>CM066036.1:863262223-864628596 GCA_033557465.1 Ichthyophis bannanicus | reverse complement strand
TTCCTCAGCATGCCGCCTCCTACAGTAGTAAGACAGATCTCCAGGAACAAGCAGGAATGAGTCTTCACATATGGGTACATCGGTACCGACGGAGCCTGCACGGGAATGCTCCCCAGCATCCAATCAGAAAGCTTTTGGGAGCATCCCTCGCGCCTGCGCACTGCCTTCCTGCCTTTTCCACTGCCTCTCCTCAGTTTTCGTTTTTCCACGGAGCCGGCAGGACGTCCTCCTGTCACCGCAGAAACTTTTTTCTTCAAATTCTTTTTTTCTTGTTTTCTTGTGGTCGCGGCTGTTTTCCCGCCGCCACCGGAACCGCCGGTGGATTTTTCTTTTCTTTTTCTTACACTAAGGGAGATTTTTCCCTCAGTTTCTGTCTTTAAACTTTTTTGGGCCTTAAAAGGCCTCTCCACCATGGAGCCTTCGTCTCCTAAGAAGTGCCTTCACTGTGGAAGCACAGTTTTCTTTTTAGACTCCAATTCCTGGTGTCTAAACTGTTCGGGTCCTGACCTTTTTTCCCCTGAACACTCGGGCTGCAAAACTGTGAGAAGAACTTCCCTCTTTCGAGTTTCCCTCAATACCGTTTTCCCTCCCGAAGTGCGGGCACCGGTTTTTTCTTCTCTACAGGATCAGGTAACCCACAAACAGTCTGTTAAGACTAGCCAATTCTTGAGTGGTAGGTCTCATGCCAAGCATGATGACGGCTCCGGCCTTGCCCTCAAGACCCCATTGGCATTAAAACCCCGGCGGGAGTCTTCGGGCTCCAAAACATTTCAGGGGTTTCAGGTTGTTCCTGGGGCTCACCCCTCACAGAACATACCTGAGCCATGCTTGGTGGTGGCATCTGCTTCGAGCGGTACCGATACCCCGGCATCGGCACCGGTGTTGAGTGATCCACTCTTCACCAGGGATTGTCATCAGGCGTCCTCGGTACCTTCGGGACCGATCGATACGACCCAGATTGACTTTCCTATATCTGAGCTATGCTCAGGGGTGGCATCCGCTTCCAGCGGTACCGATACCCCGGCATCGGCTCCGGTGTTGAGTGATCTACTCTTCACCAGGAATCGTCATCTGGCATCCTCGGTACCTTCGGGACTGAACGTTACGACCCAGATTGATTTTCCTGTATCAGCAGCATCGCCGATACCATCACCGACGTCGGTACCCTCGAGACATGCATCGATAGACTCACTCCCTTCGATGCTGAGTCTGGAATCGCTATCTAGTCTAGATGACTGGGTACCGACGCATCTCGGAACCGATGTTTACCGATTCCGCATACACGGTACCGAGGATAATCACCAAGGGGTTTTACTTACCTCGGTACCGCTTGCGCTGTCTCCGATGTCTGCTTCGGCGCCTTCGCTACCGGTATCGGTATCGATGCCGGTACCTACAGCATTATCGGAACCAGCTCCTTCCATGCTTTTGTCACCTGGATCGCTTCTCTCTATGCCTAGTTTAGAGTCGATTCCTGGCATGGATGATGCACTACTGACTGTCTCAACTCATAATTGCCAGTTCCAGTATCCATCCATTGCAAATCCTGGTCTGCACCGGACAGGTATATCCTCCGGTGCCAAGGCTTCCTTTTCAGGTTTAACCCGTCCAGGGATGGTTCCCATCGAAGATCCTTCTTTTCAGAAGTTTCTCCTTGACATGGCAACCTTCCTTAATATTCCTATCCCTGGCTATGAGTCTTCTCAGGGTTTTTCTGCAGGAAAGGAAAATGTAATGCTTCCTTTACATCACTCTTTGCAGAATCTTCTTCTGAAGGTATGGGAAAAACCTTTAAGGGTTTCTTCACCTCCTACAGCAACTGATCTTCTGTATCAGGTGCCCCCCTCTCCAGGATTTCAAAAGCCTCAACTTCCCCATCATTCCATTGTAGTGGAATCAGCAATGAGGAAGGTAAAAAGCAAGAAAAAACATTCTTCTTTCCCGCCAGGGCGTGCATCTAGATTACTGGATGCCTTTGGACGTCAAACCTTCCAAACATCTATGCTGGCAAAAAGGATTCTCTCATATATTTTCTATATGAGTCTATCCCTTCAGGAGGTCACAAAGAAATTCTCTTTTGACTCCTTTTCTATCAGAGCCCAAGGCTGCAGACTATTCCTTACTTCTTAGTCATAGCCAACACATCTCTTGGTTTCTTTCTCGTGCTTCCCTAGACTCTTTTGAGTCTGTTAGCAGAACTTCTGCTATAGCCATAGGAGCACGTCGTAAAGCCTGGCTCCAAGCATCAGACTTGAATAGATGGGCACAACAAAGACTGGGTAATACTCCTTGTACTGGAGAAAATCTCTTCAATAAGGAGTCCTTACGTCAGGTTGCTCATTGCTCCACTGACTTTCCTGTTTCTGAGGGCCATCCTAAGCCCTCTCCCTCCTCAGCAGGTAGAAAATGCCGTACCAGATCTTCTTTCCCTAAAAGAAAGAGGTTTTCCTCTTCACCTGCCCATCATTCGGATGTTCCCAAGCAGGGGAAGTCTCGCCCTGGTCTGAAGAATCCAAACTCTAGCCAGGCTGAATAAACACAGTAACCATAGGTTTCTGATTAATCTTTTTATAACTACAGTTAACTTCTTTTCAGCAGAAGTTTTTCACTGTTTTTCCATTCAAAACTCTGCTCAGGGATTCCTATTCTCAGGAAATCCATTTACTCTTCACTATGCTGAACTGTCAGGTTATTCATGTCTATAAGTTACAGAGTTTTCCACTTCTTCCTGACTAGAAGAGAGGTTTAGCAACTATCATATGATAGTTTCTCTGTACCAGCATGAATTTTTTCTTTCCATGGACTTACCATGTGGTAAGTCCTTCAGCTTCTAGCTCTACCCTCTTCGCCAGGGTTTCCCCTGTAAGAGTGGTATCATATCATTGAAATACTTTTCTGTCTTTCTTTTCACTGTAGAGTTTCTTCTTCTGAATAAACTCCTTTCTTTATCTGGGCAGCTCTGCAGACGGAGACAGCTTGCTCTCTTTGGTCAGTCTGTTCTCTCTGTTTGACACAGACCGACTCTCTCTGTTGTCCTTTCATAAGAACATAAGATATGCCATACTGGGTCAGACCAAGGTCCATCAAGCCCAGTATTCTGTTTCCAACAGTGGCCAATCTAGGTCATATGTACCTAGCAGTTTCCCCAAGAGACACAAGTTCGACAATGCTTGTACTGGGTCAAGCATTGATATCTTCGGTCACTTCTTAATAATGGTTTATGGACCTTTCCTCCAGGAACTTGTCCAAACCTTTTTTAAACCCAGCTACACTAACAGCCTTTACTACATCCTCCGGTAACAAATTCCAGAGTTTGATTACACGTTGAGTGAAAAAATATTTTCTTTTATTAGTCTTAAATAGTTTACCCTGTAGCTTCATTGCATGTCCCCTAGTCTTTCTATATTCTGATAAGGTAAACAATCGATCTACGTTTACCCGTTCCACTCCGTTCATTAATTTATAGACTTCTATCAAATCTCCCCTCAGCCGTCTCTTTTCCAGGTTAAAGAGCCCTAACCTTTTTAGCCTTTCTTCATAGGAGTATCCTTCCATCCCCTTTACCATTTTGGTGGCTCTTCTCTGTACCTTTTCTAAATCGCTATATCCTTTTTAAGATACGGCGACCAGAATTGCACACAATATTCAAGGTGCGGTCTCACCATGGAACGATATAGAGGCATTATAATCTCTTTTGTTTTATTTTCCATTCCTTTCCTTATCATACCTAGCATTCTATTTGCTCTCTTGGCCGCCGCTGCACACTGGGCCGAGGGTTTTAACATGGTATCCACAATGACGCCTAAATCTTTTTCCTGGGTGGTGGTTCCTAATGTGGAACCTTGCATCGTGTAACCATAGTTTGGGTTGTTCTTCCCTAGGTGCATAACCTTGCACTTGTCCACATTAAATTTCATCTGCCATTTTGATGCCCAGTCTTCCAATTTATCAAGATCCTCTTGCAATTTTTCACAATCCTCTTGGGTTTTAACAACTTTAAATAGTTTTGTGTCATCTGCAAATTTGATAACCTCACTCGTTATTCCACTTTCCAGGTCATTTATGAATATGTCAAAAAGCAGCGGACCCAGCACAGATCCCTGGGGTACACCACTATTCACCTTTCTCCATTGGGAAAATTGGCCATTTAGCCCTACCCTCTGCTTTCTATCTTTTAAGCAGTTCCTGATCCACAGTAATACACTGCCTCCTATCCCATGACTCTTTAGTTTTGCCAAAAGTCTCTCATGAGGGACCTTGTCAAAGGCTTTCTGAACGTCCAGATACACAATATCAACCGACTCACCTTTGTCCACCTGTTTATTCACTCCTTCAAAAAAACATAACAGATTAGTAAGACAAGATCTTCCTTGTCTAAAGCCATGTTGGCTGTCTTCCATTAGGTCGTGACTATCTACATGCTGAGTAATTTTATTCTTTATGATGGTTTCTACCATTTTTCCCGGTACTGACGTCAGGCTCACCGGTCTGTAGTTTCCCGGATCACCCCTGGAACCTTTTTTAAAAATTGGGGTTACATTGGCGATCCTCCAATCTTCAGGTATTAGAGATGATTTTAATGATAGTTCACAGATTACTGATAGCAGTTCTGCAATCTCATATTTCAGTTCTTTCAACACCCTTGGATGTATACCATCCGGCCCAGGTGATTTGCTACTCTTCAGTTTATCTAATAGTTGTAAGACATCTTCCCGATGTATCGATATTTCCTTCAATTCTTCCGCACCTTTAAATACCACTTCAGTCATGGGTAACATCCCTACATCTTCCTCAGTAAAGACCGAAGCAAAGAATTCATTCAGTCTCTCCTTATCGCCTTGTCGCCTCTTATCGCCTCTTCAGTAGCTGCCCATGCAGGAGTTCCAGTGCTTGCCTACTGGTACTTTCCCACAAGTCCCAGTCTTGTTGTCCACCACTTCTGTCTGGCCTTAGTAGTGATTCCAAGACAGTTTTCTACATCTTTCTTGGATAATCTTTTTCACTACCGGCTTCTTACACTATCTTCTACCCTTGCCATCTCCAATCTCTGGGTTTGGCACGTAATGGACGTGGCTGTCAGTTTTTCTCCATCAGCCAGTTCTCCATCCCAGTTCTCCTGCATAATGCTCTCTGCAATCCTACTGAGAAGCTTTCCAATCTGGGCCCTTGCTAGAGAGCATAGAGTTTCTCCAATGGCTATCCATCATGGTTGAAAAATGCTTCCTCAGTCATCCCCTATGACTGTGAGGGTTCTTCATATCCTGTTATCTTCTTTAAAAAAAAAAAAAAAAAAAAAAGATGGAGAAGGACATAAGCCTTCTCCACAGGAAGGTCTGAGAGTTATTCCATTCCTTAGGGAATATACTCTTTTTTTTTTTCTTGCAGCTTGTCCTCATGGTATCCTATTACTTCAAGGACAGCACATATTACTCTGAAAAACGCCTGATACCTCCTTTGTCCCTCATATAGGTCAACCTGGTATCTCATTCTATGCGTTTCTGTCCTTTTACCATGCTGGAGTTCCACAGGACTCCGGACTTGCTGTTTACAGACTAATATTATCCTCTATTTTTTCACATAACCATCCTGGTAATTCACTGGATAGCATTCCTTTATCATCATTCCTGGGGGAATAGATTCTCTATATATTTCTCAAGTAGGTTTCACCTCCTTGTTCTTGGATGAATCTTTTCCCTTCACATCTCCATGTGAATGTCCTGATATGCATAACTCTGCTTATTGCAGGCATCTATCTTTAGACCTATATATTCAGGTATATCTATCTATCTATCTATATCTATATATATATATATATATACATCTCTGTAGATGTATCTGTCAGCTAAGTGTGCATATGCTGTGCCCTTTAGATCTTCTTATAGATCTATATATATATCTATATACCCATATATAGATCTATATATATACATACACACATATCTCTACATATATGTGTGTATCTATTCAGATACTTATTATAGGTAGATATGTATCTCCATACTTATCTCCTGACTGTCTATGCTCATAAAGGTTTTTACCTTCCTGTATGTTTCTGACAGTGGGCTTGCACAGCTTCATACTGTTCCACAGTATGTTTCGGATATTTTGCACACAACCACTGCTGTGGAACTGACAGCCCTACCGTATCCTAGATTTACGTATCCCTGAAGCTCCATACCCCAATGTCTTCCTACCTCTCACCAGTTAGGAAAGACATGGTGGATCTTCAGTGGATTTCAGATTCAATTCCTCAAACATCTGTCCTTTCTGGGAGTATGGGGTTCTTCTCATACCCTTTCCTCCCTCAAGGACTAGGTCTGTTTGTCAAGATCGGTCAGTCTTCCTCTTTTGCTCCTACCTCTGAATACTTCTGTAGCCAAAAGTTTTTCAGCTTTCCATGAAGCTTCCCACTGAAGACCTGCCGTGTTTGTGTTACCCCAATTAAATCCTGGGGTCACCTCTCACTTTCAGATGTGGACCTCCACCTTCACTCCAGTGAGGTCACCTTGAACATTATTCTACTGGATCCCCAGTAAACTCCATCAGCCTCTCTACTTCCTGCAATCCAGTAGGTGAGCATCATATGGTGATTGTTCATTCCAATATTATGGTGATTGTTCATTTCAATATATCTTTTGATAATGATCATACATACAGGGACTCCTTCCGGGTAGTCCTTTTCTTAGCTTAGCTGTTTTTTCAGCAGCTCCTCTCTTTTCAACTCCTGCCCTCCATCCTCAGGATGCCTGGCCATATGAGGTGAGCATGTTTTCTATCTTCAACATGTTAGGGCTCCAGGCATCTTAGCTTGGGAGTCCCCATATGTGAAGACTCATTCCTGCTTGTTCCTGGAGATAGCACAGTTACTTACCTGTAACAGGTGATCTCTGGGAACAGCAGGAATAAGTCTTCACAACCCACCCACCTCCCCTAGGAGTTGTATTTATCTTTCTATCTTCCTTTCCTCTTTCTCTCCTTTTTGTCTCAGCTATGAAACTCAACTGAGGAGAGGCAGTGGAAAAGGCGGGAAGGCAGTGCGCAGGCGCGAGGGATGCTCCCAAAAGCTTTCTGATTGGATGCTGGGGAGCATTCCCGTGCAGGCTCCGTCGGTACCGACGTACCCATATGTGAAGACTTATTCCTGCTGTTCCCAGAGATCACCTGTTACAGGTAAGTAACTGTGCTTTCATTTCTGAGACCTCTCTCAACGTCCGGTTAGGTCAAGAAGTCACTATGCTCCTTGCTCAAGGGGAAATAGAAGAGGTACCCATTCCCCAATGGGGTACAGGGTTTTACTCCCCCTATTTCCTTATTCCAAAGAAAACAGGAGGACACAGACCCATTCTAGACCTCAGAGAATTGAACAAATTCCTGTTCATAGAGAAGTTCAAAATGATTTCTCTAGGAACTCTGCTGCCATACCTTCAGAGTCAGGATTGGCTTTGTTCTGTAGATCTCAAGGATGCGTACACTCATGTTCTCATCCATCCAACTCACCGAAAGTTCCTTTGATTCCTGTTTCAAGGGAAGCACTACCAATACAGGGTTCTTTCTTTTGGCCTGGCCTCTGCACCAAGGGTGTTCACAAAATGCATGGCTGTGGTAGCAGCATTTCTCCGCACCCTGTGAATATTTGTCTTCCCTTACTTAGACGACTGGCTCATTCGAGCCCCTTCAGAGCCAGAGGCCAGGGTTGCTCTGTCTCACACAATGCGCATCCTTCAGTATTTGGGACTTGTCATAAACTTTGCTCCCTCTCAATCCCTAGAGTTTATAGGAGCTCTTCTGGATACCAGACAGACAAGGGCCTACCTTCCACAGCCCCGCTGCCTTCGCATTGTGCAGTTAGCTTCCCAAGCAGTGCTTAAACCTCACCTCACTGCTCAGGAAATGTTACAGTTGCTAGGCCACATGGCATCCACCGTGCATGTGATTCCTTATGCTCGCCTCCATATGAGGGCAGCCCAGTGGACCTTATACACTCAGTGGACTCAGGCGTCAGGTTGCTTGTCAGACAAAATAGTAAACTCAGATCGTCTTATTTTGTCCCTCCAATGGTGGCAGTCACCCAAAAACCTTTTGGTGGGGTCTCCTTTTCAGCAACCCCTTCCCCAAGCCACTCTAACAACAGATGCTTCACAGGTGGGTTGGGGAGCCCACTTGCAAGGCCTCTCTATCCAGGGTACCTGGACTCCACAGGAGGCCTATCTCCATATCAATCTCATGGAGCTCAGAGCAATCTTCCTTGCTCTTCGAGTATTCCACACCCAGCTCAGCTACAAGACAGTCCTAGTTCAAATGGACAATCAAGTAGCCATGTTCTATGTGAACAAGCAGGGCAGAACAGGCTCTTTGTCGCTCTGCAACAAAGCTTTGGCCCTCGCCAGAGAGCATCAGATTCATCTCCTTGCGGTGTATCTTCCAGGCATTCAAAACTCTTGGGCAGACAGACTCAATCGAGTTCTGCTTCCACACGAATGGTCTCTCCATGCAGACCACGTGGCCAAAACCTTTCAAATTTGGGAAACCCCGGACATAGACCTCTTTGCAAGTCCGCTGATTGCCAAACTTCCCCAGTTCTGTTCCAGAATTCCGGCTCGAGGTTGTCAGGCCAGGGATGCTTTCCTCCTCCATTGGGGTCAAGACTTCCTGTATGCCTTCCCACCCATTCCCCTAATTCCCAAAACCCCGTTCAAGCTTCAGAGAGACAGAGGTCATATGACCACGTTGGCCACGGCAAATGTGGTACCCTCGGCTCCTACATCTCTCTCAAGCTCCGCCTCTGGATTTAGGATCTGCTCCAGATCTCCTTTCTCAAGAGGACAGGATGCTGTGGCATCCCAATCCCCATTCTCTGCATCTCAGGGCCTGGTTGCTGAAAGCCTAGAACTTCACGGTCTTAACCTTTCCCAGCAGTTAAAGGATATCCTTTATGCTTCCAGGAAACCTTCCACAAGACGCTCTTATGCATTAAGTGGAAAAGGTTTACCATATGGTGCTCGCAGAAGGGTCTTAACCCTTTTGCGATACCTCTGGAATCATTACTGGAGTACCTCCTTCATTTATCCAATGCAGGGCTTAAAACTAATTCAGTGAGCGTCCATTTGAGTGCTATTACAGCTTCTTTCAAGCCTCTCAATGGACAGCCTATTTCCTCTCATCCTCTCATAGCGAGATTTATGAGAGGCCTTCTTTTAACGAAGCCTCCCATTAAGCCACCGCCAGTGGCATGGGACTTGAATCTGGTACTTGAGCAGCTCATGAAACCGCCCATTGAACCATTAGCCACTACCTCTTTGAAATTCCTTTCCTGGAAAGTTATCTTTCTCATTGCAATCACATCAGCACTTTGCATCAGTGAATTGCATGCCTTGGTGGCTGATCCTCCTTATACAAGGTTCCATCATGATAAGGTAGTCCTTAGGACTCATCCACACTTTATGCCAAAGGTGGTTTCGCCCTTTCATTTGAACCAAGCGGTTTACCTTCCTGTATTCTTTCCAAGGCCTCACGCCTCAAATGCAGAACGGAACCTTCATACTTTGGACTGTAAAAGAGCTTTGGCCTTTTACTTGCAAAGGACACAGCAACATAGAAAATCCTCTCAACTCTTTGTTGCTTTTGATCCTAGTCATTTGGGACTTCCACTCTCCAAAAGGACACTGTCCAACTGGATTGCATAGTATATATCTTTTGCCTATGAGAGTAAGAATCTTTATCTTGAAGACCATGTCACAGCTCATAATGTGAGAGCCATGGCAGCCTCAATGGCTCATCTTCACTCTGTGTCTATCGACATCTGTCGAGCAGCTACTTGGGCTTCGGTTCATACCTTCACAGCCCATTACTGCTTAGACAAGGACTCCCGCTGGGATGCCTTGTTTGGTCAGGCTGTTCTTCAACACCTGTTCCAGACTTAATCAACTCCTACCCACCATCCCTGGTAGGATGCCAGAGATCCATGGGGGGAAGTGGAGCCCTTTCACAAGGGCACACGACTTTCTGGGGCCATCTCCCTGGCATCTGCAGCTAGGGAGTCCCCATATGTGAAGACTACATTCCTGCTTGTTCCTGGAGATAGTATAGTTACTCACCTGTAACAAGTGATCTCCGGGAACAGCAGGAATTTAGTCTTCACAACCCGCCCACCTCCCCTAGGAGTTGTGTATCTCTATCTCTCTCTCTTTCTCTCTTTCCTTTGTCTCAGCTATAAACTCAACTGGAGAGGGACAGTTGGGAAAGGCGGGAAGGCAGCACGCATGCACTGTGGGATGCTCCCAAAAGCTTTCCTATTGGGTGCTGGGGAGCGTTCCCACGCAGGCTCCGTCAGTACCGACGATACCCATATGTGAAGACTAAATTCCTGCTGTTCCCGGAGATCACCTGTTACAGGTGAGTAACTATGCTTTCCACTAAAAGGCTTACAATTGAAGTTTGTACCTGAGGTAATGGAGAGCTAAGTGACTTACCCAAGGCCACAAGAAGTGCCAGTGGGATTCGAACCTTGGTCTTTTTGGTCATGAGGCTGCGGTCCAACCACTAGACGACTACTCCAGTCCACATTATTGGCTAAAAGTGAAGATGTTCTGAAATATCTGCTTATCAAAATTGATGCATATAGTGTTAAAATGGACCTGTACCGTAACATGAAAAAGACAAAGATTCTGACCACTGGCAAAATCGATCATTTCATCCTTGATGGAGAAAAAATAGAAATAGTACACTACTTTAACCTGCTTGGATCAATAATAAAGAAATGACAAGCAGTCAAGAAATCTGACATATTGCTCTTGGCGGAATGGCTATGAAGGACCTGGGCAAGATTCTCAAATGCAGAGATGTATCTCTACATGCAAAGATTTGACTTGTTCAAGCCATGGTATTTTCAATAACATCATGGAGTGGAGGAGTGGCCTAGTGGTTGGGGCAAGGTACTTCAGGCTGGAAGGTCGGGGGTTCAAATCCCACTAGAGGACAGCAACCTTGGGCCGGAAGAACTGAGGTTTCTAGTCCCACAGGTGCTCCTTGTGGTCTTGGGCAAGCCACTTAACCCTCCATAGCCCATGTTCCCTGTAAAATAGTTATCTCCAAGTTATAATGCCCTGTTCAATGTAATTTCAGTTTGCTCAGTGCAAACTGCACTGATGCAGAATAGCGCGGTATATAAGAGAATTAAATAAATAAATCATATGGATGCAAAAGTTGGATTGTGGAAAAGAAAGACAGGAAGAAAATTGATGCCTTTGAATTATGGTGATGGCGAAGAATACTGTGTGCGCCATGGACTGCCCAAAGAGAAAATCATTCTAAACTAGAGATCATCAGACCTACGTTTTCTTTAGAAGCTCAAATGACAAGACTTCAACTTTCACACTTTGTACACATTATGTGGTCTTTAGACAGAAACTTCATGCTTGGTAAGGTTGAAGGTCAGCGCAAAAGAGGAAGGCCAGCGATGCGATAGATCAATACAATAACAGAAACTATGGATGCCACTCTATCAACAGCTAGCCACCTGACTGAAGACCAAATACAGTTTAGGACAACTATGAAGAGGGTCACCATGAGTTGACATCGACTCAATGGCACTCAACAACAACAAAAAAGGTATAGAGAAGGATGACCAAAATGATAAAGGCGATGGAATGGCCCCCTTATGAGCGAAGGCTGAGGGATTTAAAATATTGCAACTTGCAGAGGAGATAGCTGAGGGAAGATATGATAGGATTTGGAAACAGGATACTAGGCTTGATTAGACCTTTGATCTGACCCTGTGTGGCAATTGTTACAAGGTCCAAGATGTAGTCTGAAGTTTTTATGGCATGCTGCAATGGTAATTCATAGGGAGCTAGGCCCGAACACAGGTATTTTTCAACCTGTTTGTATGACCCAACAGTTAGATTTTAGAAATTCTAACTCAGGTTGGCCCCTACTGCTCTCAACTCTGAATATATTTTGGGGTCCAAGTCCAGAAAGGGAAAGGGCAGAACTGATAGCTTTCCTTTTTTTTTCCTGTTAGATAAATCTTTTATACATGAACATTGCGAAGCTCATCCAGTTACCTGGAAAATTATTTCCTAGAGTCTCCAGATTGGTCAGTAAGGTAGGCTAACTGAAGACTGATAGCTCTGACCATCCTGCCTCTTACATATTTTAGTATTGTTGTTTCAGCCAAAATGGTGCAATTACACTTAACATTTTGTCCCTTTCTTAAAAAGGGCTGGAGGAAGTAGAAGAGATTTCTTAATACTTTGCTGTCTGAAATGTAAACTGTTACAAAACCATCTATAAAGATGAATGTTCAGGTTGCATTAGCGAGCGATATGTGTTATACTGTACCATAGAGAGCTCTTCCTATATGAGTGGTTTCTGATAGAGAAGGCAAAAGCTTTTGAGGTGTATCTCTATAGGCCCGCTATCTCTTAGTATTCATACAATGCAGTTACTATACAAGTATATTCAGCATTGAAGGTGTGTATTAGACTAAGGTGCTGTGCATGCCGTTGATGCAATTACTCATAGTAGTCCTCCTTTCAAGGATGTAATTGAGAGAATCTGATTATTTAGCTATTGAAATTTTTGATGTAATCGTTCTCTTTACCTATTTTAATTGCAGGGTGATGGCTGGGTTTACTACAATCCCCTTTGGAAGAGCTCAGACGCAAGCTCATGAACAGCAGCTCCGATCACATACTCAACCTATAGACACAACTTAGATAAGATGCTTTAACATTTTTTCAAAATCTTAACCATAATGCACTCTCGCTCTCTCTTTGTCTCTTAAAAAGCAGTAAAGCTATTTCTTGCACTTGCTCTAAGGAACTGAAAGCAATGGCCCAGTTAGCGTGTGTGACTGCGAATTCAGCGCAGAGATATAGAAGAAGCTTTTTGTAGAGCCTATTGCACAGATTTCTGTGATCTAAAGAGAGATCATCCTTTAAAGATTTTTTATGCATTATTTCTTTTTGTCCTTCCCAGCAAGGCATCGGTACAAAAAACTGTCTAGTGACAAAAGGCTTCTTGAGCACGGCCAGGAGCGGCATTCATGGCTCAGTGGCACAATTCATTTTAGCTTTGGGAACTGAGAAGCGAGACCTCCACATGGTGCACACTGAGTATCTGATGGTACTATGCCTCTAATCAAAGACAGCGAGAGAGAGCAAGAGAGGAGGAAATGGTGTAACTTTGCTGCTTATATACCATGTGATAACCTTCCCAGCAAAATCCTGAGGAAGTGTCGTCATTTGTGCCTGTAATCAGTGTTAGAATCAAGCAAATTGTGATGAAAACACAATGTTTTTTTTTCTTCTCAGAAGATTGTGTGCATGCATGAAGGAACATGCAATTTCTTGGAGAAGCTGCCTTTCTATATTTTTTTAAAAGGATTTCTAAAGTCTCTTTGGAATGATAACCATGAAGATTTCTCACCTTCCCCTCCTTTTGAAATATTTTAATAATGGACTTGAAAAGGATTGACTTGAATTGAGAGAGTGCATTCTGAACTTTTTGTTTCCTGCTTCTAATTTTACTAAATTTGACTCTGTTACGTATTTACTTCTGTTGTGCATAGTGATGATGATCCCTCAGACCTGACTGGTTTTAATCAGACCGTAGGGAAGAACCGGGGCCATGCTGTCAGTAGACAAGATGTATTGCTGTGTTCTTTCGATTTGTGATTGAGGGGCATCATCTTAATCTTGAAAGTGGTCTGTTATCCATTAATGCATCACTACATGCTCAGTCTTGGTCAGCTTTGAGTGCAGCATGTTCTATTCCTCTGCCTCTGTTAGTTATTTCACACTCACACTTCTCTGGATCAGGAGAAAAATACCCCAGGGTTTATTTTGCATGATCCACTTTAAATATAACCACTAGTCTACTACTCTCATATTTTTCGGTCGGTAGTCCTAGCTATTCATCTGCAGTTAGCTCAGTGAGTTTCTATTGGCTAAAAGCAAGTATGAGCAGAAGGGTTTGGGAGATTGCCGATGCAGCGAGTAAAGCCAGGCATTGCTGGAAAAGATGTTCTAAAATAAGAAAAAGGGGATGGAAGCAGGGAAAGTAACTAAACTTCTAGATGTCAGGGCAAAAAAGCTTGTTTTAAGTGTCTCTCTGCTTCTGCTTTAAATCTGACCAGTATGAGCTATATCCATGTCTCTTCCATAATACAGGTAATGGATTCCTGTTCATCTGAAGATTGTAAGTATAGGAAGTCACAATCAGAAGTCCGGAAATTCTGTTTAGGAAAAAAAGCATCTGTTTTACTTCTCCTTGGTGTAGTTACACATATTTTATTGACTTTGAAGAATTGCTGGCAATTACGAGAATAGTATTGAATATAACTTTCATCATTTTGTTGCTGTTAGCCACCTTTTCAAGGGTGGTGCCTTAGGCTGTCTCTTCTCTGGATGTGGTCTTCCAATCAGTGTATAAATGAAAAAATTTTTTTTTACATCAGATCAGCTTTTTTTAAGGTGGTTCACATTTCATCATTGTAAGAAACTGTACCTACTCCTTGAGAAAATATTTATTTTCTAGTGGTTGAGGAGATGACAGCTCGAGGACATGACAAGTGTGAATAATTAACTGTTCATTCGCAACAACAACAACAAAACCCCAACAAATGTACATTGCAAAAAAAGGTTTGGTTTTATGTACAATTCTCAATGATTCCTCATTTGTCCATTTTGCTGTGAAATGCACTGAATGATCTCACTATGAGTCAGTTAATAGAATGTGTGGGAAGAATGGAAAGTGAAATAAAGCTATACAGTGATTTAAAGCTTGTTCTCCTTTCTTTTGCAAAGACTTGAAAGGGTATAAGAAAATAATCCAATGATTTGCTACATGAGTCTGGTCTGCTCTCTGGGCTAGCTGGGAATGGTGCAGGGGCAGTATTTATGGCCCCTGGGGCAGATGAGAGCCATGGTTATTGCTTAAAGTTTATTACACCATTTGATATACCACCATTCAAAGTATATCATAGCGGTTTAAAACAATAAAAGCAAATAGGTTATAAAAGAAAGCTTTAAAGAAAAGGCATGGATTTAAAGCTATGCTGACTGCACTGTCTATCGTGCACCTACTCAGTTTTCCCCAATTTATTTTTTTATTTTTTAAGTGCTGTCAAGTCAATGCTGACTCCTGGTGACCCAGCAGCCCCTGAGTTTTCTTGGCAAGATATGACCAGAATTAGATTGCCAGGCCTTTTCATCCGAGGCAGTGGAGGGTAAAGTAACTTGCCCAAGATCACAAGGAGCGCCAGTGGGAATCAAGCCCTGACCTCTTGGGTATTAGGCTGTTGCTTGAACCACTAAGCTTTCCCCAAATACCTATGAAAAAAAATAGGCATTTAAATATAACTTAAACTTCACCAGAGCTGACCCAAGACATAGGTATTTAGGCATAGAGTTCCACAGTAAAGGCACCAACATTTTTTTTAATTCAGCATTTCTATCTCCCAGTGTTCTTCAGTTGGGGGGGTGGGGGATTACCAAAAACTGGTCCTGAAGTGAATGGAGAGCTCTGATTGGAGTATGAGGAATAACATCATTAGACAGTGGAAGAGGAAGTCCTGTCTTTAGAATTTTAAATGAAAGCAATATTTTATATTTGATGTTATAGACCACAGGTAGCCAAAGCTCTTGAGCAAGAAGTAATGTGACATGATCTGACTATTTTTCCTCAATGAGGTCCCAACTAATGAACAACAGGTAGAAACATTACTTATATGTATGCCTAAGACGCCATCAAAAGGGAGGAGAGAAATAACTCACCCTTTGCAGTGGAGGCTCCTTTTATTTGAAAACATATATTTAAATGAACTTATCTTCATCGAGAAGCACCAAAAGCTCAAGGAATCTACCATACACGATGTGGCACATTTCAGACCTAGTGCCACTGACCTGGTGGTTTAGTGGGCTGTGACTTTGACCAATTACAAAGCAAGGGGTTTTCCTTGTGATGGACTTTCCCCTTAGCGGAATTGGTCAGTCTCCTCTTCTAATGAATATGATGTCAGATGCCATGCGTTTAAATGCTGATGGTTTTATCGTGCTGTTTAGCACAAAATATTGTAACTTCTGCCTGCATCCTATGAGCCTGAAGTAGGGCCTAATTTTACAGGTCCGAAACGTGCCATGTCGTGTATGGTGGATTCCTTGAATTTTTGGCGCCTCGATGAAGATAAGTGAATTTAAATATATGTTTTCAAATAAAAGGAGCCTCCAATGTAAGGGGTGAGTTGTTTCTCTTTGCCCTTTTGATGGCGTCTCAAACATACATATAAGTAATGCTTCTATCCATAGTTCATTAGTTGGGACCTCATTGAGGAAAGATTGTATGATTTGGTTACCAATTGTTTTGGACTACTGCTATTTAGCATGATACACTAATTTAATTACTGCATTCTGAATGCATTGCAGTCTTTTAAAGGCAACCTGCCTAATTCCATTAAATAAGATGTTGCAGGCGAGACATAATAAATGTATGGCCCAAAATAAGTAGGCCTCTTTAACTAAAATTGGTCAATAGATCTAATTTGGCAGAAGTGAAAGAAAGAGGTGCACATCAGATTTCCTACAAGCCCTTCAAAGGTTAAATCTTCAATCTCATCTTCCAGTATAGTGAAAGATGGCACTAAGACGATAGGTTGCCCATCTGTTTGTGGAGCAAGGAATGGTTTATAATCCCTGCCTATCACCCACATAACTTGATATTTCTGATGGTTTAATTTCAACTGGTTGGCCTCCAGCCATTGATATGCTTTAGTTAGACATAAATTTAACTGATCCATTCTACATAAATTTCGTTCCACATAAGAATACGAGTATGGTCTGAATATCATCTGCAAATAAGAACATAGGATATGCTATACTGGGTCACACCAAGGTCCATCAAGCCCAGTATCCTGTTTCCAACAGTGGGCAATCTAAGTCATAAGTACGTAGCAGGTTCCCTAAAAGATACAGGTTCCACAATGCTTGTATTGGGGCAAGCAGTGGATTTCCTGGGTCCCCTTTTTCCATTTCCTGAAAGATGCTTTTTTAGCAACAACAGCCTCTCTGACTTCACCTTTAAACCATGCTGGCAGTTTTTAGGACTTCCTTCCACTTTTCTTAAAGCGTGGAATACAGCTGGTCTGGGCTTCCAAGATAGTATTTTTAAACACCATCCATGCTTGATGTAAGTCTTTAACCTTTGCAATTGCTCCTTTTTGTTTTTTCTTAACTATTTTCCTAATTTTATCAAAGTCTCTCGTTTGAAAGCTAAAATGTAGTACTGTGGATTTCCTTGCCATCCTTCCTCATCATGCTATGTGGTCCCAATACCCTTATCTCTTGCACCAGATCTGGTGTTCCACTAAGGACTAGGTCCACAATGGCTTCCCCTCTTGTCTGTTCATGAACCAGCTTCTCCAAGAAGCAATCATTTATTTCATCTAGAAACGTTATCTCCCTAGCATGTCCTGCCGTGACACTGACCCAGTTGATACCAGGGTAATTGAAATCACCCATTATTACTGTGCTGTAACTTTTGTTACTTCCCTGATTTCTTTGAGCATTTCATCATCCATTTCTTCATTCTGGCCAGATGGTCGATAGTACACTCCCACTGCCATCGCCATCGCCTTCCCCTTCCCCTTTTCAATCCATAGAGATTCTACAATGAATTTTGTTTCCTGTAAAACTTTAATCCTTTATGACTCAATTCCCTCTCTAACATAGAGTGCAACACCTTCATCAATTTGATCTGCTCTATCATTATGATATAATTTGAACCCAGGTATCAGTGTCCCACTGGTTGAATTCCTTCCACCATGTCTCTGAGATACCAATCATATCTAACCTCTCATTTAATGCTATATATTTTAACTCTCCCATCTTATTTTTTAGACGTCTAGCATTTCCATACAAGCATTTTAAAGGCTATATTTTATTCGTATTAATCTGGTTACCAGTAGGCAGGGGTAATTTGGAATCTTTAAACTGTCTGCTCTGTACTCAAGGGCATTTCGGTTACATTTGAGCTGACCCCAAAAGACTGAATTAGGATCAGTAACAGATCAATAAAAACACTGACGTGAACAGGCACAAGGATTGACCCTTGTGGTGTACCCCTTGATTGAGTAGCTGTATTGTCGAGAATGCTGCATTTGTTAGTACTTGAAATGAGAAATGAAGTGAACCACTTGAGAACTAAACCACCTAAACCTATTTTTCTGAATCTGTCCAGAAGCGGTTGATGGTTGAAGGTAACACCTAGTGGCCAGGTGAGAGCCTATGCTTGCTCAGTTCTGGAAAGAGTCCTGATGCTTGGCTCCCAGCTAGACTGTCACTGCAGTGACCAAAGCCATACACATTTAGGAGGTGAAAGGGTTTATAAAATATGAGAAAAAGTCTACGGGGAATTGCAAATGAAGGTTTACGGCATCAGAATCTCCTGCCCTGGTTCTGACTGAACTGGAGGCCCAAAGGAGCCAGGAGGAAATTGTCAGGTCAAGCAAAAGAAAAGAATGAAGCATGTTTCAGAGCTGTGCAAAATGTATAAATATATTAGTATCTGTACAACATTGTTGTGCCCAAGGTGGGAGCTATGTGTGGCTCCAAGCCTTGTACTCTTTTCTAAGTGAGCTCTGTCAATTGATGTGAGAGCACCAAGCAAGAGCAAGGCCTGAGCAAAGATCACTGCAAATAGGATGTTGTGGCATTTCAATATGGTGTTGCAGCTAGCTAAAATTCTTTTGAAGATTGTAAGTGTTGTAAGATTGGTTTTGAATTATGATTATCTACACGTTTGGCTTGTTATCTTCTCTTTAAATCAGGCCTTCCCAAACCTATCCCAAGGACCTTGCAGCCAACTGGGTTTGCAAAATACTCACTATATGCATGCAGTAATTTTACTTGTATTGAGGATCCTGTATATGCAAATTCCTCATGTGTATTCATTGCAGATATCTTAAAAACCCAACTGGCTGTAGGGTACCTAGGAGAGGTTTGGGAAATTGTGCTTTAGACTAAGCTGGATTCTTTGTCTCAGTGCTGACTCTGTTACCTGTGAATTTATTGGCCTGCCTCCCTGTAGTCTAACCCTAATCAACAAACTGGATCTTCCTTATCCCTCCAGTCCAGTCTAGCACATGTGGGTTATTGCCCTCCATCAGCAGCTGGAGACTGAGCATGTCTGAATTCTGATGTCACAGTAGAAGAGCTCTCCCCTTGGGCTCTAGGAGTCAGTATTCTGTTGACAAAGTAGACTTCAAGAGAGAACAAACTAAGCCAGGGAATTAACCCCCGTGTCATCAGCTAGAAACAATTCCTATGAACAAGCTGCACTGCTGTAAGCAAAACACAGAACTAAGTAGCAAGGTGGGGATGAACTAGTATGCCAGGGTCATAATTACCTAAACACAGACCGGGAAAACTTCAGTCTGTAAATGATGGGATTCATGTACTGGACTGGACTGGAGGAACTTGAGAAAAGACAATTAACAGGTAAGGTCTAATTTCACCATATCCTCCTGCATAGGGAAGAGAGTTTCATGGACCAGGAAAAACCAAGATTGATAATTGTTTTCCACACGGGCACTTCTTGTGTGAGATGCATAGAAGTCCACAAAAGTGCCAACCAGGACTCAAGGTTATAGCCTGGAACAGACTTGCAGCTGAGCTGGGCAAGTCTGAGGGAATGCTCTGAAACAGCAATGTTGGCTGTCCAAAGTTTTGTTCTTATGCATGGGAAATGGCAACTCACACCAAGAAGAGCACGTGAAGTTTTATGGGACCCTTTAGGCATTGCCGATAGTGTAGTTTGGCACAGTATGTGGAAAGTTGTACCTTCTTTGGAGCAGGTGTAACTACAGGACCATTTGTGTGCTACTGGGGATTATTCTGGAAGCCTAATTTAGAAAGGTGCATGCACACATATGCTGTTTTCATAAAATAGGTTTGTTTAAAATTTTGTTTAGGAATCCTGTTATAAAATTACCCTCCTGCTGTGTCTTTTCTTCAAAGATAGAGGAATTACCCTGAAACTGTTAGTTTTTCTTTAAAAACTGAACATTTCTTTTTAACTGTTGGCTCCTGTTTCCTCCAGCAATCTGTTTACAAACCATTGAAAAAACTGCAAAGACCAGATCAGTCCACCCCATGGCATTCCTGTGTTCTAAGCCCAAACCCTGAATGAATAGCAAACAAATAAGATTATTTCAGATTGAAAAAAAATAAATTAAGCTCTCAATATAATCTTAAAGCATTATTTTTTGCAGGTTCAAGAAGTTACCCAGATTACATACAGGGTTTTAGAGAGGCAGAGAGAAACTATATGAAGAAACAGCACAGCCAGGCCCATAGACTCGGGGCACTTTCTGATCTTTCAGTTAATTGGAAAACATTGGGGAATATGTGAGACTACCCTTTAAAGGCAGCTGTACAGGGTGAATGGTAGGACAGGTCCACCTTAAGAAACCCAGGCAGAGAACCTTTGCAGCCCACCTTAAAGGCAACCACAGACTTGCTGACTCATAGAGGAGGTGGTTTTGTGGTTCCAGGTTAAAACCCCACTACCCTCAGCAGTGAGAGAGACAGGCCATGATGGTAAAAACCTGCTATGAACTAAAACTATAAGAGAATTTAAATCCAAAGCCCAGAACCCTCTTGCTGACTGATCTGAAGGACCTGTATACCAGAGACATTTGGTTTTCATATATAGAAAGATTTAATTTTTGCATTGATTTTCTGCCTCTTTCAGAGCAGTTTACAATACATATCTTCACCCCCAACCCAATTACCCAACCCTCCCTTCACTCTATTTTCTCCCAAACTATCACCCTCTCTCGTCTCTCCCTATTCTTTACATTTAAAACATCCATTAAAACAAAAATCCCATCTAGTACAATTGTTTTAAAAGACAATTGCAAATTTTGACTCTCTACTCAATAAAATCCTTACAATATTTCTTAAACAACCACATCTTCAAATGCTTCCTAAAAATAGTATAAGTCTCTTGCAATCTCCAGGAACAAGCAGGAAGTCAGTCTTCACATATAGGTGATGTCTGCACCGATGGAGCCCGGCACGGAAATACTCTCCAGCATCCAATAGGAATGCTTTTGGGATGGTTCCTCCACGCATACGTGGCTGCCTTCCCCACAGGTCTCCTCAGTCGTCTTTTTTCCATGGAGCCATTGGGACCTCGTACTGTTTCACAGCATTAAGAGACTTCTATTTTTTTTTTTGAGGTACTGGCCGGTACCTGTTTTTTTGCTTTCCTGTCGACTGACTTGACTCCGTGTCGATGCCAGTTCCCGTTTTGTTAATTTTCTTTAATTTCCTTTCATTAATTTTTACTAAATTCATAGTTTTCTCTTTTAGGCCTAAGGCCTAAGTGGACATCATTGCCCAATTCGATATTGCATCCCTACTTTACTACAAGATGGATAAGCCCAAGAATGTACTGGAACAGTTCGAGCATTTTTTATATCCAATCTCCATAACAGATGAGCATGACTGGTGCCTAAAATGGGCCCAGACCATGATGTCAAGTCCTGCACGTCCTGCTCTCACATGACAGCCAGAGGTAGGAAGAACCGTGACAAACAGAAGGCTAATCTGTTTCCAACAGACTCAGCTCCTTCGGTGTAGTCCTGGGGGGCATCGACTCCTTCAAAGTCATCCCATGCTTCTAAATCATCATCTTCATTGAAGATGAAAAAACATCGACTGGAGTCCTCGGAGCACGACATCAAAAGGATATCGGCATTGATGTCGAGGGCATCCCATTCCTTGAGGTTGGCATCAGACCCTGATCGGCATCATCGGCATTCCTCCCACTTCGATGCAGACCAGTTAGCAAAGCAACCCCGGCGGGCGGATACACTCCCCAAAGCCTCAAAGGGGTTCAGGGATGCCCCCAAGGTTTCATCCTCGATGGAGCCCCCGACACCGGCATCAGGAGTTGTAACCCATTCCATAGTGTCTGGAGCTACTTCTCTTCCGGTACCAATACTCAATGACTGAGTCATCGCTATTGAATGGAACATTACAGTTATTTTGATGACAGTGGCGCCGGCGGCCACCACTTCACCTGGCTTGACATTGACATCAGCAACGCCCTCGACCTCTGCAATGCAACTTAATGCACCTCTGGTCCCTTCGACACTGACAGCTTTGCATCACTCATCGGAACCGCTGATACATCAGGCTCTGCTGCAATTGGCTCCATCGCAATCCTTGCAGTAGGTGCAGTCTTCTCACCGAGGTTATCAAGGCCGGGACAGAGATTACTTTGATTTTTTTACCAGACTACAATACTGATTCTGAGGTCTCTGAACCAGAATCGATCAATTCCGGTGCACATCGAGATGTCCTGTTGAATCCATTGCCTCCATACAAACGGAGACAGTCACCACCTGAGGCCATATCTTTTCAGGATTTTATTAAAGACATGGCAGCAGCACTCGATGTATAGGTAACTACAGAGAGAACTGAGGGCGGATGAACCCTATAATCCTTCAGTATCCCTCGGTGCCCAAGGAAGCTGCAATTCTCCCGGTGCACAATATCCTAAAGAACTTGCTAACTAGAATATGGGAAGCCCCTTCTCAACAGCAGCAGTTAGCAAACGTCTTGATACTCTTATATAGGGTTCCACCATCTCCGGGATTCCAGAAACCACAATTTCCTCACCATTGCATGGGTTAGAGTCTGCCATGAGGTACATTAAGAATCAGAAGAATCATTCCTCTGTTCCCCCAGGCAGAGAGGGCCAGAACCCTCGATGCTTTTGGCAGGAAAGCATTTCAGGCAACTATGCTGGCCTCTGGAATAGATTCATACATGCTTTATATGAGCATGTTTCTAAGAGAGATCTCTAGAGATCTGGCAGAGTTCACATCCCTGCTGCCCACTAATAAGCAACCAGCTTATCAAGTTCTAGTGGCCCATTCACAAAATACTTCCAAATTCCTAACAAAAGCTGCATTTGATACTTTTGAAGCCAATAGCAGGGCAGCTGCTGCCTGCATTGGAGCCAGAAGAACAGCTTGGCTCCAGGCTTCTGATCTGGAACAGTGGGTAAACTCATCAACATCCCTTGTAATAGAGAAAACCTGTTTGGAAATCACTGGAGAGAGAAAGCAGAAGAGAAAGAGAGAGATGATCTCACAATGAAGTGACTTTCAAAGAAGACACAAGATCCTACAAGGAAGAAACCTGCACCTAAAAAACCCTTCTATCCAAAAAAAGAAGAGGTTTTACCTCCATCCCCCCCCCCCATATGCTCCTATTCTGCTCCTCAAACACAGCAGAGGCAACAGCCTTAACAGTCCAGAAAGCCAAAGGTGGCAAAGCCACAGCCTGACACTGCATCTCAAGCCACTCAGAATTTTTGACTCTTTCCAAGAGAGCATAACCAGTTGTCCAGTAAGAAGTTCTGCCTCTCCACTAATTCCAAGTAGATTAGCCTATTTTGCCCAAAGATGGCCTTCCTCACCTCAGAACCCTGGACCCTGCAATTAGCAAGGGCCTCCAGTTTTGTTTCAAGAGCCCACCACTTACTCCATTTTGTGGAGTCTCTGAACCTAGACCTCTATCACACCACCCTACTTCAGCAGGAGATCCACTCGCTCTTAACTCAAGGAGCAATAGAGATGGTCGTGCTGTTCCAGCAAGGTCTAGGGTTCTACTCCTTAATTCCAAAGACCCATATTGAATCTCAGGAATCTCAACAAATTCCTTATCAAAGAAAAGTTCAAAATGATTTCTGTAGGCTGCTCTTCCTTATCTCGAACCAAAAGATTGGCTGTGCTGTTTAGATCTAAAGGATGCATATACTCACATTCTCATAATCCAAACTACAGAAGATACCTCAGGTTGTCTTTCAAAAACATCATTATCAATATTGAGTCCTTTCCTTTAGAGTCTTCTCAGTACCTCGAGTCTTCACAAAGCGTCTAGCTGTCATTGCAGCCTTTCTCAGGACCTTGGGAATATTTTTCTTCCCTTACTTAGACAACTGGCTGATAGAGGCAGATACTGCCCAATCGGTCACAGTTGCTCTACAACAAACCATCCACGGACTATAAGGAGTGGGATTCATTATTAATTACCCAAAGTCACACCTAGTTCATTCTCAAGCCTTAGAGTTCATAGGAGCTCAGTTGGATACTGTTCAAGTTTGAGCTTGTCTCCTAGAAGACAGGTGTGCTGAACTGCTTACCGTAGTTTCTCAAATCCAGCAGCAATCAACAGTGACAGCCAGGACATGCCTCCGATTATTAAGCCATATGGCCTCAACAGTGCATGTAGTCCCTCATGCTCATCTACACATGCGAGAGACTCAATGGAACCTCTCACAGCAGTGGACACAATCTCATTGTTATCTCCCCCTGGATGAAGGCCCTCTCTTCTCTGGTGGATCATACCACAGAACCTCGATGTAGGGTTACCTTTTCAAAATTCTGCACCACACTGTACTCTGACAACAGATGCGTCAAAGCAAGGTTGGGGGGCTCACCTCAATGATTTGACAACTCTCAAGGCCTGTGGTCTCATCCAGAGACCCGCCTGCATATCAATTTACTCAAACTCAAAGCCATATCAAATGCCATTTGGGTGTTTTCTCACCACCTACTGAGCAGGTAGTCCTCATACAAACAGATAACCAAGAGGCCATGTCCTACATAAAAAATGGGGGAACAGGCTCTCTCCCATTATTCAGGGAGACCTCTGCGCTATGGACCTGGGCAATAGACTGCATGTAAATGTATGTTGTGGGCTATCTGCCAGGAGAGGAGAACAAACTAGCAGACTGAGCCGAGTTCTCCACCCACACTAATGGAGGTTGAACCCAGTAGTAGTGCAGCAGATATTCCATCATGGAGAATCACTACTTGCCCTCTTTGCTTCCCCAGACAACACTCAGTTGCCCCGTTATTGTTCCAGAATTCCATCTCCCCACAGGGAGACCTTGGATGCTTTTCTCCTACATTGGGGACAGGACCCTTCTCTATGCCTTTCCCCCTTTTCCTCTCATTGCAAAGACACTTTTCAAGTTGCGGAATGACCAGGGTGAAATGATTTTCATTGTGCCTTACTGACCCAGACAACCATGCTAGTTCAGTCTCCTCCTCACCATCTAGGGTATTTTCCCGATCTCCTGACTCAGGAACAGGGAACCCTTCTACACCCCAACTTCCACTCCTTCCATCTGACTGCTTGGCGGCTGAACACGTTGTCCTCTCATACCTAGGCCTTCAAAAAGAGGCATTACGGGTGCTATTATCTTCCAGAAAAGATTCCATTAGGTGGTCTTATGCCTTTAAGTGGCAGAGATTCTCACTCTGGTGCTCACAAAGAGCTCTAGATCTCTTTACATGTCCAGTTCCAGAACCTCTACAATACCTCCTCCACTTATCTTCATCAGGCCTAAATACTAACTCAGTTTGAGTACATCTAACTACCATATTGGCCTCTCACCAAACTTTGGACAACTGGCAGGTGTCCTTACACCCATTGGTCTCAAGATTTATGAGAGGTCTTCTCTTAATTAAACCACCCCTTTGCCCACAGGCCATGGCGTGGGATCTCATTGTGGTATTGGCGCAGCTAATGTAACCTCCCTTTGAACCTTTAGGCTCAACCACTTTAAAGTTTTTAACATGGAAAGTCCTTTTTCTAGTAGCCTTTACTTCAGCCTGAAGAGTAAGAACTCCAGGCTTTAGTGGATTATGCTTTATATAGCAGGTTTCACCAGGACAAAGTTGTTCTACGAACACATCCTAAATTTTTACCAAAAGTTGTTACTCCTTTCCATTTGAACCAGCCCATTTCACGACCAACTTTCTTTCCCCCAAGCCTCACAGCTCCCCTGCTGAGGCAAAACTATATACTCTTGATTACAAAAGAGCACTTGCCTTCTATATCGACTGCACCAAGGATCATGCTCAATCCTCTCAGCTGTTTGTCTCTCTTGACCAGAGCCATTTGGGTTTGCCAGTTTCTAAAAGAACTTTTCCTAACTGGATTGCAGACTGCATATCTTTTGCTTAGTTGCAGGCTGGTCGCTTTCTTTAAGATCATAACATGGCACATAAAGTCCATGCCATGGCTGCTACAGCGGCCAACCACTGTTCTATGTCTGTTTCAGAAATCTCCCAAGTAGCCACATGGTCATCACTGCACACCTTTGCAGTTCACTAATGCCTCGATGAGGACTCCAAGAGTGATGCTCACTTCGGACAATCTGTACTGCGTAACATGTTTCAGATTTGAACAAGTTGCCCACTGCCCCTTTGACCACCTTCCGAGGAGTGCTCTGAATGAGCTGAGTCTGTTGGATCCCTGCTGCAACTTCTGTGGTGCAGGAATCCTTTCCCTCCTAAGGCAATCATATGCTAGGGAGTCCCATATGTGGACTGACTTCCTGCTTGTTCATGGAGATAGTGTAGTTACTCACCTGTAGCAGGTGATCTCCGGGAAGAGCAGGAATCAGTCTTCACAACCCACCCACCTCCCCTCAAGTTATCAATTTTTTTCCTGCCGTGTACATTTCTCCGCTATTCACCTTACTGAGGAGACCTGTGGGGAAGGTGGGAAGGCAGCCATGCATGTGTGGAGGAACGCTCCCAAAAGCATTCCTATTGGATGCTGGGAAGTGTTACCGCACCAGGCTCAATCGGTGCCAGCATCGTCCATATGTGAAGACTTCTGCTCTTCCTGTCTTGTTCAGGTATATGCCCCAACAACAGCTGCAGAAGAGGAAGACATTGATGAGTTCTATGAACAAGTACAAGCTGAAATTGACAGAACATGCAAACAGGATATCCTGATAGTCATGGGTGACTGGAATGCAAAGGTTGGCAACAAAGAAGGCGGCAAAGTGGTTGGAAAATATGGACTTGGCAACAGAAACGAAGCTGGAGAAAGACTGATAGAATTCTGCAAAACCAATGATCTATTGTTCTCAAACACCTTCTTCCAGCAACACAAGCGCCGACTGTACATGTGGACTTCATCCAATGGATTATACGGAAATCAAATTGACTACATCTGTGAAAGACAACGATGGAAAAGCTTGATAACATCAACAAAGACAAAACCTGGAGTTGACTGTGGTACAGATCACCAACTACTAGTATGCAAACTCAAGCTAAAGTTGAAAAAAAGCAAGCCATTCATGAATGTAGCAAAATATGACCTTGAGAATCTACCACTGGAATTTAAAGACTGCCTGAGAAATTGATTTGCTGCTTTAGATACAAATAACAGAGTTCCAGAAGAGTTATGGGATGACATCAAGAAGGTTGTATTGA
Source organism: Ichthyophis bannanicus (assembly GCA_033557465.1). Taxonomy (NCBI): domain Eukaryota; kingdom Metazoa; phylum Chordata; class Amphibia; order Gymnophiona; family Ichthyophiidae; genus Ichthyophis; species Ichthyophis bannanicus. The sequence goes on along the minus strand of CM066036.1, from coordinate 864,601,286 downwards.
AAGAAAGTGATGTCTCTACATAAGGTAAAAAAGCAAAAATGGCCAAAATGGATGACTGAAGAAACTCTGAGAATTGTCCAGAAATGCAGAGAAGCTAAAGCCAGAGGAGAAAGAAAGACAATCATAGAACTCAACAGAGATTTCCAACATGCAGCAAAACGGGCAAGGAAAAGTATTACAATGGCACATGCAAGGAAATAAAATCAGAAGCTATTAGAACAAGATTCGCCTTTCTAAAGCTACAAGAGTTAAAGAAAAAATTCCAGCCTCGAATTGGAATGCTACAAGATGCTCAAGGATCCCTGTTTAATGATGCTGAGGAGATCAAGAAAAGGTGGCAAGAATATAGAGAGTCATTATACCATAAGGATCAAGTGGGCCAACAGTCATTTAAACCTATACCTTATGATCAGGAACCATTGGTGATGAAAGAAGTTGAAGCAACATTGAAAGCCTTATCAAAGAACAAAGCACCGGGCATTGATGGCAGTCCCTGTGAGTTATTACAGCAATCAGATGAAGCTGCTACCATACTTGCAAGGCTCTGCCAGAAAATTTGGAAGACAAATTCATGGGCAACTGACTGGAAAAGATCTGTGTTTATACTAATACTGAAGAAAGGTGACCCGACTGACTGTGGAAATTATCGCACAGTCACTCTGATCCCACATGCCAGCAAGATTCTACTCAAGATCATTCTTATAAATATCATAAACACAACCCGTGCCAGGAATAAATTAACCAATCTGTATCATAGAAAACTCGAACAAGTTAAATAGGAGAAAGTTTCTTTTTGTCGGAGCAGTCATGACCAAGGAGGATAGAGGGAACCATCATCCCGCTGCGACTGCTCCTTTTAATTCTTTTAAAGTGAGCAAACTTACCATCCATCTTCCATTAAGCCCAAAGAAACCCTCCAGCTTCTATTTAATAACAGTGTCTGACGTCATTACTGATGATGGAGGTGCTGATCAGTCAATCACGCATTGGCAACCATTTGCCCACCAATCAGAAAGAGGAAACCCTATATGCAAAGGGAACCCCCTAATCTGATTGGAACAGATGTCCTGCCGATCATAATGTGACCAAAATAATCACAAGATGCTGTGCCATTCCAATTGCATGTTGAGAACCAATGGAAAAACTGTGTCCAATTTGTATATTCAATGATGTTCTAACTTTTGCAATCAAAATATCCGATTGCCTCCCCTGATTGGTGGGCGAATGGTTGCCAATGTGTGATTGACTGATCAGCACCTCCATCATCAGTAATGACGTCAGACGCCGTTATTAAATAAAAGCTGGAGGGTTTCTTTGGGCTTAATGGAAGATGGATGTTAATGGGAGTTCTCTAACCTGAAGCAAGGTCTTGAAGGTGAGGACTCGAAACGTGACACATAGTAGTATATGACTTCCTTCCACCTTACTTCATCGGTTTGAAGACGAAATAAAGCTAAGTGTTAAGTTTGCTCACTTTAAAAGAATTAAAAGGAGCAGTCGCAGCGGGATGATGGTTCCCTCTATCCTCCTTGGTCCCGACTGCTCCGACAAAAAGAAACTTTCTCCTATTTAACTTGTTTGGATTTTCTATGATACAAATCACTCAAGATCATTCAGCAGAGACTACAACCATACCTGCAACGAAAACTGCCTGACGTGCAAGCAGGGTTCAGGAAAGGGAGAGGAACGAGAGACATCACGGATGTGAGATGGATCCTTGAAAACACAAAAGAATACCAAAAGGATATCTATATGTGTCTTATTGGCTACAGCAAGGCTTTTGACTTTGTAAACCATGAGAAACTCTGGCCACTTTAAGAAGCATGGGTATATCAGAACACCTGATTGTTCTCTTGCACAACCTTTACACTGATCAAGCAGCAACAATTCGAACGGAAGTAGGAGAAACAGAATGGTTTAAAATCAGCAAAGATGTAAGACAAGGCTGCATACTTTCCCCTACCTCTTTAATTTATATGCAGAACAAATCAGAGAAGCAGACCTGTATGAAGATAACAGAGGTGTTGAGATTGGTAGAAGACTCATCAACAACCTTCACTATGCTGATGAGACCATATTACTGGCTGAAAGTGAAGACGATTTGAAACATTTGCTTCTCAAGATCAAGGAATATAGTCTTAAAATGGGTCTGCACCTTAATGTGAAGAAGACAAAGATCCTGACATCTGGCAAAATAAATAAGTTCATTGTTGATGGAGAAGAAATTGAAATAGTTGACAACTTTAACCTACTTGGATCAACTATCAATAATGAAGCAACAAGCAGTCAAGAAATCTGACGCATTGCTTTTGGCAGAATGGCTATGAAGGACCTAGACAAGATTCTCGAGCAGAGATGTCTCTCTCCATACAAAGATTCGACTTGTTCATGCCATAGCATTTTCAATAACATCATATGGATGTGAAAGTTGGACAGTGAAAAAGAGACAGGAAGAAAATTGATGCCTTTGAATTATGGTGCTGGCGACGAATACTGTGTACACCATGGCCTGCCTGAAGAACAAACCAGTCCGTTCTAGAGAAGATCAAACCTAAGCTTTCTTTAGAGGCTCAGATGACTTCAACTTTCATACTCTGGACACATCATGCGAAGAAAGACATCATGCTTGGCAAGGTAGAAGGGCAATGCAAAAAAGGTCAGCAATGAGATGGATCAATACAATAACAGCGGCTATGGTGTCATTCTGTCAACAATGAGCTGCCTGCCTGAAGACTGAATACAATTTAGGACAACTACCCAGAGGGTTGCCATGAGTTGACGCTGACTTGATGGCATTTAACATCAACAATGCTTTTTCAATTCACTGGGCAACTTATTCCAGACAAACTACTAGATTATATTCTGATCTGTTTAAGACTGTGCTGGAGATAAGAAATTTAGTGATAAGCTAGAGTGAAGGTTTCTCTGTGGTATGTTGATTTTAAATAGCTTAGACAAATATTCCCGACCAATATTATGCAATGCCTTAAAAACTAAACACAGTTTATATCCAATTCTTACCTCTAAGGGTAACCAATGTAAAGAATATAGAAGAGGAGTACCTCTATCCTGGATATTGCTATATGTTTTCAGTTTTGCAGCCAAATTTTGAACTCTGCAATTTTTTGACCTCCTTCTTAGGCAGTCCCACTTACATCTCATTACAGCAATCCAGTTGACTACTGCCTCGACTTGTGATTCCAAGATTAGCTGCGAGGAATGAAAAACTCCCAATGTTTTTACCTCATTTGCTGCTACAACTTCTGTACCACCCACTGCTGTTTTCTATAATTTTAATGTCAGTCAGTTTCCTGTTAGTCATTTATAGCAGACATGCGATTGGCTAATCCCTTCTTTACATTCTCAGGTGGCACAAAGACTTGGATAGTCTGCATAACATTACAGTGAAACTAAATGAAAGAATCAATTGTGCCAACTGACTAAAATAAACATTAAGTATTGATAAAAGAGGTGACCCCTTGGGCACTCTGTCAAACTCATGGTAGAAACTCTCCTGCCATCAAAAACCCTAAATGTTCTCTTACTTAAAAGGATTTTAAACCATACCAATGCTTTACCCCCTCACCCCATCGTTTTCTAATTTCTCCAATAAAATAACAGGATTTGACACATTAAGTGTGTGTGTGTGTATAAAAAAAATCCTTTGTGATTAAATAAACCTAAATTTAAACCACCTACTAATTTTCCACTTTCTTTTAAGAAGTAACTAGTTATGTATGTCAGTGGCCCACAGGAATGAGAGCCTTTGTTGTGTTCTAGGCTTTGAAATGCTCTCCAAAGTATCCTGTTCTAGTGTTTGTAGTTTAACTTGTCTCCTGATAAACCTTATTAAAATATATTAGAAAGGAGGGTTCTCCAGGACCAAGCAGGAAGTCAGTCCTCACTTATGGGTGACGTCGGCGCCGACGGAGCCCTCGCGGAGCAATTTTCCCCAGCTTTCAAAGAAAGCCTTTGGGAATTGCAGCGCGCATGCGCGGTCCCCTTCCCGCCCAAGGGTGCCATCTTAGCCAGTCTTCTTTTTTCCGCGGAGCCCTACAGACGTACCCGTCGTGTCCCCGCGAAAAAGTTGATTCTTTAGAATTCCTCCTTTTTTTCCATTCGACGCCGGTCTTTTTCCCGCCCGTACTCGCGACGCCGGGTCACGAGTCCTCTTCTTATTTTTCGGTTTGTTTTTTCTGACTTAGTCAGTTTTCGTTTCGGTTTTTTCCCTGGCAGCCCGGTCCTTTGACCTCGCCGGGGCCCTTTTTCCCCCGATGGCTGCCAGTGGTTTCAAGCGGTGTGGTCAGTGTGACCGAATAATGTCACTAACTGACACACACGACAATTGCCTCCGCTGCCTGGGCCCGGATTCATGAAGAAATGATCTGTGGGCCTTGTGGCAAACTATCCTCCAAAGCGTTGAGAAAGTCGGCGGCAATCAGCGGGATAGAATTCTTCGCTGACCCCAAGCGTACCCGGACCTTGTCGGAGGCCTACCGCGTCCAGGGTTCCAGCTCGGCCGTACGCCGTTCGTGTTCCTCCGACAGGGGTTCTCCCCTCCGGGGACCATCGACGGAAGGTGAAACCCGCGAGGGCGCGTCGGTGGACGCTCCTGGCTCTGTCGAGGGCCAGGGGGGTCGCATAGCCCCGACTAGCCGCCCCGGTCCTTGGGAGAAGGAGCACCTCATGAAGCGACCTCGCCTGGAGTCGGAGCTGCCTGCTCGGGTAAGTCCTGTGGTCCTTCTGGACTCGCCTCCGCGACAGCCGACGTCGGGGACCACGAGTCGGGGGCTGCTGGGTCACACCTGAGCTCGGACTCAGGTTGACGGCCTTGGAGAGCAGACTGTCTGCCTTCATGGACCAGCAGCGGGCACTGCTCGCTGGCTTCGCTGGCGCCGCTGCCCGACCGCCGGGACGTCGACGTCTAAGTCGACCCCGGAGACCGAGCCGATCCTCGAGTTGATGCGAACTCGAGTCGATCCTCGGTCGAGGTCGCCCTCGGCCTCCCGTTCGGGACCGAGGTCGCCGACGCCGACTCCCTCGGCGTCGGGGCGGCAGGCGCCGCGCCCTGCCCGGGCCGACCCCACCGAGTCCTCGTCGGAGTCGGTCTGGGAGTCTGAAGAGGAAGAGTCGCCTGATTCTTTTCAGACTCGGTGTGTCCCCCTCGGACTCACCTGAGTTCCGAACCTCGGAAGCAGTCCCCCCCGGAGGATGCCCGGTTCTTGGGTTCTATGGACTTCGTCAGGGATATGGCCAGGCTTGGCCTTCCCTGCGGACCCCGAGGAGGAGCCTCAGCCGAGAGAGCTCGACGCCCTCCAGTATGACTCTCCCGCCAGGAACACTTTACTGTACCGGTTCCTCCCAGCTGGAACGCCTACTCTTCCGCATGTGGGAGAGTCCGGCCACCTCGCCGGTCCTGAGCAAGCGGGTCGATTCTATCTATCGAGTCCGCAAGAGCCCTGGCTTCCAAAAAGCACAGCTACCACACCATTCCATGGTAGTGGAATCGCCATGCATCGTCTTAAGAGCCAGAAGATGCACTCCCTGGTGCCTCCTGGCAGGGAGGCCCGTAACCTGGATGGCCTTGGTAAGAAGTGTTTCCAGGGCTCTATGCTCGCATGTCGTGTCCAGACCTACCAGCTATACATGGGCATGTATCTCCGAGACCTGGCTAAAGAGTTAGCCGCTTCTCCGCTGGTTTGTCCCGAGGAACCTTGCGGAGGTTCCTGGCCTTGTCCACTGGCATTCGGGAATGCTCAAAATTCATGTCCCGAGCAGCCTATGATGGCTTTTGAGCATCGGCTCGAGTGGCCGCAGCCGGCATCGGTGCCCGCCGACAGGCTTGGCTTCAGTCGTCTGACCTTGAGCCCCTGGGTGCAGGACAAGTTGGGTCGATGTCCCTGCCGAGGCGAAAACCTCTTTGGCAAACCCATGGCTGATAAGGCTGCACAAATTGAGACTGAGAACTCTCACCAGGACTAGGCTTTCTAGGCAGACCTCCGCCCCTTCCCAGAAAAAGAAGGGCTCGGGAAAGAAGTCCTTTTAAAACCCGAGGAAGGCGGCTGCCTACAAACAATGCCCCCACTATCAGGCCCCTGCAGCTCCCCAACAGGGCCAGCAGGCCAAGGGACGGGGTAACGGGTCCCGTAGGCAGCAAGCCCCCAAGCCTGCTCCGCAGGGTGGGGGTTTTTGACTCCTTAAGCATAGCCTCTCCCCCCCCGCTGGTTCCTCCCAGCACCGGAGGCTGGCTGGTTCACTTCGCCCGCAGGTGGTCCAGCATCACCTCAGATGCCTGGGTGCTTCAAGTCGTGCGAGAAGGCTATCTTCTCCACTTCCACCAGGTCCCTCCCTCCTATTTTTCCGGGGAGAACCTCCACGACCCCCTCTGCACAGGGAGTTACTCCTTCAGGAGTTAGCAGGTCTTCTACGGGATCAGGCGTGGAACCGGTGCCCCACCACCTGAAAGGTCAAGGCTTTTATTCCAGGTATTTTCTATACCAAAAAGAACAGGAGGCCTCAGACCCATCCTGGACTTGCGCAACCTCAACAAGTTCCTCGTGCGGGAGAAGTTCAGATGCTTACCCTTGGAATCCTTCTGCCCTACCTCCACAGCAGGGGAGATTGGGCTATGCTCCTTGGATCTAAAGGATGCCTACACGCACATCCTCATCCACCCAAGCCACCGCCAATACCTAAGGTTTGTGGTGGCAGGAAATCATTACCAATACAGAGTACTACCCTTTGGCCTGTCCTCGCCCCCGCGAGTCTTCACAAAATGTCTCGCGTGGTGGCGGCCCATCTCCGGCTTCACGGCCTCTATGTCTTTCCGTACCTCGACGACTGGCTCATCAGCAGCAGCGTCCCGCTCTGGAGGTCACCAACGCCACGCGCCGCACGGTGACTCTTCTGCAGTACTGGGCTTTGTTATAAACTTCGCAAAGTCCACTTTGCTCCCCTCACAGGATCTCGAGTTCATCGGCGCAAGGCTGCACACTCCTCAGGCACGAGCGTACCTACCGCTCGACAGGGCTCAACAGCTTTCATGGGACCTAGCCGACCGTTTTCGCAGCCAGCCCCTGGTCTCCGCCAGGCGCTTCCTGAGACTACTCGGCCATATGGCTTCCACCGTCCGTGTGACCCCAATGCCCGCCTGAAATATGCGGCCCCTGCTCAATGGTGTCTCCGCACGCAGTGGCGACAAGCCACAGGCGGCCTAGCAGACCTAGTGCGCGTCTCCGAGCCGCTGATCTCGTCTCTCCGGTGGTGCTTCAGCGGCCGAACCTGATCTATCGGCATGCCTTTCCAGTCACCTCAGCCGGCCCGGGTGCTGACAACAGATGCATCCCTCCTGGGAAACTGGGGAGCACATTGCCAAGGGGCACGTACTCAGGGCCTCTGGACCACGTGGGAGTCTGCTCAGCAGATCAACTTCCTGGAGCTCAGGGCGATCCGCCTGGCTCTCAAGGCCTTCTCCCCCCTGACTTCTCACCAGTCCGTCCTTGCCACAGACGGGACAATCAAGTTGCCATGTTCTACGTGAACAAGCAGGGGGGCACAGGCTCCTTCCTCCTCTGCCGGGAGGCACAGAAGCTCTGCTCTTGGGCCGTCAGTCACGGCGTTCTCCTCAAGGCAGTTTATCTCCCAGGCCAAGAGAATTGCCTGGCGGACAAGCTCAGCAGGGTCCTCCAGCCGCACGAGTGGCGTCTGGATCCCCTTGGTAGTTCAGAAAGCTCTTTCTAAAGTGGGGGCCTCCCCACAGTGGATCTCTTTGCCAAGTCCTCACAACCGGCAACTTCCTCGCTTCTGCTCTCGTCAGCCCACCCCCTTCGGGTTGCGGCGGACGCTTTTCTACTCTCATGGTCGGGGAGCCTTCTGTACGCTTTCCCTCCCATCCCGCTAGTCTCTCGGACTCTTTTCAAGGTTCTCCGAGACCAAAGCCTTCATGATCCTGGTGGCTCCTCGCTGGCCCAGACAGCCGTGGTTTTCCACTCCTGCTGCAATTAGCGGTGGAGGATCCGTTCCCTCTGGGGTTTCAACCGGATCTCCTCACTCAGGATCAGGGGTCTCTGCTACACCCCACCCTGAGGTCTCTCAATCTAATGGCCTGGCTGCTGAGAGGGTAGTCCTTGCTCCCCTTCTCCTGCCGGCAGAGTGGAAGAGGTCGTCCTAGCTTCTCGGCGACCTTCTAACCCACAAATGCTACGCCCTTAAATGGCATCGCTTTTCCGTTTGGTGTACCCAACAGTCTCAGGATCCCTTCTCCTGCCCGGTGTCGGTGAATCCTGCAGTACTTACTATACCTCTCTAATCTGGGACTTAAGTCCAACTCTGTCAAAGTTCACCTAAGTGCTCTTTCTGCACATCATGTGCCGGTGGACGGCAGACCTCTTTCCAGCGACCTCTTGTAGCGAGGTTTCTCCGAGGTCTCCTTCTACTTAAACCACCTCTACGCCCGCCAGCGCCCGATTGGGATCTGAATGTGGTTTTGCAGCGGATCACCTGTCCGCCCTTTTGAACCTATGAACACCCTACAATGGCTACCTGTTCTCTCCGTTTTCTTTTTTGGAAAACTTTGTTTCTTGATAGCCCTCACTTCCGCTAGACGCGTAGTGAATTGCAGGCCTTCGTGTCGATCCCCCCTACACTCGTTCTTACAAAAATAGGGTAGTCCTACGGACTCACCCAAAATTTCTTCCAAAAGTGGTCTCCCCCTTTCACATCAAATAAGGAGGTGGTACTTCCAACCTTCTTTCCCAGACCAACACTCCAGCCGAGCTGAAACGGTCCTCCATACCCTGGGACTGTAGAAGGGCTTTGAACTTCTACCTTGACCGTACGCGGGAGCACCGTAAAGCTGCTCAGCTTTTTGTGTGTTTTGACCCCATTAAATTGGGACTCCCGGTCTCCAAGCGTACTCTGTCCCATCTGGGTTGCGGACTGTATCTCTTGGGCTATGGGGAAATGCAGCCGGACTCTCCTTGGAAGGTCGAGTCACGGCTCACTGCGTTCGGGCAAAGGCTACGTCAGTGGCTTACCTCCGCTCTGTTCCGCTGGCAGACAATCTGCCGGGCCGCTACTGGTCTTCGAGCCAGACTTTTGGCGGTCCATTACTGTCTCGAGAGGGAGTCCCGCAGGGACAGTGCTTTCGGACAGGCAGTCCTCCGTAATCTCTTCGAGGTCTGAGCAACTCCTACCCTCCATCCCGGATGTGGGCTACCGGTGGGTAATAATTCAGCGAAGATTCTTTCCTTCTGTGCTGCTGAGCTAGAGGAGCTCATTTTTGTGCTTAGGGTTCTCCGGTAGCCTTGAGCTTGGGATGTCCCATAAGTGAGGGACTGACTTCCTGCCTGGTCCTGGAGAAAGCGTAGTTACTCACCTGTAACAGGTGTTCTCCAGGAGCAGCAGGAATCAGTCCTCACAAACCCTCCCTCCTCCCCGTGGAGTTGCACTCATCTGCTTTAGTTTTTTTGCAAATTTTTTTATGCTATCTTTTTTAGCTATGTCATCTGACTGGCTAAGATGGCACCCTTGGGCGGAAGGGGACCGCGCATGCGCGCTGCAATTCCCAAAGGCTTTCTTTGAAAGCTGGGGAAAATTGCTCCGCGAGGGCTCCGTCGGCGCCGACGTCACCCATAAGTGAGGACTGATTCCTGCTGCTCCTGGAGAACACCTGTTACAGGTGAGTAACTACGCTATCTTGAATCATAAACTTGTGTGAAATACGTTGGGAGCAGCTTCTGCAGATGTAGAGTTCACTGTAACAGTTTAGATTCCTTTTATGGCTGAATGCTATGTATTGTGGGATTTGTAGTCTTGTCTTTGGTGTTGACAAATATCAGCTGCTGATGGGAGTGTGAGAACAGTTTGTTGATTCAGAGACCCTTTCGGTTTGGCACTTCTAAAAGGCTTTATCCCACTCCTTGTCTTGCTGAACACTCGAGGTGGAGCTCCATATATTATACCTTAATTTCTCCTTTCCAATTATGTCATTCTCTGAGATGGTGGACTTTTTTTCCCTTGGGCTGCTGCAGTGCATGCAGCCCTCAGAACATGAACGCAGAACTGCCAAGTTAACCGGTTCCAGTGCTAACATTCTGGGCCCAGACTCATCCTGTTGAATTAATGGTACCTGCTGCACTGATGTCCATGGGTAGAACCAAAAGTTATATAATAAGCTCCACTCATTCACCATAGACCAACTTCTTATTCTACAATTGCATTATTTTAGTGATAGCGATCAGATCTCTGAATCGAATATGACTACACACTGCATTCACTTATATGATGCAGTGAACTGCCTTCAATACATCAATGATCTGTCACATCGCTATTTTTTTTTTAAAGATTATTTTTACTTTTTATTAATTTTTCTTATAGTTTTAATAAAAACGGCACTGCAATTAAAGCAGATTCCTTTCTTGTCAGTGTGCTTATCAATTTCACCATGCCATTTAATTATCCGAATTCTTTGCTTTAAAGCTAAATTCTTGTCTTAAAGTGCCTTCAACAAAGCTGAATTCTTATCTTAAAGTGCTTTCAGCAGTGCAGTGCTATTGGTTCTTCAGTTTTCTTCTATTTGTTTCTCAATTCCCAACGCATTAACAAGGCGCCACAGCATTTCACAAATAGCGTTTCTTCAGGGGACTGCCTAAAAGAAATAAAAAAATTTACCTTAATTTGTTGAGTATCACAAAAATGGGAAGAAAGTTGGTCTCTTTGTCCAAAGAGATACTCACGGCTTCTTTCATACTGGTTCACCTCTCGATAAACGCCGCGCATGCGGGGTAAAGTTCGCTCTACTATTTAAACCATTTGAGGTGTCAGAATGACGTACTGCCGTAATGAGTAGCTCTCATTAGCATATTCCCCATTCAATAGCAGTGTTCAAGCCTTCTGGATTTAAAGTGCCTAAACGGAATATCCATTCCTGCTCACGTCGTAATAATACTTGAGCACGAGATTTGCCTGCTGTGCCTTGAGTAACCTGGTCTATACAAAAACATCTTAATGTCGTGAATGAATGATGGCTTTCGATGCAGTGAGATACTATAGGGGCTTGTAAATTTTTACAATGCAGTCGGCTTTTATGTTCCTTCATCCTGATGTGGAATTCCCGAATGGTCTTACCTATGTATAACAATGAACATGGACAAATGATAACGTAAACCACATGGGTGGAATTGCAAGTGGTATGGTGTCGTAATCGATAAATTTTTCCTTTATGGGTGAATTGATTTATTTCTAATGTTATTTCACATATGGTGCAGCCCCCACATTTATGATGGCCCAATTCTTCTGATTCATATCTTTGTATAGATGTTCTCAAAATTTCCGGGCTAAGAATTTCTTTTAAATTTCTATGGCGTTGCCATACACACTGTATTTTTTGATTCTCCAATCCTGGGGTGCTACGTAGAACATTACTATGTTTCTTTAAGATCCCCTGAATCTGATGACTGAATGGGGAATATTTTGTTATTAAGTGCACCGTATCTTCTGTGATGATGTCTTTTTTCTGTGGCTGTGAATCAGAAGAATTGGGCCATCATAAATGTGGGGGCTGCACCATATGTGAAATAACATTAGAAATCGATAAATTTTTCCTTTATGGGTGAATTGATTTATTACGACACCATACCACTTGCAATTCCACCCATGTGGTTTACGTTATCATTTGTCCATGTTCATTGTTATACATAGGTAAGACCATTCGGGAATTCCACATCAGGATGAAGGAACATAAAAGCCAACTGCATTGTAAAAATTTACAAGCCCCTATAGTATCTCACTGCATCGAAAGCCATGATTCATTCACGACATTAAGATGTTTTTGTATAGACCAGGTTACTCAAGGCACAGCAGGCAAATCTCGTGCTCAAGTATTATTATGACGTGAGCAGGAATGGATATTCCGTTTAGGCACTTTAAATCCAGAAGGCTTGAACACTGCTATTGAATGGGGAGTATGCTAATGAGAGCTACTCATTACGGCAGTACGTCATTCTGACACCTCAAATGGTTTAAACAGTAGAGCGAACTTTACCCCGCATGCGTGGCGTTTATCGAGAGGTGAACCAGTATGAAAGAAGCCGTGAGTATCTCTCTGGACAAAGAGACCAACTTTCTTCCCATTTTTGTGATACTCAACAAATTAAGGTAAATGTTTTTATTTCTTTTAGGCAGTCCCCTGAAGAAACACTATTTGTGAAACACTGTGGCGCCTTGTTAATGCGTTGGGAATTGAGAAACAAATAGAAGAAAACTGAAGAACCAATAGCACTGCACTGCTGAAAGCACTTTAAGATAAGAATTCAGCTTTGTTGAAGGCACTTTAAGACAAGAATTTAGCTTTAAAGCAAAGAATTCGGATAATTAAATGGCATGGTGAAATTGATAAGCACGCTGACAAGAAAGGAATCTGCTTTAATTGCAGTGCTGTTTTTATTAAAACTATAAGAAAAATTAATAAAAAGTAAAAATAACCTTAAAAAAAATAGCGATGTGACAGATCATTGATGTATTGAAGGCAGTTCACTGCATCATATAAGTGAATGCAGTGTGTAGCCATATTCGATTCTGAGATCTGATCGCTATCACTAAAATAATGCGATTGTAGAATAAGAAGTTGGTCTATAGTGAATGAGTGGAGCTTATTATATAACTTTTGGCTATTTTGCACAAAGCCCTGGAAAGTGACTACAATATAGTTTGTATCTAACAACCATGGGTAGAACCAGACTACAGCAACCAGACTGTTCTAGGATGTGAGTTTAAAATGAAGACTTGGGGGGGGGGGGTGTATTTACTAAATGGCGGTAGCAGACTCTGTGCGAAATTGGAGCCCCAGCCCCAGCCCCAGCCCCAGCGAATTCAATGGGGCTGTGACCGCTGTTTAGTCAACACCCTCCTTAGTTTTACTCCCAGGACTAGGTAACTTGGCACTTCTAGTGAACCGGACAGGGCGTTAAGAGATTTTATGTAAGGTCCTCTGATTTTATTAAAGTGGCACATCTTTGGTTTAAGATGTTGGGTACAGCCTGCCTAAGTTCTAAATTGAAAGAATTAGCCTATAGCATAGCTGTAAAGCATTTTCCTATAATTAGTTTCTGTAAAATTCATGTGCCTCTAAAGATAATACATTAGTTCATTCTAAAAAACAAAAACAAAAACAGTACTTTATAGTATTACACTTTTTATAAAAGTACAAAAGCTACTGTTGTGTGCAGTGCTGCACCTAATCCAAACTGGGGGTAATAGGACAGTTTGTTTTTACAGGTTTATAAATATAAGCAGAAAATGAATCTACAGTTTCTATGAAGCATGGGGCTAAGAGTCCAGATATCTGTCACTGTGAGGTGGAGCTGACACAGCTGACTCTAGTCTATGCTTTCGCCAGCTCTTCTCTGCTCGTCATTCTCGGAGCTGCTGTTGACAGTGCCCTCGCTGTCCATTAGCGCCATCAGGTTGAACCTCTCTGCCACGCAGTGAGCTGTAAGCCGAGCCTCAGGGTCATGGTCCCAGCACTCTGTGATGGTGTCGCACAAGAAATGCATGCCCTAGAACAGACCAGCATTTTGGCATTAGTATGGCAGGGAAGCAAAGGTGTGCACTTGACTAAATGACACCAGAATACAACCAGAGCTCCGTCATGCATGCAGCTTGTTTGGAAGGGATGAGATTTTGGATTTACTTAATGGGTTTTTTTCAGTGGTGTAGTTCAAGGTAAGTTATATTCAGGTACAATAGATATTTTCCTGCCTCCAGAGGGCTTACAATCTAACAGGCTGATGCAGAAACCCTGTGCTAGAGCCCAGCACTTAAAGCTCCAGCGCAGGGTTTCATAGTGTGAGTTTAACGATGACTCTTCGTGCTGGGATGCAATATGCAAATTACCCTTTGTGTAAAATGTCAGCATTAAACTAGGAGAGCAAGCCAAACAAATATGCACAGAAATAATTTGGCATGCTATGGTGGACAAACAGGGTCATCTGAGGTGAAGTTTGACATGTCACCTCATATGATCCAGGCATCGTGGAAAGCTCCCAGTGCTACAGGCACACTGGTGAGGGGTCAGTGCCCCCTCCCCCCAGGACACCAACCCTTTGACAGAAACAAAGACTGTGGTGGCCCAGTGGCCCCTATCCCCCCCCCCTACTCCAAGCAAAACAATCCCTGGCGGTCCAGTGGCCACAAACCCCCCACCCCTATCTTAAATTATAGGGTGGGAGTGTTGTCCACATGCTTTCATCCTTGTGTCGCCATCTTGGAAAACAGCGGTGTCTGGCCCTATGCAGTGCATCCTGGGATGCACAGAGGGGAGTTTGACTGCCATATAAGAAAAAAAATGCCTTATATGGCAAAATGACCCCACCTGTTTTTCATCCTGGGATCCCTGAGCTGTCTTAGGATGCAACACTGTGGTCACTCTGCCATATAACCCAATTTGTTTTGCCTTATATGACAGACTTCCCATGTTGCTTTGATCATCTGAGGTGAAGTGTCAAATTTTATCAGATGATATTTTTGCTCTGGGCTGGATCTTTACACCTGCCTGAAGTTGGCATGAAGATCCAGTGTTACAAACTGCGCTACGTTTCAGTGCAGTATTTTTACATCAGGTGCAATTAATTATGCAGCGAATTGCATGCCAAGTGCTCCACAATTTAGCACGGTTGTTTCCTTGGTGTTTTTCTGGCCAGCTTGCTTTCTGCCTAGTGTGGGAAAAGTGCCCGAAAAATGCCATTCTAAGCTTTTCTGCGTTGGCCCCCAAGTTTGTACCTGAAGCAACAGAGAGTTAAGCGACTTGCCCAAGATCACAAGGAGTAGCAGTGGGCTTTGAATCCCAGCTTCCCTGTTTCTCAGCCTGCAGCGCTAACCATTAGGTAACTACTCTTTTACTCCTCTGATGTTTTCACATTTTACTTTAAATGATGTTTTGTGTGATGTGAGTTTAAAGTGAAAGGTTGCTACATTTGTTTTTGATTAATTAGTGGGGATTGCAGCCACACATGAAAGGATAAAAGATAGTCCTCTGGAGATGGCCTGCAGATGTCTGAAACCAACAGGAGCAGAGAAATTGTGAACTTACCAGGAATGGTAGATAAAAAGGTTAGGGCTCTTCAACCTGGAAAAGATATGGCCGAGGGGAGATAAGATAGAGGTCTATAAATTAATGAATAGAGTGGAATGGGTAAACATAGATCAATTGTTTACTCCATCAAAATAAAGAAAGACTAGGGGACATTTAATGAAGTTACAGGGTAACTTATTTAAGACTAATAAGAGAAAATATTTTTTCACTCAAAGAGTAATCAAACTCTGGCATTTGTTACCGGAGGATCTAGTAAAAGCTGTTAGTGTAGCTGGGTTTAAAAAAGGTTTGTACAAGTTCCTGGAGGAAAGTCCATAAATCCACTGCTTGACCCAATACCCAATGTGTCTTTTGGGGAAACGGCTAGGTACTTGTGACCTAGATTGGCCACTGTTTGAAACAGGATACTGGGCTTGATGGACCTTGGTCTGACCCAGTATGGCATATGTTATGTTCTTATATTCTTAGGATGTAGTAAAAGCTGTTAGTCTAGCTGGGTTTAAAAAAGGATTTGGCCAAGTTCCAGGAGGAAAAGTCCATAAACCATTATTAAAGAGGACCCAGGAAATCCAATGTTTATCCCGGGACAAGCATTGTGGAAGTTATGAACTTTGGGTACCTGCCAGGTACTTGTGACCTGGTTTGGCCACTTTTGGAAACAGGATACTGGGCTTGATGGATCTTGGTCTGACCCATTATGGAATTTCTTATGTTCTTATGTCAGTATTTACAAATAAAACAGTCCTTTCCAGCAACATGATTAAGAATAAGTCAAGTGCATTTATGAGCAGCAATTTGACAGGAGTTCTGTGCATTTATCCACTCGCAGAGTCGGCCCATCCATTGTGCGAGAATAGTGTTCACACAGGGCCCTAGACTTCAGGGGGCTCCATGCCAACAATATCCCACACATGATGTTTGGCTTCCGGCAGGGCTGGATTCAGAGGAAGCGGGGGAGGCCTGAGGCCTCGGATCACCTCTGTAGGGCCGCTGAATTAAAGAGCACCATTTTCTTCACTTCGGCAGTTGTGTTCTAGTGTAGGCTGCTGGCATGCTGGAGATTAAAGAGCATTTCCTATTTCCTGGCACTCTGCATGCCAGCAGCTATACTAGAACACAACTGCCGAAATGAAGAAAAACAGTGTTCTTCACTTCGACGGCTGTACAGAGGTGAACCAGGGCCTCTAAAGCTAGTCAGACAGTCGCAGGGCTCTTCAGGCAGAGAGGGTCTAGGACTGGAAATGGCTGATGGGGGTCTATGATAGGACTGGGAAGGGCTGATGGAGGGGGCTTGGACTGGAAATAGACTGATGGTGGGGGCTAGGCTAGGAATGCAAATAGGCTGATGGAGGGGCAAGGATAGGACTGGAAATAGCTGATGGGGGGCTAGAATTGGAAATGGGCTGATGGGGGGGGTTGAATGGCAAATAGGCTGATGTGGGGGATTGGACTGGGAATGGGCTGGTGCGGGGCTAGGATAGGACTGACGGAGATAGAAATGGCTGACGGAGGGGCTAAGATTGCAAATGAGCTAATGGGGGGCTAGGATACGACTGGAAATGGTTGATGGAGGGCTAGAATAGGCCCAGAAATGGCTGATGGAGGGGCTAGGATTGGACAGGACATGGGCTAATGGGGGGGGGGGGCTAGGATAGGACTGGAAATGGCTGGCGGGGGGGGGGCTAGGATTGGAAATGGGCTGATGGGGGGCTTGGACTGGAAATGGGCTGGTTGCAGGGCTAGGATAGGACTGGAAATGGCTGACAGAGGGGCTAGGATTGGAAATGGGTTGATGGGGAGGCTTGAACTGGAAATGGGCTGATGGTGGACTAGGATAGGACTGGAAATGGCAGATGGGAGGCTTGGATTAGAAATGGGCTGATGGGGGGCTAGGATAGGACTGTAAATGGCTGATAGGGAGCTAGGATTGGAAATGGGTTGATGGGGGGCTTGGACTGGAAATGGACTGATGGGGGGCTAGGATAGGACTGGAAATGGCTGATGGGGGGCTAGGATTGCAAATGGGCTAATGGAGGCTAAGATAGGACTGCAAATGGCTGACGGGGGCTAGGATTGGAAATGGGCTGATAGGGGGCTAGGATAGGACTATGAATGGCTGATGGGGGGCTAGGATTGGAAATGGGCTGATGCGGGGGGATGGGAGAATGGGACTAGAAGGGAGTGGATGCTGGGTAGGACTGGAACTAGAAGGGAACTGATGTTGAGGGAGAACTAGAAGGGGATGGGGCTGGGGGAGTGAGGATGTAAAGAGGAAAAGATATTTTGTGTGGGAGGGAAAAAAATCTACGATTGGGAGGGTATTGGGAGAGTAAATGTGGAATGAGGTTGGAGGGGTGAAATTTGAGTGGATGAAAAAGGAAGAAAGAAAGAAATGGAAGAAAGAGCAAAAGGGGAAAGATCAGTATGTTAAAGCAGATGTAGAGAGAGCATGGAAAAAAATCTAGAAGAGAAAAGAAAGGACAAATGGACAGCAGACAATGGAGAGTTAGCAGAAATCACGAGGAAACCAGAAGAAAGTGATTGGAGCAATTGCACCTGAAAAATAAAATGGCCAAACAACAAAAGGTAGAAAAATACTTTATTTAGAATTTATTAACTGGAATATGTCAGCTCTGGGAAATGTGCATAGTTAACATCTTTGCGTTTTGTTTTAGTACAAGAGGAAATTAATTAATAGTTTTAATTCTCCAGTGGTGTTGTGTATTCCAAGTTTGGCTTTTGGGGTTCCCAATTTAATTATTGTCTTCCTATTGCTAAATTGTGATCCCTTGTACTTTGTTTGGTGACGGTCTATGTTCTGCATGTGTAACCGAGCTGAGATATTCTGTTTATGTATTTTCTATTTGACAGTGTCACTTGTTCTCTTTCCCTAGTAGGAGATGTATTGGTATTCTCTGAGATGTATTGGTTTATTATTTGCAGTGTTGCCTTTTTGATAGGTAGGGTTGGTGCTTTGTGAGTCCTGGTAGTGCTGTTATGATATGGCGTGTTTGCTATGGGTTCTAAATAGGTTGAAGTCTCTGCTAGGAGACTTCAACCACAAGTCCACCAACACCAAAGATGCAGAAGCTTTCCTTCAGGCAATGACTTCACTTCAGTTCACCCAAATAGTCGATGCCCCAACGCACAGACATGGATCATCCCCAGACCTCATCTTTGCATCCAATTACCTAACCTCGAGAGGTCTAATATCAACACCCACCATCACCCCAGTTCCATGGTCAGACCACTACATAATTGAGATAAAGATACAACTACAAAAAGACAAGCTAAACGAATGCTCAGACAACACACCCACACAAAGACTATTCAAGAATTTCGACAGGGACATGTTCCTACAGGACACGATACAACATCTGACCATAGAAACAGATGACCTGGAGGCTCAAATCACCAACTGGAACAGCACTCGAACACCACCAAAGCAGCTGATGCTAGACCCAAGAAACACCGTCACAACAAGATACAACACAAACCATGGTACTCAAAAAACATACGACAAGAAAAGAGGGAACTCAGAAAGATAGAACGGAGATGGAGAAAGACCAAGACATCGGAAAACCAGCAACTATACCTAACAAAGCAAAAACGATACAATGAACACATCAACCAATCAAAGAGAGAATACCATACAAACATGATAAATACCTCCATCAACAAACCCAGAGAGCTATTCGAAATCGTGAAAATCCTCACAAAAGAGCAAAGGACAGAAGATGAAGTACAAATAGACCCGCAAAAATTTGCTGACCACATCAAGGAAAGATTTCACTCAGCAGAGCGAACAAGACCCAGCGTACCCACCAGGTCTAGCTCACACCCTAAGACCTGGGACACATTCTCCTCACCTTCAACGGAGCAGCTATCCCCTCATCTCCACAATCAATACAAGCACCGCCCCTACAGACCCTTGCCCAGTGTCATGGGTCAAAGCCACCAAATCAAACTTCATCCACATCATACACAACATAGTGCACAACTCCCTCACTCAAGGACTCATGCCGAATCAACTAAAGCTCGCCACAGTAAGACCGATCCCAAAGAAAACAACTCTCGACAAGAAGAACCCAGCAGCATACCGACCAATATCCAGCATACCCTTTCTGGCAAAAATCATCGAAAAAACAGTACAACAACAACAACTACAAGAACACATCGACAACCATGCACCACTGGATGATAACCAACACGGCTTTCGCCCCAAACATGGAGTCGAAACATTACTGATTTACCTCTTCGACAGCATCCTACGAACTATAGACAACATCAAGAATGGAATCATAATGATCTTCATTGACATCTCTTCAGCATTTGACACAGTAGATCACAAAACTCTCCTGGAAAGACTAAAAAACATTGGGCTACATGGACCCACCTTAAAATGGTTCCACTCATACCTAAGCGACAGGCGGATACAGGTAAAGGTAGGCCACAACACCTCTCGACCCATAAAAGTCCTCCAAGGAGTACCACAAGGATCCGCACTCTCAGCACTACTGTTTAACATCTACATCCAGCCAATATGCGACATCCTGAAAAAGAACAGCATTCAATATAATATCTATGCAGATGACATCATGATATACACACCTATCTCAGTTCACGACCCGGACTACTCTAAAATAACAAACTGCCTCACACAAATGACAAGAAGGTGTCAAAACAACAACCTCGCAATCAACTACAGCAAGACTGAGGCACTAATCATCACTCGTAACCCAGACTTCAACCACCCACCGGACATCAAGATACAAAATACAACCATACCAATAAAATTGGAAGTAAAATACCTCGGAGTGACTCTGGACAATGAACTGAACCTCAAGACACACGTAAGCAAAACAATCAAAAATGCATACTACAGAATGAGAATCATCAGAAGACTGAAACCCCTCCTCGCCACTGAGCACTTCCGTACCGTATGCCAAGCACTAATAACCCCCTTACTGGACTTCTGCAACCCAATCTACCTTGGACTAGCAAAACAAACACTCAAACCACTACAACTAGCACAAAACACCGCAGCCCGCATAATATCTGGATCAACAAGACATGAACACATCACACCTATTCTGAAAGACTTACACTGGCTCCCAATCAATTCACGCATCAAATACAAAACAATCATAAACATATTTAAGATCAAACAACACACTTCAGCTAACAGCCTGCACACCCTCATACAACCAGACACCAGCACATGCCCAAGAAGAAAAGGAACCTTCAACCGAGTCAGCACCCCAAGAGACTTCAGAAACACACGCAAGGACACCACAGAAAGAGCACTCTCCCTGGCTGCACCTACAATCTGGAACAACCTCCCAGACGATCTGAGATCAACGACGGACCTCAAAGACTTTCGCAAACAGCTGAAGACAACGCTGTTCATAGAACACTATGGACATGTTACATGATCTAACTACCAGGAACAACTAACATACCTCCCTCCGACCCACTGAAAAGAGAATGTATAACGGCACATGATGTTTCTTAACACTAAATGTATAAAAGAATGTACTATAAAACACGATGTATCATAGCGCACAATGTACATAGCTCAACATAATCAAACACACAACACAACATACATATAAGTCACGATATATCCTTCACTGCATGAAAAACACTATCACCCCTTTTGATTGTTTGCTGTGAAACCACCTTGATTGTAAGAAAAAGCGGTATAGAAATAGTTAAATAAATGCTAAATAAACTCTTGATTTCCCACATTTTTTGTACGAGAAGCAGCTTTACCATCAGAAGTTTGGGGTGGCCATGGGAGCTACAGTAGCTCCGTCGGTAGCATCATTGTATGTGGCCAAGTTTGAGGAACAGTACATCTATGGGTCTGTGGGGTTTCAGCATATATTGATATGGAAAAGATTCCTGGATGATATTTTTTTCATCTGGGGAAGCTCTGAAGAGTCATTAAAACATTTTTTGGTTTGGATTAATTCTTTAGATGACAATTTGCAATTTACCCCAAAATACCATAGGTGTCAGAATATTTAGATCTTTTACTCTACCGACAAGGATCATCATTACGGAGCATGCTGTATAGAAAACCAGTCCAACGTAATGTGCTTCTGAAATATTCGAGTTTTCATCCCCCAGCTTTGAGGAAGGGTTTGCCGTTTGGGCAGTTTCTCTGAATCAGGAGATTATGCTCATCGACGGAAGAATATTGTTTACATGCACAGGATTTGAGCCAACGATTACGGTTGCGAGGATATCCAGATCCATTAATACGAAAAGCTTTTAAAAGGGCCTTGTATAATCACCTGGGCTGGTGGGTGGATGACCCTCCTCAAGCTCGACACACAGAGAATGTGGTAATTGGGGTAGTTCCATTTGTACCCAACGCTTCTAAGATTGTACATATTTTGAAGAAACATTGGGGGCTGTTGTCCCTTCATCGGTGTTTTCAAAAGCCTCTGTTGGTTGCCTATCAAAGAGCACGGACAATAGGAAATTGGATAGTATGGACAAATAATCAGGAAGAAGATTATTATTCATTTGAACAGAAGGGGCACTTTGCCTGCGAAAGTTGTGATTTTTGTTCCACAGCTCTTATTTATTTTATTTATTTATTTAGCTGCATTTATATACCGTTTTTCGCCAGGTCAAAGCGGTGGTACATATAAGGGTGGGGAGAATTAAGTACGAGGGTAGGGCCAACACCGAGGAGGCAACATTGATGATTTTGAGATAGGACAGACTTTGGACATGGGACAGACTTTAGACATAGACAGGTTAGCATAGGTTTGAGTCAGAGGTTCGTTGTAGGCGAGATCAGGGGTTTGTGGGTTTTTCGGTGGGATTCGTGTTGAAGCATTCCTGGAAAAGAATGGTTTTTAGCTGTTTTCTGAAAGATGGTAGGTTGGTATTGTTTCTGAGACAGCTCGGTAGTGAGTTCCATAAGGATGGAGCGTAAAGTTCAAAGGCTCGATTGCAGGTCCGTTGCGAGCATTTGGTTCTTTTGTGAGGGGCGGTAAGGGAAACACTGGAGGCTTGTCTAGTAGTTCTGCCGTGAGCTGGGCGGGCCAGTAGGGCGCGAAGCTGGGTGTTCTGTGTTTGATGGATGGCTTTGTGGGTGAGCAGGATGGCTTTGTATTTAGTCCTTGCTTCAAGGGGAAGAATGTGTAGTTCTTTCAGAATTGGGGTGATGTGGTCGGTTTTCTTTGCCCTCTGAATGATTCTCGCAGTGGTGTTCAATGCTGTTCGGAGGGAGTTGGTCTGTGTGGCTGGGAGGCCATGGTAGATTATGTTGCAATAGTCCAGATGTGGGAGTGTCATGGCTTGCATCACGGTTCGGAAGTCTTTATGTTCCAAAAGAGGTCTGAGACGCTGCACTGTTCTTGCCTTATGGAATATAGTTCCGGAGGTTTTTGTGATCTGTTGCTTTAAGGTGAGGGCTTGGTCAATAATAATGCCTAGGTATCTTATCTGTGGTTGTATTTGGATGCTTGTGGTTCCTATGTTGAGGTGTGTAGGTGGAGTGAAGTCTGGGTCCTTTGTTACTATGAGAGCTTCAGTTTTCTTTATATTGATGGATAGGTTGTTTGCTTGTAACCAGTCAGACACGGCTGTGAAGCACGCTGAGAGGTTGGAGTTTGCTGGGCTTGTGGTCGTAATGGGGACGTAGAGCATGATATCATCAGCATATATGTGGAAGCTGATGTTGTGAGTGCGTATGACTGTGCAGAGTGGCTGGAGGTAGATATTGAAGAGCATGGCTGACAGTGTGGATCCTTGAGGTACTCCCTGGTGTTGTTGGAATGGGGGGGAGGTTGAGGTGCTGTGCGGATTAGTTGTTGTCTGTTGGTTAGGTAGGATTGGAACCACTTCAGTACGGTGTCCTTGATCCCAATAGTCTGTAGTCTGTGTATGAGGATGTTGTGGGAGATGGTGTCAAAGGCTGCAGATATATCAAGGAAGATCAGGGCATATCCAGAGTGTTTTTCTTGAATTCCTGTGAGGAAGGGTATTCATCAGTGTGGTCATGAGGGTCTCGACTCCATGTAGAGGGCGGAAGCTGTGTTGTTGTGGGTCCAGTATGTTGTTAATATCCAGGTGTTTCTGAAGCTGCTGCTGGACGATCTTCTCTATTATTTTGGCAGTGAAAGGTAGGCTAGCTATGGGTCTGTAGGATGCTGGGTCTAGAGGATCCAGGTTTTGCTTTTTCAAGGAAGGTCGGATGATCGTAGTTTTGAGGGCGTCTGGCATGTGTACTCTGGAGAAAGATTCATTGACGATATGGGCTAATGGCGTGCTCAGTTCGTTTTTTGATTTCTTTATCCAGTCAGTGGGGCATGGGTCCAGCGGGGAGGTGGTGGTGTGGAGGCAGGAGATGGTGGTGGAGATTTCGTCTGTTGATGTTTCTTTGAAGGTGGTCCAGTCACTGTGCAAGTTGGGGTGGAGGTTCTCTGCAGTTGTCTGTGGGTTTGGCTGTGGGTTTTGTGGTCGTTGTAGTTGTTGGTATTGACGGGCCAGTAGCTCTGGTGGAATCTGCAGTAATTGGTCAGAGTTATGAGGCGCTTTTGTCAGTTTTTTTGATTATTTGAAAGAGTTCACGAGGTTTGTTTATGGAGGTATTGATGATTTTCATGTGGTAGATTTTCGTTGCTTTGTCAGTCTCGTAGTGATATGCGTTGAGTTCATGTAGGTATTTCATTTTGTCATTTTCGTCGTTGGTTTTTCTCCATTTTCTTTCAGTTCTTCTGAGTTTTGTTTTTAGCTTTCGGAGACCGGGAGTATACCATCTGGCCTTTGAGGAAGGGGGTCTGGTGATGGCTTTGTTTGTTGATGCTTCAGATGCTGTGGAGATCGTAGTATTCCAGTTGTGTATGAGGTCATTGATGTCACTGGAGTTCGTTTGTAATTTGGGTAGAGTTTGTTCTAGGAAGTCTTCTTTGTTAAATGGTTTAAATCGTCTTACGTGGGGTCCATCATCGTTGTTGTTCTTATGTTGGTAGGTGTAGGATATGGTGATGAGGTGGTGGTCAGACCAAGGTACCGGCGAGATCTGTGGGATCTTTCCTGAGGCGGTGGTTGTGGAGTTGAGGAATACGAGGTCTAGTGTATTGCCTTTTTCATGGGTGGGTTCTTGTATGATCTGTACCAGATCCATTGCAGTCATAGCGGTGCGGAAGGTTGCTGCTTGTTCTTCTTGAAGGGATGGAAGGTTGAAGTCTCCTAAGATGATTTGTTCCTTAGCCGAGCTGGTGCTTTCTGATATGTGTTGTAGTAATCTTGGTAGGTCAGTGGTTGCGGTAGGTGCATGGTAGATTAGACATATTGAGAGGTGTTTATTGGTGAGGGTGAGGAGATCCGCTTCGGTGGTAGACTCTGAAGAAAGGATCCTGAGGTGGAGGTTGGTTCTTGCTATGATGGCAACACCTCCTCCTTTGGTGTGCACCCGGGAGCAGTGATGGAGGGTGTATCCTTCTGGGGCTAGTTGGTTCATTTGTACTGTGTCAGTGTCAGTGTCGGTCAGCCAGGTTTCCGTTATGCATAGGAGGTCTATCTGCTCAATTGTGATTAGGTCACGGAGCATGTGGTATTTATTTCTAACAGAGCGTGCATTGATTAGAGAGATGGTGATGTGGTGATGGGATGGGGGGTTGGTGATGTGGGTTGATGTATGCTGTGATTGGGAGTGAGTTTGTTTCGGTTTGTGAGTGAATGTGGGTTGAGCTGCAGGGTAGGTGGGCCAGAGTAGATTGAGTGTGCTTGGAGGGGGGGGCGGTAGAGGATTAAGAGGGGGGTGGGAGGAGTGGAGGAGTAGCCTAGTGGTTAGAACACTGGCTTGGTAACCAAGCAACCAGGGTTTGATTCCCACTAGCACTCCTTGTGGCCTTGGGCAAGTCACTTAACCCTCCATTGCCTTGGAAGAAAGGCCTGGCAATCTACTTCCGGTGACACTGCCAAGAAAACCCAGGAGCTTCTGGGTCGCCAGGAGTCAGGACTGACTCGAAAGCACACATTGCATTTTTTGAGGAGGTAGATGGGGGTTAAGAAGGGTGGCATAATCGGCGAGGGTACCTGGGGTTTGGGGACCAGTCTGGGTTTAGATGTTGATTGCACGGAGCGGTGAGGCCTTTGGTTGCCGTTGCTGTGTTTTCGCCGCTGTAGTGGATCGTGGTGTTTCCCGTTGTTGCTGTAATGTTCTTTTCGGTGTTTCTGTGCTCCGGAGTTCTTGTTGAACAAGGACTGGCTGTTTCTTTTGGTGCATTTGTTTGCGCCTCTGTGCCGCGCCTAAGGGCCACGCCAAAGGGCCCTCTGGCGAGGCCATGCCCTGCAGGGACGCCGCTTTTGAGGTGTTCGGGCTGCCTGGGTTCTGTCTCCCACTGCCCCGATTGGGCAGGAGTTCAGCTGGGGGCAGGCAGGCAGGCAGAAAGCGCCTCCCTCGGAGCAGGGATGCCGCTTTTGAGGTGGTCGGGCTGCCTGGGTTCTGTCTCCCACTGCCCCGATTGGGCAGGAGTTCAGCTTGGGGCGGGCAGGCAGGGTTTGGGGACCAGGAAGGAGCTGGGAGGATCCGAGTACAAAGTTTTGATATAGGTCTTTGCATTTTTCTAATTGCCAAACAGCGTTTGTAATTTATGTTTTGATATGCCCCTGTAATCTAAAATATGTGGGAAGAACTATACGCCCGATTCAGAAACGTTTGCTGGAACATCATTTAAGGATCAATGCGAGACAGATTGCAGCACCTTTGGTCCCGCATTGTCAACAGGCGGGCCATCAGTTTAACGATTTACAGTGGAGAGTTTTGGAAGTTGTTCCCCAGTCAAGTAGGGGAGGAGATGGTCAAGCGAGATTGCAGTACAAGGAACAACAATGGATTTACCGCTTGTGATCTATGGCCCCGGAGGGTATGAATATGGAGATTGGTGGAGTTTGCAGCTGTGGGATCTTGAGTGGTTGAAAAAAGCCGGGGTGTGATGTCATCCTCATTACCTGATTTAACTGGAACTGAAACACAACGGGGTTCATCTGCCTGAGGAAGAGCTGAGAAGCTGGTATGCAGCTTGAAACACTGATTAGTGTCGCGCATGAACCTTGTGGTTACTGGCTAAAGAGGCGTTATCGATCCTGTTTGGACTAACGAGGTGAAGTGGACTAGGCTGAAGAGCTACTCCCGAGTGATTGAGAGTGTTTAATGCAAGAGGACAGTCACGTTGGCAATGTGGGATTGGAAGAGCTGACAAAACTCCTCTTTGGCATTGGTCCAGCTAAGTAATTTTTCCCTGTATATTTGTTTATTACAAGGAATTGAAGTTTAGGTACTTGGATTGGACAATGGTATGGACAGCAACATGTGTTGTGTTGTCCGGTTGAAGGCCGGTTCACGGTCAACTTAAAATTGAGTAAAACGGAGGGCTCACCTCGAGAGAGGAAACGTTTCTTCTCATGGTGAGCGATCCAACAAAAAATATTAAATTACAGAATTTAAATCCCCTGAGGGGTATGTTTAGGGTATTTGGTCAGCTCCTATAGGGAGATTGGTGTGGGAAATCAAGAGTTTATTTAGGATTAATGGGGTTGATTTCCATGGGTGTAATTTTATAGGTTCTAAATGGGCAGTGTTTGTAGTACTTCCTAATGTGTCTGGCAGTTGGCACTGGATTATAGTAATGTAGAAATCTGATAGTCTTTCATTATCCAGACACTCATTAAGAGCCATGTTTACTAAACGTTAGTGCACATTAGCATTATGCAAATGAGATCCCATAATGCGTCTCTGTACATGGCCCTGTCCCCCCCTTGGACTGCCCCTGTCCACTCGCACAGCAGCCTGTTATTTATTTATTTAGCTGCATTTATATCCCGCTTTTCACCGGGTCAAAGCGGTTGGGGGATACATTTAACACGAGGGGATACGAGACACATACACTAATACTTACAGGGAACATGGGCAATGGAGGGTTAAGTGGCTTGCCCAAGACCACAAGGAGCACCTGTGGGACTAGAAACCCCAGTCCTTCTGGCCCAAGGTTGCTGTCCTCTAGTGTGATTTGAACCACTGACCTTCCAGCCTGTGGTACCTTGCCCCAACCACTAGGCCACTCCTCCCTATGTTATGTTTCAGGATATGCGGCTGCAGCATTGGGGGCTGATGAAGAATTTCTTGAACGCTAGACTGCTGGTGAACAGACCACTTCTATATGGAAAAGCCTTGGAGTCAGGAATAAACAAAACAAAAAAAGACACCAAAACAAGCAAAAGCAATTAAGAAAAGACATGGAGAAAACAAAAGAAAAAAAGACAAGAACCTTGAAAAATAAAAGCAAAGAGGGGGGAGGGGAGAGGAAAAAGGGGAAAGGGAAAAGGGAAAAGAAGTGGGAGGGAAACATCCTATGAAAAATATAAAGAATCTGTGCTCCATATTTTTATAGATATTCTAGAAAGGGTCATCCACACACAGGCATGTGTATGCCTATGGAATGTAAAAAAGTAATAACTTATGGACAGCAGTATGTTCGTACTGATGTCCACCATTTATATACAATAATGTCAAAATCCTACAGCTGAAAAGGAAAATTTAAGAGTAGTATTTATAAAAAGGTACAGGAAAAATGAATATTCCCCAAAGAGGCACTTAATACAAGGTTGAAAGCAATTAATGCCAAGAAAGAAGGAACAGATACACATATATACACACAACATACATCCTCTTGTTTGTATGTTACCAATCTCTTGGTACCAGTATGATTTTCTTCCAGTTGGTGAGGGGTCTTACTTGTGCTCTCAGGGAACGAGTCCGATCTCTGGAGGCTAGAGTAGCAGACTTGGAAGACATAAGGAAGGCAGAGAGGTACACAGACGAGACCTACAGGGATATAGTCCTGAAGTCCCACCTCCAGTCTGGCAGCATCCCTGTTGCCATGGAGGAGAGAGGTCACGTAACAGGAGAGCATCACTCTGGTGTGGCAGGAAGTGATCCTGTAGCTAGGACCTGTCCTCCAGGGGATGTAAAACCCTCTCGCACTAAGGAAATTTCTCCAGGGCCATGTGCCCATGAGAGAAGGGTTAGGACAGCAGTTATAGTTGGTGATTTGATCATTAGGCATGTAGATAGCTAGTTGGCTTAGATAGTGCTGGGGAGGAGTCTGCTGTCTTGGTACATGTCAGTACCAATGACATAGGAAAATGTGGTAGGGAAGTTCTGGAGGCTAAATTTAGGCTTTTAGGTAGGAAGTTGAAATCCAGAACTTCCAGGGTAGTGCTCTCCGAAATGCTTTCCGTTCCACACGCAGGACCCAAAAGGCAGGCAGAGCTCCAGAGTCTCAATGCGTGGATGAGACAATGGTGCAAGGATGAGGGTTTTGGATTTGTTAGAAACTGGGGAGCATTCTGGGGAAAGGAGGGGGCTCTTCCAAAGCGATGGGCTTCACCTGAACCGGGATAGAACCAGGCTGCTGGCATTAACCTTTAAAAAGGAGATAGAACAGCTTTTAAACTAGATAATAGGGGAGAGCCAATAGTTGCCCAAGAGAGCATGGTTCGGAACAATGTATCCTTGAAAGCAATGTTCCCTCTAATTTTCTGTAGGCTGTGTGCGCATAAAATATCAGCTGTGCGGCTTTTGAAGGAAGGTTAAATTTTTTGTGCGCTACATAACGACACATGGAGTTATATACTTTGAAATTTGACTACACATTAGAATACAGTATGTACACCACATTGATGTTAATCAAATTAAATGAAAATAGACGATTACTAAATGAAGCGGAAAATTTCTAGTAATTACAATCACAAGTGTGGTATTATATCAGTTAATTTTTATTGAAAGCCATTGTTATTGCATGTAAATAATTTATGTATGGAAGAAGAGTTCGGTGTCCTACATGGAGTGGTGGGTTCACCCCTAAACAAAGACTTGGGGAGAGGTGGCCTGCACAGAGCAACAGGTGCACCTACTCTTGCTGGGCAGACTAGATGGACCATGCTGGTCTTTATCTGCCATCACTTACTATGTTCTCAAAATTTCTCTCTTCGATCTTTCAAATGTACCCAGTCTGAATAAATTTTATCAAGGTCTACTGATCCGCCATCTTGAAGATGACTCTTAACACGCATCAGCATTTCCAAATGTTCTAAATGTAAGCAATTCCTTATTTTGGTTTTTAAACTGTTCATCAAGCTGAAACCACGCTCACAATCTGCACTAGAAGCCAAAAATGTTCCACCAATATCGATCAGTTTCGCTAAATCTGCAAACTGAGCATTCTGAAACGCCAAAGTCACCATATCCGGAAAACTGTTTATCAGTTTACTTTTGATTTTTTCTGCGACTAAAAACTTGAAGTCATTGTACTGCTGAACAATAATATGTTCCTCCATAAGAAATTGTTTGTACTTTAAACAGAGTGATCGGATGTTTTCAATTCCAAATTCATAATCACACTGTGCTATTGCTGTCAAATCAAAAGCAGACCATTCTTCAATTTCATTTTCAGGAAATCTTTCCCCTAAATGCAGACACAGCATATTAATGAAAGTAAGTGTGGAACCAGTATCCACTGAAGTGTCTCCAGGTATCTTGTCGAAGATTTTTAACATTATCAGTCCATTTTACTGTGTCACCCAAGTATTGCATTCGGATTTTGTTCAGCTTACCCTGTGCAAGATGATATGCTTCCAGTGGTGTTAGCCCATGTTTCTGAAATGCCATTGTTAATGACGCTAGTTCAGATAAAACATCATTCAAAATTTGCAATGTTATATGGAATTGATGGCTGTTTAGCTTTTTATAACAGTACTTTGCAATGGGATCATTATCCTTATCTTCTTCAAAGTATTTTAATAATGGATCATAATTTCGAATAATTGCTTGAAGAGCAAAATGTCTAGATAACCACCGCACTAAGTTCAGAGGTCTAAAAGCAATTGACTCGCATTCAGAAGCATCTGCTAATTCTTTAAATTGTGACCTTTTAGTAGAAGATCGACAAAAGGTTGTGTAAACAGTTCTCATGAAAGTTTCAACTTCTTTCATCAACTTTACTTCCTTCCATGATTCAGAGATCCCCAAATCTTCACGATGGGCAACACAATGCTGCTGCACTAAATGCGAAATATTCTGTTTGAGCTGCGCAGCAACACCATTTATTCTGCCTGACATGACAGAGGCACCATCTGAAGTAAACATGACCATTTTGTTAAGGTCAAGCTTGTATTTCCCATAGAATTCCCGGAGTGCACTGACTATTGATGCAGCATCGCATGCTTCCAACTGTAGCATCCCACCAAATGAAGTTTTATACAGACATGAATTTACTGGCCGACATTTGAAGTACAGCCGGCAGCCACCACCGAAGCCTGCTCTCCCCTCAGGGGGATCGAGCCCTCCGACCAGCAGCTCCGGCGGCCATCTTCCAGGCAGGCTATCCAATCGGGGCAGCTGCCTGCAACATTTAAAAGCAAGCGCCAGCTGGCGCGGGAGAACAGCCGGCAGCCACCACCGAAGCCTGCTTTCCCCTCAGGGGGATCGAGCCCTCCGACCAGCAGCTCCGGCGGCCATCTTCCAGGCAGGCTACCCAATCGGGGCAGCTGCCTGCAACATTTAAAAGCAAGCGCCAGCAGGTGCAGGAGAACAGCCGGCAGCCACCACCGAAGCCTGCTCTCCCCTCAGGGGGATCGAGCCCTCCGACCAGCAGCTCCGGCGGCCATCTCCGCGCGGGAGAACAGCCGGCAGCCACCACCGAAGCCTGCTCTCCCCTCAGGGGATCGAGCCCTCCGACCAGCAGCTCCGGCGGCCATCTTCCAGGCAGGCTACCCAATCGGCAGCTGCCTGCAACATTTAAAAGCAAGCGCCAGCAGGCGCGGGAGAACAGCCGGCAGCCACCACCGAAGCCTGCTCTCTCCTCAGGGGGATCGAGCCCTCCGACCAGCAGCTCCGGCGGCCATCTTCCAGGCAGGCTACCCAATCGGGGCAGCTGCCTGCAACATTTAAAAGCAAGCGCCAGCAGGCGCGGGAGAACAGCCGGCAGCCACCACCGAAGCCTGCTTTCCCCTCAGGGGGATCGAGCCCTCCGACCAGCAGCTCCGGCGGCCATCTTCCAGGCAGGCTACCCAATCGGGGCAGCTGCCTGCAACATTTAAAAGCAAGCGCCAGCAGGCGCGCCCGCGCTCTGCAGGCCCGCGCCTGAGGGCCTCGCCAGAGGGCCCTTTGGTGTGGCCCTTAGGCGGGGACCAAAGAAAGGGCACTAGAAGACTACTGCACGACAAACAGCTCCAGGCGGCACACTCATACAGCAATCCCATCCAGCCACGAACAACAACGCTGGTCAGTAACCCTGAACTAATACATTCTGATCTGCCAAGATCACATTTGAACAGCATTAAATGACGTGACACTTTCGATGATCTATTGTCAGGCTACTCACAAAGTCACCTCTAGCCTTTTAAACTATGCCGTATCATCTCAGTATTGCTAGTTTCCCTGCTTGAATGTCAATATATTCTGCAAGCCTATAATTTTCTGTACTGTCTGTTTTGTACTACAAGCCTATAATTTTTGTACTGTCTCTAGCTTGCACATCTCACCAAATTAGACAATGCCACAGCATGTAAACTATGTCAACATAGTCTGCTAGCCTGTAATATTTGTTGTACCGTCTCAGTATTGCAAGCTTCCCAACTTGAATGTCAATATAGTTGCTAGCCTGTAATATTTCTTGTACCACCCCAAGACTGCACATCTCATCAAAATTTATCAAGGTCACTGCATGTAAACTGTAATTGTTCAATCTTGCATCCTCGTAGAACTGCTCTCACATTCTGAAGGATACCCTCTCTATACTGTGCCTCGTATCTGCACTATCTACACCTTACTACTCCAACATCGCTCTTCACCACCTCGTAGCCACAGTCTATCGCACACAATCCAAACCAATAGAATGGCACTCCAGATCGCGGTCATTCTTAGCTTCTACCTTCTCACCCACTGGCTTGGAACATCCCAGACCCTCTACACGTCACATGGCAAGATTCCAATCCTGAACAGCCATGGAAAAAGATGGAATGGTCCCCCACACTTCAACCCAGGAAATGACGCGCACACGCGCCACTCCCACCTGATACATGTTGCACTCCAGATATCTAAAACACCCAGCCAGGAAAAACCTTTGAGATGCCGACCCCTAAAATGTGCCATCATCAACGCACGCTCCATCCGCAACAAATGGCCTGTGATCCAAGACTGTATCTCATTTTATGACCTTGAGATACTCATGATAACTGAAACATGGCTCTCCTCTGAAGACAACGTCCTCCTTAACCAACTCCTACCCCCCAATTTCTCCATCCACACGAAACATCGGGAAAACAAAAAAGGAGGAGGGGTTCTCATAATCTCCAAATCAGACCTCAATTTCCACATTGCGGACTCCTCTAGCACAAACAACTTGGACATCCTCTCTGTTACAAACCAACAATGCTCCCTCAACTTGCTGTATAGAACACCTTCTTCTTCTCCAGATGACCTGCCAACCATTGTTGACCTTGCTGCTAACGCACTCCATCCCAAGAAACCAAACTGGATAATGGGTGACTTCAATCTCCCTTCTCTACCCCAAAACCACGCAAATGCTTTCCTTGAAGCAATGGAAGACCTGGGATTCAAACAAATCATCAACGAACCCACGCATACAAAGGGGAACATTCTGGACATGGTATTTACCCCTCACCCAGTCATGATCCAAAACAACAATCCTCCAGTATCAATCGTAGAGGTACCCTGGTCCGACCACAAATTGATCATTATCCAGATACCCATCAACATTGACCAGCCAGACAGAAGTCAACACACAAGCAACACCTCTAGAGCTGCTACCAGATGCTTTCGCCCCTTTGATAGGGAACACATCCTTTCGGAGATCCCATCACTCCTCAACTATAGCTCACCAGACCTTGATGAACTAATCTCTCAATGGAACTCCAGCCTGCTTGCCTTATCACAACGCTCAAACCCGAAAAATACAGCGAGGACAAAAAAAAAAAGCTCCGCCCCATGGTTCTCCCCCGAGCTACGATCCTCTCTCGCACAACTACGGAGACTTGAACGCCGATGGCGCCGATCGCGTTCAGAGGATGACCAGACTGCTTACCGCACCCACCTTGCAATACATCGTGAAACAATCACTACTAAAATGAGACAATACCATACCGACACCCTAAAAAGGTCTCTGAATAAACCATGGGACCTCTTCAACTTGGTCAAAGCCCTCTCAAAGGAACCATCTCCCGAACAACATAGCGAGATTCACCCGCAAGAATTTGCCAATTACCTGCAATCCAAGATCGTGCAAACTAACAAAGTGTCAGTAATTTCATACCAAGATCCGACGGGCCTATCCCCACTGAACATACTCTCCACACCACCCACTAAACTTATCCAGAACACCATAGCAACCCTCAACACCTCTACTGCTCAGACTGACCCATGTCCAGCGTTTTGGATCAAGGAGCTACGTGATGTGTTCAGCCCTGTCATCGCAAATATAATGCAGATCTCCTTCACAACAGGATACTTTCCCTCTTCACTCAAGCAGACCTCCATTAGGCCCCTACTGAAAAACCCCAAACTAGACCCCCAAAGAGTTGACTCTTATCGGCCAATAGCCAGCATCCCTCTATTAGCCAAAATAATTGAGAAAGAGGCACAACGGCAAATTCAGGACCACATTGATGCTGCTGCTCCCTTAGACAACTGTCAACATGGCTTCAGAGAACATCATGGGGTCGAGACACTACTCACTACTCTATTCAACGACATCATCACAAGAATTGACAACGTCCGTCAAGGTTGTTTGCTTATATTCTTAGATATAGCCGCAGCATTCGACTCCGTCAGCCACGAAATACTCCTCGAAAGATTGAAAGAGAAGGGAATCTGCAACAGTGCACTAGAATGGTGCAAGTCTTATCTGGATGGCAGATGGCAATATGTGAAGTCTGGATCAGAAGAGTCGATACATTTCCATCAAAAGCAAGGGGTACCCCAAGGCTCCTCACTATCCTCCTTACTCTTCAATATTTACATGCAACCCATCTGCAATATCATAAGATCTTTCAATGTGAACTGCCTGATATATGCAGATGACATCCTCTTATACATGCCTTTCTCCACAACTCACATGGACCTGACCCCACTCACGGACTGCTTCAATGCAGTGTCAACCTGGCTCCAATCACAGAACCTATGCATCCAACATAGAAAAACTGAAGTACTATTCATCACCAGAGACCCCAACTTTACTCCCCCACCCCACGTCAGTGTCAAGGAAGCCGA
Organism: Ichthyophis bannanicus; assembly: GCA_033557465.1. Taxonomy (NCBI): domain Eukaryota; kingdom Metazoa; phylum Chordata; class Amphibia; order Gymnophiona; family Ichthyophiidae; genus Ichthyophis; species Ichthyophis bannanicus. Next base: position 864,566,877 of record CM066036.1, on the reverse strand, counting down.
CCTGCAGACTAAAGAGGCAATAAAATACCTGGGAGTAACTGTCGATCAACGACTGGACATGAAAAGTCATATAAGCAATATAGTCAAAGCTGTCTATTTTAAAATCCGTTCACTCAAGCACCTATGCTCACTGTTGGACCCAGAGGATTTCCGAACCATATATCAAGCGCTGATCCTGCCACATTTCGACTTTGCAAATGCCATCTTACAAGGGCTTCCCCAATCCACACTAGCCCCCTTACAGTTGGCCATGAATGCCGCAGCCAGAGTCATCTACGGAGCTTCCAGAAGCGACCACATAACGCCCATTCTCAAACAGCTGCACTGGCTACCTATCCATGGGAGGATCACCTTCAAAACCCTTCTATTAACATTCAAGGCAATCAAAGGCATTTCCTCCCCCTCACTCACGCATCTTTTCCACATGGTTCCCCCCAACAGATCTAGAAGAGCAACATCTGTCAACCTGCTAATCACACCAAAGGCATCGACAAAGTGCAACAAGACAACCACAAACAGAGCGTGCAGTTTCTATATCCCCAGATGCTGGAATGCTCTACCCCCTGACATTAGAGCCATAACTAATTTATATCAATTCAGGAAGGCACTCAAAACCTACCTCTTCATCCAATACTTCCCAGACAACCTTTGAGCCTAGATATCCCTCTCAAGAAATCACCCCTCTAGAGATGCCCCCTTACTTATGATCTGATTTTACCTATCCTGCAGTGTAAATAGCTCATGTATATAGTTAACCCAGTTATCCAAGTTTCTTTTCCCTGTTCAATGTAAAACCAGACACCTTGTCGTATGGTAGTTATGTTATGATGTAAACCGCGCTGATGCCGAATAGCGCGGTATATAAGAAACTGTAATAAATAAATAAATAAGTATTTGTTGACAGAAATGTCTGTGCTTTCATCAATAGTTAATGTATGATACGCTGCTGATGCAACATCTGCCATGAGCTTATCTTGGACATTCATGTTTATAATTTCAAGAAATTCAAACGAATAGTTTTTGCTTCTCCAGCTTTCAGGTATGGTTATGTACTTGGACATGTGTTCATTAATATCTTGAACAGAGAGCATGGAAATATTCATCCGAACAGCCAGCAAAACACTATCAATTAGAATTTTAATTTCTTCTGGTGTAGAACGCTTCCGTTCATTACTAATTTGCCTTTTCTCTTTTTCAGCGGTGCTCTCAAGCAACAAGTTAAATAATCCTCCTCTTAAATTTGGATTTTTAGCTCTAAGTTTCTTAACACTTTCAGTATGAGTCTTACTAGACAGATGTCGTTTCAAAAAGTCCAGTTTCCACACATCATCCCAAATTTTGCCATTCGAAAACTCTCCGATGGTTTTTGCATCTCGGCAGTATAAACAGACTACTCCGTCATCCTCTTCGTAAGTGAATATTTCACGCAGTTGAACGCACGTTTTATCCCGAGATTTCGGTGTCTCCGTTTCAATCATTTCTTCAAGCCATTCAGGCTTAAAAGCTCTGGCCGTTCTCTTACGTTTTGCACCTCTCATTGCTATTGGTTTCGACATTTTAAAAGTGGTGTGGTGGTCACAGCAGGTACTTTATTATTCAAAAGAAATGCCCACAGCCTACAGAAAATTAGAGGGAACATTGCTATAAGGTATGTACATGTATAAAAACAACATACACCAAGATTTTATGTAAAGCAACTAAAAAAAAACATATGGCATAGTGACTTACGAAAAAGGTCAAAACATTAAAATGACATTAAAATAGCTGAACACTAAAAATCGACGACCGAGGGATAACAAGCATCAATAACATGGGGGGGGAAGGGGGAAGGGAGATAGGGAAGGGGGGAAGGGGAAGAAAAAGAAACTGACATTGTATTGTAAGAGCCCTATCTGTTTAAAAGAAAAGGGGGGAAAACAAATGGGACTAAAAAAGTACCACTAATAAAAAAGGTGATGGATGGCATATGTAGTAAAAATAATAAATACTTTTGGCATTAAAAGATCTCTCTGAAGATAAGTACAAAAGTATGATAAGCACATTTGGCAAAAAGAAAGATCATCTCTGGTTGAAAGAAGAGAAAAGTGGGGGCAAGTCAAGGACATTTTCCCTCTTTCACAGGGTTCCTATGCCTATACTCGCCAGCTCTATGGGGAAACCACCTGAAATAAAAAGGGGGCAAGAACTTAGAAATCCCACTCCTCATTTCTTAAGTGCTTTCCTGCGACATTCTTCACCTTCTCATTAAAACACAGATGAATAGTACCATTTAGAGAAGAGCAAAACACACACTGAAATTCTAGGGGGCCTTACACAACAGGTAAGAATGGTGTCAGGGAATAAATGGCTTTAAACAAACTTTCTGAAGAAAGTAGTCAGTGACAGTTGTGAGAAGAGCATCCTCAGTAGGAGCAGCAGTCCCATAGTGTTTTTAACATGCTCCTTCAGTAATCATAAATACACAATCAAATACCACTGATAAGACAATAAATAAGCAAACAAATTAATCATAAATGAATAGCAATATAGAATAATGTATCACACCACATAAAAGTCACTGTATATTGAATAAATATATAAATAACAATTAATAAAACAGATAAAACATAAAAATCCATAAACAATCATAACATTATATATAAACAAACAATATCATAAAAAGCAAGCTAAAGCCATAGATACTCGATGTAAATAAATAAGAACTTCAAAAGAACATATACATACATGATCTTCTGGTCCAAGGTAAATTGCCTTTTCATCAGATTCTCCATGAATTCTTTCACTCCTGCTTCTCTGTATGTAATTAGTCCTCCATAGTTGGATTATGTGTTACATTCCCTCAGGATTTCTTCATTTATAGGTCCTCATGATATCCTTGTTTTGTATGTAATTAGTCCTCCATAGTTGGATTATGTGTTACATTCCCTCAGGATTTCTTCATTTATAGGTCCTCATGATATCCTTGTTTTATCATGATAAAACAAGGATATCATGAGGACCTATAAATGAAGAAATCCTGAGGGAATGTAACACATAATCCAACTATGGAGGACTAATTACATACAGAGAAGCAGGAGTGAAAGAATTCATGGAGAATCTGATGAAAAGGCAATTTACCTTGGACCAGAAGAGGCCACAGTACGAACCACCCGATCTACTGTGGAGTATTAAATAAACGACTTACTGTAAAAAGATAAAACGGGTCGATACAAATAAGTAAGTAAAAAAATTGGAATCGCTTGTTGACCAGACAAGCCATAAAATTCCATTAAAAGGAGGCCATTTTGAAACAAAATGTTGAAATGAAAGAATGAAAAAAAGTATATACCATAGACAAGCTGATGAAGCGGCTTTCACAGCATGCACCAAGGTGCCAGCAGCAATCAATGTGAAAACAAATCGTGTTTATAAATATAACAAAAGAAATAAAAATGAACCACTGAAAAGGTATGGCAATAAAAAAAAACCAAACAAGTGTTTAAACTATAAAAACAAAACAGATCAAAAAACTGAAGAATCAAACCTCTCTCCGACACTCAAAACAGCACGGTCTGGTCGTAGCGGCTTTGTTTAAAATGGGTAAAGATGCCGACGCATGCGCCCTTAAATTAATATGTAGAGCCGCGGGAAACAAGAAAGGGGGGGGGAGAGGAGAAAGGCACGTCAAACTAAAGTGCTTAAAACAATCACAAATTATGAAGGGGCAAAAATCAAACAACAGCGCATGGTGATACAATAAAAACGCATAAGGAAAAAAAGGAAGGATTAAAATTGTACCATATAAAGACCAATGATGTAAACGGTGCCGAAGGGGCTCCGGATGCAAATTGTGATCACCGCGCCAATACCGTGTGAAATACATTAATCCATATAACCCGATTGGGACAACTTGCTCAAATTGCAAAAGGCAAATGTAAAAAATTAAATAAAATAAAATAAGCTATAACTAATCAAAGAAGGAAGCACTACCTAAAACATCTGTGTCCCGATGCACCAATATCAACCATGCACCGGTCTCCTCTTCTTCGCTGGTGCGGTGTGTTGCTCTGGCATCCAAGGCAGCACATGGCACTGAAGGCTGGCTGAGGGAGGGATCCAAGAAGGTGCGTGGCTGGCAGGCAGGCAGGCACAAGAGCAGAAAGAGGCTGGCTTGCTGGTTGCCCCTCCCTTTTATTTCCCTCTAGCCTGCCATGATTCATCAATCATCTGGTCACATGTGAGAGGAGTGAGGGCAGGGGACTCAGTGCAGACAGAGGAGAGATTCACAGAATGGCAGTAAATCGGTGGTGCAGCCGCGGCCTTAAAAAACCCAAGGTTTGAAATCAGTAATTTTTGTGCGCTCCTTTAAAAGTTGTGTGCGCTTGCTCGGCGAGGTGTGTGCGCGCGCGCACACGCGCACAGCTTAGAGGGAACAGTGCTTGAAAGATACTACCAAAAAAAATGAAGTTAGGGTACATCAGCAGAGAGGTGCCAATAAAGCAAAGGTAGCCCAAATGCCCTTGAGTACAGAGCAGACAGAGCTTAAAGATTCCAAATTGCCCCTGCCTACCAATAACCAAGTTAATATGAATAAAATACAGTCTCTAAAATGCTTGTATGCAAATGCTAGAAATCTAAAAAATAAGATGGGAGAGTTAGAATATATAGCACTAAATGAGAAGTTAGATATGATTGGCATCTCAGAGACATGGTGGAAGGAGGACAACCAGTGGGATACTGTGATACCTGGGTACAAACTATATCGTAATGATAGAGCTGATCAAATTGGTGGAGAGGTTGTGCTCTAGGTCAGAGAGGGCATGGAGTTACAAAGGATTAAAGTTTTGCAGGAAACAAAATTTGCTGTAGAATCTCTATGGATTGAAGTTCCATGTAAAAAGGGGAAGGCGATGGCAGCGAGGTTGTACTATCAACCGCCTGGCCAGAATGAACAAATGGATGATGAAATGCTCAAAGAAATCAGGGAAACTAACCAAAGTTACAGAACAGTAATAATAATGGGTGATTTCAATTACCCTGGTATTGACTGGGTCAATGTCACGGCAGGACGTGCTCGGAAGATAAAGTTTCTAGATGAAATAAATGACTCCTTGGAGCAGCTGATTCATGACCCGACCAGAGGGGAAGCCACTTTGGACTTAGTCCTTAGTGGAACACCAGATCTGGTGCAAGAGATAAGGGTGTTGGGGCCACTTGGCAATAGTAATTATAGCATGATTGCGTTTGATTTAATTAGTGGAGGAGGGATAGTAAGGAAATCCACAGTACTACCTTTTAACTTTCAAAAAAGAGACTATGATAAAATGAGGAAAATAGTTAAGAAAAAACTAAAAGGAGCAGTCACAAAGGTCAAAGACTTACATCAAGCTTTGGTGTTTAAAAATATTATCTTGGAAGCCCAGACCTGCTGTATTCCATGCTTTAGGAAAAGTGGAAGGAAGTTCAAAAAAACTGCCAGCATGGTTTAAAGGTGAGGTCAGAGAGGCTGTTGTTGCCAAAAAAGCATCTTTCAGGAAATGGAAAAAAGAGCCAAATGACGAAACCTGGAAACAGCACAAGCACTGGCAAGTTAAATGCAAGGCATTGATAAGGCAGGCAAAGAGAGAATTTGAGAAGAAACTTACTGTGGAAGCAAAAATGCATAATAAAGAATTTTTCAAGTACATTTGTAGCAAAAAACCTCTGAGAGAGTCAGTTGGACCATTAGATGATAGAGGTAGGTAGGTACAAACCCATGTACATAGATGTAAAGAACACTCATTGTAAATAGCTCACACTAATCAGCACACCTGCACCCATGCACCCTCACTGTACATACTCCCACCTAAACACACCATTACCAATGATTGTTTGATGTGTCACCGCCTTGATTGAAGGAAAAGGCGGGATAGAAATATCCGTTAAATAAAATAAAATAAATAAAAGAGGAAGTAAGAGGGGACAAGGCTATAGCGGAGAGACTAAATTAATTCTTTGCTTCGGTCTTTACTGAGGAAGATGTAGGGATGTTACTCATTACTGAAGTGGTATTTAAAGGTGATACTGCGGAAGAATTGAAAGAAATATCGATACACCGGGAAGATGTATTACAACTATTTGATAAACTGAAGAGTAGCAAATCACCTGGACCGGATGGTATACATCCAAGGGTGTTGAAAGAACTGAAATATGAGATTGCAGACCTGCTATTAGCAAGCTGTGAACTATCACTAAAATCATCTGTAAAACCTGAAGATTGGAGGATCGCCAATGTAAGGCCAATTTTTAAAAAGGGTTCCAGGGGTGATCTGGGAAACTACAGATCGGTGAGCCTAACGTCAGTATCCGGAAAAATGGTAGAAGCCATTATAAAGAACAAAATTACTCATCATGTAGATTAGGGGTGTCAAACTCCAGTCCTGGAGGGCCACAAACCAGTCTGGTTCTCAGAATGCCCCTAATGAATATTCATTAGATATATTTGTATACGATGGGGGCTGTGCATGCAAATATATCTCATGCATATTCATTAGGGATACCTTGAAAACCTGACTGGTTTGCGGCCCTCCAGGACTGGAGTTTGACACCCCTGAGTGTAGATAGTCATGGCTTTAGACAAGGAAGATCTTGTCTTACTAATCTGTTATGTTTTTTTGAAGGTGTGAATAAACAGGTAGACAAAGGTGAGTCGGTTGATAGTGAAAGCCTTTGACAAAGTCCCTCATCAAAGACTTTTGGCAAAACTAAAAAGTCATGGGATAGGAGGCAGTGTACTATTGTGGATCAGGAACTGGTTAAAAGATAGAAAGCAGAGGGTAGGGCTAAATGGCCAATTTTCCCAATGGAAAAAGATGAATAGTGGAGTACCCCAGGGATCTGTGCTGGGTCCGCTGCTTTTTGACATATTCATAAATGACCTGGAAAGGGGAATATCAACTGAGGTTATCAAATTTGCAGATGACAGAAAACTAAAGTTGTTAAAACCCAAGAGGATTGTGTAAAATTGCAAGAGGATTTTGATAAATTGGAAGACTGGGCATCCAAATGGCAGATAAAATTAAATGTGGAGAAGTGCAAAGTTATGCACCTAGGAAAGAACACCACAAATTATGGTTACACAATGCAAGGTTCCACATTGGGAACCACTACCCAGGAAAAAGATTTGGGCGTCATCGTGGATAACATGTTAAAACCCTATCTGCAGTGTGCAGCGGTAGCCAAGAAAGCAAATAGAATGCTAGGTATCATAAGGAAAGGAATGGAAAATAAAAACAAAGGATATTATAATGCCTCTGTATCGTTCCATTGTGCAACCGCACCTTGAATATTGTGTGCAGTTCTGGTCGCCGTATCTTAAAAAGGATATAGCATTATTTGAAAAGGTACAGAGAAGAGCCACCAAATTGGTAAAGAGGATGGAAAGATACTCCTATGAAGAGAGGCTAAAAAGGTTAGGGCTCTTTAACCTGGAAAAGAGACGGCTGAGGGGAGATATGATAGAGGTCTATAAATTAATGAATGGAGTGGAATGGGTAAACGTAGATCGATTGTTTACGTCAGAATATAAAAAGACTAGGGGATTTGCAATGAAGCTACAGGGTAATCTATTTAAGACTAATAAGAGAAAATATTTTTTCACTCAATGTGTAATCAAACTCTGGAATTTGTTACTAGAGGATGTAGTAAAAGCTGTTAGTGTAGCTGAGTTTAAAAAAGGTTTTGACAAGTTCCTGGAGGAAAGGTCCATAAACCATTATTGAAAAGGACCCAATCTATCACTGTTTGACCCAATACAAGCACTGAGGAACCTGTGTCTTTTGGGGAGACTGCTAGGTACGTATCACCTAGATTGGCCACTGTTGGAAACAGGATACTGGGCTTGATGGACCTTGGTCTGACCCAGTATGGCATATCTTATGTTCTTAAGCCTTTTAGTGTGTGCAAGAACCAGTGATCAGAGCGAGAGCAAAGTATAAAGAAATACAGCAGATTACTTACATAAGGAGCACTGTCAGCACAACAGCATTCTAAAAACAGCATGATGCTGTTTATTCAGGGCAGGAGCACTCTTCATACTATTACTTCCTGCTGGGACAGGGTTGACAGCACAGTTCCAGTCAGCTCAAAGTTCAAAAGCTGCCTTTTTAAAGTTTAATATTATTCCAGGGATGACTTGTTTATAAAAAAAAAAAAAGCATTTTTTTAAAACATGGTCATGCCTTCACTAACTTAACTATATAAGTGTGAAGGAATCCAAGGATAAAAAGTTAAAAATAACGTTAAACTAAACTAAAGTAAATAGTAAAGAGCTAAATAAATGAAAGGTTTACAGCAAAATAAACCAGAATAAATCTAGAATAAAAAAGACAAGTTGAAAAGTGCATACTTATAGTGACAAAATGGCTCATTTCCCCTTCCTCCTTTACACACACATGTCGGGGGGGGGAGGGGGGCGGGGGCGAGGTGCAACAGACAATATATATTGTATCTCATTGAGGTAGCAGGGGCTCAGTAGCTGCACAAGGCAACTTTATAACTGGTGCTATCCATATATTTGTGTCTGTCTTGACCATGTGGATGCTGCATGGATGGCTTGTGCATGGTGCAGGAGTTGGGTGCATGTATGTGGTGCGGGGCTGGGGTGCCCATATATGTGCCATGTGTATGTTGGGGTGGGGGAGGGTGCCTCAATTTATGTGCATGGGATATGGGGCTTGAGTGCCCTCGTGTGTCTGTAAGGGGCTGGGAGGCCTGTGCGTATATGTGTGTGTGTGGTGCCTGGAGGTAGGAGTCCTGCATATGTGTATATGTGACAGTATGTGGTTCAGGGTGGCCTCTTCTATATATGTATATGTGTGTGGTGTGGGGCTGTGATGCCTGTGTGTGGAGATCGCCTGCTTTGGTATATATGTGTGTATGCGTCATGCAGGGCTGGGATGTCTGTATGTTTGTGGGGGAGGGGGTTACACCCTTTGTCATATTCACATTCTAGTCTTCTACACCCAAAGCATACATCTCCTCAGTTTCCAAACCCTTGCACTCTTCCCCCCCCCCAGCACCTCTCCTACTGCCCCTCCCCAGACGTCCTGCCTTTTTATATTCCCTCTTTCAACTCTCACCCCCTGCCCTCCATCTTCCTCTATTGTCTTCTAACCTCACTGTCCCTTTAAACATCTCCTCCTCTGCAGCACCCCCCCCCCCCCCCATCATGTCTAATCTTATCTTGGCTTACATGTAGCCCAGTGCTGTGCAGACCTCTTTCTTTCACAGATTCCACTGATCTTTGTTGCAATAGCGGCCTTTCTCTGGGACCAAGCAGGAAGTAAGTCCTCACATATGGGTGACATTATTGATGTAGCCTGCACAGGAATTCTCCATAGGAAGCTTTTGGGAGGACCATCGCTCGCCTTCTCGCCTGAAAGGAGCCATCTTACTTCAGTCTTTCTTTTTCCGCAGACCCTGTCAGACGCTGTCTGTCCCTGGAAAATCTTCAGTACCTCACCAGTCTGCTTTTTAAAAACAATTTTTAACAGTATTTTTCAGTCACGTGCTTGATCACTGTGTTCCTGCCCGTTTCCCAGGTCTGTCTGTGCCTCGGTGTCGCATTTTCTTCGGGTTTATTTTTATTTTTAAAGCGCAGTGGGGGGTTTTCTCTCATGTCCCCTGACTGGCAGGAGTCTTGTCTTGGCGAAAGCTGTCTTCCCCAATATGTAAAAGCCGGCCAGTGTCTTTAAAAAGTGCACTCAGTGTGGCCGGACCATCTCAATGATGGACTGCTACAGCTGGTGTCTTCAGTGCCTCGGACCTTATCATGAGCCCCTCCACCTGTGCTCTTTGCCTTCAGATGATGTGCAAGGGGCTCAGGAACCGAGAAAAACATTGGGAATCGATCTTCAGTTCCTCCGAGTCTTCAGTGTTAGCTCCACCATCAACATCAGTATCGATGCCCTTTACTGAGGCTTCGGCTTCATGTGGGAGCCGGGCCCCATTCGGTGCCGTGGACCATCAGACCTCAGAAGAATTGGACTCCAGCCCTGTCAACATCCAAGGGCAATGCTGATTCCCAGTTGAAAACCCATGGGCACTAGCATTGTAGCACTCGATGAGACTCTGAGGGTGATGACCGGGAGCGGCCCTTCCAGGCTGTCCCAGTGGGAGGAGCTACCTCCCAAGGCCCCAGAGTGCTGGCAAAGACTCCCAAGGCTATCACCATCGAGGAGTCTCTACTGAGGGAATTGGTGTCAGTGCCGGTGGCTACTGCACTGGCTTTTCCAGCATCGGATACCGTGCTTCTTGTGCAGCATATGGAAGCCCTCGAGCAGAGCCTGACTGCATTTCTGACCCAGCAGACTGCCCGAGACCCGCACACCTCTGGTTCCTCAGCACCGGTGATGGCGCTGTCGACGGCAGCTGCCTCACCATTGGAGGTGCAGCTTATACTGGAATCGCATGCCTTCCATTGAGAAGATAGCGGGTCCAGGGCACACTTGAGATCTCACTTGGTATACCACCTTTCTCCTCTCGAGTGCTTTGAGGTCAGACCATCAGGAGCATCTGTTTCCTTCCACTCTGGCTGAACGCCACCAATGCCATGAGGAATCGTGTCAGTACTTTGATTTCCTCTTGGAAATGGATTCTGATGAGTGGGAAACCGAAGAGAAATTACCGGAGACCATGCGGCAGAGACATTCCCTCTGATCCCTTGCTCATCTATGAATGGAGGAAGTCCTCTCCGTTGGACGACTTCTTCCACAAATTCGTGGATATTCTTTGCCTCACAGAAACGTGGCTTTGGGAGGGGGAGAAGGCATATCTGTTCCATTGGCCATCTGGTGGCTTCCGCCCCTCAATCCTCCTGTAAGGGAGGAGGAGTGGCTATAATTTACAAATCCACCTTGACATTGTCTGAACAGGCTGTACCATTACCTTTGACAGATGAGCCTTTATTGGTGAAATTCAGCTCCATCGTAGAAGTTTCCTTACAACTCTTGTATTGCTCACCCTCCCTATTGCAAGCTGATTGGAAGGACATTCAACAGCTAATACTTGATTTGTTTGTGTCTTGCCAAGATCTTATTATATTAGGAGATTTTAAGTCTTTCATACTTTTCTTTCTGACCATATCATCCTACAGCATGTCCATCTTCCAACCCACTTTGAGGGGCATATGCTTGATCTTGTACTCACTCTTTCGAATGCACACTCATTGCTCGCTAATCTTAATACAATCCCTCTGCCCTAGTACGATCATACCTTATTGTTCTTTGATTTGATTTACCTGAAACAGTCCCTATCCACTGATTTGACCATCTCTCCTGTGACCTTTTCCCATAGACCCATCACCCCGACTACTCTTGCAGCTTCTCCAGCTGCCGACATCTTATTGCCTGCAAATTTCTCTGATCTGCCTGTAGCTGAGCAGGCTTATTTGTGGCATGCCACACTCTCCACAGAATTAAATAAGCTAGCACCGCTGCAGACTAAGACTTGTGCTCCAGAGTTCCACAGAAATGGTATCATGCAGGTCTCCAGTTGCTCAAAGGACAAACCTGATCTGCAGAAAGATCTTGGAGGAAGGCTAAATCAACTCAAACCTTACAGAGGTTTTAGGCCTGCCAGCTTTTCTATTGTTGTAAAATATTTGAGACAAAGAAAGATTACTTTTCCATGCTCATCACCAATTCTTTATCTACAATAAAAGCTATTTTTTCAGTTGTCTCTCAACTGTCTATGCAATGCCGACTCCAACGACATCTGCCCTGTCTGGGCTTACCCCAGGAATACTAGCAGACTACTTTTTGATCAAAGTTCAGTCACTCAAGGCTATGCTATCCTCACCTCTGCCTTACTCTCTACCGGCTGAAGCTGGAGGTACTTTTTCTCTACTGCTGCACTCCTGGTCACATTTGTGTCCCTCACAGAGTTACAGAGGGTATCACAGTCCATTCATAAAACCTCTTCCTCTTTAGACCCAATTCCATCAATATGGTTAAATGAGCCCAGTTTAGGACTCCTTCCAATCTTGCTTTCACTGGTCAACCAAAGTCTTTCTTCAGGAGTGGTACCTGAGGCTTGGAAAAAAGCTATACTCCATCCTTTAATAAAGGATCAGCGTGGAGATAGGACGGTAATTTTGAGGATCAGACCGATCTCAAACTTAGCTGTCACGTCGAAAACAATCGAGAAAATAGTCTTCTGTGAGCTTGCAGATCATGTGGACCAAATTTACTCTCTCCATCCTCTCAATCAGGGTTTTGCCCATGCCACAGTACGGAAACAGTCCTTAATGATATTTATAGGTCACTTGATTGTGGAACTTGTACTCTCACAGTTTTGTTGGACTTATTTGCAGCCTTTGATCTGGTGGATAACAACCTACTTTTGGCCCGCCTATATGAGACAGGAATCCGAGGTATAGTGCTTGACTGGTTTTGTTCCTTCCTAAATCATAGATCTTTCCAGGTTCATATTCAAAGGGAGGTTTCTACTCCCCGAGCCCTTTTGTGCGGTGTCCCCCAGGGTTCTATTTTATCGCCTTTATTATTTAACATTTTCCTCAGCCCATTAATTACTCAAATACAGTGATTAGGTGTTTCCTGTTACGTTTATGCAGATGACATCTTACTGTTATACTCTACTGATTATTTGGTAATAGATTTGGCCCCTCTAAACAGCTGTTTATAACAATATCCTCCTGGTTATTTGAGCACTCTCTTAAACTGAACCCTACTAAGTCGACATCCAACTGGTTTACTGGTTCAGATTTTCAGCATACACTTGCCCCTACGATGGACGGTCAGCCTTTAGCATTACATACCTCCCTCCAATATCTTGGAGTTATGTTAGATTCAGCTCTTACTTTCTCCCCTCAACTGGCCCAGGTAACTAAATCAGCTGTCCTGGCCTTACGGCGTTTTCATAACATTCATTCATTTTTAGATCACCTGACCCAGATAACCGTGCTTTTATACAATGTGATACAGAGACTTGACTATTACAATATTGTTTATCTAGGCCTTCCACAGGTCCATCTCTATTTCCTCCAGACCATCCAAAATATGTGTCTTTGCCTACTATTTCACACACATAAATTTGATCATATTACACCACTATTCGTCAAATATCATTGGTTACCTATAAATTCTCAGATCATTTTCAAGCTTCTTACCCTGACACACAAAATTATTCATGACACGATTCCAAATTACTTGACTGCTATTGTCTCCCTATGTGCCCCCAAATGTGAATGAAAACGAACCTCAATTGGATTAGAAAGGGAACACCACCAAGGAAATATCCAATTGACCCAAAAGAAAATTCTACCAAACACCAAAAAGATTTTTTGTCGGAGGAAGTCTACCCAGTGTCCAGAACCAGTTTGTCAAAGACACAGCCGAGACTGCTCCATTTTATTATTTAATTTAAAAATGAACAAAAAGTCCATCACTTAGCGGTAAAGCACCAGAACGCCGAGATTCTCAGTAGATGACGCGGCTTGCGTTTCGGGTTTTAGTTCTGAAACTCTGAAAAACCCTGCTTCAGGTCAAAAACAAGCCAGCAATTGGTAAGTGGACAGCATACAGGCCATGAACAAATTTTTTGTAGCCGCTAAATAGTCGTCAGCGTCTGACGTCAGAGGAGTAAAGCAAAACTTCAACCAATCAAAATCAGGCCAACCCAATTCAGGGGATCCCACCACACAGGGAGTCCCTTAAAGGGCGGTCACCTACACTAGTGAAAGAACCCTGAATCACAGAAGAGTGTGCCAGTTGAGTTGCAAGTTCAATCCAGCGGGGATGACCGAGTTTAGAAGATAAATCCAGCGCTGTTCGGACAACTGGAGTCTCTGCTCACGATCTCCCCGGTGAGGGTCAGGTGGAATGAAATCCAATATCCGCCATCGCAAAGTGGTGAAATCATGACCCTTCAATACATTGTGTTCTACCATGGGGGCTCTGAAATTTTGAACCCGAAGGCGAGAAGCATGTTCAGAAAGGCAAGTTCGGACTGCCCTCGTAGTCCGACCAATGTAATAAAGTGAACACGGGCATATGATCAAATAGACCACATAATCAGTTGAGCAATCAGTGTGCTGCGTCATCTACTGAGAATCTCGGCATTCTGGTGCTTTACAGCTAAGTGATGGATTTTTTGTTAATTTTTAAATTAAATAATAAAATGGAGCAGTCTCGGCTGTGTCTTTGACAAACTGGTTCTGGACACTGGGTAGACTTACTCCGACAAAAAATCTTTTTAGGTGTTTGGTAGAATTTTCTTTTGGGTCAATTGGATATTTCCTTGGTGGTGTTCCCTATGTGCCCCAGCAAGATTTCTTTGCTTACTCCATGATTTTCATTTACACCTCCCCTCCTCGCGGGAAATAAAGTATGAATCTACAAGAAAATTAGCTTTTTCTGCTGCGGCTCTGGCACACTGGAACAGCTTGCCGGGCCACCTCCGCACAGAATTAAATTTCAAGTGCTTCAAAAAATCTCTGAAAACCTCCCTTTTTAGTACTGCTTTTAACTTACCTGAATAGCTATTATGGTATGATGGCACCCTTTGGGCATAGTAAGGACAGCCCAATAATCTAAGGGGATTGTGTGTATTTATCTTTGTCTTATTACATTTGCCTATCTTTTCTGTGCTGTTCCTAAGCTCTCCTATACTGTCCTGTCTATACTATGAAGTTCCTTTCACGTCTTTTCTTTTTAATTATCGTACACCACATAGACTACTATGCAATGTTGCGGTATATCAAATAAAATATAACTATAACCATAACCATAAGCAGTCCACCATGGAGGTGGAATAAGTTCCCCTAGAGGGAAATGCAGGGGATTCCCTAAAGCCTGACCCTGGCCACGGTAGGCCTGACTGGGGGTCGGGCTGCGGGGAAAGAAAATTTTGATGGTCAGCCAGGGATCATGGCTCCTACATGGAGCCGCTGTGTGATGGCAACATGACACCATGGCATGGTGGCTCCATGCAAGAGCCTGGCTGGGTTAGCCAGGTAAGTGTTGGACGTCCAGTGTACCTGAATCAGGGCATGTCCTGGACGTCCCGGCCTAATGCTGTGATTCTAGCCCCTATGGGGGAGCAGATTCGAGTGCATCCCCAGGCCGTCCGGATGGCTCGGAGACGCACATCTCGGAACTGGCCTCCACGTGTATTCACTATAGTGATGTGCACATCTAATAGCACTTAGAAATGATATATAGTAGTGGTCCTATAATACAGTTCAAGGCAGCATGGTTTTACCAGAGAGAAATCATGCTAAACAAATCTATCAATTTAATTGAATGGGTGACTAGAAAATTAGACCACAGGTATGTAAGTAATACTTCTGATACTGCAACACACATAAAAGGCTCATGAAATAAATTGAGCAGCCTATGGGTGGACCCAGTGGCTTAAGTTCCAATGAGAGGCCCCAAAGTAAAATTTGCAGCGGCCTGCTCCCTGTGTGGGCCCTTTATGCGGCAGCAGCAAAGTTACTGTATCATCTTTGCCTCACCGCTTCTGCAAGTTTACCGCATGCCTGGAGACTGTTTCCTGTCAAGCCGAAGTCTCGTGGTGCAGTTGTTATCATGAGAATTCAACCCAGTGGGGAACAGCCGCCGGGCATGAGGCAAACTTACAAGAGAGGAGGCAGCACAGCCAAGATGATACAATAAGTTTACCACACTACCTTATCACTGCTGTGTGGCCCCCTTTCTGCCCGGCCCCCCCCCCCTGCATTGTGGGGGCTGCTTGGGCAGAATTTATGCCACTGGGTAGACCACAAGGTTGCTGACTAGGTTAGATATTGGTTGAGTTAAAGACACCAGAGGACAGTGGTTAACTGTTCACTTCAAGGAAAGAGGTTAGTAGTGAAGTATTTCTATAATTGGTTCTAGGTCAGTTTCTGTTGAATGTTTTCATAAGGGATATTGCAGATGGGTAATAGGGAAGTTTTTTTACTTATTTATTTTTTACAGGTGACACCTAGAACTAGGGGTTTCTAGAGTTATATCCCAACCCTGACCTACTTCAGAAAATGAAAGGCTGACTGCAGATTCTAACTGGGACTACTGGGTAATAATCATTTATACATCAGTCCTACAGAGTGCTGTGCAGAAAAAATACCCTGCGATAATGTTACATAAAAATAGGCATACCGGTTCATTGAACTACTTTGGCTTTAAGATAAAGTGGTCTATAAAATGTGTTAAATAAATAAAATAATCAAATACTCTTAACCAGGGCTTTTTTTTGAGGGGGTACATGGTGATGGGAGGACCGGCACCTTTTTCATTGCCTGCTAAAATTCACCTATGATCCTCAGGTAGTAAAGAAAGAGTCCTGCATATGAGAACCGGCACCTTTCTTTTTAGGAAAAATGCAGCCATTCAGTTCTGAGCAGGGGTGGGGTGGAAGCAAAGTTGGGGTATTCCTAAGAACCTGGACATCGCTGCCTGATCTCAGAAATGTCCTGGATGTCCAGAGTCATGTCTGGAAAGTACTTGCATTGGGTGTAGAGTAGATAGCGCTCCACCATCCCCAGTCCTCGGCACAATCGCAATGATAGCAGCGGTGGGATTTGAATGCTGGCTTCCCTGATCCTAACCCAGGTATGTAGATATACCCCCCTCCCCCAGCAGATCTCCATATCCAGCACAGCCACGTTTGTGAAACTGCTTGAACTTGGATATCTCAGCTTTTTTTTTTCCAGACGTTCTGGCTTGGATGTCATTTGAAAAATGTCACTTCACAAGTATATATTTATAAGATGAAACTCAGCAAAATGAAAAAGGTTAAAGCAGAAGCTAATAATTTGATTTCCCTAATACAGAAAAGGGCTGATATTGAACAATGAAGAAATGCACCCCCCCCCCACACTTTTTTTTTTTTTTTGCAATTCCACTTTCAACCTGCAGATGTTGCATTCAGATCCTGAATATAAAGATAATTATCACATCTTTCTTGACGGGGGCAGTGAAGAAGGGATAGATGAAGAAAGGGGTCAAGAGCTCACCCAGCTATGTGTTTAAACAAATAGCCCCATATTTTCTGCTCTGCAACTTCTCAGTAGTGACTCATCCTGCTTTTTCTTCATTTTTTATGCTGGTGGCCTACCTGGTGCACAGTCCAGCTGCTGGGAATCTCTGGGCGCCCTCTGCCATGAAGCACAATGTCTCTCATGGTCTCCACACATGGCTGTTCACGGACCTTTGACCCAAAAGGCAGCTCATAGCTCTTTACCTCTGTAAGGAAATAACAAAACAGGAACATTAATCGGCATCTTTATTGTCATCCATTTACCAGCTTAAAGCAGAAATAAATGGTATGAGCGTTGTCGCTTCCATTAGGTAGACGTAGGTACCTAAAGTGCTAGATCACAGCAGCAGATGAAGTTCTTTTCTGAGAGGAATCTGAGAGCAGAAAAAGCCTCTGCGGGTAAATGAATATGATTTTGCTGGGAAAATTGGCAACTTAAAGCTTGGGACAAAAGAAAGAGGTTGTGGACTTATTTGGAAAATTCTATATTTTAAATTTTCTAAAAGCGTAAATTAGTTATTGGCTTGGCTTTAAAAGGTTTAAAATTAGTTTGTCCTAGTTTTAGTTAGGCCTTTAGATTCCTAATACAAAAGAAACAGGTACAGTATTTGCTTGAAATAGAGGTTTAGAATTAATTTGTCCTAGGTTTAGTTAGGTCTGTTAGACTTCTAATACAAAACAGACAGGTAGCTAAATCTTTCCCCCTCCATCTCCTATCCACCCCAAGTATACCCCTTAATTTATAGCCAGTTTTCCCAAAAAAGAGTGAAATTTGTCATCAT
Organism: Ichthyophis bannanicus; assembly: GCA_033557465.1. Taxonomy (NCBI): domain Eukaryota; kingdom Metazoa; phylum Chordata; class Amphibia; order Gymnophiona; family Ichthyophiidae; genus Ichthyophis; species Ichthyophis bannanicus. Next base: position 864,549,076 of record CM066036.1, on the reverse strand, counting down.
AGGATATTTCTATCAGCAAGTGAGAATGAGAAACTAGACATCCAATGGGCAGATGGAAATTTAATATGAGCAAAAAATAAATACACAATGCTAAGTTCCACATTAAGAGTCACCACCTAAGAAAAAGATTGGGGTATTATCATGCACAGTACATTGAAATCTTCTGTTCAGTGTGTGATGGCGGCCAAAAAAGCAAACAGAATGTTAGGAATCATTAGGGAAGGAATAGAAAATAAAACAAAGGATATCACAATGCTTCTGTATCGTGTCATAGAGCCACCACACTTTGAATATTGTGTGCAATTCTGGTCTCTGCATCTCAAAAAAGATATGGCAGCATCAGAAAAGGTACAAAGAAGGGGTGACCGAACTGATAAAGAACATAAGATATGTCATACTGGGTCAGACCAAAAATCCATCAAGCCCAGTATCCTGTTTCCTAACAGTGGCAAACCCAGGTCACAAGTACCTGTCAGGTTCCCAGAACAGATGGAATCCATGCTGCTTGTCCCAAGCTTGAATTTTCATGATCCTCTTTAATAATGGTTTACGGTCTTTTCCTCCAGGAATTCATCCAAACCTCTTGTAAACCCAGCTACACTAACAGCTACACTACATTCTCCGATAATGAATTCCAGAGTTTGATTACGTGCTGAGAGAAAGCATAGTTACTCACCTGTAACAGGTGTTCTCTGGGGACAGCAGGAATCAGTCCTCGCATATGGGTGACATCGGTGCCAATGGAGCCTACATGAAAGCATTTCCCCAGCTTTCAAAGAAAGTCTTTGGGAGATGCACCATGCATGCGTGGTCCACTTCAAGGGTGCCATCTTGCCTCAATGCAATGACATAGCTAAGATGGCAAAATTAGCAGATGGTAAAGAAGCAACTCCAAGGGGAGGAGAGAGGTTTGTGAGGACTGATTCCTGCTGTCCCCGGAGAACAACTGTTTCAGGTGAGTAATGATGCTTTCTCCGGGAACAAGCAGGAGGTCATTCCTCACATATGGGACTCCCCACCTACAGGCTTCCGAGAACCTGTACAAAAATGCCACAGTGACCTGCAAAGGTAAGCCATGATCAGCAACAGTTGAATCCCTAAGAGAGACTCTCGCAAGACCCAGGTGTCCGGCAGAGAGCCAGCACTCTGATAGCCTGAACAAAGAAGGGTCGGAGGGCAGGAGTTGCCTACACCCCAAAGAGATTACAGAGTACAGCCTGGCCGAAGGCACTGTCCTGTCGGGACTCCCTCCCCAGGCAGTAGTGAGCTGCAAAGGTATGGAATGAAGACCAGATGGTAGCCTGGCAGACTTCCATCATGGGGAAAGAACGCATATTTGCCACTGAAGTGGCCATGGCTCTGATGCGGTGCGCTGTGAGCCTTTGGTCCAGAGAGATCCCCGTTGGCTCATAGACAAGGGTAATGCAGCTGTTGTGCTTTGCGGTGGCCCCGAGTCTTCTGCAGATAGAAGGACAGGGCTTTCTTACATTCTAAAGTGTGGAGAATAGTCTCTGCCTTACCGGCATGAGGCCTTGAAAAGAAGGTGGGGAGCATCACCTCCTCATTAAGGTGGAATGGGGACACCACCTTCAGCAGAAACCTGGGGTGTGTGTGGATCACCACCTTGTTCTTCTAGAACCTCATGTAGGGCGGTTCTGCCTTCAGAGCCTGGAGCTCGCTGACTCTGCGAGATGATATGAGTGCTATCAAGAAGGTAATCTTCCAGGAGAGGTTCCACAGGTGGCAGATAGCCAGAGGATCAAATGGAAATTTCATTAGCTGCGAGAGAAGCACATTAAGATCCTACTCCAATACTGGGGGGCGGACGGGGGGTTTGGAAAGCATAAGGCCCTATAGGAGCCGAGACACAAGGGGCTGAGCCGAGAGGGATTTCCCCTCAATGGAGTGGTGATGCTTTGCAATGGCATTCAGGTATACTTTGACCGAGCTGGACTTCAGTCCTGCCTGCGACAGGTGGAGCAGGTATTGGAGTACCATTTGCACCGAGCAGGAGAATGGGTTACCCACCTATCTGCGCACCACACCGAGAAACAGTGCCACTTGAAGGCGTATGCCCTTCTTGTGGAGGCCTTACAAGAGGCCAAGAGAATTTCTTCCACATCTCATGGGAGACTGAAGGGGGCTAATGCTACCCTTTAGGCAGCCAAGCCATGAGTGAGAGGGCCCCAGATTGGGGTATAGGAGAGAGCCCTGCTCCTGTGAGTAGCCCTGGGGCTTGGCCCAGGGGAATCAGCGGGACCACCGATAGGGAGATGAGCAGTGGGAAAAAATCATTGATGATTATGTTGGATGTCTGATTTTTATATAGCGTGATTCCTCAAGATGTTGCCATTTCCATTTTGTTTGATGCACTGGAGACCTGGATAAGGCCACATCTAGTTCCATCAGTTTTTCTCAAACAACTGATTGAAATTGACCTAAAGAATCACTATTTTGTTTTCCAAGATCAGTTTTATCTTCAAATCTCGGGAACAGCTATGGGAGTGTCTTTTTCTCCTTCATTGGCCAATTCATATATGGCAATGTTTGAGGAACAATTTATATGGGCATTAGAACATAGCTACTTTATTTATCTTTGAAGATGATACTTTGACGATATTTTTGTTCTATGGCAAGATTCATTAGAACAATCAAACTGGTTTTATACATGGTTAAATTATTGTAATCCACATTCACAATTTGAGATGTCTGTTGATGAGAATGAAATTCATTTTTGGATGTTTTGGTGAGACAAACACGTACAGGTTTCCAGACTACAGTATACATTAAGCCTACTGATCCTAATTCTTTTTTACATTATGACAGTAGCCACCCTAAACATCTGAAGGACAGTTTGCCTTTTTTCAAGATGTTAAGGTGTTGGCGCATTTGTTCCTCTGTGTCAGAGTATAAAAAACAAGGACAGAGACCGAGTGCTATGCTTTTTCAAAGAGGTTATCCCATGCAGAGGTGAAAAAAGCATGTAAGAGGACACTTTATAATGACAAAGCTAATTTGTTGGAAACCCATAATCAAAAAATAGATTCAAAATATTGTACGACAGGCATTTTGAGATATTTGACTGTAGCTCCCAAGATTGCTTCAATCCTTCAAAAGAATTGGACATTGCTGCGTTTACATGATTGCATCCCAAAGAAGGTATTATTTTCTTATAGCAGGAACAAGAACTTGAAGGAATTAGTCCTTCTGATATCCATCATAAATTTATAGAGCCTGTTAGTTTACCTGGGCATTTTAAGAGTGGAAATTGCAAATTATGCAAAAATATGATTATTTTGTGGATCCACAGACAAGCTGATGCTTCAGCTTGAAGTTTCATACTACTTGTCTCACTGATTTCTTGATTTATTGCATCAGATTCCCCTGTGCCAAACGATATGTTGGTAAGACCACTAGACCACTTAAAGTTAGAATCAATGAACATTGGTATAGTCTCCAACACAGTAAGGAATCTGCTCCGATGCTGCAACATTGTTTAGAATACTTTCATACTTTTGCATCTTTAAGGATTATAGTGGTTGACCACATTCCCCCCTCTATTTGAAGAGGAGATAAACATAAATGTCTACTTCCATTTGAGTCAAAATGGATTTCTACTTTACATACAGTTCATCCTGATGGATTAAATGCTTCAATTGATTATTTTGTTTTTTGAATGTTTTCAAATGTTTTTTTGGAATGATCTCTGTATTTGTTTTTACAACTGTTTGAAGATTTTTGGCAATAATCTATGGGAGGGTAGGAAGGGTTTTTTTTAATCAACAGAACATAGCATTTCATTTAAATTGCAATGATCCTTACAATTACAAGCATATTTAATAGCTTCCTTTGATTATGGTGATGTTTTTGAAGATGATTGCTCTTTAGAGTATTTTAATCCTTTCCTTTGCCTGGGCTCACAATTAAAGGTGTGCAACAATAATACATCGTGTGCACACAACTTGCAACGCTTTCAATTGATTGCGGTTTTTATCACATCGCTAGAGTTCCGGTACCCTCTGGGGATGGCATTCTATAAAAAAAGGATTTCCTGCTAGCAATTAGTGACAGCTGCTAGAGAAAGAAAGTGCTGACAGCAGGAAACAGTACTCATCTCACCAGCAAAGCCTTTTCTAACACTGGCTTTACACTCACCGTGCTCTTTCAAATCAAAAGCATAGCGTTCAAATCATTCATCGTGGGAAGAACAACTAAGGTAATTGGACTGTACTTTCAAGTCTATAGTCTTTTGGAAGTCATTTGGCATGCTTATGCATTTTTATTAGCAATGTGTTTCTTCCCTGGCTTGGTTAAAGGAATCTTTTTCATTGACACTAGGGGTCAGGTTCACAATGTAAGCATAGTATGGATATCAGCTTCAGTGAATACAGCCATTGGCTCGGCAATATTTATCTGGATAGTTACCCTTCCTTCCTTTTCTGAAATCACTGAGGAGGAAACTGCAAATCTTCCCTCCTCCTTCAAACTGACTACCTGCTCCTCTGATTCCATCCCCACCCATCTACTGAGCTCTCTCTCTTCCACCATCATCCCTTTCATCCGTCATATCCTTAACCTATCGCTTTCCACTGCAACTGTTCCTATGGCCTTCAAACATGCTGTGGTTACACCTCTCCTCAAAAAGCATTCATTAGATTCTCCCTGTCCTTCCAGTTATCAGCCTCTCTCTGTCCTCCCTTTTGCTTCAAAGTTACTTGAAAGGGCGGTTCATCGCTGCTGTCCTTTTCCTCTCAAAACCTTCTGGACCAACTGCCATCTGGTTTTCATTTTCTACATTCCGCAGAAACTACCTGATTGTAACTTCCTTAACTGCCTAGCTGCTATCCGCTATAAACGCCACCAGTTGTATCGTTATGCTGTCTCCTGGAGGGGATAAGAGTACACCCCTCGTGGAGACCTGGTTAATTGCTTTCTTTTGCTTGTATTTCTTGGTGGATTAAAATAAAGTATTTAAAAAAAAAAAAGGCGGTATATCAAGTATATAAAACTATAAACCTGTAATCTGGCTTTTGTTTTCTACATTCCACAGAAACAACTCTTGCCAAAGTCTCCAGTGACTTGTTCCTCACCAAATCCAAAGGCCTCTACGCAATTCTCATCCTCCTTGACCTTTCTGCTACCTTAGACAATGTTGATCACCACCTTCTCCTCGATACCCTGTCCTTGCTTGGATTTAGGGGCTTTGCTCTGTCCTGGTTTTCTTCTTATCTTGCCCAACGCACTTTTGGTGTCTGTTCTGGTGGCTCCTCCTCTACCGCCATCCCACTTTCAGTTGGTATACCCCTGTCTTTTCTCTCTCTACACTCAGTCCCTTGATGCACTTATTTTCTCCCATGATTTTCAGTACCATCTTTATACTGATGATTCTCAGATCTACCTTTCTATGCCTGAAATCTCTCTGCTTGCTTATCGACATTGCTGCCTGGATGTTTCACTGCCATCTGAAACTGAACATGGCCAAAACCGAGCTCCTTATCTGTCCCCCTAAACCTACCTCACCTCTTCCTCCCTTCTCTATTTCTGTGGATAACATTACACGCCTCCCTATTTCCTCAGCTCACAACCTTGGTGTCATCTTTGACTCTACTCTCTCTTTCTGTGCACACATCCAACAGCTAAAACCTGTTGCTTCTTTCTGTAAACATTGGCAAAATTCATCCCTTCCTTTCTAGACACACTACTAAGACACTAATTCACTCTTTAGTCACCTCCTATCTAGATTATTGCAACCTCCTCCTTGCTAGTCTCCCTCTGAATCATCTCTCTCCCCTTCATTCTGTTCAAAACACAGCTGCATGGATAATATTCCACCAGCCTCGATATGCTCGTATAATAGCTCTTCTGAAGTTGCTTCACTAGATTCTTATTTGTTTCCGTATCCAGTTCAAACTTCTCATACTGACCTATAAGTGCACTCATTCTGTTGCTCCTCATTATCCTTCCTCTCTTATCTCACTCTATGTCCTTCCTCAGGAACTCCGCTCTTCTGGCAGATCTCTTCTATCTGTGCCCTTCTCTTCTACTGCCAACTCCAGACTTCAATCCTTCCACTTAACTGTTCCTTATGCCTGGAACGAACCACCTGAGTCTGTATGTCAGGTTTCATCTCTGGCTCTTTTCAAATAGAAACATAGAAACATGACAACAGAAAAAGATCACATGACCTATCAAGTCTGTCCTTCCATATCAACCACTACAACAGTCCCCTTTTTTCCTTTAGAAATCCTCTGTGTTTGTCCCATGCTTCTTTGAATTCAGATACTATCCTCATCTCTATCACCTCCACTGGGAGACTATTCCACGGATCCACCATTCTTTCCATAAAGAAATATTTCTGAATATCACTCGTGAATCTATCCCCTTTCACCCTCATCCCATGTCCCTTCATAGCAGAGTTTGCTTTCAATTGAAAGAGGCTCTCCTCTTGTGCATTTATGTCATGGAGGTATTTAAACGTCTCAATCATATCACCTCTATCTCGCCTTTCCTCTAAGGTGTACATATTAAGATCTTTAAGTCTGTCCTCATATGCTTTATAATGAAGACCACTAACCATTTTAGTAGCCACCCTCTGTACCGACTCCAGCCTGTTTATATCCTTTTGAAGGTGCGGTCTCCAGAATTGCACACAATACTCCAAATGAGGTCGCACCAAAGACTTATACAGAGGCACTATCACCTCCTTTCTTCTGCTGGCCATTCCTCTCCCTATGCACCCAAGCATCTTTCTAGCTTTTGCTGTTGCCTTTTCTACCTGCTTAGCTACTTTAAGGTCAGACACAATCACGCCTAGATCCCACTCTTCTTTAGTGAGCAAAAGTACTTCACCCCCTATACTATATTGCTCCTTTGGATTGCTGCAGCCCAAATGCATGACCTTGCATTTTTTTAACATTAAATCTCAGCTGCCAAATTCTAGACCATTCTTCAAGCTAGCTAGATCCCTTCTCATGTTATATTTATTTATTTATTTATTTAGACAGTTTTGTATACCGCCTTATCCTTCAATCAAAGCGGTCACAACACAATTGGGGGATACATTTAACACGCGGGGATATGAGACACATACACTAATACTTACAGGGAACATGGGCTATGGAGAGTTAAGTGGCTTGCCCAAGACCACAAGGAGCATCTGTGGGACTAGAAACCCCAGTCCTTCTGGCCCAAGGTTGCTGTCCTCTAGTGGGATTTGAACACCTTCCTGGGTGTCTACTCTATTGCAGATTTTGGTATCCCTTCCGCTATATTACTAACAAAATCCAGGCTGAAAACTCACCTCTTTGAGGTGGCTTTTGGATCCTGATCCGATTAGTCTCCTAAGTATTCCCATTCTCCTAGATATATCCTTGTCCTTAGCTGTTGTGTTGTCTGACTTGATTAGACTGTAAGCTCTGATGAGCAGGGACTGTCTTATCTGTCTGTACAGCGCTGTATATGCCTTGTAGTGCTATTCAAATAAGTTGTAGTAGTAGGATGCTTTTATAATAGTTTTGGTTTCCCCTTAGATGGTAGAGATGAGAACATATAATATCCTTCATCGGTGGTATTAAGACTGCATTAAAATGGGCTGCAAAGATCATCTGATTGGTTGAGTTTGCTCCAAAGCCTGTTCCTTATCCAAGGTCGGATCAACATTAAATGTTACTTATATTACAAAGGAGAGCATAATGAAGCAAATTTGACTTTATTTGAAACATTATATTAGTGAGTGTTGAAGGGAGGTATTGGTCAGTATCTATGGCAATGCAATTTTTTATTGACATATAGATCCGTTTTGTATGTTGTTGTTGTTGTTAAGTGCTGTCGAATTGGTGTCGAGTAATGGCGACCCTCTGGATAGTTGTCCTAAATTGTGTTCGGTCTTCAGTCAGGCGGCTCATTGTTGACAGACTGGTACCCATAGTTGCTGTTATTTATTGATCCATCTCATTGCTGGCCTTCCTCTTTTGCCTTGACCTTCTACCTTGCCAAGCATGATGTCTTTCTCTAATGATCTCTCTCTTCGCATGATGTGTCCAAAGTATGAAAGTTGAAGTCTTGTCATCTGAGCTTCTAAAGAAAGCTTAGGTTTGATCTCCTCTAGTACTGACTGGTTTGTTCTTCGGGCAGTCCATGGTATACGCAGTATTCGCCACCAGCACCATAATTCAAAGGCATCAATTTTCTTCCTATCTTTTTCACTGTCCAGCTTTCGCATCCATATGATGTTATTGAAAATACCATGGCTTCAATGAGTCAAATCTTTGTATGGAGAGAGACATCTCTGCTCTTGAGAATCTTGACTAGGTCTTTCATAGCCATTCTGCCAAGAGCAATGCATCGTCGGATTTCTTAACTGCTTGATGCTTATTTATTGATAGTTGATCCAAGTAGGTTAAAGTTGTAAACTATTACAATCTTTTCTCCTTCAACAATAAACTTGTTAATTTTGCCAGTTGTCATGATCTTTGTCTTCTTTACATTAAGGTGCAGGCCCATTTTAAGACTATGTTCTTTGATCGTGAGAAGCAAATGTTTCAGATCATCTTCACTCAGCCGTTTCAACCTGTTCCTTATGATCGGGAACCATTGGTGATGAAAGAAGAAGTTGAAGCAGCATTGAAAGTCTTATCAAAGAACAAAGCACCAGGCATTGATGGCATTCCCAGAGAAGTATTACAGGAATCTCATGCAGCTGTTACTGTACTTACAAGGCTCTGCCAAGAAATTTGGAAGACAACATCATGGCCGACTAACTGGAAAAGATCCGTGTTTATACCAATACTAAAGAAAGGTGATCCAACTGACTGTGGAAATTATCGCACAATTGCTCTGATCCCACATGCCAGCAAGATTCTACTGAAGATTTTTCAACAGAGACTACAACCATACCTGGAACAAGAACTACCTGAAGTGCAAGCAGGGTTCAGTAAAGGGCGAGGAACGAGAGACATCATCGCGGATGTGAGATGGATCCTTGAAAAGACAAAAGAATACCAAAAGGATATTTATTTGTGCTTTATCGACTATAGTAAGGCTTTTGACTGTGTAAACCATGAGAAACTCCGGGCCACATTAAGAAGCATGGGTATACCAGAACACCTGATCATTCTCTTGCACAATCTGTACATTGATCAAGAAGCAACAGTTCGAACGGAACAAGGAGCAACAGAATGGTTTAAAATAAGCAAAGGTGTAAGACAAGGCATACTTTCCCCCTACCTGTTTAATTTATATGCAGAACAAATCATCAGAGAAGACAACAGAGGTGTGAAGATTGGTGGAAGACTCAACAACAACCTTCGCTATGCTGATGGTTTTCAGTAAATATTTGTAAGTATGTTTTTAAGAGAAAAAGAAAGGATGATGACCGCTTTTCATGTTTTTCAGATTTTTGGCTACACTCCTGAAGCAGCTTCTTTGCGAAACGTGGCCAGGTCGAGTGTATCAATAACCTTATTGAGTGGATTGATATCAGCTGAAAGATAAGTTTTGAAATTCTTGATCTTTTTGATACATTGAGTATATCTTCTCAAGGAAATAAAATTAAAAAGTATAGCAAAGGGTTTTTTCTAACCTATGAGGACAAGTGCCCTAGACCTATTTGAGGGGTCTAAATTCTATTTAAGGGACACATTCTGAGATCTTTTCCCCTGCTCTTTCGTTTTTAAGTTTTCTTAAGTTATTATTGAAAATTATTATGTGTCATCATTGTTTCAACAAGAAAGATAATTATAACAGCAATGATTTTTGCACAATTCTTGTGAAACATTATTTACAGGTGATTTGGTTGGTTGCATTATTAGTTTTGCACATTCCATGACAGTCACAAAGCTCACTTCTAAGCCAGGGCATGGAGAGTATGATCTCAGTCTCTCAAATTTATTGCTAATGCTCGGTACTTGCATTGTGCCAAAGAGCGCCTCCTGCTGGAGTTCATAAGATGTAACATGTACAAGTAGTTTGCCAAGATGTGCTTGGAAATTCTTCTTTATCAAGTCTGTGGCTCCCAATACAATGAGAAGTATTTCTCTATTTTTCTGCCACATTTTCTTGGTCTCTGACTGCATTTCTTGGTACTTTGGGTTCTTCTGCCTCTCCACACGAGGTCACGGAATAATCACTCAGAACCGACACCTCTATTATCAATGCCATTCTGGTCTTTTTCTCCTTTACCACTATGTTGGGATTCCTCACATCCAGTTTCGTATCTGTCAGAATGGGAATGTCCCAGGTGATCATTCAGGCACAGTGATGTTGTTGTGTTTCCAGAGTTTCCAGTGTATGAGGCGTGCTACTTTGCGTGTTCAGAAACGCTTTAAATAGATATAGCGGTTGTCCGCGTCAGTAATAGCTATCTACAAGTGCACATCCATCTCCCTCTCAGACCTCATCCACCCCCCCCCCCAACAGGATGAGAAGATCAGCAGCCACCAACACTCTACTTCTCCAGAAAGCACTTACCAAATGCTCCAAATCCATGCGTAACCGCGCCTTTGCACTCTATGCACCTTCCTGCTGGAATGCCCTGCCTCCTGACATCCGTGCTATCAACAACCTCCCCCAGTTTCGAAAAGCACTGAAGCACCATCTGTTTCTTCAGTATTTTATCAACTCAGACGACTCCACAAAACCATCCATACCACTTGCCCAAACCAGCACCCCCAGAGCACCCCATTCAGATCAACAAGTCTAACCCTACTCCGTAGCCATCCGTAGCCTAACCCTATTCCGTAGCCATCCCTGTGATAAATGACACAAACCTATGTAACGATGATATGCTCTTACTTGCGACATGCAATTAGAATGTATCTAGTCATGGGTTACCTAATTCTGATATCTGACAATAACCTATATAATGATGCTTTGTCCCCACTATGCGACTTGCACCTAGATTGTATATAATCATGTTGTTGCTTAACCTGTAAATAATGCCGAGCCGCAATTACAATCTTGGCCGACGACTGTATATAGTTCGCATGTTATCCCTGTTATCCCTGTTAAATGCCCCGTTTATTGTAACTTCATTGTAGTCCTCCTACACTGAACGATTTTGTTACTTGTGAACCGCACTGATGACAAAAAGCACGGTATAGAAAAAAAACATTAAATAAATAAATAATAAGCAAGGAGAAAGGAAATAATCCGTCCACAACCCCTGACTAAGGCAGTGCCAAAACACGGCTGTGTCGGGTAGTGGTTCTTGTAATCTACTGCAAATAAAATACCTCTGTTGTACACTCGCTCCTGAGTGTGGTTATGCTTTGTTTTTGGAGTGTGGACTTCCCAGCTGCTTTCCATTCGCGGGATAGTGGAGAAAGAGGAAGTTGGAAAGGATGGGGCCTGAGATCTGTTTACTAATTACCATGGAAATTAGCACATAGCCTCTGCATTTACTGCATGCTAATTCCCATGGTAACTATCTGCTGTGCAGGTGGTAGGGTAGAGAATGGGCAGATTCTGGGCATGGATAGCACATGCAGTTAGCACATGGTAAGCTGCGTGCAATGTCTCAGCTGCAGACAGTGCAGGTCTACTTATCACCTCCTCTAAGTGCACCCATGTTAGCGCTATGCAGTTACTGCAATTTGGTTTTCTTATGGCAATCCACCCCCTTCACTAGCACCTTCTTTTTCTGGCACCCCTGTTCCCCTAGTCTCCACCTTTCGGTATCTTGGAGTGCACTTCGATTCAGATCTTTCCTTCCAAGCCCATGTTTCTCACCTTACTAAGACTTCCTTCTTTTTCCTCCGCCAGATCCGAGCAATACGCCCATTCCTCTAGCCATCGGCCCTCACTACCTTACTGCTGTCACTGGTCATGTCACGGGTGGACTTCTCCAATTCAGTTCTCATAGGCCTCTCCAAATCCCAGCTAGCCCGTCTCCAGAGGATCCAAAACACCGCTGCCCACCTTCTTACTTACTCCTCCCCCCAGGATCACATAACACCTCTGCTCCTCCACCTCCATTGGTTACCTGTCTCCTTCCGCACCCAGTATAAACTACTTTCTGTAGTGCACAATATCCTCCATACAAATACTCCGCAATACCTAGCCGATCTCATTTCTTTCCACACCCCCAGGCACACACCCCGCTCTTTTCACCTCAATCGCCTCACCCTTCCTTCACCCTCCCTCGCCCATCTGCAATTTACACGATCTTCCGCTTTCTTTTTCATAGGACCTGCCCTGTGGAATTCTCTCCCCTCATCCCTTCGCCTGGAGTCCAATCACAGCACTTTCAAAAAAGACCTGAAAACTCACCTTTTCTCCACAGCCTTCGGCCTTCCCTCCCCTTTGTGTGACCCGCCTTAAGTTCTGTCTCCTTCCTGTGTGTATCCTCTCCTCGTTCTGTCTTGTCTCCTTTCTCTCTCTCTTCTCCCACGAAACCATTATCAACTTCCTTTCCATTTCTCTGGCCCTGAGCCTTTTCCTTAGTTTGCATATTGTACACCGCTTTGCTTGTTCCAGAAAGGCGGTTTATCAAATAAAATTACCATAACCATAACCATCCCTTAGGTTCATAAAAAAACGTCTACTTCTACTTATCATTTCTATAGCGCTACTAGATGTACACATACACGTAAGAGACAGTCCATGCTTGACAGAGCTTACAGTCTATTCAACATGGACAAACAGGACATATAAGATTAGCTTTTAACATGGGTATTACTTATGACCCAGTACAAGCATTGTGGAACTTGTGTCTCTTGGGGAAACTGCTAGGTACATATGACCTAGTTTGGCCACTGTTGGAAACAGAATACTGGGCTTGATGGACCTTGGTCTGACCCAGTATGGCATATCTTATGTTCTTATGTTCTTAGCCAGCCACCAATTCAACTACAAAATCTCTCTCCCCCTCCCAAGCTTACCCCGCCTCATACTCTTCCCTCTCTTGACCACCATGCATCATTAATGATACCCTAGACTTACAAACTTAAGCTAATGTTAAATATTACCTCCAAGTTGACCCTTCCTGTTTAATGTTCTGTTGCAATGTAAACCGCCTTGACTGTAGGATAAAGCGGTATAGAAAAACGGTTAAATAAATAAATATTAAACAGAATAAGGGGTTTGGGATTTAAAAGCAGCCTCAAAGAGTCTGCATTCCCTCTCCTGTAATCAACATCTCTATCTCCCCGCCCACTGATCTCGTCCCTGGCACTTACTATGGGTGTTCTTGGTAGGTTGGTGGTGGGGCAGGAATGATGCCCAGATACTCTTGCCCATTGCCAGAGTGCATTCAAAATGGCAGCTTTGACCCCTACAAGTAGTCTTCTAGTACTACTGTTAGGGGTCAAGCTGCCAAATAAGGATGAGTGCTCAGTCCCACTGCTTGAATTCCTTCTTTTTTCTCTATGCCCACAGACAAGTGGTTACCACTTTCCTGGTAATCAACTCCTCTGCCTTTTCAATCTTTGCCTTTCCTTTCCTTCTTTTGGATTGCAGCTCTCCTAAAGATTAACCTGGGCTGACTGGCTATCTGCTGATTGCTGCTTACTTGGTTACATGCAGAGTAATACCCAGGCTGTGCTTAGCTCCAACCTTGGGTGCAGACAGCTTCTTTTCACTTTTTACTCCTTGGGGAAATAAGGCGCTGGGAGATGGCCTGACTGCCCTTTTATACTTCCCTCCAAAAAAGATTAGGAACCATCTCTTGCCACTTGAATGAGAGAGAGGCCCTTCCCTGTTACAACATTCTCTCAAAACTTTACTTAGGAGCAAGGATGGACATTTCTGAGGTCTTCGCTATACCTTATGGGTTTTCTGATAAAATGGCAAAGAAATCCCTCCACATACCTCCAACCAACAGAAAGACAAAAATGCAATTTACAGGATTCTCACCTCCAATAGCTTCACACCTGGAGGCCATTTCCCACAAAACCAAGGCCATTGAGTATACATCCATTTGCTTGAAGGACTCAAGGTCTTCCAGGTTCACTCTGGACTCCAGAACCTCTGGTGCCATGTACCTGGCAGTACCAACCTTGTTGAAAGAAGAATCAGTGTGATAACACAAATGTTACTACCACATTCAGCCAATAAAACAGTCCTGTATCACAGGCACTCATTAGATTCAGAAATCACTATCCTGCTCGGATCCTTCCTTCCTTCTTTAGAGGTATTCCTCTATCTCGTTCTTCCTTACTCATACATTATGTCACTGTTCTGAGAACTGCAGAGATGTTGCTCATCAGCAGAAAGTTTCTCTACATGGGCCTTCCCATACATGACTCTTCTTCATATGTCTATGTAAGTAGTAAGATAGTTACCCTTTTTTTGTTCATGTACGGAATCCTGCTAAAGTTAGCTACTCTAGATTGTGAATCCCCAACCTTTGTTACCCAAGGTCCTGGAGAATATTCTATTATAAACTCTGGTCTATTGGATTAAAAATTTCATGTGTGTTAGAAACATAATTTAATATAATATTCCCTTGTGGGCTGTTTTCCTTACTGTTTAGTGATCAACGGCAATGGTTTATCTGACAGAATAGAAATGCCTTCACTGAAATTCATAGGTCCTAGTACATTTATTTTTCTGTCTCAGCTCTATCACTCCAAGTATATATCTGGGATTTTGATTTTTAGTGGGTGGGGGAGAGGAGCAATTTCACTTATGGCTGAATGTGAGGCTGGACCTCCATAAAAAGGAAATAAAGAACTTGGAAGAAGAATGAGAAGAAAAGTTTCTTCAGAAGCTCAGATGGAAAGGGTGTGAGCTTACTTTGGCAAGGCAGTACGAAAACCAGTTTATTTATTTATTTATTTATTTAGACAGTTTTGTATACCGCCTTATCCTTCAATCAAAGCGGTCAAGTTCTATCACCTCCAAGAGAGACTTCTCTCTCTATGCTCCACACCTGACTTCTCTCTCTATGCTCCACACCTGACAAACTAAGGACCATCACGGACATAATATCCTTCAAGAAAGCCCTCAACACTCACATCTTCAAGACTGCTATCGTAAAGCATAACCTCTTTCACCTCTTCTCCTCCTCTGCTGCAGCCCTGATCGGCAATCGGCCACAGGGGAGCAGGACGCAGGATTCCCCTGCCCCCCTGCAGCAGAGAGCAATCGGAGCCACGCCACAGACTTTTAAAATTAACAGCGTGCTCAGGCGTGCCCGTGTCTGGCAGGTCTGCACCTGAGGACCTTGCCAGAGGTCCCTTTGGGGTGGCCCTTAGACAGGGACCTAAGGCAAAATACTGAACGCTGCACTAGCAACAACTGGAAACCAACAATTGAGGACAAACAACTAGCAAACCTACAGTCTCACCACCTTCTTGGCCATCAACAAACAAGCTAGGGATCCAGGTGGAACCACCACACCCAAGTCATTCAAGGTAACACTCTCTCTCCTGAATCCCAACACTATAATGGCTTGCTACAAATACCTCCTTTGTGCTCTAATAATAGCAATGCTGCTGCAAAGACATATCACCACTAGCCAAAGCTACACAAGGACCTTATTACTCCTCCCACCAATCTACACTTGATGTCACCCCCTGGCAACCCCTTAACTTCCATAATAATAGGAAAGTTCACTCCCTTATATGCATCAAACCAATCCCCTGCAAACAATCACCACACACCAACCCGTTGTTAGATGCCCCCATCACCTGCACCCTTATCAACGCAAAATGTATACGAAACAAAACATACATGATCACTGATTACCTAGAGACGCACAATACAGATATTTTATGCATCACTGAAACCTGGCTAAATGATTCTGACTAAGTCATCCTCAATCAAATCACCACGGCCACCTACTCCTCCTTCAACTGCCCCAGAAACCACAGAAGAGGAGGAGGAATCCTTATACTAGCAAAAATACAATTTAAGTTCAGGATCCTCACATCTAGCAGCTCAGATGAATCAAACATAATCACCATAATATATCATACAGAGCCTCACCTAGAGAGCTCTGTGCTGTGAGTGATGAACTATCCAAGTTTATTGATTCAATATGTACACACAGCACCCCCAAAAAAACCCTCATAGCTTTAGGAGACTTTAACCTTGTAACTTCTCCTAACAAGAAGGCCAGGTCCTTCCTGAATGCCATGGAAGCCCTACACTATCACCAAGTACTAAAAATCCCCACGCACCAAAGTGGCACAACTCCTGACTTTATCTTCATCCCCCAAACAATGCTAGACCATAACTATGTAACACACCCCTCAATCACCCCAATACCATGGTCAGACCACCACCTAATAAACTTCACCATATACATCACACGGCCATCTGTACAGGAACCCCCACAACACAACTGCAGAAGATTCGAAAGCTTCACTAAAGACAAATTCCTGAACAAAATTACACCCATGCTACAGCGAGACATAGATAACCTCGATGACACTATTGATATCTGGAACAGATCCCTAACTGCAGCAGCGAAGGTGCCTACCAAACAGATCAAAAACAGCACCCTGGTACTCCAACAAAATCAGACCAACAAAAAGACTTCTAAGAAGACTCGAAAGAAAATGGCGACAGACAAAAGACCCAGACATCCTACGTCAATATAAAACCCTACAGACAGAGTACACGAACACAATCAATCGATGCAAAAAACAGCACCATACAAATCTCATGAAATCAGCCAACAAACTAAGGGAACTATTCAATATCATGAGGACACTCGCTGGAGACCCACCAAAAAACAATGCTCCTGAAGTACATCCTCAAATCATAGTGGATTACCTAAGAGACAAATACACCAAAAAGAACCAAACAACCACAACGACTACAACTCACCAATCTTAGGACCCAATCTATAAAGGTCTATGGGGAACATTCAATGTCCCTTCAACCCAGTAAATAGATGTCATTGTCTCGCTTAACACCACCACATCACCCTCAGACCCATGTCCTGTCACATGGATAAAGGCAACAAAAGAACAACTCATACACTTTATCCACAAAATAGCTACCATGTCAGTTACCCAATGATACATGCCAGATTCACTCAAACAGGCCACCATACGACCTATACTCAAAGACATGTCCCTCGACAAAAATGACCCAGGTGCAACCGACCAATTTCCAACTTAACATTCATCGCTAAAATCATAGAAAAGGTGGTACAAAGACAACTCCAGGACCACATAGACCAGCATGCACCACTAGACCCACACCAGCATGGGTTCAGACCCAACTATGGCACAGAGACACTGTTAATATCTCTATTTGACAGTATCATCTGAGGAATAGACAGCGCTAAAACAGGATTTATTCTCTTTTTCATGGACATATCCTCTGCCTTTGATTCCATCTCCCACAGCATCATGCTATGGCACCTTCAAGAAATTGGCCTGTATAACATGCTAATATGGTTTCAATCTTACCTCTACGACTGTAAACAACAAGTCAAATGTGGAACAAACAAATCAACACCTTTCCCCATAAACCAAGGAATTACGCAAGGCTCATCACTCTCATCTCTTTTATTTGACATCTACATAGAGCCCATTTTTGATGATTTCACATAACACAAAGTCCAGTACAGATTGTATGCCATAACATCATGCGTGTAGGATATGATAACTTGGTTCAGCAATAACAACTTATCCATAACCTACAAAAAGACAGAGGCACTCTGTCACAAGGGTTACTTAATTTGTCCCACCACAATCAATCATTATACAACAAAAGCCCATAATAGTGGAGAAAGAAGTCAAATACCTAGGAATCACTGTGGATCAACAGCTCACCATGCAGCCTCACATAAAAAAGACCACTGCTAATGCCTACCACAAAATGAAAGTAATCAGGAGACTAAAACCGTTTCTGGACCAAGATCACGTCTGGAACCATCTGCCAGGCAGTTATCATACCAACATTTGATTACTGCAACTCGCTCTACCAGGGGCTTCCAAAACAAACCATCATGCCACTCCAAATAGCACAAAATAGAGCAGCACAACTCATTACAGGAACACTCAAACAAGAACACATCACTCCCATACTTGACTAGCTACACTGGCTCCCAATACACTCCCGCATCAGATACAAATCAACATTAACATTTTCAAAATCATCCACCAATCATCAGCTGATATACTGCAAGACTGCATAATACGAGACACAAGCACCCAACCCAGGAGAAATAATAACAAGCATATGATTGTTACACCCCATGGATATCAAAGGACCAACAAATCTACATCAGGAAGAGCGCTTTCACTATACACTCTATCACTATGGAATTCACTCCCAGACAACATACAAGCGACCACTGACAGTAAAAGCTTCAGGAAGAAGTTGAAAACTCTGCCATACGCAAACCACCTGGGGCACATCACCTAACCACCTGACTGACGTTAAGACCCACACCACCACCTGTTGACCCCCGACCATGGACCAACCACTCATCGATAACACTACACATTGAGCTTACATAGATTATGTCATACACAGATGACATTGTACATAGTTACTCATGTTATACACATGACATTGTACATAGTTAATCATATTACTAACCTACCCCTTCCCCTCCCCCTCCCCTGTTTAAACGTTTGTTGTACACTAGTTAAATGTTCCCTGTATACTGTTGGGAGTGGAGGAGTAGCCTAGTGGTTAGAGCACTGGTTTGGTAACCAAGCAACCAGGGTTCAATTCCCACTAGCACTCCTTGTGGCCTTGGGCAAGTCACTTGACCCTCCATTGCCTCAGAAGAAAGGCCTGACAATCTACTTTCGGTGACACTGCCAAGAAAACCCAGGAGCTTCTGGGTCGCCAGGACTCAGGACCGACTCGAAGGCACACATTGCATTTTTGTATACTGTTGAGTTGCATTGTAAACCGCCTTGACTGAAGGCTATGGCAGTGTAAAAATACGATTAAATACGGTAACCCTCCACTACCCATCTTCTCAGTCCCTCCCTATCCTTTGCCCCTAAGTTCCTCCCTCCCTCCCTTGTCCACCACCCATCATACGTGATACCCTAAGAAATATTTTAACTGTTAATTCCAAGTTGATTTTTCTGTTTAATGTATAATGTTCTGTTACAATGTAAACCATTTTGACCGTAAAATAAAGCAGTATATAAAAACTGTTAAATAAATAAATAAACGTGGTGTGTCTTTTGGGGAAACTGCTAGGTACGTATGACCTAGATTGGCCACTGTTGGAAACAGGATACTGGGCTTGATGGACCTTGGTCTGACCCAGTATGGCATATCTTATGTTCTAATGAAATGCAAAGTAAAATAGCATTTTACCACACGCCATTTGCAAGCGAGGGCCCTCTGATTAATCACTTGAGAAAAGTAAAAGAGAGAAATGAATATGGTCCAGACCCCTCAACTGTAGGTTTTTAAGAACAAGAAACCATTTGGAGATGAAGTTATTAAAGAAGCTATGATGGTGACTTCTGAAACTTTTTCCAAGTCTTTAAACACAATCCCTGGGATAAGCAGCACGGAATCTGTCTACCTTCTGGAATCCTGCTAGGTACTTGTGATCTGGACTGATCACTGTTGGAAGGAGGATACTGGGCTAGATGGACCTTTGAAGGACTAGATGGACCTTTGAAGGACTAGAAAGGGGGACTGTTACTTCTGGAGAGAAATCTGCAACTATGAGTGTATACTTCTGGTAATTTTCTAAAAAGAATTCTTTGTATTAAAGCTACTTAATCTGTGAACCCACTGTTTTTTGTTGGATCAGTTAGGGCCTAGTAGCAGCAATTAAAGTTTGAATTTAAAACACAGAGGAGAACTTTCTGGTTACATTTCATACCCAGCAGAGAGCTTGTAGTTTAAATTTAATAGTCACTCAGGGCCAAGTAACAGCAAAGTACTTTTAGTTTAAATTTAACACACACAAGAGAGCTTTCTGGTTACATTGGAACCCAGCAGAGAGCTTGTAGTGTACATTTAATAGTCACTCAGGGCCTAGCATCAGAAAAGTACTTTTAGTTTTAAAACACAGAAGAGAGCTTTCTGGTTAAATTTAGAACCCAGCAGAGAGCTTGTAGTTTAAATTTCATAAGAAGTTAGAGCCTAGCAGCAGCTAAGAGCTATAATTTAAATCAAATCAGAATTTAGCTTACCTCAGCAGCACAAGACAGGGTACTGTGTAGCAGCCCTCTTTTAATAAGTGTTATTTCCCTCCCTCCCTCCCCACACCCACCCACCCCTGGGATAATCATAGCTTTATAGGTGCTTACACATCTTAAAAGACAGGAGGTGCTTTCAAGTGAAGCTCATTACCCAAATCAGTCATACACTAAGGACCTGAGATTAATTAAGCTTCAGGTGAACAAGGTATATTAAACGTATTAGGTACAGTTTTATTGGTATAAATACCCATAGCAACCCCTAGTAAGTAAGAACTTAAAGATCTAGACACAAACTTAAAACTAAGATGCAGACAGCAGTCCAGCAGCGGGATGGGGGCTTTCCAGTCTTTTGCATTGAGTGTCACATGTATGATTTTCTCCCAGTTGGTGAGAGGTCTTACGTGTGCACTAGGTGCAAGGAGCTCTTTGCTCTCTGGGAACAAGTCCGTTCTCTAGAGGCTAAAGTAACAGACTTGGAAAACATAAGACAGACAGAGAGCTACATAGACGAGACCTACAGGGATATAGTCCTGAAGTCCCACCTCCAGTCTGGCAGCACTCCTGTTGCCATGGAGGAGAGAGGTCACGTGACAGGAGAGCATCACCCTGGTGTGGCAGGAAGTGATCCTGTAACTAGGACCTGTCCTCCAGGTGATGTAAAACCCTCTCGCACCGAGGAAGTTTCTCCAGGGCCATGTGCCCATGAGGGAAGGGTTAGGACAGCCGTTATAGTTGGTGATTCGATCATTAGGCATGTAGATAGCTGGGTGGCTGGTGGACGTGAGGATCGCCTGGTAACATGCCTGCCTGGTGCGAAGGTAGCGGACCTCACGCGCCACCTAGATAAGGTCTTAGATAGTGCTGGGGAGGAGTCTGCTGTCTTGGTACTGTGGTGAACAGCGCCCTCCTGAGCCTATGGAGACAGATGAAAATCCTGAGGTTCAGCAGGATTTACACCAAAATGACAGGACAAGGAAAAAAGAGAGACTCTATTCCACAGAGCTGAGCAGGGAGACCAGCCCAGGGGAGGAGTCCTGCAGTTCTGATTGGGCACACCCAGCCCTGGGAAGGGGCGTGCCTAAGAGAGAATGTACTTTTAAACCAGAGCATGGCTCTGAGGAGGAGAGAAAGGGAGAGAGAAGGAAAGAGAGGAGGAACGAGAAGGAGGCTGTGACTCAGTACGAGTATGGGAATGAGTTGAAGAAGAAGCAGCCCAGGAAGGGATACAGGAGGAAGAAACAAAAGGATGGTTGGAAAGCCAGAGGAGAGTTTAATGATACTTGGGAACCTGGCATAAGAAGAAAACCTGCACAATTCTGTTCAAGGGAAGTAAGCAGAAGTCCCACGGAGAGAGGACTTAGCCTTGAATGGGATAGCCGTTGGAAGGCACCGCCCTGGGGAAGAAAGCCTTCAAGGCAAACACAGGTGAGAGAGCCATCATTGCCGTCTGTGATCTGAGAGTTACAAAGCTGTTGTTTGCATTGCTGAAAGAAGCTCTGATTATCTACACATGTTTTCTCAAGCACTGTGAGAGCAACGGTGACCGTAAGAGGCTGCAGTGAGCCTAACTGGCCTCTGGAGGCAAAAGAGAGTAATTGGCTGGAAAGTGGAAAGCAGCAATATACTTTTGAGTTGCATTTATTCTGAGTTTTCTGTTAGCCTTTTTTGAAGCACCTTTGTTTTGCCATGTGATGCAACATTTATCCTTTGCTTTAATAAAATACTTATTATCAAGAAACCCCACAACTACAGTTTCTTTAATTTCGGAGTGAGAAGAACTGGAACTACAACTCCCAGCATTCCTGGGGTAAAGGTTTTACTCTTCCCTCACGAAGCACCAGCGGCTGCTCCTGCCTTTAACCCCTTAAGCCAGGCAGGGTCGCCGCAGTACATGTCGGTACCAATGACATAGGAAAATGTGGTAGGGAGGTTCTGGAGGCAAAATTTAGGCTTTTAGGTAGGACGTTGAAATCCAGAACGTCCATGGTAGCATTCTCCGAAATGCTTCCTGTTCCACGCGCAGGACCCAAAAGGCAGGCAGAGCTCCGGAGTCTCAATGCGTGGATGAGACAATGGTGCAGAGATGAGGGTTTTGGATTTGTTAGGAACTGGGGAAACATTCTGGGGAAAGGAGGGGCTCTTCCAAAGGGATGGGCTTCACCTTAACCGGGATGGAACCAGGCTGCTGGCATTAACCTTTAAAAAGGAGATAGAGCAGCTTTTAAACTAGATATTAGGGGAAAGCCGACAGTCGCCCAAGAGCGGATGGTTCGGAAGAATGTATCCTTGAAGGATACTACCAAAAGCAGAGAGGTTCCACAAAAGAGTAAAGTAGCCCAAATGTCCTCAAGTATGGAGCAGACAGAGCTTAAAGATCCCAATTTACCCATGTCTAACAATAGCCAAATTAACATGAATAAAATACATTCTCTAAAATGCTTGTATGCAAATGCTAGAAGTCTAAAGAATAAGATGGGAGAGTTAGAATATATAGCACTAATTGAAAGGTTAGATATGATTGGAATATCAGAGACATGGTGGAAGGAGGACAACCAGTGGGACACTGTGATACCTGGGTACAAACTATATCGTAATGATAGAGCTGATCAAATTGGTGGAGGGGTTGCGCTCTGTTAGAGAGGGCATTGACTCAGAAAGGATTAAAGTTTTGCAGGAAAGAAAATCTGCTGTAGAATCTATATGGATCGAAATTCCATATAAAAGGGGGAGGGCAATGGCAGTGGGGGTGTACTATCGAGCACCTGGCCAGAATGACCAAATGGATGATGAAATGCTCAAAGAAATCACGGAAGCTAACAAATGTTACAGCGCAGTAATAATAATGGGTGATTTCAATTACCCCGGTATCGACTGGGTCAGTGTCACGTCAGGACATGCTAGGGAGATAAAGTTCCTAGATGAAATAAATGACTGCTTCTTGGAGCAGCTGGTTCATGAACCGACCAGAGGGGAAGCCATATTAGACCTAGTCCTTAGTGGAACACCAGATCTAGTGCAAGAGATAAGGGTGTTGGGGCCACTTGGCAATAGTGATCATAGCATGATCGCCTTTGATTTAATTAGTGGAGGAGGGATAGTAAGGAAATCCACAGTACTAACTTTTAACTTTCGAAAGGGAGACTATGATAAAATGAGGAAAACAGTTAAGAAAAAAACTAAAAGGAGCAGTTGCAAAGGTTAAAGACGTACATCAAGCTTGGGTGTTGTTGAAAACTACTATCTTGGAAGCCCAGACCAGCTGTATTCCATGCTTTAAGAAAAGTGGAAGGAAGTCCAAAAAACTGCCAGCATGGTTTAAAGGTGAGGTCAGAGAGGCTGTTGCCAAAAAAGCATCTTTCAGGAAATGGAAAAAAGAGCCAAATGACAAAACCTGGAAACAGCACAAGCACTGGCAAGTCAAATGCAAGGCATTGATAAGGCAGGCAAAGAGAGAATTTGAGAAGAAGCTTGCTGCGGAAGCAAAAACGCGAAATAAAGACCTTTTCAAGTACATTCGTAGCAAAAAACCTGTGAGAGAGTCAGTTGGTCCATTAGATGATAAAGGGGTTAAAGGAGCACTAAGAGGCGACAAGGCAATAGCGGAGAGACTGAATGAATTCTTTGCTTCGGTCTTTACTGAGGAAGATGTAGGGATGTTACCCATGAATGAAGTGGTATTTAAAGGTGCGGAAGAATTGAAGGAAATATCGATACATCGGGAAGATGTCTTACAACTATTAGATAAACTGAAGAGTAGCAAATCACCTGGGCCGGATGGTATACATCCAAGGGTGTTGAAAGAACTGAAATATGAGATTGCAGACCTGCTATCAGTAATCTGTGAACTATCATTAAAATCATCTCTAATACCTGAAGATTGGAAGATCGCCAATGTAACACCAATTTTTAAAAAGGGTTCCATGGGTGATCCGGGAAACTACAGACCGGTGAGCCTGACGTCAGTACCAGGAAAAATAGTAGAAACCATCATAAAGAATAAAATTACTCAGCATGTAGATAGTCACAACCTAATGGGAGACAGCAAACATGGCTTTAGACAAGGAAGATCTTGTCTTACTAATCTGTTTTGTTTTTTTTGAAAGAGTGAATAAACAGGTGGACAAAGGTGAGTCAGTTGATATTGTGTATCTGGACTTTCAGAAAGCCTTTGACAAGGTCCCTCATCAGAGACTTTTGGCAAAACTAAAGAGTCATGGGATAGGAGGCAGTGTACTATTGTGGATCAGGAACTGGTTAAAAGATAGAAAGCAGAGGGTAGGGCTAAATGGCCAATTTTCCCAATGGAGAAAGGTGAATAGTGGTGTACCCCAGGGATCTGTGCTGGGTCCGCTGCTTTTTGACATATTAATAAATGACCTGGAAAGTGGAATAACGAGTGAGGTGATCAAATTTGCAGATGACACAAAACTATTTAAAGTTGTTAAAACCCAAGAGGATTGTGAAAAATTGCAAGAGGATCTTGATAAATTGGAAGACTGGGCATCAAAATGGCAGATGAAATTTAATGTGGACAAGTGCAAAGTTATGCACCTAGGGAAGAACAACCCAAACTATGGTTACACGATGCAAGGTTCCACATTAGGAACCACCACCCAGGAAAAAGATTTAGGCGTCATTGTGGATACCATGTTAAAACCCTCGCCCAGTGTGCAGCGGCAGCCAAGAGAGCAAATAGAATGCTAGGTATGATAAGGAAAGGAATGGAAAATAAAACAAAAGATATTATAATGCCTCTATATCATTCCATGGTGAGACCGCACCTTGAATATTGTGTGCAATTCTGGTCGCCGTATCTTAAAAAGGATATAGCGATTTTAGAAAAGGTTCAGAGAAGAGCCACCAAAATGGTAAAGGGGATGGAAGGATACTCCTATGAAGAAAGGCTAAAAAGGTTAGGGCTCTTTAACCTGGAAAAGAGACGGCTGAGGGGAGATATGATAGAAGTCTATAAATTAATGAACGGAGTGGAACGGGTAAACGTAGATCGATTGTTTACGTTATCAGAATATAGAAAGACTAGGGGACATGCAATGAAGCTACAGGGTAAACTATTTAAGACTAATAAAAGAAAATATTTTTCCACTCAACGTGTAATCAAACTCTGGAATTTGTTACCAGAGGATGTAGTAAAGGCTGTTAGTGTAGCTGGGTTTAAAAAAGGTTTGGACAAGTTCCTGGAGGAAAGGTCCATAAACCATTATTAAGAAGTGACCGAAGATATCAATGCTTGAGCCAGTACAAGCATTGTGGAACTTGTTTCTCTTGGGGAAACTGCTAGGTACATATGACCTAGATTGGCCACTGTTGGAAACAGAATCCTGGGCTTGATGGACCTTGGTCTGACCCAGTATGGCATATCTTATGTTCTTATGTTCAGTATGGTACTGTATATCTTATGTTCTTAATTTGGAGATTATAATGCCATTAAAAACATATAGCTTTCTCGAAACTTGACTGCATGGACAATGGAAGCGCTGTCCAACAAAATCTCACCTACATGCTAGGACATGATTTGATGAGTTGCAGACTGTTCAGCCTGTAACGAATCAATAGATGTTAGATGACAAGCTCAGTTATGCATTTTTGTCAGGGCATTTTTGAGAATTGCAGAAAATATACTGGTAGTTGTATCACTCTTACAAAACACATGAAGCCCAATAGTCCAAAAAAGGCCGCACTCTTAAAACTGGACATCTAAATTAGATTGCTAAATTTGCCGCCTAGTTTCAGCCAAACTTAGGAGCCCAAAGAAGTCATTTTAAAAGGATTTTAAAAGCAGCATCATTTATGTGTGTAGATAGGTGGCATGTGTAAATGGGTGCAGAGATTTCAAGGAAGCATGATTTGAGCATGGTTAAGGGTGAATCCAAAATATTCATCCAGTTCCAATTTTATAGTGTGAGTACACATGGGGGAGATATTCAAAGGCATTTACCCAGTTTGCAGAGGAGAAGAGTTAGTTAAAGACTGGGGAATAAGATGCTGGGGAAGGATAGAGAGATGGGGAAAAGTAGAGCTGTTTTAAGGGTTGAAAAGTTGCAGGTAGATGTAGTAAAAAGGAGACTGAGGACTGGTGGTAAGAAGGTGGAATGAAAACTGAGTTGATAGAGACTCAGAAAATAAATGGAAGGAAGCTGCAAGGAAAAGCTATATATACACAGGAGGTAATTTTACTGAACAAGGAGCTGTATAAAGTTATGCGCTCTTCACATGCATGTTATCTATTTTCAATGACTTATGTGTGTGGATGGACACTTATGTGCATACTTTAGGCAGACTGTGTTCTATAAGTACGCATGTCAGGTCCATCTCCAAGGCTGCATTTGGATCCTGACCTCTTTATTCCTCTGTCTATATCCATGTGTATTTAAAGAATTTCCCTAAGAATTCCCTAGTCCCGTGTTGTTCTGTTTGTCAGTCTTAGCAGCTTGTAGGCTCTCTGGAGCAGAGTCTGTCGTTTTATGTGTATATATGTGTTCAGCACCGTGTATGCTTACTAGCACTATATAGATGATAAGTAGTAGTAGTAAAGACCAGTATCAGAGATGTAAGGATGTGAAGAGGACAGGAGAGGAGAGAAGTGGCAGACGGACTGCAATCTCGAGAAAACAAGAGAAGACTGTGGAAAGAAGAAACCAGGGATTAGTGTCAACACGATTAGAGAATAAAATGGTCAGCAACAAAGGTAGAAAAGGTAATTTCATTTTCAATTTAGTGATTGGAATATGTCAGTCTTTAAAATGTGCATGTTCTCTCTTTATATTTGGCACAGTATAAGGGCATCTGCATCTCTGTACTACATGCAGAGTTTGGCTTCTTGGGGTTTCAGTTACATTTTTGCCTACGTATTTCTATTTTAAGATTCTAGTCACTCATTCTGGGATCTGTGTTTTGAATTTGTTACCAAAGCCAGGTGTTCTGTCAGGATGGGGTTTCTATTTTGGGATCTGTACTGTAGCAATTCATTTTTTCAGTGTTCTGAATAGGCGTATGGAAGCAAGAATCAGCACAGTTTACAACACCAAAATAAAATTAGTTATGATAATTTCATTTTGGCGCTATAAATTGCGCTGTGGCTCTCGCATTCTGTTTTTGTTCCTTAGTGTGCGAGCACCTTGCAGCTCTCTTGTTTTTTGTGGAATATATATTTACATTGAATACTGTGATGATCTGTGTGCAGCGTCAGATGTTGCTATCTTTTATATTAGATTCCCAGGCTACATAATAAACTATTATAATTTTTTACTGTACATAAAACAGCATTGCAAATTTCCTTTTTTAAAATTATGTAGCCCCAGAATATGTTGGTTTCTTTTCCCTTGGGGCAACCTCGCTAGCAGTGTTGTGAATGTAGGGACCTCCTGCTCCCTGACTAGAGCTCGCAGTGCCCCTCCATTCTGGGTATCTGGCAGGGCCAGCCCAAACATTAGGCAAGACTAAACTCCCACAATATTCTTCCTTCAGGAAGAAACTAAAGACCTGCTTATTTCCACCTAGTAGTGGTGGCCTTAATATTTGAACTGAGTGTTTAAAACATGCTCTTTATGTTAAGAAGCTAGATAATTATTAAGATATGGAGTTGTTCTTTAATGTAATCATCAGTGTAGCCATGACCTATGTGTTTGACAATAAGGAAGGAATCTTGTAAGGGTACCTAAGCTAACTAGGCTGGAAGGTGCCTATTATATAAAGATACATAGACACCTATGTGACTTTATAAAATACCAGCACAAATCCAGTAGTAATAATTTTAAAAGCAGTGTGATTTTCTGCCAGATCGCCCACCTATATAACCTTTCAAACTTGCTTCTTTTTCCCCACTGTTCCTAGAGTGGGGAGTGGAGGAGTAGCCTAGTGGTTAGACAAGCAGCCTGGTGACCAGGAGACTAGGGTTTGGTCCCCACTGGCAGTCCTTATGGCTTTGGGCAAGTCACTTTACTATCTGTTGCCTTCGAAGAAAGGCCTGATCATCTACTTCCAGACATATCTTCTGAAGAAAACCATGAGGCTGCTGTATCACCAGGAGTCAGCATTGACTCAATGGCACACACCTAATATGATCTTGAGCGTAGAGGCCACCACTCACTCCAACATGGTTCCTTTTTCAGCTTTTAGAAAGTTACCACTGTTTAAAAGTGCTTCTTCCAAAGATCGTAGATCCCAACCTGGCACATAGCAGCTCCATGTCTTTGATAAATAAAATAGACTCCTTCCCTTCAGAATCCAAAATATCATCAGGACCTTAACTTAATTCTCACCAATACTGGTTGATAACCAATGCAGAACATGACTTCTTCCTTACACAGCTTTTGTTGCCAGATTTCAAACCAACTATTTATTAACCAGTTTAGTTGGTAGTCAAGTTGAAAGGGCATTACAATAGACACTGGAAACTCACACATGAGATTGTGACTGATCTAAATGCCTTCACTTCCAAAAACAGGCATAGCTGATGTGATTTTTCAAAACTTTGCTTCGTAGAACATCTTGCTAAATGCTGAATGTGCAAATCTAGATTGAATGCAGGTTCCAGTACCCAGCCAATCAGACTTCCAGGACATCCCCATTGAATATGTCACCATTAAATACTAGTCTCTCTCTTGTATATTCATTGGGGTATTTTGAAAATCAATTAGCTGAGTGTGACCTGAAGAGTGGGTTGAGCACAATTGGACTATTGGACTTCATTTTGTGTGGGGTACTATGTGTCTTTCTTTGTAATTTAATTTTAATGCAATATTGATATCCCACAATACACCTAAAAGAGAATTCGTCATGTTACAAACAAAATCTCAAGTAAAAGAGTAAAATATAAAACTTAAAAACACTATTAAATTATATGTACATGTTTGGTCATAATTAGTGGGATAATGCTTTGTTTTTTGGCTTGAGAGTTTTCTTCTGCTCATATTGGGCTTCTAGCTCAAACAAAATCAGGGTCTATTGAGCTATGAACCCCCCTTGGGCTTTCATTCACAATTACCAGGGGTTCCTCCCCTTCACATTTTATGTCTCCTCCCAACTTACTTAGCCCAGCTATTGCAGTATGCCATTGGCCAGAGGTCCTAGATCGTGGTTCCTTCCAGAACCACAATGAGGTAATGTGGAACCCACATCTGATCATTAGGGGGGTGATTTTATATAAGGTGCACAGAATGGTACGTGTGAGGAGCGCATATAGGTCCTTATTTTCAAGGACTTAAGCATGTGAATGGGCATGTATTCATGCACTTACAGAACAGTGACTGCCGTAGGTGCACCTGTATGTGTCATTGTGTGCAAGTGCCATAGGGATGCGCACAGGAGTGTAGACACGGCCTCTGCTCATGAGTGTAAATTATATTGCCTGCATGGGAGCATACAGAAATACCCTCCATGTTTAGCAATGGCTGGGACTCACTCTCTCCAGAGGCTGTGATTCCTGCCTGTGCAGTATTCCCAGCTCTGGCAAGCCCGGACAGCAAAGTCCTGCCCAGGTCATCCACCTGGCAGTATCCAGCACGTCTACTGAGCCACTGGGCTGGCCAAAGAGTTGTCTTTTGAGTTCCAGTAGCACTGACTATGAATACCATGGGTTGTATGTCACTACTTTTCCCCTTAAGAGGCAAAAGAGATAGTGGATGTTGTACATTTGCAGCTGAGTTGACCAAAAGGAAAATGCACTCACCTGACCACTATTGGCAAAATCATCCACTGTTAAGGACGGGTCTAATCTGAGAGCGATTCCAAAATCACATAGCACACATTCCTGTCTGTTCTTCACCAGAACATTGGTACTCTTGATATCCCGATGAGCAATCGGAAACTTTGGCATCCCCCAAGCTGTGTAATCACTGTGCAAGTGAGCCACACCATTCACAAGTGTGCCTGCCATCTTATGCAGGTGCATCCAGCTGAGGATGTGACTGGACAAGTAGTCCTTCAGGTTCCCTCTGCTGTGATAGGCAGTGATGAGCCAGTACCCTCTCTGTTGTCCACTTTCTCTCTCCTCTGCGGTCAAAAACTGAAGGATGTTCTCATGTTTGAGATGGACGTCAGCAAAAATCTGGCTTTCATTTTTCCAGGAAGAGTATTCCTCACAGGGAAAGATCTTAACCGCCACGGTCTCATATTGCCCGGAAGTAGCATGTTTCAGTTTGGCTTTCCAAACCTCAGCAAACCTGCCTTTTCCTACCTTCTCATCAAGTTCAATGGGCAGCAGCTCTGTGTTATGGTTAATGTTGTTAGCACAAGCCAGGCTCATACGTGAGCTGGTATCATGTATCATGACAGACAGTTTCTCATCATAATCTCTTCCATTTTCAGCCAGTGCTTCACTGCATTGTGGCTGACCCTGGCTCCAATTCTTAGTTCTTTTCCTCAGTTTTTGGGTGCGATAGAGGTAAAATATTATTGTTATCATCACGGCAACAAGCAGAGGAGGGAGCAGGCTGATGGCAGCCACGGGAATCACCTCTTGGCTTTGCAGCATGGAATATCCTGCAAAAGGGAAAATTAATACTTTAATATATTACAATTACAACATCTTTTCTGTAATCCCAGATGAGGAAAAGAAAAGGTAATTGAAAACAGGAGGAATGCCTTAACTTATGAAAGCGGTAGCTATTTCCAGGAGCAATGTCAATGCTGCCTAGAATATCACACTTACACAGTAGATGGTAGCAGAACAAAACTAGTTGGCCCATCCAGTCTGTCCAGAGGCCTGAGCTCATTTCCAGCAGCAGAACTTGAGTCTTCAAAAAGATATCAACTCCACTGTTACTTGGCTTTGTTGCTTCCTCTTTTGTTTTTTTTTTCTTAGATTAAATTGAACAGAGGAGTAGCCTAGTGGTTATGGCAGCAGACTGAGGACTAGGGGAAGTAAGTTTCATCTCCTAGTGGTGCTCCTTGTGGCTTTGCGCAAGTCACTTAGCGCTCCGCTGCCTTAGGTACAAACGCAGGGGCCCTTTTACGAATGCCTGTTGGGGTGGTACACCTAACATGTGATTAGCATGAAACTTAATGTGCCTCCGGGGCATCACCATTGTGTTCCCAGCACTTACCGCACAGATGCAAACCTTAATGCTTGGGTGCACCTAATGCCACCCTCAGAGGTATTGCTAGGGGCACCCACACTAACTGGCACATTCACAGTTACCTCGTGATACGTCACCCTGCGCTAACTGGGTATTAAAATATGTTTTAGTGGCTGGTTATTGTCATGCCCGCATGTTAGCTGTCAACGTGGGCCGTTACTGCCTGCTAAAATGAGAATTAACTACTTAGTGGGCTTTAGTAAAAGGGTCCCTTTGACTGTGAGCTCTCTGGAGACAGGAAATACCTACTGTACCTGAATGTACCTCTTCAGCTACAACTGAAAAAGGTCTGAGCTTAATCTAAATAAATAAAATATTAAGCTTTGTCACTGGACATAGGTGCAAACTAAGCAGCAAATTTTCTATGCTTGACTACCCACACTAAGAACTATCTTGGATAAGGAGTGATCTCATACAAGCAAACAGCCATCCTCTGGGCATGTGAGCAGATTGAACATGCTGGTTTATCTTTTTCTGCTGTCACCTACTGTGTTACTGTGTTTTGTCTTATATTTTTTTAGGTAAGTTTCATGCTTTTTCTGGAAGAAAAACGTTGCCATTTTTTTTTCTCATAGGCATGCTTCATGATCAAAAGCATCTTCCCTAGGTCAGGTTTTGGGCTAGCCAGGCTATATTCACGTGTCGGTGCACATTCCCCTTGGCTTTACTTGGATTCATTTTCTTTCATGAAGTTATCATCCAAAAGGTCTCTAAACATACCCAAGATATCTCTAGGAGCACAGAATGTATCAGTTGGGGACAGTGATTTTCTTGCTTTCTTTTCTCTATTGCAGCTGGAGTGGAAGATGAAAACAGCCCTTGGCCCTGACCTGTTGCCTTTTGGGGGGGTTTTCATGGAATAATCATTGAGTAGGGACAATGACTGTCATGTGGAATGCTCAGGAGAAAGTTGAGCAGACTGAATAAATGATTTATTTAGTCATAAGGCAATAATTGATCTACTTTGTAATACTGGGAGTGTATGATTAGGGGAACTATCAAAAACTTGAAATGATTTCTCCAGGTGTTCCTCTTTCCTCTACTTTTTCTTTACAATTTCTTTCTAGGGTAGGAGGTCCCCAAAGTATGGCCTAACCATGAGCAGGAGGTGGCCCTCATAGCTTTTTTTTTGTTTTCCACAACTCAATCCGGCCTATGGTTGAACTTCTACTTTGTTTATTCATGCACAGCAGTGCCAAATGCAGCAGAAATGGTGGGATTCTCAGACTCCCTAAGAATATGGTAGCATGCCATGATAACACACTCGTCAAACTCCAATGGAGATCCCTCCCTTCGGCCCTTTCAGTGATTTGAAATGTCAATATAGCCCTTCTCTTGAAAAAATGGGGACTCCAGCTCTAGGATTACTGCTGTGAAGAAGAAATCATCGGTGGTGACCGTTTCTTGGCTGCTCTGTCATGCTTTGGGTACAGAAGGAGAGCCAAGTGTCACTACCAACCTATGTGGCATGTAGGAGTAGCCTTGTGGTCAGAGAACCAGGGAAGTCAGGGTTCAAATCCCACTAGTGCGCCTTGTGACCTTGGGCAAGTCACTTAACCCTCCATTGACTGAGGTACACATTTAGATTGTAAGACCTCTAGGGAAAGGAAGGTACCTGAATGTAAGCTGCCTTGAGAAACTACTGAAAATGTGTGAGCTGAATCTTCTTCCACTGACAGGAGGCACTGTGGAGAAGAGCCACACACACAGTGCACTGTTCCAGCTGCTGCCACCTAGAGGGGATGGAAGTCAGTGCGTTGCTGTTTATTTCTAAGAGTTTACCCATGACCAAAAGCCACTAAAGTCAACCCCTGGTCACTCAAGTGACCTTTGGGCCTTGCATCCTACAGGAATATTGCTGATTATCTCATTCTGCTATGGAGAGCCAGTCAGCCGTGAGAGGCAGGAATTAAGCAGGTAATCAATGCCCCCACCCACATAAAAGGAAACATACTGGACCTAGTCTTTGCTCCAAGACTTACCATAAGCCCGACCTACAACCTCGATATATCCATCATTCTGGTACCATGGTCCGATCACAGCCTAATCAAATTTCAGATGCCCATGCTTCAAGACTATAACTCCCCTTGCAAGACAGACGAGGTTCCCTTAGCATTCACAAGGCGATTCCGTCTCTTTGATAAAGAAGAGATCAGCAAAAAAGTCCTACCAAGCCTCAGCCAGGCATCACCAACCCTCGAAGAAATGATATCCACAAGGAATGACAGCCTACCTGCCTCAAACAAGCCACCAAAAAGAAGAAAAGCTGCGCAATGGTATTCTGCAGAAATTCAAACATCACTACTCCACCTCAGGAAGCTCGAAAGATGATGGCGGCGCTCACAATCCAGAGATGACCTGGCAGCCCACACATCCTACTTGAAAGTATACTGAGAAGCAATCTCAAGGAAAATGAAAGAACATCGCTCTGAACTCCTGCGACAATCCCTAAATAAACACCATGACCTTTTCAACATTGTGACGTCCCTGACGAAGGAGCCTTCTCCGTCCCAACCAGGCCTGCTATAACCCTCAGGAATTCGCACACCACATACAAGCCAAGTCCAACCAAACCAACACCACCACGACCCAAAATCCAGATCCCAAGCAAACACCCCTGACAGCTTTCACACCTCCATCCACGAGAAGAATGGAGGATACCATCACATCGATCAACACCACCACAGCACCCAACGACCCCTGCCCAGCATTCTGGATAAGATCACTGCGTGCAGAATTTTATTTTATTTATTTATTTAAACTGATTTCTATATTGCCTTTTCCTTCAATCAAAGCGGTTTACACAGCAAACAATCAATAAAGTCTTGTGTTTAGTGTTCGCATGCAGTGAGCAGTGTGTGCGTGTGAGTGTGGTTGGTTGTTGATTCATAGTGAGCTAATTACAACGTGCGCTATCTACAATACTATGTACATCGGAGCTTTGCATCTATACTGTGATCTGGTCTCGATGGAATGTTGGTGAGTTGGGGTATTGTCTGTTGTACAGTTTATGTGCCAGCACCATAGTGCTCAATGAAGAGTGTCGTCTTCATTGAGCACTATTCAGCCCATTCCTAACCAAGATCATGGAACTATCCTTCTCAACAGAGATGTTCCCACCAGCTCTAAAACAGACCTCCATCCGGCCCCTTCTCAAAAACAACAAGCTTGACCCCAAAAAGGTGGAATCCTATCGACCAATCTCCAATATTCCCCTACTGGCCAAGATAATAGAGAAGGTGGTACAACGCCAAATCCAATACCACATCGAGACTGCTGTCCCACTTGACCCATGCCAACATGGCTTCAGAGAATCACATGGTGTGGAGACCCTCCTCACCACTCTACTCAGCACCTTAATCACAGGGATTGATATCATCAATAAAGGATACGCACTAATCTTCATGGACATTGCCGCCGCATTCGACTCTTTCAACCACGAGCAGCTCCTGTCACGTCTACAAGAGAAGGGAATCCAGGGCTCAACCTTGAGTTGGTGCAAGTCATACCTGACAGATAGATGGCAGCAGGTAAGAACAGGCTCCGGGACCTCCAAGCCATTTCAACAAATGCAAGGGGTCCCCCAAGGGTCGTCACTCTCAGCCCTCCTCTTCAATATATACATGCAACCCATTTGCTCAATGATCCATTCCTTCAATGTCTCCTGTCTTGTCTACGCCGACGATGCACTACTCTTCACCCCATTCTCAATCAACCAACCGGATTTTTCAACTTTAATAAAATGCTTCGATTTTGTCACAGACTCGCTCCACACACAGAGCCTCAGGATTAATTTTAAGAAAACAGATGTCCTCTTCATCACCAGGAATCACTCATTTACCCCTCCCACATCAATAAGAGTAAGAGACGCTGAGCTCCTGAGCAAGCCAACCATCCGCTACTTGGGTATCACCCTAGACCAGCATCTCAACATGAAAACACACATAAGCAACACCATCAGAGTAATATATCACAAGATACAATTAATCCGCCACCTACGACCCCTACTGGAGCCAGACGATTTCCGGACAATTTTTCAAGCATTGGTAACCCCCACTTCGATTACGCCAATGCTATTCTACAGGGACTCCCCAAGAACACTCTGAACCCCCTGCAACTAGCAATGAATGCTGCCGCCCGCATCCTGCATGGAGCCTCCAGACGAGACCACGTAACTCCAATCCTGAAACACCTCCACTGGCTGCCAATTCACTGCATACTCACTTTCAAAGTATTATTAATGACTTTCAAGGCCATCAACAAACAATCCTCCACCTCCCTCATGGACCTCATCCTCCCTACCCCTTCAAACAGGTCCAGAAGGGCATTCGCTGCAAACACACTCGTAATCCCTAGTGCAATAACAAAATGCTCCCAGGCAGCAAAGAACAGAGCATTTGTATTCTATGCACCTATGCTCTGGAATGCCCTCCCAACCACCATCCGAGCTATAACCAACCTCACCCAATTCCGGAAAGCACTAAAGCACCACGTTTTCCTCCTACATTACTCCCCATCCAGTAAAACATCACAACCCAGAATACCCTCCACCCACCACAACGACACCACCAGCACACCCAGGTCATGCTGATGCACCCACAATCTGAATACGACTGCACAAGCCTGTAAAAATGATCTAGACTGTATATAGTTCAGAGCGTGTTATGTATCCACAGCCGTACCTCCGGCATAACTCTACACGAATAGCTCAGTTGTATATAGTTACCCCTGTTAAATCCAAGTTGTAATACCTGTTCTCTGTAATGTGCATTGTATGCTCCACTGCTTTGTGCAAATAGTTGTAACCTGTAAACCGCGCTGATTTTAAAGAGCATGGTATAGAAATAATTTAAAGAAATAAAAATAAATGCCCAGAAATACATTTCAAAAGCACACAAGGGGAGGAACAAAAGCTGAGCAGGAGAAGAAGAGCAGAAGAGAATGGAAAGAAAAGCACAGTAACAGAAAGGAGGAATTAGGGTGGGTGGGGGAGAAAGGAAAGGGAGGAAGGAGCAGCAGAGCAACAGAAGGGAAACGAGTAGAGCAGCAGAGGAGAGAGAAGATGGAAACAGAAGCAAAGTGGGAAAGAGAAGAACAAGAACAGCAAAGAAGAGAAAAGCAGTGGGGAAAGCATGCAGATCATGGCTCATAGACTTCTTTCCAACACAAGTGTGTGTGCATGCACACACCTATCTGTCTGTATCTGTATTGGCTATGTATGTGTGTGTGCATATGCTTGTATGTGTGTTTGTATGTGCTTGTAATGTGTGTGCATAAATGCATGCATGGATGTGTCTATGCACATGTGGACATGTGAGTGAGTGTGTGTGTACAGTATTTATATCTGTGTTGTTTCTCTGTGTGTCTGTGATCAGAAGAGGAGATGTCAGGGGAGGTCTGTTTGACAGGTGCAATTCTGTAATCATTATGGGCCCAATATTCAAAGGCATTTACATGGTTTACAGGGCTGTAAACCGTCTAAATGCCTCTATATACAACTGAGCTATTGGTGTAGAGCAGGGGTCACCAACCTGCGGCCCGCGGGCCGCATGCGGCCCACGAGGTCCCTACGGCCGGCCCATGAGGCTCTACCCCGGTGCGGCCCACCAAGGATTTATTTACACGATGGGGAGCGAGGAGGAGCTTACCTTCCTGTTCCCTGCAGGTCTCGTCATCAGTCCAGTGGACCTTACCTTCCCCCTCCCTGCAGGTCTCGTGGATCAGTTCACCTAAACTGAAGTTGGGAGGCACCTGAGAGCAGGGAGCTGCAATATTTATTACAAAGGAGTAAATCAAGATTTGAGGACCTGGTTGCAGCAGTTTTGCCTTCATCACTTTTAAAATACAGGTTAGAGCTGATTTGATAATCATTATAATTCATGGTGTAATTATTCCCGTGAGCATTGTTTTTTTTCGCGGGGGCGGGGAGAAGGGGGGGTGCGGCCCGTGAGGCTCCTGGTAGTCGGCTGTGCAGCCCGCGGCCCTCTGGAGGTTGGTGACCCCTGGTGTAGAGGTATGCCGCAGGTACGGCTGTGGACACATAACACGCTCTGAACCGTGTTAGTGCCGCTGAATATTCCCAAGTACCACTTAGCATTGGGGCATGTCGGGAGTAGTACACGTCACTAACCGGTCAGCAGCGATATTGAGCCACTGCTTGGTTAGCGACCAGCGGGTAAAGACAGGCATGGTAAAAGCTGGGAGCTAATCGGGCAGCGGCTCAATATCGTTACTGCCCGTTAGCTTCCCGGCTGTGTGGCTGACCTGGATATTCAATGCCGGTGGCCGGATATGGCCCCAGCACTGAATATCTAGGATTAGCGTTCAGTAGCGACGCTGTAATTGCGCTAGCTGCGACTGCTGAATATCGGACCCTAGATTACTGTGAATCAGTGTTTATGTGCTGCAGCTCTTGGAACAACTTTTCCTATTGAAATGCATTGAGGCATTATTTTTTTTTGGTGGGTGGGGCTTCAATTCTCTTCCATCTCCCACCACACACAGAAATTAAACTTGTAAAGTTCAAGTGTCTCACAGCTCACTACCTCCCTTCCTGTGGCTAGAGCAGCATTCCGGTGCTCCGCCCCCACAGCCTTCCCATTGGCTGGATCCTACCCACAGCCTCTGCTGCTAGTTACATTGGAAGCAGGCAGGGCAAGCTCACTCACACAGGGAGGAGAATTAGAGAACTGCAGACAGAGGTTTTAAATGCTGAAAAATGTCCCAACATTTTAGTCATCCTTCTAGCTCCCCCCACCCCCTCATCCCACCTCCACTAAAGCTTTAAGCCTCTATTGAAGCTGGAAGTGAGCACTTGCCTCCAGCAGGGCTGCCACACTACCTCCCACCCTTCTTCTTCAGTTATCCAATGCGGCTCTGCAATAAGAGAACACTCAGTGCATCATCTCCTGTTGCCATCAGGCCAAGTCTTGTGATAAGAGTTGTGAAATCATGCCTGCACACTACCGCCCTGTCTCCAACCTCCCATTTCTATCTAAAATCCTTGAGAAAGTTGTTTTCTCCCAACTGTCTTCTTATCTCGACTCTACCCACTTTCTCCATCCCCGGCAGTCTGGCTTCCGACCCGGCCACAGCGTTGAAACTGTCCTACTAGGCTTCCTAAATGAAATTCACACTGCTCACGACCGTGGGGATCTCTCGGTGGCGGTTTCCCTTGATCTTTCTGCCGCTTTCGATCTTGTCGACCACTCTCTTCTTCTAGCTCGTTTACTGAGGCAGGTCTCTGTAGCACAGTCCTTCACTGGTTCCATTCTTTTCTCTCTTCTAGGTCTTATTCCGTTCTCTCCACTTCTTCCCCCACCACAACTGCTTCTGCGCCTACTCCCCTCCTCTGCGGGGTCCCTCAAGGTTTGGTCCTGGCTCCTCTTCTCTTCAACATTTTTCTCACACCTCTTGCTCTATTGGTTCAGCAACACGGGATTTCTGCCTTTTATTATGCCGACAACCTGGTTCTCCTACATCACACCTCCCCACTTTCCCTTGACCTTTCCCCTCTGAATTCTTGCCTCACAGCCATTGCCGACTGGCTCACTACCCACTATCTGCATCTCAATCTCACAAAAACCCTTGCCATCTGATTCTCTCATGACAGTACTCCCCCCCTGGTTTCCCCCTCCTTCTCTGGGTCGCACGTTCCCCTAATCTCCTCTTTTTGCTATCTGGGTGTCCTCTTTGACCCCAACCTGATCTTTCGGGACCACGTTGCTCATGTTTCAAAGACTTCATTTTTCTTCCTTCATCAGATTCGTGCTATCAGGCCTTTTCTTTCTGCACAGGCACTTACCACCCTTCTTTTGTCACTGGTCATATCCTGCATTGACTTCTGTAACTCGCTTCTAGCCGGTCTCCCTATCACGCAACTTCACCGTCTCCAACGTATTCAAAACACCGCTGCTCGACTCATTTTTCATTCCTCCCCACGCGACCATATTACACCTCTTCTCATCCATCTTCACTGGCTTCCCATCAAATTCCGAATTCACTTCAAAATCTTGGTACTCCTTCACGGTGTCCTCCACACCCACTCCCCTCAGTATCTGGCCGATCTCGTTCACTTTCATACTCCAGCTCGCTCTTTGCGATCCCTCCATCTCAACCGCCTACGTCTTCCCTCACCCACTTGTGCTCACCTCCAATCCACTCGCTCCTCTGCCTTTTTCTTCCTCGCCCCAGCCCTGTGGAACTCCCTGCCCTCATCTATCCGGCTTGAGTAGGGACACACTATCTTCAAGAACAGCCTCAAAACCCATCTCTTTGCCCTTGCCTTTGACCTCCCTGATCCCTCTGTGTGACCTTACTTTCCCCTGCCCCCCCTCTCTCTCTCCTCCATTGTCTTGTCGTATGAGTCTGTTAGGTATGCTTTCCTATCCATTATTGTAATTTCCTTTCCTCTTCTCTTACCTTATGGTTCTTCCTTATTTTGAATTATTAAACCGCTTTGATGTTTTTCCTTTAGTGGTATATCAAGTCAATAAACATAAACATGCCACTCTTATTGTAACTGACCCTGTGGCAGCAGGAGATGATGCACTTAAGCGTTTCTGTTATTGAAGAGCAGAAGGATGGGAGATGATGTGGCAGCCCTGTTAAAAGAACAATAAAAGATGTGCCAAGCCACACAATCAAAGGTGTGGAAGTCCTGTAGACCAAGGATGAGGGACAGCACTCTAACTCTTCTTGACCAACAGAGTACAAACAAGCCGTAAGCTAAACTTGAACTGTAAAACTTTGTTATGAGCCCAACCTGTTAATCACCAGTATCTATACCTCAAATGTATATAGTTTCCCCAGTTAATCCATGTTAAAATCCCTGTTTTCTGTAAACGTAGGACTAATTTGTATGTCCAAGTGTATATTGTTCGATGTAAACCGCTGATGAGAAATAGCGCGGTATATAAGAATTGTTAAATAAATAAAAATAAATAAGTGTGTAGAGTTACAATCCATCAATGACATGAAAACTCAAATTGTTAGAGACAAATTAATTTAATAACATAAAATTGTGAAGATATATAAAATTAAAAGTCCAAAAAATTAATAAATTAAAACCCAACATGGCCATGTTTCAGTATAAAATCCGCATCAAGGGCCTCAACTGCAAAAATAAACAAAAATACTAAATCATAGTCAAATCAATCCATAATGATCTTTCAATAAACACATTTCATGAAAAAACTTACATTTCCATATCTTCCTGCTAGACCAGTACAGACAAGAGGGTTGTAACATAGTAATATAGTAAATGACGGCAGATAAAGACCAGTATGATCCATCTAGTCTGCCCAGCAAGGTGGCAAGAGTAAGTGCACCTGCTGCTCCATGCAGGCCACCCCTCCCCATGTCTTTGTATAGGGGTGAACCCACTGCTCCATGTAGGGCACCGCTGTTTGTTGAGAAATTAGATAGTTAAGTTTATTTTGATTTTATCCTGTTGCTATAGGAGGGATCCACTGTGTCTGTCCCATGCCATTTTGAATTCTGTCACTGTATTTGCCCCCACCACTTCCATTGGGAGGGCATTCCAAGCATCCACGACCGTTTCAGTGAAAAAGTATTTCCTGATATTGCCTTTCAATTTACCCCCTTGCCCTCTAGTTTTACAGCTTCCCCGTCTTTGGAAGAGGTTTGCTTGTTCATTAATACTCTAAGTATTTAAAGGTCTGAATCATATCTCCCCTGTCCCTCCTCGCCTCCAGAGTGTACATATTTAGGTCTTCAAGTCTCTTCTTATAAGGCTTCTGACGCAGACTCCAAATCATTTTGGTTGCCTTCCTCTGAACCGTTTCCAGTCTTTTTACATCCTTTGCAACATATGGTCTCCAAAACTGAACACAGTATTCCAAGTGAGGCCTCACCAGTGACTTATACAGTGGCATTAGTACCTCTTCCTTTCTGCTGGTTATTCCTCTTTGTGTGCAACCCAACATCCTCCTGGCTTTTGCCACTGCCTTGTCGCACTGTTTTGCCACCTTGAGATCCTCAGAAATAATCACACCAAGGTCCTTCTCCTGGTCCGTGCACACCAACCTCTTGCCCCTAATCGCGTACATTTCCCTTGGATTTCTGCTTCCCAAGTGCATGACACTGCACTTCTTCGCATTAAATCTTAACTGCCAAGCATTAGACCATTCTTCCAGCTTTTGTAGATCTTTCATTTTATCCACTCCCTCAGGAGAGTCCACTCTGTTGCAAATTTTCGTGTTATCTGCAAAAAGACAGACTTTTCCATTCAGTCCTTCAGCAATATCACTCACAAATACATTGAACAGTGCCGGTCCCAGGACCGAACCCTGGGGCACCCCACTAATCACCCTCCTTTCATCCGAGTGAGTTCCATTTACCATCACCTTCTGATGTCTGTCAGTCAACCAATTTCCGATCCAGTTCACCACCTTGCGACCCATCCCCAAACTATTGAGTTTATGGATAAGCCTCCTATGAGGAACAGTATCAAAGGCTTTGCTGAAATCCAGGTAGATTGTATATAGTTAAAGTATACATATAATATAATGTTGGTTGTACATAGTTATCCCTGTTATTCCATGTTATATATTCCCCTGTTCTCTGTAAATTCAATGTTGCCTGTATGCATTGCAGTATTTTGTTCAATGTACACCGCACTGATTGTAATAGCGCGGTATAGAAGAGATGTTAAATAAATAAATAAATAATAGATGACATCCATCGCATGCCCTTGATCTAGTTCTCTGGTCACCCAGTCAATCAGACTTGTTTGCAAAGATTGTTCTTTGGTAAAACCATGTTGCCTCGGATCATGCAACCTGTTGGTTTTGAGAAAGTCCACTATTCACTCTTTCAGGAGCGCTTCCATTACGTTTCTTGCCACCGAGGTAAGGCTCACCGGCCTGTAGTTTGTCACTTCTTTCCTGTCACCACTTTTGTGAAGAGGTACCACATCAGCCTTCCTCCAGTCCTGAGGAACTTCTCCTGTTTCCAAGGAACTGTTAAAAACATCCTTTAACGGCCCTGCAAGAGCCTCTCTGAGCTCTTTCAGTATCCTGGGATGTATACCATCTGGTCCCATGGCCTTGTCCACTTTCAGTTTTGCAAGTTGTGTTCCCCTACCAACAGATTGGTGGAGACAAAGAACCAATGCAAAATCCAGCAGCACTGTACCTAGTCCTGTCCGAGTGGTGCAGCCACACAGGGCACAAATAATTAGAGATGCATTTTGGGTTGCCAGTCTCGGCTCCCCCATGCTACCTGCTGTTGCCTTGCCGCCGCCACTTTTTGTGTTTTCTCAGTGGCAGTGGCACTAGCAGCAGCAGAGCAGACCTGACCTCAAATTCAAATGCTTGCACACAGGTCTGGTCTCTCCTTCCCTCCTCTCACATAGGTCATGTCAGAGGAGGGAGGGACCGGACCAGATCAGCCAGTCAAGCACTGAATTGCAAAGACCCGCGTTTGAATGGCTGGTCCCTCCCTCCTCTGATGTTAGGTCATGTCAGAGGAGGGAGGGATCAGATCTGCATGCCAGCATGGAGTCAAAAGACCCATGTGTTTTGTTTTGTTTTAAATTTGAAGTCAGTTCTGCTCCACTGCTGATAGCCCCGACGACGACGATGAGAAAACACAAAAGTGGCGGTGGCAGGGCAAGGGCAGGCAGCCGGCTGGACTTGGAGGTGTGGGTAAGATGGGGAGAAGCACACAAGATGTGCAAGTCGCACAGGGTGCAATTATGGCTTGATATGGCCCTGAAGCCCAGGTTTCAATGATATCCTTCCTATGCCTCTATTCGCCTCAGCCACCAGAGGTCTTCTCAGTATTTCTTTGTCTCCAGCAGATGGTGGATGGATTTTCTCCTCTCTGAAGAAAATTCTGAAGATTTGATAGGAAAAGATTGCTTTAAAACACTCATGAATGACGATCTGTGGGTTGATCTCTCACTAGAGCACGATGTGGGAGGCTCCACTAGACTGAGGTCTTTTCAATTCCCATAGGAGGAGGGAAAATTGGTTCAGCTCCGCAATACCCTGGAACTGCCTCACACCATCTCAATACCCTCTCCATCCCCCTCTATCCCCCCCCACTGTCTCCCGAAGATTACAGAAGGCTCTCAGAGGGATCTGCCTGTTAGCCACTTTAAATGCAGTGCAGCAGAGCCAAAGTAACAGTTCCTGGGGAGTGGAGCTGAGCCCAGAGCTGGCTTTTGCCCTAGGGCTCTCAGGGGGCGAATAGCAAGGCTTGACTTCATCACTGTCCTTGTCGGGGGCTCCCAATTATGTCTTCCTGAGACGCAATTCGGGGTTGTCCACTGGTGACCGTTGGTGTGGTGTGAGGGTTTCCTGATGTTTTCTGCATGCGTTAGTAGTGTTTTTATCTATTGCGTGCCTGGCAATTGCATGATCCATCCAAGTGGCTCCAACGCACATCCCTTCCCTAGTGCCTGTAACATGCATTGCACTAAAGAGTGCAGTTAACACACGTTG
This sequence comes from Ichthyophis bannanicus, assembly GCA_033557465.1. Lineage (NCBI taxonomy): Eukaryota > Metazoa > Chordata > Amphibia > Gymnophiona > Ichthyophiidae > Ichthyophis > Ichthyophis bannanicus. The sequence continues at coordinate 864,505,426 of CM066036.1, read as the reverse complement.
CAGTAAAAGCGCAGAGGAGGACTCTCCCGGGATGCGCAATGAAGGTTTTGGGGCCCATTCCCTGGTTCCTCCAATAGGAGACAGGCTTTGCCTTTTCTTCAGGAATGGGCCCAGATTACCAAGGATTGCTGGGTGCTAGACACCATTCAGTTCGGCTGTGCCCTGGAATGCATAGAGCCAGTTCTGGATGCCTTTGTCATCTCCTCTTGCGGGTCTGTGATCAACGGTGCCACTGTGTGGACCACTTTGGACAAGTTGCTGCACCTAAAGGTGGTGATGCCCTTCCTGTCAGACAAATGGGCAAGGGCAGATACTACATCTATTTCATAATGCCCAGATTGGACTATAAGGAACCATCCTTTCTGGACCTCAAGGGGATCAATGAGCACTTGCGCATCCTGCGCTTTTGGATAAAAACCTTGCACTCTGTGATTCAAGCAGTGCGCCGAGGGGAGTTCTTGGCTTCTCTGCATCTGGTCAAGGAGTATTTTCATCTCCTGCTCTGGGTGGATCAGCAAAGTATCTGTGTGATGCCATGCTTGGCTCTCGCTATCAGTTCGCTGCCCTCTCTTTCAGATGATCCACCGCCCCAAAGATGTTCTCCAAGATCATGGTGGCGGTGGCTGCAGTACCAAGGATCTGTGTCCATCCTTATTTGAATGACTTGCTCATCCAGGCCCATTCCCTTTCAGAAATGTCTCAGGTGGGGTCCCGAGTGGTGCTCTTCTTAGAAAGGCTCGGCTGGGTGTTCAGTCTCGGAAAGAGCCAGCTGTGGCCTTCCCAGTCCCTGGAGTTTCTGGGATCACATTTCAACACTCAAGTGGGCAGAGTTTCCTGCCTGAAGAGAAAGTCAAAAGGCTGTTGAGTTGCCTGGCACTGTTCTGTGTGCAGCAGTCTCCCAAAGTCTGGAATTATCCTCAACTCCTTGGATTGATGGCGGTGGCCATAAAGATGGTGCCCTGGTGCATGCTCACATGCAACCACCACATTGGTCCTTGGAGTTCGAGCACAGGTGAGGTCCAGCCTGCACTGGTGATAGCAGCCCTGTCATCTGAGGAACAGCGTGCCACTGAACAGTTTCTCCTAGATCCTCCTGAAGACAGATGCCAGTCTTGGACTGGGGAGCTCGTTCCCAAGACCATATGGCCCAGGGCCATTGGAACCACAGGGAAGCAGTGTGGTCCATCAACTGCCTCGAGCTGAGGGCCATCAGGTTGGCTCTTTTGCATTTCCATCCCCTGATCAAGGGCCAGGTGGTTTGAGTGTTTTCAGACAACACTACGGTGGTGGCTTATGTCAATCGGCAAGTTGGCACGAATAGTGCCGAGGTTGCTCTGGAGATGGCCCTCCTGTTTGCCTGGGAGACGACAAACCTCCAAGCCTTGTCGGCTCAGCACATTGCCAGGGTGGACTATGAGGAAATGGACTTCCATAGCTGGCACTCTCTGATCCTGGAGAGTGGGAGTTGAGTTGGAAGGCATTTCAGTTGCTTCTGCACCACTGGGATCGCCCCGAAATGGATCTGATAGCAACCCACTCTAATGCTAAACTTTGGCGCTTCTTTAGTTACCACACAGAGATGGGGTCTGAGGTCGTTGTCGCCATGACCCAGCTTTGGTCAAATCAGTACCCGCTGTAGTGTTTTCTCCATGGCCCCTGATAGGGCATATGCTTCGGCATATGGACCGCCACTTAGGCAGGCTTGTTCTAGTGACACTGGATTGGCCAAGGAGAATGTGTTTCTGAGACCTGATATGGCTCCTGCAGGCTCCTCCTCTTTGTTTGCTTCCATCTCGGGGTCTATTGCGGGCAGGGGCTGATCATTACTTATGACTTGGCTCTTGGAAGGAGACAGCTAGCGTATAAGGGCTACTCTACAATGGTGGTCTCTACTCTGCTCAGAGCCTGGAGGAGGTCTACCAAGTTAGCATATGTAGCTAGTGCTTCTTTGAGCGATGGTACGGCTCTTGGCAGTTGGCTCCTGAGTTGGTCAAGGTGCCATCTCTGTTGGCCTATCTACAAGATGAAATCTACTTCCACTTGGACCCTATACAAGATTCTATAATCCATTATAGTGCTATCAAACCAAACCTGTATATTAAGGGCCTGATTTTGAGCTGGGAGGTGCTATGCGCCACATCGGTGCATAGCCTGCTCCCCTTTGGACTAACCCAGATTTTCCATGCCGGGGTCATATGCGGCCTGGCATTGAAAATCTGTGTATCGCTGCACAGCTAGGAGGCCACAAGAGCTACCCATGAAGCACCAATTTTCAATGCTACATGGTTAGACCCCGGCGCTTTACAGATAGGTGATAGTTTTCCTCACCTATCTTTAAGGTGCAAAGTGCTAACCGTGTAGCAATGAAAACTGGTGCTACATGGGTAGCATCATGGCCCACCTCTGCACTGCCTCAAAACGCTCCAGACACACTCCAATGCTAATCACATAGCATCGGGGAGCGTAAGGGACAAATCAGGGAATTTTCAAAGACACTGCCCATGTAGGTACCTTTGAAAATTCCCCATTAAGGCATTTACATGGCTAACTAGGACAGTTACCCGTGTAAATGCCTTCAAAAAATCGGGCCCTAAGTTCTTAAATTTCTCACCATTAATCAATTATAATTAATATTTATTGGACTTTGTTTTTCTTAAGGCCACTATATTTAGTAGGTCTTAATGTTAACAGTTCATTTTACTTTTTTTTTTCTTTGTTTTGGCAGTTAAAAGTCAGTTACAATATAGACCATAGCTGCTTTTCTTTTCAAATTCCTGTAGCGCAGTTTCAAACTGTATGCTGTATGCCAGAGCTCTCTCATTAGCAAATTAATTATAATCTGACATTCCTTATCCATGAGTGTAAAATATCACAGCAGAATGTAGTCTTTAAAAAAAATTGTTCTGCTGAAATACTCTCTGATTATTCAATTCTGTCCTTTAAATAAAAAACTAGTTATGTCAGGTCACGTGATGCGGGCAGGGTAGTGGTCGCATCCTGAGAGCGCTCCGTACCCCGCTGCCCAAACCGGCGATTTAGAACCGTTTAACCCCCGCGGACCACGGATGAAAAAGTGCTCAGAGTGAGTTGGAGTGCCCACAGAACCCGTTGGTGTGGCTGCTGCAGACAGATAGCATGGCGGCAGCGCCTAAAGCGACCAGGAGAGCGTGGGAACGGGTGGCCGGCACGAGCAAGATGGCTGACATAGCCCTGGCGCCCGGTTCCCCCAAATCCCCCGCCTCATTAGATGCGATGTCAGCGGCCCTCTCGCCGCAATTCGATGCACTCCATGAGAAGATGGATGGACTGCGGACCTCTGTCGATAGTCTAGGGAATCGACTTCGGGAGGCTGAAGACCATCTGGGGCAGGCTGAAGACAAGATCGAGGCCTTAGAGACGGAGATGGCTGGCCTAAAGAACCAACTTGATACACAAGAGGCTAAGCTAGACGACCTGGAGAACAGGTCACGGCGCAATAACCTTCGGTTTATGGGTATACCCGAAACCGTTACAGACAAGGATTTGCGGGGCTACCTGGAGACACTCCTGATGCAGATCCTAGATGGCGAGGAGCGTGGTGACCAGATTCGCATCGAACGAGCGCACTGTGTCGGCAGCAAGCTGACAAGGGATACTCGGCCTAGAATTGTGCTGGTAAAGTTTTTATACTTCCCCCAAAAGGAAAGGATACTAAGAGCGGCCCGACAGAAGAGGGAAGTCCTTTATAATGACTCAAAAATTCGTGTTGCACAGGATTATTCAGCTGTGCTGAGTCGAAAACGACGTGAATATGCCCCTCTTTGTGAAAAACTTATTGGTGCAGGGATCCGGTTTACTGTGCAATATCCAGCTAAACTACATGTGATGAACGAAGGATCCCACCATGTGTTTGCAGCGGCCGCAGAAGCGGAGGGTTATGTGAACCAACTGACCGCCAGACAGACAGCCTCAACATCGCCACGTTGAGCTCCAAGGCGCTGACTGTTTGGTGGTGACCTGTCTCCTCTTCGGGAGTGAAGCACATGGCAGCACGCAGTGAGGAAGGCCTCAGTACCAGCCAGGACAGTATACTGAAATACCGGCTGAGTAACATTGTGCATTTCAGACTTCCACCCTAGTTACAAACTTGCCTTGTTGTGATTGCAACATTGTTCCGGGTCCTGAAAAGCTGCTTGGGAATGTATCTTCTTGAATGTGTTTCTCTTTTTGCCTTTTCTTTATTCCTATTCTCTTCTGGGGAATCCTCTATCAGATACAGGTTCGGTTAGGAGTCAGCAGCCTTTCGGGGCATGGCGTTTACTTTTTCCACCTTTTATTTTTATTGTATGGTTCTAGGTTATTCCGGGAAGGTGGGGCTGCTCAGTAGATAGGTCCTGGGGCACTCTGATGTTACTTGGGGGTGGGGGGGGGTGCTGATCCCTTGCGGGGTGCCTTATTAATTGACCGTGCTGGGCACGGTGCTCCGCCGTGATACCTGGGGTCCGCCCCCCCTTCCTTACTGCATTACTCCTTGTGTGCGGTATGGGGGAGGGGTGGCTGGGGACTTGACTCCAGCAATTTGGGCCCCTTTTACTTTGCTCGTTTTGTTTCTCTCCTCCTTTCTTTTCTTTATGCTTGGTGGGCTGAGAGCAATGCTGCCGTGGGAGGATGGCCTAGCAGATTGCATACTCAGGGGGTTAAAATATATGCTTTTTTAGAATTGAGAGGTTGGGTGGCTATGTTTAATGTACTTGTTATTAATAGTTTTAAGGCTCGTTGCTCTGTTTTTTGTTGCCGCTAGAGCTCGATTGGTTCTTTGTGTATGATTACTTGCATTTTACTAGCCCAGAGACTGTAGTGATATCCCTTCCCCACTAGGGCCTAGGGTTTGTATTTAGGCTTGTCAACATGAGGGGCTGGGCCACCAGCAGATTCTATACCCTTTACCGGGGGGTTTGGGGGTACATGGGAATTGGATTCCCTGGGTGATGAGGGATTCCGTATATGTTAGTGATCAAAAGGGCGGCGATTGAACTGAGCGCGGGATCAATAATATATTGTTTAACGGGCGGGGGGTCGGGCGCACTCAGAGCGGCCCGGGTTGGGCTTCTCTAGAGGGGGGAGGTGGAGAAGGTCCTGAGATTAGGGGAGTGGAATGGGGGAGAGGGGATGGGGAAAGGGTACAAGGAAGGGGGGCGGTTGAGGAGGGGAATGGGTGTAGGCCAGGGAGGGGAGGGACAATTAAGGAGGGTTAAGGGGGGAGAGGGATCGGGGGTGCGCGGGGATCAAGGGGTCATACAGGTGAGGGTCACTGAGGAATTGGGAGTGTGCAGGGGTGGGCCCCAGGCTGGGGGGGTTCACTCACAGATGATCAACATACTGGCTTCTGTGTGGTGCTATAACCCGCCTTAAGCTGAAGATTGTCTCTTGGAACATTTGTGGAGTAGGCAACCCTATTAAACGTTATAAGGTGCTGCAGGCTTTAGCCCGGCTGCAGTGCGATATTGCTTTCCTGCAGGAAACCCACCAGACCGCCGAAGAACATGCGAAACTGCAGAGGGATTGGGTAGGGCAGATTTGGGGTGCCCCAGCGCATGGGAAAAAAGGTGGGGTGGCCCTGCTGATCCATAAACGTGTGCGTTTTGAACTCGAGCAGCAATATGTCGATCCCAAAGGTAGATATCTGTTGGTATATGGTAATTTGGAGGGGAGGCGGGTGGTGCTGGGTAACTTATATGCCCCAAATGTCTTGGATAAACACTTCTACGCCTGTTTGGCCTCGCAGGTTGAGCAGTTACCGGATGCCCCTCTGATTTTGGCGGGAGACTGTAATGGGGTAATGGACATCGATTTAGATACCTCAGGAGGAGGGCGAGAGGGCTGGCGAGCCCCGACCACTCGGGCACTTCAGGGCCTGCGATGCCGTTTGGGGTTGGTGGACCTGTGGCGTTTACTCCATCCTTTGGAACGGGACTTTACACACCAGTCGCGAGCCCATACTTCAAGTGCGCGGATTGACTACGTTTTGCTTTCGGAGCGATTATTTGCGCAGGTCGGGGAGGCGGAGATTGGTCCGGGTGTAATATCCGACCATGCACCAGTATGGGTGGAGCTGCAGTGGGGGTATCCCGCTCCCTTGCAGCAAATTTGGCGGTTTCCTTTGGGGCTGTACGTGGATGCCGATTTTCATACTTATTTGGAGCAGAGATGGGGGGAATTTATGGACAATCATATACAACACAGGGATGAGCCAGAGCTATTGTGGGAAACAGCAAAGGTGGTCCTGCGGGGTGATATTATTGCCTATGGGGCACGGAAGCGAAAGTTAATTGCATCCCGAATAGTTCAAATGGAAAGGCAGGTTGTAAGGGCTTGTCGTAGGTACGCAGGGAACCCCACGGCGGTTAATAGACGCTTGCTTTGGGAGCTGCAATCATCTCTCAATGAATTACTTCACCAGAGGGCGAAAAAATCTTTGTTATACTACAGGTACCAACTCCATCGTTTTGGGAACAAACCGGGGAAACTTCTGGCGCGATGTCTACGAGGTAGTAGAGGGACCCGCTCTATAGTGGCATTACGTGACGATCAGGGTCACTTGCATAAAAACAGCCAGGCAATAGCCGAAGTGTTTCGCGTTTTTTTTTGAAAATTATACCAAGGAAATGAAGGGTCATTAGCATCGATGGAAAGCTATTTTCAGGGGCTGCGACTCCCTACATTGACCGCGGAACAGCGTTCGACGCTGGGTGCACCGGTGACAGAAGAGGAGGTCCATAACGTCATCTTGGGGGCTAGCTGTTACAAATCGCCTGGCCCGGACGGATTTGGGGCGGAGTTTTACAAGCTACTAGCGGGCCGGGTCGCCCCTGTTTTGACTGAGGTGTACCATCGAAGGGTGGAGCAGGGGAAGTTTGGCTGGGGAATAAATCATGCATTTATTACTTTGATACCTAAACCAGGTAAGGACCCTATGCTGGCTGCTTCCTATAGGCCCATTTCTTTATTGAATTTCGACTTGAAGGTGCTAGCGAAGGTTCTAGCGGGCTGTTTAGCTGCCGTTCTGGGGGGCCTGTTGCACGAGTCGCAGGTGGGATTCGTGCAAGGGCGGCATGCGGTGCGGAACCTGCGGAAGATATTGGCCTCTATGGAATGGGTACGTGCGCAAGAGATACAGTCCTTATTGATAAGCTTTGAAGCGGAGAAGGCGTTTGACCGGGTCAATTGGGACTATATGAGGTTTCTCCTACCCCGCTATGGGCTGGGCGAACCCTTTATTGCAATGGTGGAGTTACTATACGCGAACCCTACAGCTAGTATTTTGTGCAATGGGACCTTGTCTGAACCGTTTAACCTCGAAAGGGGCACGTGTCAGGGCTGCCCGCTTTCCCCGTTACTGTTCGTATTGACTCTTGATCCGCTGTTGCGGAGTATAGCGGGCTCTACCGTGATCCGAGGGGTCCCTGTCGGGCCCTGTGATTTTAAAGTAGCCGCCTTCGCGGATGACATTTTAGTTCATTTGTGCGACCCGCAATGCTCGCTGCCGGGTCTACTTGCCGAGTTTTCTCGATACGGTGAGTTTGTGGGATTCCGGATTAATCGAGACAAGTCAGAAGCCTTGGATATTGGGGGTCGACTTCAGGGGCGCTGGGAGGGGAGCTTTCCGTTGAGGTGGGCGGATACCTCCTTTATTTACTTGGGGATCGAGCTCACAAAAGATCCTTCGGTACTGTATAAGCGGAACTTCGAGCGTATTTGGAACAGGGTTCGTTCGCAACTCCAGGCCTGGATGCCTCTCCCCTTGTCCCTATTAGGCAGGGCAGCAGTTCTGGGGATGGTGATACTACCACAGATCCTTTACTGGCTGCAAACTTTACCGGTCTGGCTGCTCCGTCGAGATCTTTTGCGTATCGAACGGGAGTTTCGTGGGTTTCTTTGGCGGGGAGCTAGGACACGTATACCGCTGTGCCGTTTGAGGGGGGGCTGGAGATCTGGAGGGATTGGAGTGCCCAATCTCTGGACCTATGCTTTGGCTTGCCAGGCTAGACACCTGGGGGACTGGTTGGGTAATACGGAGGTGTATACCCCAAGGGAGTTGGAAGAGGCCCTGGTAACACCGCACTCACTGCTGGTGGTTCTTCACCTGCCCCGGGCGGTTCTACCCAGTCACGTAGCGAAAAATGTGTTGATACAGGCAGCGCGGCGTACTTGGCAAAGGCTGAATGCATTGTGGGGAAGTTCACCGGAGACTTCCAGTTGGCTGCCGCTGCAAGGTAACCCCCAGTTTCCTCCGGGATCGGAGTCGGCCCCCTTTGGTCAATGGGCGCAGGTCGGGATACGGTTGTTGGGGCACGTAGTTGATGTGGATGGGCGGTGTAAATCTTTGGAAGCGTTATGCCGAGAATATGACTTGTGCCCCAAGGCTTCTTTGTTCCCATATCTGCAGTTATCACATTATGTGAGCTCCGTAGCGAGACGGGAACTACAAAGTGACCGTTCCGCGCGGATCTTAGAGTTCTTCGCCCTTGGAACAGGGACCGTACTTACTATTACACTTTTAAAAAAAGCATTGGAGCCCTATGAGAAGCCGGTAGACTACTCGGCGGAGGAGTCTTCCTGGGCGCGGGAACTGAGTTGTGAGGTAGCTCCGGGTTCTATACGAGCGGCGTTGTGCAGGGTAGCCCGTCTGGCGGAGGGAGCTCGATGGTGGGAAATCCAGTTTAAGAGTATTGTACGTGCTCACTTCTCTCCGAGGCGGGCACTGCGTAGCCATCTCACGGAATACGGGGGATGCCCGAAATGTGCGTGTCCATTAGTAAACTTAGGCCATATGTGGTGGGGCTGTCCGCATATTCGCCGCTATTGGTTAAAAATAGCAAACTTCCTGAGCGATTTATTGCAACAACAGGTTGGTTGGACGGGGCGGCTTGTAGTACTGGATCAGCTGGGACCATCCCACCCGAAGGGTAGGTGGCAGAAACTGTTGATACGGAAGGCATGCTTGGTGGGGAAGGGCCCGGTGTTGCGGCGGTGGCTGGAGCCTGCAGCCCCATCCTTCTGGGAATGGCGAAATGGGTTTCATCAATATATGCTCTTGGAGAGGAGGAGTGCACAAAGACACCCCCGAAGCTGGGCCTCCTTTCTTATGGTGTGGACACCATATATTCAAAACTTGGGGCCCAAAATTCGTAGTGAGATTCTATGCCTGGGGTAGGTTCATGGAGGTTTAGTTAACAGAGGAGAGAGGACCCGATGACCCCCTAGATCCCGGGAGGGAGGGGTGGGTGGGGGGTGAGGGGGGGGGGAAGGGGAGGGTTTGGTAGATGGGGAATAAAAATTTGGTTTGTACTGTTGCAACCCCTGGGGCGGTGGACAAGACACAGCCCTGCCCGGGGTATGTAGGCATATGTTTTCTGACTGTATATCGAAAAAATTTGAAGCAACTTTTTTTGTGTGTTGAATTCGCCGTTGTATTCTATTACTTGCTTCTAATAAACATTTCTTTGAAAAAAAAAACTAGTTATTTCTTGTCATAATTAATGACTCATATAAAGCCTTTAAAAACAAACTAAAAAGAAAAAAGCCTTCAAAATACATTTGTCACACTTTTCTCTTAAAGCTCCTATCGATCATGTGAATTCATCAATAAAATCCTACAAACTTATCAGGCTTTATATGAGTCATTTCTTTATGACAAGAAAGAACTAAGGTGAGGATATTCAATGGTGGCAGCTAGCTATTACTATTGAGGCCAGGACCCGGATAATTCAATGATGGGGCCATATCTGGCCACCGGCATTGACTATTTGGGTTGGCTGGATAGCAAAGAAGCCCAACGTTCGCCACTTTGAGATAACCAAGCAGCAGCTCAATAATCACTGCTGCCCAGCTATCGCTGGGTGCCGCCCTCGGAACGCCCTACTGCAAGCATTGGGGCGTGCTACGGCAGCACTCGTGGATATTCGGCAGCATTAACTGTGTTCGTACTGCTGAATATCCCAATCAGCGCCATTAATGTGATTGACATGTAAAAAATGCAGCCATGCTAAAAATCTTGTGCTAGTGTGGGTTGGGGTAGAGACTGGGTGGTTCATTAGCAGAGCATGCAAATCGCAATTATCATAGGTGTCCTTGGCACATGCACACCAGCAATGCCGCACAGCATGGGTGCACTTACCGCCATTTCAATAGGTGGCGTTAAATGCACCTGCATTGATCACTCTAAACAGAATGAGCATGGGGGTGGTGCAAGATCCACATTAGCTATAGCATAGGTCTCGCGTCAACCCCATGCTCGTTTTTTGAGGCAGAACGCATGGAAGACCCCTGCATTTTAATAAACATATCCCCTTTTTTATCGAAACACGACCATGTTAGGTTTTAACTTATGAATTTGTTAGACTTTTAATTTTATTTATTTTTACAATTTTATATTATTACATAAATTTGTCTACAATAATTGACTGTAACTCGCTCGTCTATTGTCCTTGGTCTACTGTATTTCTGCAGCACTGTCACAGGGACACACATTGTGTGGCATGCTCCGCATCCACTCCATCCTGCATGTTGTGGATTGTTGAGGACCCTTCTAACTGCGGGGGCCACTTGGGCAGGATTTACGTTACTGCTTGGTGCTGAGAAGTGGAAAGGGGCACAGGTGTTAGATTTAGTATGGGACTTATGAAACCAAAATGGAGGAAAATCAACAAGATTTCAAATAGGTTATCAGCATAAATGGTGGCGGTCAGCATTATTAGGGAATTTAAACATGCTTGGGATTGATATAGTGGCAGCAGTAGGAAGAGAACTGAGAGGCAGCGCCAGTGTTAGACACATACCGGAGCCCAGGACAGGATATAATGAGTTGCAACAGACAGTGCCAGAGACCCCGGAACTCTGCTTCAGCGACTGCACTCATTTTGGGAAAATGGACCTCTTGTAGCACTGGAGCCCCAGGCAGATGCCTTTCTTACACCCCCTAAATTGGCCCTGTTGAGAAGTTGGGTGAAAGACATAGTGTTGATTTTTAGTATGGAAAATGTTATGTGATCTACCCAAAGTGGGAGAGAACAAGAAACAACTGAGATGACAAGATGGTCAATTCTTTATCAGCCATCATCTATTACACTCGTTCCTCCATTCCCTTCCTGTAGCTTTAGCAGTAAGAGCAAAACCAATCAGCCAGCACTGGGACACGGTGAGAATGGAAACCCTGTTCCCGTGACTGCCCCTTCTCACCAGCACATGCTCCCTTCCTAAGGAGGACAAGCAGCTTTCACAGAACTGGGAACACATGCTGTCTGCGTCTCCGAGCTGTTATGCTTCTGCCATGATTGGGGGTTAGAGTGGTCAAACCTGTGCACTTTGAGGGTTTGATCTGAATTCTCCAGATTACAGACCTCCCTTCTGAGTCCCGGACAGAGTTCCCAGGTTCTCCAGGACCTAGGAAGATGATCATTTTTTTTTAACAGGCAGGGTAAGCATGCAGAGGCATGACTATTTAGGGCAAACAGAGGAGGGCACAACAAACCAATTTGTCCCTGCCCTCATATCTTCCCAATTTCTGATGCTGTTTGGAGCAAAGAATTGGTAGGGTATTAACTGGTAAGTGGCTCACCCTGTTCTGCTGCCTATGATTTAAGGAAGAATGGGTGAGGGGGAGTGATGTATGTTTGAGTTGTGGATTGGGGTGGCATGGAGAGGTACAAGTATGTAGTTGTACGTGTGTGTGATGGATATAAGAGCACAGAAGTATGTATGAAGTGTAGTGGGTATAGGCTTATTTGGATTGTGAGTTTGTGTGGTGGGCTTGTGGAAATCTGTGAAGGTGTATGGATGTGATTTTATGGGGTAGGGTGGGTGTGAGTAGCAGTGACTGGGGGGTGGGGTGTGTGTGTACAGGCATGTGTTGTTTTTTTGTGGTATTACACAAGCATGTGTACTGTGATGGTGAAAGCCCTATGAAAAGCCTGAAAGGGGATGAAAATCCTGAAGTCCCCATTGAAGGCAATGATAATGCACAGCTACAAGGAAAACTCAGCCTACGTCAGAGAAAAAGGCAGTTCCCTGTAGGAAGCAAACCACGCCCTAGTGCAAGGGTGGAGACTAACCCCCTTCCTGATTGGTCACAAGGAAGCAGGAAGCCAGGGTTAAAAACCACGTGCAGAGGGAAGGAAGAGAGACCTGATTGGGGACCCGAGGACAGACCCGATTGGAGACCCGAAGAGAGACCCGATTACAGACCTGGAGACAGAACCGATTGGAGAACCCACAAAGAAGCTGGTCAGGAAAATATCCAGAGAGCCAGGTGGAAGGCAAAAGAAGGCCAAGACCAGAGTCTGAGACCAGAGAGTCCAGGCAGAACAGCCTGTGTGAGAGAAGGTGCCAAGGGAAAGACACGCACTCAGACAAAGCCAACATTCAAAGGTAAAAGCACAGACAATTGGAGAAGCCGGGCAGGCCAGTCAAACAATTGCTACAGCTGGGAGGATTGGAGAGGTGGAAAGAGCACCAGTGCTGACACAGAGAAACAGCCTCAAGGTAAAACTGACCATTTTATATCTGATAAATTGGCAAAAGAGATAAAGGCTAGTTTTAAAGAGCAGGAGCTGGAACCCTCCCCCTCTACTGTGAAACATTGGATTGAAAGCCTAGTACCTGCTGCAAACTCCAGATCAGATAACTCTGACGTTTGTGAAGCTTCTAAATTAGGGGCACTGCAGAGACTATTCTCTAGTGAGAGGATTCAAACCCCTAGTACCAAAACACCTGAAAAGGCTGACTTGCTGTGGGATCACTTCCACCAGTTTCTAAAGAGAGAGAAGCTAAAAGAAGTCCCCACATATGAGAAAGACTTTGGTAATTCTAATGGCATTGAGGAAATGCAGATAGAAACCACTGTGCCTGAATGTGATGATTTTCCTATACCAATGGACTGTTGTTTAACTCACAAGAATACCACAGTAAGAAAGTGAAACAGAAGAGAGTTTTAAAAGCCTTTTAATAAGGTAGCTTTTACCTGTGACTCAGAAGAAAGCAGTGCTGTGCTGTATTCATTGTTGAGGGTAACGGAGTTTGGGAAGACGTTGTTTGGTGAAAGTGAAACCAGCTGTGTTTAGTTCTGCTGTAGTATAGTGTGTAACCACACGGAGCAGTGCAGAGAACAGCAGAGAAGAAAAGTTTTGTTTTTCGTTTCTCCTGGTTTTTCCTGTGTTCATCCTTTCATTTGGAGACGTTATCCTAGTGCATTTGTTGTGTTTTGAACCTCCGCGTGCCTTTGAAAATCCCCATTGTATAAATAATAAAAATCTTGCAAAGTCTACCACCTGCCTCAACTACAATTCATTCCTACAGAGTAAAGAACTTTTATTCTAAAGGACAGTAAGGCCGCCTATCAGCTGTCAGCCTCTTGGCCCGGCCGGTGGGTGTCGCAGTACATGGTGAGTGTGTAGAAGTCTGAGGGGTGTGCATGGGAGGCGATATCGGACAGATTATTACTGGAGGTATTTGTGTGTGTGTGCTTTATCTTTATGGGTGAAAGGTGACTAGGGATATATGGGGAGGAGGGTGTGGCTTTGCCGCTACTACTACTGAACATTTGTATAGCACTACAAGACATACACAGTGCTGCACAGACACATGTAAAAGATGGCCCCTGCTCATCAGAGCTTACAATCTAGATGAAACAGACGACATAATAGCTGAGACATAGAATACAAATAGGGGGACTGATAAGGAAACATGAGGGAGATCGGGTGAGTCAAGATCCGAAAGCAGCAGCAAAGAGGTGAGGATTTAGCCTGGATTTGAAAAGGGTCAGAAAAGGCACCTGACGTACAGACCCAGGTAGTTTGTTCTAGGTATAAGGAACAGCAAGGTGAAAGGAGCGAAGTCTGGAGTTAGCAATAGAAGAGAAGGGCACAGATAGAAGTGATTTGCCAGAAGAGCTGAGCTCCAGAGAAGGGGTGTAGAGTGAGATAAGAGAGGAAAGGTACTGAGGAGCTGCGGAGTGAATGCACTTATAGGTCAGCAGGAGAAGTTTGAAATGGATGCAGAAACGGATAGGGAGCCAATGAAATGACTTGAGAAAAGGATAATATGAGCAAGATGAGGCTGCGCAGCAGAGTGTTGAAAAGATTGAAGGGGAGAGAGATGATTCAGAGGCGACCAGCAAGACGTAGGTTAAAATAGTCTAGATGGGAGGTGACTAAGGAGTGGATAAGTGTCTTAGTAATGTGTTCAAAAGGAATGGGCAAATTTTATTTATGTTGTAGAGAAAGAAATGGCAGGTTTTAGTATTAGTTGGATGTGTGTGGAGAAGGAGAGAGAGGAGTCAAAGACAACCCCAAGGTTGCGAGCTGAAGAGACACGGAAGAGTAGAGAGTTATCCAGAGAGGAAGGGGAGAGGAGGGTTTAGGGGGAAAAATAAGAAGCTCAGTTTAGGCCATGTTCAGTTTCAAGCGGCAGTGAGACATCCAAGCAGTAATGTCAGAAAGGCAGGCAGAGATCCTGGCCTGGACTGCCAGAGAGATTTCAGGTGCAGAGGTAGATGTGGGAGTCATCAGCATAAAGATGGTACTGAAAGCCATGGGAAGAGATGAGCACACCAAGGGACTGGATATATAGAGAGAAAAGGAGTGGACAGAACCTTGGGGTACACCATATGAGAGAAGGATAGCAGTAGAGGAGGATCCACCAGAAGAAGCACTGAAAGAGTGATGGGAAAGATAAGAGAACCAGGATAGTACAGAGCCCTTAAAACCAAGCGAGGGCAAGGTATCAGGGAGAAAGTTGTGGTCAACAGTGTCAAAAGCAGCAGAAAGCTCAAGGGGAGGAGTGGCCTAGTAGTTGGGGCAAGTTACCTCAGGCCGGAAAGTCGGGGGTTCAAATCCCACTAAAGGACAGCAACCTTGGGCCGGAAGGACTGGGGTTTCCAGTCCCACAGGTGCTCCTTGTGGTCTTGGGCAAGCCACTTAACCCTCCATAGCCCATGTTCCCTGTAAAATAGTTATCTCCAAGTTATAATGCCCTGTTCAATGTAATTTCAGTTTGTTCAATGTAAACCACCTTGATATCATGAAAGGCAGTATATAAGAAATGTTAAATAAATAAATAAATAAATAAAATAAATAAGGATGAGGATTGAGTAACAGCCCTTGGATTTTGCCAGGAATAGGTCACTGGAGACTTTGGCAAGAGCCGTTTCAGTAGAATGTAAAGGATGAAAGCCAGATTGTAGAGGATCCAGAAGGGCTTGAGAGGAGAGATAGTTGAGGCAGCGGCAGTGAACAGCACGTTCAAGTAGTTTAGAAATGAAGGGGAGAAGGAAGATGGTCAATAGTGAGAAGGACAGGTAGGGTCTAGTGAGGGTTTCTTGAGGAGAGGAGTGACCACAGCATGCTTGAAGGCTGCAGGGAAAGAGAGATCGGTTGAGAATATGTGAGATGGAAGGGAGTACAGTGGAGGAGATGGAAGAGTTTGTTGAAAGGGGTGTAGATGTATGTGGGTATGAGGTTGCAAGCAGGGCCATACCAAGCCATAATTGCACCCTAGATGACATGCACATCTGGCAAGGCCCCCCCCCCCCTTCATCTCCCCATCTTATCTACACCTCCATGTCCAGCCGGCTGCCTGCGTTTGCCCTGCCATCTCCACTTTTTGTGTTTTCTCAGCGGCGGCGGCACCAGCAGTAGTGGAACAGACCTGAATTCAAATTTTAAAACAAAACAAAAACACATGGGTCTTTTGACTCCATGCGTGCATGCAGATCTGATCCCTCCCTCTTGTGATATAAGCTCGCGACCTATGTCAGAGGAGGGAGGAAGGAACCAGATCCATGTGCGGAACCAGAAAGACCCATGTGTTTTTATTTTAAATTTGATATCAGGTCTGCTCCGCTGCTGCTGGTGCTGCCTCCAACGAGAAAACTCAAAAGGTGTTGGTGGCAGGGCAGTGGCAGGCAGCGTGGAGAGAGCCGAGGTCAGGAACCCAAAATGCACCCCTAATCCTTTGCGCCCTGTGCGGCTGCACTGCTCACACAGGTCTAGGTACGGCGCTGGTTGCAGGAGTGTTGGGTATGTGTGTATGTGCATGTGCAGTAGCGACGGATGTGGGGGGAGTGTATAACTTGGAAGCGTGGGGGAGGGGCTTTGAAGGCATGATTTTCTGCCATCCATTGCCAGCTGGTTCGGTTCTTTTTCCCTGGATTCTCAGGTTGCTAGATGGCAGAGTGCTGAAAGACTGAAAGGGCTTTAGGAATGGAGGGGAAATCCTCAACAGTCTACAGTTCTCCCATGGACAGCAATAGGGATTTTTTTTTTAAAGAAACTTGGTGTTCTGAAATACTGTCTTGATGTTTCTGGTTTCGGACTTATCCAAGATTGTCACATTTTGTTCCTGCTTGCCAAATTTGATGAAGTTCTGATCTCTTTTATAAACCATTTCCAATGTTTCATTTGTTGGAGAGTGTAAAAAGACACAGACTGCAACATCTGAAACACTAGCAGCAAATTTGAAAGACTGAGATCAGACTCTACATGCCCTGGCTTCGAAGTGAAGTTCAATACTGTCAGGGCAGGCGCAAAACCCTCAGAACGCCTCAATATTTGTAGACTCTTCCTCTCTAAGAGGAAGGCGTTTCTCTCCAGCACCATTGATGCTCCCCTCCTCTCGGGCCGTGAGACTTCTCACGCCAATTTTTAGATGCTGCAGACCTACAAGGGCTTTTTTTCTTTTTTTGGAAAGGAAGCATTAGGTGGGAGGCAGGGAAGTCAAGACATTGGGAGTGAGGAATGAAATAGCAATTTAATAAGAATTAAATGATTTTTTAACTAACTGTAGATTAGTGTTAGAAGCCTAAGTTAACTGCCAGGCTTGTGTATGTACATGCTTAAAAATGATGTAAGGGAAAACCAGAAACAGATATTTTTTTTTTTTTATTTAACGTCTTGTTTTATACCGTGCTCTTTAAAATCAGCGCGGTTTACAGAAAACAAATTTGTGCAGTGCAGGCAGGACCTACACTGGACTTACAATGAACAGGGGTTTATAACAAGGCTAACAGGGTAACTATGTACAGACAAAACTGGCTGTCACTGGCTACGTGGGCAGCTCACAACTATTTACAGGTTGGCCTAACTATATACAGATTGGCAGGTTAGAGTAGGTATACATTGTTCCTGCGTGGGTATTGGATATGTCTGTTAGACCACGATAGGCTTTGCTAGAGGCAAGAAAAGGGAACAAGAGGTGTTTGACATTGGTCAAGAGTCCATTACAGTTTGCTTGGTCATGGTGATGGGGCAGAAGCTCTTTGAACTAGTTAATAGGAAAGAGAATAGAGATGTTGCTAGACAGAGACAGAAACATTGCTGTTAAAAACATATTTCTAGACTAGACTTGAGAAATAATCAGTCTGAAACGCCAGCTCCTAGTACCTTTTAGTTCCATTTTCTTATTATCTGTACTTCTGTAAATCTAAGTTTTGATCCTGTGAAGCTCCGCTTATTGGCTTATAAAAGATGTACTTGATCAATGCTAGTCAGAGACTTGTATTTCGTGCTGGAATCTCTGCCTGTCTGTCAACTCTCTCAGTTGCACAATTTATATAATAAAGGCTCATTCCAATTATCCAAAGATTACTTCTTTATTTCAAAATTTACACATCAGGAGGAATAGGATGTGAAGGAGTGAGCTTTCTTCAGCAGCTGGCAGAATGGGCTCCAAAGGCCACAGTGTCTCCTCCATCCTTTATTTGTCTTACCAGCAAAAGCAGTTCACAGGGCCACGTGAGCAAACGTTCAATGAACAGACACTGATGCATGTCTATAAATCTGAAACTGTCCTGGGAACCCCACAGTCAGTTGGGTTTTCAGGATATCTACAATAAACACGCACAAGATAACGTTCTATCTTCATTGCATACAGAGTTACATGATGCAGATTCATTGTGGACATCCTGAAAAATGTGACTAGCCGCAGGGTCCCCAGGACAGCTTTAGAAAGCCCTGGTGTAGAAAGCTCTAAAAAGATAAAAGCTTGGTTTTGGCTTTGCTGGAAAAATTTAATTTGGGGATCGGAGGGGAACCGTGCAAAGGGTGAATAGAGGTTTTCACCAGATTGGTCACTATGTGTACATTTAGAGATTTTTGACTCGACTTTCATTTAGGGAGGCTATGCCACCGTGTTGGCGCATAGCCTCCCAGCGATCCCCTTAATCTGGATTTTTATTTCCACAGCAATGGTCACGCCACACAGGCTGGCAGCTGCCGAGGCTAAGCGGGTAGCAGAGAGGGTTTTCCTTGCCTATCTTTAAGACGCACAGTGTTAAGCTGGCAGCATCAGAAATCACTGCTACTTGCTTAGTGGCATTGCCCGCCTCCGCTCCTCCCTGGAGCACCCCAAAAATGCCCCGATGCTAAGCAGATAGCACCTGAGCGCGTTAGGAACTTAATCGGGATTTTCCAAAGGCACTACCCATGTAAAGCACCTTTGGAAAATCCCGGTTAAGGCATTTACACGGGTAACATGGGCTGTTACCTATCTAACTGCCTTTGAAAATCGGGCTCTTTATTATTTAAAATGGCTAATATGCTTTGTATTTTACTATAAGGAGCTTCACCTACATATATATACAAACCAGACATGGCCTCATGTATTAAATGTACAGTAAATATGTCCTTCTCTGCTTGTTCCCAGAAGCTAAAAATAATATTATAAGCAAATACAGATGGCGAAGGAAAGTTATGTCAAGACTGAGAATGTATACTTCAGCTTGACTGACCCAAAATGTGGACTAGTCGGAATCGCCTCCCCACCGTCATCCTTGGCTGATAATATTATACTTCTTTGTAGAAAAAAAAAAGTTATTTTCAATAAAACTAATTCATTTCAGCAACTGGGGATTTCTTTTGGGTGTGTAAAAGCCAGCTGAAATCTTCTGCTCCACCTAGAGAAAATAACTTTCAATTTGAGAGAGCCTCCTGCTTTACAGCTGATCAGAAATATATGTTCTTTATGTCCTGTTAAGTATTTGTTGCCCAGCCAGACAAGAATAAAAATATGCTGCTTTTACCTTCAGCCCGATTGTTATTGTATAAAACAAATCCTAGGCTGATCCTTTCATCTGAGCAATTCCTGGAAGAGCCCCTTGGCGGGACTGAAAACAAAATGAATTTTAGCCGGCTAACATTCTTGCCAAGAGAAACAATGGGGAAGAAGAGGTAGTGCAGGAGGGGTAAAGAGAGTGCGGCGGTCATAAGCAGAACAGTGACTGCCTGCGGAGTCTGGAGAAATAGAGCGATCTGGAAAAATATTTATAAACTGGGCTGTGGACACACGAACCACTGTCATTATTGGTCTGTCCCTATGTAACTCAATGACATGATCCAGCTAAAGCAGATTATTTATTTATTTAGCAATTTTTTCTATACCACTGCATCTCCAAGTCTAAACAGTTTACATGAAAGCAAAAATGGCCAACAGGGCTTTACATAGAATCTTCTAATAATTATAATATGAGATTATTATGGTTAGTGAGCTAACAGAAGAATATTATAACATTGAACTATAATACATTTGTATAATTATACATGAGTAAGTGTGGGGCGTGCGGGGGGAGGAGTTGGGCGAGTTGGGGGTGGGGAATTCTGCTTATAATGTGAGAGGTTATTAAATCCGATTGGTTAAGTTGGGCAGGTAAAGTGTCCAAGGAAGAGATGGGTTTTTAGTTTTCTTCTGAAGTTTACCAGGTCATTCTTGTCTCGTAGGTCATCCGGCAGTGCATTACATAGGGTTGGGGCAAACCAGGAGAAGGCTCTCTTGGATGTTGTGTGGTTGGTCTTGGTAATTGTTGATGGGATGTGCAGTGTATTAAGGGTATGTGTTCTCCTGGATCTATTGGTTGGTGTTTTCTCAATGAGAGATTGGAGGTAGATTGATGAGAGGTCATGGCTGATCTTGAAGATTGTGAGTAAGGCTTTGTACTTTACATGCTCCTCTATGGGTAGCCAATGTAGGTATTTGAGTATTGGGGTGATGTGTTCAGCTCTGGAGGCATTGCATCTGATTCTTGCAGCTGTGTTTTGGGCTAGCTGTATCAGATATAGTGCGCACTTAGGCAGACCTTGGAAGACTAGGTTACAGTAGTCTTCCAAGGTCTGCTCTTCACTGCTACTCGCTCTCCCTGGAGGGATTGAGCCTTGCCGCCTCCAGACTGCCTCCAGCAGAAGCGGCTGTCCAATCGGGGCAGTCCCTGGCGCTTTAAAAGAGCGCGCCAGCATCCAGCAGCCCTCTTCACTGCTACTCGCTCTCCCTGGAGGGATTGAGCCTTGCCGCCTCCAGACCGTCTCCAGCAGAAGCGGCTGTCCAATCGGGGCAGTCCCTGGCGCTTTAAAAGAGTGCGCCAGCATCCAGCAGCCCTCTTCACTGCTACTCGCTCTCCCTGGAGGGATTGAGCCTTGCCGCCTCCAGGCCGCCTCCAGCAGAAGCGGCTGTCCAATCGGGGCAGTCCCTGGTGCTTTAAAAGAGCACGCAAACAGGCGCCACCGCGCCTTGCGGGGCCGCGCAAGAGGGCCCTTTGGCACGGCCCTTAGGCTAAGGAACTTAAGCCTATCCATCTACCACAGAGACAACGAAAAACACTCAACGCAGAATCGTCATCTAATCAGAAAGCGGTGGAGCTTGCACACATCATTCTCTTCAAAGACTCTTCAAGCGCAGCAAGTATACTCCCACAATCAGTATAGCTTAATCTAGCACTGTTGTCAGTAGCTAGCCACCCAGTATCAAGCACATATTTTATTACCATTGTCAGTAGTATATCATCTACCAGTACTGTTGTCAGTAGTTAGCCTGCAAATAGTTAACATTTTATCATTTCTATACTGCTGTCAGTAGTGTCTTTAACCAGTACTGTTGTCAGTAGGCAACCTGCAAATAGTTAACATTTTTTCATCTTATTACTGTTGCCAGTAGTATACCCACAGCCAGTACCATTGTCCGTTATCAGAATCTAGCTTGCAAACAGTCATTTCTCATAGCATTATTGTTGTCAGTAGTACTCATTACTGTTGCCAGTAGTACTCTATCAATTGAAACCGTTGCCAGTAGCTAGCTAGTCAGTAACAATCAAACATTTTATTACTGTTGCCAGTAGTATATTATCTTCAATCAGTATTGTTATTAGTTACGATCACACAATTGTATACTGTTGTCAGTAGCCTTTACCAATCAGGACTGATACTGTTTCTAGCAGCTCTCCTTGTAACCTCTACATAACACAACTTCCCAGTGGATTACCTTGCTCACATCTTCCTACCCTGGTATATAACTGCTTAGCTCCACTAACACCAACCCTTCAAAAATGCCACGTACAAACATCATGATATTGAAAATATTCTATATCGGTTTAGTCTTAGCAATACTAACCATTGACTTAACTCTAAGCCTAAGCAGCAAAAACCACAAAACAATTCCCATTATTCACACGCACACGCAAAACAACTACCATATTGGACACATCTATCCAAACAACCATCCTAGATCAAATTTACATAGACTAATTCACATAAAACAAACAAACCCACTTCAAACACCCAATGGAACATGCACCAATAACACACCTTCCCTCTCATGCATTCTTATCAATGCACGCTCGATGAAAAACAAGCTACCCATATTTAATGACTTAATATCGGACTTAAAACCAGACATATGTGTCACAGAAACCTGGCTCTCAGATACCGATTCAGTCTATATAAACCAACTTAATAAAGAAAACTATGACACTTTCTATAAACATAGAACTAATAGAAAAGGCGGAGGGGTATTAATGATGACAAAAAAGGCATTATGTGCCAAGACAATCCAATCCAATATTTCTAACAACATAGACACACTATTAATAAAAATTGGCCTCATGAAACTCTGCTTAGTATATAGGCCCCCAGACCAAAAACCAGACTGCCTTGATTCTCTTATTGAACTCCTCAGCTCCTCAACTGAACAGCACCCTATAATTATGCTAGGAGATTTCAACCTTCCCTCGCTACCAACATTGGAATCTAAATTATTCTTTGACACTATCTTAGACATGGAATACCATCAAATAATAAACACACCTACACATATCAAAGGTGGAACTCTTGATCTTGTCCTTCTCCCTAATTCACTCATCAAACTAATCAACCCAAATTCAGTTGAATGTACCCAGATACCCTGGTCAGATCACCACATTATCAAACTAAACCTTACATATCCTTCCACTAGCACTAACAATCACAACAGAAATGTCCCCACCACAAGATTTAAAAAGTTTAACAATGAAGAATTTATCGACTTAACAATCCCCCACCTCGTAACAACGGCGACAAATTTAGATGACACTGTCAAAAACTGGCATGACACCATCTTCAATGCAGCTAAAACTAATCAAATACACAAAAAGAGCAACTACTCTGACACTAACACCAAACCATGGTTCAATACCACACTAAAACAAATGAAAAGGAAGCTTAGAAAACTAGAACACAATTGGCGTAAATCTAAATTGACGATACACAAAGAAATATACAATAATCACCTCACTAAATACAAAGAAACCTTGGACAGCACAAAAAAAGAATATTATGCCAAAATACTCTCAAAATCATATAACAGGCCAAAAGAGTTATTCTCCATTGTCAGAAATCCAACCAACTCTCAAACCACAGACAGCGAAATTACCAACATCTCAGTTCAAACTTTAGCCCACCATTATCAAAACAAAGCAAAAATGCCATCAATGTCTATAGACATTAACAACGCCTCACACCAGCATTTAGATGAATGGTCAGAGTTCCATCCCATAACTAAAGAGACACTAAAAAATATCATCACCGATCTCAACACCACAACATCTTATCTAGATCCATGTCCAGTAACATGGATAAAAAACACACTACCAATTTTATTACCCTACATTCTCTCAATAGTAAACCTCTCACTTACACAAGGCTACCTCCCACCATCTCTCAAACACGCACAAATACGGCCAATCCTTAAAAACAGCAAACTGGATAAAACATCCCCTACATCATATAGACCCATCTCAAGCATACCATTCTTGGCCAAAATAATTGAAAAAGTAGTTCAATTACAGACACAAGATTTTCTAGACTCATCTTACCCTCTTGATGAGCAACAGTATGGCTTTCGGCCCCGCCATGGAGTGGAAACACTCCTCACAGTTTTAATAGATGCACTCCTAAGAGGGATTGACAATCATAAACAGGCATTCATTCTACTTTTCATCGACATATCAGCAGCGTTCGATAGCGTACACCACACAATAATGCTCAATAACTTAAAACAAATAGGATTAAACTCTACAGTACATAAATGGTTCTCATCCTACCTAAATGATAGAACGCAAAATGTAAGAATTGGAAATCAAAACTCAACCACATACAAGCAAGAAATTGGATTACCACAAGGTTCAGCGCTGTCAGCTCTACTTTTCAATATTTACATAAAACCAGTCTGCAACATTTTCAAAAGTTTTGGAGTACGATATCATCTATACGCAGATGATATTATGATGTATATTCCATTCACAATTCCCAACCTACCGCTTCAACTCCTATCGGACTGCTATAATGAAATCACAACTTGGCTAAAATCACAAAACCTCCATATCAATCACACTAAAACTGAAGTTCTAATTGTGACCAAGAACAGATCCTATATCCCTCCATCACACATAAGACTTCAAAACCAAGAAATCAAAATAAAAAAGGAAATAAGATATCTAGGTGTTATACTAGATACACACCTCACGATGGAAACACACATCAGCAATACCATAAAGAAAATCTATTTCAAACTCAAAACCCTCAAACAACTTCGTCCACTAGTTTTTACACAAGACTTTATCAACATAATACAAGCCACCATAACCCCACATTTTGACTTTGCCAATCTAATACTAATAGGCATAGCAAAAGAAAGCATTAAACGATTGCAATTAGCCAAAATGCAGCAGCCAGAATCACATTGAAAATTAACTCCCTCCAACACATATCACCAATACTAGCCTCCCTTCATTGGCTACCAATTCAAAGTAGAATAATCTACAAAACAATAATAACATCATTCAAGGCCTTATATGACCTGGCCCCATCCATGATATGTAACTTAATACACAAAGAACCATCTAAGTCTACACACAGAAAAGGACAATTAAACAGATTAAAAATCCCGAAAGATTTTACAAAAGCCCATAAATCAACAAACAATAGAGTCTTTTCTCATATAGCCCCTACAATCTGGAATTCCCTCCCAGAGGAGCTACGAAAGCTAACAGAGATCATGGAACTCCGCAAGAAATTGAAAACCTATCTGTTTACCAAACATTATAATATAGATAATTCATTATCTACATTAGACAAAGGTTAAAGAGATAATCGGATTGCTCCATGCAAAAGCCCTTTAACCCACACAGATAGCACTCACCCATGATGATCTTTTTGACCTATGTCCCCCTCCCTTCCAGGTATACCATGTATATGTATTCATATATAAATTTGTACATAGTTTTCACACTGTTTGGTATTATATCACATTGTTTATTCTACATTTATAATGATGTTCCTTGTAAATACGTTCTGTTATATCTCGACGTTCCATGTAAAACAAACTTGCTTTGTTAATTGTTGTTAACTGTAAACCGCAACTGAACTTTGGAAGATGCGGTATATAAATGTGAATAAAAATAAATAAATAAAAATAAATAAAAAAATAGATGTGGGAAGATGAGTGCTTGAGACATTGAATGGAAGTCATAGGGGTTGAACAGAGGCTTGAGGCTTTGTACTGTTTTGAGTTTGTGGTAGATGGATTTCGTAATGTTCTTGATATGAAGAATGAGAGTCAGACCTTGATCAAGTGTGACTTCTTGTTTGACTTGCAGCTGTATTCCAGCAATGGTTATGGTAGAAGGCGGTAAAGTTCTTGGTTTTGGTGATGTATAGTACCTCTGTCTTCTTGTGGTTTATTATCATGTTATGTTCGGAGAGCCAGTTTGTGATGGCTCTGAAACATTTCTCAATGGGTGAGGTTATGTTTGTTGGTTGAGAATGGTGTGTATATCATTACATCATCAGCATAAATGTGGTATAGTATGTTATGTGCCTCAGTCATCATCCATTGTAATAATGGATTTATTATACCGCTATTGTGTTCATAGAATTCTCTTTTAACTCAAATGAGTAGGTCTTGTTGTGCCCAATACACAGATATAAAGATCATATGTGTGTTTTGACCAGAATTTATACCTGCATGCACAATAGGGCATGTAAAACATTTTGGATAGATGTTACCAGGATATGTTTTAAGTCTCCCATTAGAAGGCAACTTGGGAGATTCCAGCTTTTACAATGTACCCAACTGAGTCATCCCAGAATAGATAAAAATGCAGGTAAAAAAACAAAACATTTCAAATGCATCCACTTGGGCTCAGTGTAAAAGCTGAAATGGCTGAAACTGTGATGTAATGGGAAGTTTAAATATTCTCTGCTGCACTTTTCCTGTACTTCTACATGTAAGAGTGAGGCTCTCACCATTGATGTGGTTTTCAAAGAAGAGTTTGTCATTGCATTCCTGGTCATCCACACAGCCACAGATGTAGAAGAGACCCTCCTCGCTGGGCTGAAGGGTCATCACACAACGAGATGTATTGTAGTTGGAGACTATTATGTTCTCTACAGGGAGCTGTGGGTGGTGGCACATGGTGCTGATCTGAACGTGGTCACTGGCCTGTTTCCTGGTAATCAGAAAGGAATCAAATTGAGTCACTGGCAAGCTTCGAGTCTCGGCTAATGCAAACCACCATCTTTTAGAGTTTCGAACTCTGCTTTATTCAAAATGGCAACATAACAGTGATTAGCCATTAACCCCAAGAAGACTGCTGACATGCCGTTGAATAATAATCGTACTACTTGAACAAAGCTTTTTTTAGATATAAAACAGAACAATATGCCAAGAGCCAAAGTCATTGCACCCCTTACAAAGCAGATGATGTGAAACATTGGCCATCATTGGGTGCTTGCATGCTTGTATAAGAGCAAAATTTGTTTCTACTAAGATAAGTTAAAATAATTTGGGCTCTATTAGGACTCTAGTCAAAAGAATTCACTTTATGAGAAAAGGTAGTGACTGGAGGTATTTTTTTTTATACCACAAAAACCCAACAAGATGAGCACGATTCTACGTGCGCCAAGGACCCAGTAAGAAACGTGGAAAACAAGGAAAAGATGTGAAGTAAAAGACCTTTTATTTCTTTATTCCACTCCAGCCACTGGCCCGACACTGGCCGTGTTTCGTAAAAACCTTCCTCAGGGGCAAATAATGGCTGTATGTTGTATGTTTCTAATACTGTAAATTACTCCTCCTTTAAAAACATAGGAGCACCTGTATAGTAATAGACACCTGAACTCAGTGTGTTCCTATAGTGCCACAGTACTACTCATAGTAATTGCACAGGAAACCGCACTGCTGAACTGTATAGAGGCGGCGCCACCACACATAAAGTTGAAAGTGTAAAAAACCACTCAACTTTATGTGCGGTGGCGCCGCCTCTATACAGTTCAGCAGTGCGGTTTCCTGTGCAATTACTATGAGTAGTACTGTGGCACTATAGGAACACACTGAGTTGAGGTGTCTATTACTATACAGGCGCTCCTATGTTTTTAAAGGAGGAGTAATTTACAGTATTAGAAACATACAACATACAGCCATTATTTGCCCCTGAGGAAGGTTTTTACGAAACACGGCCAGTGTCGGGCCGGTGGCTGGAGTGGAATAAAGAAATAAAAGGTCTTTTACTTCACGTCTTTTCATTGGTATTTTTTTAATGACATATGAGGAGTAATCCTGGTCTTTATGAAAAGTATCGTAAGGGTACCCAAAAATGTATATATACAGGATATATGTCTTTTTGCTCCAGCACACATTTACACAGTATATATAACACTTTGTTCAAGAAGAATGATTATTCAGCAGTGGCGGCTAGCGCAATTACAGCGTCGCTGCTGAACGCTAAACTTAGATATTCAGTGCTGGGGCCATATCCGGCCACCGGCATTGAATATCCAGGTCAGCCACACAGCCAGGAAGCTAACGGGCAGTAACGATATTGAGCCGCTGCCCGATTAGCTCCCAGCTTTTACCATGCCTATCTTTACCCGCTGGTCGCTAACCAAGCAGTGGCTCAATATCGCTGCTGACCAGTTAGTGACGTATACTGCTCCCGACATGCCCCAATGCTAAGTGGTACTTGGGAATATTCAGCGGCACTAACACGGTTCAGAGCGTGTTGTGTCCACAGCCGTACCTGCGGCATACCTCTACACCAATAGCTCAGTTGTATATAGAGGCATTTAGACGGTTTACAGCCCTGTAAACCATGAAAATGCCTTTGAATATCGGGCCCATAATGATTACAGAATTGCACCTGTCAAACAGACCTCCCCTCACATCTCCTCTTCTGATCACAGACACACAGAGAAACACAGATATAAATACTGTACACACACACTCACATGTCCACACGTGCATAGACACATCCATGCATGCATTTATGCACACACATTACAAGCACGTACAAACACACATACAAGCATATGCACACACACATACATAGCCAATACCGATACAGACAGATAGGTGTGTGCATGCACACACACTCGTGTTGGAAAGAATTCTATGAGCCATGATCTGCATGCTTTCCCCACTGCTTTTCTCTTCTTTGCTGTTCTTGTTCTTCTCTTTCCCACTTTGCTTCTGTTTCCATCTTCTCTCTCCTCTGCTGCTCTACTCGTTTCCCCTCTGTTGCTCTGCTGCTCCTTCCTCCCTTTCCTTTCTCCCCCACCCACCCTAATTCCTCCTTTCTGCTACTGTGCTTTTCTTTCCATTCTCTTCTGCTCTTCTTCTCCTGCTCAGCTTTTGTTCCTCCCCTTGTGTGCTTTTGAAAAGTATTTCTGGGCATTTATTTTTATTTATTTAAATTATTTCTATACCATGCTCTTTAAAATCAGCGTGGTTTACAGGTAACAACTTATTCCACTGGTTCATCAGCGGTTTCCTTGGGTTGATGGTTAATTGTCTACATTGCTGTTTCTGTTTTGAATAAGAAACATAACAGTGATGCCATGACTTACATAAGGCAGGTTTCAGTATAAGCTGTTACTTCAACAGGATGTACCCAACAGAAGGTTTGATTCTAAGCAGATATGGTCCTAGGTCAGAATCTCCATGTACTCTGTTCCTTTGCTTCAACATGCATACATGCGCCTTATTTCAAAATATGTAGTATTCATGGATTTACCACCAGGTTCTCCTACACAGAGGTGGCCCAAGGGTGATCTGGGGCCATGTGCAGAGCCTCATTTGCATATCCACTGCATCTCATTTGCATAAATTTAATCTGTTTTATTTTAAAATGTATATATTGCCCATCTAAAATTTTGGGCGGCTTTCAAAGGAGCCCTTCACAAACATCTTTTTTCTCCTGGCAATGAATTAGAGGCATGTTTGCTAAATATTAATGTGCATTAGGATCCACTGCGCCAATATAAATAAATGGGTGTTCCTGCACTTAACGCACATTAACATTTGTGAATATGCATTAACCTTTAGTAAATGGGCCTCTTAATGAGTGTCTGAATGCCATTTGCATGGGCAGTGAGGATAAAGAAAGACTACCAGATTTCTACATTACTATACTCCAGGGCCAACTGCTAGGAACATTAGGAAGTACTATAAACCCTGCTCATTTAGCACCCATATCCAATTCTAAAGAGATATGTCTACTAGAACTACATTTTTGTTGGAACTAATGCTGACAAAAATGTAGTTCTAGTAGATATATCTCTTTAGAATTGGATATGTATTAGATGTGGGATATAGTTTTCGGGTTTAGTGAGTTAAACATTTAGAACCCATAGCAAACCCGCTGTATCATTTTTATTTATTTATTTTATTTATTTACATTCTCTTATATACCGCGCTATTCTGCATCAGTGCGGTTTACATTGAACAAACTAAAATTACATTGAACAGGGCATTATAACTTGGAGATAACTATTTTACAGGGAACATGGGCTATGGAGGGTTAAGTGGCTTGCCCAAGACCACAAGGAGCACCTGTGGGACTAGAAACCCCAGTCCTTCCGGCCCAAGGTTGCTGTCCTCTAGTGGGATTTGAACCCCCGACCTTCCGACCTGAAGTACCTTGCCCTAACCACTAGGCCACTCCTCCACTCCACATGCAGCACTACCAGGACTCAAAGCACCAAACCCTACCTATCAAAAGGCAAAACTACAAATATTAAAACAATACATCTCAGAGAATACCAATACATCTCATACTGAGGAAAGGGAACAAGTGAGACCGTCACATAGAAACTACATGAACAGAATACTGCAGCTCAGTTACCCATGCAAAACATAGACCGTCACCAAACATAGAACAAGGGATCACAATTTAGAAATATGAAGACAATAATTTATTTATTTTATTTTATTTAACCAGCTTTTTATACCACTTTATCCTTCAATCAAAGTGGTTTACATTATAAGTTAACTACATACAAAGAATGCTTGAACAGAAGGAAGGGGGAAGGGTAAATTGGATAGCAAGTTAACTTATGTACAATGCAAGATATAGGGCATAAACCTATGTACAATTTAGGTCTATGGCGTTGAAGAATCCTCGTTAGTCCAGGCCTGGTGTTGTTGGGGGGGGAGGGGCAGTGGTTGGAGCTTTTCCTTGGTTAGGTGGTTAAGAGGTCATGTTCATGTCCAAGAAAGCCAATTTCATCCCGCCCACCACAGTCACACTAAACAAAAACATATACGATACAAAGCCTGTAATAAAGTATCTAGGAGTCCTACTTGACAGCAACCTCAAGATGGACAAACACCTCAGAACAGTTAACCGAGCCATCTTTTACAAACTCAAAATCCTTCAACCACTCCGCAATATCCTCGAGAAATCCGACTTTAGGTCTGTTGCTCAAGCACTAATCATTCCCCACCTGGATTACAGCAATGCCATTCTACAAGGGCTTCCAAAGAGCACACTAAGCATCCTGCAAATGGCTCAGAACGTGGCTGCAAGAGTCATCATGGAAAAGAAAGTCACCGACCACATAACCCCAGTTCTAATGGATCTGCACTGGCTCCCAGTGGCCGCCCGCATCATCTACAAACTACTCATCACAACATTTAAACTCATCAATGGCATCGCACCATCCTACCTCAATAACCTAATCACTATTCAACCTAGCAACAGGAGCAGGAGAACTATGAATCTCAAGACCCTATGTATCCCGACCAGCATAAGATCTGTCAAGGCCGAAACAAGCAATAGGGCGTTCACATACTCAGCGCCAATCCAATGGAACCAACTACCGCATGAATTAAGGCTCACAAACAACCTGAACGAATTTAGACGAAAACTGAAAACCTATCTGTTTCAAACCCACTACAACTTGATCTAACTGCGATACCCCACCTCAACCAGATCTCCTCTGCCGCACTCGGCAGCATATAATCTAATAGTATATAGTCATGTATAACTTGTACACCTTGGCAACTAATTCCGTACAAATTGTATATAACCATGTATAGTCTGTACACCTTGGCAACTAATTCTGTACAAATTGTATATATGGGGCCCTCCCCCAATCTACTGAAATCAAATGTATACCTTGATCTGTGTGCTTTAATCAAATATGTATCGTATCCAAATGCTTGTCCCGTGTTACGTAATCATTGACTAATCAAAATGTAAAACTGAAATCTCAATGTACCGTACAATACATTATGATTCTGTAAAGTAAACCGCTGCTGATCGTAGGAAGCAGCGGTATACAAGTGTTTACTAAATAAATAAATAAATAAAATAAGTAATGTGTCCCAGGTGGTTTTCAGCTTCTTCTGGAAGTCTTTGATGTCTATTATCACTCGCATGTCATCTAGAAGTGAGTTCCATATTGAGCGGGCATATAGTGAAAGCACTTTTCCAGATGTACATTGTTTGGGTTTTTGGTGTTTGTGCCTGACTAGCTTTCCAAGGGAGCCAGGGAGGCCTGAAGCCCAGCGCCCCAGCTCACCTCTGCAGAGCTGCAAGAAGGAACGATGTTTTCCTTCTTTCCCGCAGCTCTGTTAAAGTTGAGCCTGCTGGCGTGCTGAGTGTCAGGAGGTTAAATGGGGCATTCTGTGTCTCCCATGTTGTGCATCTTACATGTGAAAGTGCCAGCACTTACGTGTGGAAATTGCTGAGTTTCTGTCATTGATTCTTTCCACATGTACAGTTTTTAAATGGCTCCTCAGGTACCACGTTTTGGCAGATAAACATTTAGCAGACCCTTTTCTAAAATACTGCCAGAATTGTGCATGTCATGATCTTGAAATCTCAATTCCGATCTCCACATATTATCTATAATTTTCCTTCACATGACCTGGTTTATTATCATGTGGAAAATATGTTAATAAAACATTAAACACAGAGTTTATATGTACAGTATACTGCTATCCTATACATCTAAATAAATAAAATGTAACTCACTGCTACATTCCTATAGGGCTACTTCCATATATTTATATCCAATTTCTTAGAATGAAGATATAATAGCCATTCAATCAAAAAACTTCATTCCATATGCACCAAAAAGGGAGAACTGAATCACACTCAGAAGGGAGAAATGGATCTCCTATAGGGAGCATGTCAAACTAAGTAGCCATTAAGTATGGCATTTCTATTTTTTGCAGATTGAGCTTATGAGAATGATTCTTATTGTCTAGGGCTTTCATGAGCTCCAACAAACCCTCCTTTGGTCAAGGTGAGAGGCTATGTGCCCCCAGAAACAAAGTCCATGGCACCAGCACATTTTATTTAACAGGTTTTTTATACTGCTTTATCATTTCAGTTGAAGCAGTTTACTTTGCAACTTAAAGTTGGTAATGTACATTAAGCAGGGACATTGATAACTTGGATTTTTCTGAGGCAACAAGTGGAATGAAAGAATTGGAACTTTACCCTGAACACTTTGTTGAAAGAACTAAACAGACTAAACAATACAGTAATTCTGGAACATTATGAACATAGTGAACTATGTAGCATAATATGGGATACATTGTATTAAGGTAACTGTCTCTTGCAGAGTTTGTATGTCCAAGGACTGTTAGGGCGGGTATGTGTTGCAGGGGTCCTCCCTCTTCTGTTTGTTACACAAGCTTGAATCATCATCTACCATGCTGCACATGATGGCATGGGGTCTAGGTCCATGGGTGCAGCCCTGCATCTGTTGTATGGGCTGGCATGTGTGTGGGATGGCTCAGGGAGGTTTGGACTATGGAGATTGTGTCCATACCATTCATTTGGGATGCGCAGGCAAAGCAGGTACAACTAGCAGCTCACCATTGGCAGGCGCCAGCTGCGCCAGCTCTAGAAGTATCTTTGGTGGTCATAAATGCCACTAATGGGGCCATATTAGCTGCTTATGGGTGTTCACACCCACTCTCCACCCCATTTCTGCCCTAACACCACCTATTCGCACTATACTTGGGAATAGAGGGAATGCATTTTTAGCACACGTTCCCAGCTACCGTGCGCTAAACCCCATGCTGCTGGCTACCAGACTTTAGTAAAAATGCCCCTTAGTATACCACTATGCGAGACTGAAACGACTATTGGATCATAAGCAAATGATTTGAGCCTCATTTTGCCTCTAATTTCTCTATGTGACTTCTACGCTGCTGCTTCGTTTTTTCGGAGTTACTTTAGTGTAAGCCCATATTCTGTTTGCATTCTTCTTTTAATGGAACAGATACTTATCTTCTGACCTTGGAGGTGCTTTTACATGTTTTTTAGCTCTTTTTCTATATATTGCACTTGAGTTCTTTAACGGCAGTAATCATGTCAGGCCAGCCATTGCCCTGCATCTGGTAGAAATAAACACTTCCAGAAAACGACTTGATCATAATGTTCAGTTACAGTAAAACTTCAATGAAAAATCATATTTCTTTTTCAACATGCAAATGATTTATTGTATTTCTATGACTCATTCCCATGGTGGTCGCTGAATGATTGCCCAGTTGCAATGTAAGGAACTATATTCTTTCTAAAGTTATCCCTTGGCTGGCTCTAATTCTGAAGGAGGTGGGGACGCTTTTTCTTGCCCATTCCTACTTCTCTATGGATGTCTTTATCTTTCATATTTATAATAGCAGAGTCATACGCATGCAGCAAAACCTCTAAATTTGTGCCATTATTGTTAACAAACAGGACGGTTACTTTCATCTAGCATTGTTGCATCCATGTTTAATTTTATGGTCAGAAAAGTTTAAAGATAAAATTTGTAGATGACTTCCTTCCTGCGCCTCTGATAGCCATTCTTCAGGTTGATGATTGCACACTCACTCAGGAGGCCTCTCATTGGCAACTGAGTTCACTGCAGGTTTGAACAATGGGGAAGGGTAAGAGAAAAGATGCCAGGGACCAGCTTAAAGATTCTCTCAATTGTTCATCTTGTTTTGTTAATTTTTCTAATGGCAATAATTAGAGGAGTCCAGTGATTCTGTCTAAGTAGTAGAGTTGTACAAAGATCTTCTTTCAAGGGATTATTAACTGCTCACTATAGGACATATTTATTCTCACTATATTTAGTATATTTACTCCTTAATTTAATTAACTTCTTATCCACGGCATTAATAATTAACCAAAATATCCATGTATATAGTTGCCATGTATATAGTTATTTATATATAATTACCATGTTTTACCAAGTTTATTTACCTTGTTCATTGTAAAAAAACCAATGCTGTTTGTACCATTGTGTTTATATTTGTTCATGTGTAAACCGCACTGATTTAAGAGCGCGGTATATAAGAAAAATAAATAAATAAATAAATAAATAAATAAATAAACAAACTATGCTTCTGAACACACTACTAAGACACTTCTCCACTCCTTAATCACCTCCCGTCTTGACTACTGTAACCTACTCCTTGCTGGTCTCCCTTTGAATCATCTCTCTCCCCTTCAATCTGTTCAACACTCTGCAGGCGGCTAATCTTCCGCCAGTCACTTCATTGACTCCCTATCCGTTTCCGCATCCAGTTCAAACTTCTCCTGCTGACCTTTAAATGCATTCACTCTGCAGCTCCTCGCTACCTTTCTTCTCTTATCTCTCTTTACATCCCCGGGAATTCTGCTCTTCTGGCAAACTGCTTTTATCTGTGCCCTTCTCTTCTATTGCTAACTCCAGATTTTGCTCATTTCACCTTGCTGCACCTTACGCCTGGAACAAACTGCTTGAGTCTGTACGCCAGGCACCTTCTCTGGCCCTTTTCAAATCCAGGCTGAGAACTCACCTCTTCACTGCTGCTTTTGGATCTTGACTCACCTGATCTCCTTGTTTCTTTATCTTTCCCCCTTGTTTTATCCCTGCCTACACCTTATGTGTTGTCTGTCTTGACTAGATCGTAAGCTCTGATGAGCAGGGACTGTCTCTTACATGTCTGTGCAGCGCTGTGTACGACTTGTAGCACTATACAAATGCTCAGTAGTAGTAGTAGTGAAAGGCATGAGAGCTCTGAAGGGTTCAAGATAATGAAAGGACAGTTTTTCAACAGTATGTTATTTTGGAGAAGAACCTCAAATGCTGATTGAGGTCTTCCTGGGCCCTCTGAGTGGGAGCCCAATGGCTTACAGTACCACCGGAAGGCAAAAAGGGCTTACAATATATGAGCAAATAACTTTTGAATCTATATATGCATGTCTAGCCACAAGGACTACTCCAACAGCACTGCTGACTTTCTGTACTTCATACAAAACCTCCACTAAAAGAATACTCAAATGACTTTCATACTCCACAAAAGGCATAGAAAGGGGTAACCTGCACAGAATGGCAGGTATAACCCTAGCCACCTTACTGGGCATGCTGGTCTTTGCTGTCATTTACTATGTTCCTATGCTACTGTGAACAACTCTTTGCAGTGGGTGTGTAACGTTTGTGAATCCAGTAGCTGAAGAGGTAATAGGCTGTTCCATCACCATTGTGTAGAGAGCAGCAAAAGGAGAATGAGGTGTTTTTAAAATACAGTCAGCTCACTAATATATGAATGTGTTCAAGTTCTGTTGAAAGCCAGGACATGATGTTCTGAGAGTCTCCTCTGTCATAGAAGGTGGACATTCACCAAATTTTATGGATGTAGATCACTGGTACGCAACGTAATAATGCTCATAAATTCATTGTGTGGTCCTGCATTCCTATGCTTGCTATGTCAAGCCTTTTATACCCCTGTAAAGGCCCAATACTATAAACAAAGCAATGGGCTTGCATCTCTCCAACTGTTTTACATTAATATAATTCGTTTTTGA
The DNA here is from genome assembly GCA_033557465.1 of Ichthyophis bannanicus. Taxonomy (NCBI): domain Eukaryota; kingdom Metazoa; phylum Chordata; class Amphibia; order Gymnophiona; family Ichthyophiidae; genus Ichthyophis; species Ichthyophis bannanicus. The sequence continues at coordinate 864,470,025 of CM066036.1, read as the reverse complement.
TTTATCTCCAGAATAAACAATAGGTTGAGAGGTATTTAGAAACGAGTTAAGGTCAGATGCATGAAAACCCTTACAGCCGTTCAAAAGCTTTTGCTGCTCTATCAAACTGTAATTCTTGAAAGAGAACCAGTTCAAACAGGCATCTGTCGGATGTGCCCTAGGAGCATTTCCTCGTGCATGCAAACATACGTGCATGAAAGGAGTAAAGCGAGGCATTGTGCCATCCCCTGAGATCACTTGCTATGCTAAGGAGAATTTCTTGCCTTGAAATATGCAGTGGACCCTCAGTTGTCCCACCTATGACCTCACCTCATCTCATCCATACCACTGCTCTTTGCCAGTTTTCTATGAACAGTTTATTGCTCCAGTGCACTGAAACCGTCTCAGTCTGTCCTGAAATACATTTAATTATTAATAGTGGCGAAGAGTGGGCAGGTAGAGGAACTCAGCTGCCATTTTGTGTCATTTCCCAATTGAGCTTTCTTGTGGGTCTACTTATTTTTCCTTGCAATATCTCTTCTATGACCCCTTTATTTAAAATCTTAGGGCATATTTACTATATTGTGCTATTGAATAGTGTGGAGTTTAGAACATGTCAAGTGCATCGTGGTAAATTTTACTGCACACCAAAAATGCAGCCATGCTAAAACTCCCACACTACCAAATAGCACGGGTTGGGGTAGAGATTAGGTGGTTCAGGAGTAGAGCGTGCACATCACAGTTAGCAAAAGCATCACTGACATATGCTCACTGGCAATGTTGTCCTTAATGCGGGTGCACTTACAGCTACCTCAGTGGGTGGTGGTAAATTCATTCATGTTGATCGCGCCAAACAGCACAGCACAAGGATGGCGTGAAACGCCTCCATTTTTTAGCATGGACCCAGTGCCACCCTTGCACTCATTTTTGGGGCAGAATGCGCAATAGATACTGGCATTTTAGTAAATCTGTCCCTTAGGTTCTATCTGGAGCTTCACTGTGGTAGATTTATATCACATCACTGAATAAGTAGAACATGGGGGGGGGGTGAGAAGGATGATAAAATTTGTTTAAGTAATTTGACTCTATTTATAATGTTTATTGAAAACCTAGGGGTCCTTTTACTAAATGCCACTAACAGTTGCCGCGCATTTTAGTGAGCGGTAACTGTCTGCAGTAAACCGTAAAGTGCAGGCATGCCAGCTACTGACTGATGAAACTAATATTAACTGTCACTTGCACGCTAATGTGGACAGTGGGTATGGTGAACACATTAGCGTGCTAGCAAAGTTGACATGGCAGTTAGCACAGGTTCACCTCTATGGGCGCCATTAGATGCACTCATATTACTTTACCACTTGTTAGAGTATGCCAGTCACACTCCCGACAGCTGGCACGAAGGCTTTGCATGTAACATGCTTTGGTAATGCCTGTTAAGTGTAAAACGGGCCTACAGGTGTAACAACAATAGCTACCCATACATATTACCATTTGTACAGCAATAAGTTCATCATTGTTCATCATAAGTTCATCAATACAGATCAATAAGTTCATCATTGATGGAGAAGAAATTGAAATAGCTGACAGCTTTAACTTACTTGGATCAACAATCAATAAAGAAAGGACTAGCAGTCAAGAAATCGACCGACGTATTGCTCTTGGTAGAAGGCCTATGAAGGACTTAGACAAGATTCTTAAGAGCAGAGATGTCTCTCTCCATACAAAGATTTGACTTGTCCGGGCCATGGTATTTTCAATAACATCATATGGATGTGAAAGTTGGACAGTTGAAAAAGATAGACAGGAAGAAAATTGATGCTTTTGAATTATGGTGCTGGAGACAAATACTGTGATTATCATGGACTGCCCAAAGAACAAACAAGTCAGTACTAGAGGAGATCAAACCTAAGTTTTCCTTAGAAGCTCAGATGACAAGACTTTGACTTTCATACTTTGGACACATCATGCAAAGAGAGACATCATTGGAAAAAGACATAATGCTTGGCAAGGTAGAAGGTCATCATAAAAGAGGAAGGCCGGCAATGAGATGGATTGATACAATAACAGCAGCTATGGATTTATTTATTTACAATTTCTTCTATACCGCACTATTCAGCATCAGCACGATTTACATGGAACATAACAAATCAGACAGGGTACATAAGTCTGAGTTTACAATTAACAGGAGAACCAACTTGGATAACCAAAGATAACTATTTACAAAACGGTGTCATAGAAAAACATAGAATGAGATTTAATGGTCAAGGACCCCTTGCATGGTGTGGTCTCCTGGCTGACAAGGTGTGTTGGTACAGTTGTAAGTAATTGAGTGGGGATGTGATTCATTGTTCTCTGGGAAGTATTTGAGGAAAAGGAAGTGTTTAAGGGCCTTCCTAAACTGGATTAGGTTGGTGATTGCCCTGATGCTTGTTGGTAAGGAGTTCCAGAGTTTTGGGGCGCAGAGTCTGAAGGCCCTGTTTGCAGTTGCCGAGGTGCATCTTGTTAATTCTCTTGGCATTGTTAGCATATTTATTGCTGTGGATCTTCTTGGTCTATTAGGGGCTGCTGTTTGGATAAGGTCAGATAGTGAAGAGGAGGAGAGATTATTGACCGCTTTGAATGTCAGCAGCGCTGTCTTGAAGAAGATCCTGGCATGTATAGGAAGCCAGTGTAACTGCTTTAGAAGGGGCGTCACATGGTCTCTCTTAGATGAACCGTGGAGAACCCTCGCTGCACTATTCATGGCGAGCTGTAAGGGGTTCAAGGTGGATTGGGGGAGACCTTGTAATATGGTATTGGTGTAATCAAAATGTGGTATTATCAGAGCCTGGTAAATTGTCTGAAAATCTTCCGGTTCAAGCAAGGGGCATAGATGTCTGAGTGAACGGATCTTGTAATAGATTGCTCTTACAGTGTTAGCTATGTGTGCCTTCATGTCAAGGTTTTGATCCAGTGTAACTCCCAGGTAACGAATTGTGGGTTTTGCTTGTAGATCGGCTTCTTTCACCTTCAAGTATTGGGGTGGGCTGAAATACGGGTTCCTCGTTATGAAGAGCACCTACGTTTTCTTATGCTGAATTCTAAGGTTTTGTGACAGGAGCCATTCAGATATGGCATTGAAAGAGTTGGTTAAAGGGGAGAGGTCCACTTGATCTATGGAGAATGGCATATAGAGCAGGACATCATCAGCATATACCATACAACAGACGTTGAAAGACCGGATGATATTGCGAATGGGTTGCATGTATATGTTGAACATTAAGGCCGATAGGGAGGATCCCTGTGGAACTCCTTGACCTTGATGAAACGGTTCTGATGTTGTTCCACCTGATCGTACGTGCTGGCATCTACCGGACAAGTATGATCTGCACCATTCCAGTGCTGTTCCACAGATGCCCTTCTCTTTTAGCCGTCCTAGGAGAAGCTCATGGTTTACTGAGTCGAAGGCTGCAGCAATGTCTAGGAAAATGAGTGCAAATCCCTGATGGATGTTGTCGACACCAATGATTATATTATTAAAAAGGGTGGTAAGGAGAGTTTCCACTCCATGTGACTCCCTGAATCCATGTTGGCATGGGTCTAGTGGAGCAGCAGAGTCGATGTGGTCTTGTAATTGCCTTTGCACCTCTTTTTCGATCAACTTTGTGAGAAAAGGTATACTTGCAATGGGTCTGTAGGAGTCTACCTTTTGGGGTCTAGTTTACTATTTTTTAGCAGCGGTCTGATCGATGTGTGCTTGTGAAAGATAGGTTCATTACCTTGGCTATTATCGGACTGAGGTCGCTGCGCAGTTCTCTTATCCAGAAAGCTGGACAAGGATCTGTTTGCGCCGTAGTGGTATTGAGGGCTATGATAGTATCTTCGATGCACTTCTTGGAGGGGGTCGAGAAAGACGTTAGAGATGTTGTACACACATGGTCTGAGGAGGAGACACCAATTGAAATTTTAGTTGTCTGACATAACTTGGATTGTAGGTAGGTGGCAAACTCCTGCGGATGTATTTCACATTGGTGCTCAGGTGTTGGCTCCTTGGATAGAGACTTGACAAGGTTAAACAGACTTTGAGGTTTATTTAGTGAGCGTTTTAGGGTGTCTGTGTGGTACTGTTTCATTCTCTCTGTGATGGCTTCACGGTGAATGGTTAGCTGATGGGTGTATGCTGTCTGGTCTTGAATGGAGTGTGACCTTCGCCAACATTTCTCAAGTTTCCGTAGTGAGTTGAGTGATGCTTTCAGTTCAGCTGTGTACCATGGAGCTGTTGCTCTTTTCCTTGATGACCTGTTGGGTGGCGAACAAAGTGCGACTGCACTGAGGTTATCGTTCCAGCATGTGATCAGTTCTTCCAGGTTTAGGGTGGTCTCATTAAGGAGCGAACCCGTTTCTGCCAGGATAAGATCTCTATTGAATGGGCGGAAACTTCTAGCCGGTAGATTAGAGGGTTTACTCGGAGTTCTGTTGATCTTCGATTGACCGTCATGAGTGGGAATCTGGAAAATAATGAGTTTGTGATCTGACCATGGTACAGCAGTTATGGACATCCCAGAGTCATGGGATTGGTCCGGAGATTGTCTGCGGAGCAGATATAAGATCTAGTGTATTTCCCTTTACATGAGTGGATTCATTTACTAATTGCTTGTATCGTAGGATATCGAGGGCTTCAAGAAAGGCAGAAGATTGGTTATCCTGAAGCGCTGGCAGGTTGAAATCACCCAGAATCCAATTTGGTGTATTTGGATTCTGGATATTGGATACGAGGTTTATAATAGATGGGAGGTCATCCGGGGAGGCTGAAGGCGCTCTATAAAGCAGATTTATAGAGCAGATCTTGTTGGAAATGGAAACCGTCTCCAAGTGGTTTGTACTGGTGGAGTCGACCAGCTGGAAATGGAGCTCTGTCCTGCTGAGGATGAGAACTCCACCTCCTCTTTTGTTTTGTCTTTGGCTTGTATACGCTGAGAAGTTAAAGGGGAGGAGTTGGTTGAGTATGACATTGTCTTCAGGGGATAGCCATGTTTCGGTAACCATGAGGATGTCGAGATTATGGAGGGATATTATGTCCACGATCACTGGCCACTTCTTACGGATTGAGCGGGCATTGATGAGGGCACATTTTAGGCTTCGTGGGTAGGGGCTTTTGTCCTGTTTAGCTTTCATAGAGTGTTGGAGTGCAATGTGTAGAAGATGGGGGTGATGCGATCGTGTGTCCCAATTTACATTATGATGGGATGTACCTGTCCATCTTCTCCCATGGCTCTGTAGGATCGGGATCTTATTGTATGAGGGAGCTAGGGCTAGAGAGCTTGTGAGCCCATTAATGAATAGGAAAAGGAGACAAAATATGGCAGTGCTAGGGTGCTCCATTTTGATACGCTAGTTGTAAAAAACTCACTAGTGGCTTGTTTCTAGGGCTAAATTGGTTAGGTAGTCTAGCACAGATAGCATACAATCATGTACAAAATGTAAGAGTAAGCTGGTATCAAACAATCTATTTGCAATTAGTACAGATCAGACAGGCTGCCTGTTAACAGGGTAACTATCTGCTCAAGCAGCAGGGAGTATGAGACAGGAATAGTATACTCAGGCTATCAGGCTAAACAGGAGAGTGCATGAGAGATAAGCAAGCAACTTGCCTTCAGAAAGGCTAGCTAGTTAGTGGCAGTGATAGCAGCATGAGTCAACATTGAGCTACTTGGCTACAGACCAAATAAAGTTTAGGTCAACTATCCAGAGGGTCGCCATGAGTCGACACCGACTCAATGGCACTTAACAACAACGCAGCACCTCTTAATATTTATACCTCAAATCTCAGTAAATATCACTTTTTAATGTATTCATTATTGAATTTCAGTTAAATTCCAAGTATTCTTGAAATATGAAATCAAGGTTAATGCAAAAAAAAAAAAAAATAAAATAAAAAGCACATTACACAAAATATCATTTTAGTTGTAAAGATAATCCAAATTATCATCCAATTAAGGCAGATAATACTGAAAACTTGCAGAGGGCCAGCCAGGTTAGTCTGCAACAGTAAAAATGGTTAGAGACTAAACTATTTAGCTGTTGAGATCAGGAGTCCAGTTTGTCATATGCATTAAATTCAGGAGCAGGGTAAATATACATGACGTTGGAGTAGGTGTGTGTGTGTGGTTGTTGCAAGAGTGCAAGGGTAGGGAAAAATCATGCAACCTTGGCCACGGCGTAAGAAAAAAAATCAAGCAGTCCCAGCCCCTGCCGCAGCAGAAGAAAGATCATGTGGCCCCAACCCTAGCCCCAGCAATAGCTTACTCTTTCCTCCTTTGAGTCGGCTGCAGGAGCTGGCGCTTTCTATAGGATTCACTTCCAGTGCATGGGATGTGGCAAATGAATTGCGCACTGGAAGTGAATGATATAGGCAACAGCGGCTGCTGCTGACTGGAACAGGAGAAATTCAAGGATGGTGCCGTGCGATTTTTTTGCTGTTGAGGTGGGGAGTGGGGAGGAAGAGGAAAGGTGCTGGACGGGGTGTGTGTGTGTGTGAATTCCCTCCTAATGCTGCTGCAAGCCTCAGTGCTAACCACATAGCACTGGGGTGTTCTGGGAGCAGCGTTCAAGTTAGTGGTCAGAGGTGTTATCCAGCTGCTGGCCTTAACTGGCCAGCAGCTGGATAACACCTCTGACCACTAACTTGAATGCTGCTCCCAGAACACACCAGTGCTATGTGGTTAGCACTGAGGCTTGCAACAACCACAGCTAAAGGGAGGCACTTAAAAGGCTGGCCTAACTTTAACCAATTTAGCTATCCAGACAGCGGCTGAATCTCTCTGCTGCCTGGTTAGCTAAACTGCTAACTGAGCAAACCAGATAGTCAATGCCGGTGGTTGGATATGACCCAGCATTGAATATCCATTTCTAATATAAATCGGCGATGGCCAGATACTTTATAAGCACTGGCCGCTGCCGATGAATATCGACCCCAGCAATTTCATTTTACTATTACTATTACTTTGTAAATCTTCTCTTTTTGTCTCTTTCTCCCTTAACCGTTAAAGATGCAATTTTCAAAAGTCCTTATCTGGATCATCACTGAGAGAGATATTCAGTAACATAATCTGGATATGGCCATAGCAAGCTATAAATGCCCCATCACAGATTTGCCATTCACTTCATTCCCAGCATCTCCCCATGTTGCCTTACCACACCTTCATGTCCAGCTGGCTCCCCGCACCGCCTGCCCTTGCCCTGCCACTGCTTTTCATGTTTCCATGGTGCTGGTGGTGGTGGTGGCAGCAGCGGAACAGACATAAAATTGGAAAAATAAAAAATCAGGTCTTTCTGATTTCCTGCTAGAATGCAGGTCTGATCTCTCCCTCCTCAGACGTATGTTCGCATCAGAGGAGGGAGAGACCAGACCAGCCATTCAAACGCGGATCTTTGCCACTCTGCACTTGAATGGCTGGTCTGGCCCATCCCTCCTCTGAAGCGGGCATACATTAGAAGAGGGAGGGATCAGAACCACATGCTAGCAGAAAATCGGAAAAACCCGGCTTTTTTTTTTTCTTCAATTTGCTGTCTGCTCCGCTGCTGCTGCTGATGCCAAGGAATCATGATAAGCGGTGGTGGAGCAAGGGCAGCAGCATGGGGGAGGGAGCAGAGGTCAGCAAATGTGCCCCTATTTCTTTGCACCCTGTGCGGCCGCACAGGGCTAGGTACAGTGCTGGTTTTGCTGAATATCTCCACAGATTGCCTAGGCATTATGCAGTTAGTGCAGTGGTGGTCCGTGGGCAGATTGAGAGCCGTGTGGCCACTCTCCAGATTTACAGTCACTATTCGGGTAAGTTGTGCAGGTAGCTTGGGCCACAGGAAAAGCTAGCCAAACGGACTATCCAGAGAACTTATCCAGACAGTGACTGAAAATTCCTGCTATCCAGATAAGTGCCACAATTATCCAGAAAGTGGACATACAATACATATTCAGTATTAGCCCCTTTCCAGAGGATATGTAAATGCTATAGCTTTGAATAATGGCCCCTTGATGTATTAGTTTGGCAATACTTGTAAAATTGTCATGATAATAAAGTTATCTGAATCTGAACTTATAGTGGGCCATGAGGTCATTGCCCCTATTCAAGCTAAAGCAACTCAATAGCCTCCCTGTGCTCAGGTTTCCATGGTAATCTAATGATACTTAATTTTATAGCGCTACTGGATGCACACCATGCTACACTGTGGTAATAAGCATTCAGCTATATTGAGGGTAATTTTGTAACCTAGTTTTAGAGAGCAGAACATGCTTATCGTAAGCCTATTTTTTAAAGAAAAGCAGGTGCCTACTTGTCTTTATAAAATAAATGGCTGAGTGTAAGTGGCCAAAAACACATGTTAAATCTAGGCGGGAACACGTACATCAACTTTATGGTTGGGGTAAATGCCCAAAGATCCTGACAACTGACAAAATCAGTAGGCTTATCATTGCTGGAGAAGAAATAGAAAAAGTGGACAACTTTAACCTGCTTGGATCAATAACACAGGTACACTAAAAAAAATTTTTTTTAAACTGCCTCTAATGTTTCGATTGATTTTTACGTTTTTTGGTGCGCTGAATCCAAATCTGGTAACCAATTTGCTCCATCACGTACAGATTTTTTGCTACATTCGTTTCAGATTGAGTGCGATCGAGATAAAAGTTTCTTGGATGAATTCTTTATACTAATTGTTTAGTAGTTATTCAAATAAGAATAAAGAAAATTGTAACAAGGCAGCACATAAGAATAGAGTAATGTCAACAAAACACACTGTGATGGTAGCAAAATTGTCTGCACTTAAAACAGCCACATACATGTGCACAAACATTGAGCATATAAGAGCAGGTTAGACACAAAGCAAAGCAAAGAAATGTGCAAAAATGTTGTACAGGTATGTATGTAAGAATAGAAAACGCAAACCGCACCATTGCAATACATGAAGACAAACACCCGATGGTGTGAAAATAAAATTCTAATAAATGAGATCCGACACTGTGGTAATAACTAGCAAATTTTTATTTCAAAGTTTAGTAAAAACACGATATTTGTCAACACAGTTTAGATTTTAAAGTCATTCTTGGTCAATCAATCTCCTGGTGGGCCCGTTTCTTCTTCCCCGAATGCTTCTCTTGGTGCGCTGCTTGGCGTATTTTCATCTGGGGTTTCCCGCAGCAGCAACCAGCAGAAATCAGCCATCATAGTGGTGTTCCATCTTCCTTGGTACCTTCTCTCTGCGTCCTTGATGTCCTGGTGAAACCTTTCACCTTGTTCTTCACTGTACGCCCCCAAGTTTCGGGAAAGTAGTTCACATGGAAGTGCAAGAAATGGACTTTCAGGCTCATGTTACAGCCTTGTTCTTTGAAGGCATTGAGCATCCTGGCAACAATATCCTTATAGTTCTCATCCTGCCTGTTCCCCAAGAATTTGAGAACAACATCCTTGAAGGAATCCCAGGCTTCTTTTTCCTTCTCAGACATCGTTTCAGCGAATGCTCCATCTGAAATGAGTTTCCTTATATCAGGGCCAACAAACACTCCTTCCTTTAGCTTTGCTTCAGAAAGTCGGGGGAACTTTGAGCAAAGGTACCGAAAGCACTCACCATCTTTTGGAAGGGACTTGATGAATTGCTTAATGAGACCCAACTTAATGTGGAGAGGTGGTAATAGAATTTTATCACGAGGTACCAAGCTCTCATGAAGAACATTTTTCTCACCGGGTCTCAAATACTCCGAATTGGCCAGTCTTTTTTCCCCCAGTGTAGGTCGCGGGCCCGGCTATCCCACAAGCAAAGGAAGCAGGGATATTTGGTGAAACCGGATTGCTGCCCTAATAGCATGGATAGAATTTTAAAATCTCCACAAATCATCCACTTATGCTCATCATAACGAATCTTCTGACGAATCAGGGCCAAATTCTCGTATTTTTCTTGGAGAATAACAGAGTGAGCAATAGGAACTGAAGCGAATGTGTTGCCATTATGAAGAAGAACACCTTTTATGCTGTCTTTTGACGAATCAATGAACAGCCGCCATTCAGCAGGATGAGTTTAAACTTTTCCATCACTCCGTATATATCGTTGCAAAATACCAAATCTTCCTCTTTGCTGAAATACTTCAAAAATTGTGTCTCGCGGTTGCGGTACCAATAAAAAGTTGTTCCTGGTGACAATAGATTTTTCTGTTTAAGCCGAGAACCTAGCAGTTGGGCAGCATCTTTTGGAGTCCTAAATCCCGGACTAAATCATTCAATTCAGCTTGAGAGAAAAGTTCAGGTTTCGGATCTGGTTCAGTTTCAAACTCAGAAGTACTGGACTCATCGGGAAAAGCCATCTGATGAGTCTCATCATGATCAGCACCGTCCACACAAATATGATCCAAAGATTTTGGTGGTTCAGGCACAGGTACTTCGTTGCTATGAGGCATAGGCCTAATTGCTGAGGGAAGGTTGGGGTAACTTATTACGTTCTTATTTTTTAAGTTGATCCCTTCACAATGCAAGAGCAAAAATAGCAGTCACTGCTGTGGTCTCTTTGTTCACGCCACATCATAGGTATTCCGAAACGAAATGCTTGTTTTTTACCTTTCATCCATAAGCGTAGATCTTCCTCACATGTCTTGCACACTTTGTGAGGAGCCCACGGTTTGTCTTGATCACCTAACTTCAAACCGAAATAGGCGAAATATACTTTTTTAATAAATGCAGAAATGTTCCTCTGCCGCTTTTTCACGGTATATTCCCCACAAATAAAACAAAAACTGTCCAGAGAGTTGACGCAACCTCTGGCTCTGTGAGCCATCACAAATACACAGCACTGCAAAACTACAACTGTAGTGAACCACTTCGGAATAAAGCTGGATTACGACTGAGCAAACAAAAGGTAATAATGAACTTGCAAGAAACTGAAATTTGACAGGAATGTTCATGTCGCAACCACCGTGTTTGAGTGAGCGAACGAGGTGAGGCGAACAGGAAAGAACATGCGCCAGTGCGAGTACTGGATTTAGCCCCCCGCCTCCCAATTGTCCTGTTAATTTTTATTTTATTTATTTTTATTCTCTTATATACCGCGCTATTCTGCATCAGTGCGGTTTACATTGAACAAACTGAAATTACATTGAACAGGACATTATAACTTGGAGATAACTATTTTACAGGGAACATGGGCTATGGAGGGTTAAGTGGCTTGCCCAAGACCACAAGGAGCACCTGTGGGACTAGAAAACCCCAGTCCTTCCGGCCCAAGGTTGCTGTCCTCTAGTGGGATTTGAACCCCCGACCTTCCGGCCTGAAGTACCTTGCCCCAACCACTAGGCCACTCCTCCACTCCACTCAAAATGAATACAAAACACTCTAAAATATCATGAGGGAGTGTTTCTAGTTAGTTAACCATTACAACCTCTATTTTGGGCCAAGAAAATAAACTGCAGTCGGCTAAAAAGAAATTATGTGAACATTCCTTATATGGGTAAGAAATCTAATTTTGCAAGAAAACGTGACGTGATGGAACATTTTGGCTATTTTTCCTGGATTCAGCACCCCAAAATCTATAGGAATCAGTTGCAAAACTGGAGGCAGTTTTTTGGTAGTGTACCTGTGTAATCAATAAAGAAATGACAAGATGTCAAGAAATCTGAGAACACATTGCTCTTGGCAGAATGGCTATGAAGCACTTAGACAAGAGTCTCAAGAGCAGAGATCTCTCTCCAAACAAAAATTCGACTTGTCCAAGCCATATTTTTGCTAACATCATATGGATGCGAAAATTGGACAGTGAAAAAGATAGACAAGAAGAAAATCTAAGCTTTGAATTATGGTGCTGGCAAACAATATTGTGTGTATCATGTACTGCCCAAAAAATAAACCAGTCAGTACTAGAGGAGATCAAACTTAAGCTTTCTTTAGAAGCTCAGATGACAAGACTTCAACTTTCATACTTTGGACACATCATGCAAAAAGAAAGATCATGAGAGAGAGACATCATGCTTGGCAAGGTTGAAGGTCAACACAAAAGAGGAAGGCCAGCAATGAGATGGATCAATACAATAACAGCAGCTATGGATGCCACTCTATCAACCATGAGTCACCTGCCTGAAGACCAAACACAGTTTAGGACAACTATCCAGAGGATTTCCAAGAGTTGAGACCAACTCGATGGCACTTAACAACCACCACAATATATGTTAAATTTGCACTCTGCTCCTTTGTACACTGTGATAAGGAAGCTTATCATAGTTCATGAAGGAGCTATAATAGAGGTGAATTGGCTCTGAATAAGCAACCTGTCTTTGCTGGTAGAAATAATAAAACAGAATGTTTTCATAAAAGACTACCAGTCCCAGAATGCACCAGGTTTCAAACACCCTATAGAAGAGCTGAAGTGGGGAAACGTGTGTTCAATCAGGAGAACTATGAGGTAATCCCCAATCACTCATCTCCAAGGGCAGGGCTTGATTCAGCACAGCTGAGCTGTGCTAGGGTGGAGTATCCCTCTAAGCAGGTTAAAAGTAAAGCCTATTCTACACAGAATCAGACGGAGTTGGAGTTGATGAGGAACCCAGAGCCCAAGGACAGAGAGAGCAAGAAGCAGCGTGGAAGAAAGAAGAAGAAAGCATCTTGGAGGTCTAAAGGAGTCCATAGCAGTATGTGTGCTGGGAGTCATTCCAGAGGCAAGCATAATCCATTGGACTGGAGGAAACCAGATGAGTGGGGTTACAGAGCCAGGAATCCCCGGACGGCACCTGTGAGGGAGATGACTGCATTTGGAAGGGGCCCTAAGACCAGTGCAAGAAGGTATGTGAAGAGAGACCCAGTGTCCAGGGATCTTGATTGGAAGGCTGGACATAAAAACTGGACTACATACTGGCCAGGAGTTCTGGAGAGGAACCCTAACAGCAATGGAAGCTCAGGTATGAACACTGATCTATGCCCTAGCTCTTCACTTGGAAGACAGCAGGAAAACCAGTATTGTCCTGAGAGTGCTCCATTAAGAAATTCCCCTGAGCCAGTCCATGATATTGATTCTATGATAGTTGAAGAGGAAGGAGATATTATAAATGAACAGTGTGACTACATGGATTGCTCTCTGTCTAGGCTGCTGTGGTAATATACTTTCACAAATGCAACAACCATCAAAAAGAAATATATCTTGTTCTTTTATCTACCCAGAAAAGTTTACAAGAAAGCCTTTGGGTAGGATTTGAGCCACGTATAGAAAGTAAACCAGCCAAGAGGTTTGCAGCTGGTTAATTGTTAGCAATTAAGCCTTGCATAATTGCACGTGGGCTCTAAAAGGACACTTCTAGGTGTGTGTGAAAATACAAGAAGTTATCCTTGAAAAAGAACAGGTTTTGATTCCTTTTTTTGGGGTTTTGTTTTGTTTTTGGAGCACTGCTAAAAGGTATTAGCAGGAGCCCATTGAAAGACCTTTCTGTTCCCATCAAGGTCTTTATTGTTTGATTTGATTGCTTAACAAGTTCAGTTGTTGTTCCTGATTTGTTTTCCCAAGTATAATACTGAAAGCAAGTATCCTTTTTGTGCTACCAAGTAAATCTGTGTGGGAGAAATAACCCCATAAATAAAATATATTTTCTTTGCTTAATACTCGAGCAAGCACAACTCATTTATTTGTGAACGGCTGATTCTGGTATGAATGGACTACATTGCCCACAATCCTTTGCAAGTCAATACTAATATTTGCCTTTGCCAAGACTGTGGACATTCTCACCCAGCGCCCCCGTTTACAACACCCACAGTGAAAGTACACACCACTGGCCTAGCATGCATACTTGTAAAACAGCAACTGGCTAAAGTATGCAGGTAAAGACCCATCCATACGTGTTATTGAAGATAAATGATTTACTTACGTTGATGGTGTGTAACTTTATGAGGCACCTTATAAAATTGCCTCCAATATGTCCCTGTGCCAAAGAACTTATAATGTAAACGGGTACCTGAGGCAATGGGAGATAAGTGACTTGGCCAAGAAACAGCACTTGAGTGCTAGCTTCCCAGATTCTCAGCCTATTGCACTAATCACGAGGCCAGGCATTAGACTTGTGTTGTGCTATACTGGTAATTGTACATAAGAGATGCTTACCATATAGCGACACAGATTTCGTCAGGATTCTCGCAGTAGGCGCTAAAGGAACAGTTAGTGTAGCAGACTTTGTCCTCACACACCGGTTGGGTATAGTCACACCATTTGCACACATTGGTCTTCAGATTTCTACGTGCCCAAGTGTGAAGCACTGCAGAACAAAGCAGAAAGGGCAAAGTATACTTATTAACTTTGAGTTATTGCACGTCCCCCTTTTCTTCAGACACCTTTCTGTGACACTTCTCTCTTGCTGATACCTCATTCCCTATCCCTTGAAAAGAAAACCCTGTTTCTGAATCTGAGCCACAGAAAGTTACCTTGCAAGAGATCTGCAAGTAACTCTGGTTTTCAAGTGCATTGGTTTATTATTTTCATTTACTGAACTTTTTGGAGCAAATGTTTTAGATTACAGCATAAATAATGTAATGGAGGCATAGCCAGTTAAGTGTTTCAAAATCAGATTAGGGAAAATTTATATTTCGATATTCCTAACTGTAACAAAATATTTTGCCTAAGTTCAGAATACCTTTAAGAAACAGTATTTGAGTCCTAACTGTGGCATGTTGTGGCATTGTTTTTCATAGAATTGTCTTATGGTCATGCCTATTAAGCTGAGCTAATGGTTAGCATGCACCGTTTGTAACTAGATCCTATTGAATAACATAGCATCCTTCTACAAACAGCCCGTGCTAACCATTCGCCCAGCTTAGTAAAGACACTTACAAAACAGACTACAGAAAACATAACTAATTCTTTTGCTTACAGATTTTTTTTCAAAAGAAGTTTTAAAATAAGTGTTTACAAAAACAAGACACTAATATGAGAATCCAGTTTTAGGATGGTGGAGTTCGCATGTTTCAATATTTTACAGATGGCAGTGGAATTAACCAACTAAATGCAATCTCCAGCACAACCACTAGAACATTCTCTTTCTCAGAGTCTTGCACACGAGTTGTTGACTTTGTAATCAGGAGTTTGAAGAATGTCATTTTTGAAAATTTGAATAGCTTTTGCTATTTTTCCCCTGATCAATAATATATAAATGGATCACGATGAACATAAGAACATAGGATATGCCATACTGGGTCAGACCAAGGGCCAATCCAGGTCACAAGTAACTGTCAGGTTCTGAAAAGGTATACAGAATCCATGCTGCTTATCCCAGGGAGAGCAGTGGATTTTCCCAGTCCCCTTTAATAATGGTTTATGGACTTTTCCTCCAGGAATTTCTGAAAACCTTTGTTAAACCCAGCTATACTAACAGCTTTTTTCTATGTTCTCCAGCAACAAATTCCAGAATTTGAATATGCATTCAGTGAAAAAAAAATATTTTCTCTGATTTATCTTAAAAGTGCTACACTGTAGCTCCATTACATGTCTCCTAGTCTTTCTGCTCTTTGAAAGAGTAAAACAACTGATCTACATTTACCCGTTCCACTCCATTCATTATTTTATAGACCTCTATCATATCTCCCCTCAGCCATCTCTTTTCCAAGTTGAAGAACCCTAACCTTTTTAACCTTTCCTTGTAGGGATATCCTTCCATCCCCTTCACCATTTTGGTGGCTCTTCTCTGTACCTTTTCCAATTCTGCTATATCCTTTTTAAGATATGGCGACCAGAATTGCACACAATATTCAAGGTGTAGTAGCACCATGGAGTGATACAAAGGCATTATAATACCTTTCGTCTTATTTTCCATTCCTTTTCTTATGAGTCCTAGCATTCTATTTGCTTCCTTGGCTGCCTCTGAACACTGGGCAGAGGGTTTCCACCACAACGATGCCCAGATTCTTTTCCTAATGTGAAACCTTGCATCGTGTAACTGTAGTTTGGGTTCTTTTTTCCTAAGTGCATAACTTTGCACTTGTCCACATTACATTTTACACCATAAAAAAGCAGAAAGTCTGGGGACATGCAATGAAGCTACAATGTATCCAATTTAAGACTAATAAGAGAAAATATTTTTTCACTCACCGTGTAATCAAACTCTGGAATTCGTTACCGGAGGATGTAGCAAAAGCAGTTAGTGTAGTTGGATTTAAAAAAGGCTTGGACAAGTCCCTGGAGGATAAGTCCATAAACCATTATTAAAGAGAACACAGGAAATCCACTGCTCTCCCTGGGACAAACATTGTGGAATCTGCGTGTGTGTTCAGGAACTTGCTAGGTACTTGTGACCTGGATTGACCACTGTTAGAAGCAGGATACTGGGCTTGATGGACCTTGGTCTGACCCAATATGGCATCTCTTATGTTCTAAATTTCATCTGCCATTTGGATGCCCAGTCTCCCAATTTTCAAGGTCTTCTTGACACATCGTTGTAAGAGGGGCATCCTTTTCATATTCTTTTGATGTTCTCATGATTTAACTTTCCCTCTCTTGAAGACACATATGTTCCAATGGATTTCAGCATGAGCTGAAGATGCCACCCTCTTTTCTTAATCTGGTCTGCCGCTTTTGAACTTTCAGATGTTGACATAAGAGCTAGGAAATTAAGAGCCAAATTGTATGCCCTCAGATTTGGGAGAAATGTACATTGATGTGCTTCTATATCCACAACTCCACTGGCTTGATACTCATGGCAGTGTGTCTATTTTGTGTGCCATAAAAAGAACATTTTCAAGATAAAAAAAAAAGTTCTCAACTGAAATAATCTGATCTTTCATTTTGATATCATTTCATTTCTTAGCTTTTTGACTGCCTATCCAGGCAGTGTACAAACAACATACTGTACATAATTCGCAATAAAATCAAATACAATAAGTATCCTAAATGTCAAAATAATCTAAAGCACCTGCGAATAAAAAAGCTTTTACATATATATCTTTGCAGGGAGCATAAATTTTACAATTTTTTCTATAGTTAGGCACATCTATTATCTAGTATATAAGCTAGCTCTATATCAACTAAACAGGCTAATGGAAACTCAACCCAATGCAGCCATCTGCTCTGTCTTATAAAAACTGGAACAACATGTGGGTAAAATCTAGACTTTAAGCCTGTGCATGTGATATGTAGCCCATTGGTGACTCTACGTCCAGTCCTGCTCTTCATCTCTGCTTGCAGACAGATGTGCCACTGTACCATAGAATGTGTGAGGGATGAGAATTCCAGTTGAGCTCACTTGAAGCATGGGTGATTACTGTCATCAGATAAACACCTGGAGTTCAACCACAGGCATCCCAGAAAGTTCAATAAACACACACATTAGGGCTTCTCCTTTCTTTACTTTTCTTTTCAGAATTTAAAATTGGGATCACAAGCTTTGCTTTTTCTGCTGTTGAGAAGACCTAAATATATTCAAAAGCCAAAATAGAATAAGAAAAACATTTCCAGTTTGGCTAGCACTTACATATCTATAATAAGAACATCCTGTTAAAAATATAATTAGAGCATGAATGCCCAGTCTATGTTAAGACAGATCCAAATGCCAGCACACGTTTATGAGTCTCATTTTTCTGAGGCCATGTTTGGGGCCCATGCACCAAAACATATCCTGAAAAATTTGTGAACCATCCAAGAACACAACCAAGGAGCAAGATGAAAAGATAATGACAACCCATCAAATAGTGAATAGTAAATTGGATTTTTTTTATTATTATTAATACTTCTCATCAAAATTCACCCTACACAGCTGTGTTTCAGCATGTGCCTTCATCAGGGGTAGATTGGGATGTCAATGTTCTCAAGATACCCACATATGACTGTAAGACCTCAATTACAAGAGAAGAAAAAATCCAATGATCTCTTTTCTCATGCAAATCCAAATGCGATATAAAATTTGCCTACAAATAAGCGATTCTAGTAAAAAAATGTGTGGGCATATGCTGAAAAATATAACTTATACATACGCAATATACAAAATCTCTTAACGCGCATACTACAAAATAGGCTAAGTTTACCAGATGTCCCTTATTTTCGGGGACTGTTCCCAATTTTAGAGCTGTGTCCCTAGCTCCCGACTGTTTGGCAGCCAGCAGTCCCCAATTACAGCAAGGGGGACAGAGGGGGGTAGAAAAAATTGTATTTCCCATTTAGTGATTTGAATATGTCAGGTTTTAGAATTTACATCCACATATTTTGCACAGTATGGGAAAAATGCATCACTTTCTATTTCTCCGATTTGTCTGTTTTGAAGTGATATTGTTGCTGTCATGTGGTGGATGGGGGACAGGGCAATGACTCCTCTTCCCTCCTTCACATCTTATTGCTCTAAACCTGGAACTAAGGTGACCCCCCCCCCCCCCCCCTCACCACACATACACACACACTTCAGGTAAGTATCCAAGATTTGCCTGTATAAAATGTGTTGCTGTTGTTAAGTGCCATTGAATTGGTGTCGACTCATGGTGATCCTCTAGATAGTTGTCCTAAGAGCAATGCGTCGTCAGATTTCTTGACTGCTTGTTGCTTCTTTATTGATAGTTGATCCAAGTAGGTTAAAGTTGCCTACGATTTCAATTTCTCTCCTTCAATGACAAACTTATTGATTTTGCCAGTTGTCATGATCTTTGTCTTCATTACATTAAGGTGCAGGCCCATTTTAAGACTATGTTCCTTGATCGTGAGAAGCAAATGTTTCAGATCATTTTCACTTTCAGCCAGTAATGTGGTATCATCAGCATAGCGAAAGTTGTTGATGAGTCTTCCACCAATCTTCGCACCTCTGTTATCTTCATACAATCCTGCTTCTCTGATGATTTGTTCTGCATATAAATTAAACAGGTAGGGGGAAAGCATGCAGCCTTGTCGTACACCTTTGCTGATTTTAAACCATTCTGTTTCTCCTATTCCGTTCGAACTATTGTGCAAGAGAACGAGCAGGTGTTCTGGTATACCCATACTTCTTAATGTGGCCCAGAGTTTCTCATGGTTTACACAATCAAAAGGCTTGCTGTAGTCAATAAAGCACAAATAGATATGCTTTTAGTATTCTTTAGTCTTTTCAAGGATCCATTTTACATCCACAATGATGTCTCTCATTCCTCGCCCTTAGGCTCACCGGTATGTGAACACATGAGAGAGTACGCTAAACCATAAAACTGTCACTATTCTAAGAATGGTTTATTGCTGTGGTGCACTGAAATAGAGTTTCGACCTATCCTGAAATACATTTAATTACAAGCAGTGGTGAAGTGTCCAGTAGGCATAGAGGGACTCTGATACAATTTGCCTTATTTTTGTGTGTTATACAGCAAGAGGCCTTGACAAAAAATAGCTTGCACATGCTGAACTGAACATGCACAATTCTTCTTTCCTTATGGTTCAATCCCCTTGCTGTTAGCCTGTATAAAATTAAATCTAGCTGATACAGCCAGTGTCACTGCTGAGGGCAGAAGCCACAGAGCGTCTAGCCTCCAGCAGAGAAATTAAAAGGGGTGGGGGGGGGAGTATCCAGGAAAAGAAAAACTAGACCAAACGCATGCCCTTTGGAAATCTACCAAGGATGAGAGGGACTGGCATTCGCAGGACGGGTGTTAAGTCATGCTGGGGACCCCAAAGCCAGCCAACAGATTGTATCTCCTTCAGCTTCAGGCATGTTAAGGGGGCCCAGCATGGAGGCCCAGGGGGATTGTCCTGGTGGAACCCATAAGGCCGGTCCTGGGCATCAGAAGGTCTCGGATGGTCTCAGCACATCTATCCTATTTATGTTAGGGAAGAACGTCTCCCAGCTCTAAATCACAGTGGCAGCAGCAGCAGCCTCTCACCATCCCTCACCGACGCTTCAGAATTCCTGTGGCTGTTTTTGGCCAGACTACACACAGCAATGGCAGTAAAGCCCATTGCCATATGACAGCAAAATTAATTCAGGTGACTGACAACTCCACCATATGCCCCATCTTTTGAAGCTATTCCCACCCTTTCTATCCATGTCTCAGAGCGCTGTGAAGAAGAGGTAGAAAGGATGAAGAGCAGCCTCAAAGCTTGGGCAAGGAGAAGGTGCTTCATGACCTGCCTCCTTGGTCCCACTCAATGGGGGAGGGAGAAAGGGAGAGGGTCTGGGAAGAGGAACAGACAGCGAGGAGGCTTGAAGGTGGGAGGGAAAAGTACAAGGGGCTGGAGGTTGAAGAGATGAAAGGCATGGGGACAAAAACCCCAAAATGTGTATATGCCAAAAGGTGCAAACTCCTCTAGGAAGAAAACCCACACACTCACACTATACAGACACACACACTCACACTATACAGACACACACACTCACACACTATACAGACACACACACAGAGGCACCTCAACCCTGCATTACAGACTCACTTTCTGAAGATACCTACAAATACTGTATATAAACACCCGCTATGAAGATGCCTCATACAGCCCCTTAGTGTGTCTCCTTCCTAAGTGGATATTGTGCAGTTAGTCACTCACATTTAGCTATCTTATTTATCTACATGTTGTACCTCCTCATGTCTGCTTCACTGTCTATTAAGATGTTTGCATATGTGTCATGCCTTTCATTATATGAGTATTTTACTGTAACACATCGTACGAAGAGAGAGATCATTACAGAAAGACATCATGCTTAGCAAGGTAGAAAGCCAATGCAAAAGAGGAAGACCAGCAATGAGATGGATCAATACAATAACAGCAGTTGTGGGTGCCACTATCAACAATGAACCGCCTGACTGAAGACCGAACACAGTTTAGGACAAATATCCAGAAGATCGCCATGAGTCAACACCGATTTGATGGCACTTAACAATAATATGTATTGTTATTTGAAAGGGGGGGAGGAAGTGGCTGAGTAGTTAGCATAATGGACCTGAGAACCAGGGAAGCTGGGGTTCAGATCCTGTCTCTTACACTCCTTCTGACTCGGGCAAGTCACTTTATCTCCCATTGCCTCAGGTTACACCATAAGCTCTTTTGGGAAGGGACATCTTACACCTGAATGCTTATCACCACTGTATAGTGCAGCTTTTATCCAATAGCACTATAAAATGATGGGGGCCATATTCAAAGCTGAAATGCAATCAGTCAATCCAATATTCAGCAGCACTAACCTGGCATTGAATAAATGTCGAGTTAAAATGGGGGACAGTCTGTGGCTATCTGGTTAGGACACCTCACCTATCTTAACTTTAACTGGTTAGCCCTATCTGGTTAGCTGCTGAATATTGCTGCTAACCAGAGAGTTGCACCAGTTTCCAGTGAGTCTGGATATTCAGCGGAAGAAACCAGATATGTTCCGCCGCTGAATATCCAGGTTTCATCAACACCGCAGCAAGGGCAGCTCAAGGGTGTTGCAGGGACATGTGAGGAGACTAATTGCAGGGCCTCACTTTAATTAGCTTAGGCCCAACCGCTGCCACTGAATATGACCCCGATAAGTATTATATATGTATATCTGTTATTTTAGTGTGTACTGTGCTGACATTGTATCATATTATTAAATGTATAACCCACTCTGTAGTCTTACTTTCTTTAGGTTTTCTCATGTGCCAGGATTTACTACTTGGAGCAGGATGGAGCAGCTTTAATTCTCTCTCTTGGAATATAACCAGTCCTCTTTGCTTATTTGAAGAATGAACTAAGTAAAATAATTACTAAATGCAACATGTATATATTTATGCCTATTCTTCACTGACTTTTTTTTTTAAGTTGGGCCTAAGAGAAGTTGATATAATCGTATATCCTCTGTAGTTCCATGCTGGTGCAACATTAACAGAGTCTGCAGGTTCCCACTGCTCGCATTGACCTAAAGATTACCCCTAACAAAATGCTGAACCGCCAACGTCAATGAAATAGATAAATTATCCCCAACACCAGGCACTGTATGGAATTATTTACACAAAGAGGATTGGGAGTTAGGCTCTGCGAGCTGCACCACTATCTTGTTTGGAAGACACCCCGTAACAGGATGCAGGAGCACTGTTTCTGCTTTAATAAGTAGGATCTGTACATTTAAAAAAATAATGGCCTTACTCTTCCTTTGGAACTTTGTGTCCCATACTCTTCGATCCAGAGGCGCACCCCAATTGCCACATTGCTCCTCTTTGTCCTAATTAAACCCAGGTGGACACTTTCAATATTAATATGTAGATGATTTAATAAGGCTTCACAAGCACTTAAAGGAAACAACGCATGGTCATAAAGAGTTTCCAGATGTTACCCAGGCTGCGCCTAAGCATCAAAATACAATAAAAAAAACAGCTGGATAAGAAAACTTGGAACAAACTAGTAACTAATTAAAAGTAGAAGGAAATTTCCAGAAATAAATTAAAGCCATGAGCACTTCATGTGAGCTGATAAATTACGTGGCTAAATTACATGGCTAATCGAGGTTACTGTGAAATCTAAGATCCATCAAGCCGAAGGGATTTTAATCTTTTTTGCCTAATTGGTACG
This sequence comes from Ichthyophis bannanicus, assembly GCA_033557465.1. Lineage (NCBI taxonomy): Eukaryota > Metazoa > Chordata > Amphibia > Gymnophiona > Ichthyophiidae > Ichthyophis > Ichthyophis bannanicus. The sequence continues at coordinate 864,447,600 of CM066036.1, read as the reverse complement.
GGACCTTTTCACTTGCTTTGTGAAGCACCTCACTAGAAATGCGGATGGTGGTTTGTTTTCTCTGCCGCCCTGGGAGAGATGAGAGCTGTGATAAGATGGCGACTGTTTTACGAAGCTCAGCATTTCTCTTGTGCCCTAATTTGGGTGCAGGACAAGATGTTGCACACTGGTACAAGAAGTCTTGGGGCAGAGAGCCTTAATGCAGTAAGCCATATGCTAGAATGGTGTGCTAACTTTCAGCACGCAGTTTTCCAATGCCCTCTGCATACATTTTTTTTTACTTCAAATGCAGTAAACTAATGGTATGAAAATTACAATGGCAATAAAATTGTGCACTGTGAGGAAAAACAGCACATACTCCCATGAGAGCGCGGTATATAAGATAAATAAATTAAATAAATGGTAATCTGTGTGGTTTGCTGTACTGGAAGTCAAACGTCTCCTTTTCTGTCGGTGCATGAACGGATGCAACACCATGTTGTAATATTGTAAGAAGCTTATGTTTGAGTAGGTTCCTTTGATGATGGAGATATATTGTGCCAAAACACGGCAGTGCCAAGTTGTGTAAATATTCTCACTGGGTTCTGTGCGGTTGCTGACAGGAAAGGAGACATTTAAAATATATTTAGATTTACCTCATGTCTTTTTAGTAGTAGCTCAAGGTGAGTTACCTCGTGTACCCGAATGTATTGCCCTGTCCCCAGAGGGTTCACAGTCTACGTTTCTACCCGAGGCAATGGAGGGATGAGGGAAGTTTGTGATCCCTTATTGGGAAGCGCTCCCTTATTTGGCAGTCGGACCATTAATTGTGTGTACTTATGCACTGCTAGGGATCAGATGCTGCTATTTTGGAGGATAACAGCATTGAAGGCAGGAGCGAGTGAACATTGCGTCTGTCTCCTGACCTAGATGTGTGTAGGGGGTTAGGGGTCCAGGGCCCACTTAGACCACCAGAGAAATCCTTATGGGGTTGGAACATGGAGGATGGGAGGTACAGGGTCCATGGGCCATCAGGGATAGCCACCAAAGAGGGTCTCTGAGGTGAAGTGCCACACGTCACCTCAGATGACACTTCGCCTGTGCAGCTTCTTTAGCTGGCCCTGAGCTGGAGTAAAGATTCAGTTCTACAAAGGGAGTATGAAACCACATCGAAATTCGGTTATACACATCTGAAGCAATTAAGAATTCAGCCAACTGCATGCCTTTTGCATGCCAACCATGCTATCCTTTCTGCTTATTACTTTGGCACCTAAGTGGGTACCAGAGGACGGAGACAGGAAGACTTGCACAAGGCATTTCAGAGAGAAACTGGATTTGACCCCTATTTCTTAGCCTACTGCTCTAACCAGCAGACCTGGGATTCATGGCGTGGCTGAGCTAGCATTCCACTTTTCCCAAGTCAAGCAAGCACAGACTCATAAGGAAAGCAAATGAAAGTGGTATCCTTTTCCAATGACACTTCAAAATAATTTTTTAAACCACATTTATGTGTTGCATTTCACAGTGAATCAAAGCATCTCACAATGACTGCATAATAACCATAACCATAAATCATATCAACAATAAATGTAATTAATATTCATTTACAATACAAAGCTTCCAAAAGCAGGAATCCTTCCTGATCTAGTCATCATCCCAGCTAGTCCAGAAAACTCCGATAATAGTTTTTATGCGTTTGTATTGCATATTAATGCCTTTTGTGCCCCAATTATCAATTTATCTTACTTATTTCTGTGCTGGGGTTGAGAAGGTGAACTGGTTCAATATAAAAATAAATAGCAATTGGGTACAAGGTCCTAGGCATCTCCTTTTCCAGCTACAACTGTTGAAAGAGCAGTGTGTAGAGGTAAGGAAGATAGTCATTCCTACAGTGAGAAGATCAGCTTAATATGGTTACAGTGAGTCTGTTCTGCAAGCTATGTCGTGCAGTGAAGAGGAACAGGAGAGAGGAGATGCAATGGAGAAGATCAGAAGTGAAAGAGAGGAGAAGACTCAGCTTGGCGACAGCAGTGTGAGACCCAGGAAAACACCATCCATCAACACTGAGGCAACTACACTCACCCAATTTTTTGACTGGAGCTCTGGAGTCTTGGAGCCTTCTCTTACCTGTACCATGACAACAGCAGAGATCAAGGCATTTCTGAGCAAGCCCATGGTGGTTCCAGACTGGCCATCAGACACCCAATCCATAGAAAGGTGTGTAAAAATGACAACTGAGGCTGCTGTTGATGTATACAATCAGGAGAGGAGGAAACATTATATTAGGGGTCAGAGGGTCAGCAGGGAGCTCATGAGCCAAAACAGAAGCAAACAAGATATGCCTTCTTTGCTGGATTTTGTTAAATTAAAATATCATTTATGCAGTTAATTTAATGTTAAGACAATTATGTGGCTACAGGTGTTGTTTAGACGAGGTGTACATTCAAATAAATCTTAGTTACTTTCTACATATTTCAACTGTGATTTGATGTAGGTAAGACTCACTTTAAGCCGTTTCTGAAGATAGTTTTAGATTCAGCATGCAAAACTGCATAATTTGATCATGTATGGGGAAGTTAGTTGGGGGTCGGAAGAGAGCCCAAATAGTGGGATGGATGTCCCAATGGAATGACCCTGTATGCATATTGTCTTGATTAGACTGTAAGCTCTGATGAGCAGGGACTGTGTCTTACATCTATATGTATAGTGTTGCATAAGCCTTGAAGCGCTATACAAATGATTAGTAGTAGAAGTCGTTTTTTTCAGCTAACGTGGCACTATTTGCACTAATGCACCGTGTTAGCTGCAAAAGCCTATTTATTTATTTATTTATTTAACAGTATTTCTAAACCGCCTTATCTTAATAATCAAGGTGGTATCACAGTAAGCAATCAGGTAAAGTGGGTGTGTTATACATGCAGTGAGGGTGAAACTTAGTTGTGTGTGGGCTGTGTTGTGTGCTAGATTTGTTTGAGCTATGTACAAAGTGGGCTATCTACAGTGGTGCTAAGACACATTTTATATACATACTGTGTTAGGAGGTATGGTGTGCTGTTATACATTCTCTTAGGTTATGTGATGTGTCCATAGTGCTCTATGAACAGCATGGTTTTCAGCTGTTTTCTGAAGTCTTTGAGGTCTGGAGTTGCCCTTAAATCGTCCGGTAGATTGTTCCATATTGTTGGAGCAGCCATGGAGAGTGCTCTGTCTGTTGTGTCCTTGCGTGTGTGCTTGTATTCACTTGGGGTGCTGACTCGGTTGTGTGTTTGTTTTCTTCTAGGCCGAGTGCTGGTGTCTGGTTGTATGAGGGCGTGTAGGCTGTTGGCTGATGTTTGCTGTTTTATCTTAAATAAAATATTGCGGCTTAGAAAGCATGCCCTAAGTGTTATATGCAAAAACAAAGGTACAGTAAGTGCAAAACCCCTATGGTAAGTACCAGGTTCTAAAATGACAGCTATGACCCCCTAGCAATAGTCTGACAGTACAATCCCTAAGGGTCAGTCTTCCATAAAAGGAGCAATTGACTCTATATGGAAGGCCGACCCCTAGTGCAAGACTGTCCCCTACTGCAAGAGTACTGCTGGGGTCACAGCAGTGTTCCCCCTGAAGGAGTCCCAGGGATGGGTTGGAGGGGAGGTAAGGGAATGGTCCGTGAGAAGGGATTCCATGAGGAAGGGCTGTTGGAGAGGCATGTGGTAGGAGGCAGGTCATGTTAAGGGGGCTCTTGTGGAGGGGGGGTGCGCGATTGGTGATGACTGTTTGGGAAGGGTAGTGGTGATGAAATACATGGGGAGCTGTAAAGGGATCTGTGATCAAGGTGGGGGGAAAGTGTGCAGCAGGGGAGTTTGTCCTTGAGCAGGGGTCGGGCTATGGCTGCCACTGCATTACCAAACTACTGGTAGTAGAGCTGTATTTAAGCCATCCAGTAGGGGAGGAGTAGCCTAGTGGTTGGGACAAGGTACTTCAGGCCAGAAGGTCGGGGGTTCAAATCCCACTAGAGGACAGCAACCTTGGGCCGGAAGGACTGGGGTTTCTAGTCCCGCAGATGCTCCTTGTGGTCTTGGGCAAGCCACTTAATCCTCCATTGCCCATGTTCCCTGTAAGTATTAGTGTATGTGTCTCAAATCCCCACGTGTTAAATGTATCCCCCACTTGTGTTGTGACCACTTTGATTGAAGGATAAGGCGGTATATAAATACCATTAAATAAATAAATAAATCTTGAAGTTGCGATAGGTGCAGCCATGCTATCGACCGAAACAGCAAGCATGTAGTACTGTCCTGCACACTAGCTATCACTGGCTGCCATGCCCAAACCGCCTCGAATCGGCCCTGATTCCACCCAAACGCGCTTCAAGCACTTAGCATGTGTTTTTTGCTGCAGCAGTGTTTTTCTGCGCGGTAACCATTAGCGTGAGCCCATGCTAACAGCCACCACACCATAAAAGCCATGCAAAGTGCTTAACACTTTAGTAAGCAGGCTTCTAAATGTAGTTTCCACGTAAGAAGGCCTTAGATCGTTTAAAGTTTCATAGACCAACGTTAAAGCTTTGAGAAAAATCCTGCATTCATTTGGCAGCCAAAAATCGTAACCAATGTTGATGAAATATGCTAGGCCTGGACTCGGACACAGGAAACATAGGCAACTGCCTAGGGTGCTAAATTTGGAAGGCATCAACTGCCCAGGCCAAAGAGGAACCTCCTCCTGCTTAATCAGAGGGATATTAATGTGGCACTCTGACCTTCCTTTGCTGCTTGTCTGGTTATCCAACCTTTGGGATTTCCGACAGCTCCTGTTCATCCCCCCCTCACTCCAGGATTTGCTGTCTAGTGTTGGCTATGGGTGCCAAAATCTTAAATCCGGCTCTGTGCCTGTCCTGTCCCTGTTAGTAGCTTAGCACCTGCAGTTTGGATCAGCTGTAACTCCTTAAAAACCTCTGCAGTTTTCTGTGGTATTGTAAACAGAGATGTGCAAACAAGAGAATTTCAGTCCAGTTCAAAGTTTGTTGGAATTTTTAAATAGCTCCCAAGTCTGTCACGGGAAACCCATCAATCTTCCTCCTGCCTTGTCTGAGTGAAATTAAAAAGCTGGCCTCAGGAAAAAGAAGCAAATCTGACTTGACGGAATTCCTTCTGGCACTTAGGGTAGCCTCAGATTTTTCATTACTTCTTTTCGAGAGGATTTGAGGGAAAAATTTGATGGAACATCACAGCTTTTTCAAGTTGACGGCTGGATATCGCTCATTGTAAGCAACTGTAGGCTAATACACCACAGCACTGGAACTCACATAAGAGTCTTTCAAAACAAACCATTCAGCCGAGGGATAATTTATGAACAAATTGTTATCTGCCTAAAATTCATTTCTATTTAAGATGCAATGTACACCAAATGCAAATTTGACATAGATCATTTACAATTATATGGGTATGTTTGCTAGCGTGAATGACCCAGTCATGCAGTGTTTGCCACGTGGTATGTGCACCACACTAACAGTTAGTGAGAGGCCCGGTGCAACAAATCTTGTGCTAACTGGATAGCGCCTGACTGGGCACGGACTGGGTGGCTAAGGAGTGAAACCTGGGCGTTGATGGAGCATTGTCATTAGTGCAGGCGTTTTGGGTGTGTGCTAACAGCAAATGTTGCTGTTAGAGCGGGTGCATTTAACACTATCTCAATGAAGACTGTTAATTGTGCCCGCTTGCTGCCACATGGTAGCACTGTTCTAACGGCAGGGGGAGGGACTCACAGACCCCCTAAAGTTAGCCTGGGCTTCGGCGCTACTTTCATGGCTCAAATAAGCGCTACCAGTGTGCCCCTTACGGTCAATATGACCGTAATCCATTTAGATTTAGGAGGGGGGTTCTGGAGCAGGACTAAAATTTGTTAACAGAAATTCGGGAAGCTAACAAATTTGGTAACGCAATAATAATGTGCGATTTCAATTACGCCAGTATTTACTGGATAAATGCCCTGCTAGAGGGTGATATTTCTAGATGAAATAAATGATTGCTTCATGGAACAGCTGGTTCAGGAATCACTAAGACGGAACTTATTGTTAAAAATCGTCTACAGCATCAGTGTCATCCAGGGGCAATTCAAAATATACCGTCCTTCATTAATTGATTGAAGGATAAGGCGGTATACAAAACTGTCTAAATAAATAAATAAATAAAATAAATAAATAAATAAATAAATAAATAAATCATCACTCCTCTGCTCACCTTTCTTTCTTCCTGATCTCTCTGCTCTCGATAGCATTTTAATATCACATTCATATACATCACTAATCGATGTTTCTTGATCGTAAGAAGCAGTTGCTTACTGAGCGCCAACAAACAACCTCACTTTGATTGTGGAGTCATGCTTGATGAAGTGATGCTATTATCTGCGGCTCCACAAACTATCATAGTTGTAGCTAAAAATGAATTTCCCTTTCATCGAGTAATTTGTGGTCAAGTCAATGATTTTTTTCGCCTTTTCTAAAGGCTAAACCCTTTTCAATATCAACCCCAGTGCTTATAAATTTAGGCCCATCATTCATTTGCCTAGATTTATGAACCTAGTGCCGAAAATCAGTGCTGAGTTCTGAGTTCTAACTTCACCCCCCCCCCCCACCCGCATCCTAAATCCATTCCTGTTTCCATGCACTTTATATGCTTCTAAATTTAGGAGTTTAGAGGGGAATTTTAGAAGACATGTCCAAATGCAATCTTGGACGTCTAAGCCAGAACATCTGAAAAAAAGCAGATATGTCCAGGTAGAGATGTGATTTCACAAACCTGTATGTGCCAGATATGGACATATCTGCAGGAGTATCTACTGTACATAGACATCTCCAGAAGCTTTCTTCAGAAGCTGGATGTCTAAGACAGACTACTGGGCAGCCAGGGTTCCAATCCCACTGCTGCTGTCTTTGACATTGGGCTACTAGGGATGATGAAGCGCTTTCTCCTCTATACCCTCGGGATGTTTTTCCAGTTAACACAAGCACTTTTCAGGTGCCTGGATATCAACACACTGGGAACATCCCCAGAACCAACTTCTAAAATGACTCTGGAGACATCTGTATGGCCGTTTTCGGATGCCCAAAGCAAGAACAGGGCTTCTAAAATGACCCCCTTAGTGATATTTTGAGTATAGGAACTCATAAGCCAACCCCCTGTTTGATGCACCCCGCTGACGTAACCCCTGTTTGATTTCTCCCATGTTTATAAATCAACTCCTGTTTAATGTAACAACTATATCCTCCATTCAGTGTACACTGCTTTGATCTGGAGAAGAGCGGTATATAAGCCCAGCTAAATAAATAAATCCCTAATACATTTTCAAAGAGGCCAATTTAGGAGCAGAGGGATCAATTTTCAAAGGTACTTTCCTGGTTAGCAAGTGCCAGTGAGAGTTATCTATCTTCAGCAGCACTGTCGATGTAGTGCTACTCTCCGATTGCCTTGACACAATCCGGATAGTGCTGGGACAGCCCAGGGTAGGGCTTGACTGGAGCAGCACTTGTCTGGATAGCGGCAATATTCAACCATCTTTCAGCTGGCCTAAATTTTATCTGGTTAGTTACCCAAATAGCAGCTTAATGGCCCCACTATCCAGATAGTGCTAGCAGTCATCGCTGAATCCAGACTTTCAGTGCCATCTGGATACCACCATTGCATATCCAAACTTTTATCAGCCGGAGCAAATGGCATTTTAAAAAAAAGCTCCCAAAGCTAGAAGCATCAGCGTTTTAATCAAAGACACATTGAAATGTGTAAATCAGAGGGCGAGAAATGACAGGAGGGCTACAGTTAAGGTTTAGCTCACATGCAGGACAGATAAGAGGGAGCTTGGCACTAGAGGCACCAATTAATCGAAAGCAACTAGTGCTGATCTTAAACATTTAGCACTGGAGTCTTGCTGCCGTCTGGAAGGCAATTCGGACAGTCAGCTACTGCAGCAAGTCCTGAGGGATGGCTTTTATTTTTCCTGAGAGCTATATAGCAGATTATGACATTCAGGTTTGGAAATATTACTGTGCTGCCTGTAACAGGCGCTAGTTAAGTGCTTTGGAGTAAGATGATACAGAAACCATTACATTTAAAATTGAGGCAGGAAACCAAATAGATGATTCTCGCACAGAAAATTGTGACAGGTTTTGGTGGCCTCAGCAGATCATATTTCCAAATGACAGCATTATTTTCTGCTATCGTTTTACACTCCAAGCAGGTTAGAAAGACTTAAGTAAAATTTGGTTGTGGCTATGCCAGGCTGAATTAGCGATGTCATTCTATAGAGCTGGAAATTGACACTAGGTCCCGGTATGCAGTTGAAGGTTAGTCATAGAGCACCTGCCGCTATCCTGTACATGCAGTCTAGGACACTGAAACCACAAAGTTTTCATTGCCACTCTGTCCTTAGCAAATAGAAGTGGTCCTACACAATCCATAAAGTCAAAGCCTGAAGAGCAGCAGATTAAATAATTAAAAAAACAATTGAGCCGCTATTCAGCCCATAACAGTCAGTATTTTTTTTAAAATGCTAGCCACCATAGGTAAAAAAAAAAAAAATCCAGATATTCAACGCTAATATTCAGATAGTGCCCAGTGCTATCCAGATAACGACAATTTTCAGCATTACTATCCAGATAGCTATCCACATAATGATTAGAAGAGTTGTCTGCTTTCCTAAGTTATGTGGATTCCTTTTCTGTCCTGACTCTGCCCCCAGCACAGTACAGGTGGAGGCCTATTCCCTACTGGACGTCCAGCCCCTATACAGCCCCTCAGAATCAGGTCTATCGGATTGTACATACAAGCCGGGCCCCAATTCTGAAGGGCCGCATGTCCAAAAGATCCCCGGCTAACTCAGCCTGGCTCCATAATGGAACCGCAGTGCCATGGCATCTCATTGCCATGGCATCTCAGCTCCATTACAGAGCTGTGAATGCTGGCCGCAACTGAGAAAGCACAGTTACTTACCTGTAACAGGTGATCTCTGGGAACAGCAGGAATAAGTCTTCACATATGGGTATCGTCGGTACCGACGGAGCCTGCGCGGGAACGCTCCCCAGCGTCCAAAAGGAAAGCTTTTGGGAGCATCCCACAGCGCCTGCGCGCTGCCTTCCCGCCTTTCCTAACCGCCTCTCTCCAGTTCGAGTTTTAAAGCTGAGACAAAGAGAGAGTGAGGAAAGGAAAGAAAGATAGAGAGATACAACTCCTAGGGGAGGTGGGAGGGTTGTGAAGACTTATTCCTGCTGTTCCCAGAGATCACCTGTTACAGGTAAGTAACTGTGCTATCTCCAGGAACAAGCAGGAATGAGTCTTTACATATGGGGACTCCCCAGCTAGAGATGCCTGGGAGATCACCCAGGTTGTGAGTCCCTGGAAAGGGCTCTACCTCCCCCCATGAATCTCAGGCATCCAGCCAGGGATGGAAGGTAGGAGATGATTAGGTATGGAACAGGTGTTTGAGAACAGCCTGACCAAACAAGGCATCCCGGCGGGAGTCCTTGTCCAAGCAGTAGTGGGCTGTGAAGGTATGAACCGAGGCCCAGGTGGCCGCTCGACAGATTTGGTCGATGGACACAGAATTTAGATGAGCCATAGAGGCTGCCATGGCCCTCACATTGTGAGCTGTGACATGGCCTTCCAGAGAAAGGTTCTTACTATGGTAGGCGAAAGAAATACACTGAGCAATCCAATTGGACAGAGTTCTCTTAGAGACTGGAAGTCCTAAATGAGAGGGATCAAAAGCAACAAAGAGTTGAGAGGACTTTCTATGTTGCTGTGTCCTTTGTAAGTAAAAAGCAAGAGCTCTCTTACAATCCAGGGTATGAAGATTCCTCTCCGCACTTGATGCATGAGGTCCTGGAAAAAAGACAGGTAAATAAACCTCCTGGTTCAGATGAAAAGGAGATACCACTTTAGGCATAAAGTGTGGATTAGTCCTAAGGACCACCTTGTCATGATGGAACCTTGTGTAAGGAGGATTAGCCACCAAGGCTTGCAGCTCACTGATGCGGCGAGCTGAAGTGACTGCAATGAGAAAAATAGCCTTCCAGGAAAGAAATTTCAAGGAGGTAGTGGCCAAGGGTTCAAAGGGTGGCTTCATAAGCTGGCCAAGAACCAGATTCAAGTCCCATGCCACTGGAGGTGGTCGAATGGAGGTTTAGTCAAAAGAAGGCCTCTCATGAATCTTGCTATAAGAGGATGAGAGGAAATAGGTTGTCCATTGAGAGGCTTAAGGGATGCTGCAATAGCACTCAAATGGACTCTTACTGAATTCGTTTTAAGGCCTGCATGGGACAAATGCAGCAAATACTCCAGTAAAGAATTCTGAGGTATTGCAAGAGGGTTAAGACCCTTCTCTGCACACCAAATGGTAAACCTTTTCCATTTAAAAGCATAGGAACGTCTAGTGGAAGGCTTTCTGGAAGCATGAAGGATATCCTTTACTTGCTGAGAAAGATGCAAATCTTGAAGGTCTAGGCCTTCAGCAACCAGGCTCTGAGGTGAAGAGACTGGGGATTTGGGTGCCACAACGTTCCCTCCTCCTGGGACAGGAGGTCTGGAGCAGAACCCAAGTCCAGGGAGGGAGCTTGGGAGAGATGCAGAAGTAGAGGGTACCACACTTGGCATGGCCAATGTGGTGCTATGAGGATCATAGACCCCTTGTCTCTCTGAAGTTTGAAGAGTGTCTTGGGAATTAGGGGAATGGGTGGAAAGGCATAAAGGAAGTCTTGCCCCCAATGGAGGAGGAAGGCATCCCTGGCCTGAACTCCCTGACACGGAATTCTGGAACAGAACCGGGGAAGTTTGGCATTCCACGGACTTGCAAACAAGTCTATGTCTGGGGTTCCCCATATTCGAAAGATCCTGGCTATCTGGTCCCCATGGAGGGACCATTCGTGTGGAAGCAGAACTCGACTGAGTCTGTCTGCCCAAGAGTTTTGAACCCCTGGAAGATACACTGCCATGAGATGAATCTGATGCTCTCTGGCAAAGGCCCACAATCTCAGAGCTTCGTTGCAAAGCGACAGAGAGCCAGTCCTGCCCTGCTTGTTCACGTAGAACATGGCTACCTGGTTGTCCGTGTGGATGAGGACTGTCTTGTAGCTTAGCAGGGAGTGGAAGACTCTGAGAGCTAGAAAAATTGCTCTGAGCTCTTAGAGGTTGCTATGTAGAGATGTCTCCTGTAAAGACCAGATGCCTTGGGTGGAGAGATCTTGAAGATGAGCTCCCCAACCTCTTGGAGAGGCATCTGTTGTAAGAGTTGCTTGGGGTAACACCTGTTGAAAGGGGGACCCAAGCAACAGATTTTGAGTGGACTTCCACCACTGGAGGGACCAAAAGAGGTGACTGGAGGTTGCTATTTTGTCTGACAGGCAACCTGATGCCTGGGTCCATTGGGTGGACAGAGTCCACTGAGCTGCCCTCATGTGAAGACGAGCGTAAGGAACCACATGCACAGTGGATCCCATGTGGCCTAACATTGGAACATCTCTCGAGCAGTTAAATGGGATTTTAACTGAATTTGTGAGGCTAACTTCACCAAACGAAGGCAACGGGCCGGGGGAAGATAGGCCCTTGCAGTTGTGGTATCCAGCAAGGCCCCTATGAACTCTAGAGACTGAGTGGGGGTGAGATGGGATTTTGGAATGTTTATTACAAGTCCCAGATACTGAAGGATACGCTTTGTGCAGGTTAGAGAAGTCTGGGCCTCTGACTGGGATGGAGCTCGGATGAGCCAGTCGTCCAGATATGGGAATACGAATATCCCTAGGGTGCGTAGAAATGCTGCTACTACTGTCATGCATTTTGTGAACACCCGTGGTGCAGAGGCCAGACCAAAAGGAAGCACTCTGTATTGGTAGTGCTTTCCTTGATAAAGGAACCGAAGGAACCTTCTGTGTGTTGGATGGATGAGGACATGGGTGTACGCATCCTTGAGGTCTAGAGAGCAAAGCCAATCCTGACTCTGAAGGTATGGAAGGAGAGTACCGAGAGAAATCATCTTGAATTTCTCCTTGCATAAAAACTTGTTCAATTCTCTGAGATCTAATATGGGTCTGTAGCCCTCTGTTTTCTTTGGAATAAGAAAGTAGGGGGAGTAGAACCCTGAGCCCTGTTGAAGAAGGGGTACTTCTACTACCCTTCTTGCCCAAGGGGCAATAGAAATCTCCTGACCTAGAAGGTCGAGGAGAGATGTCTGAGAATTGAACTGTGTCTCACCATGGTGTGAGGAGGAAGGTTTAAGAAATGAAGCTTGTACCCCTCCCTTATGATGGAGAGGGTCCACTGCTCTGCTGTGATTTGTTCCCATCTGGGAGCAAAGTAAACCAACCTTCCTGGAATGGTGAGAGGCTCTGAATGTTCTAGAGCCAGAAAGGCTAAGCTCTCTAATGATAAGTCAAAGGCCCTGAGGAGACTGAGGCTGTTGGTCCGTAGCAGTCCTAGCAGCCTTAGGCTTGGCCTGTTTTGGTAGTTGCTGTCTCTTTGTGGCAAAACGACCTGCAGTAGATGACTGCTGACCATAAGCAGAATAATATTTCCCTTTTTTGGGAAAAAATCCTTTTTTGAACAACCTTTTCTTAAAAGGAGCAGAAGTAGACTTTGAAAGTCTATCTAAAGCAGAATTTTCAGCATCCATTTGTGTGGCCTTTGCTTGCCAATCTTTGCCAAAAAGATCTTCACCTGTACAAGGAAGGTTTCCTAGGCCATCTTGAACCCAAGGTTCCAAATCAGAAGCTTGTAACCAAGCAACTTTGCGTGCACCTATGGCAATGGCCGAGGCTCTGCTGGCACCTTCAAAAGAGTCAAAGGCTGCACGGTTGGAAAACTTGGAAATATCCTGGGCATGTTTGAGCCAGGTGAGGAACTCTTCCCTTTTATCTTCTGCAATAAAAGGAGATAAAGTTTGCAGGTGATCTGTAACTTCTTTTAGAAACATTCCCATATAGAGACTATAGGAGTTGATTCTGGCAACAAGCATACTGGCCTGGAAAATTCTCCTGCCAAAGGCATCTAAGGTTCTGCATTCTCTACCTGGAGGAGCAGAAGAGTGCCTTTTTGTACTCTTTATCTTCTTCATAGCAGACTCCACCACAATGGAGTGGTGAGGGAGCTGAGTCTTATGAAAACCAGGACAAGGAGGAACACGATACATGGTGTCCAACCTGCGAGAATGAGGGGAGAGGAGTCTCCCATATGCCCAACATGTGATCATAAAGAATCTCATGTAGGGACTTCCAGGTGAGCCCGTACTAAGATGGACGCAGAGTAGATCAGCTCCGTCCCGGGCTCCCCCCTATCATTGCAAACAGTGGCGATTTTCTTGTACTGGCCTCCTGAACGTACCTGCAGTGAGCTAGCAATAGCATGAGGAACAAGTCTGCCCTCAGGCGCAACGATCAGAGGCTCCCTGACCGAACAGCAGGCAGAAGTGTGTACCGCGGCTGGGGGCACGGCTCTGGGCGACTATCCCCGCTTTCCTGTGATGAGCGGTGGCTGGTGCGAGGCACCCCGGGGCTTCCTCTGGCAGCTGATCTGATGCCCGGCAAGTGGGGGAGGTGCCGCCTGAATTGCCAGCTGACGGAATCTCTTGAAAACTGCAGACATCCTGATCTGTCTGGGCACTCCCCCGAAGCGGCTTGACAAGCGGAGGACTCTGCGCTCCCCTTCTCTTTTGGAGCTTGGGATCCGGTGCCTGCGAGAGAGGTGTGTGTGTGTGGGGGGGGATTCTATCCGCGGGTGCTGACGGAGTTCTGGGAGTGGAGAGGCCATCACCACGTGCTCGTGGAACGCAGGACAGTGCCTGCGTTCCAAGTCTTTTTCGCGGGCATTTCAGGGCCCGGAAGCAGTCAACGGCGCTCTGACCTGTGCTTTGCGACTGCTGCTGTCCACGACTATGAGCCCTCCTTACTGGACCTCTGACATCAGGTCTCCCCTCTGTCCGGCATCTGCTCTCTACTGCTCCTGTGGCTGAAGTGAGTCATCAGCTCTTTTGTATTATCTTTATTGACCTGGCAACATTGACTGGAGTGGAGCGACTCCCAGTGAACTTGAACAAAGCTCGGTGGCGCCATCCACCCATGCCCTTCTGCAGCGGGAGCTTCGGAGGGGCTTTGAGGAACTCGCTGGAGAATTTCGTTCCATGCGTGAGGAAGTGATGAATACGATTGCGGAGCTACGTGGGGATATCAAAGACCTGGGCTCTAGAGTGGAGGAGATTGAGACAAAACAGGAAGATCAGGCAGGCACCCTGGTGGACTTACAATGTGCAGTTGACCGGCACCAGGCTCAGGCGATGGAACTGACGTACAAGATAGATGATATTGAAAATCGCTCTCGTCGCAACAACGTGAGGTTCAGGGGCATCCCAAAGGCAACGGGGGGGGGGGGGGGCAGAAGATCTGCTGGTGGTGCTCAAGACTCTGATAGCTGAACTGCTAACAAATGAGGAGCTTACAATCCGTGGGGATATGATGGAGATTGAAAGGGTGCACTGGGCCCTGGGAAAGCCGCCCAACAACCAACCACGGGATGTTATCACTAGATTCCTGAGGTATACCGATGCGGAGCTGCTCCTGCGGAGAGGCATGGAGAAAAAAACGATCCAATACCGAGATGCGGCGGTCTCAGTGTATCAAGATCTTTCAGTGTTTACCCTGACCCGCCGGAGGGAGATGAGACCAATAATCAAGGTGCTGAATGATAAAGGAATTCGCTACTCCTGGTCCTTTCCCTTTCAGATGAACTTTCTTTTGGGTAATAAACAAATCTCAGCGAAAGTCCATACAGAAGCTTGGAGGGCGCTGCGCCAAGCTGGCCTTGTGGAGGGTAACATGCTACCAGTACCTCCGGCTCCCAAGCCACAGTCTTCGAAATGGACTCAGGTGGGCAAACATGTTTGACCTCACCTGGATTCTGGGCCCCGAAGTGGAGGTGTTCATATTGCATGATTTGTTTTGAAGATATATTTTCTTTCGTGTTATAATGTATATGATGCATAACTGTTTCTCTTACACCTGTTGGGTTTAATGCTGTTAACAGTTTTGGGGAGCTTACAAGTGGTGGGGGGATCCTGTGGGGCGGATGGTGATTAAGGTAGGATTGCTGCGGGGAGGGAGTTTGGAGCACTGAATTTCGGGCTGATTACTTCATGGAGGATGTGTTTACGCTGTTTGTCGCCTTAGTATGTGTATGCAGGGGAGGCCCGGGGGGGGGGGGGCTGGTTCTTGGTTCAGTTTTGCCGTGTCCCGCCGTTTAGGCGGGCTGGTGGTACTGATGGGGTGGGAGAGTGGCTTGGTGAGGGGGGAGGGGAGGGGAGGTAGGCTGGGGGGGAGTAAGTACTAACGTGGGCAGGGGGTGCAGTAGTGGATTTGGGAGGATTACTGATGTGGCCACGGGGGAGGGGGAAGGGCAGAGCTCACAACGAATGCTTCCGCTAGATGCTCCTGCGGGAGGCGGGAGGAGGGAGGAGGCTGGACAGCTGGGGAGGGGGGCTGCAGGGCGGGGGCGGTTGGGAAGGTGAATACCAATGTTGAAGTTGGTGTCTCTTAACGTTAAAGGTCTCATCTCCCCTGGAAAGCGCTCCCTGTTGTTTACGGAGCTGCGCTCTTTACAAGGGGACATTGTATTCCTGCAGGAGACTCATCTCTGGAGTAGCCACCAGGGTCTGTTGAAGCACAAGCCTTACTCCGAAGTATGGGTGGCCTCTGATACGCAGGGTCGGAAAAAGCGTGGGGTGGCCCTGTTGGTGCATCAAAGCCTATCTTTACAGGTGGAGGAAGTTAAGAGGGACACTTTGGGGCGATGGCTCCTTATGAACGTCCGCTTGGAAGGCCGCTTACTTACGTTGGCCACTATTTATGCTCCGAATGTAGGCCAGGTGGCCTTCTTTGCACGTTTGAAGGTGTTGTTGGCTGACTTTGCAAAGGGCCCGATTATATTGGGGGGTGATTGTAATGCGCATGCGGAGTCCTCTTTGGATTCAATGGGCCGCGTGGGTCGGGTAGCCAGCGGGCCTAGTCGCGCACTGCGAAGGTTTATGCTTGACCTGGGCTTGTGTGATGTCTGGCGGGCTACACACATGGGGGAAAAAAGTTACACTTACTACTCCTCTGTACATAAGGTGCATATTCGCATTGACTATTTCTTAATAGATCAGCGACTGATGGATGAGAGGGTGGCTGCTGGGCATGGGACATTGACTTGGTCGGATCACGCTCCATGTTGGCTTGTTCTTCCCGTGGACCTAGGTGGTGTGCGGCACCAGTTATGGCGCTTAGATGAACGTTTTTTTCGGCGGCCGCATGCTGTTCAAGAACACGGCTGGTTTATCAAGGAGTTCTTTGAATTAAATGATAATGGGGAAGTTCAGATCTCTACAGTTTGGGACGCATTCAAGGCAACGGCCCGGGGCCAGCTGATCGCTGAGGCGTCGCGCGCCCGGAAGGCGTGGGTGCAGGAGTCTTGTTACCTGGGAGAGGAGAATAGGCGTCTTCAATTGGAGCATGCCCGGACGGGTTCTAAACGGACTCTATGTCAGTGGCGGGCGGTCCGGGCAAAGCTGGGTGCTTGCATGCAACTTCGCCTGGATAATATGCGTTGGAAAATGCGGCAAACCTTCTATGAGAGGGGGAATAAATCTGGCCGCTATCTTGCCTTACGGCTGCACCAGCAACACACCTCGAGGGTGGTACGTGAAATTAAGGACTCTCGGGGTCACCTACGGGTGGTTTCGCGGGAGATCCGTGAAGTATTTGCAACTTTTTTGGAACAATTGTATAAGGCTGAGCCCTTTGATCAGCCACGTGCTCAGTCTTATCTGGGTGCTCTTACTTTAGCGCACCTAGCTGAGGATGATAGAGGGCAACTGGATGCTGAATTTACAGTGGAGGAGGTGGAGATGGCCATTCGACGTCTCAAAACAGGGAAGGCACCTGGAGCTGATGGGTTCCCGATGGAATATTACAAAAAATATAGCACCCAGTTGACCCCGACCCTGGTGGTGCTCTTTAATGAGATATTACGGGAGGGAGGGTTGCCTCCCTCTCAACGTGAGGCTCTTATCGTGGTTATCCCTAAGCCGGGTAAGCCCCCACAGGAAGCAGCTTCGTATCGCCCAATTTCCCTACTAAATGCCGATGTGGAAATATTTGTCCTAAGACTCAAAAACTGTGGTCCAGAAACAGAGTGTTAAAACCACTAAAATATAATATTCAAAAAACACTCTGATTTTAACCAATTGTAGCTGAAATCTATATTATCCTAGTACTGCAAAGCAAACAATAAATCTTTACTTAAGGGCAGGTCTCAGACTGGTGACTAGCTTATCCTCCATACGGAGGGAGCAAAGTCTGATGGCATCAACGACCGCCCTGTGTTTTTTCAAAAATATATAAAGTGCTTCCCAGTAGTGCTTATTCAAGTCCCAAATAAAGTTCCAACATTTCTTATTGCCATAAAACGATGGATAAAAAAATCAGCTTATCTTTTATTGAGGAATAAAACGTGGGGAACCACTTTTCCAGACCACGTTTTATTCCTCAATAAAAGATAAGCTGATTTTTTATCCATCGTTTTATGGCAATAAGAAATGTTGGAACTTTATTTGGGACTTGAATAAGCACTACTGGGAAGCACTTTATATATTTTTGAAAAAACACAGGGCGGTCGTTGATGCCATCAGACTTTGCTCCCTCCGTATGGAGGATAAGCTAGTCACCAGTCTGAGACCTGCCCTTAAGTAAAGATTTATTGTTTGCTTTGCAGTACTAGCATAATATAGATTTCAGCTACAATTGGTTAAAATCAGAGTGTTTTTTGAATATTATATTTTAGATGTGAAAATATTGGCTTCAATGTTGGCAGCCCGACTGAATCGCGTCCTCCCGACTCTGGTGCATCCGGACCAGGTTGGGTTTGTGCCGGGTCGTCAAGCAGCGGATAATATTAGAAGAATGCTGCAGGTGATTCAGGTGGCCCGACAGGACTCCCAGTCGGTGCTGCTAGTGGGAGTTGACCCCGAGAAAGCCTTTGACCGGGTTAGTTGAGATTTTCTTTGGTGTGTGCTGGAAAAGATGGGGTTTGGGCCTAACTTTATGCGGTGGGTTCGCTGCCTTTATCAGGGCCCTACAGCGTGTGTCCGGGTTAACGGGGGCCATTCGGGGAGGTTTGTGCTGGGCAGGGGAACCCGACAGGGGTGCCCACTGTCACCGCTGTTGTTTGCATTGGTGATGGAGCCCCTTGCACAAAGCTTTCGGGAACACCCGGATATTCAGGGCGTTCGGGTGGGTTCCACAGATTACTGAATTGCTCTTTTTGCGGATGATATCATATTATCGCTGGTGGACCCGGTTGTTTCCCTCCCGGCTGCTATGCGGACCTTTGTGCCTTTTCCCAAGTCTCTGGATTTAAAATCAACTATGCTAAATCTGAAATTTTGAACGTTGGCGTCTCGGAGGCCACCTGTCTACAACTGAGGGCCTCCTACCCCTTCCGTTGGGTCACAGGGTCTCTTCATTACCTGGGTGTAAACCTGACGTTGACCGGGCTGCATTATTTAAGGCTAATTATAGACCCTTAATCCAACAAGTAAGGCGAGACTTAGACTCTTGGGCCCGGCTGCTGTTCTCCTGGTTTGGATGCATTTCGGTACTGAAGATGGTGGTTGTTCCGAGATTTTTGTATCTATTCCAAGTACTTCCTATTTCATTGTCCCATAGTGTTTTGGCTACGTGGCAGACAATGCTTATGAAATTCATTTGGAGGTTCCGTCGCCCTCGCTTGGCTCGTCAGATTCTCTTTGCGCACACGCGCCGGGGAGGGATGGGAGCCCCTAACCTTCACTGGTACTACGCGGCAGCACAGTGTCGCGCAGGGGTGGAATGGATGGATACGACCACCACCAAAACGCTGGGTGCAAATGGAAATGCAGCTTTCGGGAGGTGCAGGACTGGGGGACCGGTTGTGGCTCAGTTCTAAATTGCGTGGTGCCCCCCGGTCAGTTAACCCCTACATTTCCCACACTATTTGTTGTTGGGACCAATTTTTCTGGCCTCGCGGGGTGACCATGACTCCCTTGGCTCCCATTGTGGATAATCTTTCCTTTCCTCCCAGGATGAGTGATCCCGCCTTTCGGCTGTGGGGTCATAAAGGGCTTAGCCGAGTAGGCCAACTTTTTGAGGATGGTAGGCTGCGCTCTTTTCGTTTGCTTCAGGGTGAATTTGGTCTTCCTGCTGGTCACGTTTATCAATATACACAGGCGGTTCACTGGATAAGGGACCGATTGGTTCGGTCGCAGGTTGCTCGCGATCTGTTGGACGTTGAGCGCTTTTGCGAAGCGTGTACCACTACGAAGGGCCTTGTTGCTGCCCTATATGCACACTTACAAACTCAACAGGTGAGCCCTAGCAAGCACAGGGAACAGTGGAATCACGAATTGCGTCTTGATTATTCTGAGCGGCGCTGGGAGCAACTTGAAGGGCGACTCTGGCAGAGTGCTACGGCAGTTAATGCCCGTGAAACAAATTACAAAATATTCTACAGATGGTATATGACGCCGGTGCGAGTTGCTCGGGCGTTCCCTGGAGTATCCCATTTATGCTGGCGGAAATGTGGGCAGGAAGGCACCATGGCACATGTTTGGTGGCTCTGTCCGCGTATATTGACTTTTTGGAGGGGAGTTCAGTATCGCTTGCAATGGCTGGTGGGGTTGAGCATTCCTTGGGACGCGGGTATTTTTCTTTTGGGCGATAAGATACCGGGCCCTCGGACCTTCCATTTGGTTCTGATCCGTCATGGTCTGCATGCGGCGCGACTGGCCTTAGCCGCTGCCTGGAAGCAGATTTTGCCCCTCACTCTTGCTCAGTGGCTGGAGCGTATGTGGGATACATATACTATGGAGCGTGGGGTGGCAATCGGACGATTACGGCTGTCTCAATTTGAGTAGGTGTGGGAGGTCTTTGTTCCTCAATATGGTCAGTGACTTCTCCGGCTTTTCTCTGGTCCCTGTGGGAGACATTGGTCTCTTATCTGTCTAGCATGTTGTAGGGTTCTTAGCTTTTTCCTTCTCCCTTTTCTCTTCCCTGAGTGGATCAGTTTGCTGATATTCCCCTTTTTTTGAGGATAGAGCGGTTAGTGGTGGAGGGGTAGGGAAGGTGGGTGGTGGGGGGGATATCTAGGTGGCTGGGGGGTTGGGATGAGTTATGGGAGGGGGAGGGGGGAGGGAAGGTGAGGGATGGAGTGGGGGTGAGTTTCGGAGTTTAGTTTGGTACAGAAGGGGGGAGGGGGAGGGGGACGAGGAAATAGCGGAAAAGGGCAACTTATAACAAAATATACAAAGAAGAGGGCTCTGTTAATAATGTTTCTGGATGCTGTACCGGTGTTTCTTTTTGTACTGTTATTATGTTTGGAACATGTTTGCTCAACACGTGTTGTACTTTTATGCTGCCTTCAAATAAAAAAAAAAAAAGAATCTCATGTATTGGTAAAGTGGCTGCCTCTTTAGGAGCCTTAGGATATTGTAAAATATCCAATTTTTTTGCTCTAGGCTCTGTCTCAGAGGCCACTGAGATGGAAAGACCCCTGGCCACTTCCCTGATGAAGTCTTGAAAAGACAAGTCCTCTGGAGGAGACATTCTCCTTTTTGGAGGAGAAGAGGGCTCCTGAGGATGAATTACCGTTGCTTCGACAGAAACCTCTGACTCATCAGAGTCTTTAGAGGAATTGACGTATCGCCTGTCTGGATGCTCCTGCAAGGCCCGATACGCATACCGAGTGGTATCGACATCGGGAGTTATCGGTACCGGATCGGTACCGATGGGCATCACTGAACAGTGTACCGCTGCCGTCGACCCCAAAGCGGATGTCGATGCAATTGGTACCGGTGCCAGAGTCGGTACCGGCAATGGAGTTTGTTGCGGTACCGAAGGCGTCGCAGCTTGTATGAATGCCGTTATGGCACGCTGCATGGTCAGGATATTCTGATCCATTGACGCAACCAATGTCTGGATGTCGGTACCAGTGGGAACCCCAGAACCCCAGAATATGGCAACAGGTGATCGGTCGAGGCCGAGCCATCGATGTCAACCTGTGACCCCATAGATAAAGCTTTGGAAGCCGGAGCCTCCCGCCGGGGGAATTTTGCCGGTGCGGATTCCTCGAGGGCAAGCCCGGAGGCATCTCGATACTTGGAGGGAGATCTACCCTTCGAGGACCGGCTGGATTTAAGTTTGGTTACCTGAGATTCATGTGAGGAAGAAGAAACTCTGGAAGATGTCGATGCAACCGAAGCCGCATCTGAGGGAAACAGGGTACTGAGCTTAGCTGCTCGATTCTGTAGACCTCTTTTAGACATCATGGAGCAGGACTCACAATCCGCGATGGCATGGTCAGGACCTAAACATTTTAGACACCATTCATGGGTGTCAGTGACAGAAATAGTGCCGCTGCACTTCGTGCATTTTTTAAACCCAGAAGAGGGCTTTTCCATGAGGAAAACTGTTCTAGGCCTAAGGCCAAGAAGAAAATGCACTGAAGTGAGGAAAAACAGTAGGGGTTTTTTTTGGTTTTTTTAGAATAAAGAAAGAAAAGACCGGCGGTACCGGTCCAGCGCTGAGAAGGCAGACGCGCGACCAAAGAAATAAAATAAAATAAAGAAATGCTTCAGCGGTGACAGGAACATGACCTGCTGGCTCCGCGGAAAAGAAGAACTGGAGAGAGGCGGTTAGGAAAGGCGGGAAGGCAGCGCGCAGGCGCTGTGGGATGCTCCCAAAAGCTTTCCTTTTGGACACTGGGGAGCGTTCCTGCGCAGGCTCCGTCGGTACCGATGATACCCATATGTGAAGACTCATTCCTGCTTGTTCCTGGAGATGTGAGGTAATCATGAAGAAAGCCCTGAAATGTCACAGAGTTGAAATAGTTCTAGATGGAAGAATGAACCAAAATTCCTCAAAGGCAATGTGAGAGACTAATCAACGGCTACAGGAAACATTTAGCTGAAGTTACTGCTGCTCAAGGAAGTGACACTAGTTACTGATGGAAGGCTCCAATACTTTTTCACACAAGGATACTTATTGTTGAATAAATAATCAAAAAGATATCCTTTAAGCCTGAGTTATTTATTCAGCTGGAATTATCTTCATCTCTTATCAGGGTTTAGATTAGGCTCTAATCATGTTTTTGAGTGTAAACTGTGATAAAAGACAGACTATTCTAGGGGATTCACAAACTCTCATCACTGTATATATTACAGTGTGCTCTGATCAGACTGATTTCATTCTCTGAAGAAATGTAAGCATGAATATAAAAACAAATATGGAATATACTGAGTGAAATAAATGGAGATTTTGAGCTATTTGGAATAAACTACCCTAGATACACAGATAGCTTTTGACTCTATGGAATGTAATTATGTGATTGGACTGTTAAAGAGATTACATGTTGGTCCAGGATTTATGAAATAGGTTACGATATTGTATAATACATCTAAGGCTGGGGTGACACTGAATGGGCCGATATCTCCAAGTTTGGGGTTAGAGAGGAGAACTAATCAGTGATCTCCTCTTTCCTCTTTTCCATTTGCTTTAGTGATGGAACCTTTAGCCTGCTTGATTAAAAGGGACCTAGGAATAGGGTTTGAAAAGAAAAGTGTCCAGTATAAAGTGTTGCCATATGGGGATGATAATTTGCATAAACCGGAAGTCTGCTTCGGAGGGCAGATAATAGAAGGCAGGAACCATGTAGCACTGGAGAGTTCAGTAAGCACTGCGTCGCGGTTCTAATGTCATTGCCGCTGCTGCAGGCTCCGGACAGGCATGCCAATGACAACAACGGGCCCCCCAGAAGGCCAGCGCTCTAGGCAGCCACCTAGCTCACCTAATGGTCACGCTGGCCCTGACCGGCGGCTTCATTTATCTTTTATTTCCCATCACACGCAGAAACTAAACTTGTACCTCACATAAGCTTCTCCCAGCTCATGCTCTCCCTTCCTGTGGCTAGAGTAGCATCCCATTGCCCCGACCCCAGAGCCTTCCCTTTGGCTGGACCCTACTCACAGTCCTGATGTGAATTATATTGGAAGCAGGCAGGGCAGGATCACTCACATGTGTGGGGGGAAGGGGGGCGGAGGGGGGAGGATTAGAGAATTGCAGATATGTAAACTGCTATGGAAACTAGATAGGAAACCTGCTAAGGAAACCTATTAACATTCATAAAAACAAAATGAAACCGTAAATTCAACATAAGACAATGTACAAGGACATACATTTTTGCAACCACGATACTGATTCAGTTCAAACCATATGCCTGTTAAAACAGATACATTTTCAAATTCTTACAAAAAGTCAGATAGTTTTTTTCTAATCTAAATTCACCACGTAATGAGTTCCAATTAAGTTGCACTATGATTTGGAAGGTCCATTTTCTGGTTCCTACTTTTTGTGCCATAGTAACTGGGGGAACAAAGTCAAGTCCATTGACTAGATCACAGGAGTCTATCTGCCTCGTTTCTTTTCAGTACTAAAGCCAAGTCATTATCTCCAGCACCAGTAAGCATTTTATAAGTGATACGTACTTAAAAAGTGCACATTATTTAACAGGTAACCAGTGGAACTCCATTAACACAGGAGTGATATATTAATAATGTTTAATTACCATAATTACAAAAGCAGCAGCATTTTGCATCATTTGTAGGGTGTTTAATATCACTTCCAGAAGCCCCACACATAGCACATTAGAACATCCAAAAGTGAAAGGACCAACAATTGGACTATTGTCTTAAAAGGCATCAAATCCAAGAATGGGCATAAACACTGTACTAATCATAACTTAAAATATTTTCTGAACCAACACCAAAACATGCAGCCAAAAAGTAAACTTATCAATCAACAATTAATCCCAAGTATTTCATCTAATATTGAACACTCTTTTCACCAATAGTTACACATTATGGAGAGGAAGATGTATCTCTTGTTATCACTATCATAGCTTCTGTTTTCTGCAAATTATTTATTTCATCAAAATAAAATATAATTTTGTTTTACTACTACTTCTACTACTATTAAACATTTATAAAGTGCTACAAGGCATACTGTCACCAGTGGTCTACCCTGGGTCCTAAGGCATGCAGAGTAAGGCCAAGCTGGTGAATATCCTGGGCTGGGAAGTGGGGCAATGCAGGCGTAGTAGTGCACTGCCTTCTGGGTGACGTAGTCCCACACACTCCCCAAGCACAGAAATAGATGTAATCGAGCGGTTTTAAAGCAAATGAGGTTTTATTTCCCCTTCCCGGGGGATTGGTAAGCACAAAATATCCATACTTTATGGCATAAGGAAATTAACTCAGGAAGAGAAGAAAAATAGCTTCTTTTTCTTCTAGGTTTTCAACACACCGTCCTTTAACACAGGATTCCCAAAACAGTTCCTTTTAAAGGCACTAAGGTTTACTTTGCTTTCAATGCTGTGCATATAGCTTTGTATATCCAAGTCAGCGCAGAAACTCTATGTTATCTGCCATGGACAGTGTACAATCCATGGGTTCACCAATTACACTTTCGTCTACAGATTCTATTTGCATATCTTCCAGCCCTTCCCCCACTGGGTACGTAGGAACACAATCACACAGAGCTTTAAAACAGGTATCATTATTACTGAGAGAGTCCTGGAGAGCATGGCAATCCCAGAGAAAACTTGTATCTCTAGTTTTCTCCTTATCCCTTCTAAAGGGCTTACCTTCAGGCTTCTGCCTAATAGGTTTCCTTAGTAGTGCTCTTTCAGCATTATCAAAGTCCATAGGCCTGTACCTCTCTCTCACCGGAGTTTCTGGGCACTCCCAAACTGACCTTTTGGATGGCTTCTCTCTCCAATGGCCCTCAGTATAAGACTTTAACCAAAAGTTGTTTCCCTGTGGGCTTGGCCTCTCTGTAACTCCCTAGCTGGAGCATTCTCTGCTCTGTCCTCATGGCTGTTTGAGTCAGATTCAGCTTCTCTGCTCTCAGACCTGCTGATGGCTCTGCTCCTCTGCACCCTCTCTCTCCTTCCTTCTCTTACGCCTGTTCCTGTTCTTGTTCCCGGGCTTGTTCTCGAGCCTGCACTTGTTCCTGTTCCTGTTCTCTCTCTTGTCCCCCTTCTTTCTGTTCCTGATTCAAATGAGTGCTTTTTATCTTCCTTTCCCTTAGGGCTTAGCTTCGCCCCTCCCCCACCCAGGTGTCTACTATTGAGCTCAGAGCACGGGGATAATTTGTAGCTTGGGCGGGGCTGCTGCACTCGTGACTGAGTTTGTTTACATCTCCGCTGGCAACCTGTAGCCATGTGTTTTGCTTGCCTGTCAGAATCTGACGTAACCTCCTCAGTTTCATCTAGCTCCATATCAAGGGACGGGTCTTCCCCATTACAATACGCAGCATACAAACACTGACAAATCTTCATTTATCCTAATTAGTGAGAACAACAAAATGTCATCTGCATAGATCCAGAAGTCTTTCTACCATAGTTACATGTTGGAGGAGTGGAGATGTAGTCTAGCAGGGAGTGGAGGACAAGCCCCCCTGGTTAGAGTGGTGCCTTGGTGAC
The DNA here is from genome assembly GCA_033557465.1 of Ichthyophis bannanicus. Lineage (NCBI taxonomy): Eukaryota > Metazoa > Chordata > Amphibia > Gymnophiona > Ichthyophiidae > Ichthyophis > Ichthyophis bannanicus. The sequence goes on along the minus strand of CM066036.1, from coordinate 864,422,059 downwards.
CAAAGAGACGAGGGTTCAAATCCCACTGGTGTTCCTTGGGACTTTTGCAAGTAACTTAACCCTCCATTGCCTCAGATACAAACCTAGGGCCCATTTACTAACACTTAAGGGTATGTTTACTAATTGGCAGTAACGGCTTCCATGCGATATCGGAGCTGTGGCCAATTAGTAAACATACCCCTTAGTTCAAGTTATCTGCCACAGAGCCCATGCAGCTCCAGCTAAGTGTTAGTAAAAGGGGCCTTTAGATTGTATTTATTTATTTATTTATTTATTTTCATTTCTTATATACCGCACTATTTGCGATCAGCGCGGTTTACATAAAACAAGAAGGTAACCGACAATGAACAAAAGTCAGGTCATTACATTGAACAGGAACAAGTAACTTGGAAAACAGGGTAAACTATATACATATGCATAACCAGGAGGCAAAGAAATACCTACACACACCTGACTAGAAAGGTATGAATTAAATACTACCAAATAAATTAAATAAAAATCTATATTCACAGTCCTCACAATGAACTACAAAATGGTATTAAATAGGGGCACGGACAACACAGAAATCTGCAGTACTCCTCATTTCATAGAAAACCAGTCGAATAACCTCAATCCTACTTGTTGCCTCCCTTCAAAAAAGGGTGCCAACCAATCTGAAATTCAGCCAAAGTAATTTCAAATGCATAATACTATAAAAGGTGAAGAGTACATCTAGGAACAATAAAAAGCGTCCATGGTGTTGTGCATCCAAACCAAGGAGAATACTATTCAAAAAGCAAGGCCACTAGAGTCTCCGAACCATGATGTAGCTGGAAATCATACTGCCATGTATTCTGTATTTTCTTAGCTGATGCATGCTCAAACTGTTGACGTACAAAATTCTCCATCACTTTTGGCATTACTGATAAATTTGCTACGGGATGAAAATTAGAAGGTTCTAAAGCAGATCAAAAGGTAACAAACGAGGAAGTAGGAAAACAGCGAGATATAAGAGTGAGGCGTCAATATAAGTTAACATCTGTAACCTCTCTGTTTTTTCCTTTGAGCCTAGGCAAGAAGACTTTCTATCATAAATGTCCTATAGTCCCTGCGGTGGCTTTGAGTCTTGGCCATTGTGAACGTAGATAGGGCTTCTGTGCACATGCAACTGCTGATCTCTGTCTGGCATTAGTGGGTTGTTATCAAACACTGTAGGCGTGCTTGGTACCAAACTCCCGACAGGTGTGCCCTCTGGTTCGGAATACTTGTCATTGAGCGTCCCAGCAGCATCTGTATTCTCTGTTTCAGGAAGGGTTGCTTGGCTCTTCAGTCAAGCTGTGCAGGAGCTGGCCTGACGAAGCTGACACGACTGCAGTGAAAGAGCTCCTCTGACATCCACTAGATATGAGCATCATGTGACATGTTGCACATAGGTACCCAACCTTCAATGATTCGTATGATCTCCTGATAGTGGTTTCATGAGTCCCTGATTCATGCTTTTCTCATTTCCAGACTAGTTTACTGTAATGTCCTACATAATGGAGTCTCAAACTCAGATATGACCAAGTTACAAAGAGTACAGAATACAGCCACTAAACTCATTTACCATACCTAGAAATAGGACTGGCTTTCCATCACTGTTCCCTCTAAGCTGTGCACGTGTGCGCGCGCACACACCTCGCCGAGAGAGCGCACATACTTTACAACAGAGCGCACAAAAATTACGGTTCTGATTCTGATAGAAAACACAGACATCTTAAAATTTAAAAGTTGTGATTGTAATTACTAAATGAAGCGGAAATTTTCTAGTAATCGTCTATTTTCATTTAATTTGATTAAAATCAATGTGGTGTACAAACTGTATTCTGACGTGTAGTCAAAATTTTAAGATATATAACTCTGAGTGTCGTTATGTGCGCACAAAAATTTAACTTTCTTTCAAAAGCTGCACAGCTGATATTTTATGCGCACACAGCCTACAGAAAATTAAAGGGAACATTGCTTTCCATCATGTACTGAATCAAATTTAAAATCTTAATCCTGGTTTTCAAAACTCTCAAATCTGGTCTCCCACACTACTTAGTCTCATCCCTCAATCCGTATGGCTCCTCTCGTCAACTACACTCACAAGGAACAAATTGGCTGGTGCTCCCTTCACCTTACCAGGCACGGTTGGAGTCTACCCAGATAATGGCCTTTTAATTCCTTGCCCCTCTCTTTGGAACTCGTTGCCCACTGATTTACATTCGGAACCCTCCTTTAAACAATTCAAGAAAAAGCTTTGTAATGGGTTTTTAATAACCAGGTAGGTTAAAGGCACAGCAACAACCATTTAAATCTAATCTACTTTAGTAACCTATCTTTTATTCCTCTACTAGATTTTGTATTCAGTTTTACTAAGAACATAAGACATGCCATACTGGGTCAGACCCAAGTCCATCAAGCCCAGTATCCTGTTTCCAACAGTGGCCAATCCAGGTCACAAGGACCTAGCACTTTCCCCAAAAGACACAGGTTCCACAATGCTTGTACTGGGACAAACAGTGGATATCCTGGGTCCCCTATAATAATGGTTTATGGACCTTTCCTCCAGGAACGTGTCCAAACCTTTTTAAAACCCAGCTACTCTAATAGCTTTTACTACATCCTCCGATAACAAATTCCAGAGTTTGATTACATGTTCAGTGAAAAAATATTTTCTCTTATTAGTCTTAAAAAGGTTACCCTGCAGCTTCATTGCATGTCCCCTAGTCTTTCTATATTTTGATTGTGTAAACAATTGATCTACGTTTATCCGTTCCACTCCATTCATTAATTTATAAGCGTCGATCATATCTCCCCTCAGCCGTCTCTCTTCCAGGTTGAAGAACCCTAACCATTTTAGTCTCTTCTCATAGGGGTATCCTCCGATCCCCTTTACCATTTTTGTGGCTCTTCTCTGAACCTTTTCTAATAACGCTATATCCTTTTTAATATATGATGACCAGAAATGCACACAATATTCAAGGTGCAGTCGCACCATGGAACGATACAGAGACATTATAATATCCTTTGTTTTAATTTTCCATTCCTTTCCTTATAATACCTAGCATTCTATTTGCTCTCTTGGCTGCCGCTGCACACTGGGCAGAGGGTTTTAACATGTTATCCACAATGACGCCTAAAACGTTTTTCATGGGTGGTGGTTCCCAATGTGGAACCTTGCATCGTGTAACCATAGTTTGGGTTGTTCTTTCCTAGTTGCATAACTTTGCACTTGTTCAAATTAAATTTCAACTGCCATTTGGATGCCCAGTCTTCCAATTTATCAAGACCCTCTTGCAATTTTCCACAATCCTCATGGGATTTAACAACTTTAACTAGTTTTGCGTCATTGCAAATTTGATAACCTCACTCGTTATTCCCCTTTCCAGGTCATTTACGAATATGTTAAAAAGCTGCGGACCCAAAACAAATCCCTGGGGAACTCCACTATTCACCTTTCTCCATTGGGAAAATTGGCCATTTAGCCCTACCCTCTGCTTTCTATCTTTTAACCAGTTCCTGATCCACAATAGTACACTGCCTCCTATCCCATGACTTTTTAGTTTTGCCAAAAGTCTCTGATGAGAGACCTTGTCAAAGTCTTTCTGAAAGTCCAGATACACTTTATCAACTGACTCGCCTTTGTCTACTTGTTTATTCACACCTTCAAAAAAACAGATTAGTAAGACAAGATCTTCCTTGTCTAAAGCCATGTTGGCTGTCACCTATTAAGCCATGACTAGCTACATGTTCAGTAATTTTATTCTTTATGAAGGTTTCTACCATTTTTCCCGGTACTGACGTCAGGTTCACCGATCTGTAATTTCCTGGATCACCCCTGGAGCCCTTTTTAAAAATTGGTGTTACATTGGCCATCCTCCAATCTTCAGGTATTACAGATGATTTTAATGATAGTTCACAGATTACTAATAGCAGGTCTGCAATATCATATTTCAGTTCTTTCAATACCCTTGGATGTATACCATCCGGTCCAGATGATTTGCTACTCTTCAGTTTATCAAATAGTTGTAATACATCTTCCCAATGTAGTGATATTTCTTTCAATTCTTCTGCGGCATCATTTTTAAATACTATTTCAGTCACGGGTAACAACCCTACATCTTCCTCAGTAAAGACCAAAGCAAAGAATTCATTCAATCTCTCCGCTATGGCCTTGCTACTCTTAGTGCCCCTCTTATCCCTGTGTCATCTAATGGTCCAACTAACTCTGTTACAGGTTTTTTTTTTGCTATGAATGTACTTGAATCTTTATTACACGTTTTTGCTTCCACAGCCAGCTTCTTCTCAAATTTTATCTTTGCCTGCCTTATTATCAAAGCCTTGCATCTAACTTGCCAGTGCTTATGTTGCTCCCAGTTTTGCTATAAACATAGAAAGGAGGTATATCAAAACCTATAATAAGCTATAAACTACTGCTAATGTTGTTGTTATGCAATATAAATGAAGTTTTGATTCCGCTAAAAAAATATTAAACTTTGTTATTGGATCAATTTGATATCAAATGTTCTTAATGGACTGATGATGAAAGCATACTTTCATTCATGCTATAAAAGCTCTTAGATGAAATTTGAGCTCCTTATGCAAAAAATCATTTTCGGATGCTATTTTGAGCTTAGTATTCCTTATATTTTATAAAGGTAACATCACTGCCTCTATGTGTCTTTGCAAACTAGACTCCAAGAACCAGTCCCAAAATTGCATAAATGCTGTTGCACAAATTCACAGCTGCTCCAAGGCAAGCGCAAAACTGGGCAGACAGTCTATTCATATGTTTTAGAAAGCAAGTGTGGACATCGCAGCTCCACCCCTGGAAATGCCGACACATATATCACACAAAGGCAGCACTGTGGGGTCTTTTAGTAGCGGGCACTAGTTGACAGCACAGGTTCTGGCATGCGCTGAAAGCATGCTGTGACATGCATTTCCAGCTAGCACAGGGCCATGACAGTGTGGGATGCTTCCTGCGCTAACTGTGCAAGCTGCATTAGTTGTGAGTGGGCAGGGTAGGGGCAGAGAGTGGGCATTGTGAGCTCATTACAGTTAGTCCTGTATTCATACTGCATGCTAACTGCATTATTGTGGGTTCACCTAATACCACTTCAATAGGTGGAGCTAGGTGCACCTGTGCTAATGCAGCACGCGCTATGGGACAGGGCTCCACGTTAACTGCCAGGGAAATGCTTTCTACATCCCCAACAATTAATGCAGTGGGGTTGCACCTAACGTGCCACAATTTCAGCACTATTGGCATGTTGCGTGCAACACTTTAGCGTCCGTTAGTAAAAGACCCCCCTCTAGTTCTGTGCATGCACTTTTTATGGGTGCACACCCCTGTGAAATTTTATTTATGGCTAATGCTTTATAAAGTTTGCTCCAAAGGGGTAAAAACTGTAAAAAGCGAGGTCCCAAGGTAATCACATATATGGCTACAAACAAGAGAATCTAGACTGCCCTATTCATGTAGAGATCAAGGATCTCTAGTGTATGATGAAACACATCCTGACATCCTTAGAAGCATAAAATAAACCCTGAAGCAGTCTGCACTGGCAGAAAGATGTGATCCTACCAAAAAAAAAAAAAAGTCAGAAGATCTTTAATTTCCTCTTGCGGCAGTTACATACAGCCCCTATTCTTAACCCTAGGCGTTGAAGATAAAAAGAACTGTGTTATTGTATTTAACCTCTGTCATTAATATAAGGCTAGAGGCCATATCCTCACTTGGACTGAAGCTTGTCGTGCTGTGAGGGCTTGTGTGCATCAGTGATTCTGAGGGCTGCGCTATCAATAGTGTACCTACTGGCAGGGTCTCCCAAGATGGACAGGCTTCAACTGAGGTGCCAGACTAAGATAAACCACCCATCTGGCAGCAGCAGAATGGGATGGTGTTGGCGGTGGAGGATCACATTTCTGTGACAATGGCAATACTAGAATTACCTGCGCGGAAGAAAGGCCTGGCAATCTACTTTCTTATTTAGCCATGAAAACCCAGTGGATAGTTACAACAAAACGAATTGCACTATAGTGCTGGAAGATGAGATCCCCAGGTCGGAAGGCACTCAACTGGCTACTGGGGAGGAGCTGAAGACTTTTCAGAGTAAAGCCAGCATTTATGATGTGGTTGGATCAAAGCTGTCAGGACATCTGACTGCTGATGTAGCTGCGCATGAAATGAGAGTCAGAAGCTGCAAAGATGTTTTACATATTGGGACATGGAACGTATGAAGCACGAACTAAGGGAGGTTGAAGGTGGTCAAGGAAGAAATGGAACATGTACAATTCTGTTGGGTGTCAGTGAACTAAAATGGACTAGCATCAAGCACTTTGTATCTGATGATCACATGGTCTACTATGCTGGAAATGAAAGACAAAGAAGAAATGGTGTTGCATTTCTAATTAAGAAGAAACTATAATGAAATACAATGCAATCAGTGAACACTTAATTTCTATTCGTCTATGAGGAATGCTTATCAACACAACTATAATTCAAGTATATGCCCCAACAATGGCATTAAACCCAATAGATTGTACAAAAATCAAATTGACTATATCTGTGGAAGTCAACAATGGAAAAGCTCTATAACATCAGCAAAGACAAAACCTGGAGCTGACTATGGTACAGATCACCAACTACTAGTATGCAAACTCAAGCTAAAGCTGAAAAAGAGCAAGCCACTTATGAATGCAGCAAAATATGGCATTAAGAATATATCACTGGAATATAAGACTGTCTGCAAAATCTATTTGCCACTTTAGATACAAATAGCAGAGCTCCAGAAGACTTATGGGATAACATCAAGAAGGTTGTGTTGGAAGAAAGTGAAAAGTCTCTACAAAAAGGTGGAAAAGCCAAAATGGATGACCGAAGAAACTCTGAAAACTGCCCGGAAACACAGAGAAGCTAAAGTCAGAGGTGTTTCCCTTTTGAGCGGCTCTGTTAAAGCTGAGCCCACGGCACTGATGAGAAATAGGAAATCCTGTTTCCCATCAGCACCTCAGGCTCAGCTTTAACAGAGCTGTGGGGGTTAGGACTGGAAATTGACTGATGGGGGTTTAGAACTGGAAATAGACTGATCAGGAGGGGGGCTAGGACTGGTAATGGGCTATCGGGGGGGGGGGTTAGAACTGGAAATGGGCTGTTGGGGGTTAGTACTGGAAAGGGGCTGATCGGGAGGGAGGTTAGAACTGGAAATTGACTGATGGGGGTTTAGAACTGGTTAGAACTGGAAATGGGCTGATGGGGGTTAGTACTGGAAATGGGCTGATCGGGAGGGGGGTTAAAACTGGAAATCGACTGATGGGGATTTAGAACTGGAAATGGACTGATCAGGAGGGGGTTAGGACTGGAAATGGGCTGATGGGGGCTTAGGACTGGAAATGGGCTGATCAGATGATCAGAGGGGGCTAGGACTGGTAATGGGCTATGGGTGGAGACTAGGACAGGAAATGGGCTGATTGGGGGGCTAGGACTGAAAATGGACTTATTGGAGGGTTACGACTGGCAATGGGCTGATTGGGGGGCTAGGACTGGGGTGGGCTGATAAAGGGGATAGGACTAGAAATGGGCTGGGACAGGAAATGGGCTAATAGGGGAGGGGGAGAGTGCTGCTGGCCCTGGAAGAAAACTAGGGGCTAGGGCTACAAATGGGCTGATGCAGGGGGATGGTAGAATAGGACTGGAAGGGAGCGGATACTGAGAGGGTCTGCCAGGGGAAGGATGGGGCAGGAAGGGAAGGAGGGGGCTGGAAAGGAGCCGACACCTGGAATGTACCGAAGGGGGACTGGAAGGGAGCTGACACTTGGGGATGGGAGTGGTAGGTAGCTGGGTAATAGGGAGGAGGTTGGAAGGGAGCTGACATGTGAATGGCACTGGAAGAGAGATGGACAGAGGGTAGGGTGGCTGGAAGGGAGCTGACTGGGGGGTGGCACAGAGTGAACCTGAGCTGATACTGGGATGGTATTTGGACTAGAAGGGGCTGGACAGTGGGAAAGGAGGGGGACTGGAAGGGAATGGACACAAGTGGCAGTCATAGGAATGCAAGGTGGTTGACATTGGAAGGTACTGGGAGAGGAGGACTGAAAGGGGACTGATATTGGAAATGGGGTGATAGAAGGAAGTGAAGAAAACAAAAGAAGAGATAAGAAATGGCAGATGGACCATGGACTATTGACCACAGAAAGAGAGCTAAGAGAAGACAGGAAAGCAGAAGCCTCAGATCGGGACCAGCATGATCAGAGAATAAAATGGTCAGACAATAAAGGTAGAAAAAAATAATTTTACAGTATTTAATTTTGGTGATTGGACTTTGTGCTATTTTTATATTTCACACAGTATTAGGGAACTGCATCTCTTATTTATCTGATGTTGCATTGCATGTGGACTCTGGCTTCTTGGGGTTTCAGTTTAAATTTTGTCTACATATTTTTATTTTTACTTTAGAGATTGTGCTTACTTATTCTGTTACTTGGTGAGGGTCGATGTTGTGAGTGTGTGACTCAGGTCAAGTGTTCTGTTAACATGCAGTTTGTATATAAAGATCTATACTATACTGTAGTAATTTGACTTGTTCAGCTTTTCAAATAGGTGTATGGATGTTCCAAGGCCCACTGTAGTATTTACAGTGATGCTTTTTTTGGATGGGCTCCTTAAATGACTTTTGGAAGTTTGTGCTGATATCGTATGGTATGGTAGGTTTGCTTTTTGTTGTAGGGTTTTTTTATTAGTTCACAATATGCCTGGTACTGGAGAATAGTGGTTGTTGTTGTTAGTAAGATGATGAGAATCAGATTTTTTTTTTTTTATATTGAGTTCTGTGGCTGAATGTCCTGGTTCTGCTCTCCACCTACTGTGGATGCAAAATATATGTTGAAAAAGAAAAAGGGAGAACACAGTTTATAACAAAATTAAAATGGGTTATAATTTAGTTTTATAAACTGTGCTATTGATTCTTGCTGTCTTTTAGTTCCTTGGTGTGCAAACAGGACCGTACCTAGCCCTGTGCAAGCAGTGCAGCCGCACAGGGCGCAAAGGCTTGGGGGGCGCATTTCGGCTCTCTGCTGTTGCCTTGCTGCCGCTGGCAGGACAATAGTAGGCAGTTAAAATGCGCCCAAAGCCTTTTCGCAGCACTTTAAGCAGGTCTGGTCCCTCCCTCCTCCGACACGATGTCAGAGCAGGGAGGGACAGATCTGCTTAGAGTGCTGGCGCCTTTCAGATTGGGTGCATGCCCCCCTCCTCCTCCCCATACCTCCATCCAACGCTGCCTGTTCTTTCCCTGCTGCCGGCACCACCGTGAAAAAAAACAGAGGGCGGCAGCAGCAGCAGGGATAGAGCAGGCAGTGCTGGAAGGAGGTATGGGGGGGAGAGGGGGGCGTGTGCCCGAGTTGCAAGTCGTACAAGGCGCGATTGCAGTTCGATACGGCCCTGTGTGCAAACATCTTGCATTTCCTCCATATAATCTAATTGGCTTTTTTATTTGGTTCAGTCTCTGATTAGATTTCTGAAAAAGCCCCGCCCCCTCTAAGGTGGGGGGGGGGGGTGGCGCCATCTCATTCTTCGCCTCAGGCAGCAGACTGCCTTGAGCCGCCCCTGACAATGAGTCATGTGACTGAAGACTGAACACAGTTTAGGACAACTATCCAGAGGGTCGCCAGGAGTCGACACGGACTTGACGGCAGTTAACAACAACAAAGGCCATAAATGATCCTTAAAATGAAAAGATTGGTTTATCTCTAACTGAAAAACCCCCTGGAAAGCCCAAAACCCTTTATCTGAATGCTGTGTTAACAACCAGTAACTACATTGGTCTAAACATTATCCCAACTGCCCTTGGCAGCAGCGTAGCAATCACATCCAAAATAGAAGCGTCTACTCCACTGAGGCTCCTAGAAATCAGGGCCGGCCCATCCATTGAGCAAGAATGTTGTTTGCACAGGGCCCCACGTTTCAGGGGGCCCCGCACAAACAACATTCTGCATCAGCCCATAGATTTAAAAAAACAAACTGGCAGCTGTTGCTGCTGCCACTGCCACCGTGGCAGCAGCAGAATCAAGCGTCCCGTGGGGCCCCCCCTGCCCGGCAGAGCCTTTCCTGCAGCATCAGCTCTATCAGCGGCGGCTTTCAGAACCGCAAGGAGAGATTTTCTCTCTCACGGCTCTGTTAAGCCTGCCGGGGCTCATGGGACTTCCTGTGCTTTGAGAGCTGATGTCGGGAGGGCTCTGCCGGGCAGGAAGGGGCCCCGCAGGATGCTTGATTCTGCCGCTGCCACGGCAGTAGTGGCGGCAGCAGCAGCCAGTTGCTTTTTTTTTTTAAATCTATGGGCTGATGGGGGGGAGGGGGGTTAGGACTGGTAATGGGCTATGGGGGGTGGCTAATACTGGAAGTGGGCTGAGGGGGGGGGGGTTAGAACGAGTAATGGGCTATGGGGGGGGCTAGGACTGGAAATGGACTGATGGGGGGAGGGTAGGACTGGTAATGGGCTATGGGGGGGGGGGGACTAAGACCGGAAATGGACTGATGGGGGGTTAGGAATGGAAGTGGGCTGAAGGGAGGGTTAGGACTGGTAATGGACTATGGGGGGGGGGCTAAGACTGGAAATGGGCTGATGGGGTTAGGACTGGAAGTGGGCTGATGGGGGGTTAGGACTGGTAATAGGCTATGGGGAGCTAAGACTGAAAATGGGGTGATGGGGGGGCTAGGACTGGAAATGAGCTGAGTGGAAGGGGGCTTGAACTGCAAATAGCTGATGGGGATGGGGGCTTGGAATGGAAATAGGCTGAGTGGAAGGGGGGCTTGAACTGCAAATAGCTGATGGGGAGGGGAGCTTGGAATAGAAATGGGCTGAGTGGAAGGGGGCTTGAATTGCAAATAGCTGATGGGGAAGGGGGCTTGGAATGGAAATGGGCTGAGTGGGGGGAGCTAGGATAGGAAATGGGCTGATGGAGGGGCTAGGATAGGACTGGAAATGGGTTCTTGGGGGTTGCTAAGATTGGAAATGGGCTGTGGTGGGGGCTTGGATTGAAATGGACTCACGGAGGGGCTAGAACTGGAAGTAGGCTCATGGGGGGCTTGGATTGGAAATGGGCTGAGTGGAGGGGAGCTAGGATTTGACATGGCCTGATGGTGGGGCTAGGAAAGGACTAGAAATGGGCTGATAGGGGGCTGGGACTGGAAATGAGCTGATGGAGGGACTCAGATAGGAATGGAAATGGATGGGGGAGCTAGGACTGGAAATGGGCTGATGGTGTGGCTAGGATAGGATTGGAAATGGGCTGATGCGGGGACTAGAAGGGAGTGGATGCTGGGTGGGGCTGGAGCTAGAAGGGAGCTGATGTTGGGGGAGGATTATAATGGGATGGAGCTGGGAGAGTGAAATGGAGAGGGGAAAAATATTTTGTGTGGGAGGGAAGACAAATCTACAATTGGCCAGGTATTGGGAGAGTAAGTGGGGATTGGAGGATGGAGGGGTAAAATTTGAGTGGATGAAATAGGAATGAGGAAAGAGCAAAAGGAGAAAGATTAGTATGTTAAAGCAGATGTAGAGAGAGAATGGAAAAAAAAGTAGAAGAGGGAAGAAAGGACAAATGGACAGCAGACGATGGAGAGTTTGCAGAAGACATGAAGAAACCAGAAGAAAGTGGCTAGAGCAATTCCAACTGAAAAAAATGCACAAAAAGGTAGAAAAATCTCTTTATTTTGACTTTATTAACTGGAATATGTCAGCTCTGGGAAATGTGCATCAACGTCTGCACTTTGTTTAGTACAAGAGGAAATTAATTTATAGTTGTATTTCTACAGTGTTGTTGTACATTCCAAGTTTGGCTTTTGGGGTTCCCAGTTTAATTATTGTCTTCCTGTTTCTAAATTGTGATTCCTTGTTTGGTGATGGTCTATGTTCTGCATGTGTAACTGAGCTGAGGTATTCTGTTTATGTAATTCCTATTTGACATTGCCACTTGTTCTCTTTCCCCAGTAGGTCATGTATTGTTATTCTCTAAAATGTATTGGTTTAATATTTGCAGTGTTGCCTTTTGATAGGTAGGGTATGGTGCTTTGTGAGTCCTGGTAGTGCTGTTAGGATACGGCGGGTTTGCTATGGGTTCTAAATGGGCAGTGTTTATAGTAGTTCCTAATGTGCCTGGTGGTTGGCACTGGATTATAGTAATGTAGAAATCTTTTAGCCTTTCTTTATCCATACACTCATTAAGAGGCATGTTTACTAAAAGTTAGGGTATGGTAACATTATGCAAATATTTATGCAAATGAAGTCCCTTATACAAATGAGGCCCCGCACCAAGTCTCTGCACATGGCCCCACATCCCCCTTGGGCCGCCCCTTCCTAGAATAGTCAGGTACTAGTATATGTTTCCTGCTGAGCAACTGTTTCTTAGGGAATATTCTGGAGTGGAAACACCTTTAAGAAGTGTTCATTTTGAGAGTGTAGAGATTGGTGTGGGGCATATTTCACTAGCTTGTTTTCTATTTTTCTGTCACTGAATCACACTGACTAAAAGATTGGTGTGAAAACTCCATCTTCAAAACAATGAGCTCAGAAATGAGGAAAACGTCCTATGAGTGAGGGTTATCTGCACTGAGACACTTCCTCTTCCTCCTCCTCCGGTTCCTTAAGACCTTACAGAGGAACAATGGAAATGGGAAGGCTTTATACTGCTTTCCCCTCTGTAGTCTCCCAAAACTAGGGACCGAGCCTACAAGACCCTGCTTTTGGCATGCAGTTACTGCCAGGTGCACATAGCAACCTACCATGAGCAAATTCTCTAGTAACTCTAGGTGCCTCCATTGCTCCATATATCATTGTAGGAACAATCTAACCTGTCCATCTTCCAAAGAGATGCACTTATGAATGGACTATAGCACCTCTCTCTATCATAGAATAACATAGCTAGGCTAATTTTATAAACCTTTTTTGCATTTAAAAAGCTGTTCTACATACATAAAACGTCTCTCATAAAATTAGGTCACGCCTAGAAGTACGCATAGTGCAAGCCGACTCAGAGAAGGCGTTTGGGCAGAGCATGGGCCGAGATATAATTTATAAAATAGGCAGCTTGTTAATCTAGTGACCTGTTATAAATTTTCCCCCAACCTTCACATTAATTAGTGATGAATCTTCTAACTCCAAGGAGTCTTTACAGTGGCAGAAATTCAAATTAAGGGCCCCAAGCAACAGATTTTCAAAGTAGGAAAAATCCATTTTAAAAGATCTGAGAGAGGCTGCAAGTGGACTCCTCTTTCTCCTTGCCCCTCCCCCCTTGCATTGCAGGAACTGCTTGGGCAGAATTTACGCCACTGGGCCTCTACTTACACATAAGAGAAAGTCCCTGCCCTGGAGCCTACAATCCTAGCACGACATGCAGATAAGATAAATAAGCGTAAGAAAATGGATTTATTATAGAACACATGGTTAAAATAAAAAACAAAAACAAATGATGATCAGGGAGGCCCAGAGTTTAAAAAATGAAAAGACAAGGAATTGTCAGTAGCACTAACACAAAAGGTAAATGGTATAATGTTACTATTCTCTGTCCACGGCAGGGCATTAACCAGCGCCCATTCCACCTAGGACCATATATTACCTACGCAGCAAATGGCAGTGTGAGCTTTCTGACAAACTTCCTGCCCACTACTGTGCCCCAGCTCTACTTCAGAGGAGGAACCATAGTATCAGCTGTGAGAGTCATCTTAATATTGTGGACAGATATACACTGGGAATTGCACATAGAGCACCATCTACTCATTTCAGAAAGACTACCAAAATGAATTTCAGATCTAATGACAACTTTTGGTTATGGGCAGCAGCCTATGCCCATTGTGAACCTGCGACCAAGGTGTGCAAGACTCTCTGTGCCAGTCCACCAAGCCATCTGGTCCTGGTGATATCAGAATCAAGAAGTTTGATATGAATTATTCAGGGAGGTTTTATTTCATATGAAAATGTGTTTTCAAATTAAGCTGTGCAAACATAGTATCTTAGTACTGTACACCTACCTAACTTTCCCATTCTGATTGATCTTAGTATTTTATCAGGATATCATGACTTACTGCTTTAAGAAAAAATATTTGTGTACCGGGCATGTTAATGACAGTGCTGCCATGTAGAAGAAACAGTCCAGGGATCAAATCTTCTAAGTGTTTTGGGAAACGGGGAGGGTTGTAATTCAGTTAGGTCAATATTAAAAAGCATCTGTGCTTTCAGCACTGGCACCAAACAAATAGGTGCTTTTTTCCAAAAAAATTCAAAGCAACTGAACACATAATTCTGGACATATCCATTGTTATACATCCAGAATTATATGACTGACAAGGAGGTAGGGTTTGCGGTTTTCTGGAGTGGTGCCAGTCATACACATATTAGACCTATTTGACTTCAGAAAAGCCATCAAGACCCATCTATTCCTTGAATACTACGGTCCCACCTAGTAGAACAAATGCCACAGTGAGACATCACAGATGCATTTAATGGACAACTGCTAAATGTAGCTATATCACTTCAATCTGCAACAATGTTACTGTACATAGTTAGCCTTTGTTAAATGTATCCACTACCCCATATACTCCTCCAAGTTCCTACTCCCTGTTCTATATAAAAGCCTATTGCTATGTTTGTTCCATGTGAACCACCTTGAATTAATAATAAGGTGGTATACAAAACCTGTTACATAAATAAATAATATACACGTGAAAGCATCAATATTATCTTTAGTTAATTTTCTATACTGCATAACATAGCATAACTATGGGTCCAATTCTGAAAAGTGGGTTGTGGGGCTGCACGTCCTACAAATCTTTGGGACCCAATTCCCCTTCCGTCTCTTCCTGTACGTCCTGTGCATCATGACGGGGAGAGCCAGTGGGAGCGGGATCAGGGCGGAGCGGGGCTGGGCTGGGCTAGCCTGGCAGGATCTACTACTACTATTTATCATTTATATAGCATTACGCACACAGCGCTGTACAGATATACATGCAAGAGACAGTCCCTGCTCATCAGAGCTTACAATCTAGTCATGACATACAGTGCCAATTCAGGTCACAGTCCTGTATCTCCTGCTGGGCCCATGGGGACATGCTTCTTATTCCACCTCAAAAGGTGTAATAAGCAGCAAAAATCCAGCGATGAGGCCCAGGGATTCCCCTGCACCCCGAGGCTGAGGCCGGGGCCGGGTGCAGGGGGGGGGGGGTCCCTGCTGCCCAGTCCAGGACATGGCAGGCCAGCCTTGTGTTGGGCAGTGGGAAAAAGGGGGGCCAAGGACGCTGGAGTAGGGGGCACCTACAGGGAGGATATCCATGCAGGCAGCAGGGGCATGCCAGGCTGTCCTCGGGCCTGATTCTGGTTACCGCGGGAACATCTTGTTCCCACAGTCCAGAATCGGGTCCAAATGGTCTTGCTTGGGGCCTTCCAGACGGCCCAGACGTGCCCCTATCTGAATCGGGCTCCATGTGTAGAGACCCCAAGGATTTGATGCACTGAGAGCAGTAGCACCATTCAGTGTCTCTATCAATGTTGGCAAATGTGTGGCAAGTTCCAGAAAAGGGAATGTTCCCCCCCCGACAGTCAAGTTTAGGCTGGGAGAGATTCTCCTTAAATAGGAACAATCTCTAAGTTATAAAAACCTCAGCCAGAGAGAGTCTCCTGCCTTTGGCCCCCAAGCCATTGCCCCGTGCATTGCTAAATAGGGAGCTGCCCTAAAAGTCAGTCACCAGAAGGAAAAAAAAAAAAAGAGGCTTGAGTCACTGCAACTAGCTGAAGAGCTCAGCCTGCAAATGGGAGTCTACATCAGTCCTTCCAGACTGCAATGGTCAGAGGACCGAGAGAAGCAGTTTAACCATGGAAGAGAGAAGACAATACCAGCTATATACAAAAGTGCTCATGCAAGGAGGTACTCTATCACACAGTATCAGGGAGCTCTGAGGTTTGAGTATTTGAGCTTCAAGTACTGAGGAAAAAGACCAGTTAGGGAGAAAGGAACCCATCAAGTGACACAGGTAACTGGTCAAATATCTTCACATACCTATATGCTGCCTATGGAGATGGAAGACAGTCAGTTCTGGTTTTCTAACAGAAGGACTGGGGTAACAAAGATACTCCAACTTGGTTAAAGAAAATTACTTATTTTGTAACATAGTTCATAAGTAATATCTACCCATATATTATAAATTATTTTGTTTAATCAGTGACCCTAAATCTTACGTAAACCCTTTGTTCAGAACACAACTTTCTGGCCGGGACGCTATGTATTGAGAAGGGTGAATGAGAGCGTGTCAAGTGCCGAAATATTTAATACTGGTTGCCATAAGAGTAAATCCTCCCCTCAAGTACCCTCATCATTATAGACCAAGCCCTCAGAGACACTCTGGCTAATAACTCTTGGATCTGGTGTGCTTCCCTTGCCTGTCTAGCAGTGCATGTCATCAGAAAGGGGGGGGGGGGTACATATGCAGTTTGCATAAAAATAATAACTAAATCATCAAAGGAAGTTAAAGTTATAAATATGAGGCAAATGCCATTAAACATATATATATCATGAGGGTCATTCTGTAGGGTGTGGCGCTACTCTGAAAGTACGAACCACGGACCAATGGCACAAGCTTTTGCTATGGGCATGAACAGGGGCAGAGATTAAGCAGTACATAAGCGGAGCCCGTATGTATGCATGTATTTTTCAGCATAGACCTTGCCACAATGTTTAAATATATCATCCGCTTTGAATATTGAGCGATACAAGTATAAAAAAGTGTACATTGCTAATGAAGACTCTTGTTTTGTAGCCCAGTAGAGGCCCGTTTTGACTGAGCTGGAAGCAAAAAAAGAGCTAGAGTAAAACTGCCAGGCCGCAAAAATAAAAAAGAAGAAATGCTTTATTTCTTTTTAAGGGAAAATGTACTTTTTTTTTTATTTAGATGAACTTTCTGTGGAACTTCTGAAAGCTCTTGGCCTGGGTTCTGTTTACCATCTGTTCAAATGTTTTCGATAAGCCAGCAAGGAGATGTCATAGCAGAGCAACAGCCTTAACCCAGTCAGGGAGCTTTGTGATCCTCTGACTGACGTCATTTCAATGATTAATTCATTGCTCGGAGAGGGAAAGCGCTTCCAAGCCTTCTGTTCAAGCTGCATGGAGTAGGGCCCATTCACTTCACTTGCTGATGGAAAACTGCCCATTCTATCCCAAGGGCTGCACATTGCTTAACCCTCCATGGGGAGAACTAGCTTCAGTTCCGCATCTCTGTTTCTTTGTGTGTCTAGTCTTGTCAAGTACTGAAATTCACTCTCATCACCCTCATAATTCCCAAGTCTTGGTAGGCCGTGGTACCCCTTAAAGGACCAGCAAAAAGAATGTGGCATGTAAGATTTTGAGACCACATTGGCACACTGAATGCGATGGCACTTAACAATCCCGTCTTCAAACATTCATCATGTAAAGGAGTAATAAACGGAGTCTTTTTATAGTCATTCTTATGCACATGGCCACATACGTGCGTAAATGTTTTTTTTTATAAAATACCAACTGGCTTAAAAATACACACAATGGCATAATGGTGCATATATTGCCATAAGGTGTAATCGGGGGTGCAATCTAGGCAGAATATGAGAGGACAGGGTCAGGACAACTATTAGACAAACTAGGCAGTTGTCTAGGGCCACAACTTCTGGGGAGGGCAGCAGAGAGTAAGGCATTCAAAGCTAATTAATATATTTTGACAGCTGGTTTGTGTGTGTGTAAAGATTAAGGTCTGCCTGGGCGCCAGTACCTTGAACCAACTGGGGCCAGCTCTGTGAGTTGCACGTATGCACAGAGATTATCTATGTATGCACATGTGGATGTATGCATGTTTATATATACCAGCTCTCGAGCTGATGGTGCCTACATTCAAGGTGCTTTCTCCGCCACATACATTTGTATTTTATAAAGACAAGTAGGCGCCCATCTGTAGCGTTGTTATAGAATTACCTTCAAAGAGATACCTAAAAAGGAGATAGAGCAGCTTTTAAACTAGATATTAGGGGAAAGCCGACAGTCGCCCAAGAGCGGATGGTTCGGAAGAATGTATCTTTGAAGGATACTACCAAAAGCAGAGAAGTTCCACAAAAGAGTAAAGTAGCCCAAATGCCCTCAAGTATGGAGCAGACTGAGCTTAAAGATCCCAAATAACCCATGTCTAACAATAGCCAAATTAATATGAATAAAATACATTCTCTAAAATGCTTGAATGCAAATGCTAGAAGTCTAAAAAATAAGATGAGAGAATTAGAATATATAGCACTAAATGAAAGGTTAGATATGATTGGAATATCAGAGACATGGTGGAAGGAGGACAACCAGTGGGACACTATGATACCTGGGTACAAACTATATCGTAATGATAGAGCTGATCAAATTGGTGGAGGGGTTGCTCTCTATGTTAGAGAGGGCATTGAGTCAGAAAGGCAAGTCAAATGCAAGGCATTGATAAGGCAGGCAAAGGGAGAATTTGAGAAGAAACTTGCTGCGGAAGCAAAAACGTGAAGTAAAGACCTTTTCAAGTACATTCGTAGCAAAAATCCTGTGAGTCAGTTGGTCCATTAGATGATAAAGGGGTTAAAGGAGCACTAAGAGGCGACAAGGCGATAGCGGAGAGATTGAATGAATTCTTTGCTTCAGTCTTTACTGAGGAAGATGTAGGGATGTTACCCATGACTGAAGTGGTATTTAAAGGTGCGGAAGAATTGAAGGAAATATCGATATATCGGGAAGATGTATTACAACTATTAGATAAACTGAAGAGTAGCAAATCACCTGGGCCGGATGGTATACATCCAAGGGTGTTGAAAGAACTGAAATATGAGATTGCAGACCTGCTATTAGTAATCTGTGAACTATCATTAAAATCATCTCTAATACCTGAAGATTAGAGGATCGCCAATGTAACACCAATTTTTAAAAAGGGTTCCAGGGGTGATCCGGGAAACTACAGACCGGTGAGCCTGACATCAGTACCGGGAAAAATGGTAGAAACCATCATAAAGAATAAAATTACTCAGCATGTAGATAGTCATGACCTAATGGGAGACAGCCAACATGGCTTTAGACAAGGAAGATCTTGTCTTACTAATCTGTTATGTTTTTTTGAAGGAGTGCATAATCAGGTGGACAAAGGTGAGTCAGTTGATATTGTGTATCTGGACTTTCAGAAAGCCTTTGACAAGGTCCCTCATCAGAGACTTTTGGCAAAACTAAAGAGTCATGGGATAGGAGGCAGTGTACTATTGTGGATCAGGAACTGATTAAAAGATAGAAAGCAGAGGGTAGGGCTAAATGGCCAATTTTCCCAATGGAGAAAGGTGAATAGTGGTGTACCCCAGGGATTGTGCTGGGTCCGCTGCTTTTTGACATATTCATAAATGACCTGGAAAGTGGAATAACGAGTGAGGTAATCAAATTTGCAGATGACACAAAACTATTTAAAGTTGTTAAAACCCAAGAGGATTGTAGAAAATTGCAAGAGGATCTTGATAAATTGGAAGACTGGGCATCAAAATGGCAGATGAAATTTAATGTGGACAAGTGCAAGGTTATGCACCTAGGGAAGAACAACCCAAACTATGGTTACACGATGCAAGGTTCCACATTAGGAACCACCACCCAGGAAAAAGATTTAGGCGTCATTGTGGATAACATGTTAAAACCCTTGGCCCAATGTGCAGCGGCAGCCAAGAGAGCAAATAGAATGCTAGGTATCATAAGGAAAGGAATGGAAAATAAAACAAAAGATATTATAATGCCTCTATATCGTTCCATGGTATGGTCCCAGTATGGCATATCTTATGTTCTTATGAGTCCATTGACCCCTGCTCCAATGATGTGATGAACGTGTTTGGCTTTGCATGCTGCTTTAAGCATGCTTTTGCTGAGCAGCTAAAAAATTGAAATAAATAACCGAAGAGGGTGTAGTGGTTTTACAAACACTCCTGCTGGGAGCTGACTTTTAGGGATAACTTGTGACCTGGATTAGCCACTGTTGGAAACAGGATACTGGGCTTGATGGACCTTGATCTGACCCAATATGGCATTTCTTATGTTCTTAACTTTGGAACTCAGAAGGTTCCCTGATCTTTCTTTGGCTTTTCTCCAGGGAAGATGGCTGGAAGCTTGGGGTCCAGGAGGCTCCTGAGTGGGAGAGAACCAGAAGTGATCCTTTTGAGAAGTGAGAAAACACCAAACTCCTTGTCTGCTTTGGAGGTTAGTGGTTTCTGCTTTAGGAGCTGGATTTTCATATTGGAAGCTTCTAGGTGTGGAAAGCTGTTTCATGGAGCCCACCAGTGAGAACACAAAAGGAATCTTTGAGAAGGAAACCCTCACCAAATTGATTCCATTCTGGAGAATCACACTCCTGCTGAGTGAACTGATTCAGCAGCTCTACCCAGGTATCAAGACAGGGAAAGTCCCAATGGGGAAGGTCTCTAAAGAGTCCTCTACAGGACATGTCAGGAAAGAGAAGCGCCTAGTGTTGTGATAATTCTCTGGAAATGTTTTGGACTGTTTGATCTGCGTCTCTATAGATATCACTGGAAGAAACTGCACATTTGAAGGCAAAAGTTTAGACAGAACATGGAGAGAATTAAGACGTCCAAGTCGGAACATGGAAAATTCGCACCTCATTTTACAGACCCTGCCTCTTGAAAAATACACGCAAAGATGAGCAGGATTGCATGCCAGTGTCTGCCCATGTCCAGTGGGAGTAGCAATTTAAAAAAAAACTGCACATGGGGAATAAAACTAGATAAACAGGGGAGAGCTGACAGTCGCCCAAGAGCGCATGGTTCGGAACAATGTATCCTTGAAGAATACTAACAAAAAAATGAAGTTAGGGCACATCAGCAGAGAGGTTCCAATAAAGACAAAGGTAGCGCAAGCTTAAAGATTCCAAAATTACCCCTGCCTACTGATAACCAGATTAATATGAATAAAATAGCCTCTAAAATGCTTGTATGCAAATGCTAGAAGTCTAAAAAATAAGATGGGAGAGTTGGAATATATCGCATGAAATGAAAGTTTAGATATAATTGGATCTCAGAGACATGGTGGAAGGAGGACAACCAGTGGGACACTGTGATACCTGGGTACAAACTATATCGTAATGATAGAGCTGATCAAATTGGTGGAGGGGTTGCGCTCTAGGTCAGAGAGGGCATTGAGTCACAAAGGATTAAAGTTTTGCAGGAAACAAAATTCGCTGTAGAATCTCTATGGATTGAAATTCCATGTAAAAAGGGGAAGGCAATGGCAGTGGGTTTGCACTAGCGACAGCCTGGCCAGAATGAACAAATGGATGATGAAATGCTCAAAGAAATCAGGGAAGCTAACAAAAGTTACAGAACAGTAATAATAATGGGTGATTTCAATTACCCTAGTATTGACTACGTCAGTGTCACGGCAGGACATGCTAGGGAGATAAAGTTTCTAGATGAAATAATTGACTGCTTCTTGGAGCAGCTGCTTCATGAACTGACCAGAGGGGAAGCCATTTTGGACTTAGTCCTTAGTGGAACACCAGATCTAGTGCAAGGATAAGGGTGTTGAGGGATGGATGGTAAGGAAATCCACAGTACTACCTTTTAACTTTCAAAAGGGAGACTATGATAAAATGAGGAAAATAGTTAAGAAAAAACTAAAAGGAGGAGTTGCAAAGGTTAAAGATATCAAGCTTGGGTGGTGTTTAAAAATAATATCTTGGAAGCCCAGACCAGCTGTATTCCACGCTTTAAGAAAAGTGGAAGGAAGTCCAAAAAACTGTCAGCATAGTTTAAAAGATGAGGTCAGAGAGTCTGTTGTTGGCAAAAAAGCATCTTTCAGGAAATAGAAAAAAAAGAGCCAAATGATGAAAACTGGAAACAGCACAAGCACTGGCAAGTTAAATGCAAGGCATTGATAAGGCAGGCAAAGAGAGAATTTGAGAAGAAACTTGCTGTGAAAGCAAAAACACGCAATAAAGATTTTTTCAAGTACATTCGTAGCAAAAAACTCGTTAGAGAGTCAATTGGACCATTAGATGATAGAGAGGTAAAAGGGGCAGTAAGAGGGGACAAGGCTGTAGTGGAGAGACTGAATTAATTCTTTGCTTCGGTCTTTACTGAGGAAGATGTAGGGATGTTACCCATGACTGAAGTGGTATTTAAAGGTGATACTGTGGAAGGATTGAAAGAAATAATGATACACCAGGAAGATGTATTACAACAATTTGATAAACTGAAGAGTAGCAAATCACCTGGATCAGATGGTTTACATCCAAAGGTGTTGAAAGAACTGAAATATGAGATTGCAGACCTGCTATTAGTAATATGTGAACTATCATTAAAATCATCTGTAATACCTGAAGATTGGAGGATCACCAATAAAATGCCAATTTTTAAAGAGAGAACTTCAGCACAAAAATAAAGCTGTGTCCTGGACAATCAAAACTGGTGCCAAGGATTGGAGGTACCCTAGGCAGTCCCTCCATCCTGCCCCCCTACCCCATGGCCCTTCACTCCCATGGCCATCCCTCTCCGGGGCCTGCAGCGGTGACAATGACTCCCAAACCGTGACCCAGCACATACCAATACACTCCGGCGCTGGGTCGCACTTTGTTTCTCTTACTATGTGCCTCAGGGAAGCTGTTTCCGCCCCCCTCCAACATGCTTCTGGTTTCTGAAAGTGTATTGAAGGGGGGTGGAGATGGCAAATAGTAAAAGAAACAAATTGTATTTCAATCCACCTCCAATATGCTTTCAGAAACCAGACATATGTCAGAGGGGGGCTGGAACAGCTGCACTGAGCCATGTATAACTGTCTGCTGGCAGGGGCAGCTGTAAAATGTCCAGTCCCCCACTGATCTCCCCTGCACCTCGATCTCCCCCAACTGGTAGTGCTGAACTGGCTGCATATGCAGATCAAGAGCAGTGATTTTAAAAAGCTGCTTCCACTGTTTTCTCCCCAAGTGCAGCTTGTTAAAATTGTTGCTCCTATTGGACATGGAAAGTCAAACCGTGCACCTATTTTACAAGAGGCTCTACGTGTTCGGACTAGAACACCCTCTAGTGTTTTCTCCACCCCCAGATGTCCTCCTAATAACTGGCTATGAGCCGACGATAACACCTGCTGACAATAGAGCAGGGGAACTATCAATTGTTCTACTTCTTCTCTCTGTAGGGCCCCTCAGCCAATCTGTACAATAAATCTTCCTTTAGCACAAAAAGGGAAAGGTTTTTGCAGCGGACTCTGTTAGCTACTGGAACCCTATCCACCTCCAAAACCTGCTCTCAGGCATGTTTAAGGGACTCATCCTCTTGTTGGGCCCTCCTATAGCTCTCTGGGGTTTCCCCCAGTCCCCACTCTGGGAAGAGGACAATAATATTTGAGTAACTACCACTGAGTCCTGAGCTATCCCCAGGGGTTTCTTCCCTACGTTCCCCCTCACTGGATCCCTCCCCCATAGCTGGTCCAGATTCTGTTGGTAGTATAGCTTTTCTTGGCGACGCTGACTCCGGGATTTAGCAGGCTTGGGAGTCTTGACATATAGATCCAGGTCTTCCAGGCTTGGGAGTCTTGACATATAGATCCAGGTCTTCCATGGGGGAAGATCTCTGGGAAATCTTCCTGATCCAACTTAAAGCCATTAGTTAGTCGGGCCCATATCGCTCCGAAGTTTGAGTAGTCTCAGCCGATCACCACTAGATATGGGAGCCAGGGCACACCATGACCTCGAACGTGGCTTGCCCAGCTGGAGTCTTCAGTAAAAGCTGTGCCATTGGATAAAGCCTCTGGTCTCCATGCACATAGACCAGTGTTACCATCTTTGCATAATCAATTTGCATAGTCAACACTCCAACTCCTCCAGCCCTTGAATTGACAAACCAGTATGCAGCCCTGGAAGTGGAGGAGGTGGAAGCACCCAAGGAAAGGGACGAACCACAGCTCAAGCACCCCAAAGTTTCAGAATCAGTCACCACTAGGAAGTGAAGGATAGTGGTGGTTGGTGACTCTCTTCTGAGGGATACTGAGGCATCCATCTGCCGACAAGATTTGATGTCCAGAGAGATGTGCTGTCTGCCAGGTACCAAAATCTGAGATGTTACGGAGAGTTTGTCAAGACTCATCAAGCTACTATTATCTGATGTTGCTCATCCATGTTATCCCAAATGATACTGCTAGGAATCCCTCCGAGCATATCAAATGTGACTTCATGGCTCTGGAACAGAGGGTGAAGCAGATATGTGCGCAGGTGGTGTTCTCTTCAATCCAACCTGTTGAGGGTAAAGGCCGAGGCAGAGAAGCTCATATCTGGAGATGAAGCCATGGCTGCATGGATGGTGTCATCAAGAGTGTTTTGGTTTCCTGGACCATAGGATGATGTTTCAAGGGTTGCAGAGCAGTGATGGTTTCCATCTGTCCAAGAAGGGTCGAAGTGTCTTCAGCAGCTACTGACTAACCTACTGATGAGGGCTTTAAACTAGACTCATTGGAGATGGGTGAAGAGAGCCCCCAGGTAAGTGAAACATTAAATAACTATGTAGAAATGGATAATGGGGCAATATCTGGAAAGCGGTGTATATAAATGCCCATAACATGGGAAATAAGATCCCAAATGTTGAGGCTTTAATGGAAGAGGCTGACTTGGATTTAGTGGTGGTTACGGAGACATGGTTCACAGAAAACAAATGACTGGGAACAGGACCATACCTAGCCCTGTGCGAGTGGGGTGGTCGCACAGGGCGCAAAGGCTTAAGGGGCGCATTTCAGCTGTCTGCTGTTGCCTGCCGCCGCTACTTTTTCTTCTCTCAGTGGCGGCAGACAGCAGAAATGCACCCCTTAAACTTTCTCACGGCATGCTAAGCAGGTCTGGTCCCTCCCTCCTTTGACGTGGCATCAGAGCAGGGAGGGACAGATCTGCTTAGCGTGCAGGCGACTTGCACATCAGGCGCGCCTCTTCTCTCCCGCCACCATCCAGAAAGTGGCTAGATGGAGGTGCAGGGGGGGGGGGCACGTGCCTGATGTGCAAGCCACACAGGGCGCGATTCACACTTGGTATGGCCCTGACTGGGATGCAAGTATACCAGGCTATACTTTATTCAAGAAGGACAGGGTAGGAAGAAGGGAAGGTGGAGTGATACTATATGTAAAAAATAATATTAAAACTATAGAATTGCAGGACTTAAAAGGAAGAGAGGAGGCACTGTGGGTTCAACTAGAAAGAGGGAAAGGGAAATCTATTTGCATTGGAGTAATATACAGATCACCCTCACAGGGAGTAGAGGTGGATGAAGATTTAATAGATGATATAAACAGTATTGCCACGAAAGGAGAAGTGCTACTGATAGGTGATTTCAAAATGCCAGATATGGACTGGAACATCCCTGCTGCGGTGTCATCTAGAAGTAAGGAGATCCTAGATTCCCTACAGGGAGAACTATTTAGGGAATTCGTAGCAGAACCGACACGTGATGGGGCCATACTGGACTTCGTGCTTTCAATTGGGAAAGTGTTTCTGATGTTACAGTGGGACATCATCTCGCATCCAGTGATCACCAGATGGTATAGTTCAGCATTAGGACTAGGGTTGATAAAATCCATTCAAAATTAGCTTTGCCAAGATGGGACAATACCTCAAAGAGTCATTAGTGGGATGGGAACAGCCGGGGATATAGAAAAATAGTGGGTAAAACTGAAAGGGTATATTTTAAGGGCAACCAACCTTTTTGTTGTAGAAGGCCGCTATGATTCTCAAAAGAAGTAGCTGAAAAGGTGAAGAAAAAAAAAGGAGGGAGGACTTTATGAAATACAAGAGATCAGAGACAGGAAGACAAGCATCTATATTTGGAAAAACTTAAAGTAGTCAGAAAAGCAAAGGTACAAAAAGAATACAAAATACTGCTGCACGTCTTATCACTTCTTCCGCTCTTCGAGATCATGTCACTCCCTTACTTTTCCATCTTCATTGGTTGCCGGTCCCATTCCGTTCCCAGTTTAAATTGCTAACTTTACTTCACAAAGTCTATCACACTGGTACCCCATCCTATCTGTCTGACCTTCTATCTTTTCACTCCTCACGTTACACTCCCCGTTCCTTCCATCTTAACCGTCTCGCTCTCCCCCCCCTTCCCGTGCCCACCTTCAATTCACATGTCTATCTGCATTCTACTTTGCTGGTCCCGCACACTGGAATTCTCTCCCCCCTTCCCTCCGCCTGGAACCACAATTCGCAATTTTCAAACAAAACCTTAAAACCCATCTCTTTTCATTGGCATTCAATATCCCCTCTCCTTTTGTATGAATCTGTTCCTGCTGTACCTACCCACCTGTTGTATCCTGTCCCGTACTTGCTGCATATTAGTCCCTATCCTTTTAAAAAATTGTACATTTCCTTTCCTTTCTGGCCATGGCCAAAGTTTTTATGTATTCTGTTTTTATGTTTTGTATAATTTATCTATTTTATGTATTTTATGAATTTTTATGTATTTTACTACCTGTACACCGCTTTGATTACCCCAGAAAGGCGGTTATATCAAATGAATAAACCTAAACCTAAGAAGAAATAGCCAATGCAATAAAATGCGGGGTTAAGACATTTTT
Organism: Ichthyophis bannanicus; assembly: GCA_033557465.1. Taxonomy (NCBI): domain Eukaryota; kingdom Metazoa; phylum Chordata; class Amphibia; order Gymnophiona; family Ichthyophiidae; genus Ichthyophis; species Ichthyophis bannanicus. The sequence goes on along the minus strand of CM066036.1, from coordinate 864,395,437 downwards.
CAGATGTGTTAGTGAGAGGAGGAAAGGCAAAAGTGGTGCAGACTCAAGGATGCAGGGCAGGAATATGCAGAACCTGATGAGGATAAAGCAAAACTGCTTAACAAATATTTATGTTCTGTGTTCACAGATGAAGGGCCAGGAGCAGGACCTCAGAAAACACCCACAAATAGAAACAGAAGTGATGTGGATCTCTAACGATTTTCAGAAGACTGTGTTCGTGAGGAACTAGCTAAACTAAAAGCAGACAAAGCCATGGGTCCGGATCGTATACATCCAAGAATACTGAGGGAACTTGGGGATATTTAGCGGCTCCACTGTCTGACCTTTTCAATGCCTCTTTGGAGTCAGGAATAGTGCCAGAAGACCGGAGAAAGGCACATGTGGTCCCTCTACACAAAAGCAGACATAAGGATGACACAGAACCACAGGAAGGTTAGTCTAATCTCTCTGGTTAGTATTGGAAAGGCTACTAAAAGAGAGAATAGTGAGGCTTCTGGAGTCCAATGGATTGCAGGTTCCAAAGCAGCATGGATTCACCACAGGCAGGTCTTGTCAGACATAAGAACATAAGATATGCCATACTGGGTCAGACCAAGGTCCATCAAGCCCAGTATCCTGTTTCCAACAGTGGCCAATCAAGGTCATAAGTACCTAGCAGTTTCCCCAAAAGACACAGGTTCCTCAATGCTTGTATTGGGTCATGCATTTATATTCTGGGTCCCTTCTTAATAATGGTTTATGGACCTTTCCTCCAGGAACTTGTCCAAACCTTGTTTAAACCCAGCTAAACTAACAGTTTTTACTACATCCTCCGGTAACAAATTCCAGAGTTTGATTAGACGTTGAGTGAAAAAATATTTTCTCTTATTAGTCTTAAATAGTTTACCCTGTAGCTTCATTGCATGTCCCCAAGTCTTTTTATATTCTGATGACATAAAACAATCGATCTATGTTTACCCGTTCCACTCCATTCATTAATTTATACACTTCTATCATATCTCCCCTCAGCCGTCTCTTTTCCAGGTTGAAGAGCCCTAACCTTTTTAGCCTCTCTTCATAGGGGTAGCCTTCCATCCCCTTTACCATTTTGGTGGCTCTTCTCTGTACCTTTTCTAATAACGCTATCTGATTGATTTCTTTGACTGAGTAACCAGGGAGTTGGACCGAGGGAGAACCCTAGATGTGGTGTATTAATCTTTATTAAAACATTTGACAGACCACTCATTGGGAGCCATCTAGGTGGTTTACAATAAGAATAATATATATTTAAAAAGCCAGAAACAGAAAAGGAACTACAATGCCAGACAGGAAAGTGCACACCCATACAGGACTAGATTTCAGTAAAGCCTTTGACACCGTCCTGCACAGGCGACTTATAAACAAACTGAGCACCCTAGGGATGGACCCTAAAGCTACTGATTGGGTTAGAAATTGGCTGAGTGGGAGGCAACAAAGGGTACAGGTAAATGGAGCTCACTCTGAGGAGAAGGAGGTTACCAGTGGTGTGCCGCAGGGATTTGTCCATTGTCTGATTCTTTTTATCATCATTGTTTGGGATATTGCAGTAGGGCTGTCGGGTAAGGTTTGCTTGTTTGCAGATGATACCAAAATCTGCAATAGAGTGGTCACCCAGGAAGGAGTAGATAGCATGAGGAGGGATCTAGCTAAACTTGAAGAATGGTCTAGAATTTGGCAGCTGAAATTTAATGCTAAAAAAATGCAGGGTCATGCATTTGGGCTACAAAAATCCAAAGGAGCTGTACAGTGTAGAGGGGTGAGGTACTTCTGTCCACAAAAGAGGAGTGGGACCTTAGGCGTAATTGTGTCTGACAATCTTAAAATAGCTAAACAGGTAGAAGAGGCAACTGCGAAAGCCAGAAGGATGCTTGGGTGTATAGGGAGAGGAATGGCCAGCAGAAACAAGGAGGTGATAATGCCTCTGTTTAAGTCTCTGGTGTGACCTCATTTGGAGTATTGTGTGCAATTCTGGAGACCGCACCTTCAAAAGGATATAAGCAGGTTGGAGTCTGTGCAGAGGGTGTCTACTATGAGGACAGACTTAAGGATCTTTATATGTATACATTAGAGGAAAGGAGGGATAGAGGAGATATGATAGAGATGTTTAAATATCTCGGTGGCATAAATGCACAGGAGGAGAGCCTCTTTAGATTGAAAGCAATCTCTGCTATGAGGGGACATAGGATGAGCGTGAAAGGGGATAGATTCAGGAGTAATATGTGGAAATATTTCTTTACGGAAAGAGTGGTAGATGAGTGGAATAGTCTCCCAGTGGCGGCGGTAGAGATGAAGACAGTATCTGAATTCAAAAAAAGCATGGGATAAACACAGAGGATCTCTAAAGGTAAAAAGAGGACTATTGTAGTTGATATGAAAGGTTGATATGGTCTTTTTCTGCCATCATGTTTCTGCTTTTCTAAATTGAAATCAGGTTACTGTTTCCCAGCTAATGAGAGTCCGCACACTCCTGGAGTCTATCAAGGCCTGGAGGGGGGACCCCTTGAGTTCCATAGGAATCAAAGTTCTGTGCCCCTGGGTGGGGACCGTCCACAAAAGCGCAGGTGTGAGGGGTGGTTAGACTGACCCCCATGGGTTCCCAAGCAAAGCTCCACACCTAAAACAAGTGAAGGGGTTGTAGCTCTGGCTCTGCCCTCACCTTGGGGGTCAGAACATGGGAACCAAACACCTGTTCAAGCTTCCGCTTCCATCCTCCTGGGCTAACAGGTGACTTCTTCCCCTTCAATCACTGGCTGGGTTTCATGGTACCCCTTGACTATTTCTAGTGCACTCTCCAGTGCAAGCTTGGGGTGCTGACATACGCACTGTTTCATTGGGGCAGTCATGTCCTCCAAAAACTGCTCCAATAACACAATCTTGGCTATCGCGGGCCTTGTCTTTCCCTCCGGTTGCAACCACTTCCATGCAAGGTCCTTCAACCAATGGAAGAAGTTTCAGAGGCTCTCTTTTATCTGGAGTCCCCCCCTTCTGAACACTGCCGGTAGGCTTCCAGTATGGTGGCCTTGACAGCTGCATACGTCACTCGCCCATCTGAGTTGGTATCCTGGAATGCAGCCTGACTGCTGCCCATCAGCAGATTCCCCAAATAAATAATCCATGTCTTTTCTGGTTACCCAGTCTTGCGGGCGATCCATTCAAAGTTCACCAGAAAATGGTCCGGTTCCTATTCTGCCATCATTTTAAGAAGCGCTTGCACTGGAATGTGGAGTAGTGGTCTCTGCAGGGTCTGGGTCAACTGAGCTGGGGAACTCTTCTGTAGCAACCCCTGCACCTGAACAAGATTCTGTATTTGCTGCTGCTGGTGTTGCTGCCCTTCCAGCAGGGCATGTTGAAACTACTGCTGACATAGTTGTTGTCGATGCTCCTGATACTGTTGTTATTGCTCTTGATACTGCTTTTGCTGCTGCCCTTCTGCCAGAAGCTGAAGGAGCCTCTCCATCCTGGCTTATCACGGTTCTCTTACATCACTACCACAGCTTCTTCTTCTACAGCCGAGTTAACCCTGCAGTATTCCAGCTCCAACAAATTTTCCTGCAGCCCCTATGGACGGGCAGGCTTTGTTTTGGCCATCACTAACTAAATCTTCTTAAAGCTCCCTAACTAGGGTGAGGCTAACCCTCTTAGCCCACACAAACAAACAATAACCCCTGACCTTGAATGACTACCAAAAGGGAGAGCTACTACTGGAAAGAAACCTACACTTGTAAATATTTATTTTTAGGAAATTCTTTAAATCTTGAGGAAAAGGGAATTCTTTCAGTTAAAACTGATAAATCTGTGCATTTTAGAATCCAGTGTATTTGTTAACTCAATCATGGCCTTGTATCAGCAAAGAGCTTTTCGTTTAAATTTAATCAGAGTACAGCTTAGCACAGTGCGAGTTGAAAAAAAAAATAGTTTCTAGATACTTTTCAGAGGCCTTCCACTTAGGAGGTAAGAGATCTGGAATTTATTTTAAATAGGTGTTAAAGCCAAGTAAAAGGTCAAAGGGGCAATTTAAAAGGCTCCCTCTACCAAATCAAGGACTGTGTGAATCACTCAGGACATTTGTTAACAGATTACCTTAGAAGCACAGGTCTGGAACCTATGTAGCAAGCCAGCCTTTACTAAGTGTTAGGGTGGGAGGAAGGGAGGGAACTATCTCCTGCTCACCCCAGGCATAATCTTAGCTTTATAGGCTCTTAAACCTATTAAAGGAGAAGGGTGGTCAAAGTCATCACCAGGAATAGATTAAGGCCCTGAAGTTAAATAATCTTGAGGTAAACAAAGTCCCTTAAAGAAATTGGTACTGCTTTGACCCGGTGAAAAGCGGTATATAAGCATTGCTAACTAAATAAATAAATAGTTGTATCAGTAAAAGTATCCCTAGCAATATTAAGTAAATGACTTATAGCTAAACAAAAACTCAAAACTAAAATGCAGACAACAGTCCAGCAGCAAGATTGGGGCTATCCATTCTTTTGCACTGAGTGTCACATATACAATTTCCTCCCAGTTGGTGAGGTGTCTTACATGTGCACTAGGTGCAAGGAGCTCTTTGCCCTCAGGTAATGAGTCCAATCTCTGGAGGCTAGAGTAGCAGACTTGAAGGACATAAGGAAGACAGAGAGGTACATAGACGAGACCTACAGGAACATAGTACTGAAGTCCCACCTCCAATCTGGCAGCCTCTCAGTTGCCATGGAGGAGAGAGGTCACATGAAAGGAGAGCATTACTTTGGTGAGGCAGGAAGTGATCCTGTAGCTAGGACCTGTCCACCAGGAGATGCAAAACCCTCTCACACCAAGGAGGTTTCTCTAGGGCCATGTGCCCATGAAGGAAGGGTTAGGACAGCTGCTATAATTGACAATTCGATCATTAGGCATGTAGATAGCTTGGTGGCTAGTGGACATGAGGAACACCCGATAACATGCCTGCCTGGTGCAAAGGTAGCGGACCTCACGTGCCATTTAAGACAAGCTTTTAGATAGTCCTGGGGAGGAGTCTGCTGTCTTGGAACATGTTGGCACCAATGACATAAGAAAGTGTGGGAGGGAGGTTCTGGAGACCAAATTTGGGCTTCTAGGTTGTTGTTGTTGTTAAGTGCTGTCGAGTCAGAGTCGACTCATGACGACCCTCTGGATACCTATCCTAAATTGTGTTCGGTCTTGAGTCAGGCAGCTCATTGTTGACAGACTGGTACCCGTAGCTGCTGTTATTGTATCGATAAACTCATTGCTGGCCTTCCTCTTTTGCGTTGACCTTCTATCTTGCCAAGCATGATGTCTTTCTCTAATGATCTCTCTCTTCGCATGATGTGTCCAAAGTATGAAAGTCGAAGTCTTGTCATCTGAGCTTCTAAAGAAAGCTTAGGTTTGATCTCCTCTAGTACCGACTGGTTTGTTCTTCGGGCAGTCCATGGTATACACAGTATTCGCCGCCAGCACCATAATTCAAAGGCATCAATTTTCTTCCTGTCTATCTTTTTCACTGTCCATATGATGTTATAGAAAATACCATGGCTTGAACAAGTCAAATCTTTGTATGGAGAGAGACACCTCTGCTCTTGAGAATCTTATCTAGGTCTTTCATAGCCATTCTGCCAAGAGCAATGCGTCATCTGATTACTTGACTGCTTGTTGCTTCTTTATTGATAGTTGATCCAAGTAGGTTAAAGTTGTTCACGATTTCAATTTCTTCTCCTTCAACAATGAACCTGTTGATTATGCCAGTTGTCATGATCTTTGTCTTCTTTACATTAAGGTGCAGGCCCATTTTGAGACTGTTCTTTGATTGTGAAAAGCAAATGTTTCAGATCATCTTCACTTTCAGCCAGTAATGTGGTATCATCAGCATAGCGAAGGTTGTTGATGAGTCTTCCACCAATCTTCACACCTCTGTTGTCTTCATACAATCCTGCTTCTCTGATGATTTGTTCTGCATATAAATTAAACAGGTAGGGGGAAAAGTATGCAGCCTTGTCTTACACCTTTGCTTATTTTAAACCATTCTGTTTCTCCTTCTTCCGTTCGAACTGTTGCTTCTTGATCAATGTACAGATTGTGCAAGAGTACGATCAGGTGTTCTGGTATACCCATGCTTCTTAATGTGGCCCAGAGTTTCTCATGGTTTACACAGTCAAAAGCCTTGCTATAGTCAATAAAGCACAAATAGATATCCTTTTGGTATTCTTTAGTCTTTCAAGGATCCATCTCACATCCGCAATGATGTCTCTCGTTCCTCGCCCTTTCCTGAACCCTGCTTGCACTTCAGGGAGTTCTTGTTCCAGGTATGGTTGTAGTCACTTTTGAATAATCTTCAGTAGAATCTTGCTGGCATGTGGGATCAGAGCGATTGTGCGATAATTTCCACAGTCAGTTGGATCACCTTTCTTTAGTATTGGTATAAACACAGATCTTTTCCAGTCAGTTGGCCATGATGTTGTCTTCCATATTTCTTGGCAGAGCCTTGTAAGTACGGTAACAGCTGCATCAGATTGCTGTAATACTTCTATGGGAATGCTATCAATGCCTGGTGCTTTGTTCTTTGATTAGGCTTTCAATGCTGCTTCAACTTCTTCTTTCATCACCAATGGTTCCCAATCATAAGGTACAGATTGAAACGGCTGTTGGTCCACTTGATCTTTATCATATAAAAACTCTGTATATTCCTTCCACCTTTTCTTGATCTCCTCAGCATCATTCAACATAGAACCTTGAGCATCTTATAACATTCCAATTTGAGGTTGGAACTTTTTCTTTAACTCTCGTAGTTTTAGGAAAGCCGATCTTGTTCTTCCTCTAATAGTTTCTGCTTCTATTTCCTTGCATGCGTCGTTGTAGTACTTTTCCTTGTCCTGTCTTGCTGCACGTTGGAAATCTCTGTTGAGTTCTGTTATTGTCTTTCTTTCTCCTCTGGCTTTAGCTTCTCTGCGTTTCCTGGCAATTTTCAGAGTTTCTTCCGTCATCCATTTTGGCCATTTTTGCATCAACACAAGCGGCGACTGTACACATGGACGTCACCCAATGGATTATATAAAAATCAAATTGACTACATCTGTGGAAGTCAACGATGGAAAGGTTCTATAACATCAACAAAGACAAAACCTGGAGCTGACTGTGGTACAGATCATCAACTACTAGTATGCAAACTCAAGCTAAAGTTGAAAAAGAGCAAACCACTCATGAATGCAGCAAAATATGACCTTAAGAATATACCACTGGAATTTAAAGACTGCCTGCAAAATCGATTTGCTGCTTTAGATACAAATGACAGAGCTCCAGAAGAGTTATGGAATGACATCAAGAAGGTTGTGTTGGAAGAAAGCGAGAAGTCTCTACAAAAGGTGAAAAAGCAAAAACGGGCTTCTAGGTAGGAAGTTGAAATCCAGAACTTCCAGGGTAGCATTCTCTGAAATGCTTCCCGTTCCACATGCAGGACCCAAAAGGCAAGCAGAGCTCCGGAGTATCAATGTGTAGATGAGACAATGGTGCAAAGAAGAGGGGTTTGGATTTGCTAGGAAATGGCTAACATTCTGGAGAAGGGAGGGGCTCTTCTGAAGGGATGGGTTCCACCTTAACCAGGATGGAACCAGGCTGCTGGCATTAACATTTAAAAAGGAGCTAGAGCAGCTTTTAAACTAGGTACTGTAGTAGGGGAAAGCCGACAGTCGCCCAGGAGCGCATGGTTCAGAAGGATGTATCCTTGAAGGATAACAGTAAAACAGGGAAGTTAGAGCATTCCAGAGGTTCCAACAAAGATAAAAGTAACCCAGATGACCTTAAGTACAGAGCCAAAAGATTCCAAATTACACCTATCAACTGATTACCAGATTAATATGAATAAAATACAGCCTCTAAAAAGCCTATATGCAAATGCTACAAATCTAAAAAATAAGATGGGAGAGCTAGAATATATAGCATGAAATGAAAGGTTAGATATGATTGGCATCCCAGAGACCTGGTGGAAGGAGGACAACCAATGGGACACTGTGATACCTGGTACAAGCTATATCACAATGATAGGCTAGATCAAATTGGTGGAGTAGTTGCGCTCTGTGTTAGAGAGGGTATTGAGTCACATAGAATTAAAGTTCTACAGAAAACAAAATACACAGTAGAATCTCTGTGGATAGAAATTGCATGTAAAAAGCAGAAGGCGACAGCAGTGGAGGTGTACTACCGATTGCCTGGCCAGAATGAACAGATGGATGCTAAAAAGCTAAAAGAGATCAGGGACGTTAACAGAAGTTACAACACAATAATAATTGGTGATTTCAATGTCACAGCAGGACATGCCAGAGAGATAAAGTTTCTAGATGAAATAAATGACTGCTTCTTGGAGCTGCTGATTCATGAACTGACAAAAGGGAAATCTATTTTGTTCCTAGTCCTTAGTGGAACACAGGATCTGATGCAAGGGAAGGGTTTTGGGGCTACTTGGCAATAGTGATCATAGCATGATTGCATTTGATTTAATAAATGGAAGAAAGATGGCAAGGAAATCCACAGTAGTACCATTTAACTTTCAAAAGGGAGACTATGATAAAATGATAAAAATAGTTAAGGAAAAACTAAAAGGAATAGATGCAAAGGTTAAAGATTTACATCAAGCATGGGCATTGTTTAAAAGTACTATCTTAGAAGTCCAGACCCGAAGTATTCCATGCTTTAAGAAAAGTGGAAGGAAGGCCAAAAAACTCTCAACATGGTTTAAAGGTGAGGTCAGAGAGGCTGTTGCCAAAAAAGCATCCTTCAGGAAACAGAAAAAGGAGTCTAGTGACAAACACTGGAAACAACATAAGCATTGACAAGTTAGATGCAAGGCATTGATAAGGCAGACAAAGAGAAAATTTAAAAAGAAGATTGCCATGGAAGAAAAAATGTATAATATAAACTTTTTCAAGTACATTTGTAGCAAAAAACCTGTGAGAGAGTCAGTTGGACTATTGGATGATAGAGCTTTAAAAGGGGTGCTAAGGGAGAACAAGGCCATAGCTGAGAGAATGAATGAATTTTTGCTTCAGTCTTTACTGAAGATGATGTAGGGAAGTTATCTGTGACTGACATGGTATATAAAAGTGATATAGTGGAAGAACTAAAAGAAATATTGATAAACTGGGAGGATGTATTACAACTGTTTGATAAACTGAAAAGTATTAAATCACCTGAACCAGATGGTATATATATATCCAAGGATGCTGAAAGAACTGAAAGATGAGATTGCAGACCTACTGTTAGCAATCTGTGAGCTATCATTAAAATCATCTATAGTACCTGAGGATTGGAGAGTGGCCAATGTAACGCCAATTTTTAAAAAGGGTTCCAGGGACTATCCAGGAAACTACAGACCAATGAGCCTGACGTCAGTACCAGGCAAAATGGTAGAAACCATTATAAAGAATAAAATTACTGAAAATGTAGATAGCCATGGTTTAATAGGAGAAAGCCAACATGGATTTAGCCAAGGAAAGTCTTGTCTTACTAATCTGCTATATATTTTGGGTGATATGAATAAACAGGTAGAAAAAGATGAGCCGGTTGATATAGTGCATCTGGATTTTCAGAAAGCCTTTGACAAGGTCCTTCATGAGAGATTCTTGGCAAAATTAAAAAGTCATGGGATTGGAGGCAGTGTTGTATTGTGGATCAGGAACTGGTTAAAAGATAGAAAGCAGAGAATAGGGCTAAATGGCCAATTTTCGCAATGGAGAAAGGTGAATAGTGGAGTACCCCAGGAATCTGTGCTGGGCCTGCTGCTTTTTAACATATTCATGATGAGTGAGGTGATCAAATTTGCAGATGCTACAAAATTATTTAAAGTTGTTAAAATGCAAGAGGATTATGAAAAATTGCAGGAGGACCTTGAAAAATTGGAAGACTGGACATCCAAAAGGCAGATGAAATTTAATGGACAAGTGCAAAGTTATGCATCTAGGAAAGAAGAACTCAAACTATGGTTATACGATGCAGGGTACCACCTTAGAAACTACCACCCAGGAAAAAGATTTAAGCGTCATTGTGGATAATACGTTAAAACCCTCTGCCCAGTGTGCAGCGGCAGCCAAGAAAACAAATAGAATGCTAAGAATCAGAAGTAAAGGAATGGAGAATAAAACAAAGGATATTATAATGTGTGTGACTAACCCTGATTATTGTGTGCAATTCTAGTGGCCATATCTTAAAGAGGCTATAGCTGAATTAGAAAAGGTACAAAGAAGAGCCGCAATGATGGTAAAGTGAATGGATGGATACCACTATGAGGAAAGACTTAAAAGGTTGTGGCTCTTCAACTTGGAAAAGAGACGGCTGGGGGGGGGGGGGGGAGCTATGAGAGAAGTCTATAAATTAATGAATGGAGTGGAACAGTTAAATGGAGATTGGTTGTTTATGCCATCAAAAAGTAGAAAGACACAATAAAGCTACAATGCAACCCATTTAAGACTAATAAGAGAAATTATTTTTACTCAACACGTAATTAAACTCTGAAATTCGTTACTGGAGGATATAGTAAAAGCTGTTAGTGTAACCAAGCTTAAAAAAGATTTGGACAAATTCCTGGAGGAAAAGTCCATAAACCATTATGGTACTCATGACCTTCAAAGCCATCAATAACATGTCCTCAACTTCCTTAACGGACCTCCTCCACCCCCGCCCCCCAAAACAGATCCAGAAGGACCTCCGCCATGAACACGCTAGTAATCCCCAAAGAAATAACAAAATGCAATCAGTCAACAAAGAATAGAGCCTTTACATTATATGCTCCTACTCACTGGAATGACCTACCAACCTCTATCCGAGCGATCACTGACCTCATACAATTCAGGAAGGCACTAAAGCACCATCTATTTGTTTAACACTCCTCATACCCCAATGTCTCAAATACACCCACCATACCCCCACCCACCTCAAAATCACCACAACACACCCTGAACAAGGTGAAGCAATCACTCCCAGCAGCCCAACTACTTAAAGCGCAAAGACCTAGCACTCCTGTACATAGTGAATGACAAATCTGTACATAGTTACTGAGCAAGCCTGTTGCATTAACAGCACAGTGACAATATGCTTTGATTGTATATAGTTACCCAGTTTTAAATCCAAGTTGATATACCTGTTCAATGTAAGTGCAAAAGATCCCCCTGCTTTGTACAAAGAATTGTTAACTGTAAACCGCACTGATTTTAAATAGCGCGGTATAGAAAAGCTATAAATAAAAAATAAAACATTATTAAAGAGGAGCAGGGAAATCCATTGTTTGCTCCAGGACAAGCACTGTGGAACCTGTGTGTCTCTTTGGGAACCTGCCAGGTACTTGTGACCTGGACTGGCCATTGTTGGAAAGAGAATACTGGCTTGATGGACCTTGGTCTGATCCAGTAGGGCATTTCTTATGTCCTTATGTTATGTTCTCAGGACATGCTGTAGAGACCCAGCCCTAGAGGAACTTGGATTTACCCTTAGTCATGTGGTAGAGAAAATCCCCAAACTGACACCATATGTGGTAATGTGGCATGCGACGGGAAGGGGTTTTCTGTTAGAACATCAGACAGCAGTTCAGGGAAAACAAAATGTATAGACCCCATCACAAAGTACCAGTGGGATTTGAACCATGATCTCTCTTCCTAGGCTGCTGCCCTAACCACTAGTCTACTCTTCCACTTTGGGAGTTCACCACATCCTGATTTAGACATGTGAATTCCCTTCTGCACGCCTTTTATATGCCATGTTAAACAAGATGTTTCACTCGGAGCTAATGGAGCCCATTTTCAGGGCAGTGCACTCATAGTCTGCACCTAAGCATGGGTTACAAAACTATCCTTGTCTAAATCCTCATGTTCCTCGTCACTTGTCCAGAAAAATTACAGTGAAACATGCACCCACGTAAACAATCTCATAAACCTTCTTTGCCTTCAGAAAGTAGGCATACTATACTGTATTGCAGAAGCCCTGTGCATCTTTTTTTCAAATATTCCCAAAAAACTGAGCTGCTACATTTAGGTACCTAAGCTAGATTCCTAAACTTGTTCCTGTTTTCAGCCAAACCTAGGGCCCATTTTAGTAAAGTGCACTATGCAGCTATCATGTGATTTAGCACGCATTGACTGCCTGCTTTGGCCCATGGTAACAACCACTACAGGGGCATGACAGTTAATGCACACCAATGTCTGTGCTAACTGCCAATCGCATTCTAGAGTGCCAAATGGGCGGGTTATGGGCGGAGAGTGGGCGTGGTCAGTACATTGCAGTTAGTGTGGGGGAACAAATCATGCGCTGTCAATGTTGCAGTGAGCATGGGTGCTTTTTCCTCCACTTCAGTAGGTGGAGGTAAGTACAGTTGTGGTAACAATGCCATGCCTTAGGGTATGCAGTCACATGTTAACTGTCAGGAACATGCCGTCTGTACATTTTGGAATAGATGTGGATGCCCTATATGAAATGAGCAATCCACATCTAGGTCCAATCAAACCACTCCCTTTCCCTTTATACGACACTAGACGTCCGCATCGGAGGAGGGGACAGAAGCCGCAGACTGGGCAAGAGTAAAACAGTGACACAGCCCTGGAGACAAGTGCTGTGTTTTGGCGCCATTGCTTCCTGCTGCCAGCCCCGGATAGCAATGGGTAGCAGTTGGTGCCTCCAGAGGGACGGCATTTTAGGTGACAGCCTAGTTCGCCTAAGGGTAGCGCCGGCCATGACTTGATACTATGCTGGTCTTATCTGCCGTAATTTACTATGTTACTATATTACATCAGCCTCTCAGGAAGACAATGCGTAGAAGCTCTATATCCATATCTATAGACCAGAGGTACTCAAATCCAGTCCTGGAGGGCCGCAAACCTGTCAGGTTTTCGGGATATCCCTAATGAATATGCATGAGATAGATTCAAATACAATGGAGGCTGTGCATGCAAATATATCTCATGCATATTCATTAGGGATATCCTGAAAACCTGACAGGTTTGCGGCCCTCCAGGACTGGATTTGAGTACCTCTGCTATAGACAGTGCATTGTACTATCTAGGAACGGATGGCTACGGTAATACTACTTCGTATCATTTCTACAGTGCTACAAGGCTATGCGGTGCTGTACATAAACACATGGGAGACAGTCCCCTGCTCAATAGAGTTTACAATCTATGCAAAACAGAAACACAGAGAGGGGACTAGAGATGATCTTGACATGCATGGGTGATAAACAGGAGAATAAAACAGCCTCAAAGAGAGATTTTCTTAGCCTGGAATTGAATAGGACCAGAGATGGAACCTGATGCACCTACTCAGGTAGTTTGTACCAGGCATACAGTGCAACAGGGTGGAAAGAACACAATGTGGAGATGGCAGTGGAAGTGAAAGTGAAAGGAACAGATAAAAGGATTTGCCTGATGAGCGGAGTTCTTGAGGAGGGATGAGGGAGAAATAAGAGACGAGAGATAGTGAGGAACAGCAGAATAAATGCACTTGTAACTCAGTAGGGGGACGTTTGAACTGGATGCGGAAACGGGTAGGGGCCCAATGAAGTTACTTGAGGAGAGCAACTCTGGCGGAGGATTATGGTGCTCTTACAGCTTGGAAGCTGGACTTTAGGGACACATGAAAATTCAGATTACACTAGACAATGATTATGTCAGAGAGATGATAAGATCTATTTATAGATATTTGATACACCACTATTTACACAAAGATTGGTATCATGTCAGTTTACAGCTTCCATCTGACTGAGAGGTCACTACAATATAAATTAATACACAAAACAAATCACAATATATTCAAATTGTCTGTCAAACATTTTTGTATCATATTATATCCAAAAAACAATGTATTCCACAGAAAACATTAGGAGGGGGGAGATATTAGCGCTTGAAATCAATGGGAATCCAAGAAACAGTATATACACTCTAACAGACAGCAACAAATAAAACAAGGAAGAAATACCTCCAGCCCTTATCGACAAACACAGAGTCCCCCAAGGATCCATTCTATCTGCACTCCTCTTCATCCCTTACCTTCAACCCCTCTGCAAGATCATCAGAACACACAACATCGATTTCCACATCTATGCTAACGATATCATGTTGTACTGCCCACTCCACACCAAGCAACCATCATACAGAAGGATTGAAAAATATTTTGCTGACGTCTCCTGCTGGTTGACAGCCAACAATCTCTCAATCAATTACAAAAAAACGGAAGCCTTAGTCATCACAAGAGACAACACATTCACCCTCCCGCCCATTATACCAATGAACAACATCCAAATAAAAGTACGCCAAGAGCTTAAATACCTAGGCGTCATCATTGACCAAAACCTCTCCTTCAAGACACAAATACCAGCTACATTAGCCAAAGCAATATTCTACAAATCCAAGACTCCACAGCAGAATCACGTATAAAACCCTACTACTAACACACAAAGCTCTCTACTGCACCCCTGCTACCCATCTGTAAACCCTCCTTCAACCGCTCAACCCCAACAGGCCACAAGACTCTCCACGACCCACAAACTCACTATACCACACTCCAGAACAAAGCACTCACAACAAACATGTCATAGAGCCTTCAAACTATATACACCCTCCCTCTGGAACACGCTCCCAAACCCTATAAGAAAAATCTCTAACCTTCAATCCTTCCACAAACACCTCAAAACCTCAACCCTGACTCTGAAACAGGAACATACTGATCCTCTCAGAAAATGCACCCACCTAAACTGCTAATAATATGGACCTACTTGTTACTTGTACAGTCAAACCTCGGTTTTCATGATTAATCCGTTCGAAAAAGTCTGACTAAAACCGAAACGTATGAAAACTGAAGCAATATTTACCATAAGAAATAATGTAAATCCAATTAATCCGTTCCAGACACCCCAAAATATTCACAAAAAATACATTTTATAGAGAATAACTATATTTTTACATACAGAAAACAATGAAAAATAAATATAAATGACTAACGAAATGGATAAATGAACATTTAACATCACTGAAAGCAAGCTAAGTACAGTACTGTACAGTACAGTATGTTAAAATCTGGCCTTAGCCACCCCTGACAAGCTGCTGTGCCCAGCTCTCTTCGGAATCACATTGGATTCAGCCCATTAAAATACCTTTACATTATCTGCTCAATGCTTCAGAATGGCAGAAAATCTTAATGATATAGCTTCAGACGTACCCTGCAAGAGAAAGAACTGCCTCCCACATTCATGCAACATCTCCTGCTTACGTTGACAGCTTTTCTTCCCTGCTACCTCCGAGCCTGAGGGGGCGCTCCAGAGAACGGGCAGGTGGTGGACGAAATCGGGGCCTTCCTCTCTGCGCAATCCTTGCCTCTCTAACTCTGACCAGGCTCGAGGATGTGTTTCATTTACGTGCTCAGCTGGCTTTCGCTTCTCATCACGCTGGTGATCGGTGAGTCCGGGGGGCAGTGCTGCCGGGACCGGGGCGGGGCGTTCTGGCAGTGTATACAGACCAGTGTGCAGCGCGAGGGTGTATGTATTTACAGTACTGTACTTTACGAAAACCGAGGCGATGTACGAGAACCGGGACAAAATCTCAGTCAAAAAAGACGTTGAAAACCGAAGCAATGTATGAGAACCGGGACAAAATCTCAGTCAAAAAAGACGTTGAAAACCGAAGCGTATGAAAACCGGGGCAAATGAAAACCAAGGTTTGACTGTATATAGTTACAATGTTCCCTGTACATAGTTGTCTGTTGTATGTAATTTGAATCTCTTATGTTCAATGTAAACCACTTTGACCCAGTGAAAAGTGGCATATAAATTCTGCTAAATAAATAAATGCCCAGATTAATATGTTCTGTATATTAATTAAATCGAAATATCCAAGAGCAAATGAGTTTTGAAAAATTCAGATGCAAAACTGTCATAATTGTTGGCGGCATGCAGGGGCATGTTTGGATAGTATTTTGTAAAAATTGTTTGCTAGTTTGACTGGTAACTGTATTATAACTGGGTATTACGTTTTGTTGCTGTCAACCCAATAAAGTTTAAATGAAAAAAAAAGAAAAAAAAAGTCCTAATGCTGGCATCTGGTCTAGTCCATGCATTGTCTAAGTGCCTCTAACATCATACAGTGTGTTGAAAGAGATGAAAACAAGGGGGGGGATTTATTTTGCTTGCTGTTACACTTTCCAGTGTTTTCGCTCCGGAGAAAACAGAAGTACGATCTTTTGAAATACTGCAGATAGTAGCAAAACTCAAGCAATTAGATTCAGCTGTCAAAACTGGCGCACTAACCCGGATCTTTCCAGCCCCTTCTGTGCATACTTATAGAGGCAAGGTCTATGCTGTAAAATGTTTAGAAGACTTTAAATCCTATTATAAATAGCCGTGCTGTGCCAAGAACAACATTTACACTAAGATACATTTTCAGACCTGCCAGGATCCATGTGCAAAATGGCTATCAAGTTCTTGTAAACTGGAAGATTAGGCAGCACAGCTGGGTATGCTCACGTCTCAAAGGGCCAGATGCATTTTCAGTTGCATAAATCAGCTGCAATTTAGCATGTTGGGCTCTTTCTCAGTCTATTAGAGTGATGCTCAATATTAAAGCAAACAGGATTGCAAGCAATTGGAAGGAAGAATGAAGCTTATAAGATGCACCTGTTAAATGTCTTTGCAATATATTCATGTTTATTCCTATTGTGTGCTTGCTTTCTGTAAAGAGATGCTGCTCTATCATATATCTTTTGAATGCTGAGGTCTTGCTCTGAAATTGAAGTATTTTGGAGTGTTCTAATTTGTTGTCTATTTATCTGTCACGGGCTAATAAAAAAAAACAGATAAGATGGGTGGTGGCTCTGAAGACAGAGGTTGGAAGTTTCTGGCTTCTCTCACTAGTCTGTAAGTGGATGATGAACAACCTCACTCAAATGGGCATCTGTAGTATGGAGTGGAGGAGTAGCCTAGTAGTTAGAGCAACTGCCTAGTGTCCAGAAGATCAAGGGTTTGATTCCCACTGGCACTCCTTGTGACCTTGAACAAGTTGCTTTACCCTCCATTGCCTTGGAAGAAAAGGCCTGGCAATCTACTTCCAGTGATTTATTGTCATTAAAACCCAGAGGCAGCTGGGTCACCAAGAGACAGCACTAAACAACAAAATGCTAAGGGACTGATATTTTGTAAAATTAGATTAGAGTGTATTTGCACCCCTCTCCCCAGCAGCCACACAACCCCAGATAAGAGCAGCCGAGTGCAGCTGGAGCCCAGTGCTTCTCTAAAAACACTCTTCCTGCTTGGGTTGCCAACCGGCTACATATGCACCCAACAGGCTCGACCCAGTCCTGGGTTTATCCCACTGCATGCAGCGACATGTAGTTTTACTTTTCTTCTGGCGTGCAATGGAGAAATCAGAACTACATATCCCTGCATGCAATGGAGTAGAGCCAGGACTGGATCAAGCCTGTCAGGCGGATCTGGAGCCAGTTGGCAACCCTACTTCCTGCCCATGATGCAACTCTTGTCCATGCGGTTAACAGCTGAGATCATGGTACTCCATAGATTTCTAGAGCGTACCGTATGGATGCAAGAGCTTTGAATGCAGCAGAAGAGATTAGAAATGTGCCTGCCCATCATCCTGCTAACTCATTCTCCTGCTTATCAGGATCAAAGAAGGAACCAGGTAAATGGGAGGCAGAGCAAGAGAGAGGGACAACAGATGATGCTTATATGAGCAGAGGACTTGCTTAAAAGAATTAGGCTCAGACTCAGAGAATCCCCACTCAAGGTTTTGTTTATTAAATCACCAGACAGAACCTTCTCCCACAGCAAGAATAATCCTGTAAAAGAATATAATTGGATATCATATATCATTACCAGCAGCACAGTTCTCCTCCACTGCTAGGCACATTGAGGTAATACAAAACCCTGCAAAAAAGGCACCTATAACTTATAGCTAACCTGTCATACCATAGTAGTACTAACTGCTAAGATTCACACAGCAGCAAACCTGGCTATGAAAAGGCAGCACTGTAAATACTACACCAGGTCTTAGAACTCCAGTACACCTCCTATTGGGAAAACAAAACAAGTCGGACTACACAGAAGGTAACACTAGCAAAATACCATACCTGATAAAAGCATGGACAGAGGTTCATTAAATGCAGAATAAAGGATCACAAATTAGAAAAGAAAATATTCAAGCAAAATTGGACTGGAAACCCAAAGAAGTCAGCAGGGCTGGTGTTAAACATGCGGGGGTAGAGGACAGGGGTCCCAAAGCCCGCCTCCTTCAGATTGAGGCAGACTTGCAGCCCCCTGTGGCATGGGGGCCCAGATAGGGTTGCCAACTGGCTCCAGATTCGCCCTACGGGTTGGATCCTGTCCTGGGTTTACCCTACTGCATGCAGGCACTTGTAGTCTTGCCTATCTTATAGAGTGCAATAGAGAAAACAGAACTACAAGTCCCTGCATGCAATGGGGTAAACCCAGGACTGGATCCAATCTGTCGGGGGAATCTGGAGCCAGTAGGCAACTCTAGGCCCAGGGCAATTGCCCTGTTCTCCAGTCCCTAACGCCAGCTCCTGAAGTGAGACTCTGCATGCAGTGCATCATCAAAGAAAGAGAAACAAAAAAGTACTTCCTTCCCTACTGAGCAAAATACAAGCACATTATTAGAGAGGCACATTTCCCAAAGTTGACATATTCCAATTGATACATTTAAAATAGGATGATTTTATATTTCCTACCTTTGTTGTCTGAGCAATTTATTTTCTAGTTGCATTGGTCCCAGTCCTGGTTTCTACTTCCTCTGTCATCTCTATTTCTTCGATCTCCATTTTTCTCTCTCCTGCCTTCATCTCTGACATTGAACTTTTCCTTTCAGCTTTCTTTCTTTATTTTTCTGACTATCCACTCAGATTTTACCTCTCCTTCTCAGTCCTTAATTACAGAGTTGCCAAGTTATTGAGTTCCAGGAATGGGTTTGTTTTGGGGTTTTTTTTGCCAGATCTGGTTTTAAATTTGCATTGCAATGCAGTGTGGTATTTGTAGTCCCTGATTTTACCTATTGGAATGAGTACTGCAGGTCCCATAATATATCAAAATAAGATTATCAGAATTCCAGGACTGGCTTAAAATCTCATCCTGGAACTGGGTAACCCTGCAATTACCCCCTGTTTACTGCACCTACCTTTAGTTTTCAATCTCTACCCTTTGCCAGGCCCTCCTATTTCCCATCTCTCTTCTCCCTCTTCTTACTTTTTAGTCTGTCACTAACCTCCCCCCTTTCTCTTCTCCCATTCAACACCTCCCCTTTCCCTTTCTTTCTCTCGTTGTTCTCCCCTCCAATCAAATCTCTTTTCTTTATTCTCTTCTCTAGCATATCTCCTCTCTCCCCCACCTCCATCGCTTCTCTACTCCCTTCCTCCCTCCCTCAACATGTTCTCTTCCTTTCCTGCCCCTCCCCCCTCATGACTCATCATCTCCTTCTTTCTATTTAACCCCTGCTGCTTCTGCTGTTGCATCTCCCCACACCTGCAGCTTCAGCAGTGAAAAGGAAAATAAATGCAAGGCTTTTGAACCCATGTGCATATTCAAGGCCATGCTGCAACCCTGCCCCAGGCTTTCCTGTTACTGAGGGACTGTAATATGGCAGGTCTTTGAGCACTTGCAGGGGCTCAAAGTCCCCATACCAGTGTTGCCAAGTTACCCAGTTCCAGGAGTGAGATTTGTTTTGCCAGTTACGGTTTTAAAATTGCCTTGCAATGCAGTGTGGTATTTCTAGTCTTTCATTTTACCCTCTGGAATCAATGAGGCAGGTCCCATAATGCATTAGGATGAGAATGTCAGAAATCCAGGACTGCCTTAAAAGCTCACTCCTGGAACTGGGTAACTTGGCATCTCTGCCATACCAGAGTTGCCAAGTTACCCAGGAGTGAGATTTGTAAGCTAGTCCTGGATTTCTGGATTGCAAATACCATACTGCATTGCAATGCAAATTTAAATCCAGAACTGGCAAAAAATCTCACTTAAACTAGGTAGCTTTGCAGCTCTGTGGAACAGCATAATGATATTCTTAATTTTGTTCTCTATTCCTTTTGGAATAATCCCAAACATTCTATTTGCTTTTTTAGCAGCCTCACAGGGCCGGTGCGACACCAGAGTTGCCAAGTTACCCAGTTCCACGAGTGAGATTTTTGCCGGTTCTGTTTTTTAAATTTGCATTGCACTGCAGTGTGGTATTTGTAATCCCTGATTTTACCTATTGGAATCAGTGCTGCAGGTCCCATAATGCATCAGGATGAGATTGTCAGAAATCCAGGACTGGCTTAAAATCTCACTCATGGAACTGGGTAACTTGACAATTCTGCAACACAATAAGCACAGAAAACATGGAAAGGTGTGTTGGGGAGGGGCATCAAAGTAGTCGTGAGATTGGCTCTTCTACCTCTGTTTGCGTGGTTTGGTTCATATTAGCTTCCAGCTGTGCAGTGCAGGAAGGAACTCTGGCACAATTCTCACGAGACTGGAGACTGCGAGACTTGCACCAGAGCTCCTTCCTGGATCATGCAGCTTAAAGCTAATAAGTGCCAAGTCCTGCAGAAGGAGGTAGTGGAGAGGTGTTCACGGTAGTGGAAGGAGGGTGGCGATAGTGGTAGGATCAGCCAAGTGGGTTATGGAAATAGAGATGAGACACTGGATTAGGGTTGCCAACTGGCTCCAGATGCACCTGACAGGCCTGATCCAGTCCTGGGTTTACCCCATTGCATGCAGGGATATGTAGTTCTGCTTTTTCCTATTGCACTCCATAAGAAAAGCAAGACTACAAGTCCCTGCATGCAATGGGGTAAACCCAGGCCTGGATTAAGCTTGTCGGGTACATCTGGACTCAGTTGGCAATCCTACACTAGATATGAGGAGAAGGGGTGGGGGGTGGCACCAGAAACCCTAGCTCTATCCCTGCAGCTGTAGAACACTGGGTTGAACATTTCAATATACTGCCCACAATGACTCCAAGATCTTTCGCTTGGGTGGTGATTCATGTCTGGGAGCCCAGCATTTTGTACCTGTAGTTGGGAATCATTTTCCCTATGTGCATCATTTTGCACTTGTCCATATTAAATTTTATCTGCTATTTATTCGCTCAGCTTCCTAGTCTCACAAGATCTTTTTGCAAATCCTCACAATCCTCTGCCCTTTTAATGATTTTCAAGAATTTTACGTTATCTGCAAATTTGATCCCTTCACTCATCTAGGGTTGCCAACTGGCTCCAGATGCGCCCGACAGGCTTGATTCAGTTCTGGGTTTACCCTATTGCATGCAGGGACATGTAGTCTTGTTTTTCTTATAGAGTGCAATGGAGAAATCAGAGCTACATATCCCTGCATGCAATGGGGTAAATCCAGGACTGGCTCAAGCGTGTCGGGCGCATCTGGAGCCAGTTGGCAACCCTACACTCATCTCTCCTATTTCCAGATCATTTATGAATGTGTTAACCAGCACTGGTTCCAGTACAGACTCTCTGCTTTCTCTCTTTTAGCCAGTTTGAAGTCCACAAAAGGGCATGGACTCTTAACCTATGATTCTTTAATTTCCTAAAGAGTCTCTCATGAGGGACTTTGTCAAATTCCACCTTAAAATCCAAATACTCTATATTCAGTTAGCTCACCATTATCCACTTGTTTATTTAAACCTTCAATAAAGTCTAATAAATTTGTAAGACAAGGCTTACCTTTGCAGAACCCATGCTGCCTCCTTCCAAGTTTCAAGTGTTAACTTTATTTGATATACCGTAAGTTAAACAAATGCGTAAGTGTTTTTGAAGCAAAAAATGATACACAAATAATATGCATGTAAGCAGAACAGAATAAAGACCAGGAAAGGAGGGCATGCAGGGGAATAGATACAAAGTCCCATTAGCAACAATTCATCCCCAGCACCTAGCCAGCGAGCAGGTAGATTGCTTTGAAATCAGGGCTGCTTGACACTTTCTATGAGATGATTCTTGATGCAGATTGAGAGGTCATTCCACAAATGAGTTGCCATTTTGCCAAAGATGGATCACCTAATTGATTCAAACCTTATAATAAAGCACGATGGGACCACAAGAAGGTTGTGTTGGGTAGTGTCATAACATTCGAGCTGGGGTGTATAGGATTAATAGACTACCAAGGAAAAGGGATCGTCCTGTGTAGAAGATTTGATGAGTGAGCATTATGAATTTGAGAGAGATTCTGAAAGCCATTGGCAAGCAGTGCTCTTCTTTTGGTTATGGTGTAATATGGTCATATTTCTGCTTCCTGAGATCAGTTTCAGAGCGGTTTCTACACCAACTGATACAAGAGCTATTCATACCGTGAAGAAATAAATTGCTGAAATCTAATCAATACAATACTAGGGCATGAATCAGAATACTGGTAAATGTAATATAAAAACCTGTACGAACCATTCAAACCATTTTTAGCACAAACAAACATTTCTTCACAAAACCAGAAGTCTGTGGGAAAAACTGAGCATATAAACCAAAACAACTGACAGCTGAGCCCTAAAAATGTATAGCAGTAGGCTGAAGTGAGTGGGCCTCAGTTTTATGAATGTTTAGCTTTTGTCTATGATTTTCTATCCAGTCTGACTCTGGTGAGTTTGGAATTGCTTGAAGGTGTTTATATGGTCAGTAAATTTGTTTTTAGTATAGTTTAAAGTATTTTACCCAGCACCGATGTCAGGCTCACCAGTCTATAGTTTCCTGGATAACCCTAGGCATGGCCGGTGCGACTATTAGACAAACTAGGTAGTCACCTAGAGTGCTGATGTCCTGGGGCCATCTATTGCCATTGCTGCGTGCTGTCCCTCTCCGGGGCCTGCATTGACGGCAATGCCATGAGAGTTTAGGTAAGCACCATGCCACGGTTTCAATGGCACTGCCGCAGCTGAAGGCCCCAAAGAGGGGTGGCAGTAGCAGCAATGGGTGCGAGAGGGCAGCAGGATGGAGGGTTCGCCTAGAGTGCCTCCAATCCTTGCACTGGCCTTGACCCCAGGTGTCACTAAAACTTTCTATTCATGCTGACATGCTATTAACAAAGGAGGTGTGGGCAGGGGTATACCACGCCATAAATGCACCCTGTGCGATTTGCACATCTGACACGACCCCTACCCCCAATTACAGCTTTCTCATTTGCCATATGCATCTCCCCATCTTTACCCCCATATCCAGTTGGCTCTCCCCCACACTGCCTGCCCTTGCCCAGCCGCCATTGCTTTTAGTGTTGCTTTAGTGGCAGCAGTGCCAGCAGCGGCATCCAATTAGGAAAAAAAACACGTGGGTCTTTCCGACTCTGCGCTTGCATGCAGATCTAATCCCCACCTCCTCTGACGTATGCTCGCGTCCGAGGAGGGAAGGACCACACCAGCTATTCAAATGCGGATCTTTGCAACTCTGCCCTTGAATGGCTGGTCTGGTCACTCCCTCCTCTGATGCCAGCATACGTCAGAAGAGGGAGGGATCAGATCTGCATGCCAGCAGAGTTGGAAACACCCGTGTTTTTTTTTATCAGCTGGATAATGATGCTGCCACCACCACCAAGGCAACACTAAAAGTGTCAACGGCAGGCAAGACAGGCAGCGTGGGAGAGAAAAGAGGCCAGCAGCCCCCAAATGCATCCTTATTTCTTTGTGCCCTGTGTGGCTGCACCTCTCACACAGGGCTAGGTATGGCACTGGGTGTGGGGCTCTGGAACTAGCATGTTAAATGTCTGCATGGTAGGCAGTGGGAAAAGTAGCTCAGCCTAAAAGGAGGGACCATGAGGTACCTTAGTGGGAGTATAAATACCCAGAGGTTTGGAAAGAAAGCATGAGCATAAGAACATAAGAAATGCCATATTATGTCAAACCAAGGTCCATCAAGCCCAGTATCCTGTTTCCAGCAGTGGCCAATCCAGGTCACAAATACCTGGCAGGTTACCAAAGAGGCACACAGATTCCACAGTACTCGTCTGAAGGCAAGCAGTGGATTTCCCTAGTATTCTTTAATAATGGTTTGTGAACCTTTTCCTTCAGGTACTTCTCCAAACCTTTTTTAAACCAGCTATACTAACAGTTTTTACTACATCCTCCGGTAACAAATTCCAGGGTTTGATTACACATTGAGTAAAAAAATATTTTCTCCTATTGTTCTTAAATGGGTTGCTTTGTAGCTTCATTGTGTGTCCTCTAGCCTTTCTACTTTTTGATGGCGTAAGCAACTGATCTACGTTAACCCGTTCCACTCCATTCATTAATTTATAGACCTCATCATAGACCCCCTTAGCCATCTCTTTTCCAAGTTGAAGAGCCCTAACCTTTTAAGCCTCTCCTCATAGGGGTATCCTTCCATCCCCTTTACCATATTTGTGGCTCTTCTTTGTACCTTTTCTAATTCAGCTATATGCTTTTTAAAATATGGCGACTAGAATTGCACATAATATTCAGGGTGTAGTCGCACCATGGAACGATACAGAGGCATTATGATGTCATCCTTTGTTTTATTCCCCATTCCTTTCCTTATGATTCTTAGCATTCTAGTTGTTTTCTTGGTCACTGCTGCACACTGTGCGGAGGGTTTTAACATGTTATCCACAATGATGACCAAATCTTTTTCCTGGGTGGTGGTTTCTAGGGTGGTAACCATAGTTTGGGTTGTTCTTTCCTAGGTGCATAACTTTGCACTTGTCCACATTAAATTTTATCTGCCATTTGGATGTCCAGTCTTCCAATTTTTCAAGGTCCTCCTGCAATTTTTCACAATCCTCTTGCGTTTTAACAACTCTGAATAATTTTGTGTCATCTGCAAATATGATCACCTCACTCATATTTCCTATTTCCAGGTCACCTACAAATATTTTAAAAAGCAGCAGGCCCAGCACAGATCCCTGCAGTACTCCACTATTCACCTTTCTTCATTGAGAATATTGGCCATTTAGCCCTATTCTCTGCTTTCTATCTTTTAAACAGTTCGTGATCCACAATACTACACTGCCTCCAATCCAATGATTTTTTAATTTCTCCAAGAGTCTCTCATGAGGGACCTTGTCAAAGGCATTCTGAAATTCTAGATACACTATATCAACTGGATCACCTTTGTCTACCTGTTTATTCACACCTTCAAAAATAAAATATAATAGATTAGTAAGACAAGACTTTCCTTGGTTAAATCCATGTTGGCTTTCTCCCATTAAACCATGGCTATCTACATGTTCAGTAATTTTATTCTTTATAACAGTTTCTACCATTTTGCCCAGTACAGATGTCAGGCTCACTAGTCTGTAGTTTCCCGGATCACCCTTGGAAACCTTTTTAAAAACTGGAGTTACATTGGCTACTCTGCAATCCTCAGGTACTACAGATGATTTTAATGATAATTCACAGATTACTAATAGTAGGTCTGGAATCTCATATTTCAGTTCTTTCAACACCCTTGAATGTATACCATCCGGTCCAGGTGATTTGCTACTCTTCAGTTTATCAAAGAGTTGTAATACATCCTCTCAGTTTATCGATATTTCTTTCAATTCTTCCACTACATCACCTTTGTATACGATTTCAGGCATGGGTAACTTCCCTACATCTTCTTCAGTAAAGACCGAAGCAAAGAATTCATTCAGTCTCTCTGCTATGGCCTTCTCCTCCCTCAGTGCCCCTTTTACCACTCTATCATCCAATAATCCAACTGATTCTCTCACAGGTTTTTTGCTACGAATGTACTTGAAAAAGTTTTTATTATAGGTTTATGCTTCCAGGGCAAGCTGTTTTTCAAATTCTCTCTTTGCCTGCCTTATCAATGCCTTGCATCTAACTTGTCAATGCTTAAGTTGTTTCCGATGCTCCTTTCCTGAAGGATGCTTTTTTGGCAACAGCCTGTCTGACCTCGCCTTAAACCATGATGGCAGTTTTTTGGCCTTCCTTCCACTTTTATTAAAGCATGCAATGCATCTGGCATGGTTTGTGATCCCTGTGTCCAAGAAGCCTGATCACCCCTCCTCACCCAGAAACAAAAAAGGTGTGAGTATAAGAGTAATAGGAGACTCTTGGAGTCAAACCTGAGGAAGCTGTCTTGCCAGTGGGGAGACTGCCATAACTATCTATGAAGCTGTTGTCATGTACATTGAGGAACACCCCTATTACTTAAAACTCTGGTTGTCTTACTACCTATATACCCATATGTTATTTATTTCTTATATACTGCTCCAGCAGCTAGCATGCCGTGTCCTAGACGGCTCACAATCCAGGGGTTAAAACCAATTAAAAAAAAAATCACAGTATAGCGAGGCCGTGGGGCGGGGTCTCCGTTGGCCGACGGTAACCGTGAGCACGGCCAGGTGCAGGGACCCTGCTCGTGGCCACTCGATAGGCTGCATTTGGGGGCATCATTTAAACCCATTGGCTCATCGGTGATGGACGGTCGGGTGAGCCAATGGGAAGAGTGGAGCCAGGGGCATTGTGGGGAAACACGCGGGCAGCGCTTGTCTCCAATGGCAGGGGTAGAGGAAGGGTGCAGGGGCTCTGGCTGTGGCTGCAGAGAGTCGTCGTTGGACCCGGGTGGCAGGAAGTTGTTGCAGCATCGCGCGGAGCAGAGCAGAGCCGGCATCAAGAAGCTGCAGCTGTTGGTGAGCTGACGGCTTACTGCTGGAGCAGGTTGGCGGTGCAGGCATTGGAGAAGGCAAGTGAGGTGCTGGGCAGATTGTGCTTCGCTGGGGGGGGAACTATTATATTAAAAAAATATATAAGGAGAAATAAAGAAATAGGGCAATTTCTCATCGGGCCTTGAGGTGAAAATGCCTTCGCGGAGGGGGCGGCAGGGGAGGGTCAGGGGTCCTGGTGGGGGGGGGGACGGGCTGCGAAGGGCATACCAGTGCCTTCAGGTGTGGATTTAGGAGGGGCCACTAGGGAGTCTGAGAGGGGCAGGGTGGTAAATAGGGGTCAGGCGGCCCGTGGGTTCGGGGGTAGGGGCACCCCGAGTAACAGGAGGGCTGGGACAAGAGGGGGGAAGGCTCCAGCCCCAGCCAAGCTGCATAGAGGGAGACCCTCTCTATGGGGGGAACAGGGGGCCTGGGGTGGGCGATGTAGGGCCGTGGGCTAGTGGCACCAGGCTCCAAGAGCGAGAGATGGGATCCAGTGAAGCAGAGGTCTCAAATGAGGCTATTATTAGCGAAGTGGTGGGCGTCATTGAGGCAGACGGGAGTGCAGGGAATTTTGTGGGAGCGCAAGGCCTGGGTGGGCAGGGGCAGGTTGGTTGGGGTGGAGGGCTGGGGGTTGGAGGATGGGTCACGCCATGGTGTGGGGCCCCCCAAGCTTTGGGGGTCAGGATGGGTTGGTCAGGCGGGCAAGGAGGTGGGGGGGGGGGGCTGGGGGTGGGCAAGGAGGTGGGGGGGGCTGGGGGTGGGGGGCTGGGGGTTTCCAGATGGGTTGGTCAGGCGGGCAAGGAGGTGGGGGGGGGGCACTAGGTGCATCTGCATCATGGTAGCATTGGATGGGAGGGGGGCAAGGCTCTTCCAGGGCCAAGTGGTTGGGGGCTTGGCATCCTGCTTTGCCCCCTGTTGTCCCCCTCTTTCCTTTTCCTTTTTCTCTCCACAGGATACAGCAATGGTTCAAGCTGCGGGGCAAGGTCAAGGAGTTTAGCAGGCCGCAGTGAATATGGATGCAGGAGCTTCTTCGGGATGCACACGGAGGCCTGAGGCCAGCATGGTGGATGCTAGAGGGATGCAGTGGACGGACATGGGGATCCTGGAGCCAGCGATCCTTCCGAGGGGGATGCAGGCTGGTGACGCGGCAACGGGAGGTGAGTTGCAGGTGTGTGGTGGGGTTGGGGTGGAGCAGATGGGCACGCAAGAAGGAGGGGGGTTTAAGGCAAAAAGAAGAGAAGGCATTCGCGTAGGCATTGGCGCAGTTCTGAGTCGTTCTCTTCCTCCGCTTCCACCTCCTCGTCCTCTTCATCGGGAACTGCATGTTCAGATCATGGGGTAGGCCAGGCGCAGGTTGGGTCCACGGGGGGGGGAAGGGCATGCCTAGGTTGGTCTCATTCTCGGAATTATGGGAAGGGATGCCCAGAAATTAGCATCATAAGATTAGGAAGCGGCAGTACATAGACATTTTCCATTTGTTGGAGGGCACGAAGCGTTCGGGCGAGAGTAGGAAGAAGTGAAAGGAGGATGAGAAGGCGGGGCGGATAAAGAAAGTGTCGCGTAATGTGGTAAATTGGGCTAGAGCCTTTTTGCAGTTGGCAAGTGTTTGGGGTTATCAGTCTCCTGAGGATTATGGAATGTTGTTGGCCTATGCGGACTCCATTTTGGAGGCGGCACAGATGCATGAGGGGTGGGCCTGGTTGAATTACAACGAAAGGTTTAGGGACAAGATGGAGGAGAGTAAATTGTTGACCTGGGGTATGCAGGATATCAATTTGTGGCTGACCCAGATGTCGGTTAGAGCAGGTGGCAGCGGGGGGGTGGGGGGGGCGAGAGGTGGGACGGGGAACGTGACGGGAATGGGTCGTTCCTTTCGTGCGGGGGGGGGAGGGGGGCTGGGGACATCTGTTGGTGATTCAATAAGTCCTCATGCCCGTTTCCCGATTGTAAGTTCCGACATGCCTGCTCGGCCTGTGGTGATGGACATTCAGCAAGTAAATGTATTAAAAAAGGCGCCACAGGTGTCCCCTTCCCAGCTCCCAAGTAATAAAGACGGTGCGGCATTTTGCAAAGATGGTCCGCGATAAGTTGGCAGTAGAGCTGAGCTTGGGTAGAATCGCAGGTCCTTTCGCAGAGCAGCCCCTTGGGAATCTGGTGGTTTCCCCGCTGGGGGTAGTGCCGAAGAAAGAGCCCGGGAAGTTTCACTTGATCCACAACTTGTCATTTCCGGTAGGGGCGTCAGTGAATGATCACATACCAAGGGAGCTGTGTGCTGTTCGCTATGCTTCATTTGATGAGGCGGTTAAGTTAGTGAAACAGTGTGGCCCGGGAGCTTGGATGGCGAAGGTAGACATTGAATCTGCGTTTCGATTGCTGCTAGTGCATCTGGCTGCGTTTCATTTGTTAGGATTTTGTTTCGAGGATGAGTTCTACGTGGACAAATGCATGCCTATGGGGGTGCTCGGTTTCTTGCGCCTACTTTGAGAAGTTTATTTCCTTTTTGCACTGGGCGTTGGTCCTGAAAGTCGGTTGCGGGAACGTTGTGCATTATCTGGATGATTTCCTTTTTGTTGGCACGGCGCAGTCGGAGGAGTGCCAGCAGTTGTTGGAAGGCTTTGTGGATATGGCTAGCGTATGTGGGCTTCCATTGGCTGTTGGTAAAATGGACGGCCTGGCGACGTGTATCACTTTTCTTGGGGTGGAGCTCAATTCTCTGGAAATGGTGGCGCGCCTCCCGATGGATAAAGTGGTGAAGTTGCGAGTACTGGTGGCTAATGGGTTGGCGTCCACTAAGCTATCCTTGCGGGAGTTGCAAGAATTGATTGGCTCCTTGAATTTTGCATGCAGAGTCATACCGGTGGGTCGTGTGTTTTTGCAGCAATTAGCAGCGGCCACAGCCGGAGTAAGGAAGCCGCATCATCGCATCAAAATGTCCAGGGTCATGAAGGTGGACTTGAGAGTCTGGGACGAATTCCTGGAAGGTTTCAACGGGATATCGGTCCTGATGGAGGCAGAGATGTCCAGCGCAGATTTACAGCTGTACACGGATGCGTTGGGGAGTGTGGAGCTGGGTATATATTTCGTGGGGAGTGGTGTGCCAGTTGGCCACAGGCATGGCACGCAGCTGGTTTGACTAGTAATATTAAGTTTTTGGAGCTTTTTCCCTAGTTGGTAGTGCTGCAGTTGTGGCCCGACAAGCTCTGGAATCGTAAAGTTGTTTGGTGGTGCGACAACGAAGCAGTGGTCGCTGTGGTCAACCGGTATGCTCCGCGCTGTGCACAAGTAGCGGGGATGATGAGGGACATAGTTTTGGCTTGTTTGCGTTTGAATGTGTTTGTGAAGGCCAGACATATACCTGGATGCACTAATAGAATTGCTGATGCGCTTTCTCATTTCAAGTGGGAGCTGTTCCGGACCCTGGCACCAGAGGCGGATGCCGAGGGGTTGACGGTTCCTGAGCAATTATGGCAGGTTGGCCAACAGAGATGGTGAAGCTGCTGTGGAATTCTGTGTCTGTAGAGACGTGGTCGGCGTATCAGAAAGGTTGTGATAAAGTGGTCAAGTTTCTGGAGTCCCGAGGTTGGCAGCCCGGTGTCACCGCTGACAGCTTACTGGGTCAATGTATAGTTCATGAGAAAGGAAGCGGGGTTTTCAGGGCGTCGGTACGGAGTCACCTAGCTGGCTTTACCTTTTTTGCTAGAGCAGCGGGATGGGGCTACTCGATTCCTGGGTTTCTGGCTTGGAAATTGTTACATGGATGGGAGCGAGCTTGTCCGACTCCTGGGGATACGAGGTTGCCAGTTACGCATGAGCTGCTTGTCAGACTCTGGACAGCATTACCGTGGGTAGCGGTGTCACGCTATGAAGCTACACTTTTCAGGTCAGTGTTCTGTCTGACTTTTTTCGGAGCATTTCGGATGGGGGAGTTGGTGGCAAACTCTGGCCGTTCCACTGGTAGTGGTGGCTTGTTGAGCGGGCATGTGCAGGTTGGGGAGGGGCAGCTGAGGGTAAGGCTCACCAGATCAAAGATGGACCTGTTGGGTAAAGGATTGTGGGTGGTTCTGAAGGAAGTGGTTTCCCTTCCTACATGCCCGGTGGCTGCATTGCGAGAGTACTTGTTGGTGTGCCTGGTTGCGGGATGATTGTTTTTCTTACATGAGGATTGTCGCGTGGTGACGCATTTCCAAGTTGCTGCAGTCCTAAGGATGGTCCTGCGGCATATAGGCGAGGATCCTCGATGATTCGCTCCACATTCATTCCGTATTGGAGCGGCAACCAGTGCAGCAGTGGTGGGGCTGACAGATGTGGAGATACAGAGTATTGGCAGATGGAGATCTCAGGCCTTTAGGGGTTATGTGCGCTTATGAGGGGAGGCATCTGTCCATCTGGCTAACTTCTGCTTTCTCTTTCAGATGCTGTGCGGTGTCCGCATGAATGTTGGATGATCGGACATTTATTTGTGCATTGGGCGGGACTGCAGGCAGCTGAACAGCCATTGGGGAGTAATTTAGGTCTTGACCCGGAAGTGGTGTCCGTACTATGGTTGGGTGAGCGTGGTCTGTGATGGCCACAGCTTTTACCTTTGCTTCGGCGCCATTGGCGGGTGAGGAGAGAGCCTTCAGTGATTCTGCTGCATGTGGGTGGCAATGACCTGGTGGAATGGACTTGTAAACAGTTGATTCGAGCGGTAAAGAGGGACTTGGCAGAGGTTCTTCTTAGGTTTCAAGAAGTTATTTTGTTGTGGTCAGATAGCATCCCAAGGCTTGCCTGCCAGCAACAGCGGCATTGGTCTCGTGGTCTGGCAAAGATCAATCGGCAGATCGGGCGTTGGGTCTGCGACCATTGGGGATACCAAATTTTGCACTCTTGGGTTGATGTGAATTGTGGGGGATTGTACCGGCAGGACAGAGTGCACTTATCCCCTGTGGGGATGGATTTGCTGATGAATGATTGGAAGGAGGCCTTGGAATGTATTGTGCAGTGGGAGGCTCACTGGTCGCAGTTTGGTCTTGGGGGGGCGGCTTAGGGACGTTAAAGAGACGTTAAAGTCCCGGAGGTTTCCAGAGTCCGGAGCCTTAAACTGGAATTGGAGCGGGGGCGGTTTCCCCCAACCCGGATGACCCCTGGCCGGTTTTTGCTAGTAATATGGCGAGGCCGGGTAAAAGGGGGGGTTGAAGTTTGCCGCTGGCCCGGCTGCGGTGGGAGTGGAATGAGGTCACCTTGTTAATGGTATGGCGGGTGAGGGCTCATTCGTTATTAAGAAGTTTATGTTGTGAAAAAATGCTATGGAATGTTATGATTGTTAGTAAAGCTGCGACCAGATGATCCCAAAAGATTGAGTCAGTGTTATTTTTGAATGGGGGGGTGTGGAGGTTGGGAGGGGCTAGTGAGATTGGGGGGAGGGGGGGTAAAAGGGGGAGGTGGGGGTGCAGGTGGAGCACCGGGTCCGACCTGCCCTGGTTATAGTGAGGCCGCGGGGCGGGGTCCCCGTCGGCCGACAGTAACCGTGCGCGTGGCCCAGTGCGGGGACCCTGCTCATGGCCACTCGATGGGTGGTGTTTGGTGGCATCATTTAAACCCATTGGCTCACCGGTGATGGACGGCTGGGTGAGCCAATGGGAAGAGTGGAGCCAGGGGCATTGTGGGGAGACGCACAGGCAGCACTTGTCTCCAGCGGCAGGTGTAGAGGAAGGGTGTGGGAGCTCTGGCTGCCCACCCTCCCGCCCCTCCTCTTTGTTGGGGTGGTAAGGATTAAGAATGGGTTGTCGTAGCTGTGGGGGGAGGTGGGATCCCAGAGGTTTCTGGGGTCTGGAGCCTTAAACTGGAATTGGGGCGGGGCGGTTGCCCCCAACCCGGATGACCCCTGGCCGGTTTTTGCTAGTAATATGGTGGGGCCGGGTAAAAAGGGGGGGGGGGGTTTGAAGTTTGCCACTGGCCCGGCCGCAGCGGGAGTGGAATGAGGTCACCTTGCTAATGGTATGGCGGATGAGGGCTCGTTCCACTCGTTGGTTATTAAGAAGTTTATGTTGTGAGAAAATGTTATGGAATGTTATGATTGTTAATAAAGCTGCGACCAGATGATCCCAAAAGATTGAGTCAGTGTTATTTTTGGATGGGGGGGGGTGTGGAGGTTGGGAGGGGCTAGTGAGATTGGGGGGAGGGGTAAATGGGGGAGGTGGGGAGGATGCAGGTGGATCACCGGGTCCAACCTGCCCCGGTTACAGTTTAAAATCACAAACACATCCAATTTTAACCCTAACTCACATGCCGAGATCAATCTCCATTCCCCATCACCTCCAAACTCAACACACAGCAACCCCAGACCTAAAGAACTCTTTTACATCCCTCCACTACTCCAGTCTAGCCAAACTTTATTTACCCCATCCCATTATCTACCCCATCCCATCAACTAGGCCTTATTTTTTTCTTTTTTACCTCAAACACTCATAACTCTCTTCATGCCTGATATCTTCTGGTAGCCTATTCCAAGATTCTGGGCCTATAATTGAAAAAGCCCATAATCTAAACCTCACCTCCTGCATCCTTACTTTTGTGGGTATTTCCAGAACTAGATGACTATCCTCAATCCAGTGAGTTATCTCTCTCAGACTACCTTCGACTATTTCATTATCCTAGAAACATCTTCTCACATTGGAATCACCAGCTGAATGTCATCTATGTATAGATACCCTATCAAAGCCAAAGACCAGATCAGTGCCTTCAATGGTCTCATAAAATTTTTGAAAAGCAATGGGGACAATGCCGACCCTTGAGGCACTCTGCAGACAGTAGCTTATTCAACAATTCTCTTTCAGTCACACAAAAAGACCATCCTATCATAAACAAATAGACCAGCTACAGAATTACCCCATCAATACCTATGGCCTCATATCCACTACACAGAACCTCATGATACACTAAATAAAATGCACTCACCATATCTAAAAGAACGGAACAGACTGCTTCTCTCTTATCTAAATACCCCCTGACATCATCAAGAACAGTATCTGTACCACGACCTGGTCTTAAGCCTGCCTTGCCAAGTCCAGTCTTCTCCCCTCCCCCTCCCCAACAGTCTTCCAAAAAGGAACTCACTTGAACCATTACAATTTTCTAACTAACCTTTGCCGGGAAAGGTATATTTCTTATATATATTACTAGTTCCCTATCAATATCCCCTATCTACAAGTTGATTATATTTCCTATTTTTTGTCAGACTATTTGCCATAAGGGGTTTTCCTCTCTCATAGCAAATGTTCCTTTTATTCGTTTTAATGAGTTAACAACACCCAAATTCACCCAAATCTGTGAAGCCATATATAACCCATGAGCTCCCTTTAAAATAAGACAAAACACCACCTTAACTTTCCGGGCAACTCCGCATATCTTCAATGTTCTTTCAAGGAAGAAGAACAGCTGCTACCTTCTCATGAATTCTCATCCATCAACTATCTTCATTCCATGTGATATTCTTCAAAAAACAAGGTTGCTGCCTTTACTTGCACACCAGTGGCCAGTAGCAGAAGTTTTAACTTGAGCAGCATAAACAAAGGTATGTTTGACAGCGGGTGATAGCTTGCACAGTCATTCGCAGAAATGGTATTATAATTGATTGTTTCAGCAATATCTTAATCTCCCTTGATGGACAAGAATCAAAACCACAGGTAGAGCACTGGCTTCAGAACCAGGAGACCAGGGTTTGATTCTCATAAGTGGCTTGTCCAAGGCCACAAGGAGTGCTAAACTCTCCATTGCCTCAGAAAAATTCAAGTTATCAATGTCCCTGTTTAATGTACATTACCAAGTTTAAGTTACAATGTAAACCGCTTTGACTGAAATGATAAAGTGGTATAAAAAAACCCCTGTTAAATAAATAGTCACATGTAGCACATCCATGACCTTCTCTCTCAAGACAAAACAGACCCATCCTGCCTATCTCCTTGTCTTCTCTACTCTCTGACCCCTTCCACCTTCACAAACCTCTCTACCCTTCTGATATCATCAATTTCTCAAACTTTTCTCTATAAAAAACTGTTAGTTCTTCTCCATCTAATAATACTGGGTTAGGTATTTCCCTAAAGATCTCACCAACAACTGAGCTTGTTCATGCTATCCAAACAGCTCACTATTCTTTGTTCCCTTAATTTGATCCCAGTACATCAAATATTTCACCCTTTCCACTACTTTATAATACTGATTTATAACCCTTCTCCTCACTTACTTATCCTTCCCCTTGTCATTTCACCCACTACTTCTCTCATATATAGGGGCATGTTTGCTAAAGATTAACTCACGTTCAATAAAGCGTGTTAAGAGCTGCCACTGGGCCATTGCAGCACTTAACATGTGTTAACTTTAATGAATGCTCCTTATTTATTTATTTATTTACATTCTCTTATATACCGCGCTATTCTGCATCAGTGCGGTTTACATTGAACAAACTGAAATTACATTGAACAGGGCATTATAACTTGGATCTTAATCTTAATCCTTAATCTTAAGTAAACATGCCACATAGGGGCCTGTCTACTAAACATTTTTCCCTATTTTCTGCCTATGGCAAAAATGTTTAGTAGACAAATCCCATAGTTATTAGGCTTCTCTTAACTACTTATTTTTCTGTAGTCCACATCAAAGTCTTTTAAGTTTCTCCAAGCACCATAACTTCTCCATTCCCCTTCTAAGAGTTGCATTTCATTAATATTATATTGTTGCTATTGTGCCATCAAATCGGTATCGACTCATGGCGACTCTCTGGATAGTTGTCCTAAACTATGTTTGGTCTTCAGTCAGGCAGCTCATCGTTGACAGAGTGGCACCCATAGCTGCTATTATTGTATTGATCCATCTGTTATAATTAATGCGTTAATGTACATAGTTAAAAATAAAATGTTACTTGTACTGAATATATACTTGTTACATTAATATTCAAACTGTGTTCTCTGTAAACCGCTTTGGAGTTGTCGGAAAAATTTACAATAAATAAATAAAATAAATCTTATTGCTGGCCTTCCTCTTTTGCTTTGACCTTCTATCTTCCCAAGCACGATGTCTTTCTCTAATGATCTCTCTCTTCGTATGATGTGTCCAAAGTATGAAAGTCAAAGTCTTGTCATCTGAGCTTCCAAAGAAAGTTTAGGTTTGATCTCTTCTAGTACTGACTGGTTTGTTCTTCGGGCAATCCATGGTATACACAGTATTCGTCGCTAGTGCCATAATTCAAAGGCATCAATTTTCTTACTGTCTATCTTTTTCACTGTCCAACGTTCACATCCATATGACGTTATTGAAAATACCATGGCATGAACAACTCAAATCTTTGTATGGAGAGAGACATCTCTGCTCTTGAGATTCTTGTCTAGGTCCTTCATAGCCATTTTGCCAAGAGCAATGTGTCATCTGATTTCTTAACTGCTTGTTGTTTCTTCATCGATAGTTGATCCAAGTAAGTTAAAGTTGTCCACTATTTCAGTTTCTTCTCCATCAGTGATGAACTTATTGATTTTGCAAATTGTCAGGATCTTTGTCTTCTTTACATTAAGGTGCAGATCCATTTTAAGACTGTTACTTGATCTTGAGAAGCAAATGTTTCAGAACATCTTCACTTTCAGCCTGTAATGTGGTATCATCAGCATAGGAAAGGTTGTTGATGAGTCTTCCACCAATCTTCACATCTCGTTTGTCTTCATACAGTCCTGCTTCTCTGATGATTGATGATTTGTTCTGCATATAAATTAAATAGGTAGGGGGAAAGTATGCAGCCTTATCGTGCACCTTTGCTGATTTTAAACCATTCTGTTTTTCCTTGTTCCGTACGAACTGTTGCTTCTTGATCAATGCAAAGGTTACGCAAGAGAATAATCAAGTGTTCTGGTATACCCATGCTTCTTAATATGGCTCAGAGTTTCTCATGGTTTACACAGTCAGAAGCCTTGCTGTAGTTGATAAAACACATATTAGATATCCTTTTGGTATTCTTTTGTCTTTTCAAAGATCCATCTCACATCCATGATGATGTCTCTTGTTCCTCGCCCTTTCCTGAACCCTGCTTGCACTTCAGGCAGTTCTCGTTCCAGGTATGGTTGTAGTCTCTGCTGAATAATCTTGAGTAGAATCTTGCTGGCATGTGGGATCAGAGTGATTGTGCGATAATTTCCACAGTCAGTTGGATCACCTTTCTTTAGTATTGGTATAAACACAGATCTCTTCCAGTCAGTTGCCATGATGTTGACTTCCAAATTTTCTGGCAGAGCTTTGTAAGTATGATAACAGCTACATCAGATTGCTATAATACTTCAATGGGAAAGTCACCAATGCCTGGTGCTTTGTTCTTTGATAAGGCTTTCAATGCTGCTTCGACTTCTTCTTTCATTACCAATGGTGTCTGATCATAAGGTACAGGTTGAAATAGCTGTTGGTCCACTTTATCTTTATGGTATAATGACTCTGTATATTCTTTCCACCTTTTTTTGATCTTCTCAGCATCATTCAACATGGATCATTGAGTATCTTGTAACATTTCAGTTCGAGGCTGGAATTTTTCCTTTAACTCTCGCAGCTTTGGAAAAGTCGATCTTGTTCTTCCTCTAATAGTTTCTGCTTCTATTTCCTTGCATGCGTCATTGTAGTACTTCTCCTTGTCTTGTCTGCTGCATGTTGAAAGTCTCTGTTGAGTTCTGTGATTGTCTCTCTTTATCCTCTGGCTTTAGCTTCTCTGCATTTCTGGGCAATTTTCAGAGTTTCTTCAGTCATCCATTTTGGCCGTTTTTGCTTTTTCACCTTTTGTAGAGACTTCTCACTTTCTTCCAACGCAACTTTCTTGATGTCATCCCATAACTCTTCTGGAGCTCTGTCATTTGTATTTAAAGCAGCAAATCGATTTTGCAGACAGTCCTTGAATTCCAGTGGTATATTCTCATTATATTACATTTTATATTTATTTATTTACTGCCCTACTTCAAGAGAGAACAAAGAAATTCACAGCATAATAAGAATATGATACATAATAATCAAGATAATAGCACCATATTTAATACTTTCAAAAACAGCATATAATACAAAATCTCTATTATAACTTCCTAGCTCAAATGCCCTATTTCACTAAGGGGCAGAGGTAACCATCCACTTTCAATTTCCAACCTAACCAAAAGCGATAGGAACAATATCCCAGACAGTCATTGTTACTATTCAAAGAGCTCCACAAGGGACAACCTCATTTGGAATGTACAGTCAGTGATGTCGTGCCAGGTGCAGGAGCTTCTCCTTACTGTCAGACCCCGATGACATCAGCAGAAGGGGAAAGCTTTTTGGGCAGCAATGGAGTTCAGGCTACAGGAAGACCTTCAAGGAACGGAGAGGGCTGGGACAAATTAACTTCCTCCTCAACAGCTCCAGTGAAGAGTGACTAAATCTGTACTCTGTAGTCCCAGATAAAATTATACTAATGCTTTACACAGTGAGAGTGTCAAATATACTCAGCTTCTGAATGATTACATTATATCATTTTGACTTTTATATCTTAATAGAGCATCTAAAGCTTTTTCAACCCACTTGACAAAACTCTTCCTTCCTATACAATAAACATTCCTTTGTATTTATTTATTTAGACAGTTTTGAATACCACCTTATCTTTCAATCAAAGTGGTCACAACACAATTGGGGGATATGAGACACATACACTAATACTTACAGGGAACATGGGCAATGGAGGGTTAAGTTGCTTGCCCAAGACCACCTATGGGACTAGAAACCCCAGTCCTTCCAGCTCAAGGTTGCTATCCTAGTGGGATTTGAACCCCTGATCTTATAGCCTGAGATAACTTGCCCCAACCACTAGGCCACTCCTCCCTCATAGCATAGTTTGCTTCTCTGTGTATTTCCTGAGGGAATGACCTGACACTGATTCACTTTGTAGAGTGAGTTATTTCCTTGATTTTATCTATGCCCTCCTGACTCTACTGAGTATCAGTTTGGAGCATTTGCTGTACAGCTATGCTGCTAATTTTAGGGGTATGTTTACTAAACCATGCTAACCTCTATTTCGGGGTTCAGTGTGTGGAAAGCGCACTGCGCTAAAACTTAGTTTGGAGTCCTGTGCTGAAAATCCTACACTAGTAGGTTAGCACATGGATGGGTGGAGATAAGACGGGTTGGGGCAGAATGTGGGTATTGATGGTACATCATGGTTAGCTTGGGAGTAATGGGTATGCACTAACAGGGAATGCTGCTGCTAGCATGGGTGCCCTTAATGCCACCTCAATGGGTGGCACTAGGCGCACCCACATGCCAGCTTACCATAGTACCATGTGTTTGCAATGTGCCAATGGGAGAGGGATGAATGCACCCCCTTCTGAAATTGACACAAGCCTCCATGCAGGTTTCGTGATCAAAATGTTCTACTAGCGTGTTCTTTAGTAAACATGCCCTTTAGTTTTATCTGAGAACAATGACTTTTAGCTCTTTCTGTAAATTAGGAATAAGATTAGGGTTTTCCCTATGTGCCTCATACTCCTTAAGGGGATAATGGTATCAAAGGAGGTGCTTTTGGATGGGAATTATGACTGTTCTTGTCTTCATCTTATTAAGCAACATAAATTTAAGTCCTTTGATTACAAAGCGGACCGAAATCACGCAGCAGCAAGAAAGCTTAGGGAAGGACATTTTGAGAGAATAAATACAACTGTGTTGCAAAGTACAACGTGTGCTTTTGAGTCAAGGCTGACTCCTGACACCCCTGGGTTTTCTTGGTGGTGTTACCAGGCCTTTCTTTCATAGTAATGGAGATTAGGTGACTTGCCCAAGGAATGCCAGTAGGAATCAAACCCTGGTCCATTTAGACACAAAGCCAGTGTGATAACCACTAGGCTACGCCTCCACTTCCAGACCTGTGCTAAGGCATTCAAGTAGAAATGAAAGAAGAACACAGAATACTCACGTGACGGTTTTCCTTACATCCAGGCACAAAGTACATAGTGGGTCAGACCAAAGGTCCAGCAAGCCCCCTAAGCAATCCAGGTCACAAGTACCTGACATATCCCAAAAGTGCCCCTTATCTCCAGGGATAAGCTGTGGTTTTCTCTCAATTTACCTTAATAACAGTTTAGGGACTTTTCCTCCAGGAATTTGTCCAAACCTTTTTTAAACCTGGCCACACTAACTGCTTTTACCACATCCTCTAGCAATGAGTTACAAAGCTTAATTGTACACTAAGAGAAAAATATATTTCCTTCTATTTGTTTTAAATATACTACTTTGTAACTTCATGGCATGTCCCCTAGTCTTTGTACTTTTGAAAGAGTAAACAATCAATTTATGTTTACTTGTTCCACTCCACTCAGAATTTTATAGACCTGTATCATATCTCCCGTCAGATGTCTCTTCTTCAGGCTAAAAAACCCTGACCTCTTCAGCCAAAATACACATTGCACCTTGCCAAGAAAACCAAGGAGCCGGGTTGCCAGAGGTTTGCATTAACTTGACAGCACACACACACCATATAAAAAAGCAGAGCATTTCTCCGAGAAAAAAAAGTTCAGATACTCATACCGCCAGCTCTTTCATTAGTACATGAGGACCATGGGTCAGTTTCAGAAGGCAATGATAAAGGTGTCAGTACTGCATATCCCCCTCAAAAAAAGCCCTGTATAAAAGTGTGGTAAACAGCCCCACCTCTCATAAATAATTAGCTGCTCAAGATTCATTTCTTCCTTGTTCAAAGGATTTTTTTTTTTGCCAAATGGACCTCACACATTGAATGCTGGTGTCTCCTTCAGAGTTCATTTCCAGAAAGTATTATTCTTTAGAGAACATAGCATTCTTTGTTTTGGAGATACAGTGTGAATAATAATTAATTTAATTTGTAAACCAGGAAAACTAGATTAAGTCAAATGCCTTATTTTCAACTGGTTCCCCTAGGCAAAGAGGCATATAGAGGGAATTTTAGAAGGGAAGTCCAAGTACAATCTGGGATGTCTAAGCCAGAACATCAGAAAAAAAAAACAGGCATAGACAGGTGCAGACATGATTTCACAAACATGAATGTGTCCGATATGGACGTCTGCAGAGGGGGGTGGGGTGGGGGAGAGGCCATCTATATAGACATCCTCAGAACCGTATTTCAGAACCCAAATTTCTACAGTAGGATAGTCTAATGGTTAGAGTAATGGGTTAAGACCAGGGTTCAAATCCCACTGCTGCTATTGTTGACATTGGGGATGATGACATGCTATCTTCTTTATACCCTCTAGATGTTTTTCAGCAGGAATAAGCACTTTTCAGGTTCCTGGAGTAGATCTAACCTTAGATGCCAGATGTCCATGACGTTTCTGAGATCAGGCAGGGATGTCCAGGTTCAGCCATGCCTCCACCATGTCCCCCATTCAGACTTGGATGTCCTCACACTGGGGACATCTCTATGCCTGTTTTTGGATGTCCAAAGCGCGAATAGGGCTTCCAAAATGACCCCCAAAGTGATTTCTCTGCGGTCACACAGAAAGCCAACAAGTCTTCACCTCATATCTCAGAGTGTCTCCTAAACCATAGACACACGCTCAAAACTCAAATCCCCCCTTCTCCTCTCTTTCTTGGTGGCTTACTCCTGAGAAGATATTTTTGCAGGTTTCTATTTTCATGTCATTTCATTAATTGTTTTTTTTACTACTCTATTAGTAGCAAGACTGACCCGTGAGGTGTACAACATAATGCAAAAATAAAAGCATCAGTATTATACAACTACCACAACATACATCAATCCTCTCTCAACCCTAAGTCAAAACCCCACATTCTCAAGGCCCTAAAGATGACTGCTACCTACTAAGTTCTGAAATAGCCAAGTGTTAAAGCAGTGGGTAGAAGGAGACTACTACTACCACTACCACTACTACCAATCATTTCTGTAGCACTATTAGACTGGTCTTCATCTCTGCCTGATGCGGCTGAATTCACTTACTTTGATCTAAGAAAAGGGAAAAGAGAATCAAGTGCTTAAACCTCTATTTAAAAAAAGGATATCTATGAAGAGCATGCCTACTGTATTCCCAATGGGCCCACACAAGGTACCCATGGGAGACAAAGTACTAGGGATTTAAATCTCCAGAGCCATGACATGGCATCGGAAGAGGCAGATCAGCTGGAGGGTGGAGTTCAAGATCATTGAGACCCTCAGCTTTCAACCCCTCCCACTCTTACTGAAGAGGTTTGTGTGAAAAGGAAAAACCTGCCAAAAGTAAGTCAGAAATCATACCCTGTACAAGAATTTGTTTATTTATATGGTTTTTATATACCGCCCCTTTCAGAGATCAGGGGCGGTTTACATTGAACAAACCAGTTACAGAGAACAATTAAAAAGAACCATAGGAAACATTAAACTATATACAAAGTAGCTGCCTGGATCTGGAGCTATTATATAGGGAGCTATTGATAATATATATAACATCAACTATATACATTTAGATTGGTTGTGAGACATGGTTGAACGGGCAGCATTTTAGCCATTGTTGTTATAGTATTTGGTAAGCAGTAAAAGAATCTCCAGTAAGGCAGAGGACCTGGAAAGCTCCCCTCTGATAAAAAGGCTTTCCATAAGCATCATGGCAGCCACAAGCGTGAATCTCTTAAAGAAACAGTATATGATGGTGCAAGCAGGCTGCAATAAAGCAAAAACATACAACAGCCTTTGTCTCTGCTACAAAAAAGATTAGAGAGGAGCTTCCACATGTAAAACGATCACGTTCTGCATCCACAAGACAATCAATGTTCATTCCTCACACAGAAGATTAGGACCTGTTGTTACTCCAGCTAGCGGAAAAGTTACTTCAAGAAAAAAAAATCACTGGAACCTCTTCCTCACTGCATCCTCCTCAGTGCTTCAAAAGTGCATGGCTGGAAGATGGAAAGGACTTACGAGTATCTAACTCCAAGGGCTCATCTGCTATGTGACCCGAATTGGGAGCAGTGCTAGTGCCCATACCGCTTCATCTTCATCTGAAACTAATTCACTGTTATCTTTTGCATCTGACCTGTCATAGGAGGACGCTTCCCAATCAACATTTCTTCTTAAACCCTCCCAAACATATACTGCTTTCAGAGTTGGAAGTCACAACTAATAAGCAACATTTTCTTTCAGTTTGAAGATTTGCCACTGTTCCCAGAGAACAAGGATCCTTGCCTATCCATCCAGTTTTCCAAGGCCTGCAATTAGCCATATGACTGAAAACCTGTTGGCAGCACTCCGGTACTGGGAGTGAATACCAGTGACAGACTGTAAGCCATTTTGGACTGAGACCTATCAACTGTATCTGAATATGCAATTTGCCTTGACCTCAGATTTGGAAGGGTAAGTAATCTAATGCATGCTCAGTAAGTCTTTCTCTGTAAACCAAAGTTCCCACAAGGGAACTCCCTAGAGAACTGCTAAAAAACTGGCTCTTCAAATAATGGAATATTAGTATCATGATCTGTGGAGAGGGATAAAGTAAGTGAGTTAGGATTAAGCTCTATTAGTAAGATATTAGAAATTTGATTACATTTTTACAACATATACCACTTTTTCTAAATCTTAGATTCAAGGCGGATAACAAAAATTAAGATAAGGTATATGTTCTAAATTAACACACTTGGGAGAGCTGAAGAAGATAATTCATTGGATAATATGTTCTACACGAGTACACAGTAAACAAATTTGTTTTGTGCTTTGTAATTTCAATTTGAATTTCATATTTCTGTAGGGGGTTTTTTCAGAGGGGAAATAACAAAACACATATAACAAATATCATTGATGTTTCCTAATATGGTCATTTTATATCTGAAAATGGAACAGTCTTACAATCCACATCTCAGGCTTACCATGTTAATGTTATTAACAAGGAAACACATAGGAACAGAAATATGTAGGTAACTGGATCACAGAAGATGAAAAATGTTTACCATAGGTGAAAAAGAAGAATTGGGAGAGCTAAAAATGATTTTTGGGATTTAATATGGAATATCCAGGTTGCCCAGATAGGGCCTGATTCCAATCCGGAAGTACAGGCCTCTATGCGCCCAGCCAAATCCAGACGCACAGAGGGAGTCACGATTCCGATACCGATCCCACAGGGCACGTCTAGCTCCGCGGGATCGAAATCGTGAACAGGCTGCTATGTACAGGCCAGAACCTCGATTCAGGCTGACCTGCACGCA
The DNA here is from genome assembly GCA_033557465.1 of Ichthyophis bannanicus. NCBI lineage: Eukaryota > Metazoa > Chordata > Amphibia > Gymnophiona > Ichthyophiidae > Ichthyophis > Ichthyophis bannanicus. The sequence continues at coordinate 864,351,627 of CM066036.1, read as the reverse complement.
TAGGCCGTGCCTGACTAACTCACTCTGGAATTTACAATGGAGCCGTGGCACCATGGTGTCTGGTTGCCATGGCACCGTGGCTCCATTGTAAAGCTGCGTCCCAGGCTGCCAGCTCCTACAATGCTTTCCCTGCAGCCCGACCCCCGATCCCCAATCCAGCCTCCCAAGGCCAGGGTCAGACTGTGGGGAATGCTCTCCGCCCCCTCCCACCACTGCCATGTCCCGGGCTGCCGTCCTCTGCCCAATCAGGGAACTTATTTCACCTCAGAGGTGGAATATGTTCCCTGTCTAAGCCGTTGGCCCTGGACGTACAGGGCCAACAACCTCCCACTGCCCATCCTACCACCACCCCCAATCCACCCCTTCCCCACCCCCATCTAACTTCCCCGTACAAAGAGCGGGGAAGGAGGATGGGGATGGGAAAGGGCATGAATAGCGGGATCCCTGCTATTCGTGGCTCAGAATGACCCCCATAGTAAATTAGCTATCCACTCAGTGGTGATATTCAGCTGCTGGCCAGATAGCTATACCAGTTAAAGTTAGGCCAGCTGTTTTTTTCCCCTAACTTTAGCCAATTAGGGTTAACTGGCCAGTGGCTTGATATCGCAACTGATCAGCTAACCCTTGGTGCCACCCCCGCTCCACCCCAGGAATGACCTGATGCTAAGTGGTTAGCTCTGGAGCATTCAGCGGCATAAACTGGGTATATGCTGCTGAATATCCCACTCTGTGGGAGTAACACAATTACAGGTCTGCTAATTGTGTTTGATTTGATTTTGTGCCTTTGAGTCAGTGCTGACTCCTGGCAACCCAGCAGCCTCCTGGGTTTTCTTGGCAGTGTGACCAGAAGTAGATTGCCAAGGCCTTTCTTCCAAGGCGATGGAGGGTTAAGTGACTTGCCTAGGGCCAAAAGGAGTGCTGGTGGGAATCAAACCCTGATCTCTTGCTTACTAGGCCATTAGGCTAGTCCTCTATTCTGCTTTCTTTTACTCCTTTTGAATATTCCCCCTTAAGTTTTCAGCTGAAAATTCATCGGAATTGAGGAGCTTAAAAGTTATGCTTATAAATTTAAGCCTGCCATTAATTTGCTTACATTTAGGAGCTTCATTTATGAACCCAGGCCCCAATATTTAAAGGCCCTTTTCTGGATAACCATGGAGGTTATCTGGATGAGAGCATTGAGAAAGATCAGTGGCACTATCTGGAAAGTGCTGCTGAAAATCTTCCGAGGGCCTCAGCACTATCCGCTTAGGGTAGGGACAGTCTGTGGGCAGAAGAGTGGTGCAGCCTCTGTCCAGATAATGGTGGCGATTATCTGGACAGTGATGATTTTAAGCCGCTGTCTGGCTGCTTTAGGCTGGTGGAAAAAGCTAGCCTAAATATCCTGCTAGGGGCTGAAAATCACAACTATCTGGATCACCACCGCCATTATCCAGAGAGCAGCCACACAATCCAAATATGCAGCAGCAGCCACTATCCAGGTACTGCTCTGAATATTCAGAGGATATTTTGAATATCAGGTAGCTATGCTGAAAATCAGTGCTAAGCTCCTAACTTTTTTCCCGGCCCTAAATTCTCCCCTGTTGCCACCCACTTTTTATGCTTCAAAATTTACTAGGACTGAGTGCCTATATGTACATCAAAACGAGTACAAATATAGGTACTGGGCCCTAGTAAATTTTCAAAGAGGCCAATTTAAGCATATAACTCTCAAAGTTAGGAATATAAATCCTTTTTATATTGCCATCAATTACTTTTATTTTGGTAGGTAACATCACAGTCCTAAAGACTAGTTTTGACCTTTTGTACTGTGAGTACCAAAATAACATACAAAGCACTGTTTTAAGTACTCAGAATAAGAACAGGTCTGGATTGTGAACATTAGTTTTCCTTCTTAAAACAAATTAATCATTTACAAAAAATTTTTTTAAAACGTTACCCTTTCCCTTGCATCTGGGTACTACCATAATCAACACTTCCTACCTCTGTGGCTTTTTTTTTTTTTGGCTTTACTTGACAGTGAGTAATTATAGTAAACTCCAGGAAGCAGAGTGAAAACAAAGTGGAGCTCACGTAAGTGACTGAGAGTGAGCATCGAGGGAGGGCAGGGAGGAAAAGGGGAAAGGCGCCAACGCCTGGGGCTTCTGCTTCAGCATGGATTGGCATACACTTACATGCATTCACACGTGTACATACATACAGTACAGTCTCTCTCATACACATGCACACATACACAAGATGGAGGTAATCTTATATAAACCTTTTCCACATGTAAAACGCTGATTTATGCCATGGACACGCTTCAAAGTACATACAGCGCAAGTAGGTGCATATATGTAGAATAGACGAGCTCCCAAGCAGGCGTAAGTCGGCACCCACAGTCTAGGCACTATGTTTGCAGGGGTTTTGCTAGTATTTTGTACAGACACATAGTCGTCTATGTGTCTTTTAAAATAGGCTAAAAATAGGCACCATCTCCATCTCCAAACCTAGGTGCCGTGTTATAAAATTACCCTCCATATGGACACACACATAGGTACAGCATGCAAAGTCAATATTCAAAATGTTTTATGGAGTTAACTGGCTTTGAAAATCTTGGATAGCCCACTGCATAACCTTTGGCCAGACACCTTGATATGCAGCCAAGAGTTATCCGGACAGCATAAAGAGAGCCAGGAGATGTTGTGGGGACACTAGATAGCAGCGATATTTAGTGCTATCTGGTTAACTTTATCCATTTAATTAGAACCACATAAATATATGTCCTAATGTAAACAGATAACATAGCTGTTTAAGTTTAGGACCACATGAACTTTGAGCAGAGTTCTCAGCATTGAATATGGACCACACACACACAAACACAGTCTCACTCACATGCATGCACACTCACATAAGTCATTACACACACAATCTGCACATGCACACGCAGCAACACAGTAAACAAGAGCAGATGTGCTCAGCAGTGATATATCCACTATGAGTGCGTACAACTCCCAGACACCCTTCCCCCCATGCCCCTCAACAAGCTATTAAATGAGTAAGAGCCACTCTAGGCAGGTTACTACTATGCTTTTGCTCAGATCCACTGGGTTTTAGGGTTGCAACTCCCACTCCATACACATTAGCCCAGTGCTTTATTTCCAGCTTCATGCCACCAGAGATCCTCTGTGTTTATTCCATGCTTATTTGAATCCTGTTACTGTTTTTAGTCTCTACCACCTCCTTCATGAGGACATTCCAGGCATCTACCACCCAGTCTGTGAAAACAAATATTCTCTGACACTGTTGTGAGTCTACCCGCTCGGAGCTTTTCATTGTGATCTCTAGTTCTAGAACTTCCTTTCCATTGAAGAAGGTTTGTTCTTGTGCAGTATTAACACTTTTGAGGCATTTAAAAGTCTCGATCATACTGTCTGTCCTGTCCTCTAGGGCATATGTATTTAGATTCTCGAGTCTTATCTGATATGACTTCTGTTGCCTTTCTCTGGACCACCTCTAATTTATCTCTCTCCTTTTTGAGAAGCAGCTTCCAGAAAATGGGCACGGTATTCTAGGTGAGGTTTCACAGACGGAGCATTATCCTAGCCATTACTTCCTTTTTTTCTCCTAGTTATGCTTCTCCTAAGCATCCCGGCATCTCTCTGATTCTAGACATCCCTTTGTCAGACTGATTTTCTACCTTAAGACACATTTATCCCAAGATGCCCTACTGATCGGTTCATCATGCTCATCTTTGGGTAAGTGGACCCAAAATGCACTTTTTTGCACTGAATTTTAGTTGCGAAGTGTTTGACAGCTCTTTAGATTTTCTTAGCTCATTTTTCTTTCTGTCTGCTTCAAGGGTGTCCACACACATACACACGCATTGTCTCACATACACAGTGACAACACAAGAATGTACACACATATACACACAGAATCTCCCACATATGTAAATACTGTATAGTCACTCATAAAACGTACAGTAGGTATACACATACAAAATGATATATCCACACCCACTCACCCACAGTATTTCTCAGGCAATAGGCATAAACACACACAGTGTCTCACAACATACCACAATACACATACACAAACATACACACACACAATCACATGTACTCACACACATGTATGTAGTGGACACATATGTCATACAAATGCAGTCTCACCATTATACAAGGGTAATTTTATATCAATGCGCTTCATTTAAGACAAGCAAAATGTGCCTATTTTAAGCCTATTTCACAAAGAAAAGAGGCTCCTACTTTTCTTTATAAAGAAAAAGTGTAAGTGGCTGGAAACACATTTTAATTTAAGGAGCAATTGTTTATGCCAGTCCTACAGCATATAAATGATAGTATTCTGTAATCAGCATGTTCATTTGTGTTCTCTGCCTACGCTCTCCCAAACTCCACCCCCGTGCACACCCACCGTGAAAGTACATGCCATGAAATTAATGTGTGTACTTTTGCACTGGGCATGATTTCGTAAGAGGCCATTTATTTATTTAAAAGTTCTTAAAGGGACTACCAAGGACTGTGCGAGTGCAAGAACAGAAGGGGCACCGATGTCATCACTGGGCTTTCAGAAAGCCCAACCAAACCGAGTTCTTGCACGTGGTTGAGTGGCGGGGGGTACGAGATTCGCGAGTCACACAGGGCTTGGTGCGGTCCCGAGTTCTTATATACCACCTTTGTGACCTAAGTCATTTGAAATGGCTTACCAAGCAAAACAAAACAATAAATGATGAGAACATAAGAGGTTAAAATATAGAATAAGGCAGATGAAATAACACAAGCAATTCTATTAAAGCGGCCTATGCCACCACATATAAATGCCCTTTACATATGCAAAATAACCCTTTTAGGTGCCTACTTTCATCTGTAAAAGTAGGCACTTCCTTAGAAAATGACCCCCACAATCAATGAACACCGTACATTCATGCAATCATCACAGAACATAACACACATACGCTTATGCGCTCACAGAAGGGAGCATGCGGTTACACACACCCGAAGCACATACTTGTATGCACACATACAGTGCAGCTGCTAATTAAATTTTCTCACATCTCATCCTCTATTCACAGTTTGATTCTTTTTTTTTAAGAAGAAGAACAGGACAATGCAGCATGACACAAACCCCCACGTAAATGCTGTACAATCCCTTTCTGCCTAAATCCATTGAAAAGAAAGTTTTCCTACTTACAGCCGGACAGTAGCAAAAGCAGGAACATTCCTCTCCCGCTCCCACTGTGGCTCATCCTCTGGTTCCTGTTTGAATTATTTTTTTGTGGAAAGGTTTTGTGTGGTTTGTGGGCTTGGTGCGAGCAGGCAGCTTGTCCTCTGGTAGTGCCCCGGTGAGTCTTAGCTGCCTGCTCAGAGTCTAACATTAGTACAGCTCTACTCTTGGCTAAGCTTAAAGCAAAGGCGGATCCAGCTGTTTCAAATCCAGATGTGGGGGAGGGGGGTGGAAGAAAAGGAGGGGGGTCTGCTCAGGAACTAGGGTTTATGAACAAATCAAAGCAGACTTACTGTATATACAAACAGTGCAAATGCTGACCCAGCAGCAGAACTGGAGTTTGATACCCTGATGACAGGAGGAAGAAATTGTGTGTGTACCCAGGGGGGAAACGTGAAGAGCATATCCAGAGCTGTGAGCTCTGCTACTTTTTAAAAAACAGATTCTCTTTGTAAACAATAGAAACAAAATGAAAAAAAAAATCACCATTTTTCCTACTGTCCCACTCTTTATATTTTGCTTCCTTCAGTTCATATTCATTGGTAATTAAGACTCCTGCCTCGTTCTATGACTACTTTTTTCTCCTTAGTCGCGTTCAGTGTTGACATGTATCTAAATCAAGCAAAATCCCACATGAATAATATCAGCCATTTATAGGATAATGTAAAATACAGTTTATTGGCATTCTTCAATTTGGTTGAGTAGTAGAAGACATTTAGGGGCCGGTTTACTAAACTGCAAATTAGCCTGCTAACGCGGCGGATAGCGGGCGCTCTCTGGACGTGGTAGCAGTTAACATGAATCAACTGCAGATAACACTGCAAATTTCTGTGTGATTTGCGGAAAGTGCATCATCTTCAGGAGGGGGCGGAATTAAGGCGGAGAGTGGGCGTGTCTGCAATGCATGGTTCCCACGGTTCTCAACAGTGCACGGTAACTGTTGGATTTGCAGACAGCATGGGTGCAGCTAATGCCATCTCAATGGATGGTGTCAGTTGCATCCACGATGCTGCCCGACCGTGTTCTCTGCCCTTTCGGTGCGTTACCTGCTGGGGACCTGCTGTGCATGCCCCCCAGAAGATAGTGAACAGCTTTTGCAGCCAATGCAGTGTTCTCTGCACTTTTTTGCCATGTTAGCTGCAAAAGCCTAATGCAGTTTAGTAAACCAGCCCATTAATGTTATGGTAAATAATTGTATCTAGAGATATTGGCCATGTAAAATATTATGGTTGCTTCACCCTATAGGAAAGTGGCACATCAAAGCATGTGACTTTTCAAACACCATATATACAGTAAGTTATTTAAAAAGTCATCTTTTAATGTAAGAGTGGGGGCATTTGTTGCCCTTTGTCGCCATTGTATCAGGAATTATGGGAAGCTACGTGACCTCTTGCCGTCGGTTCCTCTATGTAGATAGCAGAATTACCAGACCGTCAAACACCCCCATACCTCTCTGTCTAGATACTTGATTATCTAAAAATAAATGGTACCTTTTACCCTTGACTGGTTATTATTGCTTAATTAGATCAAGATACAGGACCGACCTAGACATTAGGCAAAACTAAGCGATGACGTAGGGCAGCAACGTCCGAGGGGCAGAAAAGAGTAGCAGCGGACAAAGGAAAACCCTAGATCCTGACAGCCAGACAAACTCAGAACCATGAGCACATTCTTCTACCCGCAGGGAGAGCAGGTGCGCACATACTGTACGCACAAAGCAAGTTTTCATATTTAAAAGTATAGGGGGGTTCATTTAGAAGACCTATTTGGTTTTAAATGTGGGTATGGTGGCAGAAAAATGTGGAAGCTGAATCCATGTGCAAAATGTGATTTTGGAAAGGCCATGATTTACTTATTTAGCTCCAGACAAGTCAGGCCCAATATTTGAAGGGCAGTTACATGGTTCACAGCACTGTAAACTGTGCAACTGCCGCTGTGAGGGATATTCAACAGCACTAACACGGTTAGTGCTGCTGAATATCTGCAATTATCTCCCTTACACGTTCTGGGAAGGAGCGGAGGTGGTGACAAGCAAAAACTGGGCAGTAGCGATATTGCATGCTGCCCGGTTAGCGACCTGTGCTTTAAGGCATGTAATATCGCTGCTGCCCAATTAGCTAATGCAGCTTCCGGCATGTGCGGCAAACCCCGAATATTCAATGCCAGGCCCGCATATGACCCCAGCACTGAATATCCAGGGTTAGGGGTCAGCAGGCATGGCTATGCGCCATAGCAGTGCATAGCCTGCCTAACTGAATATCGGGCTCGTCGTCCTTTGCACGTTTTTCTGGGAGGTGTTCTGAGGGCATTTCAGGGTGTGGCTGGGTTGGCATTGGTGTGTAAATGTGTATGATGTATTTCATAACGGTCAGGAGACATGCATGGCAGGATTTCTAAACATGCCGACTTGCGTCTTCTCTAAATCACAAACAAGCACTGGACTGTTTGAGGTGTTGGTGCCTGGAGGAGCTTTGCTTGCAATTCTTTCTCTTGACTGTCGTCTGTGTCCATGTAGGTGTCCTTTGAACTACCTTTTGTTTCCTTGCATTCTTTCCTAGTCCTTTCTCAAATCTATCTGCCACCTCTTTTCAAAGACCCCTCTATATTCCCTCTACCTGAACTCCTTTCCCCTCCCCCCCCCCCCCCTCGGCTGTACTCATGCCAAACTCCCTGTATCTCTCTCCTGGCCTGGGATGTCTTAGGGGTATGTTTACTAAACTGCGGTAACATAACAGCGTCTACGTTAACACACGTTAAGTAACGTTAACACACGTTAACATTACCTAATGTGCGTTAACGTTACATAATGTGCGTAAACCTTACCGGCTGCATTAAGGACCGGTGAGGGGTGGAGAGAGGGCGAAGAGAAGGGGTCAATGGGCGGGGAGTGGATGGGGAGAGGCCCCTGCTACACTAACGCATTGATCTTAAGGTCAGAACATTACCGCGAGTGAAAACCTCACATTAGAGGTACATTTGCAGGAGAGAGAAACCATTTCGGTCAGCAATGTAAAGCATAGGCAGGGAACCCAAGAAAGGTGATAGTAGTGCTACCTGTGCAGCAACAGCATAGTGGCCAGGTATGAAAGGCCACTATGGTGATGCCAAAAATGGGGCATATGGGGCTGCATGCAGGACAGGCAGTGGGTGCAGCTGGGGTGCAGAGGGGACTAGGCAGCCACCTATGTGGCACATAGGAACACAGAAACAAACCAGCAGCAAGACATCATATGACCATGGCCAAACATGCACAGCAGTCTGTGCTCTACAGTGTCGCATCCAGGGGACTCATGGCCGGTAGGTACCCCAAATGGCACATAGGAAGCACAATGCCTGTAATGGGGCAAGCAATGCACATCTGGGGATCACGCCTACAAGGGTCCCTGCACCTTCCACAGGCTACGTCCAAAATAGACCAGACACCCAACTAAACGAACACCCGTTACTACAGCTCCTGGAAGGCAGTGCAGAGTGCGACCACATGTCATCTGAAATAGATGTACACCCAGTAGTCCAAACCAGGTATACCGTACCCACACTGCATGCCCTAGCCAGTCCATAGTCTGCTTGCATAACACCATCTATCTACCAGGTCCACCCTAGCCAATAGCTGTGGGATCAACAACCTGACACCCAAAGCCAGCATCAGCCCATGTGGAAGGGACATAACAGTGGCAAGCGGAGATATGGAGATGAGGGGATGTACAGGTAGGCCCCACCACCCCAGAAGCCAGATGCTAGGCACCCGTGTGGATGGCCAGTGGATGGCCTGGGACAGTGCACCACCATCACAAACAGCATATGGGCATGTCAGCATGGTGTGGGAGAGGGTGTTGGTGGTGATGGGGCAGTGACACCTGTCCTCAGGGGATCAAGGCCATGCCCTCCTCCAGGGCGTCATGGACAGTGCAACAGACAAGGTCTGGAAGATGAAAGGCAAAGGTAGCCACTGGGACCACAGCCCTTCTGTGGCAGCAGGGTATTGCAGTACACACAGACAGTGTGTCCTGGAACAGAAGGTCACAGGTTCACATCCCAGCTGTGGCTTTCACACAGCACACCCTCATGTTTTACCCTACAATGCAGATAAACCATCAGAATGTGCAATCCCCAAAGCAGCGGCGAACAGGGCGACAAAACCCACTCACACAGCCTCCACTCTCCAAAGCGTCATGGCGGCTCATGCTGTTGGCTACAGCACAGATCTGCAGTTATTACCAGTGCACAACTACTACCTGTAACACTACCTCCTGCACAGTTGAGCAAAGTTGGCACTGTGATCAGGACCAGTGTGCCTGGCAGCCTTGCCAACCACCCGTATCTATGCACAATGATGCATTAGGAGAGTGTGTATGTGTATGTCCAGGCATTGTTTTGTGGCTAGCCACATCTCACAGGGCCCACAATGTCCCACTGTTACCAGTGCTAGGCTGCAAATGCACATAATGAGGAGCAAGGCATTGTGGGTATGGCACGGACAGGGCGGATTGGGCAGGATGTATCTGCACAGGGTGTAGGTCAATGGTGGGACACTGTAGAGGCCGACCACTACCTGCATGGACAGTGAGGCCATAGCATGTCATGCTGTGAGGTAACTCTCACCCTGACCGAGCAGTGACCATGGGATGTCTATGTTCCCACATAGTGCTATACATCATGTGTCTCGTGTCACACCTGGGTGTTCCCAGTTCTGTTGACAAGCATAGTGCTATCTGCTTGGTGCACTATGGATTGGCTAGTGGACTGTCTGCAGCTAGTCTGTGCATGGTTGGAATTCCCTGAGGGTGCTGCAGGTGCAGTCTGCTGGTGAATGGCAGACTGCAGTGTGAGGCAGTGGAGGCTTTACAGGCATACACACAGCAGTACTGCTGGGGTGTCACTGACCCAGTCACAGTAATGGCTGTGGGCCACAAACCCTGGGGTGCTGTCTATTGACAGCAGGATGGGGTTTGCTGGTCATACAGCCATTGCTCCACTCCCTCAACTGCCAAAAGGGTGTTTAGGGTGCCCTGGGGTATGTACTATATACTACGTCAACCTGTAGAGGCACGGCCACACAAACATGGTGTGTGTCTAGACGCCCTTCCACCCGAATAACATGTGTCAATGGTAGCCATACCCTAACACTGGGTACACAATAATCTGGATGGTGACTTGACCCAGAGGGCCACATGTGAGTGTGTAATGCACATGGATACCGAATAACCTTCATATGCACTACAGGGAACACCTGGCACACAGTGGTAGTGATGGGGATGTACAGCAGGACCACTCACCAGCGGCACATGTGCTGTCTACCTAGTGCTATGCGGCCATCCTATCACTTAGGGTGAAATCTGAATATGCACAATGCCCTGGTCTGTAGCTGCTCTGTGGCAGCATCATGCAGTGTCCGGTCTTTTTTTCAGGCTGAGGTACCGAGAGATGCAGATCCCATTGGGTTATCAGCTGTATACAGCTAATCAGCATGTGCATTGCATCATGGGTACTGTTGGGGGTTGCCCTATCCTGGCAGACAGCAGGCTTCTTGTGTGGTGCCCTGCAGTGATCTTGTATGCAGCCTTTGCTGTGGTGCTCACATTGGTGGTGTAGCCTATAGGTTTGTGCATTGACATTTGTGCTACTGGTCATGGGTTTGATTCCTCTCTATTCTCTAATTTTATGCCTGTCGTACACAACTACGTTTCATTCCTGTGACAGTCACATCTGTGCAGATCTTTGCTGTTGCCACATTATACCCTCATCACAGTTGCCAACCATCCTTCTGTCTGTCTATATGTGTCTGCCAGCTGTGTGGCGTCCTGCCCTAATGTGCAGGCTGCTACCCCATGACCTGCACTGTGACATTTTTCTGCATTGCGGCTCATCATGCTTGCCTCTCCCGTGTCTGCTCTGCATGGCACTGCTACTCCTCTGTCCTCCTGTCATTGCACTTATCCTGCCACCTCTACCTCCTCTGGTGGACACGTATTCACATCTTCTGCCACACACTGTCATTGTTGCACTTTACAGTACCATCACCCTGTGCATCGGTACAGCTGCCCCCGTTATGTTTGTCCACTTTACCAGCTGCCACATGGCCCTCACACAGATTTGGCAGGTCCTTCACCTCTGACATTTACTTCTTTACATCACTTGTTAATTGGCTTTCCTTGCTGCTCTGTGCAGTGTTAGAGTTACATCTGTGTTTGGCCCATACATTTCATGCTTGTGACCTTGGTCCACCTTACTGCCCTTAGCCAACATTTCTTGGTTTACCTTAACATCCTTGGGCCATCTTTAGCGTCACCTTCGGTTCAGCCAGCTTATGGGGCAAGTTATATGCTGACTTGGGGGGTGCCACCCTTTTGTGCCGCCCTCTGGGGCACATTATGACCCACCTTGGATGACGTGGTGCTCTATGATGTGCCTTATGGTGCGCCCTAAAAGGTGCATTCGTTTATGGAACTGGGATGAGGGTTTTTGGCTGGCAGTACAGGTTGTTGAGATGTGTCTGACCGTTACAGGCAGGAAAATTAATTGCCACTGACAGCCTAATGAACTTTGCCCACGGAGGGATCAAACTCATGACTGCTGTATCAGCAGTCATTGTATTAAACAGTGTGCTACTCCTCTATTTCTTTGATCTTACACCACGGCGCGAAATTAAGGTTAACGCGCGATAACACACCACCGCACCCTCTATAGCGCAATAACGGCAAGGAACCCTCTATCGCGCGATAAGCCGCCATTGCTACCTTACCGCCGAAACGCCCACTACCTTATATGGCATTCCTCACGCTATTGCTACAACTAGCGCAGGTAACATTAAGACGGTTTAGTAAACATACTCCTTAGTCTTCCTGTTGCCCAGTTGCTTGGTACTTTCTGTAGGGGCAATTTCTCCAAATGGGTTACTTTTCAAAATATCATAACAGTAATGAACCTCACTCCTAAACCAGGGTAAGTTATATGATCTCAGTGTCTCAGATTTATTGGTAACATTCGACGTAGTACTTGCATTGTGCCAAAGAGCCTCTTTTTTGAGTCCGTAAGATGTTACATGTATAGACAACTTGTCAAGGTGCAAGTGGAAATTCTTCTTAATCAGGCCCATGGCTCCCAGTGTAATGGGAAATATTTCTGTTTCTTTCTGTCACATTGTCTTGGTCTCTGACGGCATTTCATGGTATTTCAGGATCTTCTTCCTCTCCTCACGATTCACAGGATAAACGCTTGGAATGGACAGCTCTATTATCAACGCCATTCTAGTGATTTTCTCCTTTACTACTATGTCAGGCTTTCTGGCATCGAATTTCTTATCCATCAGAATGGAAATGTCCCAAGCTGCTACTACTACTATTATTAAGCATTTATAAAGTGCTACAAGGCATACACAGCACTGTACAGATACATATAAAAGACAGTCCCTGCTCATTAGAACGTAGTCGAATCAAGACAGATAATATAACAGCTGAGAACAAGGATATGAATAGGGAAAGGTAAGGAGACACAAGGAAAGCAAGCTATCTTAACTTCTTCATTCTCTGTAATTCTCTTATGGTCATGATCCCAGTGCTTTTCTGATATAGCGATGTACAGATGTTGTAGTGCTTACAAAGTTTCCAATGGATGTGACATACCACTTTGATGTGCCTTTCTGTATAGAGATTTTCTACCATCAGAACTTCACAACCAGCTGAGGTTAGTAACTTTCTATCTATCTATGTGTGTGTCTGAGTGTTCCTTTCGACATCTGTATCTCTCTGTAGTTCCTTGCTGCCTGTCTGTGCGAGTGTATGCAAGTGTGTGTGTGTGCGAGTTCAAATGTGCATGTTTGTGTCGCACAAGTGTATGCTGTGAGTGTATTTGTGAGTGCGCATGCATGTGTGTCTGTGCTTGCGTGCATGCGTGTGTGCGTGTTTGTGTCTGTCTCAGGGTATGAGTGTAGGGTGCATGTTCAGTGCTGTCGGTATGGGTGGAGGGAGGCAGGAGCTCAGGTGATCTAAAGAGATGATTTATGCAGGCCGTGCTGCATGAGGCCTGCAGATAACACAGGAGAGCCATCAGGAGGCATCCATATGGTATTCAAGCCCAGGACCCAGTCCTAGAGCTCTTTGAAGATGAAGAACCTCACCAGGTTCTGCTTTGTGACATAGTAAATGACGGCAGATAAAGACCAGTATGGTCCCTCTAGTCTGCCCAGTAAGGTGGCTAGAGTAGGTGTACTTGCCACTCCGTGCAGGTCACGCCCCCCCCCCCCCCATGCCTTTGTTTAGGGTTGTACCCGCCGCCCTGTGCAGGTCACCCTTCTCTATTTGTTGAAGTTTAAAAAAATAGTTACGTTTATTTTGATTTTATTCTCTTGCTATTAAAGGATCCCTTGCAGTTTCATTTTATGCCTGCTAGTATTACAGCTTCCCCTTCTTTGAAGAAGGTTTGTTTGTTAATTAATATCCTTTAACTATTTAAACGTCTGTACGTATCATATCTCTCCTGTCCCTCCTTTCCTCTAGGATATACATATTTAGGTCTTCAAGTCTCTTCTCATATGGCTTCTGGGGCAGGCTCCAAACCATTTTAGTCGCCTTCCTCTGAACCATTTCAAGTCTTTTTATATCCTTTGTAAGCTATGGTCTCCAAAACTGAACACATTACTCCAAGTGAGGCCTCAACAATAACTTGTACAGTGACATTAGTACCTCCTCCTTTCTGCTGGTAATTTCCTCTGTGTTTCAATACAAAGGAAGAGGCAGAGGGGGGAGATGGCAGTCGGACACCCGGAGGGTCTCCTACTGGGAATAGACAGTTGTGTATTGAACCTATCAGATCTTATTTTGACAATAACACAGTTGGAGATATTAAATAAAGTCTTTCCTATGTTTCATCGGTTCAATATGACCCATTTAACAACTGAGTTGATCTTTTCAAGTTTTTTAGAAAGCTTAAGATCAAAGATTATTTCAATAATCAAGTGGAATCTCATAATGACCAGTCCATCATACATAACCGGTCTACTTGGATCCCAGCTTTTGAGGGTAACCCAGACATTGATGTATTTAAAAAAACTGTTTTTAAGCATATTGCTGATCTCTAAGCCAATTATTGTTGCACGTATCACAATACCACATGAGAACAAAGGATGGCTCTAGATTCCCTTAGGACTAATTATAAAATAGTGATCAAACCAGCAGATAAAGGAGGGGCTATAGTGGTGATGAACCGCACGGATTATATAGCTGAATTAGAAGGCAGCTTAATGATAATCCCTTCTACACCCAGCTAGATTGCGATCTGACACCTTTACTTAAAACAAAGGTTGATTCTTTGATTGCATTGGGCCGTGATGTAGGTTATTTGACTAACAAGGAAGTGGAACTTTTAACAGTTGCTCATCCAGTGGTACTCACTATTTATATTTTAGCAAAGGTACACAAATCTATGGTGAACCCACCAGGCCGACCTATAATATCTGCGATTGGTTCTCTGTTTGAACCTATATCCCAGTTTTTAGATGTTTTATTACATCTCTTTGTTCCAGAAATTCCTTCTTTTACTAGGGACTTGGCACATGTAATTAACATTCTACAGACATTTCAGGGTTGATATTGGTCGCACTTGATTTCGAATCATTATATATGAATATTCCCCTGCAGGAAGTTATCCATATTGTTGTGGCAACATAAACGAATATTGAATTCTTCTTGATCCAATTAGCCAGTCTGGCTCTTAAAGAGAATCATTTTTTGTTTGATGGTTTGTTTAACAAACAGACAAAGGGTGTCACAATGGGCTCATCTATGGCACCGGATGTGGCCAATTTGTATGTAGCACAGTTTGAAAAGGATTTCCTTACACAGTACGCCTAAAAATCGTATGTGAAGTTATGGAAACGTTACATAGACAGCATCCTTTTGATTTGGGATGGGCAACAACATCTTTTTGAGAGGTTTCTGACTTGGATCAATACCCTAGGCTGTAAAGTGAAGTGCTAGGCACAGTTTGACAACAGAGAAATTGCTTTTTTGGACATCAAGATATTTAAGACTGAATCTGGCTTCTGTACTGATATTTTTTTGGAAACCAATGGATCATAATTATTTTTTAGATTATGTAGTTTCCATAATACCTCTCTAAAGAATAATTTGCTGATCAGCCAATTTTTACACATCAGTCATATTTGTTCTAACCAAGCTGATTTTGAATAAAATTCCAATATTCTTGATACCAGGTTCTGTCAAAAAGGCTACCCCAAAAATGTATTCAGAAAGCATATCAGAGGGCCAAGGATATGGACCATGATACACTCCTCTAGAAGCAAACCAAGCCTCATCTTAATAAGATGGTTTGCTTTCTACTGTTCTCCACACATTCGAGGAAGATTACAGCAATCCTTAAACAAGAGTGACATATCATCCAAACCATCTCTGGTTTTGAATCTCAGGAATTGACAATCGTTTATAAAAGAAATCCCAATTTATCTAACCTTCTAGTACCTCAACACTACCCGTTCCCCAGAGGAAGCCTCCAACCATTGTTCACTTCAAAAGTGGGTCCTGTTGTGTCTGCCCACTTGTTATCACTACCAAGGGTTCGTTTGTTTACCCTGGTACACGGACATGTTTTCCTTTAAAGAGTTTTACCAATTGTAACTCTGAAAATGTAATCTACTGTACTTGATTAAATGTCCATGTAATTTGATGTATATTGGCAAGACCAGCCGCAGTATTAAGACCAGAAGGATTGAACATCAGAGTGCTATTCGATGCTTATCTACTCAGAAACTGCATTCACTCTGCAGCTCCTCACTACCTTTCTTCTCTTATCTCTCCCTACACCCACCTCGGGAACTCCGCCCTTCTGTCGAATTGCTTTTATCTGTGCCCTTCTCTTTTATTGCTGACTCCAGACTTCACTCCTTTCACCTTGCTGCATCTTGCGCCTTGAACAAACTACCTGTGTCTGTATGTCAGGCGCCTTCTCTGACCCTTTTGAAATCCAGGCTGAAAACTTACCTCTTCGCTGTCGCTTTTGGATCTTGACTCACCTGATCTCCTTGTTTCTTTACCATTCCCCCTCGTTTTATCCTTGTCTACACCTTCTGTGTTGTCTGTCTTGACTAGATTGTAAGCTCTGATGAGCAGGGACTGTCTCTTACATGTCTGTGCAGTGCTGTGTGTCTTGTAGCCAGAGGCGGCCCAAGGGGGATGCGGGGCCATGTGCGGAGACTTGGTGTGGGGCCTCATTTGCATAATGTGCATCATTTGCATAAATATTTGCATAATGTTACCATACACTAACTTTTAGTAAACATGCCTCTTAATGACTGTATGGATAAAGAAAGACTAAAAGATTTCTACATTACTATAATCCAGTGCCAACCGCCAGGCACATTAGGAACTACTACAAACACTGCCCATTTAGAACCCATAGCAAATTCGCCGTATCATAACAGCACCACCAGGACTCACAAAGCATTATACTCTACCTATCAAAAGGCAACACTGCAAATATTAAACCAATACATCTCAGAGAATATCAATACATCTCCTACTCGCGAAAGAGAACAAGTGGCACTGTCAAATAGAAACTACATGAACAGAATACCTCAGTTCGGTTACACATGCAGAACATAGAACGTCAAACAAGGAATCACAATTTAGAAACAGGAAGACAATTAAACTGGAAACCCCAAAAACCAAACTTGGAATGTACAACAACACTGTAGAAATAAAACTATAAATTAATTTCCTCTTGTACTAAACAAAGCGCAGACGTTAATGATGCACATTTCCCAGAGCTGACATATTCCAGTTAATAAATTCAAAATAAAGAGATATTTTCTACCTTTTGTGCATTTTTTTTCAGTTGCAATTGCTCTAGCCACTTTCTTCTGGTTTCTTCGTGCCTTCTGCTAACTCTCCATCGTCTGCTGTCCATTTGTCCTTTCTTCTCTCTTCTAGTTTTTTCCCATTCTCTGTCTACATCTGCTTTAACATACTAATCTTTCTCCTTTTGCTCTTTCCTCATTCCTATTTCATCCACTCAAATTTTACTTCTCCATCCTCAATCCCCACTTACTCTCCCAATACCCGGCCAATTGCAGATTTGTCTTCCCTCCCACACAAAATATTTTTCCCCTCTCCATTTCACTCTCCCAGCTCATCCCATTCTAATCCTCCCCCAACATCAGCTCCCTTCTAGTTCCAGCCCCACCCAGCATCCGCTCCCTTCTAGTCCCCGCATCAGCCCATTTCCAATCCTAGCCCCCATCAGCCCATTTACAATCCTTTCCTAGCCACACCATCAGCCCATTTCCAGTCCTAGCTCCCCCATCCATTTCCAGTCCTATCTGAGTCCCTCCATCAGCTCATTTCCAATTCCAGCCCCCATCAGCCCATTTCTAGTCCTTTCCTAGCCCCACCATCAGCTCATGTCAAATCCTAGCTCCCCTCCACTCAGCCCATTTCTATTCCAAGCCCCCGTCCCCATCAACTATTTGCAGTTCAAGTCCCCCCTTCCACTCAGCCCATTTCCAGTCATAGCAACCCTCCCAGCCCATTACCTGTCCTAGCCCCCCCAATAGCCCATTACCAGTCCTAAGCCCCCCCATCAACCCACTTCCAGTCCTAACCCCCCATCAGCCCATTTCCAGTCTTAGCCCCCCCCCATAGCCCATTACCAGTCCTACCCCCATCAGCCCACCTCCAGTCCTAACTCCCCCATAACCCCATTTTCAGTTTTAGCCCCCCCATAGCCCATTACCAGTCCTAACCCCCATCAGCCCACTTCCAATCCTAACCCCCCATCAGCCCATTTCCAGTCTTAGCTCCCCCCATAGCCCATTACCAGTCCTAACCCATCAGCGCACTTCCAGTCCTAATTCCCCCATCAGCCCATTTCCAGTCTTTCCGCCTTATAGCCCTTTACCAGTCCTAAACCCTCCCCCATCAGCCCACCTCCAGTCCTAACCCCCCCATCAGCCCATTTCCAGTCCTAGCCCCCCAAAGCCCATTTCTAGTCCTAACCCCCCATCAGCCCACTTCCAGTCTTAGCCCCCCCATAGCCCATTACCATTCCTAAACCCCCATCAGCCCACTTCCAGTCTTAGCCCCCCCCCCATAGCTCATTACCAGTCCTAACCCCCCTCCCCCTGATCAGCCCAGCTAGATTTTAAAAAAACTCAATCCAGCTCCGGCTGCTGCTGCTCCTGCCGTGGCAGCGGCAGAATCGAGCATCTCGCGGGGCCCCCCCTGCCCAGCAGAGTCCTCCCTGCAGCATCAGCTCCCAAAGTGCAGGCTTTTCAGAGCTGCGAAGGAAGTTTCCTTTTCTCACGGATCGGTTAATCCCGCTGGGGCTGATGGGATTTCCCATCAGCCCCGGCGGGATTAACAGAGCCGCGAGAGAGAAGCTCTCCCTTCGCGAGTCTGACAGCCGACACTGAGGGAGATGATGCTGCTCTAGGGAGGACTCTGATGGGTAGGGGGTGCCCCACGAGACGCTTGATTCTGCTATGGCGGCAGCAGCAGCAGCAGGAGTCGGATTGTGTTTTTTTTAAATCTAGCTGGGCTGATGCAGAATGTTTTTTGCGTGGGGCCCCCTGAAAACGCGGGGCCCTGTGCAAAAAACATTCTTGCTCAATGGATGGGCTGGCCCTGCTTGTAGCACTATATAAATACTCAGTAATATTAATAGTAGTAGTAGAAACCCCTGGTTAGTCACTGGCTGGAGGCATCACACAGCCTTGTGGACCTGAAATTTCTCATGTTGAAACACGTACGCCCAAACTGGCGAGGTGGGGATGTTAATAAGACATTACTCAGACTTCAACAGAGAATGATTTTTGAGATGGGTATGCTTCTCTCCAATGGTCTTAATCAAGAAACTGACCTGTCTGTTTTCTTAAGATATTTATGGTTAACATTGTATTTGTGACCATTTCAGATTTTGATGTGACTAGGTATTACTTTTAACCAATCAACATTTTAATTTATTTATTATAAAAAAAAATTTAAATATATTTTTGTATTAATATTTTTACAATCTTTTCTTCATTCCCTTGTTTTGGTTTACTTTGTCCCCATTTTGGGATTCCCAGTGTTTGCGGCCGATGGGTTCCTATATGTTTTTACTTTTATTTTCAATTGCCTTTTTATGATGTGGGTACTACTGTTTTAGATGTCTTTATCGATTGTGTCCAATCACAGTGTTTTGTCCCATTTGAACATTACATTGTGTTTAACGATTTCTACGTGTTTTATTTTTAGTTACAGTTTGGATTCCTTGCAGCAATCTCTCTAATTTGTGTACCAATTATCAAGATTACTATTTTGTTTCATCTCTTGGTTTTAGACTGTGGTTTACATGGCATGTTCTTATGCCCCCTTTTAATAATACATGCCATTTTTTAATAACACATGTAATTTATTTTTTTATTTATTTTTTATGGGCATGAGCGTTTATTTGCCTTATGTGGTCTTAGACATGACACTTGTGGTTTATTCATTTTTTATATGGTTATTACCATGATGTACAGGTTTGTCACTACAGGGTGGATTCTTGGGTTAGGCTCACTGTCCGACTCCTTTCTTGAGGATGGGAACACTGCGGTTACATATGCTTTCACATGACTTGGATTCAATTGGGCCGGTTGTGTTTGTTTTATTTTGAGCAGTATATGTATATATTTTTAACATATTTTTTTATGGTCATAAAATCATAAGATCATAAGATATGCCATACTGGGTCAGACCAAGGTCCATCAAGCCCAGTATTCTGTTTCCAACAGTGGCCAATCTAGGTCATATGTACTGTCGTGAGGGCATCCCCTGGTGGCCATTCGCAGTATGGGCATGCTCCACAATAGAAATTATTTAGGGAGCGTGATGAAATGTAAGGTCCACGAATGGCGAAATGGTCTCACTTATTTCCAGCTTCCTATGAGAGCTCAATAATCAAACCAAATGTAGGGAAAACAAGGCTTTATTCCCCGTCTGTGCAAGAGTTCAAATAAGACATTGAGAAATCAAAAAAATGTCCTTTGTTTCAAAAGGTACCAGTATTAACAAGCTGACTAATTGTTAAACCCCACAATTAGTGCAAGGGTTAATCAGAGGAATTCACTTCATTCCAACACAATAAGAATTAAACAAACCTCTTCTCAGTTATACAGTGGCTACAGATTCTAGGCTCGTGGCCATGCACAAACCACAATCCATCTCTTCTCGTGGAGGAATGGGAACAGCATTTATATATTCAATTTCCATGGATTCTGCTCCACTACATTCATCATCAGAGTAGTCACTGTCCCTGTCTGCTACAGTTCTACGTGAAGTGTCCCTGGGCTCTTGCCTCCAATAAGACTGTGTTTTAAGTTCTCTGGGAATTTTCTGAAACCACCCTGGTTTCTTCTTTCTTGCAAACTGAGTATTTGTTTTAGCAGTGCCTCTAGGTGTTAAGCCTCTGTGGTTTGAATCCGTGGAGCTTTCTCTCCCAGAAACGTTTCTCCTGCAACAGATTCTCTGCCGACAGGCTCTAGGCAGGGCTGTGCTTTCTGGCAGCTTGGTGAAACCTGGTGTGGATTCAACTTTGTGCTTCAGTAAGAACATAGCTTTGTCAGAAACTGCTTTTCCTTTGGTGCCTGGTAAAACTTGACTAGTATTTCCCAGAGACTGCAGGCTTTCCTCCAAACCTATCTCTCTGGTTCTGTGGATACGTCTCTCTGCTTTTGAATCAGGAACGTTGTTGGAACAGGGAGTGGCACACTCTCTAGCCTTAGTGCTTTCTCCAGCAGAGTCCCTCTGAACAGCTGCTCGCGTAGCCTGGCCCTTCTGAACTCCACCTTTGTGAACTCTGTTCCTTTGGGCTTGCTCAGGTAGGATTCTTTCTCCAAGTCCTTCTCCTTCTCTTAGAGCTGCTCCTTCCCTCAGAGCTGTTCCTTCTCTCTGTCCTCTCCTTTGAGATGTTCCTCTCTTCTGTCCTTCTCCTGGAGCTGTTCCTCTCAATAGAGGTGTTCCTCCTTTGCTAGCATTCAGCAAGCTTATAAAGGAATCTTTCCTTTGAAACTCCCGGGCTCATTCCCAGGTGCAAGTCATTAGCTCTCTTAGGCTCATTAGCTTCTGTATGATCACTCCTGCCCCCTCTAGCTGTGCCTTGAGGTAACTGCACATCTAGATTTCTCTGAGAAACAGGGTTTCTTTTCAGGTTTGCATCTTTATTGATACCCACTTCATGACACATCCCCCCTCTTAAAATATTACCGGCTGAATGTTCACCCTTATTACAGCACGTAATCCTAGACATCTTCTGTGCTGACGTAAACAAGGCTAACCTCTCGTGCCAGAGTCGAAGAACATTTATGTGGTACACTTGTTCATGTCCCTTTGCGTCCCGTATTAGATAGGATGCTGGACCAAGTGGTTTGACCACTATGTAAGGTCCCTTCCATCGGGCTTCAAACTTCGGAGTGGGGCCTGATATCAAGACTATTACCTTCTCACCAGCGGTTAGATGTCGGGACTTGGTATCTCTGTCATAGCACTGTTTTTGCTTTTGCTGACTGTCCTTCAGCTTTTCTTCAGCAAAACGTGAAGTCCGTCTTAATCGGCTTCTTAAACTTCTCAAAAACTGTGGTATCCCTGCTGGTCTTATGGAGGTCACCCTTTGGCAGGAGGCGCAGGACTCACAAAAACGTGAGACCTCCTTAAAAACTCCTGGCCAATAGAATCTGGCCAGTATCTGGTCAAGGGTCCCCTGTACCCCTTTGTGACTGCTCACTGGGCGATCATGGGCTAACTTTAGCACTGCAGACTTAAACGTGTTTGGGACTACCAACTGTTTGCGGACATCTTTAGTCCGTGGGTCTATACTTTCCCTGTATAGGAGCCCTTCTTCCTTTATAAATCTTGGGAAAGCACTTCTCTTCGTTTGAGCATGTTCAAATGCGCGTGTCAGCGCAGGGTCATCTCGTTGCTCTGCGGCAAATGAAGGGAACTTCTCTACGAGCTCTGCTGGAATCCAGAGTAGTTCCTCACCTGCTTCCAAGTCTGCTCTGCCTTGAGAACGTCCCTTTCTCTCTTTGCGCTTTTCGGCTTTAGTCTTTCTATCCCTCTCTGAAGGAGTATTTACTAAATCATCATGGGATGGGAGGTCAACTAAACTTTCTTCCCTAGAACATGAGGGTTTTTCTACGGCACTCGTCTGGTTGCGAGTGGAGACAAAAACTTCTCTGGGGTTTAGACCCTTCTCTAGGCCTCTTTTAAACTGTGGCCAGTCCCTACCTAAGACTAGCTCTTTAGGAAATCTGGGCACTACAGCTATCAACATTTTTTTTTCTATTCCCAAACCTCTGACCAGTAAATTGTACACAGGATAAAAGGTGGCAGCGCCATGCACACATTTTATCTTGACTCTGCCCTCTGGTTGATCTGGGGCGGACGTAGCTTGCTCTTTGATAACAGACCAGAGCTTGCGCGAAATCATTGTCTGGTCCGCGCCAGAGTCAAGTAGAGCTTTGGCAGCTACTCCTTGTACAGTGACATCAAGTACAAATCCTTCTGATAACATTTGTCTGTTCTCCCCCATGAGAGCAGTACGTGCTCGGCACTCATTCATAACATGTCCCAATTTTCCACAGCCAAAACATCTTTTAGAATGACTTTTCTCTACATTCTTATCACTTTTCACATTTTGTGTTTTATACTGTGAGAGACTTCCTGATGACTGCTTGAATGTCGCTACTGCCATCTTTGCTACCTCCCCAGTACGCTGGGTAGCTAATTCAGCCTCTAAATACCTTTCAGTCAAGGCAATAGCCTCTGCAGTAGTGCGACAATTCTGTAGGATAAGGAAGCTCTGTATACTACTGGGTACTGCAGTCATGAACTGCTCAAGGATTATCATATCCATCAGCATTTCAATGGTTTTTTCATTAGGCCTCAGCCACTTCTCGGCTAAGCTCTTCAGCCTGTGACCTAATGTTTTCGGCGTTTCACCTACTTCAAGGTGGGCCGCACGTAGCTTACGGTTATAGACGAGAGGAGTCAGGCCCAGGCGTTCCCTGCTGGCCTTCGTTACCTCGCTATAATTGTTCGCTAACGAAGCGGGCATTGCCTTATAGGCTGACAGTGCCTCTCCAGTGAGGGAAACTGCCAATCTAATGGACCACTGCTCTTCCGGCCAACCCACGGAAAGAGCTATTCTTTCAAAGGAGTCCAGGAAGTCATCTGGATCATCATTTACCCCTAACTTCTCCAAAGTTAGAGTCTCGTAGGACCCTAGTCCTACCAGACAGTTGCCCAGTCCTGAGCTCTGCTTCAGATGTCCTGCGGCTTCTTCCTGTGTCTTCTGCTGATGGCTCAGCCGGGTTTCCAGCATCTGCAAGACTGGCTTCTGCTGTTCCTGCATGGCCAAGATTGCATGCTGCTGTGTTTGCGCAGCCAGTTCCTCTTGCTTGCTGAACTGTGCAGCCATCCAGCTAAACATCTCTCGCTGCTCCATGGCGATGAGATCCCCTGGAAAATAAAGAGAAACAAAAAAAACCCCAAGTGTGGCTGTACCAAAAATCAGACCTACACTTCCCTTTTTTTTTTTTCTTTTAAATTCCCCTCTAAATTATAAACTTTTATCCACTCAAGTCCTGCCCTTCTACCTGTTACCTGGTAGAAGTGTAGACTCCAGCTCTCAGCAAGGGTGGTGCTGCTCTGCGTAGTAGCACTCTCCACTGTAGTCAGGAACCTCGCCTTCCGTTCTGGATTCTCTGTGGTCCGGTCCACGTTTTCTCCTCCGATCCGAGTTTCTTCACTTCCGGTCCGGGTTTTCCTTTTTTTTTTTTTTTCAAGCTGAATACTGGTAATTTTTTTCTTTTCTTTCCAGTATGTCTTAGGATTATATCCAAATCCAAACAACTATGCCATTCTGTCCTGAGGGCATCCCCTGGTGACCATTCGAAGTGTGGGCATGCTCCACGATAGAAATTATTTAGGGAGCGTGATGAAATGTAAGGTCCACGAATGGCGAAATGGTCTCACTTATTTCCAGCTTCCTATGAGAGCTCAATAATCAAACCAAGTGTAGGGAAAACAAGGCTTTATTCCCCGTCTGTGCAAGGGTTCAAATAAGACATTGAGAAATCAAAAGAATGTCCTTTGTTTCAAAAGGTACCAGTATTAACAAGCTGACTAATTGTTAAACTCCACAATTAGTGCAAGGGTTAATCAGAGGAATTCACTTCATTCCAACACAATAAGAATTAAACAAACTTCTTCTCAGTTATACAGTGGCTACAGATTCTAGGCTCGTGGCCATGCGCAAACCACAATCCATCTCTTCTGGTGGAGGAATGGGAACAGCATTTATATATTCAATTTCCATGGATTCTGCTCCACTACATTCATCATCAGAGTAGTCACTGTCCCTGTCTGCTACAGGTCTACGTGAAGTGTCCCTAGGCTCTTGCCTCCAATAAGACTGTGTTTTAAGTTCTCTGGGAATTTTCTGAAACCACCCTGGTTTCTTCTTCCTTGCAAACTATTTGTTTTAGCAGTGCCTCTAGGTGTTAAGCATTCAGTATCATGAATAAAGCTTTCATACCTGGAGCCTCTGTGGTTTGAATCCGTGGAGCTTTCTCTCCCAGAAACGTTTCTCCTGCAACAGGTTCTCTGCCGACAGGCTCTAGGCAGGGCTGTGCTTTCTGGCAGCTTGGTAAAACCTGGTGTGGATTCAACTTTGTGCTTCAGTAAGAACATAGCTTTGTCAGAAACTGCTTTTCCTTTGGTGCCTGGTAAAACTTGACTAGTATTTCCCAGAGACTGCAGGCTTTCCTCCAAACCTATCTCTCTGGTTCTGTGGATACGTCTCTCTGCTTTTGAATCAGGAACGTTGTGGGAACAGGGAGTGGCACACTCTCTAGCCTTAGTGCTTTCTCCAGCAGAGTCCCTCTGAACAGCTGCTCGCTTAGCCTGGCCCTTCTGAACTCCACCTTTGTGAACTCTGTTCCTTTGGGCTTGCTCAGGTAGGATTCTTTCTCCAAGTCCTTCTCCTTCTCTTAGAGCTGCTCCTTCCCTCAGAGCTGTTCCTTCTCTCTGTCCTCTCCTTTGAGATGTTCCTCTCTTCTGTCCTTCTCCTGGAGCTGTTCCTCTCAATAGAGGTGTTCCTCCTTTGCTAGCATTCAGCTTCTGCTTATAAAGGAATCTTTCCTTTGAAACTCCCGGGCTCATTCCCAGGTGCAAGTCTTTAGCTCTCTTAGGCTCATTAGCTCCTGTATGATCACTCCTGCCCCCTCTAGCTGTGCCTTGAGGTAACTGCACATCTAGATTTCTCTGAGAAACAGGGTTTCTTTTCAGGTTTGCATCTTTATTGATACCCACTTCATGACAGTACCTAGCCATTTCCCCAAGGGACACAGGTTCCACAATGCTTGTATTGGTTCAAGCATTGATATCCTGGGTCCCTTCTTAATAATGGTTTATGGACCTTTCCTCCAGGAACTTGTCCAAACCTTTTTTAAACCCAGCTACACTAACAGCCTTTACTACATCCTACGGTAACATATTCCAGAGTTTGATTACACGTTGAGTGAAAAAATATTTTCTTTTATTAGTCTTAAATAGTTTACCCTGTAGCTTCATTGCATGTCCCCTAGTCTTTCTATATTCTGATAAGGTAAACAATCGATCTACGTTTACCCGTTCCACTTCGTTCATTAATTTATAGACTTCTATCATATCTCCCCTCAGCCGTCTCTTTTCCAGGTTAAAGAGCCCTAACCTTTTTAGCCTTTCTTCATAGGAGTATCCTTCCATCCCCTTTACCATTTTGGTGGCTCTTCTCTGAACCTTTCCTAAAATTGCTATATCCTTTTTAAGATACGGCGACCAGAATTGCACACAATATTCAAGGTGCGGTCTCACCATGGAACGATATAGAGGCATTATAATATCCTTTGTTTTATTTTCCATTCCTTTCCTTATCATACCTAGCATTCTATTTGCTCTCTTGGCCGCTGCTGCACACTGGGCCGAGCGTTTTAACATGGTATCCACAATGACGCCTAAATCTTTTTCCTGGGTGATGGTTCCTAATGTGGAACCTTGCATCGTGTAACCATAGTTTGGGTTGTTCTTCCCTAGGTGCATAACCTTGCACTTGTCCACATTAAATTTCATCTGCCATTTTTGATGCCCAGTCTTCCAATTTATCAAGATCCTCTTGCAATTTTCCACAATCCTCTTGGGTTTTAACAACTTTAAATAGTTTTGTGTCATCTGCAAATTTGATAACCTCACTCGTTATTCCACTTTCCAGGTCATTTATGAATATGTCAAAAACCAGCGGACCCAGCACAGATCCCTGGGGTACACCACTATTCACCTTTCTCCATTGGGAAAATTGGCCATTTAGCCCAACCCTCTGCTTTCTATCTTTTAACCAGTTCTTGATCTACAGTAGTACACTGCCTCCTATCCCATGACTCTTTAGTTTTGCCAAAAGTCTCTCATGAGGGACCTTGTCAAAGGCTTTCTGAAAGTCCAGATATACAATATCAACTGACTCACCTTTGTCCACCTGATTATTCACACTTTCAAAAAAACATAATAGATTAGTAAGACAAGATCTTCCTTGTCTAAAGCCATGTTGGCTGTCTCCCATTAGGTCCCACTGTATGTATCAGGATTCTGCTTATCGCAGGTCAGTTGGTATGACCAAGAACCGTATTCATGTCATTACCAGAGTGCCAGTATTGAAGAAGGCACTCTGTTATATATGTAGCTTGGAACTACAATCAGATCCCTGGATTAGTAGCTTTTTGTGTTTGTTAGTATCTATGGAACAACACTACAGACACACAGATGATGCCCTTTCAATTTCTACTCAGTGATAGCTCATTCCTTTTAGATTTTTATAGCATGGCACGTATGCCACTTTCTGACAAAACTTTCTTACATAGATTTTATTTATGCAATATTTGCCTGTGGCACATTTTTATTCATTGCACATCTTTAACGCTTCATCACCAATTATATCCTCTGCTTTGCAGTTTTGATCAAGCGATCCTCGCTTTTTTGAGAAAGGATAATGGCAGGCATAAAACCGTCTAATTTTCAAGATTGCACTCTGTAGATTTAGGGAATACCATTTCATCGTCACAATTTAGGATATTGTAGGTTTCCAATTACTTTTTATGAATAAGAGTCTTGGCTAAATCTGAGGTTTTTAATCTAGAATCAAAGTTTGATGCGAACAGCAAAGCTATACTTGCTGTCCTTTTATGTTCAGAATGACGTCAGCTGTGCCTCGTTTTTATTTGGCGCTCTCAGCTGGCGTTCTACTCTTTTGCAGTATTCAAGCTGGAGTTTGATGGTGAGCATTTACATTTACCGGCTGTTATTTCAGTTTTATGCATGTCTTCTACTGAATATTATCGGACTGCCATGATTCCTCATGAGCGACACACTTGCCCGTGGATGGGTTGATTTGAAGTGGATTTTAAGATAGGTAAACGTTACTCCCAATATATGCCAACTACATTACCTGTAGTATACTATTCCTTTCTTTGGCTTTTGGTGCATTTAATATAGTAATTGTTGTATCTCAGTTCGTGTTGGGGGTCAAGAAATAAGTCGGTCAAGATGTATATTAATTACATTATTTCCAGCGGCACAGCTTTTTTAGTTTTCATTTTTGAGTTCCTCCGTTTGACCTCTGATATGCTTCTCAGATAGACCTTAGTGATAAAGTTGTGACTTATATTCTGGAGTCTGAGTTGGCAACTGTTTAAGATTAATGTGTCTTTTCATTTAGGTAAAGTACCACTAATAAGTGTAACCGGGTAAGGCGGACTCGGCGCTCCAGCCCCGGCCAGGACCCCCCCACCCCCCTCCCAAGAACCACACTCTGACACTTATTGGCATTCAACTGGTCGCAGCTTTATTAACCATAAATATTAACCGTAAACATTATCCAACAATCTGTCAACAACCAAACCGTCATCATACGGGTTCCGGCAGCGGACGAACCCTCACCAGCCGTGTGAGTAGCAAAGTGAGTTCCCTCTGCTTCCGCTGGGAACCGTCCCCCAGGCAATATCCATCCCCCCTCATCCGGCTTCGCCATATTATTAGCAAAAGCCCCGAGGGGTTCTCTGGGTCGGGGGTACCCCACCCCCGCCCTGCGTATTGCCAAAACTCCGGACCCCGGACACCTCCGGGATCCCGTCCCCCCTTCCAGCTGCAACCCCCCAAATTCAACCACCATAGGGCTGGGCGGGTGGGATGCCAGTCCTCTCGCACTGCTCCAACGGACTGATGCCTCGCCGGCAAGCTCCCGGCTGTCTTCATCTCTCTCTCCTCCTGCCCTCCCTCATTGGCTCCCGCGCTCCACAACCTGCGGGAGCCAATGAATTCAAAAGATGCCCTCCCCCGCCTCCCTGGACCCCCCTCCTCTGAACGAGGCCGGGGCCACGCAGTACGCCGCCCACCCGGTTATCAGCGGCACGCAGGTACGTGGCCCTGCGGCCTTCTCGTAACCGGGTAAGGCGGACTCGGCGCTCCAGCCCCGGCCAGGACCACCCCACCCCCCCTCCCAAGAACCACACTCTGACACTTATTGGCATTCAACTGGTCGCAGCTTTATTAACCATAGACATTAGCCGTAAACATTATCCAACAATCTGTCAACAACCAAACCGTCATCATACGGGTTCTGGCAGCGGACGAACCCTCACCAGCCGTGTGAGTAGCAAAGTGAGTTCCCTCCGCTTCCGCCGGGAACCGTCCCACAGGCAATATCCATCCCCCCCTCATCTGGCTTCGCCATATTATTAGCAAAAGCCCCGAGGGGTTCTCCGGGTCGGGGTACCCCACCCCCGCCCTGCGTATTGCCAAAACTCCGGACCCCGGACACCTCTGGGATCCCGCCACAGGCTCAGGTACACCCGTTCCTGAGTCCCCCCCCAAAAGCAAAGCTGCGACCAGCCACCCTGCACTGCAACATATACCCCAAAGCCCCTTGCCAATCGTTCAGGAGTAGATCCACCCCCACCGGGAAGAAATGTACTCCGTCTGGCCAATACAAGCCAGCACAATCCACATCCACCCCAGGATGCAAAATCTGCCACCCCCCTTTTCACAAACCCATCGGCCAACTTGCCGATTGATATTAATCAACCCCTGAGACCACCTCTGGTGACCCCAGTAAGCAGGCCTCGGAATTATATCTGACCATAACAAGACAACATCGTCAAACATGAACAACACTTGGCCCAAGTCTCTTTTGCTGCTCTGATCAGCTGCTGAACAGTCCCAGCCCCCCAATTTGTTGCCTCCGAGATTTATCAACAGCAACTCTGGGGATCCCCTTACACGCTGAGGGTGCTGAAGCAAAGGCAAGAGCTGCATCCATCGAAGACCGCGCTCGCCCAGCCATGACACAGTCACCTCAGCAGTGTCAAGGCCGATGTTTGCCCCGATAAGCCTCGCCGCTGCCCGCTGACCCGCCCAATGCACAGATGAATGGCCAATCATCCCGCAGCGACACAGCCTCCAGTGCCCATCTAAAAGAAAATACACAGTTAAACCCATTCCCCAAGCATCCCCTCCTAAATGCACGTACTCCTGGAATGCCTTAGAGAGCCATCTGCCTATCCGCTGAATCTCCCGCACATTCAGGCCCGCCTCCGCGGCACTAGTGGCTACACCAATCCTAAATGAAGAGGGCGCAAAGTCAGCCCAACTGGTGCAGCGTCATCCGCAGGACCGCTGTAAACGGCCGCCGCCAATCACCCTGCAGAGGGTTACCCCTGTCCCAACCCAGCCTCAACCGGCCGCCAATCACCCTGCTGAGGGTTACCCCTTTCCCAACCCAGCCTCCACCGGCATGCCAGGAACCCCCAGCTGGACACATCCCACCCCACTGCTCTGAAGAAAACGGCAAAGCCCGCTAAGTGCACCCAAACCGTGTAACGCACTGTTCCTGGAGCCCTCGCTGCCACGATGCACGAGCCCCTGAGGTAGTCCGCGACAGGACGTTGCCGCCAGCCCCCCCGGGCCGCCAAAACTTCCACAACGCTGTCACAGCCTCTGCAATAAGCCTGCCGGTCGCCGGTGCAGCGGAACTCCGCAAGAGATTCAGCATGCCTGCAGGCCAAGCAGCCATAAGTGCTCCGGGACCCGCATTCCCACGGCGTCCGCCTCTGGTGCCAATCTCCGGAACAGGTCCCACTTAAAACATGAAAGAGCATCAGCAACCTGGTTAGCACACCCCGGCACATGACGAGCCCTCACCACCACATTCAACTTCAAACAAGCTAGCACCACCTCTCTCATTAAAGCCGCCACCCGCAAACAGCGCGGTGCATACCTATTAATTACGCTAACCACCGCTTCGTTGTCACACCACCACAGCACCCGGCGATTATGCAGTTAGTCCGGCCACAACTCCAATACCACTAATACCGGAAATAACTCTAAAAAGGTTATGCTATTGGTAAGTCCTACCTCGCGCCATGCCAGCGGCCATGCCTCCGCACACCAAGAACCCCCGAAATACACGCCCAGCCCCACACCGCCCGCCGCGTCGGTAAAGAGCTGCATATCAAAGGTAGACCTTTCCTGCTCCCGCAAAACTGCTATGCCATTAAAACCCTTCAGGAATTCATCCCAAACCCCCAGGTCGGCCCGCATAGACCTGGAGACCCTGATGCGATGATGCGGTTTACGTACGCCCGATGTAGCCACCGTCAACCTGCATAGAAACACCCGCCCCATCGGAATGACCTGACACACAAAATTCAAGGAGCCTATCAGAGCCTGCATCTCCCTCAGTGTTACCTTAGCTGCCCCATCACATTCGCCACCAAAACTCGCAGCCGAGCCACTTTCTCAGACGGCAAGCATGCTACCATGTCCACCGAATCCAGCTCCACCCCCAAAAATGTAAGGCGCATCACGGGATCCTCCGTCTTACCCATCGCTAATGGGACGCCCCAATCCTGAGCCAAGCCCACAAAGCCGTCCAATAGCTCCTGACATTGCACGGACTGTGCCCTACCGACGAACAAAAAATCGTCCAAATAATGGATCACATTCGCACAACCCACCATCGCCCCGAGGACCCAGTGCATGAACGAACTAAACCTCTCAAAGTATGAACAGGATACCGAGCAACCCATCGGCATGCACTTATCGAAAT
Organism: Ichthyophis bannanicus; assembly: GCA_033557465.1. Classification (NCBI taxonomy): domain Eukaryota; kingdom Metazoa; phylum Chordata; class Amphibia; order Gymnophiona; family Ichthyophiidae; genus Ichthyophis; species Ichthyophis bannanicus. The sequence goes on along the minus strand of CM066036.1, from coordinate 864,320,235 downwards.
AATAATGTCCCTCGAAACTGAAACCCAGTAAATGGAATGACGAGGGATGCACTGGCAACAAGCGAAATGCAGATTCAATATCCACCTTAGCCATCAAACACCCTGTCCCACAGCCCCGCACTAACTCAACCGCTTCGTCAAAAGACGCATACCGCACCGCGCACAGATCCTGCGGAATGCGATCATTAACCGACGCCCCTATTGGAAAGGACAGGTTATGAATCAGCCGGAACTTACCAGGAACAATGCCCAGCGGGGAAACCAGAAAGTGCGCGAACGGCCGAACAGGAAAAGGTTCGGCCACCCTGCCCAATTCCAGCTCAGCGGCTATCTTGTCCCTAACAATGTGCATGAAATGCCTCACTGACGTGGCGTTTCGGGCCATCGCCGAACCCCCTTTTCCCACCACCGGTATGAGAAACCCGTCCCGAAACCCCTTTTCTAACAGCCGCCCATCTCCCCGCCTTTTGTAACGCCGCAACCACGGCCTGAGTGCCTCAAGCCGAATCGGCGTGGAAGCCAGGCCCGTCAAGTTGCCACTGCTTGGAAGCAGGCAAGGGGGCCCCTGGGGCCCCTTTGTTGGCACATTTTGCCCGCCGAATGCCCACCACCGCAGATCGAACAACTATGTCAGAACTTGCTATCCGGAAAGGGGCACGAGGACTAATTGAAGCGCCCACAAATGCCCCCGGCCCCTCCTCCGCTTGCTCTCTGTGATGCAGGAGCGCCTCCCCCCGAAGAGGCCGCCCCGCACCCGCTGTCGACCCACCACCCCTTTTTTGGCCACCTCCCCCCTTGCACCCCCTCTAGCCGACATCTGCGTCAACCATAAGTTGATGTTCCAGGTTCCCCAAGAAAAAAAACCTATTCTCCGCCATTTTTTCCCGAAACTTCTCATCGTAGTTGAGCCATGCCCAACCAGCATGAGTCTGCACTGTCTCCAAAATAGAGTCTGCATAAGCCAGCAAGCTCCCATATTGCCCCGGGTTATGATGCCCCTATACGCTAGCCAGCCGCAAGAAGGCTCTCGTCCAATTAATGACATTGCGCGATGCCTTCCAGACCCTCCCAGCCTTCTCATCCTCCCGCCTTTTTCGTTTACTATCATCAGATCGCTGCCTACCCTCAAGCAGCCTAAAAATATCAATATATCGCCTCTTCCGAATCTTCCGCCGCAGCTTTCGTGGCACACCCTCCCATAACTCTGAAAAAGACACGGGCGAAGCAGCCACCCCGCCCGACACAGCCGCTGCCCTGCCCTCCACGCCAGCTGCTCGATCCCTGGCCCCCGAACTCGAAGAAGATGACGAAACATCATCCGACGACGACGTAGAGGACCCCGGCCAACGACGACACTTCCGGGAATGACGACGCTTTTCCTTCGCCTTACCCCCGCCCCTTCCGAGGCCTCCCCCTCGGGATCCCGGTCCCCTTGTCCCATTCGCAACTCACCAGCAGGCATTGTTTGGAGCTGCGCAATCCCTGCGGGGCCATCCGGAGTCAGCAGCCTGCCATCCGCATGCTGCATCCCTTCTTGCTCCTCCCTTGTCTCCGCAGCCTGAACACCTCGCGCCGCCTCGGCATCCATCCCGTCACCTCGAACCGTCTCCACTCCACACTGCTCCGCTCTCCTCACCTCTCCCGCAGGCACCTGCAAAGACAAAGAGGAAAAGACGGAAGGGGAACCTGACATGCCCCACGGTGGCTGCCAGGCCCCCAGCCACTCGGCCCTGGAGGATCCCTGCCCCCTCCCCGCCAATGCTCCCGAGCCGCGGGATAAAACCCCCTAGGTCCCATCTGCCAGCCCCAAGGACACCCCCCAACCACTGCTTCCTGTCTGACCGCACACCCCTCCGACCCAAGCGGGGTCGATCCAGCCCCCACCATTCCCCATCCACCCTCCCCCCTCTACCAGCCCCCCCACACCCAGTCGCCCCCACGCAACCCACCTGCACCCTGACTCAACCCCTCCCCCCTTGAGGCCCCCCCCTGCCCCGGGACAGGAGCCGCACCAACTCTGGGTCCCCCCTCCTGAGCCTCCCAGGCCTGGCCAACCCCCCACCCCGGGCCCCTTTTGCCTTACCCCGAATGCCCCCCTCTTGCCCCGACGCACCCCTCCCCCCCAGATTGCCCGCCTTTAGCGGCAGCCGCCCGTCCACCCCTTGCCCCCCTACCCCCCCGCACTGGCATGCCCTACCACCCCCGACAACCACAACAACAAATCAAAACCCAGCTCAAGTTCCAAACCCTCCCCCCTCCGGGGCCTCAATTTGCTGTACTTTACCGTTTTTTGTTGTTTTTTTTGTAAAACCCCCCTTCCTCTTACCTCCAAAAACATAATCCTGCCTTGCTTATTAAATATTTAATTATTCGATGAGCCGCCCCCACACCGCCAGCAAAAGACGCGCTCCCAGCCCTGACGCCCACTCGCCTGGTCCCTGCAGCCGAAAAGGGAAGCCCCGTGCTGCACTCCGCACCATGCCCGCAATCCGGCAACCACACCTCCAACAGGCCGAAGTAGAGCGCTGGTCCCAAGGTCCCGAATCGCCGCCGCAACAGCCCGGAGCTCCGCGAAGACGCCAGTCCTCTCGCACTGCTCCAACGGACTGATGCCTCGCTGGCAAGCTCCCGGCTGTCTTCATCTTTCTCTTCTCCTGCCCTCCCTCATTGGCTCCCGCGCTCCACAACCTGCGGGAGCCAATGAATTCAAAAGATGCCCTCCCCCGCCTCCCTGGACCCCCCTCCTCTGAACGAGGCCGGGGCCACGCACTACGCCGCCCACCCGGTTATCAGCGGCACGCAGGTACATGGCCCGGCGGCCTTCTCGTTATAAGAACATAAGATATGCCATACTGGGTCAGACAAAGGTCCATCAAGCCCAGTATCCTGTTTCCAATAGAGGCCAATCTAGGTCATATGTACCTAGCAGTTTCCCCAAAAGACACAGGTTCCACAATGCTTGTATTGGGTCAAGCATTGATATCCTGGGTCCCTTCTTAATAATGGTTTATGGACCTTTCCTCCAGGAACTTGTCCAGACCTTTTTTAAACCCAGCTACACTAACAGCCTTTACTACATCCTCTGGTAACAAATTCCAGAGTTTGATTACACGTTGAGTGAAAAAATATTTTCTTTTATTAGTCTTAAATAGTTTGCCCTGTAGCTTTATTGCATGTCCCCTAGTCTTTCTATATTCTGATAACGAAAACAATCTACGTTTACCCGTTCCACTCCGTTCATTAATTTATAGGCCTTTATCATATCTCCCCTCAGCTGTCTCTTTTCCAGGTTAAAGAGCCCTAACCTTTTTAGCCTTTCTTCATAGGGGTATCCTTCCATCCCCTTTACCATTTTGGTGGCTCTTCTCTGAACCTTTTCTAATAACGCTATATCCTTTTTAAGATACGGTGACCACAATTGCACACAATATTCAAGGTGCGATCTCACCATGGAACGATATAGAGGCATTATAATATCCTTTGTTTTATTTTCCATTCCTTTCCTTATGATACCTAGCATTCTATTTGCTCTCTTGGCAGCCGCTGAACACTGGGCCGAGGGTTTTAACATGTTATCCACAATGACGCCTAAATCTTTTTCTTGGGTGGTGGTTCCTAATGTGGAACCTTGCATCGTGTAACCATAGTTTGGGTTGTTCTTCCCTAGGTGCATAACTTTGCACTTGTCCACATTAAATTTCATCTGCCATTTTGATGCCCAGTCTTCCAATTTATCAAGATCCTCTTGCAATTTTCCACAATCCTTTTGGGTTTTAACAACTTTAAATAGTTTTGTGTCATCTGCAAATTTGATAACCTCATTCGTTATTCCCTTTTCCAGGTCATTTATGAATATGTCAAAAAGCAGCGGACCCAGCACAGATCCCTGGGGTACACCACTATTCATCTTTCTCCATTGGGAAAATTGGCCATTTAGTCCTACCCTCTGCTTTTTATCTTTTAACCAGTTCTTGATCCACAACAGTACACTGCCTCCTATCCCATGACTCTTTAGTTTTGCCAAAAGTCTCTCATGAGAGACCTTGTCAAAGGCTTTCTGAAAGTCCATATACACTATATCAACTGACTCACCTTTGTCTACCTGTTTATTCACACCTTCAAAAAAACATAACAGATTAGTAAGACAAGATCTTCCTTGTCTAAAGCCATGTTGGCTGTCTCCCATTAAGCCATGACTATCTACATGTACAGCAATTTTGTTCTTTATGATGGTTTCTACCATTTTTCCCGGTGCTGATGTCAGGCTTACCAGTCTGTATTTTCCCAGATCACCCCTGGAACCCTTTTTAAAAATTAGTGTTACGTTCGCCATCCTCCAATCTTCAGGTATTACAGATGATTTTAATGATAGTTCACAGATTACTAATAGCAGGTCTGCAATCTCATATTTCAGTTCTTTCAACACCCTTGGATGTATACCATCTGGCCCAGGTGATTTGCTACTCTTCAGTTTATCTAATAGTTGTAATACATCTTCCCGATGTATCGATATTTCCTTCAATTCTTCCGCACCTTTAAATACCACTTCAGTCATGGGTAACATCCCTACACCTTCCTCAGTAAAGATCGAAGCAAAGAATTCATTTAGTCTTTCTGCTATCGGCTTGTCGCCTCTTAGTGCCCCTTTAACCCCTCTATCATGTAATGGACCAACTGACTCTCTCACAGTTTTTTTGCTACGAATTGTGGTGAGGAGGAGGCAGCCCAGCATGAAAATAAAGGAGAAAGAAGAACTTTTTCTTCTTCTCGGGGGATGGGTTCACTAGAACACAGACAGCATAGAAAAAACCCTGAGAGAAACCAAGAGGGTAGTGCTAGGTTTAAGCCACTCCCAGACCCCATGACAACCTCAGGCAAGAGTAGGAGGTACAAGTGGGTGGAGTCAGGAAGGGAGTTGCCCTGCTCAGCGTTTAAGTTTGAGAGAACAAACAAAGTGAGCAGAAAGGCCAGGGAGGCAAGAGAGCCCAGAAGAAAGGCCAGGAACTGCAGAGAAGCAAGAAACTGCAGAGGCAGCAAACACAGCAGAACCAACAACCAGGAAAGAAGCAGTTACAAAGTGAGCAGCAGCAGAGACAAGAGCAGCCAGCACTGCAGCCCAGGAAGCTACAGGGAAGGTTCCAGGCAAAGGACCAAACAGGCTGGCAACAGGGAGAAAGAGAAAAGGTTGGCTTTAAGGAAGCTAAGGCCAGAGTGCTTAGACTCACCGGAAGAAGGGTCTATCTGCAGGCAGCAGAAGCCCCAGGAAGGGAAGTGGAGAGCTTACCCTGAGTCACTGTCTAGCTCAGAGACAGAGGGAGTGCCAAGCCGTAGAAGCCTCAGCCAGGAAGGTGCTGCAACCAGACTCCAAGGTAGGAGAGATAAAGCCATAAAGCCAGAACCCTGTGTTACTTGCTCTGACTCAGAAGAGAGGTTAAAGCCTGGGAAAACCCGGAATAGGAGTAAGGGGTTTGCCAGGGACACTGAACAGGAAAAGCCCAGTGAAAGCCTATCTAAAGGAGAAAGGGTCATTCAGTGGCATAGGCTCTTTAACCTGCTAAAGAATATTAAGCATAAACTGCCAGAACGCTTACAAGCATTGCCAAGTTACAGCTCAGTTGAAAGCATGGAAGTTGCAGGCCAAGAAAGTGACCTAGCTTCAGTTTGTTCTGAGATGGACTGTAAGGTGTGCATGAAGGCTGAGTAATGGAAGCCTGAGAAAGGAAAGAAGTGAAGCTTGTGTAAATATCTGTACTGCAACACTGGTTACAAGTGTTACCTTAAGAGGAGAAGAATAATCCTGTATTTTGCTTTGACCTGAATGTGTACATTTGCTTTGAAGATTTTGTTACCCATTTTGACACGGATGCTAATAAAATTCCTGTGTGCTTTAAAACAACCACTCGGTTCATAATCTCCTTAACACAACTACAATCCTTGGGAAACAGGAATTGAGATGGCTTCCCGTCCCTACTAGGCAACCGCCTGGTAGGGGCGCTACCGCCACAGGTGGCGTAGTTTTTCGGATACAGCATTCCAGCGGTCAAGTGGTGCGTCTTCAAGCTGGTACCTCGGGACGAGGAAGATCCAGGAAGGACGGAGTGACCGGTCCGAGAGAAAACGCGGAGGAAAAAAATCCGGAGTGGAGTCGGATCCGGAGCGCTGTTTTCTGGTGGTAAAGCGAAGACCTGCATCAGAATCAGGTAACCCGTAGGCTAGAGGGGGATAAGCCTAGGATTCTGATGTAAGGGGCCACCAGGTACTCACTAGGAGAGAGTGAGGAAAAAAAAAAAAAAGTGCTGCACTTTGTGTGGTTTTCTCTGTGTTTGTATTCCAGAAACCGCAGTCCAGGATGGAGACAGCGGACATATTGGCCTGGGTGGCAGACCAGTTCGCCAAGCAGAGGGAGATGGCAGCAGTGAGCCAGGAGCAAGCGGCGTCCATGCTTCGCGCTCAACAGCAACCCCTACTGGAGATGATGGCGAGATGGATTCGGGCCCAGGAAGAAGCGACCAAGATGGCACAGTCTGTACAAAAGGCACAGGCCTTACCAGGTGCACAGGTTGTTTTTCCAGGAGGGGAAAGCCCTGGTACTGGAACTTTCTCATGTGGCCGCCTTTCTAAAGAGGACGATATTGATGTCTTTATTGAGTCCTTTGAAAGAATAGCTGTTTTAGCTCAATGGCCAAAGGAACAATGGGCCATGAGATTTGCTTTTACCCTTAGTGGGGAGGCTTTAGCAGCCTACAGGGAAATGCCAGTTGCATTAGTAGCCGAGTATGAGCATGTAAAGAAGGCCGTAAGAGATCGGATGGGGTTAAGTCCCTCGGTCTATCGGAGGCTTCTGAGGTCATGTATACTGAAAGAAGGTGAAACACCTCAAGCTTTATACCATAGAATTAAAAGCTTAGTGTATAAATGGCTTGTACCTGAGAATGGCAATATAGATTCTGTTATTGACACTGTGATATTGGAACAGTTTACAGAAGCTGTACCCAAAGAGTTACAGAGTTTTCTGGTAATGCAGAGCTGTAAAAACACCCAGGAAGCCATTGCGTTGGCTGAGTGCTTTCTAGAGGCCAGGAAGTTAAGCCTCAAGAAAGATGGCGTTTTTCAGAGGGCAGGTACAGAATTGCAGGAAAGGAAGGCAACCTTTACTAGCCATAAGATGGAAAGGAATAAACCCATAGAAGGCAGATATACCCTGCAGAAGAAATGTTTTTCCTGTGGTGAGCTAGGTCACCTTAAGAGAAACTGTCCAGTAAGGAAAGCTTTTGTAATCACACGTCCCAAAGAGGTAGGTGAGGGATTCCTCCTATCTGTAGAAGTAGAAGGAATACCCATAGAAGCTCTACTAGATTCAGGGGCCAGCCAGTCCATGATTTCCAGCAGGCTGTGGAAAGAGATAGAGGCCCAGAGAAAGTGCTTACAAGAATCCTCAAGGGGGCAGGTTAAAATCAAATGTGTCCATGGAGCAGCTTCCACCTACCCTCTCCAGAGTGTTAGGATCAAGGGGTTAGGTAGTGGAAGGCAGGTGGCAGTGGCAGTGATACCTAGACTCCCACACGATATGATATTGGGCCGTGATTGGTCCCAGTTCAGAGAGGGGGTAGAGAAACAGCTGCAGGAAGAAACAGGCCTGGTAACCACACGCACAGACACCAAACCTTCAGGGGAGAATAAGAAGGAAAGGGTGGTGCGCCCCAGGGCTGATACAGGGGGAATAATACCCGCACCTTTGTTCAGAAAGAGAGTAAACCCGGGGAGGTTAGCAGATACTCAGAGGGAAATACTAGTGCCAAAACAGAAATTTGTGATAAAGTTTTGTAGGACTACCCCTGAGGCGAGAATTCCCAAGCGGGCTACTGAACAAGCTGCTGGTATGGATCTTTTTAGCGCGGTGGAGGTGGTCATTCCAAAACAGGGGAGGGCCATAGTGAACACCGGACTTAGAGTAGAAATACCGCCCGGTTGTTACGGACGAATTGCGCCCAGATCTGGCCTCGCCTTTAAAAAGTTTATAGATGTAGGCGCGGGCGTTGTAGATCCAGATTATAGGGGAGAATTGAAAGTCCTCTTGTTTAATTTCTCACAAGAAAACTTTAGAGTGGATGTAGGAGATAGGGTGGCACAATTAATTTGTGAAAGGGTCGGTTTTCCGCCCATAGAGGAGGTGGATGAACTATCCTCTACCACCAGGGATTCCAGAGGATTCGGTTCCACAGGTGTAGCCGAAATAGAGGGGCTAACAGCCTGTTGTATAGAAGAAAAAGAAGTCGATCTGGGACCCCAAATTGCAAAAGGTAGTGTAGATCCTGTTTATAGGATTAGAAAAGACTTAGAAAGAGGTCAGAATAAACAGAAAACTTATCACGACCGGCGTGCAAGGCCGCGTTTTTTAAAGGTCGGGGATAAGGTTATGGTAATGGTAGCTGCAGGAAACTCTAGGTTTGAGAATTCCTGGAAAGGCCCTTACATGATAGCAAAACGGCTCGGACCAGTGTCTTATGCTGTGGATACTGGATGGGGAAAGCAACAGGTATACCATGTTAATCTGTTGAGGCTATGGAAGGAGCGTATAGGGAATGCACAGCTAGCCTTAAGAGTTACTGATACTTCGCAACCCACACCTTGTATTACGTGCTGTTCGCGGGTTATGGCGCCAGCCCGTGATAGTCTAAGGAGGGGGATATGTGGTGAGGAGGAGGCAGCCCAGCATGAAAATAAAGGAGAAAGAAGAACTTTTTCTTCTTCTCGGGGGATGGGTTCACTAGAACACAGACAGCATAGAAAAAACCCTGAGAGAAACCAAGAGGGTAGTGCTAGGTTTAAGCCACTCCCAGACCCCATGACAACCTCAGGCAAGAGTAGGAGGTACAAGTGGGTGGAGTCAGGAAGGGAGTTGCCCTGCTCAGCGTTTAAGTTTGAGAGAACAAACAAAGTGAGCAGAAAGGCCAGGGAGGCAAGAGAGCCCAGGAGAAAGGCCAGGAACTGCAGAGAAGCAAGGAACTGCAGAGGCAGCAAACACAGCAGAACCAACAACCAGGAAAGAAGCAGTTACAAAGTGAGCAGCAGCAGAGACAAGAGCAGCCAGCACTGCAGCCCAGGAAGCTACAGGGAAGGTTCCAGGCAAAGGACCAAACAGGCTGGCAACAGGGAGAAAGAGAAAAGGTTGGCTTTAAGGAAGCTAAGGCCAGAGTGCTTAGACTCACCAGAAGAAGGGTCTATCTGCAGGCAGCAGAAGCCCCAGGAAGGGAAGTGGAGAGCTTACCCTGAGTCACTGTCTAGCTCAGAGACAGAGGGAGTGCCAAGCCGTAGAAGCCTCAGCCAGGAAGGTGCTGCAACCAGACTCCAAGGTAGGAGAGATAAAGCCATAAAGCCAGAACCCTGTGTTACTTGCTCTGACTCAGAAGAGAGGTTAAAGCCTAGGAAAACCCGGAATAGGAGTAAGGGGTTTGCCAGGGACACTGAACAGGAAAAGCCCAGTGAAAGCCTATCTAAAGGAGAAAGGGTCATTCAGTGGCATAGGCTCTTTAACCTGCTAAAGAATATAAAGCATAAACTGCCAGAACGCTTACAAGCATTGCCAAGTTACAGCTCAGTTGAAAGCATGGAAGTTGCAGGCCAAGAAAGTGACCTAGCTTCAGTTTGTTCTGAGATGGACTGTAAGGTGTGCATGAAGGCTGAGTAATGGAAGCCTGAGAAAGGAAAGAAGTGAAGCTTGTGTAAATATCTGTACTGCAACACTGGTTACAAGTGTTACCTTAAGAGGAGAAGAATAATCCTGTATTTTGCTTTGACCTGAATGTGTACATTTGCTTTGAAGATTTTGTTACCCATTTTGACACGGATGCTAATAAAATTCCTGTGTGCTTTAAAACAACCACTTGGTTCATAATCTCCTTAACACAACTACAATCCTTGGGAAAGAGGAATTGAGATGGCTTCCCGTCCCTACTAGGCAACCGCCTGGTAGGGGCGCGACCGCCACAGAATGTACTTGAAAAAGTCTTTATTACGCGTTTTTGCTTCCGCAGCAAGCTTCTTCTCAAATTCTCCCTTTGCCTGCTTTATCAATGCCTTGCATTTAACTTGCCAGTGCTGGTGCTGTTTCCAGGTTTCATCGTTTAGCTCTTTTTTACATTTCCTGAAAGATGCTTTTTTGGCAACAGCCTCTCTGACCTCACCTTTAAACCATGCTGGCAGTTTTTTGGACTTCCTTCCACTTTTCTTAAAGCGTGGAATGCAGCTGGTCTGGGCTTCCAAGATAGTATTTTTCAACAACACCCAAGCTTGATGTAAGTCTTTAACCTTTGCAACTGCTCCTTTTAGTTTTTTCTTAACTATTTTCCTCATTTTATCATAGCCTCCCTTTCGAAAGTTAAAAGGTAGTACTGTGGATTTTCTTACTATCCCTCCTCCACTAATTAAATCAAATGTGATCATGCTATGATCACTATTGCCAAGTGGCCCTAACACCCTTATCTCTTGCACCAGATCTGGTGTTCCACTAAGGACTAGGTCCAATATGGCTTCCCCTCTGGTCGGTTCATGAACCAGCTGCTCCAAGAAGCAGTCATTTATTTCATCTAGGAACTTTATCTCCCTAGCATGTCCTGCCGTGACACTTGACCCAGTCGATACCGGGGTAATTGAAATCACCCATTATTACTACTGTGGTGTAACTTTTGTTAGCTTCCTTGATTCCTTTGAGCATTTCATCATCCATTTGTTCATTCTGGCCAGGCGGTCGATAGTACACCCCCACTGCCATCGCTTTCCCCTTTTTATATGGAATTTCAATCCATAGAGATCCTACAGCAAATTTTGTTTCCTGCAAAACTTTAATCCTTTCTGACTCAATGCCCTCTCTAACATACAGTGCAACCCCTCCACCAATTTGATCAGCTCTATCATTACGATATAGTTTGTACCCAGGTATCACAGTGTCCCACTGGTTGTCCTCCTTCCACCATGTCTCTGAGATTCCAATCATATCTAACCTCTCATTTAGTGCTATATATTCTAACTCTCCCATCTTATTTTTTAGACTTCTAGCATTTGCATACAAGCATTTTAGAGACTGTATTTTATTCATATTAATTTGGCTATTGGTAGGCATGGGTAATTTGGGATCTTTACACTCTGTCTGCTCCATACTCAAAGTCATTTGAGCTACTTTAATCTTTTTTGGATTCTCTCTGTTTTTGGTAGTATCCTTCAAGGATTCATTCTTACGAACCATGCGCTCTTGTGCGACTGTCGGCTTTCCCCTATTATCTAGTTTAAAAGCTGCTCTATCTCCTTTTTAAAGGTTAATGCCAGCAGCCTGGTTCCATCCTGGTTAAGGTAAAGCCCATCCCTTCGGAAGAGCCCCTCCTTTATTCAGAATGTTCCCCAGTTCCTAACAAATCCAAAGCACTCATCCTTGCACCATTGTCTCATCCACGCATTGAGACTCCGGAGCTCTGCCTGTCTTTTGGGTCCTGCGCGTGGAACGGGAAGCATTTCAGAGAACGCTACCCTGGAAGCTCTGGATATCAACTTCCTACCTAAAAGCCTAAATTTAGCCTCCAGAACCTCTCTACTACATTTTCCTATGTCATTGGTACCGACATGTACCAAGACAGCAGACTCTTCCCCAGCACTATCTAAGACCTTATCTAGGTGGCGCGTGAGGTCTGCTACCTTCACACCATAGACACATCTATTGGTAGGTTTCTCCATAGGTAATAGTTATTTTTCACCTTTATCAACAGCTTTTACCAACAGTTTTTAGCTTTACTTTTATTCACACATCTTTTGATTTTAATGCCTGTTGTCACATCGCCTTTGTTTATTTTAATTTACCTTCTGATCATTTAAGATGATGGTGTTTAATTTTGCAATACAATGGATAACTATTTATTTCTTTATTTATATATATGTTAATGTTATTAATTTGTCGTTTTCCTCTGCTATCGTATACAGATTTTATATATTTATATATTATGATAATTTTATATTTTTACATTTTAAATATGTGTCTTATCAGTTGTATTATTTTATCTTATTGTTTGTTTTAGAGGTCTTTGACCCCTGAAGAAGGCCCCTAGCCGAAACACGTGTCAGACTGACCTCATGGTTTTGTGAATAAATCTTGTCCTTCCACGGCTTATTTGTCCTGCTTCCTCTGGGCCCCCTCACCAATGACTTGTACAGGGGCATTAATACCTCCTCCTTTCTGCTAGTTATTCCTCTCTGTATGCAACTCAGCATCCTTCTGACTTTGGCCACTGCCTTGTCACATTGTTTCTGAGGATCTCAAGGTGGCAAAACAATCACTGCAAGGTCCTTCTGGTCATGCACATCAACCTCTCGACCCCTATTGCATACAATTCCCTTGGATTTCTGCATCCGAAATGCATGACTGCACTTCTTCGCATTAAATCTTAATTGCTAAGCATTATATATGTAAGGTCCTGTTGTACCACTCCTTTGCATCTGTATGGTGTTCGAAGATGGGGGTCAGAAGCCACCTCCTTAGAGGGTAGCCTCTATCTCCAGTATGGATAGAGAAAGTTGGAAAAGATTAGAGCCGAGAGCCAGAGCATTAGCTGTGGTGGGTAGGCACTGCAATCATGTGTTCTGTTTGCCAGTTTTTGCTTTCAGCAACTGCTGATACCTCCTAGCATGTGCATGTCTAGGTGGCAGAGTGGGCTGGTGCAGGGTTTCCCTAGCAGCCATCCACCAGTAATTTGTCTGCTCTCAAATCTCCTGTAGATGTCAGAGTGGTTCAGGATGTATGAATCATGGCAGAACCCTGGAAACCTTGGAAACACATCAGTTCTCTCTCCCTGTGCATTGCAGACTACTGTATTTGTATGTTCAGTGAATGGAGTGCTTTTCTGTTGTGATAAGGTACTTTTATTGGCCTTTATGGCCCCTCATGGAATGGCACTAAGATACTTGAGTGATAAAGTAGCCTACTATATTCTGAGTAGAACATTGCATTCTCAGCAGGCAGGGAGATTTAGAGTGCTGGGAATGAAAGAGGTGCAGAAAGGTGGGCATAGGGACTGGACTTTTCTATACAAGCTCCTTTATTATGGAATGCACTGCTGCAGAGCTTGAGGGAACAGAGGGATTTAATGAAGTTTAGAAAGGGGCTTAAGACTTATTCCAATGTGCTTATGTGGGAAGATGAGATGGGAATTATTGGGGGGTTTTGAACTGATGCTGTTCTAGTTGGCTAGGAGGCATCTTTTCAAAGAGTGGGTGTGGGTGATATTTGATTGTTTTGTTTACCTAGTTGCACACTACATGGAGCTAGTTTGATATCTGCAGTTTATTTTATTTATTTATTTATTTAACAGTTTTTATATACCGTCTTTCTACAATTCAAGACGGCTTCCATATAACGCAACAGGCAGTGAATTACAACTGAATTACAACTGCATACATAGAACATAACTTGAGATGGTATATATGATTAACAGGAACAGGTCAGAAAACTATTTACAAAGAGATTTGTAGAAGGAGTAAGAGAGGGCTATGTGTGTAGGGAGAAATGTTCCTGGAAGAGATGCATTTTTAATTTCTTCCCGAAAACAAGGTGATTGGGACAGTTCCTTAGGTCATGTGGTAAGGCATTTCAGATAGAAGGGGCATAAAGGGAGAATCTCCGATTACAGGTGGTTTGGCTACATTTTTTTGGAGGAAGGGATAGATAGGAGGTTTTTGGTGATGGTGCGGCGTGTTCTGTTGTTGCTGGTATTAGATGGGAGTGAGGAAAGGCATGGAGCTGACTCATTAGAAATGATTTTATGAATGAGGGTGAGTACTTTGAATTTGACTCTGGCGTGGATGGGGAGCCAGTGTAAGTCAAAGAGGATTGGGGTTATGTGTGAGCGTCTAGGGTTATTTGTGATGAGGCGAGCTATTTTATTCTGTGCCATTTGGATAGGGTGTAAGCTATTCTTGGGAAGGCCATGATAGATGAGATTGCAGTAGTCGAGGGAAGGGATAGTGAGAGCCTGGCAGACAGTGCAAAAGGAGTCTGGGTTTAGGAGAGGTTGGAGGTTTCAAAGAGTGCATAATTTTGCATATATTGTATTAGTGGTCTTTTTGATCTGTTCATGGAATGTAAGGTTTTGATCAAGAATAAGACCGAGGTATTTCACTTGACTTTTGATAGTGAGGGTGAAATCATCAAGCGTGAGGGTTGCAGGAGGAGTTTAGGAGGCATTGGTGAATACTTGGTGGGCTTCAGTTTTAGATTGGTTGATTGTGAGGTTATGATTTGAAAGCCAAGTCTTCAAGTCAGAGATGCATTCGCTTAATCTTGAGAAGTTGGTGTTTATTAGATTGAATGGAGTGAAACATAATGTCGTCTGCATATAACTGATAATGAATTCCATGCTTTTGAAAGATCTTGCAGACTGGTTGAAGGAATAAGTTAAATAGTAACGTGGATAAACTGGATCCTTGGGAGACTCCTTGTTTTAGTGTAAATGGGAGGGATAAGTCATTTCCAATACGGACCTGTTGTGTTCTGTTTTCTAAATAAGAGTGGAACCAATTTAGGGTTGTGGCTCTCAGTCCTATTTTGTAGAGTCTATCTAAGAGATGGTGGTGAGGAAGAGAATCGAAAGCTGCGGATAAGTCGAGAAATAGAAGGAGGCATCCTTGGGTGGAGTTCTGGGTAAATAGGTATAATGAATCTAGGAGGTAAGCACATAGGGTTTCAACCCCGTGATTCTTTTTGAATCCATGTTGGAATAGGTCAAGAGGAGAGTGCTCATCTATTGCCACCACCCACTCCCTAACCTTGAGGGTTTGAGGAGGGGTGGGCCTTGAGATTAAGGTTGTAGTTGTGTAGGTCGAATGGTAAGGCAGGCAAAAGAATATTTCTTTTTATAAGGATTTATTTCTCCCGCTTCACAAGGATAGGACAAGCGTAAAGGATAATGTATTTTAGCCAAAAACAGGAATAATGAAAATAAGGCTCTTTAAAGGCTGTGCTCAAAAGTGTTCATTAATGCTGGAGTTCATATTCCCTCATGTGAACTCTACTTGGCAATCAAAAGCAAGGAAAACAATAATGTCCATGTGCTATAACCAAACAATGCTTCAGCTTATTCTTAACTTCAGATAAGCTCTTCAGCCGGGCACTTAAATAGCAAACATTTCAGGTTATCACAGAAAAAGGACCATTCAAGCTTTGCTTTGCTATTCCTTGTCAATCAGACAGGTTGAGCAGTCCATTGGTTGATTTAACTCAATCATTGTCAAGGGAAGAACCAATGGCACATCTGCTTCTGGGCTCTGCACTGACTGCACTACTTTCTGCTCAGGAATGGTTCGTTTGTTTAAGAATTCTTTGAACTCTTGTAGGAGTGCTTCAGCCTGCTTTCTATAAGGGCTGGGCTGAGAATTAGCTCCTTCCTCGGGTGAGTAATTGTTTATGGGTTTTGCTTTAGGCAAACAAACAATGTCATCTCTGTTACAACGCTCATTCACTGCACTGGAGTTACCCCTCCCCCACTTGTCTCTGTAAGCCAGTGTTGGGTCATTCAGTTCATTTGCATGTGGAGTGTTTCTAAACAGTACTTCAAACTTAGGGCCTCCTAAATCCTCCCGGCATATATCTCTACCATATAAATCAGCTGTGTCCTTGTAGCTAGCCTGCTTGCTAACTCTTTCAGCAGTTTGGTGAGGAAAGCTGGGTTTATTTAAATGAGTTTCAGGTTGCAGCCAACTGCCTTCATAAAACCTGGGCTTGCCCTGGGTTTTAAAATTAACATTCACACAGTCTGGCTTCTCATAAAAGCTGTTATTAGAATTAAATACAGGCTGTACCTTATATTGGGGAATGTCTGAAAGTTCTTTAGCAGTCTGCCTTTCTTTCCACGGGTCAGCTCTGTGCTCCAAAAGCATAGGCTTTATGCCTGGGTCTCTCAGTGCCTCGCCCCTCTCTTGTTCCCAGAAGGCTTTTCCAGGCACTGAGTCTCCCTGGTACCTGCTTCTTGGCTTAGAAAGCGTTCTCCTAGGATTGCAGCTGGGGAGCGTTTCTCCTTCAGAGTCAAAGGTTCTGGCATCCAAGGCTAGTTCCTGCCTTCCAGGTTGCTTCCTCTGTCCTTGCTTTGCTCCGTCTCTAAAGCACACTTCTGCTGGCTTTGTCCAGTGTTCTGCTTTCTCTCTCCAGCGTTCAGCTTCCTCTTTCTGTTCCTTCTCTTTCTCCTTCTCTTTCCCTCCTCCGTTCCCTTTCCGTCTTCTGTCTTCCTTCTCTCTGTTTAACAAGGTGCCTCTGCTCTGGGGAACCCGCCTCCTGCTAGGGCGTGCCCAATCAGCAACTCTGCTTCTCCCCTCCCCCGAGGTGAGCTGTGTTAGCTGATTAGCCATGTGCATCTTGTGCTGAGAAGGGAAAATCTTGCCTTTACCTGCAGTACCCGAACCTTCCAGCGGGTCACTATCTGTTTCCATGGCTTCTGGCAATGCTACCGCGTCACAGATCCCCCCCTTAAGATATCACGGGCTGGTTTAGGAGAATCCGGACAGCACATGATACATCCTACGGGCTCTGGGTTAGAGGGTTGTACTGCATGCAATTGTTTTGGAGAGGCTATTGTGGCTAGCTGGGCCAAGGCTACCCTATCATGCCATGGCTTTAGTACATTGATGTGGTAGACTTGCCTGCGACCCTTTTTATTCTCAACTAAATATGAGACGGGTTCTACGGGACGTACAATCCGACATGGGCCTTTCCAGTGGCTCTCGAATTTCGGTTCAGTCCCTGCCACCATTATTATAACCTTTTCTCCTATCATTAGTTTACGCTGTTTGGTATTCCTATCATAATAGGACTTTTGTTTATGCTGACTACGCTGCAGGTTCTCTACTGCCACCTGTGAGGTTCGGCGTAGCCGCTTCTCTAAGTCTCGCAGGAACTCTGGAACCTCTACCTCCTGGGTGTCCGGTTTCACCCACTGTTCTTTCAAGATATCCAGAATCCCACGGGGAGACCTACCATACAATAACTCATATGGCGCCGTTCCTAACGAGGCTTGTTTTCTTTCCCTACATGCGTAGAGAACAAAAGGGAGCATCATATCCCACTGGTCCATCTCACCCTCCAGACTTCTACGTAGCATTCTCTTGAGTGTCTGATTTTGTCTTTCGACTAGACCATTTGTCTGAGGATGGTATGCCGCTGTCTTGATGTGTTGGATACCAAAGGCATCCCATACTTGCATGAGGTATTTCGAGAGGAAGTTGCTCCCCCTATCTGTGAGGACTTCCCTAGGGAAACCTACTTCGCAGAATAATTTAATGAGCTCATTAGCTATCACTTTTGCAGAAGTAGAGCGGAGTGGCATGGCCCACGGGAATCGTGTAGCGTGGTCCACTACCACTAGGATGTAGCGAAACCCTCTAGGCGTTTTAATCAGCGGTTCCACGATATCTATCCCTATTCTATGGAGTGGGTCTTTGATCACCCAAGATGGTATCATAGGGACATCCTTGGGATGGGTCGCAGAGACACGTTGGCAAGTGGGGCAAGCCTCGCAAAACCGGGTTGTTTCTGTAAAAACACCCGGCCAGTAGAACCTAGCCAGAATCTGGTCGAGGGTCCCTTGACTGCCTTTATGTCCCCCTACCGGGTGGTCATGTGCTAACCGTAGCACAATGTTTTTAAAAGTAGTCGGTACCACTAACTGTTTTCTGGTGTCTCCAGTGAAAGGATTTCTACTCTCTCTATAGAGTATACCTGACGTGAGGAGAAATCTAGGCAGTGTATCCTTAGGGTCCTGAGCCCACTTGAATGCATGTGTGAGAGCAGGGTCTGCCTGCTGCCCCTTTGGAAATGTAGGGAACTTACTCATCAGCTCCTCGGGTACCCACGGTAACTCTTGCCCTGCCTGTACTTCGGCCTTATTTCTAGAGCGTGACTGTTGCTCCTTACGCTTTTCTGCTTTACCCTTCTTTATTTTGGGATCAGGAGTGGTCACTAAGGCATCATCCGAGGGAAGGATTTCCCCAGGATCCTCTGATGTAGTCTCTTGGCTTTCTAGGGCTGAGGTCTGGGCTCTCGTAGAGACCATTGCACCTTTCTCTTTCAATTCTCGCTTCATTTCCCTATAGAACTGAGGCCAGTTTCTGCCTAGAATAACCGCATGTGGGAGACGTGGGACAACTGCTAGCAGGATAGTTCTCAGGGCACCTAAGCCTGCTATGTGCAGATTATACACAGGGTAGGAAGATGTTCCTCCATGAACACACCTGATCTTTACTGCATCTACAGGAGGGATTACTTCTGGGGCCTGCCGGGCTTCTATTACTTTCCAGAACTCCTCAGAGATCATACTTAACTCTGCTCCTGAGTCTAGCAAAGCTTGAGTGGTAATCCCTTGTACAGATACAGCCAGAAGAAACCCTGGTCTATCCTCCATATAGCTATCCGCAATTAAAGCAGTTTTCACAAAACAATGTTTCTGTACATGTCCTACCTGCCCACATTTGTAGCATTTTAACTTACATGCAACACTTTTTCTAAAAGGCATGCACAATTTCACTGGATCTTCCTGCACCCTCCGTCTCCTTTCTGATCCGCCTGTGCTCAACTCATGGGAAGGGGTGCTACCTCTCTGGGCCGTTAACTCTGCCTCTATATACCTCTCAGAGAGAGCAACCACTTCCTGGGAAGTTTTGCAATTTTGCAGGATCAGGAAGGTGCGGATTTCTGATGGTAGAGCATCCATATATTGCTCCAACACTAGCTCGTCCAGAATGGAATCGACAGACCTCCCTTCTGGAGTTAGCCATTTGTTCAGTAAACCCCGAATTCTGTGGCATAGGGACTTAGGGGTTTCGCTCTGCCTGAGTCTCACGCTCCTCAAGCGAGAGTGGTAGACCAGCGGAATGAGACCCAGTCTCTCCCTTATTGCCTTTTTTAAGTCATCATAACTCCCAGCCAACTCAGCGGGCATGGCGCGGTAAGCTGCCATGGCTTCCCCGGTGAAGGACGCGGCGAGCCTTAAGGCCCAGTGTTCCTTTGGCCACAAGCTAAGCCAAGCAACCCTTTCAAAACTTTCTAGGTAATCATCTATATCGTCCTGACTGGTGAGTTGTCCAAAATTAAAGAGAGTTCCTGTTGGTACATTAACAGGCTGCACAGTGTTAGTCAAGAGGGAACCTGTATCAGGTGCTGGTACAGTGGCTCGCTTCCTCTCCTGCAAGCACTCCTCCAACAGAGTCAGTAGAAGCTGCTGCTGCTCCTTCAGACTTGCAGTCGCCCTCTGCTACGCTTCCAACGCGAGATCAGCCTGGCGCTCTAGCTGCGTCGCCATCCAGGTAAATATCTCCTTGGGATCCATCGCCATCTTGGGACTCCTGCAATGGAAAACAGAACACAGACCCAAGTGCGGTATCCCAACACTCTAACTTCTCGGTGTTTCCTAGAAAAAAAAATTTTTTTTTCTTCTTTCCCCCAGTTACCCCTAGGGGACACCCTCGCCCTGGTATCCTCACAACTCGGGGTGGATACCCTTTACCTGGCTGAGGTGTATTCCAAGCACGTCAGGAGTGGCTCCTGTAGCCTTTTGCAGTCCTTCCTCCTCTGCTGGGCTCGTCAGCTCTTCGGCCGGGGTCCAGTGGAAGAAGTTCTCTGCAGCTCCTGCCGTGGCTCCTTTTTGCGCCTGCGCCGAATCCTTAATACTACGCCACTTTTTCCACCACCCACTCCCTAACCTTGAGGGTTTGAGGAGGGGTGGGCCTTGAGATTAAGGTTGTAGTTGTGTAGGTCGAATGGTAAGGCAGGCAAAAGAATATTTCTTTTTATAAGGATTTATTTCTCCCGCTTCACAAGGATAGGACAAGCGTAAAGGATAATGTTTTTTAGCCAAAAACAGGAATAATGAAAATAAGGCTCTTTAAAGGCTGTGCTCAAAAGTGTTCATTAATGCTGGAGTTCACATTCCCTCATGTGAACTCTACTTGGCAATCAAAAGCAAGGAAAACAATTATGTCCATGTGCTATAACCAAACAATGCTTCAGCTTATTCTTAACTTCAGATAAGCTCTTCAGCCGGGCACTTAAATAGCAAACATTTCAGGTTATCACAGAAAAAGGACCATTCAAGCTTTGCTTTGCTATTCCTTGTCAATCAGACAGGTTGAGCAGTCCATTGGTTGATTTAACTCAATCATTGTCAAGGGAAGAACCAATGGCACATCTGCTTCTGGGCTCTGCACTGACTGCACTACTTTCTGCTCAGGAATGGTTCGTTTGTTTAAGAATTCTTTGAACTCTTGTAGGAGTGCTTCAGCCTGCTTTCTATAAGGGCTGGGCTGAGAATTAGCTCCTTCCTCGGGTGAGTAATTGTTTATGGGTTTTACTTTAGGCAAACAAACAATGTCATCTCTGTTACAACGCTCATTCACTGCACTGGAGTTACCCCTCCCCCACTTGTCTCTGTAAGCCAGTGTTGTGTCATTCAGTTCATTTGCATGTGGAGTGTTTCTAAACAGTACTTCAAACTTAGGGCCTCCTAAATCCTCCCGGCATATATCTCTACTATATAAATCAGCTGTGTCCTTGTAGCTAGCCTGCTTGCTAACTCTTTCAGCAGTTTGGTGAGGAAAGCTGGGTTTATTTAAATGAGTTTCAGGTTGCAGCCAACTGCCTTCATAAAACCTGGGCTTGCCCTGGGTTTTAAAATTAACATTCACACAGTCTGGCTTCTCATAAAAGCTGTTATTAGAATTAAATACGGGCTGTACCTTATATTGGGGAATGTCTGAAAGTTCTTTAGCAGTCTGCCTTTCTTTCCACGGGTCAGCTCTGTGCTCCAAAAGCATAGGCTTTATGCCTGGGTCTCTCAGTGCCTCACCCCTCTCTTGTTCCCAGAAGGCTTTTCCAGGCACTGAGTCTCCCTGGTATCTGCTTCTTGGCTTAGAAAGCGTTCTCCTAGGATTGCAGCTGGGGAGCGTTTCTCCTTCAGAGTCAAAGGTTCTGGCATCCAAGGCTAGTTCCTGCCTTCCAGGTTGCTTCCTCTGTCCTTGCTTTGCTCCGTCTCTAAAGCACACTTCTGCTGGCTTTGTCCAGTGTTCTGCTTTCTCTCTCCAGCGTTCAGCTTCCTCTTTCTGTTCCTTCTCTTTCTCCTTCTCTTTCCCTCCTCCGTTCCCTTTCCATCTTCTGTCTTCCTTCTCTCTGTTTAACAAGGTGCCTCTGCTCTGGGGAACCCGCCTCCTGCTAGGCGTGCCCAATCAGCAACTCTGCTTCTCCCCTCCCCCGAGGTGAGCTGTGTTAGCTGATTAGCCATGTGCATCTTGTGCTGAGAAGGGAAAATCTTGCCTTTACCTGCAGTACCCGAACCTTCCAGCGGGTCACTATCTGTTTCCATGGCTTCTGGCAATGCTACCGCATCACACTATGAAGTTCTGAAGTTGATTTTGGACTAGCATTTCAGTTATCTTGGCAAGGAAGGGGATACTGGAGATGGGCCTATAAGATGTAGGTGAGGTAGAGTCAAGTTTTGAACCTTTGAGGATGGGACGAATAGTGGCACTTTTTAAGGGTGTTGGTACTAGGCCTGTCTGGAGGGAGGTCTGTACGATGTGGAGTATGTAAGGGCTAATGGAGCTATTAGTGGTCTTGAGCCAGCTTACAGGGCATGGATCTAAGGCGGATGTGGAGGCATTTAGATCTTTGATGGCATTGGATATGTTCTTTAAGGTGATGGGTTCAAAGTCATTCCATGTGATAGGGGGGGTGAGGGTGTGTGGTCGGGAGCTGAGGTCATATGTGAGTTGGGGGTTGGTCAAGGAGGGTGGGGGGAATTTTAAGGTAAGATGGTCTGCTATAGCTTGGGCAGTTATTTTTGGAGTCAGGTCACGGTGTAGGGGTTCATTAATTAGGGATTTAGCAATGGAGAAGAGCTCTCTTGGTTTATTAAGGGAACATTGGGTCATATTTTCGTTTTATTCTCTTTTGTGTTTTAGGGTTTCGGAGCAGTAAGCTTGAAGTTTACCTTTGTAGGTCTCATATATGTTTGGGTTATGAGAGTGTCTCCACTGACGTTCTAGGCATCTGAGTTCCCTTTTTAGGTCGCTTAGTTTAGTGGAGAACCAGGGGGCTTTTCTGCGTTGGCTTTTAGAGGGATGTTTAGGTGGTAATATGGCAGCAGAGGAAAGGATGTCATTCCATTCATTGATATGGGCGTCTTGGTTCTGGTGTTTGCTATTGAGTAAGTCTAAGGGTGGTAATATTTGTTCAAGGAAGTTGGCCGCATTAAATTATTTGAATTTGTGGGTATGCTGAGGTATAGTTAATTGAGGTTTTTTATGTGGGGAGTGGGGGATTGAGAAGAGGATGAGGGCATGATCTGACCAGGGGTTCGGTTAGATTGGGTGAGAAATCTGTTTAGCTGGAAGTGTTTGCTGTGGGGTAAATATTAAGTCAAGGATATTGCCTTTGGAGTGTGTAGGTTGTATTAGAACTTGGGTAAAGTGGAGGGCCTCCATTGCTTGGAGAAGTGAGGTGGACTGTTTTGAAGTTGTTGAATGTAGGTTAAAGTCTCCTAGGATTATGAGTGGGCGTGAGATGGGTTGGGGGGAGCAGGCTGTCTCAAGTATCATGGAGAGATCAGTTAAGTCAGATTTGGGTGCCCTATAAATGAGGTGGAGAGAGAGGGTAGGGCTGGAGACTCTAATGGAGTCCATACCTGTGGTAGAGATGCATTCAACTGTGGAAAAATTTAGGGTCGTTCTTGAAATAACAGCAACACCTCCACCTCTATTGGATATTCTGTTGCAGACATTAATTGAGTGTGTGTTAGAACATAATTGATTTATTAGGACAGAGTCAGATTCTTGGAACCAGGTTTCGGTGTGACAAAGGATATCTAAGTCATGGTCTAAAATGAGGTCAGTAATTAGGGGGATTTTGTTTCTGGCTGAGCGGACGTTGATTAGGGCACATTTGAGGGGAGAGTGGAGGTTGTCAGAGGGAGTGTTGGGGATGATGTTGGGATTTGTGTGGAGAAGTTTGAGTTTGCAGGGCCGAGTGTTGAAGCTGGTATGATAGTGAGGTAGAGAGGGAAATTGAGTGCTAGGGTGATTGAGAGAGTAGATTATTGGGATTGGAGTATTATGGTTTAATATTAGAGCATGGGAGAGGAGAAGTGAGGTGATGTGTCGGGTGAGTTTATAAATGTAATGAAATAAATACATAAACAGGTAGCCTCTCTCCCTCCGTCATGGACACCTGATGGCCACATGTGCAATCAATGACCCCCAGTATGGATGGCAATTTGGCCATTTCAAAGAACTGGGTCAGGGTTAGTTTCCACTGCTGCACTGTCTGCAGTATGGGTGAGAAAGGCCCTCAGGATATGTGAGATTTATTTATTTATTTAACAGTTTTTTTAATACCGCTTTATCATTTCAATCAAAGCGGTTTACATTGTAACTAGGGACAGGTTACCTCAGGCTGGAAGGCTGGGGGTTCAATTCCCACATGGGGACAAGCAACCTCAGGCCGGAGGGACTGGGGTCTCTAGTCCCATGGCCACTCCTTGTGGCCTTGGGCAAGCCACTTAATCCTCCATTGCCTCAGGTACACTTAGATTGTGAGCCCTTGGGGACAAGGGAATAAAAAGTACCTGTTAGTATACATGTAAACCGCACTGATTCTAAAGAGCACGGTATAAAAAATTAATAAATAAAAAATATTTATAACTTAAACTTGGTAAACGTACGTTAAACATGGGATGCTTCACCCCAATGGTCTTAATCAAGAAACTCACCTGTCTGTTTCCTTAAGATATTTATGGTCAGCATCGTATTTGTGACCATTTCAGATTTTGATGTGACTAGGTATTACTTTTAATCCATCAACATTTTAATTTATTTATTATAAAAAATGTTTTTATATATTTTTGTATTCATATTTTTGCAATCTTTTCTTCATTCCCTTGTTTTGGATTACTTTGCTCCCATTTTGGGATTCCCAGTGTTTGCGGCCGGTGGGTTCCTATATGTTTTTACTTTTATTTTCAATTGCCTCTTTATGATGTGGGTACCACTGTTTTAGATATCTTTATCCTTTATGTCCAATCATGGTGTTTTGTCCCATTTGAACATTACATTGTGTTTAACAATTTCTAAGTGGTTTTTTTTTAGTTACAGTTTGGATTCATTGCAGCAATCTCTCTAATTTGTGTACCAATTATCAAAATTACTATTTTGTTTCATCTCTTGGTTTTAGACTGTGGTTTACATGGCATGTTCTTATGCCCCCTTTTAATAATGCATGCCATTTTTTAATAACACATATCATTTATTTATTTTTTATGGGCGTGAGTGTTTATTTGCCTTATGACTGAGGCCAGCTGTGTCAGCCAACACAGACTGGAAACTGCTAGTGGCAAGGAAAGCAACATCTGGGGTGATGAGGTGGATGCCATGGTCCGCTCCCTCTGTGTGGTAGAGTGGAGGAGTGGTTGTGTAGCTCCTGGCAGAAATGGTGGATGGCTGCTTTGTCAAAGGAGGAGATAAGGGAAGTGGAATTGCAGTCGGCTAAACTAAAAGAGACAATAAAAGGGGGAACAGATATATAGTATGTAAGGAAAGTGAATAAAAACAAGAGGAAAAACCTATATGGTTCTCCAAAGAAGTGACTGCACAAATAAAGACAAAAAACACAGCTTTCACAAAATTCAGAAGATTGCAAGCAGAGGAACACACAGGATAAAACTAAAAGAGACAAAAGAGAGAAATAAGTAGAGCAAAAGCAAAGGCGGAAGAAATGATGGTTAAAGATGTGAAGCATGAAGACAAAACTTTTTTCAAATATATTCGGGAACAGAGGAAAATCAGAGGTAGAATAGCAAGACTCAGAAGTGCCAAGGACAGATTCATGGAAAGTGACATTGAAAAAGTGAAATTGCTAAACAAATATTTCTGTTCTGTATTTATTTATATTCTCTTATATACTGCGCTATTCTGCATCAGTGCGGTTTACATTGAACAAACTGAAATTACATTGAACAGGGCATAATAACTTGGAGATAACTATTTTACAGGGAACATGGGGTGTGCTCGCTTCGGCAGCACATATACTACAGGGAACATGGGCTATGGAGGGTTAAGTGGCTTGCCCAAGACCACAAGGAGCACCTGTGGGACTAGAAACCCCAGTCCTTCTGGCCCAAGGTTGCTGTCCTCTAGTGGGATTTGAACCCCCGACCTTCTGGCCTGAAGTACCTTGCCCCAACCACTAGGCCACTCCTCCACTTCAGTATTCACTAAAGAAACCCTTGGAGAAGGACCACCAGTGATTGACAAATATACAAATGGGAATTCTCAAGAAACACCCTCGTGCGGTGAATAGAAAAGATGTGTGGAGACACAACTGAACAATTGTTGGAGGATGTTTCAAATTATGTTGCTTTCTCACTCCAACTGGATGAATCTACAGACATAAGAAACATAGCCCAGTTACTAGTCTTTATCCGGATGGTTTTTGAAGACTTCAGTGTTAAAGAATAACTAGTTGGAATGACTTCTTTAAAAGGGAGAATTACCGGTCAGGAAATATTCAGTTCTTTCCATTCTTTTGTCACAAAGTGTAATCTTCCATTGCATAGACTTGTTTCCACAGTACTGATGGAGCAAGAGCAATGACAGGTGATGTTAACGGTTTCATAGCCCTCTGTAGACAGCATGATGACTTCCCAGATTTCCTTTCTTACCACTGCATCATTCACCAGCAAGAGACAAGCAAGCAAGAGATGCAATTCAAAGACTGCCATGGACATCACTTTCAAAATTGTAAATTCAGTTCGTGGAAGATCACTTCAAAGATGACTTTTCAATCTTACTCTTGATGAAGGGGCAGCGGAAATCATTTTGCACACAGATGTAAGGTGGCTAAGTAGGCACACATTTATACAAAGATTTTGATTTGCTGAATGAAATAAGAAGTTTTTTGAAGGAGAGGGGAGATGACCAAGCAGAGTTGGAAGATGAGGAGTGGTTATGTGATCTGGCATTTCTCGCTGACTTTACAGGCAAACTAAGTGATATGAACCTTGAACTACAAGGTAAAAACAAATGCATTGGCGAGATGATGAGTACAGTTTCATCCTACAAGAGCAAATTTGAGCTAATGATGACTGACCTTGCAAACAACACTTTTGATCATTTTCCTAATACGCAGGACCATCTGGGACAATATCCAAATTTTGTTTTTCAGAACGAGAAGTATGTGACTGAAATCTGTTCTGTTATCCAAGAATTCGAAAATAGATTCTGTGACTTCCAAAAAATTGGAACAGATGTGGAATACTTGTCATACCAATTCAAAGTAGATGTGGGCATTAAAGAAACTGCAGCTGCTATCAGTAAAAATTACTCATTGAACAAGCCATCTCTTGAAAACGAAATATTAACCCTTAAAAATGACATTTTTCTCAAGACCTGTGCTGAGCAAGAATCGTTTTGGAAGCTAGTGTCTAGAGACAAATTTCCCAACTTGAGAAGATGCAGTGAAGCTGTACACTCCTGTTTCGGTTCAACTTATTTGTGTGAATCTGCATTTTCCCATCTGAAAATGACAGAGTACACAACGTTCCAACATGACAGATGAACATCTCCAGGATTCCCTGAGACTGGCCCTCACGCAATATTCACTCAACTTCAAAAAGCTGGTGGATGAAATGCAGGCTCAGACGTCTCACTAATGAGCAAGAGCGAAATATTAAAGATTGTGCAAGATCAGCCTAGATCAATACTCGACCTAAATTTAACACAAATTACTCAATAAAAGTTAAAGAAAGTTATTACTCAATAAAACTTTAAGAAAAAATGTACTTTCCATTTCCCCTTGCAGTTTATTTATTTAATATTTCTTATATACCACCTTCCATGATATCAAGGTGGTTTACATTGAACAAGGCATTATAACTTGGAGATAACTATTTTACAGGGAACATGGGCAATGGAGGGTTAAGTGGCTTGCTCAAGACCACAAGGAGCACCTGTGGGACTAGAAACCCCAGTCCTTCTGGCCCAAGGTTGCTGTCCTCTAGTGGGATTTGAACCCCTGACTTTCTGACCTGAGGTACCTTGCCCCAACCACTAGGCCACTCCTCCCTCAAGTTCTTACTGGATCTTCATCTCTCTGTTTTGTTTTTGCTTAATTTGCTTAACAGCTGATCACATCCAAGTAAATGATAGAAGGTTCATTAAAAATGGAGGGAGGGGGGAATCCTCCAACTTTATTGGGTTAAAATTTAATTTGAAACTAATTTGAAACTTAATTTTCATGGTGGTAGATCACCGGCACTTTTGGCCGGAAAAAGTATATCACGACCTGTTCGAGGTTGGACATGCCTATACTGGATGATGTCTCCCTGCTCCCCTGTGTATTGGTAGCTCCATGGAATGGAGGAAAACTGAGGGGCTCCCCCCTCCCAAAAGACAATTTTTGCCAATCGAGATTGAAGTAATGCCATGTTAGTGTCCGCCTCAGTGCATATCAGAAGCATGGTCCTGTGTTCTGTGTGACTGAGACCTGTAGGTCCAACGTCAGGACTGACCCAAGGGTTTCTGCCATCCAGGCAGGAGCCTTGGCCATGCACCTGAATCGAGCCATGCCCTACCACTGCCAATTTCATCTTCGCATCTTGAGGGGAGAGGGGACTGGGCAGCGGCAGCAATGGCGGCACAGACACAAGCTTCCCTTTATTTAAAAATGACGACTTTGTGCTGCCACTTTGGTGCTTCACCACCATGGCAGGCCATGCTCTTTGGCACCCGCATGCACACTCCCGGCCTGCCACTCCGGCTCTCCTCTGACAGGAAGTTGCATCAGAGGGGAGTCAGAAGCAGAAGGCCATGATTTTCATTCTGCGGGTGCTCAAGTGCATGGTCTGCCATGGGTACCAAAGTGGCAACACAAAGTCACCGTGCTATCCACCAAGGTCAGCCGACCTAGATGACTGCCTAGCCCATCTAGTAGATAGCTCGGCCATGCCCCAGTGTTGCTCAGAGCTCAGGTATGCCTTCGTCTCCTTGAGCCAGCAGCTGCCCTGTAGCCAGTGCTGTTTCCTATGGATTCTTGAACTGGTTTATGTTTATGTTTATTAAAACTTGATATACCGCCCTTCGTGGGGCAACAGAGCAGTTTACAATATAAGGACTGGAGCATGGAAAGGAAGAACCCAATGGGGCCCCTGATGGTGCTGGTATATTGGACTCAGGCCACTCCCTTCCCTCTTACTGTTCTCTATCTGCTTGCAGAACCTTTTCTGAAATTCTTTTGAATTTTTTCTTTTTCATTTCTATTGGGTTGTATTTGGCTCTCTGTCTTTCTTTTAATAAAGCAATTTTAAATAAATTAAAAAAAGCTTAGTCTTGTGTTTTCTCAAGCAGCAGAGCCTCCTAGACCTGTGCAAGTGTCTGAGGAAGCCCTGCTCGGATTTGCCCAACTTCCCCTTCTCTTTTCAGGTCTCCCGTTTCACCACAGCCTGTGCTGTTTTTTTCTGTGATTCTTTTTCATGACCTGTGCCATTCTTTATGATTTTTTTTTGTTCTTTTTTCTTTGCCACATGGAACATTGCAAGCATGCCTGGTGCTCAACATTGTACCACTTATGGCTCCTGTCAGGTCAGGTCTGTGGTGGGCTCCTTTTACCTCACAAATACCCAGAGTCCTTTTTCTTTTGCCATTGTCAGGACTACTTACAGGGGGTCCAGGGCTTGATGCCGATTTTAGTGCCTCTTGAAGGCCCTTAAGGCATCTCTTCAGAGGGACAGGAGTGAGGAAACCTTAGGTTCTGGCCAGAAGCCCTTCTTGGGCCCTCAGGGCCCCAGGGCTCCCTCTGCTAGTTTTGAGCAGCAGCTACTGAAACAGCTCACAGGCCATTTGCAGCCTTTCTTGCTGCTTGGTAACCCCCTTTGCAAGGGTCAAAGATTCAGGCCTCCCCTACAGGGAGGTGGAGACAGAAAAAATTCTAGAGGTTTCCTATGATCTCAACCTGCTATAAAAGCTGATGCAGCTAGGAGCACACTTCAGTATTTCTCTGTCTCCAGCAGATGGTGGATGCATCGAAGCAGCTCTGATGAAAATTCTGGTAAAGATTTGATTTGACTCATGAGTAACCACTTTTAGTGGTGACTTTCTCACTGGTGATCGACCCTGGGGACTCCACTAGAATCATCTTTAAAACTTTTGGATATTGCCTTACGGAGGAGGAGACTGTTTCAGCTCCTTTCCTTTATCTGGTTAAGGGCCAGTTGGGCAACCAGAAGTTAGGAAAAGGAGTTTGGAAAATAATTCTTCACCTTGCACAACCTCAATGCCCCCTCCTTCCACCTTTCCCCTGTCTCTTCCCATAAGATTAGAAGAAGGCTCCTTAGAGGTACATGCCTACAGAGGAGTAGAACTGAACCCGGCACGGTTTATATGCCTTGGGCTCCCTGGGGGTGAGACCAAAACTAAGTCTCTATCTTGTCTGACTTGTTTGGGGAGCTACCTGACCTTGTCCACTGGGTGGTACATCCGCCAGGCTCTGAGCTATTCAAGGCAACCGTTGGTGAGGTGCCTTTTTTCCCTGCCAGTTCCCACTTTGTTGTGTGGTCTGTGCACATTGGCACTCGCTACATGCACTAAGTATGTGCTTTACTGCACGTTAGTCTTGTGTGCCTTGGATCTGCATGTAGCTGTAGTGCACAGTGGTGGTGCCCTCATGGCCAGAGCACGTGTTGCAATGCACCACATGTCCTGAGCATTATTGGCACAGGTGCATGCCTTCCTTCAAGAAATGTTGCCTGGTCTGTGGAAAGCAGAAAGTTACGTTGTTGGAATACTGCTTCTGTGCCTTCTGCATGGAAACTTCAAATGCGCCCTTGGAGAGCCCGTCCCCCCCCCCCCTCACAACAGGGAGACATTGGTGCCTTGCCCTTGTCATCCTCGCTGCAGGAGGCAGCAGATGCAGTGGTGAAGAAGGATGATTCCCAAGCCTTGGACTCAGGCTCTCACTTTGTTGGCTGCTGCCCTTCTCTTAGGGGCCTGACAGCAAGTCTTTCCCCACTGGTGGTGGGGTTAATTCCAATAAGGAGCTCCCAGTCTCCAGGTTGTCCTCCCTGAAATTCTTGTCATTTCTTCAGTAAGATTGGTCCTTCTGATGAGGCAGATCTGACCCTGGGGCTTCTGGGTTCTCTCAGTCTCCCTCCACTCAGTCGGAAGAGGGATCTGTGATACAGGATAGATGAAGCCCAGCACAGGCTCACTACCTATGCAGTCTTAGCAAAGACTAAATTCTGGAGATTCAAACCATCTCTCCATTGCACAAGGTCTGGAGTCCAGTTTTGATATCTCTAGCAAGGATGCCAGTCTTGAGAATGAAATGTTTTATTCTTCAGAGGATCAGGATGATACCCGTATTATCTGCCTGTTTAGGAAGGAAGAACTGGTGGTGTTGATTGCTCAGGTGTCTTCTGCTCTGCAGTTGGCTGATCTCCCAGTGGCAGAACATACACCGCAGGTACATCTCCTCTTGCAGGTAGGAAGTCTACCAGGGTTTTCCCATTCTGGAGGTCCCCTTCTGCTCAGACTGGGATCTCCCCGACTCCCCATTTAAAGGGTCAGGGCTATGGAGATGTTTTACACCCTGCCACAGGAGGATTGCACCTCTTGATTCATTATGCCATAGGTGGAGTCAGATTTTGGCTTCCTCTGTTATTTATTTATTTATTTTATTTATTTCAACTTCTTATATACCGCACTCTTTGACATCAGCGCGGTTTACAAATAACAGAAAGGAACCAGAACAACAGGCTGTTTGGTATTACATATAACAGGAGTATCAACTTGGATAACATGGGAGAACTATTTACATGGAGTATATAATCTATTAGCTAGATAGCATGCTCGAACTATTTACAATTATTTACAATTTAATAATTTACAATTATTCTCCAATTAGTGGTATACGCGGCTCTGACGACTCGAGATCTCCAGTGTATTCATTTGATCCCTCTGGATGATACCTCGGTGCTCCTAGAATTGGCAGCAGCCCTTCTGTCAACACTCTATATTATTATTATTATTACACTTTTATACCACACAACGGAA
This sequence comes from Ichthyophis bannanicus, assembly GCA_033557465.1. Classification (NCBI taxonomy): domain Eukaryota; kingdom Metazoa; phylum Chordata; class Amphibia; order Gymnophiona; family Ichthyophiidae; genus Ichthyophis; species Ichthyophis bannanicus. The sequence goes on along the minus strand of CM066036.1, from coordinate 864,289,119 downwards.
TACCGCCCAGCACAGTGTACAACATAATAGATGGTACATCAGAAAACCATAATAAAATAAACAATAAGGATAAACGTAAGCCCAAACCAACCTACCCCAGAACGCAACACTCCTAATAAGCCTTAGACTCCCAAAGCTGAACTAAAACTCACTGAAAAAGAGAAGTCTTAACAGCCTTTCAAAATAATTGCAAGTCATCCAACAACCGAAGCTCCTGCGGAAGAGAACTCCACAATATTGGGCCTTGAAAAGAAAATGCCTTTTCCCTATGTTGGGTTTTACACATTGCTCAAACAGATGGAACCACCAACAATTGATATGACTGGGACTGCAAAACACGGGCTGGTGAGTAAACCACCAACCTAGAACGAAGATAACTGGGGGCCTGATTATGAAGCACCTTATATACCAATACTGAAACCTTAAATTGAACCTGAAAAACCACCGGTAACCAATGCAACTGAACTAAAACTGGTGTCACATAATTAAACTTCCTTAAACCTTTAATTAACTTAGCAGCAGTGTGTTGTATTAACTGCAGCTGAGACATATCCTTCTGAGGGAGACCTACCAACAGGACATTGCAATAATCAAGCCACGGCATCAACAATGCCCGCAACACCATTCCCAAAAGACCTTCAGTAAAATAAGGCTGCAATTGACGAACCCACCATAACAAAAGAAACAAACTCTTGACCACCGAAGAAACATGAAGGCCCATACTTAGGGCAGAATCCATGATAACCCCGAGTTCCCAATAATGAGACACAAGGGATACCAAATTAGATCCAACCTGCACAGGGCAAAGATCGACCATCCTCCCAGCGGTCAGAAGCAACACAGTAGTTTTAGAGATACTAAGCTTGAGCCCCCAACAACCAAAACCATCCCACAAGCATGGTCATATATCCCTGGGTCAAAGTTTCTAATGCATCCTCAGACCCCAACAATGGGATTAAAATCTTCACATTGTCAGCATAAATGTAGAAGAGTAAACCAGTAGCATGTGTCAGCATACATGACATAGGAGTCATGGCTTTTTCCCCAGACCTTGGATTTCATGCAGCTGTGTTACTCTGGTGATTTCAGTCTCCAAAGGTAATAGGGCAGTTTAACTCTGACCCCCTGTTGATGTCAGTCTCAGGGCCTGTTGAGAATGGTCTGCAGCCCCTCCCCGCTAAATCAAGAATAGCAGACCTCAAAGGGAGGGGCTAGAAAAAATAGCAGACCTCAAAGGGAGTTGCTAGAGAATTCACTATAAAGGACAGAAACACTTCCTCTCTCTCTCTCTCTTCCACTCTTCATCGGACATGAAGGACAGGAGGCTCTGATAATCAATTCCCTTCACCCCTCCCCCTCTCTCTCTCTCTCTCTCTCTCTCTCTTGCCATGAGGCTCTGACCCACATGTTCTGGCCTCTCTCTCTCTCGCACTTCACACATGCACATGCACATGCACACACAGATTCATTGATGCACACTGAAACAGCTCTATAACAATCACTATATACCTCTGTTCAATACCTATGTAATAAGCCTATTTCTACATAAAAAAAACTTTCTCCAAGTCACACCTGTTTGGTTGTCTTATTACAAGCCCTACTGCCTCTGTGAAGTGAAATGAACTCAGGACCTACAGGAGAGTAACCTGACCACATCTTACATTTTATGGGGGCTCGCCTTCTCAGATTTCACAGCAGATCTCCAGTTGGGTAAGTAATAATTTTGTATAATACATTAAGTAGATTTCAGACAGGTGAGACAGAATCAAAAGTCCTTGTGACCATTTACAAAAAGTTCCAGTGATAAATGTGTTTTGTGGGTTAGACAAGGTGAGATTTTTATTGTCAAAAGGCTCTGTAAGAATCTAGAATTTTAAGGACATCACACAGAGTGGCTTGCAATTGTCTTACTTTGATGTATAGGCTTGCTAAAGATTTTTCTATAGTATTTGAGCTGCTAAGAAAAGACAGAGAGATAGTCCAGATTTAGTTTGGAAGTGGTACACGGGTAAACAGTCCCTCATTGAATACAATATACATCTTTCCTGATAAAGCTATTACCTCCTGTCCCTTTTAACTTTTATTTCTCTGTCTCCTGTCAGTAAATATCTTACTGAGAAAAGGCTTAAAGCTGGCTGCAATTGATACAACAATTCTGTTAATCTCCTAACACCCTTCTTACTATAACTTCACCCTAAACTTCCACCCTGTTAAAAAGGCGATAAGCACTTTTTATTCAGGTATAATTTTAAGGTGTGGTCTTTATGCCAGTACTCTTTACTGAACACCCATAAAATTTATACCATTTCAACTATAATTCTAAGTCTCACTTCTTCATAAAAGTGAGCATTCCTCCTTCCAAGGTTGCACATTGAGATAGTTCTGCAGTATCAAACATGGAAGCCTTTGATTTTAAAGAACTTAAAGAAATTGTAGTTTCATACTGTAAGAGGAAAGGTGGTCCCTTTGAAGGTGAATTCCCTGAGTCATCATGGTATAATATTCAAAAACAAATGTTAAACCATTATCAAGAATTCAAAAAGAAATCAAATAAAAGAAAATGCCTTTTTATCCAAGGCATGTGCAGGGGGCTCATTAGCATGAAACAGGACAATACTGAACTGACTTCTCAGTGTACCCAATTGAACAAAGACCTTGAGGAGGCACAAATTTGCATCTCTATGCAAAGAACTCAAGTGATACAAGCCACAAATTCTTTTATAACTGTTAGTGAGCAATTAGAAGCACTTAAACTTGAATTGATGCACGTTAAGGATCAATTGGCCTCTGAAAAACAAAAGAATAAAGATACACCCATTTCTCCCTCAGCCCCCTATGCCTATGACACACCCTATCAGCCATGCATACAAGCTATTGACAAACAAAATAATACTAAAGTATGCATAGCTGGACTTAGGACTGACAGTTTATCTCAGTCAGAGCAGAGCAATAATCAGGATCTGTGTCAGGAGGATAATTCAGATGACTTAGACATGGCACCCAGTACTGAACTCAGAGCACCAGTTAAAGTAATGCTGCAGGACAATTTAAAAGATAGAGATATAGAAAGAATAATTGAGAAAATTGGCCCTATGCCTTTTAATGTAAATCATTGGTGTAAATGGGCCAGTGATATTCTGATTCACTGGGGTCTAGGGAAATACAGAAGAAAACAATCAGACTTTGATAGACTTATGCATCTGGCTCTGGGGCCACACTATTATAAAGTTGGCTCTCTCACTCACCCATACCAGTTGGTTAAAAGGGGCATTGAGAAACTATTCCCCAATGCAAGTATTTAAAATTATTTCACCTCTACCAAATGATACACTGGAAGAATTTGCATATAGAGCCTGGATTTTTAAAGCAGTTCTTAATGAGCAGGAGTCCTGGCCCAATGCAGAAGATTATGGGGAGAACAAGCATAAGGCATTTTTATTAGAATTGCTATCCCCTGAGATTACAAAACACCTTCTGTTATTTTCTGAAGACCCTGAAGCAACCCCTTTTGATACTTTAATGCTCAGAATTGGGTCTGTTTGGAAGACCCAGCCCTCGCAGGTCATTACAGTATCAGAAGCACAGAAGTGGCAAGCCGAGGGATCCTCCCAACACACAAAAAACACAGACAAAGGATACAGGGGACAGACACCTTGGAGAGGACAAAGCAGAGGTACTTTTAGAAATTCCTCAGGTTACATCCCCTTTCAAGAGCTCAAAGCACAGACAGATGGATTAGAAAAGGAGAAAATTAAATGGGAACAAGACAAACACATACTGCAGATAGAAATAGATAAATTAAAACAGGACATACAAGCAGCTCAGGACAAACACAAGGCTAGTGCATAGTGATGTCCTGACCTCTTGAGTTCAGATATCAAAATGTCTCAAGCCTTCATAGCCCAGCCTGCCTCCTTTATCTCAGCAGAGGACTCAATTCCAGAGCCTCTGGATGATGAAATGGATACAGGCCCAGGACACAAGTTAAGGCTTGTAACACCCTTGATACTGGACTCTTGTGCACGCCCCAATGTTATCAGCAGAATAGGGGGTCAGGATAAATTAGCTTTGATTGACACAGGGGCTGGAATTAGTTTTACAAACAGAGCTTCTCCCACTGCAGAGCAGCAAGGAATTAATGAAACAGCTTCCAAGTGTGTGGCTATCCCAGTTAAATGGGGTATCCCTGTGCACAGTGAACAAAACAAGGAAATGTTAGAAACCACTGCCTCCACTATAGTAAACACACCAAAAAAAATAATTGGAATTGATGTTCTCAACCAGTTAAATTTGGTGGGGGATATGGCTAATCTTAAATTGTGGCAGTATTCAGGAACTTCAAGTGCTTCTAAAACTTTAGTGCAGGAAGTCATTCCCATGCAGTTAGCAACTCAGTGCACCAAGGCAGCTCAACAGTATGATCTGTGTGTAATTCCTTCAGAGGTGGCTGATATTCCACTCTGGGCTCAAGACAAGTTAGATTGTGGGAAAATGCACACAGAAACACTGCTGGAAGGTGAGGATCCTCTACCACAGAAACAATACCCAGTACCTCATCAGGCTATAGAACCAGTGACTAAAATTGTGAAGATACTGGAGGAGAGGGGTCTGATTAGGCCTATTTCTCCCACATGTAATTCACCAGCCTGGCCAATAGTTAAACCAGGGGGTTCCTTCAGGCTCACTATGGACTTCCGTGCCCTGAATCAAGTTTCAAAATCTGTAGTGCCTGTGGTAGCCTCATACCCTGAAATGATCTCTAAACTGAACCCCAAATGTAAATTTTTCTCTGCTTTAGACATATCCAATGGGTTTTGGAGTCTGCCCCTGGCCCTTGAATGCCAGTACAAAACAGCCTTTCAGTGGCTGAATAAACAATATGCATGGACTGTGCTTCCACAGGGATATAAGGATTCCCCATCAATATTTCATGAATACATGAAGGAAGCCCTGTCACTAGTGTCTTGAAGAGATGAGATCTAGACCAAACCTCCCCTTTGGAACTGCACAGTGGGAGGGACCGTACTTAGTTACTGATACCTTAGGCCCAAGCCTATACCAGATCCTAATGCCTGACAACCAGCAGTACTGGAAACACATCACCCAGTTAAAACCATATGGGTAATACATGTTTTATCAGTCTTTGTTTTCAGATACCACCTGAAGACAGCACGGACAGCTGCTTTCTGAAGACAGCACGGACAGCTGCTTTCTGAACAAAAGTCGCTTGAGGACGGTAACTATTTACTTCTGCTGTATAGTTGACATGTGTTTAATAGTTATGTAAATAAGTAGTAAAATTATTATTATTTTTTTGTTTGTTTTGTTGTTACATAGTATAAGTGGGGAGCATTAGTTTACTCCCTAGTAGAGTGAAACAAGTTAGCTTTTATTATGTCTCGGTTTCCTGTTGTTCTTGTATCTGCTCTCTTCTACTCAAGTCTCATTACAGGAACTATCATCCGAATATGCACGATTGGCTGGGCTAAGTCCACAGGTGGAGTGTATCGCTACCAAGAAATACCCCCACCTTTCCCGGAAGGAAAGGATCTGGTCATCCTGAGTTTCTGTTCGGTACAGGACAAGCCAGTGTTCTATTCATTAAACATCACTCAAGTACAGTGGGAGCCACCAGTTTCCACTTTTCTAGAAAGGACACAAGAATTGAGGGCACCTCCAGAACATTACTTTCTAGGTCCTCCTGCTTTGATTTTGTACAATATCTCCTGTCAGGACAGAGGTACCTGGAAAATAACTTATACATGGGTTGTGAGTGATCAACAGCACATCACTGAGACTAAATTCCTTTTGGATGTATCTTGTTTACCTACCACCCCTCCCACCACTTCTGCTCCCCCTGTACTCTACCTTTCTGATATCCACCCATTTGAAAATGTAAGATGTGGTCAGGTTACTCTCCTGTAGGTCCTGGGTTCATTTCACTTCACAGAGGCAGTAGGGCTTGTAATAAGACAACCAAGGGCTTGTAATAAGACAACCAAACAGGTGTGGCTTGGAGAAAGTTTTTTTTATGTAGAAATAGGCTTATTACATAGGTATTGAACAGAGGTATATAGTGATTGTTACAGAGCTGTTTCAGTGTGCATCAATGAATCTGTGTGTGCATGTGCATGTGTGAAGTGTGAGAGAGAGAGAGGCCAGAACATGTGGGTCAGAGCCTCATGGCAAGAGAGAGAGAGAGAGAGAGAGGGGGAGGGGTGAAGGGAATTGATTATCAGAGCCTCCTGTCCTTCATTTCCGATGAAGAGTGGAAGAGAGAGAGAGAGAGGAAGTGTTTCTGTCCTTTATAGTGAATTCTCTAGCAACTCCCTTTGATGTCTGCTATTTTTTCTAGCCCCTCCCTTTGAGGTCTGCTATTCTTGATTTAGCGGGGAAGGGCTGCAGACCATTCTCAACAGGCCCTGAGACTGACATCAACAGGGGGTCAGAGTTAAACTGCCCTATTACCTTTGGAGACTGAAATCACCAGAGTAACACAGCTGCATGAAATCCAAGGTCTGGGGAAAAAGCCATGACTCCTATGTCATGTATGCTGACAGCATGCATTGCCTTGCACAAGGGGACCAAAAGATGTTAAAGAAATAATGGGAGAGGATAGACCCCTGAGGAACCTCCTGCTCCAAAATACAGGAAGAGGATACCCCCCTCCCAACTGGACCACCTGTGATCGAGACGGCAAGTAAGATTTCAACAATGCTAACACCTGCCCACCCATACCCAACTTCCACAAGCAGTCCATAAGTAAATCATGAAGAAAACTATCAAATGCCACAGTAATATCCAGCATTAACAAAAGACTATGTTGGCCCTTATCCAGAAGACCATATACATCATCTGTCAAGGCAACCATAAGGGTCTCAGTACTATTGTACTGCCAAAAACCTTCCTGCTTCTCATACAACACTTGCCAAGCCTCCAAAAATGATAACTAGTCCATGATCTACTCCGTTTGGCAGCTAAAGATATTGCCTTGTCAACAGTGGCACGATGCTGTCTGTAGCTTCCCAACTGGGCAGCGGACTCTGCCTCCATGTCTGGGTTGTCCCTGCTTACCTTTAAAGGGAAGTTGCTGTTTAGGAGGACTTGGAGAAGCTGTTTAAGGATTTAAGTGAGTCCAAACCTCATTGCCTCCCAAAGAATAAACCAAGGGGCCTGAGAAGCAAGTAAGCCAATCCTCTTCTTTGACGTCTGCCTGTTATCTTAGTTCTCAATATCTGGAACTCCAAAGTTCCTGGAATTCCTATCAGCATTGCCCCAGAAAGCCCACTTTTACTTCTTCTTCTGGTTTTTGTTCCCAGATGCAGTCATTTTGTGGGGCTCGCAGATCCCAGGAGCTTACCACATCCAGCGCAATGACAGGTTGGGGGCTCATTCTGGGGTGCCCCTAGTGGGCAGCAGCCTAAGCCCTTTCTACCAGAAGTGGGCCCAGGTCACCAAGGATCACTGGGTGCTAGAAACCATACAGCATGGCTATGTTCTGGAATGCAGAGAGCCTATCCCGGATGCCTTCATTATCTCCCCATGTGGCTCTATGGCCAAGAGGGCAGCCATTCAGGCTACACTGAAAAGATTGCTCAGTCTACAGTTGGTCACCCTGATTCCCCCTGCCAAGTGGGGTAAGGTCTGGTAATTCATCTATTTTGTGGTGACGAAGAAGGATGGGACCTTCCATCCAATCTTCAACTTCAAGGGGATCAACGCCCACTTTATTTATTTATTTATTTATTTATTTAGCTGTATTTATATCCCGCTTTTCACCGGGTCAAAGCGGTCAATTGGGGGATACATTTAACACGAGGGGAAATGAGACACATACACTAATACTTACAGGGAACATGGGCAATGGAGGGTTAAGTGGCTTGCCCAAGACCCCAAGGAGTGCCTACAGGACTAGAAATCCCAGTCCCTCCGGCCTGAGATTGCTGTCCCCAGGTGGGACTTGAACCCCCGGCCCTCCGGCCTGAAGTACCTTGTCCTAACCACTAGACCACTCCTCCCTATAGGACCACTTGAGAACCTTGCACTTCTATGTGGAGACTCTACAGTCAGTGATCCAAGTGGTACAGCATGGGGAGTTTTTCACATCCCTGGATCTGGCTGAGGCCTATTTCCATATTCCTATCTGCAAGGATGAGTCTGTTTGGCTGGCAAGCCCACCACAAGGGCTGAATGGTTCTGGGCCATTAGAATAGCCCGGAAGTGGCATGGCCCATCATCTGCCTCGAGGCAAGAGCCATTCATCTGGCCCTGCTATACTTCTGGTCCTTGATCTTCAGCAGAGCAGTCCCAGTGTCCTTGAACAATGTCACATCAGTGGCATATGTCAACCAGTAAGGAGGCACAAAGAGTGCCAGAGTGGCCCTGGAGATGATCCTCTTGGTTTTTTGGGTGGAAAGGAACCTTCTAGCTCTCTCTCAGTGAAAACATATTGCGAAGTGTCAACAATAAGTACATAAGAGCATAAGATATGCCATACTGGGTCAGACTATAAGGTCCATCAAGCCCAGTATCTTATTTCCAACAGTGGCCAATCCCAGTCACAAGTACCTGTCAGGTTACCAAAAGGTAGACAGATTCCATGCTGCTTATTCCAGGGATAAGCAGGGGATTTCCCCAGTCCACTTTAATAATAGTTTATCGATTTTTCCTTCAGGAAATTGTTCAAACTTCTCTTTAAACCCAGCTACAATAACAGCTTTTACTATATTCTCCGACAACAAATTCCAGAGTTTGATTTTGATTTGAGTTAAAAAATATTTTCGGGGGGGGGTCATGTGATGCAGGCAAGCAAGGAGGATGTGGCAGAGTAGGACTTCGACTTAGGGCCTTGAAATCAATGGAAAAACCAGCAATTTGGCACCACCCATTCCCCAAAATCGGGAGGCAACAGGAGGCAAAAGGACTGTACCACCCCAAGGACAGTGGATCCGGAACAGGACCGGCAGGGAATGTCCAGACACTCACCGAAAATATGGCCAGCTCAACTCCCCAAATCGACACAGAAAATGGCCGCTGACCCCACCTAGCAATCCACACCAGCAGCGGGAGACCTGGCGGCAGAACTTTCAAAAGTAGTCTCCGCAGCCTTAGAAGATCAACTCAATAAGCTGCAATCAACAGTCGATGATATCAAAGACCATTTCGAGGTGCACCTAACTCAGCTCACAGATGTGGAACAAAGAGTGGCAGCACAGGAAACTACTCAGAGCGCATTGCGGAGAGGGTCAAACAGCTTGAGCGGGAACAGAAAAAAATGGCCAACACAAGAAAACCGTGCATGCTGCAATAACCTGTGTATGGTGGGGCTGCCTGAAACAGTGGCGGATACACAGCTCTACGAGTTTTATGAGAAGTGGCTCCCAAATGCATTGGATCTCTTGGAGAAGCAGGCAGCATGGTAGTGTGAGCGGCCCCATCGCATCGGCGCAAGGCGGGAAGATGAAGCATGACCCCGGTCAGCCATAGAGTCCAACAAAGAAGTACAATACCAAGTGACACAACAAGAGTCCAGTCCAGGCATGGTAAACCAGGAAAATGCCTTTATTAACAGTTCTGTCAGGGGCATAATACAAACCCCAAAGGGGTGTAGCAGCCAACTTTCCCTTTACCCAATTTTGATGATGGGCCTGTACTGCATGTTTGTTTAATTGATTAACCCGCCTATTTGAGGTTTACACGGGACTAATAGCTGAAACTATTTTTAACTTCTTTATTTATATCCACCCCCCCCCCCCTTCATTATTTGTTTTCTACCTCCTGTGGAGCTGGTGTGTGAGGGTGGTTTTTATATTTGGATTCATTGTTCGGCGACACGAGGGGTCAGCTGACACCGGGTTTTCCCGCGGAAAGAAGGTATTTGAATAGCGCAAGTGTGGGCATTCCTGAGCACTGAACATTTGGTTAGAACCACAGAGAATGTAAGTTCTGCAGGATCTTTTAATTTTTCTCATGTTCATTTTTGGGTTTAAAGATGGTTAGGATTTATTAATAAGTATTTGGGATACCGGGTCACAGGGGTACTATCCACCGAGGCTTAAACGGGATTGGAGGTTTAAAAGGAATAATGGCTGAAACTATTTTTGACTTTTTCATTTACATCCCCCTCATCCTTTATTGAGTTGTCTGCTTTTCTTATTGAAAGGTTTTTTCCTTATTAGTTGTAGAGTCTAATCTAGTTTACTTGAGTAACGTGAGATTGTATTAACCTAAGAACCACTGAGGACATTAAGGACTCTAGGAAGTTGCTTGAAACCACACTCTATATAGAATACTTTGGTGACATCACATGACCCAACCACAGGACACAATTGTCTGCATCATAATTGCTCCCGCCCTTCCCACCCCTTTTTCCCCCAACTCTTACTGCCCCCCTCCCTCCCCACCCCAATCCGATAACTCACCTATCCCATCAGATAAACCAACATTTCCTCCTTGTATATAGCTCATTTTGTATATAGCGCACCTTGTACATAGTTACACTACAATATTACCTAATTGACCACATTGTAACATCTCACTGCATGCCTCCACCCTCGCTCCATGTAACATGTTTGATTGAATTGTAAACCACTTTGATTTAAGGATAAAGCGGTATAAAAATCCTTTAAAATAAATAAATAAATAAAATAAACCTAGTTGTAATTTCGTTCTTCCATAATTTGTTCATGTCTAGGCATATATGCCTTGTAGAAAAGTTTTAGTCTCTTTTAACGTTGTAAAGATGATAATTATAGTTTTGGATTACTTTTACTCCTGTTTCATGACATGGGTTTCTTTCCCCATTGGATATATAGTTTAGTAATTAATATTTTTGTTTTAAACTTGTTTTTCCTCTCTCTATAGTTTGCGAGATATAACAGAAGGGGATTGGTTTTAGAAGGAAGTATTTCTTGACGGTCGTAGTATTTTACATGTCACATCCCTTGCTTTTATATTATTGTTTTTATAAATATCTTTTTAATATAGTATAGTTTTATTTGTATGATGATTCCTTTTAGTGATTATTATTTATGTACTTACATATTTATTTACTTATTTATTGTTTAGTGTCTTTTAGTTGTATATATAGTTTTACATGTTTGAGGACATTTCGTACAAATATGTATACTGTATTGTTATTCTCCATGTTTTAATTTGTTTATTTTGTATTTATGAATTTAGTAAAGCTAAATAACCCCCTGAGGAAGGCATAGACGAAACATGGCCTGCATTGGGTAAAGGGTTGGCTGTGACACCCCTTCGGCGTTTGTATTGTGCCCCTGACAGAACTGTTAATAAAGGCATTCCCCCGGCCAGCCATAGCCAGATATCTTGTATGGGCAGAAAAAGAGACAATTTTACATGCATACAGGCAGAATAAAGTGATACTGTATGAGAACCACCGCATACTTCTAATCAATGATTATTCTGCACGGGTCGCCCTGAGACGGAAGGAATTCTCCCTGGTGTGCATGATCCTGCATCAGTGGGGAATCAAGTTTGCCTTGCTATTTCCCCATAAATTGAAGGTGGTGCAGGGAGGAGTGACACTATACCTGAAAAGCGTGGAGGAAGGCCATAAGTTCCTGGAGAGGCAGGGAGCTGCAGCTCAGGAAGCTCAATGAGTGGCGGGCAGAGAAGAGAATGGCGCGCTTGGGACACTGTGAGTGACATAGGATGGGCAGTGGCAGTTCGCTGTATAAGCAAATGGCTCCACATGGACCCTTCTGGCCATGGACGGCCACCGGCTGCCGGCTCAGAGCCTTGCCACTGTCCCCAAGAACAAAAGACTTGAGGGTGCCTCCATTGTTGGGGGGGGGGGCTCAGAAACAATGCTGGCCCAATGACGGCAGTGGCAAACAATACCGAACATCCGGCTAAGAGCAGCGGAGCTGGAAACAGCGAGACAGCCTAGTATTGGGAGGGAACTCAGTGGGAACACCCAGGAAGGCCCAGATGAGGCAAAGACTTGCAGCATGCAAGATAAGTATCAATGCTGGAGACTTCATGGAAATGTTAGAGACTTTATTGAACTGCAAGTGGGTAGTGTGCACGGTGTTGAGCAGGCAGGAATGGCCGGCCGATGGGGGCGGGCAATTTCATCAGTGGTTCTCCCCAGCCCACTCTCTAACGGAACACCAGCTATGGATACTGGAATAAGCTACTGTTGCCGAGAGAAACTAAGCTTTTGTGCCCCCTACCAGGGAGAAGCTCTGGAGGACACTAATGGCAGCACATGGTGGACATCTTGGCTTGGTGCCGAGGGGCACCCAGTGGAGAACGGGAACAGCTGGACAGATATTGCCAACAACTGGGGCTGTAATGGACCTACTCAGAGCGGCCAGTGCATAGCCTGAAAACCAACAGCCCTAAAGGCTATTTTTGAAATGTATATTTGAATTGCATTGAGGGTGAATGGTGAATAGTGTAGATGTGGGAGATGTGGATGAATGAGGAGGTAGCGGGAGGAGGGGGGAGGAGTAAGGTAGGGGGGTCACAGGAGGGACCATCAGGCAAAAGGAGAGGGGGGAAGTATAGGCAGCGGCATAGGACAATAAAGAGGACATTGAGCCAGACATTGAGCCAGACACTACGAGTATGGACCCAACAAACCCATGAGGAGGTAGGGTGCTTCACTGGGGCTCAGCTGGGAGGCCCAGGGAGGCGATCACTACTAGGTAGCCAGAGACATCGCTCAAAAGTAATAGACTTTAGATAAGATCCAGGTGATCACCCTGAATGTCGACAGCTTCAACTCCCCAGTTAAAAGGGAGAAGGTCCTTACATATCTGAGAAAATTGGGGATGGATGAAGCCATACTACAAGAGACCCATTTGACACACAAAAAACATGCTAAATTAAAGAAGGGCTGGGTGCGAGAAGTCTATTCCACCGCATACATGTCTAGACAGCGTGGAGTGGCTATTTTACTGGGAAAGTGCAGCTCCTTTGAAACACATCGGGTGACCCGGGATGTGGAGGGAAGATACCTGTTGGTGTGAGGTGTCTTGCAGGGGCTTAAGGTAGTGTTATGAGTGTCTATGCTCTGAATGTGCTCCTTCTTTGTGGAGCAGGTGGTGAAGCTGGTGGACCAATCTGAGTACTCAATGATCATCGGTGGAGATTTCAACACAGTGGTGGATCCTATGATAGACTGCCACCCATTGAGACAAGGGCCCCATGGGTAGCAGGAGAGGAGAGTAAACTTCCTCAGTCATGAAATAGAACTAATAGATGGATGGCGCACATTCCACCCCTCTGATAGGGAGTACACCCATTACTCCGGCCCTCACAAATCACAGGCACACATTGATTATATCTTGCTCTCCAAACACCTATTTGGGAAACTGTTGGAAGGCGATATACAGTCCTGCCTGGTCTCAGACCATGCAGCGGTACAGGTAGACATAAGGGCTATTGATGAGCCGGTGGACAGGATTTGGTGGCTGAACCTAGTGTGGAGTCAAAACCACTAGTGCTGGCAAGAATATGAGGCGTAAAACAGTGGGGGGGGGGGGGAGTTGGGCCCAGTACATATTGGGAAGCTGCAAAGGCCATGCTGCAGGGTTGCATCATAGGCTGCATGAGTCACAAGCTCAAGCAGCAGAACCGACAGCCCCTGTTAGAGCTACAGGAGCTGCGGCAGTGGCAGTCACAATACGCTACAATAAGGGGAGCACAGTCTCAAGCTTTCTTCTTCTTCTTTATCTTTATTAATTCTTGATATACTGCATACTTTCCCCCTACCTATTTAATTTATATGCAGAACAAATCATCAGAGAAGCAGGATTGTATGAAGACAACAGAGGTGTGAAGATTGGTGGAAGACTCATCAACAACCTTCGCTATGCTGATGATACCACATTACTGGCGGAAAGTGAAGATGATCTGAAACATTTGCTTCTCACAATCAAAGAACATAGTCTCAAAATGGGCCTGCACCTTAATGTAAAGAAGACAAAGATCATGACAACTGGCATAATCAACAGGTTCATCGTCGAAGGAGAAGAAATTGAAATCGTGAATAACTTTAACCTACTTGGATCAACTATCAATAAAGAAGCAACAAGCAGTCAAGAAATCAGACGACGCATTGCTCTTGGCAGAATGGCTATGAAAGACCTAGATAAGATTCTCAAGAGCAGAGATGTCTCTCTCCATACAAAGATTCGACTTGTTCAAGACATGGTATTTTCAATAACATCATATGGATGTGAAAGCTGGACAGTGAAAAAGATAGACAGGAAGAAAATTGATGCCTTTGAATTATGGTGCTGGCGGCGAATACTGTGTATACCATGGACTGCCCGAAGAACAAACCAGTCTGTACTAGAGGAGATCAAACCTAAGCTTTCTTTAGAAGCTCAGATGACAAGACTTCGACTTTCATACTTTGGACACATCATGCGGAGAGAGAGATCATTAGAGAAAGACATCATGCTTGGCAAGATAGAAGGTCAACGCAAAAGAGGAAGGCCAGCAATGAGATGGATCGATACAATAACAGCAGCTATGGGTACCAGTCTGTCAACAATGAGCCGCCTGACTGAAGATCGAACACAATTTAGGATAGCTATCCAGAGGGTCGCCATGAGTCGACTCCGACTCAACGGCACTTAACAACAACAACAACATACCGCCCTAGGCAACTAAGGCATCAGAGTGGTGTACAAAAGCTTAAAACAAACAACTGAATGAAAGAAAAGAAAGGAACGCCAATTAGGGGACAGGAAAGGTAGCATACAGAAGAGAGCAGAGAAAAGAAGAGTAATTAGGAAAGAGAGGGAGGCAAGTCTTAGGCAAGTTGGAAGAGGTGAGTTTTACGGAGGGATTTATACCGGAGTAGTGAGGGCTTGGCACGTAGGCAGGGAATTCCACAGTGGGGGGGCCAGAAAGAAAAAAGCAGAGTGTCATGCCAGTTCTAAGCGTGCTCAGGAAACAGAGGGGAGAGCCAGATGCTGGGTATGAAGGGATCGGAGGAGATGTGGGGGGTGTGAGAATGGAGATCAGCTAAATACTGGATTGCCTGGTGCGCTATGATGAGTACTTTATAGTCGATATGGTATTTTACAGGGAAGGCAGATGAGGATAGGTGTAATATGGTCACGGTGAGAGGAGTGTGTCAGGATCCTAGCTGCTGTGTTTTGAACGAGCTGAAGGCGGTGTAGTTGGCAGAGTGGGAGACCTGCGAATGCACTGTTGCAATAATCTAGTCTGAAGATCACAAGTGAGAGCAAAAGGGTGGTGAGGGAATGTGTATCTAGGGAAGGGCGGAGGGCATGGATCTGATGCAGAAAGAAGAAAGACCATTGAACCAGTGAGGAAAAATGGTCGCAGAATGTTAGGGTGGAGTCCCAGATAGCGCAGAGTGGAAACTAGGGGAATCGGAGAGTGGGAAAGAAGCGGGGTTAGTGAAGGGCTAGGGATAATGGGAGCAAACCATATGGCGGTGCACTTGGAGGGGTTAAGGTGTCTCTGATTGGCTAAGAAGCCAATCAGAGACAGCAGACAGGCATGTGTTGTTCATAGGAGTCAATTCAGGACAGTATGGATCGGTGTGATAAAGAAGACAGATATCGTCGGCATAAAAATACGCCGAGATACCAAACTGTTGGATTAACAATGCTCGGGGGACCAGAAAGATATTGAAGAGGAAGGGTGCTAGGACTGAACTCTGAGGGACACCGCAAGTTAAGGGGAAAGAGGAGGAGGAGGCCACACCACAGAGTACAGGACGAGAGGATAGAAAGGACTGAAACCAACAAAGCACAGTATCCCGTAGCCCACAATCCGAGAGACGAGAAAGCAGCAAGGTGTGATCCACTAAGTCGAAAGTCGAGGAAAGGTCTACGGAAACTGCAATGGAGATGTTATTCTGGTCATGTGCTGTGTGGATTTCATTAAGTAATGAAAAAGTAGTGCAAAACGTAGTGCAAAACACTGCGGCATGCATCATTACAGACACTCCAAGATCTGAGCACATCACCCCAGTCTTACAGCAACTACACTGGCTACCCATGATGGCCAGAGCAAAATACAAAATAATCCTAATCATCTTTAAAATCATCCACCAGCTCTCAGCAGAGGCACTCCAATACATCATAACAAAAGATACCTGTAACAGACCGAGAAGAACCAAGAATGATAACATGATCGGCACACCTGCAGGATTCCACAAGACTAAACAAACAACTTCAAAAAGAGCTCCCTCCTTACTAGCGCCCACACTCTGGAATTCCCTCCCAACAAGCCTGAGAGCATTAGATGACCTAATGGAATTCCGAAAGGACCTCAAAACTTATCTCTTTATTGAAACTTATCAGCAGACGGAAAACACTCCCCACCCAAACAGTAATACATCTACTGCCAATAATTCGATATTCACTCATCCCGAATAGGCATATAAGTTAATGACATAACATCAACTCAGTACCCACTCACCCCAAACACTCATCCTAAACAAACATAATATAACGTTGTTAATTACCTCGTACTGTCTATATGTTACCCCTATGATAAATGCAACCCTCCAATTGTACTGTCTAGATGTTGTTAAGTACCTCTATGTTGTTATGTACCCCTATGTTAAATGTAACCCTCCTATTGTGATGTGTCCACTTTGATTGAAGGATAAGGTGGTATACAAATCTGTTTAAATAAATAAATAAATAAATAATATGATGGTCTCCGTACTATGGCCAGAACAAAAACCAGACTGACGAGGGTGCGAGAGACGAGAAAGCAGCAAGGTGTGATCCACTAAGTCGAAAGTCGAGGAAAGGTCTAAGGAAACTGCAATGGAGATGTTATTCTGGTCATGTGCTGTGTGGATTTCATTAAGTAATGATAATATGATGGTCTCCGTACTATGGTCGGAACAAAAATCAGATTGACGAGGGTGTAAAAAGTGAATAGAGTCAAGATGGGAGGACAGCTGTGCAAAGACTAGTTTTTCAAAAACTTTAGAAAGAAATGGAAGGTTTGAGATAGGGTTCCAGTTAACAAGACATTGGGGGCAAGAGAGGGCTTCTTGAGGATGGGACGAATAAGGGCATGTTTCCATTGGGAGGGAAAGGTATCTGAGGCGAGGCTGGAATTAAAAATGGTAAATACATAGAAGAGGAGGGATAGGGAGGGTTCCAAGATCCATGCTGGGGGTATGGGATCAGTAGGACAGGTAGTCTTGGGGGAGAATTTGAGAGCCTTTAGCAGGGAGGAGGCAGTGATTGGAGAGAAAGAGTGCCAAAAGTGGGAAAGGGAGAGGGTTGAGGAGGACAAGAGGGCAGAGGAGAGGAAACCCTGACTAGGACTGGTGGGTGAGAGTGCAGGGTTGAATGTGGAAGAGGGTGTAGAACGCAGGGCAATGATCTTGTCAATAAAGTGGCTAGCAAGGTGGGAAGGGTCTGGCAAAGGGGGGGAGGGAAGGGTTGCAGGAGCAGCATGGGGTAAGGATAAAGAACGGAAGACTGAGTAGAGCTGCCTGGAGGAGTTTGTGGCGGAGGAAATGGCAGAGGTAAAGTACAATCTCCCGGCTGCATAGACTTGTACTTTGTAATGATGTTGGCAATGGCGATGGTGTGACAATCTTGCAGGAGTGGACTGAGAGCACCAGAGATGTTCGGCTCTGCACAATTGAGCCCGCAGGAGGAGAAAATCTGCCGTATACCAGGGATTAAGGCAGGATGAGTGACGAGATTAGCGGGGTTCAGGGGGAGCCAGACGATCAAGGTGATTTCTGAGTATAGAATGCCAGGACTGCACCTGAGAATGAGTTGAAAGTGTTGAAGTCAGGTGGAAATAGGGTGTCACCAGGGGGAAACCGCAGCAGGGTATTAGAGGTGATGCGACGTGACAGGGAGACAGGCTGGGGGACAAGTGGCAGTTGAGAAAAACCAGTCAGATGAGACAGAGAGAAAAACACACAGTAATGATCTGTCCAGGGAAGAGGCAGGGTTGAGATGAGGGAGGGGGTCACAAGTGAAGTGGCAGAAGTAAGAAGAAGATCAAGAGTATGTCCAGCAGTGTGCGTGGGAGAGGAGATGTGCTGGTGAAGAGAGAGGTTAGAGAGAAAGGAGATAAAGGCCTTAACCTTGGGTCGTGTGAGTGAGTCAACATGGAGGTTGAAATCACCCAAAATCGAGAGATGTGTATAGGTTGAAGTGAGTTCTGAGAGGTATAGGTTGAAGTGAGTTCTGAGAGGGTAAGGAGAAGGGAGTCCCAGAGACCAGGCTGTAACAATGGGGGAACATAAAGGAGGAGGTATAGCTCGGTGGAGTGGAGTTGAACCGCAAAAACAATGACTCTGAGTAATGAAGGGCTGGGGTGGGGACCTCTTGGAAAGGCAAAGAGGACCAGTAGAGGAAAACATCCCCCCCCCCCACCCCACCTGAGCAGCCATAGTGGAGGACAGATAGAGCTGAAAAGCCAGAGGGGAGGCAGCGGTGGAGGATGGGGTCATCCCCAGGATGCAGCCATGTCTCCGTTAGGAATAAGCCATCGAGAGAGTGTTGCAGTAGGGTGTCCTATATTAATTCTTCTTTAATCCCTAGCTGGCATTTAGAGAGAAAACTGTCCTCTCAGCCATTATGCTGCTGTAGGTGCCGCTGGATTCAGTGTGTTGCTCATTTATTTATTTATTTATTTAGACAGATTTGTATACCACCTTATCCTTCAATCAAAGTAGTCATAATATGCTTAAAGTGCTCATAATATGCATAAAGTGCTCATAATATGCTTCCAACTTTGGCGTTCGATGGTAACATTTCTGGCCTCATTAATGGCCAGTCGTTGGTTCCTTAGATCTTCCTCAATGTGTTTCAGCCACGTTTTATTTGGTGCTGCTCGTTGAACCCTCCAGTGGACAGGTCGATCTCATCAGAGGAGTTTGTATGGCAGCTGACTGGTGTTCATTCTGCAAACGTGGCCAAACCAGCGCAGTCTGCATTTTTGTATTTGTTCTTCGACTGAGGATTGATGGTCACACCTTGTCCGAAATGTCTCGTTTTGATGGCAATCATGAAGAAAGACACCCAAAATCTGTTTCAGGTATCGTATTTGAAAGACTTTGAGTTTGTTCAAGTCAGGTTTGAGCAGAATCCATGTTTCCGATCTGTATAGGAGAATTGGCAGGATCAGCGTTTGGAAGAGGTGAATTTTGGTCTTGGTAGAGATATTGGCCTTCTTCCAGAGGCGCCATTTGAGTGAGGCGAATGCTACTGTTGCCTGGCCACTCTTGCTGAGGACTTCAGTGGTGGACGTCACCTTCATCTCCTGTAGCAGCGATCCCAGGTATTGAATTCTTGGACCTGCTCAATTTGAATTCCATCGAGGTGAACAATGGCCTGTGATCCATCCATGGTCATAACTTTGGTCTTGTCCACATTGATTCTTAGGCCGTAAGATTTGGTGATGTGGGCAATATGGAAAAGGCTGTCGATGGCCTCTGCATCCATGAAAGCAAATATAGAACTGTCATCCGTGAACGTTAAGTTGATCAGGAAGTTGTTCACACCATACTGGACCCTGCATCTGTCCTTGAATGTTTTCCTCATTATTGTGTCGATCACAATATTGAAAAGCAGGGGTGAGGTGACATCTCCCTCAAGCCTTACTCCAAGAACAGCGTAATAAAGTGAATGCCCTCCTGCAGCAGCGGGCGCTGCAGAGTATTAGCCCCTAAAGTATAAACTACATAAGTGGGGCGACAAATCTGGAAAACTCTCAGCCAACCTTATTAGGCCTTCCTGGGTCAGACACAAGGTCACAAAAATCCGCAACGCCGATGGCACCTTTGCAGTGGGAACACAAGCAATAGCCCACAAATTTTGGGAGTTTTTCCTTTACCAAAAGGAGGCCTCAAATGAGGATGCTAGGGAACAATTTTTCTAAGATCTACCCCTGCCCCAGCTCAGCGAAGCAGAAAGGGAGCCTTGAACTGTCCCATTCAGGTTGGGGACATCCTTGCTTGCATTAGCCAATTACAGCCAGCTAAGATGCCGGGGCCAGATGGTCTTGGCCCTGAATTTTATAAAACCCTGGGTGCCACAATGGCTCCTGCTATCCGAGATATGGAAGATGAGGTTTTCCGAAATGGGGGCCTCACTGCCAGAGAAAACCATGCAACGGTGATACTCTTAGAAAAGCCTGGAAAGGACCCGGAGAGAGTTGAGGCCTACTGCCCAATCCCACTACTCAATCAGGACCTTAAGCTCTTGGCTGCTGTATTGGCATGATGACTGGGCTGGGTGCCACTAGTCTGGTGCACCCGGACCAGGTGGAGTTTGTGAAAGAGCGTAGCACAGTCAGTCACGTGGCTAGGGTGATCACGATGTACTGGCTGAGGCAGGAGGTGACGATGGTCAGCCTCAATGCGGAAAAGGCACATTCAACTAAGGCACTACCTAGGGGCAAAGGCAGGTCAAAGAGGACTTGATAAGGTATAAAATATTATTTAAACAGGGGTGACGGAATGATCAAATGACTGGGGGGGGGGGGGAAGCTCTGCCCTGACTTTGCCCCAAGATCCACCCCTAGCCCCTGCAGCCTTCCCCTCCTGTTTTGCCCGGGAGGATCTGATTTCCTGATACCCGCGGGCAGAAGAGAAGGAGGATCGCGGCAAAGACTCCTTCTGTCTGCCCTGATCTACCATGGGCAGACAGAAGGAATCTTTGCCATGATGGCAGTCATTCACTTCTCTTCTGCCTGCACAAGACCGCATCCCTGCAAGCAGACAACCCGTATGGAGGTCACAATCGAGGTCTTCCCCTGCTGTTCTGCCTGTGGCGATCCAATCTCTGGTGGTTAGACAGAAGGAGTCTTTGCTGTGATCATGGCTGCTCTCTTCTCCTCTATCCGCGGGAGATGGGATTCTGTGACAGAACAAGAGAGGAAGGCTGCGATCACAGCCTCCATGCAGTTTGCTGGCACCTGGCAGGCCTGGGCTAAGGCCTGGGCTACACGGGCCTGGGCTAAGGCCTGGGCCACACGGGCCTGGGCTAAGGCCTGGGCCCGTGTGGCCCACCCGTTCCAACACCTATGATTTGAAGCCCTGTTAATCTTGGTCACCTTAAGCTTTGGGAAGAAGATTTAGGAACCTTTCTAAAAGACAAGGAATGTGAGATTTTTCTGAATATTAGAAGGATCTCTATAGCGTCTATCTTGGTGAAAAGTGCTTACAAGATGCTATATAGTTAGTACCTTACACCTGTGAAACTTCAAAATATATTCATTAGGGGAAGTAATCAATGTTGGCAAGGGTGTAGACAAGTTGGTACTTTTATACATATATGGTAGAAATGTTACAAAATACAGGCATATTGGTGCAGATGCATAAGGACTATAGAGGAGATAATGGATGTAAAGATCGCTTTGGACCCCAAGGTCTTCCACTTAGCTACTTAGATATGATACAGGTCTATAAAATAATGAATGGAGTGGAATGGGTAAACATAAATCAGTTGCTTACTCCTTCAAAAAGTAGAACGACTAGAGGACACGCAATGAAACTACAATGTGGCACATTTAAGATTAATCGGAGAAAATACATTTTCAATCAGCACATAATCAAACTCAGGAATTCATTACTGGAGGATTTAATAAATGCTCTTAGTTTAGCTGAGTTCAAAACAGGTTTGGACGAGTTCCTGGAGGAAAAGTCCATAAACCATTATTAAAGAGGACTGGGGAAATCTACTGCTTATACCTGGGGTAAGCAGCATGGAATCTGTGTACGTTTGGGAACCCTACAGGTACTTGAGACCTGGAATGGCCACTGTTAGAAACAGGATACTGGGCTTGATGGACCCTTGGTCTGACCCAGTATGGCATATTTTATGTTCTTATGTTATGTTCTTACTTGTGCAATGCATAGACATAGATAAAAGAGATTGTATTATGCTTAAATATTTTATAGCAGTTGCAGGTGCTGAAATTGTGAACAATTGGACAGGTGGCAAGATGCCCAGTTTTGAGGCTTTTGTCAGAGACTAAGTTCAATGTACTGCATGAATAAGCTTGCTGCCTAGCAGAGGGGCAAGTTACGGGAGGTCGAAGAATCCTGGAAGAAATATTGGCAGTGGACACAAAAAGCATAGTTACTCACCTATAACAGGTGATCTCCAGGAACAGCAGGAATTTAGTCTTCACATATGGGTATCATCGGTACCGACGGAGCCTGTGCGGGAACGCTCCCCAGTGTCCAATAGGAAAGCTTTTGGGAGCATCCCACAGCGCCTGCGTGCTGCCTTCCCGCCTTTCCCAACTGTCCCTCTCCAGTTGAGTTTATAGCTGAGACAAGACAGAGAGAGAGGGAAAGAGAGAAAGAGAGAGAGATAGAGAGATACAACTCCTAGGGGAAGTGGGTGGGTTGTGAAGACTAAATTACTGCTGTTCCCGGAGATCACCTGTTACAGGTGAGTAACTATGCTATCTCCAGGAACAAGCAGGAATGTAGTCTTCACATATGGGGACTCCCTAGCTGCAGATGTCAGGGAGAAGGCCCCAGAAGTTGTGTGCCCCTGTGAAAGGGCTCCACTTCCCCCCATGGATCTCTGGCTTCCTACCAGGGGACGGTGGGTAGGAGTTGATTAAGTATGGAACAGGTGTTGTAGAACAGCCTGACCAAACAAGGCATCCCGGCGGGTGTCCTTGTCTAAGCAGTAATGGGCTGTGAAGGTATGAACCGAAGCCCAAGTAGCTGCTCGACAGATGTCGTCGATAGACACAGAGTGAAGATGAGTCACAGAGGCTGCCATGGCTCCCACATTATGAGCTGTGACATGGCCTTCAAGAGGAAGGTTTTTACTCTCATAGGCAAAAGAAATACACTGTGCAATCCAGCTGGACAGTGTTCTTTTGGAGACTGGAAGTCCCGAATGACTTGGATCAAAGGCAACAATGAATTGGGAGGACTTTCTATGTTGCTGTGTCCTTTGTAAGTAAAAGGCCAAAGCCCTTTTACAGTCCAAAGTATGAAGATTCCTTTCTGCATTTGAGGCGTGAGGCCTTGGGAAGAATACAGGAAGGTAAACCACTTGGTTTAAATGAAAGGGTGCCACCACCTTTGGCATAAAGTGTGGATGAGTCCTAAGGGCTACCTTATCATGATGGAACCTTGTATAAGGAGGATCAGCCACCAACGCTTGCAATTCACTGATGCTACGTGCTGATGTGATTGCAATAAGAAAAATGACCTTCCAGGAAAGGAATTTCAAAGAGGTAGTGGCTAACGGTTCAAAGGGTGGTTTCATGAGCTGCCCAAGAACCAGATTTAAGTCCCATGCCACCGGTGGTGGTTTAATGGGAGGCTTAGTTAAAAGAAGGCCTCTCATTAATCTCGCTATGAGAGGATGAGAGGAAATAGGTTGTCCATTTAGAGGCTTGAAAGAAGATGCAATAGCACTCAAATGAACTCTCACTGAATTGGTCTTAAGTCCTGCATTTGATAAATGAAGGAGATACTCCAGTAATGATTCTAGAGGTATCGCAAGAGGGTTAAGATCCTTCTGCGAGCACCATATGGTAAACCTTTTCCACTTAAATGCATAAAAGTGTCTTGTGGAAGGCTTCCTGGAAGCATAAAGGATATCCTTTACCTGCTGGGAAAGGTTAAGACTGTGAAATTCTAGGCTTTCAGCAACCAGGCCCTGAGATGCAGAGACTGGGGATTGGGATGCCACAGCATCCCGTCCTCTTGAGAAAGGAGATTTGGAGCAGATCCTAACTCCAGAGGCGGAGCTTGAGAGAGATGTAGGAGCAGAGGGTACCACATTTGCCGTGGCCAACGTGGAGCTATGAGAATCATATGACTTCTGCCTCTGACGCTTGAACAGGGTTTTGGGAATTAGGGGAATGGGTGGAAAGGCATACAGGAAGTCCTGACCCCAATGGAGGAGGAAAGCATCCCTGGCCTGACAACCCTGAGCTGGAATTCTGGAACAGAACCGGGGAAGTTTGGCATTCGGCGGACTTGCAAGAGGTCTATGTCCGGGGTTCCCCAAATTTGAAAAATTCTGGCCACCTGGTCTGCATGGAGAGACCATTCATGTGGAAGCAGAACTCGGCTGAGTCTGTCTGCCCAAGAGTTTTGAATGCCTGGAAGATACACCGCAAGGAGATGAATCTGATGCTCTCTGGTGAGGGCCCTTAGTCGCAAAGCTTCATTGCAGAGCGACAGAGAGCCTGTTCCGCCCTGCTTGTTCACATAGAACATGGCTACTTGATTGTCCGTTTGAACTAGGACTGTCTTGTAGCTGAGCTGGGTGTGGAATACTCGAATAGCAAGGAAGATTGCTCTGAGTTCCAGGAGATTGATGTGTAGATAGGCATCCTGTGGAATCCAGGTACCCTGGGTAGAGAGGCCTTGTAGGTGGGCTCCCCAACCCACCTGTGAAGCATCTGTTGTTAGAGTAGCTTGGGGTGAGGGTTGCTGAAAAGGAGACCCCACCAAAAGGTTTTGGGTTGACTGCCACCATTGGAGGAACAAAATAAGGCGATCTGAGTTTGTTATTTTGTCTGACAGGCAACCTGACGCCTGAGTCCACTGAGTGGATAAGGTCCACTGGGCTGCCCTCATATGGAGGCAAGCATAAGGAACCACATGCACAGTGAATGCCTTGTGGCCTAGTAATTGTAACATTTCCTGAGCAGTGAGGTGAGGATTTAGCTCTGCTTGGGAAGTTAACTGCACAATGCGAAGGCAGCGGGGCTGTGGAAGGTAGGCCCTTGTCTGTCTGGTATCCAGCAGAGCTCCTATAAACTCTAGGGACTGAGTGGGAGCAAGGATGGATTTTGGGAAGTTTATGACAAGTACCCAATACTGAAGGATGTGCATTGTGCGAGAGAGAGCAACCCTGGCCTCTGGCTCTGAAGGGGCTCGAATGAGCCAGTCATCTAAGTAAGGGAAGACGAATATTCCTAGGGTGCGGAGAAATGCTGCCACCACAGCCATGCATTTTGTGAACACCCTTGGTGCAGAGGCCATGCCAAAAGGAAGAACCCTGTATTGGTAGTTCTTCCCTTGACACAGAAAGCGAAGGAACTTTCGATGAGTTGAATGGATGAGAACATGAGTGTACACATCCTTGAGATCTAGAGAATAATGCCAATCCTGACTCTGAAGGTATGGCAGCAGAGTTCCTAGAGAAATCATTTTGAACTTCTCTCTGAACAGGAATTTGTTCAATTCTCTGAGGTCTAAGATGGGTCTGTGTCCTCCTGTTTTCTTTGGAATAAGGAAATAGGGGGAGTAAAACCCTGTACCCCATTGGGGAATGGGTACCTCTTCTATTGCCCCTTGGGCAAGAAGCACAGTGACCTCTTGACCTAACTGGTCGTTGAGAGAGGTCTGAGAATTGAACTGTCTTACAATTGTAGGAGGGGGCATGCTGAGGAAATGAAGCTTGTACCCCTCTCTTACTATAGACAGAGTCCAATTTTCTGCTATTATCTGACCCCATCTGGGGGCAAAAATACATAACCTTCATGGGATGGTGGAGGGTTCTGGGCCGTTCAGGGCCAGGAAGGCAAAGTTCTCTAGATAGGAGTCAAAGCCCCTATGGAGGCTGAATCTGCTGAGCCGGTTGAGGCTTAGCTGCTTTTGTTTTTCTTTGCCTAGGTTGTTGCTGCTGTCCCTTTTGGGCAGACTGACCTAAGCGATGCCCCTGTTGGGTATAGGAGGGATAAAACTTCTTCTTCTTACTGAAGAATGGTTTCTTAGAGGATTTTTTCCTCGCAGGATCAGCTGTAGATTTAGACAATCTATCCAGAGTGATATTGCCAGCATCTATCTCATTAGCTTTTTCCTGCCAATTCTTGCCAAAGAGATTCTCCCCTGTGCAAGGAATATTCCCTAGTTTATCCTGTACCCAAATTTCCAAGTCAGATGCCTGAAGCCAGGCAATCCTACGTGCACCTATGGCAATAGCAGAGGTTCTGCTTATGCATTCAAAGCAGTCAAAGGCTGCATGATTCGCAAACTTGGAAACATCCTGAGCATGTTTGACAAGGGCAAGGTAATCGTGCCTCTTATCATCAGGAAGGAGAGGGCTCATAAGCTCTAAATCTCCTGTGACCTCCTTAAAGAACATTCCCATATATAAGATATAGTAGAAAGCATGGAAGTCTGGAAGGTTCAACGTCCAAAGGCATCAAGAGTCCTTCACTCACGTCCTTGAGGATTAGATGCATGCCTTTTTGCACTTTTTATCCTTCTCATAGCTGATTCCACCACCATGGAATGGTATGGTAACTGAGTCTTCTGAAACCCAGGACAAGGAGGAACTCGATACATGGTGTCAAGTGTTCGAGAGTGAGGAGATGTGGTTAGAGGTGTTTCCCCACATCCTTAACATGAGATCATGCAAGATCTCATGAATAGGTAAGGTAGCTGCCTCCTTGAGAGCTTTAGGGAATTGTAGGATTTCTAATTCCTTTGCCGTAGGCTCCTTTTCAAGAGCCACTGTGATGGAAAGACCTCGGGCCACATCTCGGATAAAATCCTGAAAGGACATATTCTCTGGTGGAGACATCCTACGCTGAGGAGAAGAGGAATCCTCAGGAAGAAGTACTCTGGTATCGGCAGAGCTTTCAGAGTCTTCAGACTCATCTGAGGATTCGAAGTATCTCCAATCCGGGTGATCATGCAAGGCACGGTACCGGTACCGATTGAAGTCAGCATCGGAGTGGTCCAGTACCGACTTGTCAATGCCGGATAGAGACGCATGACTCGGTCCCGGTAAAATGCCTGCCGATGTCGATGCAGTCGGTGCCGGTACCTGAGTCAGTGCCGGTACCGGTTGAATTGTCTGAAGCGGTTTCAGAGGCATCGAGGCCGTGAGAAGAGCCGCCAGACTGCGTTCAATAGCCAAGAATCTCTGGTCTATCGACGCTGCCGATGCTTGGGTATTGGTACCGGATGAAGCAGCCGGTACCCCAGAGCATGGCACCAGTAGTTCTGCCGAGGTTGAAGCCTTGAGAACATCCTGGAGCCCCGTTAGTGCTTTGGAAGCCGAAGTCTCCCACCGGAACAATTTAGCCGGTGAAAGTCCCTCAAGGGCAACGCCAGAGGCATCTCGTTATCTAGAAGGAGATCTACCCTTTGAGGACTGGCTAGATTTATGTTTAGTTACCTGAGATCCATGGGAGAAAGATGAAGCCCTGGAAGACATCGATGCCACAGAGGCTGCATCGGAGGGAAAAAGGGTGCTAAGTTTAGCAGCTTGGTTCTGCCGGCCCCTTTTCAACATCATCCCACAGGCAACACACTCTGAGATAGAGTGGTCAGAACCTAAATATTTGAGGCACCACTCATGGGTGTCAGTGACGGAGATGGCACCGCCACACTTAGAACACTTTTTAAAACCCGAAGCGGGTTTTTCCATTCTGAAGAAAAAGTTGGGCCTAGTGCCCAAAATGGCGCATGACACCTGAAGAGAAAAAATACTGGAAAGACTCCAGAAGAACGTTTTGGTTTTTTTTAAGAAGAAAAGAAAGAAGAACCGGCGGTACTGGTGTAGCGTCGAGGGAAGGCAGACGCGACCACAAAAAAGAAGAATAGAAGGTATTTTGTTCTGCGGTGACAGGATGTGCGACCTGTCGGCTCCGCGGAAAATGAAGAACTGGAGAGGGACAGTTGGGAAAGGCGGGAAGGCAGCACGCAGGCGCTGTGGGATGCTCCCAAAAGCTTTCCTATTGGACGCTGGAGAGTGTTCCCGCGCAGGCTCCATCGGTACCGACAATACCCATATGCAGGGCCGGATTTAGCTATACGCCATGTACGCCATGGCGTAGGGCCCACAGCTGCAAAGGGCCCACAAAAATTGAAGTAGTTAGGCTTTTTTTTTTAATAAAATAAAAAAAAACCTGCTGGCTGCCGCCGCGGGGCCCCCTCTGCTGCCGCGGCAGCATGGACTGACCCGCGGGGGCCCCCTCTGTAAGCTCGGTCCCTCCCTCCGTGCCTCCGTGTCTCCCTCCGTGCAGGCTGTTAGAGACGCGAAGGCAGACTGTCTCCTTCTGCCTTCCCGTCTCTGTTAAGCCCGCAGGGCTGATGGGAAATTTCCCATCAGCCCCCGCGGGCTTAACAGAGACGCGAAGGAGACAGTCTGCCTTCGCGTCTCTAACAGCCTGCCCGGAGGGAGACACGGAGGCCCGGAGGGAGGGACCGAGCTTACAGAGGGGGCCCCCGCGGGTCAGTCCATGCTGCCGCGGCAGCAGAGGGGGCCCCGCGGCGGCAGCCAGCAGGTTTTTTTTTTAAAAATAAATTTTACTTTAGGCCGGGGGAGGGGGAGGGGGAGGGGGAGGGGGAGGGGGTAGGACTGGGAATTGGGGGGGCTGGGACTGGGTATGGAAATGGGCTGGGACTGGGACTGGAAATGGACTGGGACTGGGACTGGAAATGGTTTGGTGGGATTAAGGCTGGACGTGGGCTGATGAGGAGGACTGGTAATGGGCTGTTGGCTGTTGGGGGGGGGTTAGAACTGGTAATGGGCTTTGGGGGGGTTAACACTGGTAATGGGCTGTGGGCTGATGGGGGCTGTCTGGTAATGGGCTATGGGGGGGGCTAGGACTGGAAATGGGCTGGGGGGGTAAAAGACTGGAGGTGGGCTGATGGGGTTAGGACTGGTAATGGGCTGTTTGTGGGGGGTTTAGAACTGGTAATGGGTTTTGGGGGATTTAGACGGGTAATGGGCTGTGGGCTGATGGGGGCTGTCTGGTAATGGGCTATGGGGGGGGCTAGGACTGGAAATGGGCTGGGGGGGGTTAAGACTGGAGGTGGGCTTATGGGGTTAGGACTGGTAATGGGCTGTTGGGGGGGGGTTTAGAACTGGTAATGGGTTTTGGGGGGGTTTAGACTGGTAATGGGCTGTGGGCTGATGGGGGCTGTCTGGTAATGGGCTATGGGGGGGCTAGGACTGGAAATGGGCTGGGGGGTTAAGACTGGAGGTGGGCTGATGGGGTTAGGACTGATAATGGGCTGTTGGGGGGGTTTAGAACTGGTAATGGGCTTTGGGGGGGGTTAAGACTGGTAATGGGCTGTGGGCTGATGGGGGCTGTCTGGTAATGGGCTATGGGGGGGGGTTAGGACTGGAAATGGGCTGGGGGGGGTTAAGACTGGAGGTGGGCTGATGGGGTTAGGACTGGTAATGGGCTGTGGGCTGATGGGCTGATGGGGGGGGTTAGGACTGGCAATGGGCTATGGGGGGCTGACTGGAAATGGGTTGATGGGGTTAGGACTGGAAGTGGGCTGATGGGGGGTTAGGACTGGTAATGGGTTATAGGGGGGCTTAATCTGTAAATGGGGTGTTGGGGGGTTAGGACTGGTATTGTGTTGGGGGGTTGCTAGGTCTGGAAATGGGCTGATGGGTGGCTAGGACTGGAAATGGGCTGATGCAGGGACTAGAAGGGAATGGATGCTGGGTGAGGCTGGAACTAGAAGGGAGCTGATGTTGGGGGAGGATTAGAATGGGATGGGGCTGGAAGAGTAAAATGGAGAAGGGAAAAATATTTTGTGTGGGAGGGATAAAAAATCTACAATTGGCCGGGTATTGGGAGAGTAAGTGGGGATTGAGGATGGAGGGGTAAAATTTGACTGGATGAAATAGGAATGAGGAAAGAGCAAAAGGAGAAAGATTAGTATGTTAAAGCAGATGTAGAGAGAGAATGGAAAAAAACTAGAAGAGAGAAGAAAGGACAAATGGACAGCAGACGATGGAGAGTTAGCAGAAGACATGAAGAAACCAGAAGAAAGTGGCTGGAGCAATTGCAGCTGAAAAAAATGCACAAAAGGTAGAAAAATATCTCTTTATTTTGAATTTATTAATTGGAATATGTCAGCTCTGGTAAATGTGCATCATTAACGTCTGCGCTTTGTTTAGTACAAGAGCAAATTAATGTATAGTTTTATTTCTACAGTGTTGTACATTCCAAGTTTGGCTTTTGGGATTCCCAGTTTAATTATTGTCTTCCTGTTTCTAAAATGTGATTACTTGTTTGGTGATGGTCTATGTTCTGCATGTGTAACTGAGCTGAGGTGTTCTGTTTATATAATTCCTATTTGACATTGCCACTTGTTCTCTTTCCCCAGTAGGTCATGTATTGTTGTTCTCTGAAATGTATTGGTTTAATATTTGCAGTGTTGCCTTTTGATTGGTAGAGTATGGTGCTTTGTGAGTCCTGGTAGTGCTGTTAGGATACGGCGGGTTTGCTATGGGTTCTAAATGGGCAGTGTTTGTAGTAGTTCCTAATGTGTCTGGCAGTTGGCACTGGATTATAGTAATGTAGAAATCTTTTAGTCTTTCTTTATCCATACACTCATTAAGAGGCACGTTTACTAAAAGTTAGTATATGGTAACATTATGCAAATATTTATGCAAATGAGGCCCCTTATGCAAATGAGGCCCACCCCCCCCTTGGGCCGCCCCTGCTGGGGCCCACAATTTTTGTTGGCATAGGGCCTCACTCAAGGTAAATCCGGCCCTGCCCATATGTGAAGACTACATTCCTGCTTGTTCCTGGAGATATATAATGATAAAACATCAGTAAAGGTCAAATAAATTAACAGGGCCACACTTGCATATGGAATACATTACATTCATCCAGCCATCCATAATGTACTGGGGGTGGGTGGGAGAGGGAATGCAAAGGACACTCTGTTTCTGCTCTTGGATTATTGTACAATACATCACTATGGCAGGAATTCTTATTCAGACTGGCAACTGGAGCATTACATTGGAATGTGGTGTTTATTTCACTGAAAATCCAATGAACAGTTAAACAGGAAAAAAACCCACATAATCTGTCATTAAGAACCCCTCCCCCCCTCCCTCCCTCTATGGAGCAGGAGGGGCAGAGTTAAGTGCCAGCAGCTGCTGTATCGCTAATAGGATGGCATGTAGCTCTGCCAGCTTGTCCTCAAGATGGGTCACCATGAGACCCATGCCATTCAAAATGTCCCCAAAGCCCTGCTGCATCTCATGTAGCAAGAACATAATACTGTATGTAGCAGTTTTGTTTAGTAAAATTTCATATACCGCTTCTCATAACAGTGAAGCAGTTTACAATAAATAAAGTTAATAAAATAGAAGGGAACTTCATTTGAGAAAAGACGAAGAAGACACTAAACACCAAATGGAAATAGAGACAGTACAGTAGATAAAAGGAAATCTCAGGAAAGGCGAGAATAAGGGAGAAGCAGAGGTCAGGTAAGGTGAAAACAACAGACAATTACACCATTTAAGAGAAGAAGTGAAAGGCTGTCTCGAATAAGTGGGTTTTGAGCAAAGCTTTGAATTTAGCATAGTAGGGTTCCAAGTGGAGATCTGGGGGAAGTTTGTTCCATAGGTAGAAAGCGGAGTGTCTAGTACAGTGCGTTTCAAACTTTTATCTCGTATAACCCCATTTTAACAACTGAAATTTCTCGTGACCCCAGATGAAGATGAGATCAAACTGGCAGATCTCCAGCCTCCTTCCTCTCCCTCCTCTCATCTAAAGCAGGAGTAGCAACAGCAGCAGCAATCAGCAGAGGGTCCCTTGCGTCAGTGTGCAGCATGTGCTTACAGACCCCAGTACTCAGCATGGGTTTCCAGCCTAACAGGAAGTTTACCCAGGAAGGCAAGGGCCTAAGAATGTTCACTGGCTCACAGGCCACTTGCTGACTGGTGACTTAGAATAGGTCACAATGAAAGTCCAGAGAGATGGGGAAATAGCCATTTTTCTGTGACCCCATCCACTAATTATGTGACCCCCAAGTATGGGAACCGCTGGTCTAGTAGATTCACATCTGGCTTGAGTAACAGAGGGAAGGAAAAATCAACTGGCACGACTTGAGTGAAGAATCCTATGAGTGGTGTGGGGAATGCTAGAGATGAAAGATAGGGAGGTAAGCCACAATATAGTGCTTTGTGTACTAGTGTCAGAATTTTATATTGTATTCTGCAGTGTACAGCCAGTGATGACGGATTAGCAGGGGTGTGATGTGGTCATATCTTGAGGCATTTGACAATAATCTGACAACAGAATTCTAAATAACCTATAGGCGTTTGATCTCATATTCAGGCATACCAGCATATACAATGCTACAGTAATCAAGGTGAGTTATGACCAGGCTAAAAAAAATTGTAGTGAATGCTGTTGGAGAAAGGAAAGGGCATATAGACCTGATTTGGTGAAGAGAATAATAAAAGCGCTTTATGACAGAATTTGGCCGTTTTTGCTTTTTCACCTTTTGTAGAGACTTCTCGCTTTCTTCCAACACAAAATGTTTGACGGAAGAAACTCTGAAAATTGCCCAGAAATGCCGAGAAGCTAAAGCCAGAGGAGAAAGAAAGACAATCGCAGAACTCAACAGAGATTTCCAACGTGCAGCAAGACAGGACAAGGAAAAGTACTACAATGACACTTGCAAGGAAATAGAAGCAGAAACTATTAGAGGAAGAACAAGATCGGCTTTCCTAAAGCTACGAGAGTTAAAGAAAAAGTTCCAGCCTCGAATTGGAATGTTACAAGATGCTCAAGGTTCTATGTTGAATGATGCTGAGAAGATCAAGAAAAGGTGGAAGGAATATACAGAGTTTTTATATGATAAAGATCAAGTGGACCAACAGCCGTTTCAACCTGTACCTTATGATCGGGAACCATTGGTGATGAAAGAAGTTGAAGCAGCATTGAAAGCCTTATCAAAGAACAAAGCACCAGGCATTGATAGCATTCCCATAGAAGTATTGCAGCAATCTGATGCAGCTGTTACCATACTCACAAGGCTCTGCCAAGAAATATGGAAGACAACATCATGGCCAACTGACTGGAAAAGATCTGTGTTTATACCAGTACTAAAGAAAGGTGATCCAACTGACTGTGGAAATTATCGCACAATCGCTCTGATCCCACATGCCAGCAAGATTCTACTGAAGATTATTCAAAAGAGACTACAACCATACCTGGAACAAGAACTACCTGAAGTGCAAGCAGGGTTCAGGAAAGGGCGAGGAACGAGAGACATCATTGCGGATGTGAGATGGATCCTTGAAAAGACTAAAGAATACCAAAAGGATATCTATTTGTGCTTTATCGACTATAGCAAGGCTTTTGACTGTGTAAACCATGAGAAACTCTGGGCCACATTAAGAAGCATGGGTATACCAGAACACCTGATCGCTCTCTTGCGCAATCTGTACATTGATCAAGGAGCAACAATTCGAACGGAACAAGGAGAAACAGAATGGTTTAAAATAAGCAAAGGTGTAAGACAAGGCTGCATACTTTCCCCCTACCTGTTTAATTTATATGCAGAACAAATCATCAGAGAAGCAGGATTGTATGAAGACAACAGAGGTGTGAAGATTGGTGGAAGGTTCATCGTTGAAGGAGAAGAAATTGAAATTGTGAACAACTTTAACCTACTTGGATCAACTATCAATAAAGAAGCAACAAGCAGTCAAGAAATCAGACGACGCATTGCTCTTGGCAGAATGGCTATGAAAGACCTAGATAAGATTCTCAAGAGCAGAGATGTCTCTCTCCATACAAAGATTCGACTTGTTCAAGCCATGGTATTTTCAATAACATCATATGGATGTGAAAGCTGGACAGTGAAAAAGATAGACAGGAAGAAAATTGATGCCTTTGAATTATGGTGCTGGCGGCGAATACTGTGTATACCATGGACTGCCCGAAGAACAAACCAGTCGGTACTAGAGAAGATCAAACCTAAGCTTTCTTTAGAAGCTCAGATGACAAGACTTCGACTTTCATACTTTGGACACATCATGAGAAGAGAGAGATCATTAGAGAAAGACATTATGCTTGGCAAGATAGAAGGTCAAAGCAAAAGAGGAAGGCCAGCAATGAGATGGATCGATACAATAACAGCAGCTATGGGTACCAGTCTGTCAACAATGAGCCGCCTGACTGAAGATCGAGCACAATTTAGGATAGCTATCCAGAGGGTCGCCATGAGTCGACTCCGACTCGACGGCACTTAACAACAACATGACAGAATTTATGTGATTGCAAAAAGACAGGGAAGAGTCCAGGATAACACCTAAGTATTTAAAAGAGGGAGTGAGAGAAATGTGGACATTATGGATCTCAGGAGAAAGGGAAGATACTGTGGAAGTACTGGAGAGCCAGACTGCAGCATTTTTTTGAATATTAAGTTTTTAAGAAGATTATTGCTTAGCCATGAAGCTATTGCAGAAAGACAGTCATTAATAGGTGTAAGATTAGGAGCAATTAGGTGGGCGTGAAGAACAAGCAAAATAAGAACACAACATATGCCATACTGGGTCAGACCAATGGTCCATCAAGCCCAGTATTCTGTCAACAGCAGCCAATCCAGGTCACAAGTACCTGTCAGGTTCCCAATAATAATAAGCTGATATTTTGAACTGCTGGATAAGAAGGTTAGTGGGTCAAGAAAAATATTGAAGAGGAAGGGTGTGAGAACAGAGCCCTGGAGGGCACCACAAGTTAACGGATAGGTGGAAGTAGTAGAGTAGTTAAATATAACCTCAAAAGTGCGATCCGACAGGAAAGAATGAAATCAGGTAAAGACAGTGCCATGTAAACCTATGTCATGAAGAAGAGAGAGTAGGATGGAGTGATCTACTAGATCAAAAGCAGAAAAGACATTGAGAGAAACTAGAAGGGAAATATTCCCTTGAACAAAAGACTGGTAAAGTAAGAAGAGAAGCAACTGGAGTGAAAGCCAGATTGGCGGGGATGTAGGATGCTTGATTTTTCGAGGTGTTTGCTGAGTTGAGAGAAGACTATTTTTTCTACTAATCTTCAGCAGGATTTTGTGTCTTCAAATTCCTTGGGTACCTCATGGGAACCCATGTGGTCAAGCAAGGAGGCAGAGTGGGCAGTACGGGAGGCTAACATTGCCAGCAGGTCTCAGCCTGCCATGCTGCAGCCTCCCCTTGGGCCCCCTCCTCCTCCTCCCTCCCTGTCCCCTTCTCCCTCTCCCTCTCCCTGTCAGGGCCCTCACCCTCCAGCCCCTGTCCCTCCCCTCGTGTCCAGAGATGCAGCCTCAGCATGCTGCAGTGGCACTGACAGAGGTGGCTGCAGTACTAGTGGTGGGAGTGGGGGATGAGGCTGCTGCTCTTCCTCCCCCCTCCCCTCTCCCAGATCAGGTGCAGAAGTGGCAGATGTGTGAAAGAAAGCATCTATACTATCATAAGAGCAGCCTGGGGTGGGGGTGGAGGTTTGGAGCATCAGCACATGAATCTGAACCATGAATAAGCCGCCTGTACGTGTGCGATAGATGTTTATCTCACGAAAATGTTCAGAGCTGTATTCCAAACCTGCACATACACGGCACTTAAACGGGGATCACAAAACACGGGTGGGAAGGGGTGGAACGGGGGCGTGGTCAGTCATGGAGGCGTATAAAGCATATTCCATTCACACTCAAGTATGTCTGCAGTCGACCCTGCAGATGTCCAGGTTATACCTGCAAAATCAAGGAATAAAGGCAGGATTTAGAAATATTACTGCTCCTCACCCCAATGCAGCTAATAGTGGTGACTAGATGTCTAACCTATGCTGTTCACTGGTGTGTCTGCAGTTTGGAAAACCATGGAATGCAGTGTAATGGAACAGAAAGCATAGGAGGGGGGAGGATGTAAGTCAAAGCAGCAGAAATGACCCCCCCTACCCCCCCCCCAAATGTATGCGGTAGAGCACTGGTGCTCAATCAGGCTATGTTGGCATTTGCTGTGTGAGCTAAAGAGGCACAGCTAGGGCTACCTAATGATTCCCATGTCCTGGAAATGATAATGGTGACAGAGTCCTAACACCCCATGTGAACATGTAATCCCAGCCATCGGCGGAATGTGCAGGACCCACATAGTGCATTACTATAATATGCTCTATGCAATGTATACAGTTCCCTGATGCAGGGCATATGTGATTCTTATTGTAACACTATATTAGGGATATCTTACGCCGGTGGCTATATGGAATATATCATATGCACAGGTCACTGTTGCGGTTGTTTACATATGTGGACCTGTGATGTGCAATGTGCATACGGGGTTTGACTCTTGAAGCTGATATACTGGAAGGACTGTTTGGGCCTACTGAAATTCTGTATCTATTAGAGGTCCACTATTGTAGTTATCATGTATGTACGTAGCCACATAGAAATGCAGTGAGCAGGTATGATGCTGGGTTGGAAGTATTGATTGCTATGGTTTCCTTTCCATCAGCTAAGACATTCAGTGCAGGGCAGTCTTTTGGCAGGTGGATGTTTCTGTGGGACTGCAAGTGGGAGTGCGTGTGTGTGCGTGATTGGAGGGCTGAACGGGAGGGGGGGTTTAGAGTCTAGATTGCTCATCCACATATCTGGGTGGGACAGGTATGCCTGGCGGGTACCTGGACCATAGAATTGTCTGCAGCATCACCAGGTGCCAGTGCATACAGGCAGCAGGATGGTTCCGCAATCACTTCCCTTTCCAGACACTTCCCTGTCAGTACTCAAGGGAGCTCAGAAGGAGAGCGTGCAGCTGTGGAAAGTGCAGTATGCTATTCCCAGGTGCACCAGCATTGGTCTCTACAGATGTGCACACTTGTAGGGAGCAACAATGTTGTCTCTGGGCATGTCTGTGTGGTGCTTGCACTGCTAATTGCTGTCATGGTTATGGTTATGGTTATGGTAGTTTTATTTGATAAACCGCCTTTCTGAGACAAGCAAAGCGGTGTACAAGATACAAAATTAAAGAAGGCGGCTCGAGGCCATAGAAATGGAAAAGAAATTACAATGGTTTCAAGAGAAAAGAAACAGAGAAAGAAAAAACAGGACAAGACAGGAAGAGGATGCATACAAAAGGGAAAAGATCTAGGACAAGTCACACAAAGGGGAGGGAAGACCGAATGCTGTAGAGAAGAGGTGAGTTTTCAGGTCTTTCTTGAAGGTGCTATGATTAGGTTCAAGACGGAGGGATGAGGGGAGTGAATTCCACAAGGCAGGTCCTATGAAAAAGAAAGCAGAGGATCGTGTAAATTGTAGATGGGCAAGGGAGGGTGAAGGGAGAGTGAGGCGATTGAGATGAAAGGAGTGGGGTGTATGCCTGGGGGAGTGGAAAGATATGAGGTCAGCTAGGTACTGTGGAGTATTGGTGTGGAGGATGTTGTGCACTAGGGAGAGCAATTTGTATTGAGAGCGGAAGGGAACAGGTAGCCAGTGGAGGTGAAGGAGTAGAGGTGTGATGTGGTCCCGAGGAGAGGAGTAAGTAAGAAGACAGGCAGCGGTATTTTGGATCCTCTGAAGGCGGGCAAGCTGGGATTTGTGGAGGCCTATGAGAATCGAGTTAGAGAAATCCACCCGTGACATGACCAGTGACAGAAGTAAAGTAGTAAGGGCTGCTGGGGAAAGGAAAGGACGTATTGCTCGAATTTGGCGGAGGAAAAAGAAGGAAGTTTTAGTAATGTGAGAGACGTGGGCTTTAAAAGAGAGATCTGAGTCGAAGTGGACTCCAAGATACCGAAAGGTAGAGACTAGGGGAACGGGGGTGCCGGAGAAAGAAGGCGCTAGTGAGGGAGGTGGATTACCGTAAGAGAACCAAATTGTGATAGTTTTGGTGAGATTAAGGTGAAGGCAGTTTTGTGTCAACCAGGAGGCTACTGTGGTGAGGCAAGAGTTCAATGGGGAGAGATCTGGACAGGAGGGGGAAGTGTGGTGAAGGAGGACGATGTCATCGGCATAGTAGAATGCCGCCAATGGTCCATTAGTAGTGCAAGGGGGAGTGTTTGGGTAGTTCGCTATAGGATGTCTATTCTGCTGGAATCATGTCCTTACTTTGCATTGTACAGTCATGATCCTGCAATGTTCCTGACATGCATACATCGAGAGGTCATCTACTGCCATGTATGTAGTGCTATACTGCATCTTGTGTCAGTACGTTCACTCTCCGCTTTTGTGCTACATTACTGTGCACTGCAATTGCTTTGTAGTGGTCTGGGCATGCCACAAACTAGTTTCTATTGTCTAATTTGCATCCACCTATAAGTATTGCCAGCTTTCATTGTCATTCAGCCTCATTATGGCACTGTCTATGCCTATAGCAGGTTCCTAGCTGCACATTTTAAAGGGGTCTTGGCCGTTCTCAGGTATATCATGGAGACAGACAGGGTCGCAAACATACATCTTTTCAAAATATGGTGAG
Source organism: Ichthyophis bannanicus (assembly GCA_033557465.1). Lineage (NCBI taxonomy): Eukaryota > Metazoa > Chordata > Amphibia > Gymnophiona > Ichthyophiidae > Ichthyophis > Ichthyophis bannanicus. The sequence continues at coordinate 864,250,960 of CM066036.1, read as the reverse complement.
CGTGGGGACGTACAAAACCATTTTCAGGGTATACTCATCTTTGTACAACGTTGCACTGTGTACTTGCCGCGCCTAGCACATCTATGTGGTCGATTCTGTGCACGCAGGTGCATCTGTCCCTGTGTGTGTGGAATCGGGTTCTATTCCTGCACGTTTCCAGTTGGACATGCCTGCTGCCCGGATGTGCATGTTTTCGGAATTGGCCTCAAAGCATCTAAATACTGTTGCTCACATCATTTGCATGTTTGCTGGCCAAGACTGGGAAGGCCTTTATTTCAGTTGCAATGTGCCGCCACAACAAGAATACTGTAAGTAGTAGGCAAGGGGCACATGGCGCTGTAGTCATGCACTTCAGACCCCATCTGGTGGGGTTGAGGGGTTGTGGCAGGATAAGGTGAAGGCCTCAGTAGTGCTGCAGATATTATTGATGTATGGGTGAAAGCATATCCAAGGCTGGACAACGGTGGTACCTCCAGAAACCCTCTACAAGTAGTGCAGTGGCTGTGGGAAGGATGTATGAGTCCAACTACATTCTCTCTTTCTCCAAATCAGCTATGGCTGTGATGCGAGAGCCTTCCAGAAGCTCTCACAGGCCACACATTGCTGGGCTGCGCATATCCTTGTCAGTGGTGCATGTTGGATCTGGTGTAGGTGTGGCTAGGTGCCATATGCAACCATTGTACTGTTGGATATGGCACCTAGCTTCATGGCTGTGGTTCTGTGTGTGCCTCTACATGCCACCAGTTGCACTTATTTGCAAGGTGATTTGTTGTGCTTCATTCCTTGCTGTCTGGTATCCCCCCACCATGGAGATGAGGGGTCAGCACTTGCAGCTACTTTCTGGTTGATGGATATGTACAGTCCCATTGTTCACTCCCTTCCCTCCACGTGTGTGGGCCAAGGCGAAGTATGTGTGCATAACTTCCAAACAGGGTGGGGCAAGGGTGTCTGTCATTCTACAGACACCCTCACCCTTTTGTCCCCCTCTATATGATCTCTGGTTTCAGATCATTCACTTCCTGAGCACTTCAGACCATGAACGTCACCCACAATTGTCATACACCACACATCCATAAAAGCCCATTGCACTACCGAACTTGAGTATGATACATGTCCCTTACCTGGCTGTGGGACCTACTTGGTGAGCAACCCCTTTCAGATGGTGAAGAATTAGGTAGCTTGTTTGTAGAATTTCTCTTATGGATGTCCTCACATACTTATTACAGTTGTTTTTGACACCCTGCAAGACACTGCCATTTATTCCTAGCACCTAGTTTACAGTTATAGTTACAATGGCGCTACTTCTATGGGTCTCCTTTTGTCTCCTTCCTCTTCCTTTTTCCTGACCTGTCCTTTTCTTTCCTTCTCTCTCTCCCTGTCTTATATGATAATGGTGTTCTTTTCCTTTTCTTGCCTCTATGCAGTCCTTGTATATTTTTGTACACCACTTTAATGCCTTGGCCTAAGTGGTCTATCAAGAACCAAAATAAAGATAAAATGAAGATAGCCACATGATGACTGCAGCCATGATATGTCCTGTCCCTATACAGGTGTTTAACCTCTGCAGTCCTCCTGTGAGTGACTACTCCTACAGATAATGAATCTTCAGCTGCTGTATGACATATATTGGCGCTGTGCCATCTCTTGCCACATTTGCTGCAGCACTTCAAGATGGGCTGGAGGACCCTGAACCTCATCTTGTAAGCCTCCAGCTCGTGGTGTATCCTAATCTAGCTTAGTGCATACTTAGTCCGAGTTTGACCCAATTATGGAACATACCTTGCATAAACTAGTCTCTACTATCAAGAAAACCACCTGCCCCTGGACCCTGTTCCTTCAACCTGGCTTACCAAAACTTACTGGGGTTAATCCCCATTATTCACTCTATCATAAATAAACATCTTACCAATTTCCACAAGCTTGGAAAAAGGTTTTGATCAATCCCAGCCTTAAAGACCCTAAACTTGATCCTTCTGACCCCGCTATCATCTAATCTCAAACTTCCATTTTTAATGTAAACTTACTGAATGCCTAATTTTACCACAGTTAACAGACCACATTGTACATACTCCTATTCTTTATCCTCATCAATCTGGATTTCAATTACATTATAATATAGAAATCATCATTACATCAGTCCTTAGTGAAATCCATAGTGCCCTTGATTGCCCCAGCCATCTCATTAGACCTCACAGCAGTTTTTAACTTAGTGGATCATAATATTCTCCTCACTCATCCTTAAAATATTAGTCTCCGAGGGAAGGTAGTTTCCTGGTTTACTCCTTTTATTTCTGACCATACCTTTCAAGTAATTATAGGTCATTCAACCTCTTCCCCCATCCACTATTCTGTAGGGTACCACAGGATTCAATCATTTTCCTCCTGCTCCTTAACATATTTCTAAGTCCTCTGGCAACTCATACTCAGTCAACAGGCATCTCATTCTGTATGTATGCAGATGACATTCTCCTTATTGCATAAGGAGACACCCTTTGTCCTAATCTTTCTCAGGTAAATGAATGCTTTGAAAAAGTGGCTATATGGCTCCATGCAAATGCCCTTAAACTTAATCTAGAAAAAACAACAGCCACCTGGATTACAGGTAGCTCAATTACCCCCTCTGCTGTCCAGGGCTCGCCCGTCCATTAGGCGCCTAGGGCGGCAGATCTTTGTAGGTCGCAGGCCATGTGCTTTGGCACACAGAGCCTGCCGCCCTCCCTCCTCGCGTGCCAAGCTGCACCGCCCTCTCCCCCATGCTGAGCCACCCCCCGCTGCTGCTGATTCCAGCGGCAGTAAGGGGGACAGCTAGGCTCAGCAGCAGGCCATGTACTTCGAAACACATGGCTAGTCGCTTCTGAATCCCCGCTCCCTTTCTGACTTCCTTCACTTCAAATTCATGCTTACTTCTTTCCAGTCTGTCATTGCACTCGCTAAGCAAAACTATTTTATCCATCTGACTAACTGTTTTGCCTCTAACCCCCACCGTCTCTTCTCTACTCTCAATTCCCTTCTTAAGGCACCACTGCCTCCAAACCCTCCTTCCCTCTGTACCCAAACCCTAGCCGACTATTTCCACGACAAAGTCCATAAGATTAATAATTCTTCTTCACCCCCTCTCCAATACCAATTTTTCCCCTCAACGTCCATCGCCCTTTCATCCTTTTCTAAAATCTCTGAAGAGGAAACCTCCCTTCTTCTTTCCTCCTCTAAACTCACTACCTGTTCTTCTGATCCTATCCCCACCCATCTCCTCAACTCCATCTCCTCCTCTGTCATCCCTTCCATCTCACACATTCTCAATCTTTCACTCTCCACTGCAGCCTTCCCTTCAGTCTTCAAGCATGATGTGATCATTCCTCTCCTCACATAACCCTACCGGTCCTTCTAATTACCGATCCATCTCCCTTCTTCCATTCATTTCCAAACTTCTTGAACATGCAGTTCTCTGCTGCTGCCTCAATTTCTCTCCTCTCATGCTCTCCTTGATCCACTCCAGTCTGGTTTTCGTCTTTCATTCTTCTGAAACGGCTCTTGCCAAAGTCTCTGATGACTTGTTCCTAGCTAAGTCCAAAGGCCTTTACTCAGTTCTCATTCTTCTAGACCTTTCTGCTGCTTTTCATACTGTTGACTACCTTCTCCTCCTCAACACATTATACTCTGGTTTTAAAGGCTCTGTACTGTCTTGATTCTCTTCTTATCTCTCCAATCACTCTTTCAGTGTTTGTTCTAGTGGTTCTTCCTCTATTGCCATCCCTCTTTCAGTTGGTGTACCCCAAGAGTCTGTTCTAGGTCCTCTCCTTTTCTCTCTCTACACCCAGTCCCTTGGTGCCCTCATCTCTTCCCATTTCTTTCAGTATCATTTTTACACCGATGACTCTCAAATCTATCTATCTTCACCTGACATTTCTCTTACACCACTCTGTATGTAAAGGGTGGTATATCAAATATAATAAACTCTATAACCATAAAGCATCTGTAACAAAAGAGAGTGTTGCATGTTAGAAGTCAGGAGCTCTCTGGGCATAAACGTCCCTGCCACCTTCATACCATTTTTTGCTGCTCAAGCAGATCGCCTCTCTAGAGAGGGTTTGGCTCCATCTGAATGAATGGGGTTGTGATATCTGGGCTGGCAGGGTCGGGATCATATTCCTGCCTTTGAAAACAAAGGGCAGGTCATTATTGATGTAAAGGTAACCTGTACTTCTGCCCATAGTTTTAACTACTCGTGCATCTCTTTGAATGTGGCCTACAGTATATAGGCCTAGAATGGGAATCAGGGTGATTGCAGAGCACAATATGCATGCATTGCCTATGCCACTGTGGTAAGCATTGCATGCCTACTGGGGAGAAGTGGGTGCTAGCCTTATTTGCTCTCTGTAGTGGCATGGATGCAACCATGTCCATATGAGCAGGACCTCGGCTACCTTGCCCTATGACCATATGCCTGCTCTGTGCGGTATCTGAAGACCCTGTTACAGCATGATCTGAAGACCCTGTTACAGCATATATGTGTGTGTGTGTGTGTGTGTGTGTGTGTGCGCCCTCTGGCAGGCTGCAAGGGCGCTCCTGCAACTTCTGTGTGTTTCTGTCTACCACATAGGTGTCATCCCAGAGCTAAATGGCAGCCTATCAGTGGTTGGAGTAGATGGGAGGGACAAGGTTTATGTTTACTGGCCTGGACCATAGAGATCCTCTCCCATGTCCTCTGTGATGTAGCATGGGGCACCCTATGACTACTGCGTCGATACAGCCTGCCCTCTCTGCTCCAGATAAATTCTGCTTCCTCCTGGCTGCCACTAGTGGCTTCTGCAGTTTGCAGGGACTAGAAACATGTCAACATGGTTCCGCAGAAGAAGACATGCCATGTACATGTGGAGTGCAATTGGGCACATGCATTGTGCCACCAAACGGCACTTACATGTGTAAGATATATGTGTAGAAGGCCAAAATGCACCTCCTTGTATGTTCATCAGCCCTATTGCTGCCCTCTGTGATTTAGCATGTGATCCAGACACCGCGGATGCACATGTCATCTCATTTTAGAAAGCTGTTGCATGTCTTTGCTGCCAGTTCAGTCTAGCACATTGTTCCACGTGTGCATGCCGCCATTTTGCAATCCATATATGTCTATTTCACTGCTACACTTTTTTAAAAAATACATCCATTTCAAGGGGTGGAGATATGTCAATTTTACATCGGCCACACATGTGCACACCCTCTTTTCATAAGAACATGATAGGAATATAAGAAATGCCGACCTTTTTTAAACCCAGCTACACTGCCAGCTTTTACTACATCCTCCAGTAACGAATTCGAGTTTGATAATGCATTGAGTGAAAAAATATTTTCTTTTATTAGTCTTAAATGTAGCTTCATTTCTAAAAATGACATAGATCTGCAGATGTTTTCACTTCTACATCCATCCACCCTATAAAGGGCCTTTCTAAAATGTGCCTTCAAATGTCCAATTATGCACTTATACAGAATATTTTTGGGGGAGGGATGGTGTTGTTTAATTATGAAAATCTTGGGGGGGGGGGGTGAAGCCATAAGGTTGAGGGTTCACCTTGCATCAGTCATGATAAGACAGGTGTTAATTTTTCCCTGATTTACTAGCAGAGATTGCTCCAATATCTTTTACAATCACAGTATCCCAGATATTAAGAACATAAGATATGTCATACTGGGTCAGACCAAAGATCCATTAAGCACAGCATCCTCTTTCCAACAGTAGCCAATCCTGGTCACAAGTATCTGTCAGGTTCCCAAAAGGTATACAGGTTCCATGCTGCTTATCCCATGGGTAAGCAGTGGATTTCCCCAGCCCTCTTTAATAATGGTTTATGGACTTTTTTCCAGGAACTCATCCAAACCTTTTTATTGTTCAATAATTTTTATTAATGTCCACAAAAATACAAATAACCAATATACATTTGTCTCTTATGCACATTATCCCTACAGACCCCGTAAGAAAAAGTACAAAAATAGACTTTATATAATTTTCAATTACCCCTACAAGCAAACCCCTCAGCCAAGCCTCTTTTAAATCCAGCTATACTAATAGCTTTGAAGTCCAGCGTTTGATTAAACATGGAGCCTGATTCTAAGAGGGGTACATCAGGGCCGTCCAGACAGCCACAGGCAAGATTTGGACCCGATTCTGGACTGCGGGAACAAAACGTTCCCTTGGTAGCCAGAATCGGGCCCAAGGATGGCCCGGTGTGCCCGTGGATGGCCCCACTTGCCCCTGCCACTTGCAGGGACATCTTCCCCACAGGCAGCCCCAACTCCGGCATTTCTGGCCCCCCTATTCCCCGCCACCCGCCACACATCTGGCCAGCCGGGGCCTGGATCGGGCGGCGGGGAGCCCCTGCACCCGACCCCAGCCCTGGGGGGACACCCAGCCCCGATCGCACAAAAGTCACTGCTTATACCACCTTCGAGGTGGTATAGGCAGTGTGTTCCCATGAGCCTGGCAGCACGTACAGGGCCGTGACCTGAATCTGCCCTGTACGTGCTGCCAGGCGGGCCTGCCCCCTCCTGCTCCCTCCGTCCTGATGCAGAAGGACCTATGGGGAGAGCCGGTGGGGGAATCGGCCCCACCAGGATGTGCAGCTCCACAACCCACATTCAGGAATGACCTCCATTGTGCAAAAAAAAAAATTCTCTGATTAGTCTTAAATCTGCTACATTGTAGCTTCATGGTGTGTCCCCTAGTCTTTCTACCTTTTGAAGGAGTAAAAACCGATCTACATTTACCCGTTCGACTCTATTCATTAATTTATAGACCTCTTTCATATCCCCCCTCAGCCATCTCTTTTCCAAGTTAAAGAGACCTAACCTTTTAAGCCTTTTCTCATAGGGATATCCTTCTATCCCCTTTACCATTTTGGTTATTCTTCTCTGTACCTTTTTCATTTCTGCTATATCCTTTTTAATGATGGGTCACAGATTACTAATAGTAATTCTGAAATCTCATATTTCAGTTCTTTCAGCACCCTGGAATGTATGCCATCTGGTCCAGGTGATTTGCTGCTCTTTAGTTTATCAATTAGCTGTATTACATCTTCCCATTTTATTGAGATTTGTTTCAATTCTTCTGATACATCACCTTTAAATATCACTTCTGGTATGGGTAAATTTCCTACATTTTTTCAGTAAAGACTGAGGCAAAAAAAAAAAATTCAGTCTCTTCGCTATGGCCTTGTCCTTTCTCAGTGCACCTTTTACCCCTCCATCTAATGGTTCAAATGACTCCCTCACAGGGTGTTTTGCTATGAATGTACTTGAAAAAGTTTTTTATTATGCACTTTTGCTTTCACGGAAAGCTGCTTTTCAAATTTTCTCTTTGACTGCCTTATCAGTACCTTGCATTTAATTAGCCAGCACTTATGCTGTTTCCTGTTTTCATCATTTAGCTCCTTTTCTATTTTCTGAAAGATTCTCTCTTAGTTATAACAGCCTCTCTGACCTCACCTTTAAAGCCATGCTAGCTGTCATTTGGCCTTCCTTCCACTGGTGGAATACATCTGGTCTGGGTTTCCAAGATAGTGTTTTTAAATAACGTCCAGGTCTGATGTAAACTCTTAACCTTTGCAGTTGCTTTAGTTTTTTCTTAACCATTTTCCTCATTTTATCAGTCACCTTTTTTAAATTTGAAAGCTAGCACAGTTAATTTCCTTGCTATCCTCCCTCCATTTATTATATCAAATGTGATCATGTTATGATCGCTATTGCCAAGCAACCCCAAAACAGTTACCTCTCATACTAGATCCTATGTTCCACTGAGGACTAGGTCTAAAATAGCTTCCTCCATGTCAGTTCCTGAACCAGCTACTCCAGGAAACAGTCATTTACTTCATCTAGAAATTTTATCTCCCTAGCATGTTCTGATATGACACTAACCCAGTCAATACTTGGGTAATAGAAATCTCCCATTATTACTGTGTTGTAAACTTTGCTAGCTTTCTGTTAGCATTTCATTGTTTATTTGTTCATTCTGTCTAGGTAGACAGTAGTACGCCCCCACTGTCATTCCCTTCCCCTTTTTTAACATGGAATTTCTATTCACAGAGATTCTACAGTGTATTTTGTTTCCTGCAAAACCTTTACCTGTGGAGCTCCTGATCCAAGATGGCGGGGGAGTAGGACGCCGAGTTGGAGTGCATGGAACTAGCTCTGCACCTTCCTTTCGATGGGGAGGAAAAGGAAACAGCGCACCCAGAAACCCCCTGAGGCTTTGACTCCGTCTGGAGGTTTGGTGCAGTCATCGATAGCTGGTTTTTGCGTTCCCTCGGCACCCATGGCTTCGGCAGATCCAGTGGACGTGTCACTGGATCTGAGCATTGATGGGGTGGAATTAAGCACCGTACAGGCGCCGCCGGCTCAGCCTGGTCCCCGATTCACGGAGGGGCAGGACCGTGGTATTTCTCCAGGACAGGAGGCATCTGCGGCTGCGGGGGGTTCCCCCGTGAAGAGAGTTGCGACGGTAGTGATTGGAGGAGCCGCTGCAGGGAGTCGAGTGGGATTTTCCTCCTCCACTGGCAGCGGGGGATTGATACAGCTGACGCCTGACTTACCTGGCACTTTGGAGTCCAGGCCTCCTGGCTTTGTGGAAAAAATGGCGCTGGTTACCTTAGATAGCTTGTGGGGAGCTATCTCTGCCGTTCAGCAAACCCTTTTACCCTTTGTGACTTCCTTTTCGCAGCAACATTTGGATATTAAAGCGCAGTGTTCCTTGTCAGACTCTGAGCTTGTGGCTCATTCAACTAGGCTTTCTCATTTGGAATCCAAGGTGGAAGGACTAGAGTCTCTTAGAGCTGTTAATGAGAAAGACCGGTTAGTTCAGGCACGGAATGAATATTTGGATAACTGTCTTCAGAGGAATAATTTGAGGTTCCTGAACTTTCCTCGGTCATCCTTGATAGCTACTATGGACTTGGTCCGTAAATTCTTCATTGAGGTTTTGCAACTCCCTGCTGATTCATTGCCTCCTGTGGTGAAAGCTCAATATGTTTCCCTGTCTCCAGTTGAGCCCGGGGTACAGCGGGCCCCTGGAGTGGATCCTGAGTCACCTCAGTTAGATTTATCAGCTTTTTTGGAGAGTTCCCTGGAGGTGGTGACCAGTAGGGCGACATTATTAGTTAATTTTGCCTTCGAGTCGGATAGGAATATGGTACTTAGATTATATTTTCGCAAATTGTCTGTTTCTCAGTTTATGGGCGCTAAAATATTAATTTTTCCTGATTTAGCTAGGGATACGCAGAAGAGGCGAAAGGCGTTCCTGGCTTTATGCCAGAGAGCGGTAGCCTTGGGTGCGATGTTTAAATTAAGATATCCTTGTAAGTGTATGATTAATTATAAATCTTGCCAATATATTTTCTTTGAGCCCAGACAATTGTTACAATTTATTGATGCTAGGGAAGAGGGTGGGGGTGGGGAGGCTCCCATACCGGCAGCCATTTAATGTAATCTATGCTCCTATGATATCTGTATTTTCTTTGAGTGGTGATTCACTTATGTAGTTTATTTTCTTTTTTCTTGGATCATATTGTGGGGTAATATATTGGGGTCTATGCCAGGGATGATTTTTTTTCCTTATATTGAGAACTGTTTTAGGATGGATCTCTATATTGGATTTACTTTTTCTTTTGTTATCTGATTCAGATCCAGAGTTGTATTTCTGGATTGTTTTGTAAAAATGATAAATTAAAAATTAAAAAAAAAAAAAAACCTTTACCTGTTTGACTCTATGCCCTCTTTAACCTATAGAGCCACCCCTCCACCAATGTGATCTACCCTATCATTGCAATACAGTTTGTAGCCTGGTATCATAGTGTCCCATTTGTTATCCTCCTTCTACCAGTTCTCTGAGATGACAATTATATATAACCTTTCAATTGCCATATACTTTAACTCTACCATCCTATTTTTTAGACTTCCAGAATTTGCATACAGACATTTCAAAGTTTATTTTTTGTTAATGTTAACAGTCTGGCTATTTGATGACAGGGTTAATTTAGAATCTTTCAACTCTGTCTGATTTTTATTTAAAGGCACCTGGGTTACTTTTACCTTTATTGAAACTTCTCTATTGGGATGCCCTGATTTCCCTGTTTCGCAAGTATCCTTCAAAGATACATCATTCTGAACCATGTGCTCTTAGGTAACTGTCAGATTTCCCCCATTATCTAGTTTAAAAGCTGCTCGCTCTCTTATTTAAAGGTTAATGCCAGCAGCCTGGTTCCACCCTGGCTAAGGTGGAGCCCATCCTTTCGGAAAAGCCCACCTGATAGATGTTAACGTGAAACATCTATCAGTGCTCTGGTTTTGACATTTTATTTATTTATTTATTTATTTATTACAGGCTCTTATATACCGCTCTATTCAGAATCAGCGCGGTTCACAATATAACAACATCCCATAACAATAAACTGTTAGGTTTTACAGAGAACAAGGTCAGAGAAACTTGGAATAAAACATGGAACGTCATTACTGCAACTATTTACAAGAGTATTTACAAGTATACATTACAGGATTTGTTCTTAGTTTGGGTAGTGATTAAGATTGGTTAGTTGGTCAAGTAATATTGGGGGAAAGGTGGGATTTGAGTGCCTTCCTGAAAAGGGATAGATCATTGATAGCACGAATCTCTGGGGGTAGAGCGTTCCAGAACTTAGGGGCTTAGAATCTGAAGGCCCTGTTAGATGTCACTGATAGGCATTTTGTCGCTGCTTTAGGGATGATTAGAGTATTTGTTGATATCGTTCTTCTGGATCTGTTGGTGGGACGGCCTGAATGGAGTCTATTAGGGAGGAGGAGGTGATGCTTTTGGTGGCCTTGAAAGTTAGGAGTAATGTTTTGAATAATATTCTGCCATGTATGGGGAGCCAGTGGAGTTGCTCTAGGATGGGTGTTATATGGTCCCTTCTTGATGCTCCGTAGAGGACTCTAGCAGCGGTATTCATGGCGAGTTGCAGAGGGTTTAATGTGGAGTGTGGGAGGCCTTGGAGAATGGCATTGGCATAGTCAAGGTGTGGTAAGGTTAAGGCTTGAAATATAGTTCTGAAGTCATCAGGATCAAGCAGGGGGCGAAGGTGTCGAAGAGTCCGGATCTTGAGGTAGATTGCTCTGACTACGTTAGTTATGTGTAGTTTCAGATCCATGCGTTGATCAAAAGTGACTCCAAGGTAGCGAATGGACGGTTTTGATTGGAGCTCAGCTTCTTTCACCTTTATATGGGGTGGGGGGGTGAAAAGTGGGTCCCTGGTGATGAAGAGAACCTCAGTCTTTTATGTTGAATTCGGAGGTTCTGGGATTGAAGCCATTCGGATACTGCATCAAAACATTTAGCAAGCGGGGAAAGGTCCATATGAACTGTGGAGAAAGGCATATATAGGAGGATGTCATCTGCGTATATCAAGCATTCAACCTTGAAGGACCTGATGATGTTGCAAACCGGTTGTATGTATATATTGAAAAAGAGTGAGGATAGGGATGATCCTTGTGGTACGCCTTGCTTTTGGTGGTATGGTGTGGATGTTGTGGTCCCTGAGGTAACGTACTGCCATCTCTGATCCAGGTATGACTTGCACCACTCTAGGGCAGTGTTATTGATGCCTTTTTCTTTTAGTCGCCCTATTAAACAGATCGTGATGTACAGAGTCAAAAGCCGCAGCAATGTCTAAGAAGATGAGAGCAAAGCCTTGGCGGATGTTATCAATGCCTGTGATGATGTTGTTGCAGAGAGTGGTGAGGAGGGTTTCAACACCATGGAACTCTCTGAAACCATGTTGGCAGTGGTCCAGAGGGGAGACGGTGTCGATGTGGTCCTGTAACTGTCTTTGAGCTTCCTTTTCAATTATTTTCGCTAGTAGGGGAATGCTAGCTATGGGTCTATAAGATTCAACCTTTTGTGGGTCGAGTTTGTGGTTTTTCAAGAGGGGTCTTATGGATGTTCTCTTGAGGGCTGGTGGGAAGGAGCCGGTTGTAAAGGATAAGTTCATCATTTTAGTGATGATGGGGCTGAGATCTCGGCGTAGTTCCTTTATCCAGTGGGCTGGGCAAGGGTCAGTTTGTGCAGTAGTCGTGTTAAGCGCAGCGATGGTGTCTTCAACATGTTTTCTGGATGGTGTGGAGAACATGGATAGGTTTGATATGCATATGGTGACTTGAGAGGAGATTGTTGCAATGGTGTTGGTTTGAAGCAACTTGGATTGCAGGAAATCGGCGAATGCTTGGGGATGGATGGGTTCAGGATGTTTTGGTGAAGGTTCTTTAGATAAGGTTTTTACTAAATTGAAAAGATCGCGTGGTTTATTTAGTGATCTTTTCAGCGTATCGGTATGGAATTGTTTCATCTTGGCCATGACTGACTCCCTGTGTACAGATAGATGTGTTTTATAAGCTGCTTGGTCTTCTGATGAGTGTGAGCGACGCCATCGTTTCTCCAGTTTTCTTAGGTGTGTGAGGGAGGCTCGTAGGTCAGGGGAGAACAGGGAGAAGATTTTCTTTTCTTTGGGTTGTTACCCTGGACTGGTTGCAGTGCAATGGTACTGATAGTGCTGTTCCAGGATGTGATCAGATTTTCCAGATTGAGAGAGGTGTCATGTAGGAGAGGGAGGGTTTCCATAACTATATGTTCTTTGTTGAGGGTTTTGAATTTTCGAGATGATACTCTTGTTGAGTCAATGGAGTTTTTGTTTCTGTGTGGTGACTGTTTGCCATTGATGAGGATGGGGAAGGTGATTAAATGATGGTCTGACCATGGTACTGGGGTTACAGAGTTGTCAAGTCTATTGATGGAGTCGAGAGCTGTAAGAGGAGCAAAGATCATGTCAAGGATGTTTCCTCTCTCGTGCGTGGGGGTGTCAACAATTTGCTTGTATCCTAGTTCGTTGATAGCCTCAAGGAGGGCTGAGGAGTGGCTGGGATGTAGTGTTGGGAGATTGAGGTCTCCTAATATCCAGTTGGGAATGTTGGGCTTGCGTGAGTTAGCTGCTAGATCTAGAATGTAAGGCAGGTCGTCCGCGGAGGGTGAGGGCGCTCTGTAAATTAAATTGATGAGGCATTGTTCATTTGTGATGGATAATACGTCCATGCTGTTTGAGCTTGTGGAGTCCACGGTGTGGAAATTTAGGTCATTTGTGTAAACCAGAAGGTTGAAGGTTTCAATCCTAGTATGCCTTTTTAGTCATTCATCTTTTTGAGGTACCTAGAATGAGTACCAGTGATAATCAGGAAATAATTGTTCCGTGTGTTTCTCAAGCTTTTCTGAAAAAGTTCTATGCAAACACAAAGTTTATTATGGAATGTTCTATGCCATTGTTTCCTTTGTTACTGCTGTGCCTACTCTCTTGAGTTTTACCAAAGTATTATAGCAGCATTAGGCAATGGTTCCAAACCCAGTCCTTCTGACCTGTCCAACTAGCATGGTTGTGAAGATGTCCACAGTGGACACTTTTCATTTCACTTCATTGTATTGCTTATATATCACACTCAAAGGGGTATGTTTACTAAGCAGCGGTAGCGGCTTCCGAGCGATATCAGAACCACGGCCCCATTGAATTCAATGAGGTCGTGGCTCCGATATTGCTTGGAAGCCACTACCACAGTTTAATAAACATACCCCAAAGTAAAATTACTGAGTTATACATACATAAGATGCACATGCATGCACTTAGATCATTGTATGCAACTATATTAGAACATAAGATATGCCATACAGGGTCAAACCAAGGGTCCATCAAGCCCAGTATCCTGTTTCCAACAGTGACCATTCCAGTTCTCAATATCTGTCGGGTTCCCAAAGGCATACACATTCCATGCTGCTTGTCCCAGGGGTAAGCAGTGGATTTCCCCAATCCTTTTTAATAATGGCTTATGGACATTTCCTCCAGGAACTCAACCAAACCTGTTAATTCTTTATTCTTGCACTTGTTTGACTGCCCAGACAGGACCATCAGGGCGGTATACAATAAATGGGCTGCAGTAAGTAGAAAAGGAATGCCAATTCAAAGACAGGAAAGTGGCGAGGACAGGACACACAGAGAAAGGACGGAAGAGCACACATATAAGAGCAGTCAGGCAAATCAAGAGGGACAAATGGTCTAATTCGGGGTTGGAGAGAGGTCAAAAGCAAGGCCAAAGAAATGGGTCTTCAACATTGCTTTCAACCTCGGGAAGGACTGTTCAGCGCGGAGTAAAGCTGGGAGAAAGTTCTAAAATGCTGGTCCAAGAAAAAAGAATGCAGAGTGACAGGTGAGCTCCAAACGTGCACAGGCAGGGGACGGAAGGGACAGGCGGTCATTATGATTGAGCGTAGGGCATGGGGAGGGCTATGCATGTGCAGGAGGTCAGAAAGGTATTGAGGCGTGCCATTGTGAATAACCCTGTGCACAGTGATAGGATCTTGTATTGAAACTGGAATCTGAGGGGGAGCCAGTGCAAGCGAATAAGGAGAGAGGATATGTGATCTGTGCATGAAGAGTGAGTGAGAAGTCGAGCAATCGTGTTTTGAAGTAACTGTAGACGGTGGAGCTGATACTGGGATAGACCTGCTAGGACAATATTGCAGTAGTCAAGACGTGACAGAAAGAGGGACACTACGAGTGCTGTCAGGGAGGACAGAGGGAGAATGGAGCACACTGCCCATAGTTGGCGAAGTGTGATAAACGAGCAGGGCACAAGTGAGGTAATATGAAAGGAGAGAGAAGAATTGAGAGTGACACCAAGCTATCGAATGGATGAAGTGAGAGGTATACGACTGTCAGACAGAACAGGAGTTACTGAAGGGTAGGGGGCACCGAAGTGAACCATATAGTGGCCGATTTAGCAGGGTTAAGGTACAAGTAATTGGAGGACAGCCATGAGGAGATCTGTGCAAGGCAGGAATTCAGGGGAGGAAGGTCGGGGAAAAGAGAGCTAGTGCAGATTAATAGAATAGTAGTATGTCGACAGTCCAGATTGCTGTAGAACTAAAGTGAGTGGAGCCAGAAAAAGGTTGAAGAACCACGCTACACTAACAGCTTTTACTACATAATGAATTCCAGAGTTTGATTATGTGCTGACACAAAAAATATTTTCTCCGATTAATCTTCATTACATGTCCTCTAGTCTTTCTACTTTTTGAAGGAGTAAACAACCAATCTACATTTACCCATTCCACTCCATTCATTATTTTATAGGCCTCTATCACATCTCCCCTCAGCCGTCTCTTTTCCAAGTCGAAGAGCCCTAACCTTTTAAGCCTTTCCTCACAGGGATATTATTCTATCCCCTTTACCATTTTGGTTGCTCTTCTCTATACCTTTTCCAATTCTACTATATC
Source organism: Ichthyophis bannanicus (assembly GCA_033557465.1). Taxonomy (NCBI): domain Eukaryota; kingdom Metazoa; phylum Chordata; class Amphibia; order Gymnophiona; family Ichthyophiidae; genus Ichthyophis; species Ichthyophis bannanicus. The sequence goes on along the minus strand of CM066036.1, from coordinate 864,235,632 downwards.
CTTTTAAAGATATGGTGACTAGAACTGCACACAATATTCAAGGTGCGGTCGCACTATGGAGCAATACAGAGGCATTATAATATCCTTGGTTTTCTTTTCTATTCCTTTCCTTGTGTTTCCTAGCATTTCATTTCCTTTCTTGGATGCAGCTACACACTGTGCAGAGGGTTTTAACATATTATCCATGATGATGCCCAGATCCTTTTCCGTAGTTTGGGTTGTTCTTCCCTAAGTACATAACTTTGCACCTGTCCATATTAAATTTCATCTGCCATTTGGATGCCCGATCTCCCAATTTATCAAGGCCCTCTTGCAATATTTCACAATCCTCTTGTGTTTTAACAATTTTGAATGTTTTGTGCCATCTGCAAATTTGATCACCTCACTTGTTCCCATTTCCAGGTCAATTATAAATATGTTAAAAAGCAGCGGGTCCAGCACGGATCCTTGGGATACTCCACTATTCAACTTTCTCCATTGAAAAAATTGCCTATTTAGCCCTACTCTATGTTTGCTAACTTTTAACCAATTCCTAATCTATCCCATGAATTTTTAATTTCCACAAGTCTCTCATAAGAGACCTTGTCAAAGGCTTTCTTTAAATTAAGATTTTATTTATTTATTTATTTATAGTTTTTTCTATACCGCACTATTTACCATCAGCGCGGTTCACAGGTAACAAAACTTGTGCAATGGGAAGATCCACATTGCATTCACATCAAACAGAGAGTTGAACATGGAACACAGGCGAACTATATACATAATGGAACTATATACATAAAGGGCTATATACAGGATGATAACTAGGGAAAAAACATCAACTAAGCTCTATTCATCACGAACACGGCATGAGAAACAGCTAGCATAAACATTAGAATGTTACAGGCTAGGAGATGGCTTGATAAAATTGCCTGGGACAACAGGGAAGGGATTAACAGGAGGGGGGGGAAGAGGGAGGTGTGATCTGTGGTTGGTTATGTGATGTCATCTGAGTTGGGGAAGTACTGGAGAAAGAGGTGATGTTTCAGCTCTTTCCTGAACTGAGAGAGGCTGTTTATTGCTCGAATGTTTGCTGGTAGAGTATTCCAGCAGTAGGGGGCATAAAGAGCAAAAGCGCGGTTTCCTGTAGCCTTGGTACATTTAGTGAATGACTTTGGGATATGCAAAGTATTAGAGGCGGCGGATCTTCTCAGTCTAACGGGGGGGGGGGGTGAGCTGGATCAGTTCGGAAAGGGAGCTGGATGAGCATTTGTTGATGGCCTTGAATGTCATTGTCAGTATTTTAAAAGTGATCCTACAGTGAACCGGAAGCCAGTGTAGAGCTTTTAGGATAGGAGTAATATGGTCTCTTCTGGATGCGCCATATAGGGTTCTTGCTGCGGTGTTCATTGCAATCTGTAAAGGGTGAAGTGAACTCTTTGGCAGACCGTGCAGTATGGAGTTGGCATAGTCGAAGTGAGGCATCACTAGTGTTTGAAATACTGTTCGGAAGTCTTTTGGCTCTAGAAGATGTCTCATGTGTCGCAGCATCCGGACTTTATGATAAATTGCCTTTACTAGGTTACTTATATGGGCATTTAGGTCAAGGTGTTGGTCAAGGGTTACTCCTAGGTATCGTATCGAAGTCTTAGTAGGAAGCTCTGCGTCACGTACCTTCAGTGATGAGGGCGGGATGAATGTCTGATCTCTACTGATGAAGAGAACATCCGTCTTTTTGAGGTTTATCCTTAGCTTCTGAGATTGTAACCAATCAGAGACTGCGTCGAAGCAGGAGGATAGTTGAGACAAGTCTGGGTGTTCAGTGGATATTGGAGTAAACATAAGGACATCATCGGCATAGACTAGACAATTGATGTTGAAGGATCTGATGATGGTGCAGATAGGTTGCATATACACATTGAAGAATAGGGCTGAAAGAGATGATCCCTGTGGGACGCCTATGGATTGAGGGAAAGGGGTGGATGTGGAGGAGCGAGAACGAAGTGCTGCCATCTGTCATTCAGATAGGAGGCGCACCAGGCGAGAGCATTTCCATGTATTCCCTTCTCACTCAAGCGTACCAGAAGTAGCTCATGGTTGACGGAATCGAAGGCGGCTGCAATGTCGAGGAAAACAAGAGCAAAGCCTTGTCTGATGTTATCAAGACCTATTATTAGGGTGTTGAATAGAGTTGTCAACAGAGTTTCGACACCATGAGACTCCCGGAATCCATGTTGACAGGGGTCGAGAGGAGCATTGTTCTCTATGTGGTGGTTCAGTTGATGTTGGGCTATTTTTTCCATGATTTTAGCTAGGAGTGGGATGCTGGAGATGGGTCTAAATGAGTCCATCTTTACGGGGTCCAGTTTATTATTCTTGAGTAGTGGTCTAATTGATGTTTGCTTTAGACTGAGGGGAAAGATACCTGTCTGGAAAGATGTACCTATCAGTTTGGCAAGGAAAGGACTGAGTTCCGCTCGTTAGGTTTTTATCCAGGATGCTGGACATGGATCGTTGGGTGCAGTGGAGGTATTTATATTTGTGATAGTATCCTGGATCTCCTTTTCAGATGGAGCGGTGAAGGAGGAGATGAGTTGTTGGGCCCCTAATAGTATTCGTGGAGGTGAAGAAGAGGGGGAGAGGTTAGGTGAGGTATCTGGGGGGCAGTTGTTCATGGTTATGGTAGGTAGGCTTGTTTTGGCTTGCAGATAGTCCGCGTATGCCTGTGGGTCAGGTTGGATTGATTGACCCGAGGAAGGCTCTTTAGTTAAGGTTTTGACCAGGTTGAAGACTTCATGTGCTTTGTTTAGGGCTCTTTGTAGTAGTTCAGCATGATATTGTTTCATTCGCTTGGAGACGGCTATGCGGTGGACATCTAGTTGGGCGAAGTAAGCGTTCTGGCTTTCAGCTGACCTGGAGCGGCGCCAACGTCTTTCAAGCTGTCTGAGTTGATAGAGAGAGTTTTTTAGTTCAGGAGAGTACCAGCGAGCTCTTGTTCTCCTCGGAGTTCTATTGTTAGTGGGAGGGGAGTCTATTGTTGCATTGAGGCATTTATTCCATGAGGAGATCATGTTGTTTAGGTCTTGTGCTGGTAGGATGTGGAGATGCTGTATCTTTTCCGATAACTCCTCTCTGTTGAATTGCTGGAACCGTGTTGCGGTTGAAGCTGATGGTTCCGTTGGGGATTGTGGGGCAGTGGGAAGGGGGTATGCTGGCATAGTAAACCTGATTAGGTCATGGTCGGACCAAGGTACTGCACATACTGAGAGATCGAACTTGTTCATGTGACTGGAGGGTATTTGTGGAGCGAAAATAAGATCAAGCATATTTCCCTTGACATGGGTGGGGGTCTTGATCAATTGGGTGTAGCCTGAAGCTTCAAATGCTTCGATAAGGGCTTTGGCCTGAGTATCTTGAAGGGAAGGGAGATTGAAGTCACCAAGTATCCAGTTTGGTATGTGTGTTACGGTGGGATTGCAGGCGAGATCAGTGATTGTAGAGAGATCATCTGATGATGAGGAGGGTGTCCGGTATAGGAAGTTAATGGAATGGTGTTTATTTGTTATGGAGATGTAGTCGAGGTAGGGAGTAGTATTGGAGGCAATTGTCTTGAATTGTAGGTCGGTCTTGCTTAATATGAGAACTCCTCCGCCTCTTCTGTCTACTCTGTGGGATGAGTGAGAGGAGAAGTTAGGGGGGACAAACTGATGAAGGAGAACAGCGTCTGAGGATGACAACCAAGTCTCAGTGATACATAGGATGTCGAGGTCGAAGGTTGATAGCATGTCAGTTATGGCAGGCCATTTCTTATGGATAGAGCGGGCGTTTAGGAGGGCACATTTAAGATCACAAGGTGGAGAGTGGGGGTCTTTCTGGGAGGTTTTGGACTGGTGTAGGGTAATGTAGATGAAATGGGGGTGTGGTATATGGCCCTGTCTGACTGTTTGGTAGTAAGGGTAGCTATGGGGTTTCCTCCAAGAACTGTGTAGAATTGGAATGGGGCTGAAGGTGGTGGTGAGAGCTTGGGAAATCTGTATTAAGGTAATTAATATGAGGCAGCTGAAAAGAGCATGGAAGTGTGTAGCTGGGGTGAGGGGAGGCATGATTGGCTAGGTAAATACCGGGGGCTTAGATTGGCTGTGCAAGATAAGTTTAGGGTAAAGATTAGGTAATTAAGCTTGTAGCAGAGAATTATTACAGATAGGGAAAGTGCATCTACCAGAACAGAATATGGTAGTGTCAAGCACAGATTGTATCGCTTACAAGTAAAACTAGTATCAGTTTAGTGTGGTATCAAGGATAGATTGTAACAGCTTTAAGTAACTTGTAACAGCTTCCAGGATAAAATGCAACAGCTTCAAGCACAAATTGTATCACTTACAATTAAAACTAGTTACCCGGAGTTTGGTGATTGGCTCCAGATTATACACAGCAGGTATGGCGGACACAGTGCTTAAGCAGGATCGCCTCACGGTAGATTCAGTTACTCACAGATTCTGTTTAGCTGCTAGCACAGTGTGGAGGTGGAGAGCGATTCTTGATCCTGTTTTATGTCCGTGGTGCTCAGGGTCTCGGCTGAGTTTGGGGTGTAGGATCGGTGAACGGTGAGGTAACCGCAACTCAGGTGATTTCGATTCTTTCGATTTAGTGAGAGAGCGGCCTGGATTTCTGGTGGAAATGCTGGGTTTGGACTTTCAGTCCCTGCCTAAGGGCCATGCCAAAAGGCCCTCTGGCGAGGCCTTCAGGCACGGGCCCGCCGGAGCGGGTGTGCCTGCTGGTGCCTTCTTTTAAAGCCGGTATGGACTGCCCCGATTGGGTTGTAGATGGTGCTGGAGGCGTCCCGCTGAGGAAAGCTCGATCCCTCCTTGGAGAGCACGCAGCGGCAAGATACACTATATCAACCGGCTCACCTTTATCTACCTGTTTATTCACACCATCGAAAAAATATAACAAATTAGCAAGACAAGACCATCTTGGCTATATCCATGTTGGCTTCCTACCATTAAGACATGACTATCCACATGTTCAGTGATTTTGTTCTTTATAATGGTTGCTACCATTTTGCCTGATATAGACATCAGGCTCACCAGTCTGTTATTTCCCACCCCTGGAACCCTTTTTAAAAATTGGCGTTACACTGGCCACTCTCCAATCCTCAGGTACTACAGATGATTTTAAGAATAGTTCATAGATTACTAAAAGTAAGTCTGCAATCTCATATTTCAGTTCTTTCAGCACCCTGGGATGTCTGCCATCTGGTCCAGGTGATTTGCTGCTCTTTAGTTTATCAATTAGCTGTATTACATCTTCTTGATTTATCAAGATTTGTTTCAATTCTTCTAATACATCACCTTTAAATATCATTTCTGGCATGGGTTAGTTTCCTACATCTTTGTCAGTAAAGACTGAGGCAGAAAATTCATTCAGTCTCTCCACTATGGCCTTGTCCTCTCTCAGTGCACCTCTTAACCCTCTATCATCTAAAGGTCCAACTGGCTCTCTCACAGGTGTTTTGCTATGAATGTACTTGAAAACGTTTTATTATGCACTTTTGCTTGCGCGGCAAGCTTCTTTTCAAATTCTCTATTTGTCTGCCTTATCAATGCCTTTCATTTAACTTGCCAGCATTTATGTTGTTTCCTGTTTCATTTGGCTCTTTTTTTCCATTTTCTGAAGGATTTTCTCTTAGCTATAACAGCCTCTGACCTCATCTTTAAGCCATGCTGGCTATTGTTTGGCCTTCCTTACACCTTTCGTAAAGCATGGAATAAATCTGGTCTGGGTTTCCAAGACAGTATATTTAAATAACGCCCAGGTCTGATGTAGACTCTTAACCTTTGCAGTTGCTCCTTTTTCTTAGCCACTTTCCTTATTTTATCACAGTCTCCATTTCGAAAGTTAAATGCTAGTGTAGTGGATTTCCTTGTTATCCTCCCACCATATATTAAATCAAATGTGATCATGTTATGATCACTATTGCCAAGCAGTTCCAACACCATTACATTTCACACTAGATCCTACAGCCCACTAACAACCAGATCTAAAATAGCTTCCTCCAAGTCAGTTCCTGAACCAGATGCTCCATGAAGCAGTCATTTATTTCATCTAGAAACTTTATCTCCATCGCATGGGCTGATGTAACATTGACCCAGTCAATAGCAAGGTAATTGAAATCTCTCATTATTACTGTGTTGTAAACTTTGCTAGCTTCCCTAATTTCTTTTAGCATTTCATCATTTGTCTATTCATTTCGGCCCTCTTTCTCCCTTTCCCCCACATTTGATTTTATTTGCTTTTTTTTCTTTATAATGACTCAGTTTTTATTTCTATTCACTAATCATCATATTTAATTCAGTTTCAAGATGGTCAAATGATCCTTTTAATGCTTGAAACCTTTTTTCCATATATTATAATCTTTTGATATGTTCCCTTTATACATATGTTCTCCTGGCTATGTTGATTCACCACTTTTTTCGATATATTTAATTACTTATTCCAATATGGTTTAAGCTCTTTTAATGAAATTCATATCTGGATATCCTTCACAATCTGGATTTTAACAATTTTCAGCTTTGTTTTGTTGTTCTGAATGGGACCTTTTATTTTATTTATTTATGTTATTTAACAGGTCATTTCAATCAAAGCAGTTTACATTGTAACTTAAACTTGGTAATGTACATTAAACAGGGACATTGATAACTTGGAACTTACTGAGGCAATGGAGGGTTAAGTGACTTGCCCAAGACCACAAGGAGTGCTAGTGGGACTTGAACCATGGTCTCTTGGTTCCCAAGTCAGTGCTCTAACCATTAGGCTACTCCGCCACTTTTTGAATGAGATATCTACCAATATTTTTTTCGCTATAGTTCTTTTCTATATATTAGGATCTTCTATTCATCCTTTATACAATACTTTTTATATTTGTATCATTTTAATTGTTTATAAATGACTGTTTATTTTTATTTATTGATTGCTATTTTTAATTCATTTTTAAGACAACCCCGTTAATGCTCAAAACCTTTTTTACACATATCGAGACATGGAACCCAATTCAGAAAGAGGCATGTCTGGGCTGCCTGGACAGTCCCTAGCAGAACCGGCCCATTATGACTCAATTCTGTTACAAGGGAGCAAAACATTCCTGCGGCATACAGAATCAGGCCTGAGGACGATTTGGCATGCCCCTGCATGCTTGCGGGTATGTCCTCCGCACGGGCTCCCCTGTCACCTGCAGTGCTGACGCTCTTCTTCCCCACTGCATGACCCACTGTGCAGAATCGAGCTCGTGGACAGCCCAGCGTGTCCCTGCCACCTGCAGGGATGTCTCCCTGCAGGCGTCCCTGACTCAAAGGCTCGGCCCCCCTCTTCCCCGCTGCCTGACCCACGGATGGCCTGCCAGGACCTGGATTGGGCAGTGGAGACCCCCACATCCAGCCCTGGCCACGGGTGTGGATCCCCAGGCCCGATCGCCAGGTTGGGGGCTGATTATTCCACCTTTGAGGTGGAACAATCAGCACATCCCCTTTGACCTGGCAGGACATACAGGGCCATGACCTGAATTGGCACTGTACGTCCTGCCATGCTGGCCCACCCCTGCTCTGCCCAGATCCCACCACCCGCTAGCTTTCCCCATCCTGATGCTCAGGATGTACGGGGAGAGCCAGAGGGGGAATCAGGCCCAGATGTCCCGCCGGGACGTGTAGCCCCACAACCCGTGTCCCAGAATTAGGCCCTAAGTTTATTTTTATTTTATTTTTTACACAATACTTTTCATATCTACTTTCATTATTTTTTGTTTGGTTTGGATATACTTCCTTCTCATAATGCTCTCAATTGACATTAACTGAGATATTCCCAATAACGTGAGTAGTAGTTTCTACTAGATAGGCAGGACACATAAAAAGAAATATCTTGATTTTTTTATACCCGATATTTTATATGTTCATCAGTCTTCGGTGTGTTGATACTACCATTTCCCACCAGTTTGCTTTGATAAAACTGCTTAATCCATTATGTGCTTCTTTTTGCTTTGTTCCATCTTAAGCCATCCTGGTGCCTCACAAAAACATTTAAATAGTTCAGAGGTCGGCATTCTAACTTGTTCACGTGCCATTTCAGATTGCTAGATGTCCTTGGACATCAGTCCAGCAAGTTTTCCTTCTTCCAATTTACGAGAATATGTTTTACAATTGATACCATTTTCACACAAAAAATTTAGTATTAGATGGTGGTTAGGTCTTAAATATCATCATTAATAATACGTGGCATTACCGGGTTCGAGTTTTTAACACTGTTGGATACACACCGCCTTGCAAGCTATTTATATATATAAACTGCATTGGTATAATCTGGTTCACATTAAATTTGCTCAAAATAATCGCTTTTTATTAAATTTTCAACTTTCATATACAAACCCCCCATGTCCCCCCCATTTCCATTTCACATTATTGTAAGTTATACATATTACAAATGTGCCCTCCACCTCTCCACCCCTCCCCCCCTCACCCGCAGCACCATGGCTGTAGTATACACACAAACAATACATCTCCATTTATATAACTTGCTTAGTAAATTCTAACTTAAATTTGCTCCAGGCTTTTTCAGAGAGCTTTTGATGCTTCAGGGCTGTCAGCTTATACATTAGATACATACTCTGTATGCAGTTTTAAACCTCTCCCAATGTGGGCGGGTCCACCTGTTTCCATGCTTTAGCTATGACTAATCTACTTGCTAAAATCTTTTTATTTATTTTTTTTTTAATTATTTATTTATGAAATTTTCAAATAAATCAAGCAAAAAACCTGTACAGAACATAATACTTGCAGACAAAATTATCCAAAGAAATGTTAAACAAAAGAAGTAGTGCAAGAATTATACAATTAGTCCCCAAAATAATGGGGGGAGTTAACCAAAGAAAAAGAAAAAATACTTCACTTAACATTAATAAAGAAAATAAGAGGAGACAGTGGCCCAAGAAGACCTTAATTAAACAGATGGAGTCAATACACCAGGAGAGGAAGTGACCGGCAAATGCAAACTTAGAAAAGCAGAAAGATCCTCAGGAGAAAAAAAAACATATTTCTGTGCTTTAAAGGTAATCAAACATTTACAAGGAAATCTTAGCATAAACGTAGCACCTATACACAACACCCCAGGTTTCAATAAGAGAAAGGATCTTCTACGTTTCTGTGTTTCTCATGCTACATCGGGAAAAAGAAAAATCTTTTTCCCATGGAACAAACTATCACGCTTTTGATAGAACAATTTTAACAGCCATTCCCTATCCGAAAATAGAGCCAATGTGACCAGCAATGTAGACATATCAATGTCCTCAGCCTTAGGAGTATTAAGCAAATCTGTAACATTAAGAGAATCCATCTCCAACGGACCAATGGAAACTTTTCCACCTCTCTTTCCCAGGGGCAGGTAGTAAACTTTAGATACAGGAGGCATCAACTCCGCAGGCACCAGGAGAACATCTCGAAGATAACTCTTAAATAATTCCAAAGGCGTCACCCCAAGTATAATAGGGAAATTCAAAAGGCGAACGTTAGATGCACGAACTGCATTATCCAAAGTCTCAATCTTGAGCCGAAGAGCAATATTGTCCTTAACCAAGACATCAGTTAGATCTGAGATTCTCACTAGCCGTTGATCCATATCAGATTGTTTCTCACTAATTCTTTCAATCGAGGATTGCACTGATGGAACAGCCAGTTCGAGGGCAGAGGTCCGATCAGAAAGGACAGAGAATTGGGTAGCCACCATATTTCCAAGATGTGATATAGCGTCCCAAATATTATCTAAAGTCACAGACGCAGGACGAGTCAACGCAAATGAAAACCCAGGGGAAGATGACGAAGATCTATCTGAAGCTTGCGAAAGCGAGGAAACACCCACCTCTACGGGCGTAGAAGCCTCGGTGACAAGCTGAGATGAAAAAGCCAAAGCACCAGCTTGTAATTCTCCCTTCTGTCCTCGGGCTAGCTCCGGGGGCAAGTCCCGCTCAGAAGACGCCGTTACAACTTCTTTGGATGAAACCGCGTTGTCACTCACCAACCGAGCAACCGAAGACCCAGGAGGCACCGTGGGAGAACGTCCATCCGGGGAGAGCGTGATGTCAAGGGCAGTAGATGCCGACTCAGAATTCATCGGTGCTGCCAAGCCCGCTCGAATCCCCTGAACTTGCTCCTTGGTCAACTGAACATAGCGATCCATAGGCCCCTCACCAGAAGGTAATCGCTCCGCGGGAAGAGCTTTAGCCTTAGCTTTACCTTTCCTCTTAGGCATAGTCAGTTGAGCAGTCTTCCACTATCGCCATCTTAAACAGGCCACTCCCCCTTGATCAAATCTTTTTTAAAAACATTTTTTAGTATAAATATACTCGGTGTGCCAAACATGATTGTGCAGCAATGTAGCCACTAATTTGAACGCCCAGCATTTACCCATGTATCTCTCAATTATACAATGACTTACTTTTTTGTAGATGACTCATCGTCCGAGATGTTCTTTTTTGTAACAGTGTGTGGGTTACAAAATAAGACTTTGCACATACAAAGGGATATATAACATAATATATATAAAAATATGCACATGAAACATCATTTAGCGAATCTATTGAAACGTATGCAGTTTCATTTCACTTTGTTCTACCTTAATCCACCCTGGCGCCTTACAAAAATATTTAAATAGTTCAGAGGTTGGCTTTTTAAGTTGTTCATGCACCATTTCAGACCATTAGATATCCATGGATGCCGGTCAGGCAAGTTTTCCTTCATTGAATTTATGAGAGTATGTTTTACAATTGATGTCATTTTCATAAAAAGTCTAATATTAGATGGTGGTTAGTTTTTTTTAGTAACATCCATAATAATACATAGCATTAGCGGGTTCTAGTTTTTAACATTGTCGGACACATACCGGCTTGCAAGCTATTTATGTATATAAATTATATTGATCACTGGTATAATTTGGTTCACATTAAACTTGCTCAAACTAAGCTTCTTTTAAAAATTTCTTAGTAAAAATAGATTGCCAAACACAATTGTGCAATAATGTAGCCACTCTTTTGAATGTCCAGTGTTTATCCATGTATCTTTGAATTATACAACTATTTACTGAGACGGCCACACTTTTGTGGGTGACCCATCCTCAACCGAGATGTTCCTTTTGTAACAGTGTGTGGGTTACAAAATAAACCTTAGCACACATGAAGGAATATACAATGTAATATATATAAAAGTATGCACACGAAACATCACTTTATTTATTTTATTTATTTAAAAGGATTTATATACCGCTTATCCTGAAATCAAAGCGGATTACACAGCAAAGAAATCAAGAGGCTGGGTGCGTGGGTGTGAGCATGCAGTGAAAAATCGAGGCGTGAGTGGTGTGAGGAGGAGGATTGTGTGCTGAGCTATCTACAGTATGAGCTATGTACAGGAACTATTTACATTTATGATACTAATGAAACATATGTAGCTTTGTATTGGTTATTTTTATTGGGATTCATTATTATGTAGGATCCTCTTAGTTCTTATTATCCAATAGGCTGCATCTCCTATGTTGGCGATTCATCAAAATGTTTTTCAAAAAGATTTTCAAACAACTCTATTTTTATCCTCCCATTAGGAACACACTTTAGTATGATCAGCAATGGTCTCTACTAACTCTCCAATGTGTCTGTTTTCATTTTTTAAACTATATATTAAAAATACTAAATCTAAAATTCAATTGGTAATCTTATTTCTTATTTTTATTTTTACATGGTTTTCTTTTCATATTTACAGAAAGTATGCCTTATTCTTTTGCTGTCCTATAATTCAAAAGTAAGTTCTCTGTGGCTCTCCCACCCTCCCCTCCCGCAGCACCTGTGTTTTTACTGATCTACAGCTGGGTACCATGAGTCACTCCTCACTGTTGGCTGTATGGTTATTTGTTCAGATGTCCATCTGATATATAGACATGAATCACCCATTATTTATTATTATTCATTTATTTATTTGTGTATGATAGGTTTCTTTTTGCCCTTTTCTTAATTCAAGCTATATGATTTAATTAGTCTTATTTTTCAGCTTTTACCAAGGCACGTTTCTAATTAATTTTAATACATAATACATAATTTTATTGTTTTACTCCTTTATATGTTCTATATAATTGTATTTTTAAGTGTTCTACACATTGTTCTCTTTGAGGTTCCCCTGACAAAGGCCCAGCCGAAACACGGCTGTGTTGGAGTTTTCAATAGAGGACCTTTTTTTACTTCTCACCTCCTTGTGTACACCCCCACTGCCATTCCCATCCCCCTTTTACATGAAATTTCTATCCATACAGATTCTACAATGTATTTTGTTTCCTGCAACATCTTTATCCTGTTTGACTCAATGCCATCTTTAACATAAAGTACATATTCACTGTGGATATCCTGAAAAGCTGAGTGGATGGGTGGGTCCAGAGTACTGGGTTCAGAATCACTGCCTTAGAAGATACTGCCAATTTTGCCATTCTGCTTCTCCTGTGTATAGTATTTTCTTTTCTTTTATGCTAGGTATTGAGAAAGAAGTAGTAAATAATTCCCATTTCCCATTCTCCCTGTCATGACTTCATGCTTAATTATATATTATGAGTTACATGTTTTAAGAAATGCCCTGATTTGGTACAGGGCAAAACCTACAGCACAGTAAATATCATGAATCCTTGATGAATAGAAAGGCAGCTTTCTGACATCAAATTCTCTAGCTTCCCTGAGATTTCAACTAAAACAGCTGAATCAAATGGATTAAAAATGTATGATTTTGTATATTAAAAATGCAGATGCACATGCTTATGGTCACAGAATACTTACAAGTCATGGAATATATGATTCTGATACATTTCCCAAATGCTGAAGGCAAGAGGCCAAACATAGCCCTTGAGAAAATATATTAAGATCCTTTAATCTACACTCTTATGCTATTACAAATGCAATTGCCTGCTACAAAATTTAAAGAACTCATTCCTTTTTCAACCAGAAATACAGACTTGTATATCAAAGTGCCGTTAGTTCATCTTTGGTGATCTCTGTGTTTCAGAACTGTTGTTTCTTAATTAATGCTCATCCTAGAGCAGAGGTTGCCAACCTTTTTTGATTAAATTCCAAAAGGTTCAGGGACCCCCAGTTCATCCCCACCACACTTCCCAGAGCCCTTCCATCCCAAGCCTTTTCCTACTAGCCCTCTTTATCTCTCTTCCCCTTCCTGTCTCCACCAGCTTCTCTCCCTCCCTCCTGCAAGACTCCACCAGTCTCAATTCCCTTCTCTCTCTCTCTCTCTCCCCCAGTCAGATCCCTTCAGTTTCTCTTCCGCCAGCCAATCCCCACCAGCCTCTCTCTCTCTTTTTTCTCTTCTCCGTGTCCCACAGATACCAAGGGGTCCACAGACCATAGGTTTGGAGCCACTAACCTAGAGGATTCTAGAATTTGTAAGTCTTATTCACTGAACAATTGGCAGTGTGCACAGATGAAAATCAGTGGCTACTTTCATCATGCTCAGGGCCGGCCCGTCCATTGAGCGAGAATGTTTTTTGCACAGGGCCCTGCATTTGAGGGGGCCCCGCGCAAAGAACATTCTGCATTAAAAGTAAATTTTAAAAAAAAAGCTGGCTGCTGCCGCTGCCACCACAGCAGCAGCAGAATCGAGTGTCCTGCCCGGCAGAGCCCTCCCTCCCTGCATCAGCCCCTCTCCGCATCAGCTTTCAAAGCTGCGAAGGGAGAGTTTTCCTTTCGCGGCTCTGTTCAGCGCGCTGGGGCTGATAGGAAATAGGAAATGCCTGTTTCCCATCAGCGTCCGCGGGCTTATCAGAGCCGCGAGGGAAAAACTCTCCCTTCGCGCTCTGAAAGCCGACGCGGAGAAGGGCTGATGCAGGGAGGGCTCTGCCGGGCACGGGGGGGGGGCACAGGGCACTCGATTCTGCTGCTGCCACGGTGGCAGCAGCAGCCGCCAGCTTTTGTTTTTATTTTAAAATTTCCCTGGGCTGATGGGGGGGAGGGGGGTTAAGGACTGGTAATGGGCTGTGGGCTGATGGGGGTTTAGGACTGGTAATGGGCTATGGAGGGCTAAGACTGGAAATGGGCTGATGGGGTTAGGACTGGAAGTGGGCTGATGGGGGGTTAGGACTGGTAATGGGCTATGGGGGGCTAAGACTGAAAATGGGGTGATGGGGGGTTAGGACTGGAAGTGGGCTGATGGGGGGCTTAGGACTGGTAAAGGGCTATGGGGGGCCTAGGACTAGTAATGGGCTGGGGGGTTGCTAGGACTGGAAATGGACTGAGTGGAAGGGGAGGCTTGAACTGCAAATAGCTGATGGGGACAGGGGCTTGGAATGGAAATGGGCTGAGTGGAAGGGGGGCTTGAACTGCAAATAGCTGATGGGGAGGAGGGCTTGGAATGGAAATGGGCTGAGTGGAAGGGGGGCTTGAACTGCAAATAGCTGATGGGGAGGGGCTTGGCATGGAAATGGGTTGTGAGGGGAGGGAGCTAGGACTGGAAATGGGCTGAGTGGGGGGGGAGCTAGGACAGGAAATGGGCTGATGGAGGGGCTAGGATAGGACTGGAAATGGGCTGTTGGGGGGAGCTAAGATTAGAATTGGGCTGTGGTGGGGGCTTGGATTGAAATGGACTCATGGAGGGGCTAGAACTGGAAGGAGGCTCATGGGGGGCTTGGACTGGAAATAGGCTGAGTGGAGGGGAGCTAGGATTTGACATGGGCTGATGGTGGGGCTAGGAAAGGACTAGAAATGGGCTGATGGGGGCTGGGATTGGAAATGAGCTGATGGAGGGACTCGGATAGGACTGAAAGTGGATGGGGGAGCTAGGACTGGAAATGGGCTGATACGGGGACTAGAAGGGAGCGGATGCTGGGTGGGGCTGGAACTAGAAGGGAGCTGATGTTGGGGGAGGATTAGTATGGGATGGGGCTAGGAGAGTGAAATGGAGAGGGGAAAAATATTTTGTGTGGGAGGGAAGAAAAATCTACAATTGGCCGGGTATTGGGAGAGTAAGTGGGGATTGAGGATGGAGGGGTAAAATTTGAGTGGATGAAATAGGAATGAGGAAAGAGCAAAAGGAGAAAGATTAGTATGTTACAGCAGATGTAGAGAGAAGAAAGGACAAATGGATAGCAGACAAT
The DNA here is from genome assembly GCA_033557465.1 of Ichthyophis bannanicus. Lineage (NCBI taxonomy): Eukaryota > Metazoa > Chordata > Amphibia > Gymnophiona > Ichthyophiidae > Ichthyophis > Ichthyophis bannanicus. The sequence continues at coordinate 864,220,485 of CM066036.1, read as the reverse complement.
GGAGAGTTAGCAAAAGACACGAAGAAACCAGAAGAAAGTGGCTGGAGCAATTGCAACTGAAAAAAAATGCACAAAAGTTAGAAAGATATCCCTTTATTTTGAATGTATTAACTGGAATATGTCAGCTCTGTGAAATGTGCATCAATAACGTCTGCACTTTGTTTAGTACAAGAGGAAATTAATTTATAGTTTTATTTCTACAGTGGTGTTGTACATTCCAAGTTTGGCTTTTGGGGTTCCCGGTTTAATTATTGTCTTCCTGTCTCTAAATTGTGATTCCTTGTTTGGTGATGGTCTATGTTCTGCATGTGTAACTGAGCTGAGGTATTCTGTTTATGTAATTCCTATTTGACATTGCCACTTGTTCTCTTTCCCCAGTAGGTCATGTATTGTTATTCTCTAAAATGTACTGGTTTAATATTTGCAGAGTTGTCTTTTGATAGGTAGGGTCTGGTGCTTTGTGAGTCCTGGTAATGCTGTTATGATACGGCGGGTTCGCTATGGGTTCTAAATGGGCAGTGTTTGTAGTAGTTCCTAATGTGCCTGGCGGTTGGCACTGGATTATAGTCATGTAGAAATCTTTTAGTCTTTCTTTATCCATACACTCATGAAGAGGCATGTTTACTAAAAGTTAGTGTATGGTAGCATTACGCAAATATTATGCAAATGAGGTCCCTTATGCAAATGAGGCCCCCACCGAGTCTCCGCACATGGCCCCGCAACCCCCTTGGGCCGCCCCTAATCATGCTGATTCTTCTCCAAGTGCTTTCTTACTGTTGGCACAAAGAACATTACTGGAGATTCCAAATTCAAGTATCATCTCTGATGTGATCAGCTCACTGACATTCTATTCTGTGAAATGTGGGTGTGTGCAAAAAACTCATGGACAAGAATAAATGTCAAACTGAATATCTTCAGTAATCAACTCTGGAATTTATCAGTGCTTATATACTGCTTTTCACCAAGTCAAAGCGGTATACATTTAGGTACAGTATATATTTCCCTTGTCTCCAAAGGGCTCACAATCTGTTTTGTACCTGAGGCAATGGAGGGTTAAGTAGCTTGTCCAAGGAGCACCTGTGGGACTAGAAACTCCAGTCCCTCTGGCCCAAGATTGCTGTCCTCCAGCAGAATTTGAACCCCTGGCCCTCTGGCCCAAGGCAACTTACCCCAACGACTAGGCTACTCCTCCCTTTTTGCATGATTCAGAAATCTGTTGGAAAGAAAGGCCAGAGTTATTAAATCTAAACAGATGTTGAAAAAAATGATTCCTTTAAGAAGTGGTGTAGTAAGCTATCCAGTCCCCAGTTTTTTTAAATCTCAGGACTGGTAGGGGATGTGGAAAAGGTCAGCTTTGCTGTCTGAATACAAGCAGGGAAGTTAAATTATTTGCTTGTGAAGTGGGGGAAAGGGTGGTTGTGAGGTACGCTGAAGTGAAGCAAGTATCTGAATCTTCCAATCTACATTCAATCACACAGAGAAATGAAGATGGAAAATTAAGAGTAAATGAAAAAAAAACATGATAAGATTAAAGACGATTAGTTTTTGGAATGCAGCCCTAGCGAAAATCTGTTCTAGCTTATTTTTACTTGACTTTTAATAGTATATTCTGAGAGGCTTTTCACATAATGGTAATTTAATTGACCTATATAGATCTTTTGATGCTTAGCTTGTCTTGGCATGACAATAAAGTGAGTGTACAGTGTGCATCCTATCCCGGCAATATGTTTTGCTCCAGAGACAGAACACAAAGGACTTTTTGAATAAGCATATTCAGGAGGAACTGGAGGTCACATTCGATTTTGCAGCAAATAGATCTGTATCTTTCCATTTAAGGATGAGTGATTTCAGAGCGAGGTTACATAGACCTGCTAACTCTCTATCCCTGATGGGGTAATGCTCCAGGGCTGATTTGTGCCTGAGAATAAGGGGCGGATATGTATTTCTTTTCTTAGCCAGGTTATCACGCAGCACACACTGATAAATTTCACTATGAAACTAGGCAGCAAATATAGTAAATGGTAATTAAAGGAAAGGGGAAAAAAAGAAGTTGGAAAGGATGGTTGCCAGAAAAAAGATTATAGTAGCAGTACAATGAAAAACAAACAAGTAAAGTAGAGCAAATAGGCTATAAAATATTCAAATTAAATAAAATAGAACCTTTAAAACCTGGCAAACCTTAAGAAACAGCAAAATGTAGTATAAGAACTTAATAGAACATAGGAGGTAAATTTTGCAAGCGACTTGAGCATATAGGGGCCCAGTGCTTTTAAAGAGCCTGACCATTGCTGCTGAAAGTAAAACCAGATATCCGGCATCTAGCGCTGAATATCCAGTCTCACCAGCGATCACAACAGCTATCTGGTCACTGGCAATATTGAGTCGCTAGCCAAATAGCTAAACCGCATCAAGTTAGGACAGCCATTGAGCTGTCCTAACTATGCAGTTTAGCAATCTAGTTAGTGTCTCAATACTGCCCAGCTCCACCCGCAGACCACCCCCAATTTAACCAAGCATCTTTCCTACAATCTGTGGGTATATTCAGCGGCACCATCCGGATATGAATATCAGAATCACCTATTGAATATTGTGCCCATAGACAGGATTTTACAAGTAGAAGCTTATGAAATTGCTTGGGGTTATATGTGCAGGATCAACACTTATGTATATCTGATAAAAATACACATATAAGAGCTCATTCTTCCTGATCCATACATGCATGGTTACTTGTGCCGCTGTTTTGGGGAAGGCAATTTTATAAAAGCACCTAGGTGCATATGTTGACCTTATAAAATAGATGCAAGATAACATATGCACCTGCCCAGTCATCCTATCAAAATTACCTTTCACAAGAGCAATTTTCAAAGCCATTTCCAAAGGCTGTATAGTGATTTCATTGGGCTAATTGACCTGTCTGAAAATTGCTCTCTTCAGAATCACAGGGATCTCATTGTACAGTATGTTACACCCATTTATTGCCCACACAAATTACATGTGTAACGCTTGTATATGTTTTTATGCTATCTCGTCTTCAAAAGGGAATAACCCATATGGCTTCCCTTTGAAAGTTAACTACAAAGTACACACGGTCAAAAAATATATGCAGATTTTGGAAGTTAATGGGCCACCCAAAATTGCTCCATCAGAATAATAGCAAACCTAGAAAAAGTTTGCAAATTCCCCAAACATAAATCAACCACAGCAGAGGACATTAGACTCACACAGTTAAGAACAGGAGCTTTCATTCACTCTATGAGACTCTCAAAAATATTATTAGTAGGCAAATGATTTCAGGATATGGCAGTGCATTCGCCATGCAAAAATCTGGATGAAAAAGAGCAACAGAGATTGCTCAATTACGAATATTTGTTTGCATAGGTCCAGAATTGGAAAAAAGACCTGTACCTGCAACTCCCTCCCCCCAACAATATTTGAATTTCTTTGCAGGTACCATGGCGATCACTAAAGGAAGAGGGACTCTACATTTCTGCCATAATGTGTGTCCCCTGGAGTGGAGGAGTAGCCTAGTGGTTAGAACACTGTCTTGGTAACCAAGCAACCAGGGTTCAATTCCCACTAGCACTCCTTGTGGCCTTGGGCAAGTCACTTAACCCTCCATTGCCTCGGAAGAAAGACCTGGCAATCTACTTCCAGTGACACTGCCAAGAAAACCCAGGAGCTTCTGGGTCACCAGGAGTCAGGACTGACTCAAAGGCACACATTACAATGCATTTTGTGTGTCCCCTTTCTGAGCTACTGCATAGACCTCCCACATACCCAGTAATGGTGATGGGCTAGTAATCATTGCCATCCTAAGCTGCAATGGTTTTGCTGTGATATTTTCCCTCTAATTAAAGTTCCATTGTGAACAAGCTTTCTGGTAAAGGGCAAAGAAGAAAGTGAGAGGGAATGCTGGACAAATATACCAACTATTTCTACAGGAATCGTGCATTCATGTAGTGCGGTGCAACCAGCAGGAGCAGATGGCCCTAGCTGCATCCCCTAACTGGACCCACCCCTCTGAATGTTGCCTCCCTTAGAGGCCAATGGTATGGAAAAAATGTGCCATATGCTCATCAATGCACAGAAAAAGTAAAGTTTCACTTTTTGTCAAGCAACTCATCCCTAATCTTCCACGACCACATCAGTACTGTCATACACAGCTCATTCCTCTCTCTACACCAGATCAGGGCTATCCGTCCTTTTCTATCTTCCTTGTCCCTGACTGCTCTATTGCTATCACTAGTCATGACATGACTGGATTACTGTACTGCCATCTTTGCCAGTCTTCCTAGCTACCAGCTTCAAAGACTTCAACTCATCCAAAACACTGTCATTCGACTACTAGCTCATACCTCTCGATTTGATCACGACACTCCTCTATTGATTCATTTTCACTGGCTTCCCATTACTACATCCATTACAAAATCCTCACTTTGGTTCACAAGGTCCTATATACAGGTACACCTTCTTATCTCTCTTCACTCATTATCCTCTACAAGCCCCACGTTCCCTCCGCTCACTTCACTCTAACCATCTATACTTCCCCACTGCCACGCATGCCAGGCTTGAATTGACCTGCCTCTCTACATTTTACTTCTTAGGCCCCAGTCTTTGGAACAACCTAACTTTCTGTACCACAAAGTATTTGGCCTACCGATCGCAAGACAAATTAGCTGCCTGTAGTTGACGCTTATCTCTTCTTCTCTTCTCCCTGGTATGAATGGATTTCTGTTCCTTTCCTGCACCCTCCCTTGGGATTGTTTTATTGTAAACCACCTTGCCATACCATGAAGGGCAGTATATCAAATTTTAATAAACATAAACATAATGCAGAATTTTGCAAAAAAAATGGGATTTTGAAAAATGGTCAACAGCCTTGTTTTTGCAACAAGAAAACATAATGATGTCTCTTTTTCTGATCCCAGGGAAGCAGTGGTTTGTGCACAAGGTTTTTATTATCGGTTTCTTTGGCTGGATAGAAAACTTGTATTTGCCATATTTTTATAGAGGCTGCCTGGCTCGCTACATGGCAGAATCCATTGAGACCCAAAGGTCTGCCAATGCCATTTAGAAAAAATGGGGGCTAGCTCCTGCTCGATAAGCATCTCTCCTATAACAATGAGATAAGCTTCATGGGGGATGGTGAACTACTAAAGCGATTTGGCGGGTTAGTGGCATGGAATTATGGAGGGCGTATTCAAAAGAGTAACACAGTTATCAGACCTGCTAACCACATCAATTCCAGTGAGTGAGATATTCACCCATTTTATTCCACTGAATATTCAGCATAGTTACTCATCTGTAACAGATGTTCTCCAGGGACAGCAGGAATCAGTCCTCACATATGGGTGACATCGGTGCCAACGGAGCCCTGCACGGAGTATTTCCGCAGCTTTCAAAGAAAGCCTTTGAGAATGCTACCATGAATGCGTAGTTCCTTTCCCACCCAAGGGTGCCATCTTGCTCAGTCAGATGACATAGCTTAGGCAAAAGGTGAAAAGGTAAAGAAGGCAACTACTAGGAGAGGAGGGAGGGTTGTGAGGACCGATTCCTGCAGTCCCTGGAGAACACCTGTAACAGGTGATCTCCGGGAACAGCAGGAATTGAGTCTTCACATATGGGTATCATCGGCACTGACGGAGTCTGTGCGGGAACGCTCCCCAGCGTCCTATAGGAAAGCTTTTGGGAGCATCCCACTGCGCCTGCGCTGCTGCCTTCCCGCCTTTCCAACTCTCCCTCTTCAGTTGGGTTTGTAGCTGAGACAAAAGGAGAGAAGGCAAGAAAAGGAGATACAACTCCTAGCGGAGGTGGGTGGGTAGTGAAGACTCAATTCCTGCTGTTCCCGGAGATCACCTGTTACAGGTGAGTAACTACGCTATCTCCAGGAACAAGCAGGAATGTAGTCTTCCTGAGCAAGGAGTGAGGTAACTTCCTCACACAAGAGAGTGGTGAGGGGGGCTGAGAACAGAACTCTCTTGAAGTGGAGGGAGGGGGCATACTGTGGAAATGGAGTTTGTACCCCTCTGTCACTATGGAGAGAGTCCAATGCTCTGATGTTATCTGCTGCCACCTCTAGGGAAAGTAACACAGTCTGCCTGGAATGTTGAGTGGCTCTGGAATTTTTAGAGGTAGGATGACTAGGTTCTCTAGGAAGGAGTCAAATACCTCGTGGAGGCTGTGTCTGCTGAGCTGGTTGAGCTCTGGGGACTTGAGCCTTTCTTTGTTGTTTCAGCTGCTGTTGCTCCTTCTGGAGAGCATGGACTGGGCAGTGGACAGTATGGGTGTAAGAAGGATAGAACTTCTTTTTCTTGTTGAAAAAGGGTTTCTTAACTGCCTTTTTCTTAGGTGGGTTGGGAGTGGTCCTTGAGAGTCTATTCAAGGTAGTGTTCTCGGACTTAAGTTGAGAAGCTTTGTCCTGCCAATCCTTGCCAAAGAGGTTTTCTCCCATGTAAAGGAATATTCCCCAGCTTATCTTGCACCCACTGCTCTAAATCAGATGCTTGTAACCAAGCAATCTGACGTGCACTGATGGAAATAGCAGAAGTCCTGCTAATACATTCGAAACAATCAAAGGTTGCCCTGTTCATGAACTTAGAAACATTTTGAGCATGTTTAACAAGTGTAAGTAAATCGGCCCTCTTGTCATCAGGGAGAAGAGGAGCCATTAGTTCCAAATCTTTAGTCACCTCCCAAAGAAACATACCCATGTAGAGTATGTATGAACTTATTCTGGTCAATAACATAGACCACTCCTGATTGAGGTGGAAAGCCGACACTACCTTCAGGAGGAACTTGGGGTGCATGCAAAGCACAACCCTGTTCATATAGAACCTGGTATAAGGTGGATCTGCCACCAGGGCCTGTAGCTAGCTCACTCACTCTCCGGGCGGATGTCATGGCCACCAGGAAGGCCACCTTCCAGGAGAGATACCTCAGATGGCAAGTCACCAATGACTCAAATGGCGGTCTGATGAAATGTGAGAGCACCACATTGAGATCCCACTCTGGTGAAGGTGGGCGGAAGGGGGGCATCAATAGCAGAAAGCCTCTGAGGAACCTGGAACATAAGAACATAAGATATGCCATACTGGGTCAGACCAAGGTCCATCAAGCCCAGTATTCTGTTTCCAACAGTGGCCAATCTAGGTCACATGTACCTAGCAATTTCCCCAAGGGACACAGGTTCCACAATGCTTGCATTGGTTCAAGCATTGATATCCTGGGTCACTTCTTAATAATGGTTTATGGTTTATGGTTAATAATGGTTTATGGACCTGGTTTATGGAGATCAGGGGCTGGCTTGAGAGGGGCCTCCCCGCCACAGGGTGATGGTTAGCTTCTATGGTACTGAGATGCACCCTGACTGAATTAGATTTCAACCTTGAGTGGTAGAGATGGAGCAGGTACTACAGAATGAGCTACAGATGGCAGGAGAAAGAATTCTCATTCCGCTCTGCACACCATAGAGAGAATCTCCTCCACTTGAAGGCATATGCCCTACTGGTGGAGGGTTTCTGGGAGGCCAGGAGTCTCACACTTTGTCTGTGAGAATGAAGGGGGCCAGTGCTACCCTTTCAGCATCCATGCAGTTAACGTCAGGGATGCCAGGTTAGGTAGAGAAGGGAGCCCCCTCCTGTGAAAGAAGATCTGGCTGACAGCCCAGTGCCACCAGGGATGCCACTGACAGAGAGAGTAGCAAGAGGAACCAGGGCTGTCTGGGCCACCTGGGAGCAACCAGGATTACCGCAGCATGGTCGCTCTGGATCTTGAAAATACACCTGGCTATTAGAGGGGTCGGTGGGAATGCATAAAGCAGCCCCCTCGACCATGAGACAAGGAAGGTGAGCAGAATTTGGGCAGCTGTGCATTGTCTGGGGAAGCGAACAGGTCCAACCAGGATCTGCTCCAGAGGCCTAAGAGTCTGGGATCCAGACGCCATTCGTGTGGGTGAAGGATCCTGCTGAGTCTGTCTGCCAGGAGGTTGTCCTGGCCTGGCACGTACACCATTCTCAGGAACATGCTGTTGCGCACTGCGAAGGAGTGGAGGGCTACCGCCTCCTGACAGAGGGAGTAGGAGCCCGTGCCTCCCTGCTTGTTCACAAAGAACATGGCAACCTGATTGTCTGTCTGTATGAGGATCGAGAGTTTGCTCAGGAGGTAGCGGAAGGACTGTAGGGCCAAGAAGATGGCCCTGAGCTCGAGGAGGTTAATTTGTAACCAAGACTCGTCCGGGGACCAGTTGCCCTGAGTGCAGTGGCCCTTGCAATGTGCGCCCCAGCACGCCAGGGAGGCATCTGTTGTCAGGACCTTTTGTGGTGCTGGTGCTTGGAAAGGCATCCCCGCCCTGAGATGTTGCGGGGAATGCCACCAGTCGAGGGAGGCTGCCAGATGGTGGATGACCCATATCCTGTCCCTCAGCTTACCTGTGGCCTGTGTCCATTAAGATTTGAGGCACCACTGGGCTGCTCGCATGTGCAGGTGAGCCAAGGGCGTGACATGAACCATTGAGTCCATGTGGCCTAACAAGCAAAGGAGAAGGCAGGCTGGCATAGCCCTGGAACTTTGAATCTCCTCTGCTAACTGCATCAGGCGACAGGCCCTCTCCATCAGGAGGAAGACCTTGACCTGCAGAGTGTCCAGCTGGGCTCCTATGAACTCCAGGTCTTGGCATGGGGAGAGACTGGACTTGGGGTAGTTTATGATGAATCTCAACTTCTGCAGAGTGTGCATTGTAAGCCTTGTGGCTTGGCTGGCCTTGAGGGCTGTGCTGTCTCTGATGAGCCAATCATCCAGGTAGGGGAAGACGTGGGCCCCCTGGAGGTGCACATGGGTGGCCACGACTGCCAGGCACTTTGTGAAGACACTTGGAGAGGAGGCAAGGCCAAATAGCAATACCCTGTACTAGTAGTGCTGCCCCCACCATCACCACGAATCTCAGGTACTGTCTGTGGGAGGGATGGACGAAGACGAGTGTATTGTCATGAGGCTGGTACCAATAAAGAGGCAGAGTTGAAAAGAAACTCTGTTTTTCACAGAGCTCTAGGTGTGCAATTACCTCAAAGCACAGCTAGAGGGGGCAGGAGTGATCCTACAGAAGTTAATGAGGCTAGGAGATCTAACCAGTTGCACCTGGAAATGAGCCCGGGAGATTCAAAGGGAAGATCCCTTTATAAACGGAAGCTTAATGCTAGCAAAGCAGACGCAGAGACAGATGCAGACACAGACGCAGACGCAGAAGGAGAGGAACAAGGATTACGGCTGAAGAAGGAAGGAGAGACCTGAAGGAAGGAATCCTCCTTGAGCAAGCCCAAAAGCTCAGAATTCACAGAGGTAGAGTTCAGAGGGGCCAAGCTATGAGAGCCGCAGTTCAGAGGGAGTCTGCTAAGGAAAGCAGTCAGGCTGGAGGGTATGCCACTCCCTGCTTAAGCAACGTTCCTGAGTCCAAAGCTGAGAGACATACATGGAGAGCCAGAGAGCCAGGCTTGGAGAAAAGGCTGCAGGCACTGGAGTATGCTGAACAAGCTTTACCAGGTACCCGAAGGGAAGGAGTTTCTAACAAAGCTACTTTGTCACTGAAGCATAGAGCTGGAGAATCCGCACCAGGTTTTACTAAGCTTTCAGGAAGTCCAGCACTGCCCAGAAGCTACCGACAGAAAACCTGTTGTCACAGAGACGTGCATGAGAGAGAAGGCTCCAGAGCTTCAAGCTACAGAAACTCAAGGTATGAAAGTTTTATTCCTGCTAATGAAAGCTTAACTCCTAAAAGCACTGCTAAAACTAAAACTCACTTTATAAGAAGAGGAAAGAAACCAGAGTGGTTTGAAAAACTACCAGAAGACTTTAAAGCACAGTCTTATTGGAGGCAAGATACCAGAGACAGTCTATATAAAGCTGTAACTGCCAGGGACAGCGTGTGCTCTGAGGGGGAAAGTAGTGAAGCAGAATTTATGGAAATAGAAGAAGCAAATACTATTCCCATTCCTCAGGAAGAAGCTATGGATTGTAGTTTGTATATGGCTTCTAGCCTAGAATCCATAGCGACCTTGTAAATAAGAAGAAGTCTTGTTTAAATTGCTTTGCACTGGAATGAATTGAACTCCTCCCTTTAACCCTTACAACTAATTGTGAAGATATTAACAATTGGTTTTACCTGCTTATTACTGGAACCTTTATGAACAAAGGACATTCTTTAATTTCTAGTGTCTTAATGAACCCTTGCACAGAGGGGAAATAAAAGCCTTGTTTCCCTACACTCATGGCTTAATTATTGAGTTCTCACAAGGAGCTGAAATACCTAAGACCAATCTCCATTTTGGCCTTAAAATACCCCAAGCTCCTTGAAAATAAATATGTTGTACAGCATGCCCTTACTGCCATTGGCCACTAGGGGCTGCTGGCACGACAGTATGCATCCTTGAGGTCCAAGGAGCAGAGTCAGTCTCTGGTGGAGGTAGGGCAGCAGTGTCCAAAGGGAGAGCATCTTGAACTTCTCCCTCACCAGGAACTTGTTCAAGTTGTGCAGGTCCAGGATGGGCCGGAGGCCCCCTGTTCTTTTTGGGACAAGGTAATACCTTGAGTAGAACCCCTTTCCCCAGAGGTGTTGGGGTACAGATTCCACTGCCCTGTCCCTGAGTAAGCCTGCGAGTTCTGTGATGAGCAAGGCCTGGTGGAGGAGAGGCCATGACGGTTCTCCTGGGAAGATGTATGGAGGGTTCTGCTGTAGATGGAGGTGGTAACCCTCCTTCACCACCTGCAGGACCCACTTGTCTGTGGTAATGCCATTGGAGGCCCTGCCCAGGGAGTCAAAAGCTTCCCACTTGTTGGATGGGAGCTGGTGGTTGAGGCTTGGGGGCCTTGGGCTTCCAGGGCCCATGTCCCTGGCTTTTAGGCTGTGAGGCTGCTGTTGCTGCCCTGAGTCAGGCTGGTAAGGCCTGAGGATTTTTTCTTGGGGAGGGTCAAGGTTTTCCTGGACAGCCTTTGCCGGATCACTACCTTAGCCTCTATTTCAGTCACCTTGTCGGACATCAGCTTCCCGTACTAGTTCTTGCCATTGCAGGGGATATCCAGCAGCTTTTCTTGCACCCACTGCTCGAGGTCCGAGGTTTGTAACCATGCTTGGCACCGAGCGCCGATGCTGGCGGCTGCCACCCTGGCCGCAGATTCAAACCCATCGTAGGCAGCCCTAGAAAGCAATTTGGAATGGTCCCGGATGCCCGCCACCAGGGACTGGAACCTCTGCAGGGGTTCCCTGGCGAGGCCAGCCGAGATCCCTGAGAGCTCCTGGATTAGGCTTTTAGGTACATTCCCATGTACAGTTCATATGCCTGAATCTGGCACCCGAGCATGGTGCCCTCAATACTTGCAGCCCAGGGCATTAAGGACCTGGGCCTCCCTGCCGGGGGGAACAGAAGAGTAGGTTTTTTGGCTCTTCAGTTTCTGCATCAAGGACTCCACCACCATGGAACCTGGGGCCCTTCCAGACGTGGTAGATAGCGACTGACCTCTGGTACTGAGACTGGGGTCTCCCACATCCTGATTAGTAGCCTTTCAAGGATGGGTGGAACTGGCACCCTGAGAGTCTCTTTGGGAGGAGACTCAGATTGCAGGATCTTGAGTTCCTCGGTACGCGGATCCTCTTCCGACTCCGTCTGGACCAAAAGAGCCCAGGCCATGCCACAGATGAAGTCGTGAAAGGCTACGTCCTCAGGCAGGGAGTGGTGCCGAGGCTCTGGGGGAGAGGGCTCGGAGTGGACATCCCTGTGCCGGGAGGTATCCAGAGAGGCCTCATCCTCTGTTTCCCATTTGGATCCTGAGGGCATTGAGGAATTGGCCTTGGGGGTAGCCCCGAGGAACCGGTGCCCCCCCCCCCCCACAGAGGATCTGGAGTCAGACTCCCAAAAACTCGCTGGAGAGGACAGAATCCCCATGGATCGTGACTGAGACCTCGATCGACACTGAGGACTTACCCGAGGCCAACGGCGCTTGGTGCCCAGCTCGATGCCCAGGGACTCCGCCGAGGTCGTGCGGTCCGGTGTTGGGGCCGATGATGCTGGAAAACCAGACATCAATTCCTGCTGCAAGGCCAGGATGGAGGAGATGCTCTGCTCCATAGCCGCCATTTGGGACGAGGTCCGATGGCTGTGCAGCTCTCGACATGGATACCAAGGGCCTCGGCTCTGACGCTAGCACTCCGGAGAGTGCGTCCTTGAGGAGGACTATGGGTTCACAGGTCCTGGCATAGTCTCCGCCGGCCGAGGACTCCTGTCTCAAGAATTTCTGAGGGTGCTGCTCGGAGTCGCCCGAGTCCCGCCGTGGGACTTTGTCAAGTTTCATTGGAGGCACTTCAGCAGGCTTCGGTAACTTTTTCTTTTTCTTGGGAAGGTCTAGGGCCACGCTGGAGGAGCTGCCGCTGTGGGACTCTGAGGACGCATGGACCTCACGGGAAGTGCCAGGCTCAGCAATGGGGAGGCTGGAGCAGAGTAAGATCTTGGGAACAGCTTCCCCTGCAACTCCGACCACTTTTTGTTTGTTTTGGGGATCATGGCCTGGCACCGGTCACAGGTGGAGCTGTCATGGTCCGGGCCCAGGCAGCAAAGACAGCAGTCATGGGTATCGGTAACTGAAATAGTCTGACTGCAGCGGTCGCATTTCTTGAACCCACCGGGAGTCATAGTGGGAGAACACCCAGCTGGGGTCGACAACCCACAGGCAAAAAAAGGCATGAAGGCTGGTCGAGGAGGAATCTCGAGGAAAAAAAGGAAAAAGGAAATGAGAGCCAAGGGCGGCACCAAATGTGCCGTCTCGAGGTGGAAAGGGAACTGGTATGCAAGCCGGAGAATTTCAAGGATTTTAAGAACTTTTTCTGGGGAAGTAGAGGACTACTAGAAGAGATTGAGCAAGATGGCACCCTTGGGCGTGAAGAGGACCACGCATGCGTGGTAGCATTCCCAAAGGTTTTCTTTGAAAGCTGGGGAAATGGCTCCGCGCGGGGCTCTGTCGGCACCGTCACTCATATGTGAGGACTGACTTCCTGCTTGTTCCTGGAGAACCTCCTAATACTGCTGCATGCCCCAATGTTAACCCCCTAGCATCAGAGCATTCCCCGGTGGCTCCGGGGTGGTGCTCACATTAACAGGTCACTAGCAACATTCAGTCACTGGCTATTTTATGTAAATTCACTAAGGTTAGGCACACAAAAGGTTGGCCTAACTTTAGCTGGTTTAGCTCTCTGGCCAGTGCCTGAATATAGCCGCTGCCTGGTTTGCTAAACCACTAATCAAGTAAACTGGATATTTAATACCGGTGGCCGGATATGACCCCGATATTGAATATCCAGGTCTACATTTAAGCAGCAACATCCAGCTACTTTACAACTGCTGGCCGCTGCCATTGAATTTTGGGACCCTATGACCTTAAGAGAGTGGTCCCCTGCCCCACCCGTGGATCACCAGGGATTACCTTCATGGGGCAGAGGGGGTATAGGGGTACAGGCGATGGATTGGTTGGCCCCTTTAAAATATGAAAGTTAAAGTGGCGATGGCCAGCCACTTTAAGGGCCCCTTTTACTAACACTTAGCTCGAGCTATCTGCCATGCAGCCCCTATGAATAAAACGGACCATGAAGCAGATAGCTCGACTAAGTGTTAGTAAAAGGGGCCCTAAATGTGCTGGCCACCACTGCTGAAAATCCCTCCCCCCCCCCCCCTTAGACTTTAGGAGAAAAAGATCTCTGAGCCATTAAATTAGCCTAGTCTTCTGTGTCCATTTGTCAGCACTGCAGAGTAGGGGCTATCTCTTCTTGTAGTGCTATATAAACATTTAGTAGTAGTAGTAGTAGTAGTAGTAGTAGTAGTAGTGGACGTGGGGTAATAAATCTAACATATGGTGTGTTTGTCCATATTTATGGGCAGCACTGAATCTCTTTTGTGCTTTATTTGTGCCTAGTGGTTAGGGCAGTGGACTGAGAACTAGGGAAGCCAAAGCTCAAATCCCATTGATGCTCCTTGTGATCTTAGGCAAGTCGCTTAACCCGCCATTGCCTCAGGTGCAAACTTAGATGATAAGCCCTCTGGCGACAGGAAAATATCTACTGTACCTGAATTTAAATTGTACCATTGGGAATCCTCATTAGTAAGCTGAAACTGGTTTTTACAAAACAATTCTGCATTACTGATCTTCATCCTAATTTTGTAACAACGGGCATGCAGAATGTTAGTTTAGTCCCTCAGAATCTGCGACAGGCCTGAGTTCCTGATATCAAATCATTAGGGTTACCAGGTCATCAAGATTATCAGGGGAACCAGTGGGAAAATGAAAACTGCAGGTCATCTGGTGACCCTAAAAATCATCTACCTGCACACTCCAGTACATAGTAAAATAGTAGGTGACAGCGGATAAACACCAAATTGACCCACCCAGGTGGCCCAGTTGAGATTGTTCCATAGTGCATAGTAGGGATGTGCAAAGGCAAGAAAAATTCAGTTAAGTTTTTTTCCATGAAATTTTCTTGATTTTTGGATGTTTTGTTAGTTAGTTTCACATATCTGTTTCAATAGGGAATTTTTAATGAGTGTTAAATTGCTTCAACATGGCTAAAACTTGAATTAAGGCATGCTAAGTTAAATAATGCTAGATCAATTTAGCGCACTAAATATTTTAAGACGCACCAGCGAACCAAATGCACACTAACAATGCACATCCTGGCTGGTCAGAGAAGCATATAAATTCCCACAAGGAACCCAGCTCCCTGTACTAGCTCCCTTCATGTTTTTTATCTGAGTCTCAATCTTTTTCCTACCACTGCTCTTCGTATTTGCCCCAAGCATGCTCAAAATCTATTAAAATTATTGGTCTCCATCCCTCCATGGGTAGGCCATTTCAAAGTTTAATACAATTTGATTAACCGCCTTATAGAACAAAGCAGCAGAGCGGCTCACAATAAAAGTCCTATGTCATTTCAACTTTGATTCTTGCAAGACTGATGCATAATCTAAAGCCCGGTCTCCCTTCCAGTCATGATCCCTGGTCCTTATTTCCCACCGTCTCTCTCCAAGCACACCCTCTTTGGCAGCACAGAAGGAGAGACTGAGGAGTACTTCACACTTTATCCAACAAAATGTATCCTGATATTTACCAGGAAATATGACAAGTTGTCCTTTGAACTGATTTTCTCTTGTTTTCTTTGTTATTGTAATACTGATTAAAATTGGCAGTAAAAAATAAAATAAAATCTTGAAATGAAGGACTTTGCATATTATGCTGGTGAGCTTTAACAGGACAAATTCCATGTCAACATAATTCTTTCTGAAGCGCCATGATGTCCTCAGCGCTGTGCATGAATGGGGAGTGTAGAAAGATGTGTTATAAATTATAAGCATGATCTATACTATATCAAAACCAGAGATTGGGAAATACCAGAGGTCTGAGGATGTGGCTTGGCTGAATTCATTCCTGTTCCATCCACTTCCAAATTTAAAGGCCAATGTAGTGGAGTATGCCAAAGTCCACACACTGTTTAGTTTGCATCATGTGCTGTTTGGCTATCAGGAATTATACGCAAATAAGCTTAATAGCCAAATAGCGCACATACATTTTCCTGCAGACTTTATGAGTTACCAAAGGAGATTACGATGGAAATAGATTATAGAAGGTTTCAAAACTTGGTTAAGATTTACTGCTCCCTACAGACTAGGCTAAAAGGAAGTGAGGCAGAGAGGAGCAAAGGGCACCTAAGTTTAATCTGTTGGGTCAGTTGTGGATGTCTAATGTTTAGATGTGTTTAATGTTTTATTATGTATTTTTTTATTTGTGAACCATCTTGATTCAACATTTTCGTTGCTGTTGGTGGTATGTAAGAATATTAAGAATATAAGAAATGCCATACTGGCTCAGACCAAGGTACATCAAGCCCAGTACCCTAATAACGGTTTATGGACCTTTCCTCCAGGAACTGGTCCAAACCTTTTTTAAACCCAGCTACACTAACAGCTTTTACTACATCCTCCGGTAACAAATTCCAGAGTTTGATTATGCGGTGAGTGAAAAAATATTTTCTCTTATTAGTCTTAAATGGCTTCGATTGTAGCTTCATTGAGTTACCCCTAGTCTTTCTATTTTTTGGTGGAGTAAAGACAAAGATCACAAAATCTTTAACTGTACTTCAAAATCACATTTAGTGGGTATCATTTAATGATATGTTCATAGCTAATGAGCTGCTTTGGAGAATTTTGCCTTTCAGTAACACATTAGCAGTGAAATTGTGAGAAAATTGACAAATGAAAACAGGTGTTAAAATAGCTATTTGAGAAACTATCTAAGTTATTTTAGAAGCCTTATTCGCAATTTCCACGTGTAAAATCAGGTATTTACATCTGATATGGCATCTACCTGTAAATGGCTATTTTAGAAAGAGCTAAAATTACATATGGATGTCATTACTAGGTGGAAACTGCAATGGGGCATGTCGGGGGCATATAGGGCCCAATATTCAATGGCAGTAGCTAGCACCGCTGAACACTAAAACAGGATATTCAGTGCCGGAGCCATAGCCAGCCCCTGGCATTGAATAGCCGGGTCAGCTGGCAAGACAAGAAGCTAACAGGGCAGCAGCTATATTCTACCAGTGTCTGGCTAGCTTCGGTGATGAAAGGCCAGCCTTTAATGTGCCTAACGTTCGTTGCCGAGGGATAGTCTGGCAGTGGCTTAATATCGCTTCTGACTGGTCATCCCTGGGTGTTGCCCACGGAACATCCCCATGTAAATGGTTAGCAGTACCCATGGATATTCAGCGGCACTAACCACATTAGCACCACTGAATATCCAGCTTAGCAGCATTTACACGGTTTGCAGGTCTGCAAACCGTGTAAATGCCTTTGATTATTGGGCCCATAGGGAATACACGTGTATGACTGCAATGGTGCACATCAGGTTTTACAGTTGCCCTTTGGCACGTATGAAAGCACATTTGAGAAAGTGTTTGGAGATTGGAATTCACATGTGTATGGTCATGACATACACAATTCTGGCAGTATTTTAGAAAAGGCTCTGCTAAACATGCAGCCTGTTCTAAAATGGTGCATACGTATTTGCCGATATGTGGAGCCTGAGGGCTCTTTTTGCAAATCTACACATGGGAAAAATCAATGAAGGAAATTTGACGGCTTCCATGTGTAACTAATGGCACTTACACATGTATGTGAACCATTTTGCAAACCTACACATATAAATGCCGCCAGTTAACTACAGATGCTGCTATCTTATCTAATTCCAATTTGGAGGGGAAAATAAAAAAATGGGGGATAAAGAAGGATAACCCCCTTAATCCTTCCGTAAAGGACTGGCTGAAATGAGCACCTTTTAAAAATGTATATGTGCCAGGGAGCAGCTATATATCCCGATGTGGACAATTGCTGTCATATACATGTATTCAGGATTGGCCCAACCACTAAGCAAGCTAGGCGGCCACCTAGGGTGGCTGGCCTGAGTGAGCGGCAGTGACGGCACAGGTGGGCAGCAGTGGCACACATGGGCAGCCATGCCACCCCCCCCCAGCTGCCGCTGATTCTGTTTGGGGGGAAGGTGGGCAATGGCAGTATTTTGAAAAGCAGCGGCAAAAAGCCATCGCTTTTGGAAATATTGCCGCTACTATTGGGGGTGGTGGCATCGGTGGGGAGGGGGGAGGCAGCGAGGCCGGAGTTTCTGCCTAGGGCGGCAGAAACCCTTGGGCCAGCTCTGCGTGTATTGTCTATATGAAATGAGAAATACAGATGTAGATTTTTGACCCAACCAGACCACTCCCTAACCACACCTTAACACACCCTTTGCAATTTCTATGTAATAAGGGCATCCAAATATAATTTAAGCTCTGTCTAAAATCACCATTTACAAGTGGATGCCATTTCGGTGTAAATATCTGATTTTATGCAAGGAAATTGTGAATGTAACTTCTAAAAGAACCCCCATAAGTTTCAGCCAGCCCTTTACAGGAGATATTAAAGAGGTTATCCTTCTTAATCCTCAATTGTTTATTGGAATTAGATAAAGATAGCAGCATTTGTAGTTAATTGGCAGCAGGGCTTGCCCCAGAGTTGGTTCAAGGTGTTAGCACCATAGGCAAACCTTAAGCCTTACGCCCCCCACTGGCTCTCCAAATCTATTGTGTAGCTTTGAATGCCTTGCTCTTTGCCACTCCCCAGAAGCTGCTGACCTAAGCACCTGCCTAGTTTGCCTGATGGTTGAGCTGGCCCAGATTGCCACCATTGATATGTGTATGTTTGCAAAGTGGCCGACATAGGTGTGTAAGTGCTGGAACTTAAACATGGAAATTGCCATTTCTCCATTGATTTTTTCCCTCATGTAGATTTATAAAATGGGTTCACCAGCTCCACATATCCGAAAATACACATGCACTCCTCCAGTATTTTAGAACAGGTTCCATGTTTAGCACAGCGTTGTTTAAAATATTGCCATAATTGTGTGTGTTGTGACCGCAACGTCTCAATTCCGCTCTCCACATACTTTTTAAAATGTGTCTTTATATCATTTCTGTGCACATAGGGGTTATTTTTATAAATCTTAGGTGACGATTACATGTATAAAAAGGTCAGATACACGTGTAACGGGTAAAATTTGCAAACTATACACATTCATAGATTTCATAAAGGGAACAACATATTTGTGCACTCTGCAAAATGCAGAGATTCACACGTATGGAAAGGAAGTGTGTTCTGGGTGTTTTTTCCAAGTATTTTATAACCGCGATGCTTGTATACCTCAGCTTTTTTATCCTCCAGCATTTATATCTGGTCAAAATCATGTGTAGCCCCCACCTAAGTAGTCTTCTGAGACCTAGGGCTTGAGGGCGTGCTGGATGCTGGCGATTTGTTCATCTCTCTGACTAGCAATTCCACTTCTCCTGTGCAGAGTTTGCCTTTCTGAGGAAGGCTCTTTTCATTCCTGCTACTGCTACGTGCACATTAATAAAATTTTCCTTTTACGTGTACAAATGGCACGACATACATTTGTCTGTCCCTAAAGCTTATGCACACGCAAATGGTGCTTTATACACTGTGATGTTTCTGATCTAGTAATGCAGATTATTTGGACAGCGTGTTTATAAAACTATCAGCACTTGCCACATACAGATGTATCTTCAGCTGATGCTAAACATATTTTATGAAATATCTGCCTGCTTTTCTGCAATGCACTCTGGGCATCCTTTGTGGCGCTCAGCCTACTTTATTAAAATTCTCTCAACGGACTGATAGAATTTTCTGCTGTCAAAAATATACTAATAGTGATTTTAGTGCATGAAGTCTACTTTGTGAACTTTGCCCCACTTCAGTACATTGGCCTCCTATTGTGAATGGCTCCTCCCTATAGGAATGCTGGATTAAGGAATTCATAAAGGGAAAAGCAGGCTTCCTATATTCACTTGCACACCAACATTCAGAGGCAGTGAAATGGTTGAATTAGCAAACGTTTGACACTTTTGAAAAATAGGGTCAGTCATCAAAGTTCCAATCATAAGTTAAATGATCGGGGGGGGGGGGGGTAACCTGTATGGAGCAGCAGTTACAATCCTAAACAGAATAGCATGGGGAAACTTGCACAGAGTGACAGTTACAACCCTAAACAGTCCCCCTTGCAGTGATATACAATCCAGAGCTGGAAAAACTGAGAAAAATCATAAAACACTTAACAACCATTACTCCAGGAAGATGAATTACTGAGAGAGATATTCCCTGCTGCACCAATATTGGCCTTCTGACAACCACCGAATCTGAAGCAAATGTCAGTGAGAAGCAAACTCCCAATAGAAGCCGCAAAAGAAGAGAATGGTATAAGTCCCTGGAACATACCAAGCTGCAAATTATGCCAACACATATCACGGGACCCCCACAGTTATGCACATGGGAAAAACATTCAACATAAGGGGACCCTACACATGCTCTCTCTCTAACATGGTTTATATTATTCAATGCAGAACATGTGAAAAGGGTTGCTGTGTTGGAAATGCAAGTCAAATGTTAAAGACAAGAATTAAGTAACACACATATCAGATAACACCGCACAGAACACACCAAGATGTAACTTCTGCCACTTCTACTGCTGGAGAGCACACAGCATCAGTGATCTTATGGTGAAGGTCTTGAAAGGGAAATTTAAATCAATCTAGGAACATAAAACATTTGCAATGAAAATAAGACACTTTCAATCGGACCAGACAGGACATAACAAAGATATGGGTTTTCTATGACATTAGAAACTATACATTTTACAATCTGGTCTTCCTCTGATCAGCCATCCCTCCCACTTCCCCCGTTTGAACACCCTCTTCCCCTGGGACTGTCAATGGAATGCTTTGGTGATTCACTTCTGATATTGTCATCTGTTGCTTATACTATCCCGACCTTCGAAAGCTTATCCAAAAATGTATTAAGTTAGTCCAATAAAAAGATACCACCTTATTTTCCCTTTTTGTCTTTTTATTTAACTAACTCTAAACAGAACAGCATGGAAGATAACCGTACAGAATGACAGTTACAATCCTAAACAGAATAGCAGAGCGGTTTATCAGCATTGCACAGCGGTTACAACCCTAAACAAAATGACACCAGGGCAACCTGTACGGAGTGGAAGTGACAGTCCTAAACAGCTTATTGGGCAGGCCGAATGAAGCATTTCGGGTTATATTTGTCGTCATTATGCTACAAGCCTTTAGCTTTCATAAACATTCATAGTTCAGTCCCCTGAAAGAAAGGATTTAACAAATGTATTGTACCATTAGTAACATCAACACTTCTTATATGGCAGAGCTATATGGAAATGTGTATAGCCATCCCCAAGATCATTATGGGTCTAGCTTGCAAAGAGTATTTCAATGATTTTTTAGCAGGAGACTTTTTGAGTGCTGGTCTGCCCTAAATGTTTTTACTGCACAGACCCTGTATACAGTTGTTGTCAACATTATTGGCACCCTTGCAGTTTAACCCCTTAATGTCCAATATCCCTTCAAAAATAAGTGGCCAGTGAATGACTTTGGACTATATTTGCACACATATTTGACACATAAAAGAATCAAATAAAACAAGACCAATTAAAAAAGGAAATATTACAAAAACTGGGACATTGCCAGGACAGGATTATTCCACACAATCAAAAGTCAGTCTTCAGAGCACATAATGACTCGTAAATCAATCAAACAAAAAAAAAATTGTCGGATTGTTTGCAATGAGGGGAGTAAACCCTTTAGGTGAAAATCCTATTTTCAATCGATTTATTCATGTAGACACAGGACCCTGACAGAGTTGAAGTGCTTTGGGTCTGAAACACAATGCTGTGTTGTTTGGATGCTATTCAGTCTTATCAAGCAACTCCTACTTTCGAGATAAGTCCTTTATATTTAAAACATCTACACTGATAAATTGATTAAAAGAAGGGTTTGCACCTAGAGGGTTTATTCCCCTCATTTCAAACAATCCCACAAAAATTTTTTTTTGTTTCATTGATTTACGTTATATGCTCTGAAGACTGACTTTTGATTGTGTGGATTAGTTGTCAGTGCTTCTTTTGGCTTACTTCTATTAGATATCTGAGGACATGATTATTAGCACCCTTATAAACAATTCAAATCAGTCTGAACAGAAGAACCACATTCCCATGGCCACTGCAGTAAAATTAGATACACCTGTGATCAATTGTCATTACTCACATGACTTGAATCAACCAATGAATGATTGTTCTAATATTTAAAATGGCCACATTCACTCCCTATTCCATTTTCACAATGGTGAAGACAAGAGAGCTTCCTGAGACCATCAGAAAAATCATTATTACCAAACATCAAAGGGCTAAAAGGACATCTCCAAAAACTTTGGGATTCCTGTGTATACAGTTCACAAAGTTATTAAGAAGTTTTCTGCTCATGGAACTGTCAAGAACCTCCCAGGATACGGTAGGAAAAGGAAAATTAATCCAAGAAGTCTTCAAAGGTTACTGTGAAATGTTGGAAAAACATCACATACAACATCCAAAAAGCTTAAGGCTGACCTGGAACAATCTGGAGCGGTGGTTTCATCCTGCACCATACACCATGCACTAAACAAAGAAGGACTTCATGGGTGAAGGCCAAGGAGGATCCCACTGCTCAAAGACAGACATAAGAAGTCACACCTGATCTTTGCCCAAACCCATCTTGAGAAACCACGATTCGTCTGGAAAAATGTTCTGTGGACAGATGAAACCAAACGAGCTCTTTGACAATACACACCAGTGATACATTAACAAGTGAAGACATGAAGCTTATAAGGGGAAAAAAAACCCTTCCTACAAGTTCCATAATATTGTGGGGCTGTTTTGATGCCTCAGGAACTGGAAGCCTGGAAAGGAATCGTAAAGTCAGAGGATTAACAAGGTATTTTGGAGTGAAATGTGTTACCTAGTATCAGAAGGTCAAAGGTCATTGGGTCCTCCAGCAGGACAATGACCCAAAACATACATCCAAAAGTACAAAAGAATGATTAAAAATGGATTGTTTTAAACTGGCCAGCAATGAATCCTGATTTCAGTCCAATTGAGAACTTTTGGAAAGAGCTGAAATCTGCCATTGGTAAAAAGAATCCTGGAAACATTCATGAGCTGGAATAAATCGCAGTTTAAGAGTGGGAGAAACTACCAGCAGACAGATGTAAGAAACTTATAGATAGCTACAAGAAACGTTTGGAGGCTGCCATCACTGCCAAGGGCTGTGCAGCTAATTAGTAAAGGGTGCCATTAATCCTGTCCAGGTCATAGTTTGTTTGTTTTTTCTCAGAAATTACTGTCTAAGTTGCACAGACATCTTTTTTTGTTGTATATCTGTGAACATACTATTAAAAATATTATGATGACATACAGTTGGAATATTTCCAATTATTTTTCAAGATATTGTACACAACATACCTAAAATGCAAGGGTGCCAATAATGTTGACCACAACTGTATAAACTTTAATGGTGATGTCCTATAGACTGAGCTGTGTTCATTGATCATGCTCGTCCAAACCCAATAGCTCCACTCTACAATGTCCACTAATGTTTAAGAACAGACTGTCATTTTAAAGCATGAAAACACCAATGATATTTCTTTTTTTCATTTTGTGCTATTTCCCATTTAGAACAGCATAAAAAATGTACAGAATAACATTTGCATTCTTTTTATCATTTCAGCGCACATTAAGGCCAATTCAACATTGTGTACGTCTGGGCCGTCCGGATGTGCAGAAAATGTTTGGTGCTGATTTGGACCCGATTCTGCAATCACAGGAGCTATATGTTCCCGCAGTTGCAAAATCAGTGCATTTGGACAGCCTGGCGTGCACAGCATTCTGAGCCAGGATATGTCCAAGTGCCTACCCTGCCCCCACCGCTCAAGGCTGGTGCCATGGCATCCCGTTGCCACTGCACAGGCACCTCCAGCAGGATCTCCCAATGTCCGAACGGAAAAAAGAACCCTTTCCCTGATACCCAACAGCCAGGGTCGGGATCGAGTGACAGGACACCTACCGCAGTGGCGCGATGACATCTGGGGGGCTGCAGGGCGTGATCCCCCCCTGCACCTGGCACTTATTCTACCTTTGAGGCTGCCGGTGGACATACAGTGCCTTGACCTGAATAGTCCCTGTACGCCCTGGTGCTTCAGCCCCCTCCACCTCCATCCCGCCCCCTCCTGCCCACCATCCAGCACTCCCTGTTAACAATGAGCTTAGAACAGCATTCAGGGCCTCTTCGCAGGTTGTACATACAAACCTGCTATTCGGTACTCTGAATCTACCCCACTGGGCACCTAGATATGGAGATGGAGAAGGTGCCTACTTTAAACCTATTTTATAAAGATACATAGCACCTATGTGTCTTTTTAAAATACTAGCACAAATTCTGCAGAAATCGTGCCAAGACTGAAGGAGCTCAAGAGCAGGCATAAATGAGCCTGTTTTATTAAATACACATAGAGGTAAGTTGCGACTCCACCTGAACGCCACACCTATGCATGCACACACAGTACAGTAGGCATGATCTGATTTTATATGAGCTCATTTACGCACATAAAATGCTTTGTGAGATTGCGCTAGTTGGGGGTACATGTATGCAGTCACATACATGCATAAATTTATTTATTTAGACAGATTTGTATACCACCTTATCCTACAATCAAAGTGGTCACATCACAATTGGAGGGTTACATTTAACATGAGGGCACTTAACAGCATTACACAATGAACTCGTATGTCTAGTTGGGATGAGTGGGATAAATGGCCTGCTTTAAAATTCCAACTGGTGGAAAAGTACACGCCTTGTCAACAAAATGCGTAATTTGCAGGTAGGCGTAGCCAAGGGTTTAGGCAGAACATAGGTAGAGTCACAAAGCAGGTGCTTTGATTTGAAAATAGCTTAATTTACATGTGTGCTTCTGTACTTATTCACAGACATTTACATCTGGTTTCAAGGCAGGATCTCTGCCACTTGTTCTAGTTTTTATGAAGAGAAATAGGCACCTATATGTCATTATAAAATAGGTTTAAAGCAGGTGCTGGCTTACCCTCTTACCCCAGGCATTCTCTTATAAGATTACTCTTATTATGTCTAAAATTCACCAAAGCACTTGCACTGTAAAATTACAAACTCATGATAAAAACAAAATGAAGACGAAACATGGACTTTTGAATCTGATTTATCATTGAACTGTTTCTTTTTGATGTATTTTGATACTATTCTTTTTTTAATATCTTTATTTTGAAATGTAACTTAACCTAATGGTTAGAGTAGCGGCCTTGTAACCAAGAGACCAGGATTTGATTCCCACTGGCATTCCTTGGGCAAGTCGCTTTACCCTCCATTGCCTCGGAAGAAAGGCCTGGCAATCTACTTCTGGTCGCAGCTTTCCAAGAAAAGCCAGGGGCTGCTGGGTCACCAGACGTCAGCATTGACTCAGTGCAAAAAATAAAATAAAATGATACAGATGAGAAAATGCAATTGTATACATCACATAAATCCAGATGAAATGGCATAACAAGGTGGAATAAAATGGTTTTCCATGCATTAATGGTCCTATATTTGAAGCATGCCCTGTTCCTAGTTCAAATAAAGATGAGCATAGCTTGCAATAGTTTGCTTTACTTAATACTAATTTCTACAAATGTATATATTCCTTTTTTAAACTAATAAAATTGGGCTTTCTGTACATTGATTTTATAACAGGGTGTCTATGGGGCATGTTTACTAAAGTGTGCTAACTTTAGCAAGTGGTAAACAGCACGGGACAGTCAATGCTGTAAAACTCTTGTGCTAACTGCTTAGTGTGCAATAGAGTGAGGACTGGGAAGGTTAGGGGCAGAGAGTGGGCATTGACTGCACATAGCATCCAGGTTACCATTGCAATTAGCACTTACTGTCACTTCAATGAGTGGATTAAGTTCACCCTCAGAAAGCGAGCTAAGCATGCCCCTATTTTATAAAATAAGCTCACAGAGCTGGCCTTAATATGTATGCAAAGGTACACATCATCCAAAGAAACTGTAAATATGTGTGTGTATTTTGTACATTATGCAATGCAAGGATACTTTTATAAGGTATACCTAGGTTAACACACATTTTAATGTGCTTATTTCACATCTGTTTTTATAAAGCCAAGTATGCATTGTTCTTGACTTTATAAAATGGGGATGTACATGGTCGAAAACGTGTGTCAAATCTAGATGTGAGCATCTACGCCAGCTCTATGGCTGTTGTAAATGTTTGTGTGTATCTAACACATGTATGCCTGTATTTTATAAAACAGGTTTGTAAATGCACTCTCTACTCAAGCTCTGCCTATGTGAACACCCACAGTGAAAATACACACTCCTGGCCTAACGCATATATTTGTAGAATAGCGACCATCTAAGTATGTGCACCAAGGCTCCTCTACATGCATAAATCATTGAAAATACATAATTCACGTGCATAGATGGTGTGTAGCTTTCCATGGCTCCCAATAAAATGACCCCACTATGTGTACACTGCAACTTTATCCCTACTCCACCAAAACAATGGCCCTAAGATGGCCTACGCCTGGTGCATGCATATGCACGATTTTGCCAGGCACCAGGGGCGGCCCAAGGGGGGTGCGGGGCCATGTGCGGAGACTCGGTGCGGGGCCTCATTTGCATAAGTGGTCTTATTTGCATAAATATTTGCATAATGTTACCATTCATTAACCTTTAGTAAACGTGCCTCTTAATGAGTGTATGGATAAAGAAAGACTAAAAGATTTCTACATTACTATAATCCAGTGCCAACCGCCAGACACATTAGGAACTACTACAAACGCTGCCCATTTAGAACCCATAGCAAACCCGCTGTATCCTGACAGCATTACCAGGATTCACAAAGCACCAGATCCTACCTATCAAAAGGAAACACTGCAAATATTAAACCAGTACATTTCAGAGAATACTGGGGAAAGAGAACAAGTGGCAATGTCAAATAGGAATTACATAAACAGAATACCTCAGCTCAGTTACACATGCAGAACATAGACCATCACCAAACAAGGAATCACAATTTAGAAACAGGAAGGCAATAATTAAACTGGGAACCCCAAAAGCCAAACTTGGAATGTACAACAACACTGTAGAAATAAAACTATAAATTAATTTCCTCTTGTACCAAACAAAGCGCAGACGTTAATGATGCACATTTCCCAGAGCTTTCATATTCCAGTTAATAAATTCAAAATAAAGAGATATCTTTCTACCTTTTGTGCATTTTTTTTCAGTTGCAATTGCTCCAGCCACTTTCTTCTGGTTTCTTCATGTTTTCTGCTAATTCTCCATCGTCTGCTGTCCATTTGTCCTTTCTTCTCTCTTCTAGTTTTCTTTCCATCCTCTCTCTCTACATCTGCTTTAACATACTAATCTTTCTCCTTTTGCTCTTTCCTCATTCTTATTTCATCCACACAAATTTTACCCCTCCATCCTCAATCCCCACTTACTCTCCCAATACCCGGCCAATTGTAGATTTTTCATCCCTCCCACACAAAATATTTTTCCCCTCTCCATTTTACTCTCCCAGCCCCATCCCATTCTAATCCTCCCCCAACATCAGCTCCCTTCTAGTTCCAGTCTCACCCAGCATCCATTCCCTTCTAGTCCCTGCATCAGCCCATTTCCAGTCCTAGCCCCCCATCAACCCATTTCCAGTCCTAGCTCCCCCATCCATTTTCAGTCTGAGTCCCTTCATCAGCTCATTTCCAATCCTAGCCCCCCATCAGCCCATTTCTAGTCATTTCCTAGCCCCACCATCAGCCCATGTCAAATCCTAGCTCCCCTCCACTCAGCCCAATTCCAGTCCAAGCCCCCCCCATGAGCCTACTTCCAGTTCTAGCCCCTCCATGAGTCCATTTCAATTCAAGCCCCCACCACAGCCCATTTCCAATCTTAGCTCCCCCCCAACAGCCCATTTCCAGTCCTATCCTAGCTGCTCCATCAGCCCATTTTCAGTCCTAGCTCCCTTCCCTCACAGCCCATTTCCATTCCAAGCTCCCTCCCCATCAGCTATTTGCAGTTCAAGCCTCCCCGTCCACTCAGTCCATTTCCAGTCATAGCAATCCCCCAACCCATTACCAGTCCTAGCCCCCCATCAACCCATTTTCAGTTTAAGCCCCCCCTATAACCCATTACCAGTCCTAACCCCCCCATCAGCCCACTTCCAGTCTTAACCCCATCAGCCCATTTCCAGTCAGCCCCCCATAGCCCATTGCCAGTCCTAACCCCCCCATCAGCCCACAGCCCATTACCAGTCCTAACCACATCAGCCCACCTCAAGTCCTAACCCCTCCCCATCAGCCCATTTCCTGTCCTAGCGCCCCCATAGCCCATTAGCAGTCCTAACCCCCCATAGCCCATTAGCAATCCTAACCCCCCATCACCCTATTTCCAGACAGCCCCCATCAGCCCACAGCCCATTACCAGTCTTAACCACCCCCCAGCCCATTTCCAGTCCTAACCCCCCCTAGCCCATTTCCAGTCCTAACCCCCCCCCATCCCATTTCCAGTCCTAACCCCCCCCTCACCCCATTTCCAGTCAGCCTCCATCAGCCCCAGCCCATTAGCAGTCCTAACCCCCCCTAGCCCATTTCCAGTCCTAACCCCCCCCCCCTAGCCCATTACCAGTCCTAAGCCCCCCCCGCCCAGCACATTTCCAGTCCTAACCCCCCCAGCACATTTCCAGTCCTAACCCCCCCCCCAGCACATTTCCAGTCCTAACCCTCCCCCCAGCACATTTCCAGTCCTAACCCCCCATCACACCCCATTTCCAGACAGCCTCCATCAGACCCCCAGCCCATTACCAGTCTTAACCCCCCCCCCTTCTCTTCCCTTCCCTTCCCTTCTGGCAAATTAAAAAAAAAAACAACCTGGCTCTAGCTGCTGCCGCTGCCGCGTCCGTCGCAGCAGCGGCAGAATGGAGTGTCCCGCGGGGCCCCCTCTCCTCGTTGAGCCCTCTGCAAGGGCTTTCAGATTCGCGAAGGGAGAGTGCTCCCTCGCGTCTCTGTAAAGCCCGCAGGGGCTAATGGGAAATTTCCCATCTGCCCCTTTAGACGCGAGGGGCTGATGGGAAATTTCCCATTAGCCCCTGCGGGCTTTACAGAGACGCGAGGGAGCACTCTCCCTTCGCGAATCTGAAAGCCCTTGCAGAGGGCTCAACGAGGAGAGGGGGCCCCGCGGGACACTCCATTCTGCCGCTGCTGCGACGGACGCGGCAGCGGCAGCAGCCAGAGACAGGTTTTTTTTTTTAATGTAATTTAAAAAAAAAAAGCAGAATGTTCTTTGCGCGGGGCCCCCTGAAACGCGGGGCCCTGTGCAAAAAACATTCTTGCTCAATGGATGGGCCGGCCCTGCCAGGCACGTACATATTTGGGCAAACAATTTTAGAAAAGTGGTTTTCTGCATGTAAAACAGTCTTCAAATATGGAGAAAGCTTTATAAAATGACCTCCCACAGAAAGAGTGAAAAGTTGCAAGCTGCAACTATATCATTACTGGAGATCTACAGTATTTTTCCCTCCCACACTAACTTCTCACTGTGTGCTGCCAAGCTATTCGACACCAAAACATCTGCTCTGAAATAAAAAACACAGAAAGTTTCCTCAAAAAGGATCCAGGTTCATTGGCAGTTAATTCGATCAATCTTTGAGTTCACGTCAGTAGATACTCTGGGTTTAAGAGTTTAAACAAAAACTAGAGTGGACAAAAAAATAGAATTCGAAAAGATTCATTCAACAAGGAGCGTAATTGTATTAAGAACTAATAGAAATGCATCACAGTTTCTGCACTGTGCTACGCTTCTGATTAATTTAATTAGCTATGCAAACTTATAACGTACCAGTAGGTGCAATATATAACAAATATGTGAACTGAAATTTTTCTCACACCACCTACACTGGCTTCACAGCAGCCTTTGAAGCATTAGTACAAATTAATTTGCTGGCGGAAGACAGCAAATGTCTAGCTTTGTCTTTGGGTTCTTACAGCACACTGCTTCATGCTGTTTATAATAAGATAGGAGATTGGAGTGGTTCACTTAAAAAAATCACAATTCTACTTCAGTTAAAATCAGAAGGACCGTCTGATTTTCAGGATATCCGTAAAGCACAGTACGTTTGGTGCATACAAATATCTCTCCTCAAGGCTGGTGCAAAGATTGTAGGTGCCCTAAGGGGACCCTCCATCCTACCGCCACTGCTATCCCTCTCTGGGGCCTGCCGTGGCGGCAATGGCTCAAACGCTTCAGCGCTGCATCGTAGTTTCTTTCTTCTCTTATCTGCCTCTTCTGTTCCCTTCCAATGCAGACCTATGGTTTATGCAAACTGGAAATCTGCATTAGAGGGGGGTGGAAGCAGCAGATAGCAATAGACCAAAACCGCAATGCAGCGCTGAAGCGTTTAGATAAGAGCTGCACTGCACTTCCTGAGCCATTGCCGTCAGTACAGACCCTAGAGAGGGATGCCATGCAGTGACAATGACTTCCCCTGGAGGACCAGCTCTCTAGGTGACCACCTAGTTCGCCTAATGGTAGCTCTGGCCCTGTTTCTCATGCATATCCATTGAGAATATCCTGAAAATCAGACCTGTTGCAAAGTCCTTGATGATCAGGTGGCGGACCATTGCTATGAGCAACATTTTTTAATTTCCAGTTTGCCATGCTTGTTACAATTCTGTTTCTATATTTAAAATTTGTTATTTATTTATTTTATTTATTTATTTAACATCTTTTATATACCGCGCTATTTGTTTTCAGTGCGATTTATATATAACAAAGGTTGCACATTCAGAGGACAATTGTGTGCTTACATTATAACAGGAGATTTGAACTTGGAACAACAGGGTAAACTATATACATCTGTACAGAACATTTTAGATTCTTTAGTATTCTTAAGAAGGGCTAAGGCAAAACAGCGGAGAACTTGTGGCAAAATTGCTTATGTGGAAATTGAGAGTGGAGATTGAGAGTTTGTGAGTTTTGGAGTGCCGATTAATGGAAGCGGATTAGAAGCTTGTGCAAAGTGGAGAAGGAAAATGTGGTGCTTGATTGCCTTGCGGAATTGAGTGAGGTCTTTAATTGCTCTTATTTCAGGTGGGAGGTCATTCCAGCATTTTGGTGCATAGAAGGCGAAGGTCCTTTTCTTGGTTGTCTGGGTACACTTGATGGACTCTTTGGGGATGATCAGGGTGTGGTCAGTTGTTGATCTTCTCATTCTGGTTTTCGGAGTGAGGGAGATGAGCTCACTGAGAGACGTGGGGGCAAGGCTGTTAATGATCTTGAAAGTGATGAGAAGGATTTTGTAGGTTAACCTGCAATGAATTGGTAGCCAGTGGAGTTCCATGAGAATCGGGGTGATATGGTCTGATCTTGCTAGACCACAGAGCACCCGTGCAGCCGCATTCATAGTGAGTTGCAGCGGATTAAGGATGTTCTTGGGGAGCCCATATAAGATGACGTTTGCATAATCAAAGTGAGGTAGTGTGAGGGCCTGGAAAAAGGTCCGGAAGTTATTATGAGGTAACATGGGCCTGAGGTGCCTTAGCATTCTGATTTTATTGTAGACAGATCTGGTGGTGTTCCGTATGTGTTCCTTAAAGTCAAAATGCTGATCCAGTGTAATCCCTAGGTAGCGAATAGAGGGTTAATGCATCTCTTACTCTTAGGGAGGATGGGGGGAGAATTCTTTGTTTCTTGATATGAACAGAACTTCACAGCACAAAGACCATTACAAGAATCAAAGAAAGTCATCCTCGGTAGGGCAGGAAAATGTGTCAGGCATCAGGTCCCTGTGCTGTGGCGATAGTTCTGTTTCTTAAATCTGCCATCATCTGGTATCTCAACAACACACCAAGTATGATACTCAAACCCTTAGTGGTGGTTATATTTCTGTGAAACTACTGTTATTATGACTCCATGTAATAAATTTTGTAAATAGTTTTCCCCTGTTATCCAAGATTTTGTGCCCTGTTACCTGTAAAACTCATTTGCTTTCAACTGTACTGAGCATTTTTGTTACATGTAAACCGCGCTGATGCTGAATAGTGCGGTATATAAGAGACTATAAATAAATAATAAATAAATAAAATAAATCTAGGGGTGCTGGTGACCCAGGATATGCATTGGCCTGAGCTGCAAAGCTTTCAGCATTGGGCTAGGAGATAAAGGGCCTTTCACCCAGTCTTCGGTCTTTGGAGAGGCCTGTTCCAGCTGAATTTCCCCAGGTCACATACCCACCTAGGACCAACCCTGTATCAGACAAACCTCAAACCAAAATATTCAAACCGTTATTCTTTCTCATAAATATTAAGAAATGAGCAATCTTTCATTTTTAATATTACCATTCCAAAACAAATGTTAAACTCTCTGGAAACTGTTTTGTCCACTGTTTTACTTTTAACATTGTATATTAATCCCTGTTCTACTTATTATAGTTTCATGTAACCTACATCTCATTCCAGTTTGCAGTTTCATGTAAAGCCATTGTTGGACCTGTTATGTTATGTAAACCGCTTAGACTATCAGCATAGCTAAATAAATAAGATGTAACTAATAACCCCCCCCCCCCCCACCCCATCAAAAATGATGCAGAAATACAGTAGGGAGGTATTTGTGGGATATTTTCTTGTTGTAATATGTGTCCATGATTGATGGCTCTAATGTTTAAATATGATTATAGATTCATAGATTACATTGATAAGGGGGTGTCTTGTGCCTGTACTCGCTGTTAATAGATTACTTCCTCGACTAAACAATTTTTCCTTATCTGACAGTTCAGTATCACTTTAAGACTTTCACTTATTTGTAATTTTACTTTATGTTATTTTTATCCTTATTAACATACTAACTTGTTATCCCGCCTTTCTCCTACTTGTACTTTGCCTTCACTGCCATTTCTTAGGTTGACTTGCTCCTCCTTTATGGCTCCACACTTTTTGTTCCTTTTTCAGATTTTCCCTAACCTTCTTCCTTCATTCTATCAACCTAACGCCCCCTCCTTTTCACCCTCTCCCCACCTTCCCCATTTCCTCCCCCATTTTGCCCCTCTCCTTAGCTCTTGAGCTTCACCTTCTTCTTCCTCTCTAAAACAACCACATCCTCATTTCCGCCGTGATGTCTCCTCTCTCCCTCGCACTCTTCTCCTTCTCCTTCTGTCTTCCGGCAATATTAATCCCAAGCCTGGCCCACCTTCACTTTTCTTTCTCTCCCATATTAGTTCCTCTTTCTATTGCCCCAATCTAATCCATATCCCTCTCCATTCCCCTCCTCTCTCTCCTTCTCATGTGCTTTATGGAATGCTCATTCCATATCTAATAATCTTCTCTTTACCCATGATCGCTTTATTTCTCACACCTTCCATCTTCTAGCTCTTACTGAGACCTGGCTCCTCCCCGATGACACTGCTTCAGTCACTGCCCTCTGACATGGCGGCTACCAATTCTCCCATACTCCTGATACCAGTGGTCATGGTGGTGGTGTTGGGTTTCTGCTTTCTCCTTCTTGCCAATTTCAACCCCTCCTTCTACCTCAGTCTCACTCCTTCCCCTCTTTTGAAGTCCACTCCATCCGTCTTTTTAAGCCCCTACCTTTCTGGATTGCTGTTATCTATAGACCCCCTGACAAGTCCATTTCTACCTTTTTCACTGACTTTGACTCATAGCTTTCCTTACTTTTGGATTCTTCTTCCCACTCCCTTATTTGTGACTTTAATTTTCATATTGATAACCCTTCTGAATCCTATGCATCCAAGCTCCTTTCCCTTACTTCCTCATACAGCCTCCAGCTTTGCTCTTCTGCTCTCACTCATCACCATGGTCACTGCCTTGACCTTGTTTTCTTTTCTAATTGTTTACCCTCTAATTTTCATATCTCTGTTCTTCCCTTATCTGACCACCACCTGTTAAGCTTTATTCTTCATCACTACACGCCTCAATCTCGCCCATTCTTCTCCTACCTTTTTAGGAATCTTTATGTTTATTTATTTATTTATTTAAAAGGATTTCTATACCGCCTTTTCCTTGAATCAAGGCGGTTTTCACAGCAAACAATCACAATAGTGTTTTCAGGGTGGTCATGCAGTGGTCCAGTGTGTGTGTGTGTGAGTTAGGGTGTATTAGATTCATGTTGAGCTATTTACATTGTGCGCTATTATACATTCCAATGACTATGTGGGGGGGTAGGGGGTTTGTTTCCGGTGATCTGGTTACAATGTGTGCTATTATACTTTCCTGTATACAAGTGGTGGGGGAGGGGTTTGGTCTTCAGTTTCGGTCTGATTGGTGGGTAGGTCATGTGACATCCCCATAGTGTTCAATGAATAGTGTTGTCTTTAGTAGCTTCCGGAAGTCTTTGCTGTCTGTAGTTAGTTGAAGTTCGTCTGGTAGGTTGTTCCAAATTGTTGGTGCAGCCAGGGAAAGGGCTCATTCAGAGGTGTCCTTTCGGACCTTGGTGATCTCTTTTGGTGTGTTGACGCGGTTGGACG
The DNA here is from genome assembly GCA_033557465.1 of Ichthyophis bannanicus. Lineage (NCBI taxonomy): Eukaryota > Metazoa > Chordata > Amphibia > Gymnophiona > Ichthyophiidae > Ichthyophis > Ichthyophis bannanicus. Next base: position 864,186,446 of record CM066036.1, on the reverse strand, counting down.
TGCCCCTTCTCCTCGGTCATGTACTGTTGTCAGGTTGTATGAGTGTCTGTAAGCTGAGGGCCGATGATTGTTGCTTGATTTTGAATATGTTTATGATTGTCTTATATTTGATGCGTGAGGTGATTGGAAGCCAGTGTAGGTCTTTCAGGATTGGTGTGATGTGGTCCTGTCTTGATGTGCCGGCTATTATGCGTGCTGCCGTGTTTTGTGCCAGTTGCAGTGGTCTGAGGGTTTGTTTTGGGAGGCCAAGATAGATTGGGTTGCAGAAGTCTAGTAGTGGGGTTATTAGAGCCTGGCAGTGCAGAAGTGTTCCGGGGCGAGGAGGGGCTTGAGACGTCGGATTAGGCTCATCCTATGGTAAGCATTTTTGGTGGTTTTGCTTATGTGAGATTGTAAATTCAATTCGTTATCCAGAGTTACTCCGAGGTATTTTACTTCTGTTTTTATGGGTATGTTTGTGTTTTTTATCTTGATGTTGGGTGGAGGGACGAAGTCGGTGTTTCGAGTGATGATTAGTGCCTCGGTCTTGCTATAGTTTATGGTTAGGTTGTTTATGGTTAGGTTGTTGCTTCCGATGTTATCGATCCACTGACTTTTTCCGCTACTGTATTATCTCTTTCTTCCACTTTGTCCTCTATATTTGTTGATGAGGCTATAAATTCCTATAATACTGCTCTGTCCTCTGCTTGGGATACTCCTGCTCTTCCCATATTACATCTTCTGAGGTGCACTTCATCTTAGCCCTGGCTATTTTCAACTACCTGCTACCTAGGCTCCTGTGCACGCTCAGCCGAGTGCACTTGGCTCAAATCCCGCTCCCTTTCTGACTTTCTTCACTTCAAATTCATGCTTACTTCCTTCAAGTCTGCCATTGCTCTCACCAAGCAAAACTATTTTATCCATTTGACTAGCTCTCTTGCCTCTGACCCCCGCTGTCTCTTTTCAACTCTCAACTCTCTTCTTAAGGCGCCTCCGCCTACCATCCCTCTTTCACTTTCTGCTCAAACCCTAGCCAACCATGACAAATCTATACGATTACACTCCAAGTCCCCACTAAATCTTTTTCACCCCATCTTCCACCTCTTCAATACAAACTTTTCCCCTCAACCTCTATCACCCTTTCATCCTTTTCTAAGATCTCTAATGATGAAACCTCTCTTCTTTGTTCCTCCTCTAAACTCACTACCTATTCCTCTAATCCTATCCCCACCCATCTTCTTAACTCCATCTCCTCCTCCATCATCCCATCCATTTCACATATTCTCAACCTTTCACTCTCCACTGAAACTTTCCCTGCAGCCTTCAAGCATGCTGTGATCATGCCTCTCCTCAAGAGACCCTAATTGTCCTTCTAACTATTGACCCATCTCCCTCCTTCCCTTCATTTCCAAACTTCTTGAACGTTCAGTTCTCCTCCACTGTCTTGGATTTCTCTCCTCTCAAGCCCTCCTAGATCCACTTTATTCTGGTTTTCATCCCTTTCGTTCTACTGAAATGGCTCTTGCCAAAGTTTCCAGTGACTTGTTCCTGACTAAGTGCAAGGGTCTTTACTTAGTTCTCATTCTTCTCGACCTTTCTGCTACTTTTGATACTGCTGACCACCTCCTTCTCCTCGAAACTGTGTCCTCTCTTGGTTTTAAGGGCGCTATGCTGTCCTGGTTCTCTTCTTATCTCTCTAATCACACTTTCAGTGTTTGTTCTGGTGGTTCTTCTTCTACTGCTATCCCTCTCTCAGTTGGTGTACCCCAAGGATCTGTTCAGGGCCCTCTCCTTTTCACTCTCTATACTCAGTCCTTGGTGCCTTCATCTCTTCCCATGGCTTTCAGTATCATTTTTATGCCGATGACTCTCAAATCTATCTATCCACACCTGACAGTTCTCTTACACTCCAAGACCGGATCTCTGCCTGCTTATCTGACATCATTGCCTGGATGTCTCACCGCTGTCTAAAACTGAACATGGCCAAGATTGAACTTCTGCTTTTTCCACCTAAACCCTCCTCCCCTCTTCCTCTTTTTTCTGTCTCTGTTAACACTCTTCTGATTCCTGTTTCCTTGGCCCACAACCTTAGGGTCATCTTTGATTCCTCCCTCTCCTTCTTCACACATATCCAACACAAAGCTAAAATCTGTCATTTCTTTCTCCCTTTCACCCCTTCCTCTCTGAATATACTACTAAAACTCTTATCTACTCTTTGGTCACCTCCATGGTAGAAATGCACAGGAAGCATACCTCTTTCAATTGAAAGGAAGCTCTCATGGGATAAGAGTGAAAGAGGAAATTCTCAGACGCCTCGAGGCGTGAAGAGGAAGCCGCTGCCATTATCACCCTCACACTGGGGACACTGAGAGGCATCAGGGAGTAGAGCGGGAAGGATCGCTCCTCCACGATCTGCACCACAAGGCCTATCAGGTGCCCTTCTCCAACTTCAAATTCTCAGATGCCCCGAGGCGCAAAGAGGAAGCCGCCGCCGCCATCACCCTCACACCGGGGACAATGAGAGGCATCGGGGAGTAGAGCGGGAAGGATCGCTCCTCCCCGATCTGTACCACAAGACCTATCAGGTGCCCCTCTCCAACTTCAAATTCTCAGATGACCCGAGGTGCGCCCGTGCCTGAGGGTCCTTTGGTATGGCCCTTAGGAGTGATACATAAGATATGCCATACTGGGTCAGACCAAGGTCCATCAAGCCCAGTATCCTGTTTCCAACAGTGGCCAATCTAGGTCATACGTACCTAGCAGTTTCCCCAAAAGACACAGGTTCCACAATGCTTGTACTGGGTCCTGGGTCCCTTCTTAATAATGGTTTATGGACCTTTCCAAACTTGTCCAAACCTTTTTTAAACCCAGCTACAATAACAGCCTTTACTACATCCTCCGGTAACAAATTCCAGAGTTTGATTACACAGGTACACTAAAAAAAAATTTTTTTAAACTGCCTCTAATGTTTTGATTGATTTTTACGTTTTTTGGTGCGCTGAATCCAAATCTGGTAACCAATTTGCTCCATCACGTACAGATTTTTTGCTACATTGGGTTAGCAGTTTGAGGTGAATGTTTCAGATTGAGTGCGATCGAGATAAAAGTTTCTTGGATGAATTCTTTATACTAATTGTTTAGTAGTTATTCAAATAAGAATAAAGAAAATTGTAACAAGGCAGCACATAAGAATAGAGTAATGTCAACAAAACACACTGTGATGGTAGCAAAATTGTCTGCACTTAAAACAGCCACATACATGTGCACAAACATTGAGCATATAAGAGCGAGGTTAGACACAAAGCAAAGCAAAGAAATGTGCAAAAAATGTTGTACAGGTATGTATGTAAGAATAGAAAACGCAAACCGCACCATTGCAATACATGAAGACAAATACCCGATGGTTTGAAAATAAAATTCTAATAAATGAGATCCGACACTGTGGTAATAACTAGCAAATTTTTATTTCAAAGTATATTAAAAACACGATATTTGTCAACACAGTTTAGATTTTAAAGTTATTCTTGGGTCAATCAATCTCCTGGTGGGCCCGTTTCTTCTTCCCCCGAATGCTTCTCTTGGTGCGCTGCTTGGCGTATTTTTCATCTGGGGTTTCCCGCAGCAGCAACCAGCAGAAATCAGCCATCATAGTGGTGTTCCATCTTCCTTGGTACCTTCTCTCTGCGTCCTTGATGTCCTGGTGAAACCTTTCACCTTGTTCTTCACTGTACGCCCCCAAGTTTTCGGGAAAGTAGTTCACATGGGAGTGCAAGAAATGGACTTTCAGGCTCATGTTACAGCCTTGTTCTTTGAAGGCATTGAGCATCCTGGCAACAATATCCTTATAGTTCTCATCCCGCCTGTTCCCCAAGAATTTGAGAACAACATCCTTGAAGGAATCCCAGGCTTCTTTTTCCTTCTCAGACATCGTTTCAGCGAATGCTCCATCTGAAATGAGTTTCCTTATATCAGGGCCAACAAACACTCCTTCCTTTAGCTTTGCTTCAGAAAGTCGGGGGAACTTTGAGCAAAGGTACCGAAAGCACTCACCATCTTTTGGAAGGGACTTGATGAATTGCTTAATGAGACCCAACTTAATGTGGAGAGGTGGTAATAGAATTTTATCACGAGGTACCAAACTCTCATAAAGAACATTTTTCTCACCGGGTCTCAAATACTCCCGAATTGGCCAGTCTTTTTTCCCCCAGTGTAGGTCGCGGGCCCGGCTATCCCACAAGCAAAGGAAGCAGGGATATTTGGTGAAACCGGATTGCTGCCCTAATAGCATGGATAGAATTTTAAAGTCTCCACAAATCATCCACTTATGCTCATCATAACGAATCTTCTGAAGAATCAGGGCCAAATTCTCGTATTTTTCTTGGAGAATAACAGAGTGAGCAATAGGAACTGAAGCGAATGTGTTGCCATTATGAAGAAGAACACCTTTTATGCTGTCTTTTGACGAATCAATGAACAGCCGCCATTCAGCAGGATCATACTTGAGTTTAAACTTTTCCATCACTCCGTATATATCGTTGCAAAATACCAAATCTTCCTCTTTGCTGAAATACTTCAAAAATTGTGTCTCGCGGTTGCGGTACCAATAAAAAGTTGTTCCTGGTGACAATAGATTTTTCTGTTTAAGCCGAGAACCTAGCAGTTGGGCAGCATCTTTTGGGAGTCCTAAATCCCGGACTAAATCATTCAATTCAGCTTGAGAGAAAAGTTCAGGTTTCGGATCTGGTTCAGTTTCAAACTCGGAAGTACTGGACTCATCGGGAAAAGCCATCTGATGAGTCTCATCATGATCAGAACCGTCCACACAAATATGATCCAAAGATTTTGGTGGTTCAGGCACAGGTACTTCGTTGCTATGAGGCATAGGCCTAATTGCTGAGGGAAGGTTGGGGTAACTTATTACGTTCTTATTTTTTAAGTTGTATCCCTTCACAATGCAAGAGCAAAAATAGCAGTCACTGCTGTGGTCTCTTTGTTCACGCCACATCATAGGTATTCCGAAACGAAATGCTTGTTTTTTACCTTTCATCCATAAGCGTAGATCTTCCTCACATGTCTTGCACACTTTGTGAGGAGCCCACGGTTTGTCTTGATCGCCTAACTTCAAACCGAAATAGGCGAAATATACTTTTTTAATAAATGCAGAAATGTTCCTCTGCCGCTTTTTCACGGTATATTCCCCACAAATAAAACAAAAACTGTCCGGAGAGTTGACGCAACCTCTGGCTCTGTGAGCCATCACAAATACACAGCACTGCAAACTACAACTGTAGTGAACCACTTCGGAATAAAGCTGGATTACGACTGAGCAAACAAAAGGTAATAATGAACTTGCAAGAAACTGAAATTTGACAGGAACGTTCATGTCGCAACCACCGTGTTTGAGCGAGCGAACGAGGCGAGGTGAACAGGAAAGAACATACGCCAGCGCGAGTACTGGATTTAGCCCCCCGCCTCCCAATTGTCCTGTTAATGTATAAAGTGAATACAAAACACTCTAAAATATCATGAGGGAGTGTTTCTAGTTAGTTAACCATTACAACCTCTATTTTGGGCCAAGAAAATAAACTGCAGTCGGCTAAAAAGAAATTATGTGAACATTCCTTATATGGGTAAGAAATCTAATTTTGCAAGAAAACGTGACGTGATGGAACATTTTGGCTATTTTTCCTGGATTCAGCACCCCAAAATCTATAGGAATCAGTTGCAAAACTGGAGGCAGTTTTTTGGTAGTGTACCTGTGTTACACGTTGAGTGAAAAAAGATTTTCTTTTATTAGTCTTAAATAGTTTACCCTGTAGCTTCATTGCATATCCCCTAGTCTTTCTATATTTTGATAACGTAAACAATCGATCTATGTTTACCCATTCCACTCCATTCATTAATTTATAGACTTCTATCATATCTTCCCTCAGCCGTCTCTTTTCCAGGTTAAAGAGCCCTAACCTTTTTAGCCTATCTTCATAGGAGTATCCTTCCATCCCCTTTACCATTTTAGTGGCTCTTCTCTGAACCTTTTCTAATAACACTATATCCTTTTTAAGATAGGGCGACCAGAATTGCACACAATATTCAAGGTGTGGTCTCACCATGGAACGATATAGAGGCATTATAATATCTTTTGTTTTATTTTCCATTCCTTTCCTTATGATACCTAGCATTCTATTTGCTCTCTTGGCCGCCACTGCACACTGGGCCGAGGGTTTTAACATGTTATCCACAATGACGCCTAAATCTTTTTCCTGGGTGATGGTTCCTAATGTGGAACCTTGCATTGTGTAACCATAGTTTGGGTTGTTCTTCCCTAGGTGCATAACTTAGCACTGGTCCACATTAAATTTCATCTGCCATTTTGATGCCCAGTCTTCCAATTTATCAAGATTCTCTTGCAATTTTTCACAATCCTATTGGGTTTTAGCAACTTTAAATAGTTTTGTGTCATCTGCAAATTTGATAACCTCACTCGTTATTCCCTTTTCCAGGTCATTTATGAATATGTCAAAAAGCAGCGGACCCAGCACAGATCCCTGGGGTACACCACTATTCACCTTTCTCCATTGGGAAAATTGGCCATTTAACCCTACCCTCTGCTTTTTATCTTTTAACCAGTTCCTGATCCACATTAGTACACTGCCTCCTATCCCATGACTCTTTAGTTTTGCCAAAAGTCTCTGATGAGGGACCTTGTCAAAGGCTTTCTGAAAGTCCAGATACACTATATCAACCGACTCACCTTTGTCCACCTGTTTATTCACACCTTCAAAAATAACATAACAGATTAGAAAAACAAGACATTCCTTGTCTAAAGTCATGTTGGCTGTCTCCCATTAGGCCATGACTATCTACATGTTGAGTAATTTTGTTCTTTATGATGGTTTCTACCATTTTTCCCAGTACTGACGTCAGGCTCACCGGTCTGTAGTTTCCAGGATCACCCCGGAACCCTTTTTAAAAATTGGTGTTACATTGGCGATTCTCCAATCTTCAGGTATTACAGATGATTTTAATGATAGTTCACAGATTACTAATAGCAGGTCTGCAATCTCATATTTCAGTTCTTTCAACACCCTTGGATGTATACCATCTGGCCAAGGTGATTTTCTACTCTTCAGTTTATCTAATAGTTGTAATACATCTTCCCAATGTATCGATATCTCCTTCAATTCTTCCGCACCTTTACATACCACTTCAGTCATGGGTAACATCCCTACATCTTCCTCAGTAAAGACCGAAGCAAAGAATTCATTCAGTCTCTCCACTATCGCCTTGTCGCCTTTTAGTGCCCCTTTAACCCCTCTATCATCTAATGGACCAACTGACTCTCTCACAGGTTTTTTGCTACAAATGTACTTGAAAAAGTCTTTATTGCGCGTTTTTGCTTCCGCAGCAAGCTTCTTCTCAAATTCTCCCTTTGCCTGCCTTATCAATGCCTTGCATTTGACTTGCCAGTGCTTGTGCTGTTTCCAGGTTTCGTCATTTGGCTCTTTTTTCCATTTCCTGAAAGATGCCTTTTTGGCAACAACAGCCTCTCTGACCTCACCTTTAAACCATGCTGGCAGTTTTTTGGACTTCCTTCCACTTTTCTTAAAGCGTGGAACACAGCTGGTCTGGGCTTCCAAGATTGTAGTTTTCAACAACACCCAAGCTTGATGTAAGTCTTTAACCTTTGCAACTGCTCCTTTTAGTTTTTTCTTAACTATTTTCCTCATTTTATCATAGTCTCCCTTTCGAAAGTTAAAAGGTAGTACTGTGGATTTCCTTACTATCCCTCCTCCACTAATTAAATCAAACACGATCATGCTATGATCACTATTGCTAAGTGGCCCCAACACCCTTATCTCTTGCACAAGATCTGGTGTTCCACTAAGGACTAGGTCTAATATCTCTTCCTCTCTGGTCAGTTCATGAACCAGCTGCTCCAAGAAGCAGTCATTTATTTAATCTAGGAACTTTATCTCCCTAGCATATCCTGCCGTGACACTGACCCAGTCGATACCGAGGTAATTGAAATCCTAAGGCGTCCTGAAGAAAGGTAGTACATTGCTCTACATGGCTTAAGCATCCCGAAGAAAGGTAGTACATTACTCTACATGGCTTAATGCACACTATTGGTCTAATGTCCCAAATATCCTCTGCCTATTACTTGCATTGATGCAATCCATGACCATGTTAGCCAATCTAAGCACTACTATTGAAATCTCTGCCATTATACTATAGCTTTGTCTATGAGTTTATACCTATAAAGGTCGAACTATTCGCATTTATCCTTACTTCTATACGATATTGTTAAGATACAACCTTCCCAGCTCATAGATATCTTAAACTGCCACTACACTGTTTGCTCCCCATAATGAATCGCTAGCCTAATAACACAATGTATGACCTGCTTACACACAGTGTTGTGATTTTCTGCCTGGCACTATCCTTCCTACTTTCTGAAACCTTGTCCTACCATCATGGACTAATTGCCATGATCCATGGCCGTGGCTGTAATAATAAAAAAAAATGTCTTTAACTCGATGAGACCACCACGGCAGCCAAGGCATAACTACCTCATTCATATCTTATGCCATCCCTTTGGAAAATCTCTTACAAGGAAGTCTACAGAAGATAAATCCCTGAAATGTATGTTGATAAACGCAAGATCGATCCAGAATAAATGGCCTATTATTAGCGGTTATGTGGATAATCATAATGTTGACATAATCCTCATTACACAATCATGGCTCAAAGACACAGACGCAGTTATCTCCAATCAATTAAAGCTCCCAAACTATGATCTATACAACTGTCCAAGACCCAACAGAAGAGGAGGAGGTGTCTTAATATTAGCTAGATCTAACCTGCAATTTAAATTCATGAACTCCCACAACACATTTAACCTCGACTCTATCATTATTTCAAATAAGTATTTGTCAATAGCACTAATCTATCGGGCTCCATCCAACTCTACAGATGACCTCTTCATACCCCTTGATGTTACCTGTAATCACTCTTCAAACTCAATATCACTCTGGATCATGGGAGACTTCAATCTTCCAGCTTTATCAAGCAAAAACTCTACAGCCTTTCTGGACGCAATGGCTGTGCTTAAACATCAGCAACAAATACATGCTCCTACACACTCAAGAGGTAATACCTTGGACCTAATCTTTGCGCCTTCTCTCCTATATGGGCCTAATTTCTCCATCCAGCCTCCATCCAATGTAGTCCCCTGATCAGATCACAATGCCATTATATTCCAAATTCTTGCTTCACACCCAGACCCTCATACAAAGACTACCTCACCACCACAATGTCGTTTCAAACCATTCAGCAAAGATGCATTCCTAGATGAAACCTTGCCTCAATTTGAATCCCCCCCCCATTGGATCTACATGATTGTATAAACTCCTGGAACTCCTGAGCCAGGCAGCTCTACTCCCCATAACCAAGGAGTCTACTATATCAAAGAAGCCACACTCATCTCTCTGGTTTACACCAGACTTAAGAAATTCCCTACTCAAACTCAGGAAACTCGAACGTCATTGGCGTAAATCAAGACATCCTCATGACAAAGATAACTACATGAATGCTTTACAGGTCCACCGAGCTGCTGTTATGGAAAGGAAGAAGGAATACCACTTCAAAATCCTGATGAGATCCCTCAACAGGCCTCGTCAACTCTTTTTATTAATCCAATCTCTTACTAAGGATACTGTTGCCCACCGAACAGATAACCTGCCTAACCCTCAAGAGTTTGCTGAATACTTTAATAAAAACAAGATGATCACCATTCCTCCAATGGAGCCCAGCATAGACATCCCTTCACCAAATAAAATATACCTACACTGTCTGAGTTCTACTCTTACACCAGTAATCAAATCGAAAATATAATAAAAGGACTTAACACCACCACCACCTCACCTACTGATCCATGTCCAAACCACTGGATCAAATCTACTTGTGCTGAACTCAGTACTTTCATATCCAAAATCGTTCAACTCTCCTTCACCAAGAGTTAAATGCCAACACAACTGAAAACAGCCACCATAAAACCACTTCTAAAAAACCCCAAATTAGATCCTAGTGATTTGAGCTCCCACCGCCCAATCTCGAGTCTTCCCTTCCTAACCAAAGTAATTGAAAAAATAGCACTACAACAAATCCAAGACCACATAGATTCTTATGCTCCTCTCGATCCTCAGCAGCATGGCTTCCGTCAACATCACGGAGTTAAGACTTTACTTAACTCCCTCTCGCTTTGACACAGTAGCACACAGTCTCCTGCTTACTCAGCTGCAACTCAAAGGCATTCAAAATTCAGCACTAGAGTGGTGTCGATCCTATCTTTCTGACAGACAACAAGTATGCATTGGTACACAATCATCAACAACATTTCATCAATCCCAAGGAGTACTTATTTTATTTATTTATTTATTTATTTACATTCTCTTATATACCGCACTATTCGGCATCAGCGCGGTTCACATCGAACAAAAATCTCAGTACAATCAACATGCATGAGTTTACAGATAACAAGGGAAGGAACTTGGATCAAACGGGGAAACTATATACAGACTATTTACAGATGTGGTATAACTAAATAGTAACATGTTACTAGTAACAGGTGCTAGGAATATAAAGGATCGTCACTTTCGGCTCTACTATTCAATATATATATGCAACCTCTATGTAAGGTTATTCAATCCTTCAGTATATTCTACTATATTTACACAGATGATGTGCTTCTTTATGCACCATTCTCACTAGATAATCCCAACTTCACTCCAATCATAGACTGCTTTAATGCAGTATCTTCATGGTTAGACACAAATAACCTGGAAGTAAACTACAAAAAAACAGAAGTATTATTCATCACAAGGTTTACGACTTTCATCCCACCATCCCACATCTACAAGTGAAGAATGCTAACCTGAAGTCAAATCAAGAGGTTAGATATCTTGGTGTCACCCTAGACAAACATCTAAATATGGAAACCCACATAAGAAACATCACAAAGTCTGTATACCTCAAAATAAGGTCACTCCGCCAGCTCCGACCCTTATTAGAACCCACTGACTTCCGCACTATATTCCAAGCCCTGGTCACTCCAATCTTTAATTATGCTAATATAATACTTCATTGCCTACCAGCATATGCACGCCACCCTCTACAAATGGCATTAAATACTGCTGCCAGAACAATCTATGGAGTGTCCAGATATGATCATGTTTCACCTCTTCTAATCCACCTACATTGGTTGCCAATTAACAACCGACTTAACTACAAAGCCCTTTTACTCTCATTCAAAATCCTTCATCAGATCTCAGCTGCATCACTGGAAAACCTCCTACAATGGAACCTGAAAACAGATCTAGGAGATCAAATTTGACAAATACACTTATCATTCCTACTATGGTGCGAAAAAGCTCGCAATTTACCAGAAATAGAGCATTCTCATATTTTGCACCATTACTCTGGAACTCTCTCCCTCCTCACATCAGCCTCATCACCGATCTGGCAACCTTTTGCAAAGTAATTAAGACACATCTCTTCCAGGTTGCATTTGACCATGTTCCGTAGATACTCATGCCCACTTACTTTTACATTACATACTTTTACTTTTACTTACATACTTTTAGCCTACATTCAACCATATTCTCAGCCTGTAAATAGTTACCTACCCAGGTCTCATGTTAATTGTAAACTGTTGGCAACATTCTATTGTTAGATAATCTAGTTAATTTATTAATTTATTATTATGTACCTGCTACATATACTGTTATACCTGTTCATTGTATTATGCTGTTAACATGTAAACCGCGCTGATTGTAAAAGTGCAGTATATAAACATAAATAAATAAATATTTTTATTTTTATTTAGTACACTACAAAGGGACACAACATTTTTCAACTGCTTTACAAAACACTGGTATAGCCTACATCCAACTATATCCATCTTCACAACATTCACCTGCTTACCTTTCTAACCTTTCTAACAATACTTCACAGTCTAGGTTCCTCTCCAATTTTCCTGTACAATTTTTCTTATGTTAATATTCCCTTCTACTTCCCTCCTCCCCCCCTTCCCTCCCCAGATCCTGTGGTGTTCCCCTCCTCCTGATTAACAATTTCCTTTGAAACTCTTATTTAGCCTCAGCCCACTACCTCATTATTCTCCTTCTGTAACCACTCAGTGTAGTTTTGCCATCTCCTTTGAAAGCTCTCAATCCTGTGCATTTTGTATGCATTAATTTCGCTCATCCTATAAATGTATGCTATTCTACTTAATACCTTTTCAGGTGCTGGTGCTCTCCCGGATCTCCTTCCCTTCTCTATTTCCATCCGCATTCCAATTGCAAGTATCTTCAACATATACACCATATCGCTCTTCGAATCTCCCCCCACCCCCCATTCATTCAGCAATATTCCCTCTGGTGTAATATCTCCTACCCAGCCCACCATCTCCCGCATAAGATTCTTCAGCCACTGCCACATTTGCTGTAGGACTGGACAGCTCCACCACATATGCATATACACCCCCCCCCCCCCCGTTCTCCGCACCCACTCCAATACATTGCATCATTATATCTCCCCATCTTACACAACCTTACTGGAGTTAGATACAATCGGAACAACATCTTATAACAATGTTCTTGGATTGCTGCCGAAACCACTGGTATTTTAACCCCATCATATACTTTTTCCCATCTCTGTTCATCCCAATGACCCCCCAAATCTGCCACCCAGGCCTTCATATGCGTTCCTTGATCCATGGGACTACTCAAGGCTTAAAGAACCTAGAAATCACCCCTCTTGATAAGTCCCCCCACCCTAAACATCTTCTCAAAGAGTGTCTCTGTGCTTTTCAGGCCTTCTTTTAGATCTTTTCCCCCTAAAAAGCGTGGCAATTGAAAATAGCCCAACCAGTCACTCTTCTCTACTTGGAACTCTCGCTGGAGCTCAGCAAACGGCCTTAATTGACCAGCCTCAGTTAATACCTGCCTCATACACTGTAACCCTTTCTCCTGCCACCTGTAGAATATACCAGAACTTTCTCCCACCAAAAACCGCTCACATTGTATAATCCGCTGTGCCCTAATACTTCCTCCCATATGTGTCAGCACCTTCCGTTTCCTGTCCCAGGCTCTGAAAGTACTTATCATATATGGGTTCTTAACTAGGCCTCGTTCTCTTTCCTCCCTATTCTTCCACAACAAATCTGTAATGTAGTTGGGTCTTACCACCTCCTGCTCTATTCTGCTCCATTGAAGCCCATCTTTCTCCAACCTCCACCCCATTATCGCTCGCAATTGAGCTGCCTCATAATATCTTCCAATCTCAGGGACCGCCAGACCACCTTCCTTTTTCGCTCTGTACATTATTTTCCTTTTCACCCTTGGGGGCCTGCCTCTCCAAATGAAGAAGAAGATTCTTCTCTGCACCAAATTTATCATGGCTGTGGGAACGTCTATGGGCAAGGTCATAAACAGAAAAGTAATCTGGGCAGTACATTCATCTTCACTATAGCTATCCTTCCCAACCATGAGAAAATGGGTTTGTCCCATCTTACTAATTCCGTTAGCACATTCCTTACAGTGGGCTCATAGCTCAACTTAAATAGTTCAGACCCCTCCGCACTAATCTAGATCCCCAGATACTTCACACTTTTACTAGCCCATTTAAATGGAAATGTTTTCCTATCCTATCCTCTTCCTGTAAATTTAACCTTAACTTAAGCACTTCAGTTTTTCCCATGTTCATTTTATAGCCTGATACCGTCCTATATTTCATAATCTCCTGTACTAATACTGGTATCAATTTCTCAGGTTGTCTTAGTGTATACATCACATCATCCGCAAACAATGAAATTTTATATTCGTCCTCACCCACCTTTATTCCATGTATTTCCTTATTCTGCCTAACCCTTTCAGCCAGTGGTTCTATTACCATTGCAAACAGCAAAGGAGAAATCAGACAGCCCTGCCTTGTGCCCCTGCCTAACTTAAATTGCTCCGAATACACCCCATTTATGTCTGAAAGTTCTCTCCCAATCCCATCTTCTTCATAACTGTGAACATAAAAGCCCACTCCACTCTATCAAAGGCTTTCTCCGCATCTACTGCAATTGTTACAGATTCTTTCTGCTCCCTTCGCACTTGCAATATTAAATTCAACAATTTACGTACATTATAACTCGCTTGCCTGCCCGGGATAAACCCTGCTTGGTCCTCCTTTATTAGCCCTGGAATATATTTCTGCAATCTAGCCGCCAATATTTTAGCTAATATCTTAGCATCCAAGTTTATAAGTGAGATCGGTCTATAAGACTCACACTTTTCATGGTTCTTCCTGGGTTTAGGCATAACTACCACACCAGCTGTTTCTGTAGAGCTTGGTAACTTCTCCCTTTTAAACATTTCATTAAACACATCCCGCAGGATCGGACTAATCTCCTCACAAAATTTTTTATAAAACCGAACTGTAAATCCATCCAATCTTGGCGCCTTACCCTCCTTCAAGCTCTTTATAGCCTCAACTACTTCTTCTCTACCTATCTCTCTATTCATCCACTTCTGTTGCTCTAAATCCAGTTGTTTCAATGTAGTCTCCGTCAAGTATCTCTCTATAGCTACTCCCTCTTCTTGTTGCTCCGATTCATAGAGCTTACCATAATATTTCCAAAATACTTTCTGAACATGTTCCATACCCCACATCCACTGTCCCCGTTCATCCTTTATTTTCAGGATCTGCTGGCGCACCCTTTTCTCCCTTAATTTCCTGACAAGATATCGGCCTGGCCTATTACTTTGTACATAAAACTCATGTTTTAGTTGGTTTAACCTATAGGCCTCCTGAGTTTCATGTATGGCCCCTAATTCTTCTTGTATATTCCGAATGCATTTTAGCCTCTTTCTTCCCCCTCTCTGCTTGTGTATTAATTCTTCTGATCTCAATTCTTTAACAACTCCCGCTCTTGCTGTTCTTTTCCTCTCTTCCTTCTCACCGCCAAGGCTATACACTGTCCCCTTACAACCGCCTTCAACCCATTCCATACACTAGCCAATCCCACTTCGCCCCCCCCCTCATTGTGACACATATACTCCCTTATAGTGCTCTGTATACTTTTTTGCCCTTCCAACTCATCTATAAGGGACTCATTCAACCTCCAAAAATCGCAGACCATCTCCTTCCTTTCACAATCTCAGGGAAGCCTCCACCAGGCGTGGTCTGACCAGCTTATAGGCCCAATTTCCACCCTCTTTGCCTGTTCTATGATCCTCCCATCCACCCATATCATATCTATTCTACTGTATCTCTTATGTGGGTGAGAGTAATGTGTATATTCCCTCTTATTCCCATGTATGTGCCACCAAACATCCACTGAACCCAATTTATGCAGCAACTTCCCCAACTTCTTACTTACCCCCTTTGACCCACCCTTATTGTCCCCCATAGTGTCTATTGTGGGATTCAGTGTTGCATTAAAATCCCCTCCTTGTATTACCGGACTTTGCAAATAGGGTTCCACCGCCTCATACAACTTCCCATAGAACCGCCCTTGCTGTGTATTTGGCGCATATATACTCCCCACTACTATGGGCCTTTCTTCTATTTTCCCTTTCCACAAAATGTAGCGCCCTCCCGGGTCTCTCTCCACATGCTCTTCTTCCACATTCAATCCTTTTGCAAACATTATGCCTACTCCTCCCCTTTTTGGCGATTTCCGGTTAAGGGCCAGATATGCTTTATCATACTCTTTACTTATCAGACATCTTTCTTGTACTTTTTTAAAAATGTTTTTCTTGTATAAGCAGAACATCCGCTCTTTGCTGCCCTCTTTCAATAGGGCCTGTCTTTTAAACCAGGAATTAAGTCCTTTCACATTTATGGTTACAATCTTACATTCGTCCACTTGTTTTTGATTACTACCCAAACTGCCAATCACTGCACTTCCTCCTCTTACACACACAGATCTGGGTACCCTCCTTCTTCCCGCCCCTTCCTCCCCTCCCCTCCCTTAGTTCCCTTCCTCCTGACCTCCCCCCTCTCCCCATTCTTTCTACCATTTAGTAGCTTCCACTTCCTCCCAGACATCATCATCCCCCTCCCGCAAATGTTACACATTTCACCTTAAATTCATTTCATATCTTAATCCCCCCTTTCTTATCACTTCACATTTAACTTTGCACTCTTTATCCCCCTCACATCACCAACTCAGTCCATCTTTGCAGCTTCTTCAACCTTGCTGTTACTTTCCATTCTTTTTCCATTTCTCTTTCCTCTGCTTATTTACTTAGTCCTATGTCTTTTCTTTTTTGCATCACACGTTTACTCTTTCTCTCTTTGCTCTCCATTCTCTGCCACCTTGTTATCTGTCCATTCGCAGGTCTCCTCACTTCTCCCGCCTCTGGTAAACGTCTCACTCCTGCCTCCTTCATCTCTGCCGCCAACTGCGCTGCTGTTAATGCCTGCCTTGTGATGCCTTGACTGGTGAATGCAATTCCTGCGGGGTACAGCCATTTATACTTAATGTTCTCATTGTAAATCCTCTCCACTTTCTTCGTTGTTGTAGCGTGGCCGCAGCTAAGTCCGCAAAGATTGCGACCTTATTGCCTCTCCACTCTAGGGGGCCTGCTCCCCTCACCTTACTTATCAATTTGTCCTTAATTTTAAAAAGTTATGGAGGCAGATAATAATGTCTCGTGGTGCCTCCCCTCTTCTTGGGCCCAGCGTGCAGTGCGCTCTATTTTTACTTCCAGTGCCCGTCCTCCATCCTCAGGCTCCTCCAGTACCCCCATACATATATCTTGTGCAACCTGCTCACAATCTCTGTAATCCTCATGTTCTGGCACTCTCTTTATTGTGAGATTTTGCTTTTTGCACGGTTTTCCAAGTCTTCCAGCTTTAACTCAATCTGCTCTTTCGCAGCTTCTAAATTGTTCATAGCTTTATTTATTCCACTCACATTGCTTCCCACCTCTTCCACTTGCCCTTCCGCTTCCTCCACTCTTTTCCCCAGCTCCTGCACGTCGGCATGAAATTCCATTATGGCCGCCTCCATATCGTTTCTGAATCCCGCCATTTCAGACCTCAGCTCACCAAACCACGACTGGAGCTCTTCCTTTGAAATCTGCACCACAGCACTTCTGTTCTGCACGTCTTCCAAGGTATTTAACTGTTCCTCGGCCTCAGCCTCAGTGTATGCTTCACCTCCCATTTTTCCTTCGTCTCTCTGCTCACCTCTAACCGCAGCGCATGTATATTCTCTTATGTCTGCCGTCTTTTTCCTCGCTGTCGTCATACCTCCAGCCTCCGCTCCCAAAGACCTTTTTACTTCACTTAGGGTGCTTATCACTTTATTTTGGGGAAATTTAAGCGCTTTTGTGGAAAGAGTAGTGAATCCGTGGAATAGTCTCCCAGTGGAGGTGGTAGAGATGAGGACAGTAACTGAATTCAAAAAAGCATGGGACAAACACAGAGGATCTCTAAAGGTAAAAAGGGTAGTTGTTGATATGGAAGGACAGACTAGATAGGCCATGTGGTCTTTTTCTGTCATCATATTTCTATGTTTCTATGAATGGCGGAGCTCGTTTTCAGCCGTCCATGTGGTTCGGTGACGGCACCAGAAGTCCAACCGCACTTTTATGGTTGTGGCAGGATGGTGTGCAATTGCAACATAAAATATCAGAAGGTGAAACTGAAAGGAATGCCATAATCAACAGGAAAGAGCTACAGTCACACAAAAAGGGGATAGAAAGAAGATAGGGAGGGATTGAGAAAGGAGGGAGGGAATAAGGGAACTATGTACTGAGTTGTGGAAAGTCGTAGGCCTGTTGGAATAGGTGGATTATAAGTCTACATTTGAATCTGACAAAGGATAATTCCAGACAGATGTTGGTAGGGAGGGCATTCTAGAGTGCAAGGCCAAAGAAAAAGAAGGCAGATTTGCAAGTGGATTCCAGTCGGTTATGAGTGGCAGAAGGAAGGTGAATGTGAAAGTAAGTGGTATGGATAGATCGGAGAACACGGTGAGGGAAGTGAAGGTGAAGAATGTTTGAGGGATAGACAGGAATGCCAGTGTGCAGGGCCTTGTGAACTAGCGTAAGGATCTTGTACTGTACGCAGTACTGAGGGGGAGCCAGTGCAGATGCATAAGAAAAGGAGTGACATGATCTGTACAAGAGGCATGCATGAAAATCTGACCAGCAGTGTTCTGTATTAACTGAAGGTGGTGCAACTTATAGATTCATGAGAACCACATTACAGTAGTCAATCCAAGACATAACAAGAGAGAGAAGAGGGGGACAAGAATGGATGTATGGTATAGATCTGTCAAAGAGCGTAGAATGAATGGCGAATGAGAGAAGAGAGATGATCCTGGAAAGACAGAGAAGACTCGAGGATGACATCCAGATAATGGAGAGATTGCACTAGAGGGACCAGAGAATTCAGAAGCATGGAGGCTAGTGATGGGTAAGAAATCCTGAAGGTAAGCCAAACTGCAGCAGTTTTGGATGGATTAAGATGAAGTCATCCGGGAAATGATCTGTATGAGGCAAGAGTCGAGGGATGAAAGATCAGAAACAGAGAGATTAGTGTGATGAAGAAGAATGATATTGTTGGCATTGTAATATGCTGATATATCATGCAGTTGTATCAGGAGTGTGAAAGGAACAAGGAAAATGTTAAAGAGCAGCGGAGCCAATACAGAACCTTGGGGGAAACCACAGGGAAGAGGAGCAAAAGGGCATGAGGAATGTCCAGAGAGTACTGAGAAAGACCTGGAGGAAAGAAAAGTGTGAAACCAGCATAGTATGGTTCCGTGAACACCAAAGTTATGAAGATGAGAAGGAAGAGTAGCGTGGTCCACAAGATCAAAAGCTGAGAAAAGGTCCAAGGAAACAGTCATCGCGGTTGTGAGAGTTGTGCAGTTCGTTAATAAAAGAAAACAGGAAAGTCTCAGTGCTGTGACCAGGGTGGAATCTGACTTCATGTGGGTGAAGGGTGTGTGTGGAATCAAAAAGAGTGATAAGTTGGGCAAAGACCAGTTTTTCAAGGATCTTAGACAGTGGGGTCAAATGAGGGCTTCTTTAGGATTGGGTGAATCAATGCTTGCTTCCAGAGGGAAGAGAAGGTACTAGAGGACAGACTGGAATTGATGATAGCAAGATTGGGAGGTAAGAGAGCAAGAGTCAGTCAGCCAACGGGAGGGAATAGGATTGGAAGGACAGGTTGTCTTGTAAAAGGAAGCAATTCTGCAGAGGAGACGGTACGAAAAGTGGACCACGCATGAGAGAGAGAGGGAGGGAGAAGGGAAGGGGAGAAGAGGGTGACTTGGAGGGCTTGCAGAGAGGAGTGCAGGGCACCCAAGAAAGGTGGAGCGAAGGGATGTGATTTTCTCCTGAAAATGGTCAGCCAAATGAACCAGATCTGGAATGGAGACAGGGCAAGATGTTGAGAGGGATGTGATACACGCAGACAGGGTATTTAGAAGAGTACAACTGATGGGATGAGTTGGAAGAGGAGGAGATGAGATCTGTTAGTATGTTTTCTTCATGTCGTGGACCAAGAAGCGATAGTGATGGTGACAGAGATGGAAATGCAGAAGAGCCTCTGGAGAAAGCACAGTTACTTACCTGTAAAGGTGATCTCTGGGAACAGCAGGAATAAGTCTTCACATATGGGTATCGTCGGTACCGACGGAGCCTGCGCGGGAACGCTCCCCAGCGTCCAATCAGAAAGCTTTTGGGAGCATCCCACAGCGCCTGCGTGCTGCCTTCCCGCCTAAACAATTACCTCTCATCAGTTGGGTTTGTAGCTGAGACCGAAGGAGGGAAGCAGACAAATTAGAAAGAGAGAGAGCAACTCCTAGGGGAGGTGGGTGGGTTATGAAGGCTTATTCCTGCTGTTCCCAGAGATCACCTGTTACAGGTAAGTAACTGTGCTATCTCCAGGAACAAGCAGGAATGAGTCTTCACATATGGGGACTCCCAAGCTAAGATGCCTAGAGGAGGCCCCAGCATGTTGCAAATCTAATGGATAGGCCATGCTTATTCCTCAGAACCTCAGGCATGGATGGAGGGTAGGAGTTGAACTAGAAAGAAAAAAGGGGTGCTGTGAAACAGCTTGACTAACAAGGTATCCAGAGGGGAGTCCTTGTGTAGATTATAATTGTTAGAAAATATTGAATCCCAATTTTCTAAAGTGGATCTTACTCAAAAGTATTGCGAAAATATTTGCTGAGGCTAATATGGGTCTATAGTTGAGAGCCAGTACATTATCCTCAAGAAATCTCCTCACTGTGAAGTAGAGGAAAAATAAATTTTGCAGTACAGGAAGCGATAAGAAGCCTTAATGTTTAGAACTAACCCCAGAAGAAAAAATGGGGAAGTTTAATGTGGTTGGACTTTGGAGAAAATAGCTAAAGCTTCTGTAAGTCCAAAGTTTGAACTCCTTGTCCTTGGAGCAGAATAAGGCCCTAGGCAAGAGTGGAGATAAATCTGACTGGTTTGGATGAAAAGGTAAAAATACCCTTTGCAGAAAAAAGGATAGGTCTTTAAGACCCCCTTTATCCAAATGAAAGAGAAAGATATTTGTAGTAGGCGTTGGGCCGCCAATTTCTTGAAGGTCAGTAAAGTCTTTCATAAGTGATGTCACTTATGATAATGACTTTACATGGAGAGCTTCAGATGTGAGGTAACCAAAAAAGTAATGGTAAAGAAGGTATTTCCTAATTTACCGTAGAAATTGGTTGTCCATAAAGTTGTATGATATGCTGGGACAGCATTAATATGGACAGTAAACAAATCTTTCAAAGTCAGATGTTGTATAGAGATTGACCCAATAACAAGAAGGATTAAGACCTACTTGAGAATATTGATGGAGAATCTCTGTCTGGTTAAAAATGGAAGAACTATAGAGAAAGTTTCATGAAAACTGGTATGATGTTTTCCACTTTTAAGGAGAGGACTAGATTTCTTTAAAAAAAAAAATCTAGCCCCTGAATAACCAGGTCTTGAGACGTACATGAAGGAGTGCAGAGGAGATCCTTAGTCTTAAGACAGCAAGTCTGGATCCTTCTAACTTCAAGTAGTAGCTGGAGAAAAAGACGCAATATAAGGGGATACCATGTTTGCCTCCCTATGAGGGCAATATGAGTATCATGCGTTCTTTTGTTCATCATAAGCTACAATGAAGTATAGGGAATTAGAAGGAAAGTGGTGAATAAGGACCGACTGCAGTGAAAGGAATGCATCCCTGTTGTAGAAGTTCCAGTGAGATGTGGAACAATCCAGGGAATTGTGCAATTCTCTATGCTTACACATGGTCTAAGCCCTGATTACTTTTCCTTACCTTTTTAACCACCTGGAAGCTACCTACTAGGAGTAGCTCTGAGGCTCTCTGGCAAAGGCCCATAGTTGCAGAGCTTTCTTGTATAATTGCAGAGAGCATGTTGTAGGTTGCTTAGCACTGGCTGTTTAATTGCCAGTGTGCAACCTAATCTATTCTGTTGGAGCCAAAGAGAATTAAAGATGGCTAAGAATAGTAAACAGGCCTGATGCCTGCAACAATAAATTGTCCAAATGGGTTCTGGAACCTCTCTTGGAGTTATCTGTTATTAAGGCAGCAGAAAAAAGTTAGGTCCTATAGGTTGGAGAGGACCGACAGACATAATTTGGAGTGGTAATTCTCAATTTCCGTCTGATAAGCTGCCTTAAAGAAGCATCTGAGAAGGTTTGCTCAAAGATACACAGAAAAGGAGATGAACCGCAAAAAGGGAAGAAAACCCCTGTATGTAAACTACTTACTGGAGAAGGTATTGAAGAAAAACCTATGGGCTTAGAAGAAAAGCCCTCCAGTTGATTGGTAGTACTCTTAGAGACTGAATGTCTGGACTAAGAGGGATAGAAAGGAATACAGAGTTGAGAAGACTTACAATTTGGTACGTCTTTGAAGAGGTAGGGTCCCCTTGCAGTTAAAAGTATGAGATATCCTTGTACAGGAAACTGTCAAGGTGAAGGCGTAGCTCACCTTGTTGTTAGTTGTTACTCCTCCTTTTTTTTTTTTTTTAAAGGAGAAACCTGTTATCTCTAGGATATGAAGGTCCTCAATAGCTCTTGGAGCTAAAAGGATGGATTTCTCTTGTAGCAAGAGATTCATGCCCAGAGTCGAGGAATTGAGTCAATATATGACTAGTATCTCAGCATGGATGAGACGAACCTTAGATGCTTCTGCTGAAAAGAAGTAGGTTCAGAGGTTCTAAACCTCACACAGGAAAAGTGAATAAAATATCAGAAACCCTGCGACTGCTGGGTTTGCTGAGCCTGTTGAGGTTTTGATTTTCTTAGCCTGGTTTGATGTTGCCTGTCCTTGGAAACATCTGCATCATGGGTAGAAGATGAATAAAACTTTTTCCCCTAGGGGGATAAAGCTTTTTAGGAGATTTTTTATTAGCTGGGATAGAGGAAAGTTTTGACAATCCTCTGAAAGCAACAGCATCAGTGCTTAACTGATTAGCTTGAAATAAAGCCTCCTTGTTGAAGAGATTTTCACCAGTACAAGGAGTATTTCCCAGCCTTTCCTGTACCCATCTGTCCAAGTCTGAAACTTGGAGCCAGGCCATGCGTCGTGCTCCTATGGCTATAGCAGAAGTTCTGCTAATAGTCTCAAAACAGTCCAGGGAAGCACGATTAAGGAACCTAGAGATATTTTGAGCATGATTGACTAATAAGAAATGGTCTGCTCTTTTATGCTCTTGAAGAAAAGGGTTCAAAAACCTTAAGTTCTTTGTAACCTCTTCAAGAGATAATCCCATATAGAAAATATATGAGATAATTCTTGCTGAAAGCATGGATGCCTGGAAGCATCGACGTCCAAAGGCATCTAAAGTCCTAGACTCACGACCTGGTGGATAAGAAGAGTGCTTCTTTGCACTCTTAATACGCCTCATTGCTGATTCTACAACAATAGAATGATGAGGAAGTTGAGTCTTTTGAAAACCTGGAGAAGGTGGCACTTTGTACCTAGTTTCAAGTGTCTCAGAATGTGGTGATACCGTTAAAGGAGTTTCCCACATCTTTAAAAGTAGATCCTGTAAGATCTGATGCAAAGGAAGCATGATTAGGTCCTTTGGCAACCCGGGGGATTGCCGGGTCTCTGAATCCCCTGGTAAGGATTCTTCACCAGGAATAGAAATGGCAAGTAACTTTGTCATATCAAGTAGGAAAGCTTGAAAAGAAATTTCCTCTGAGGAGGACCCTCTAAAATGAGGGGTAAAGGCTAGACTTGTTGAAAGATTAGCCTCGGTACTGATGGAGTCATCCCAGTCATCGGGATCGGAAGACTGAAAGGGATGAAGCATCGGATTTTCGCTAAAGCAATGTCTTCGGTACCGCCCGAGGCCGATACCGAAACGAGTCGGTACCGAATCCTCCATGCTAGAGATCGATTCCAGACTCGGCATCGAAGGAATCGAGTCTGTCGAAGCAAGCATGGACGGTACCGATGCCGATGTCAATACCGGTACCGGTACCGAACACGATACCGATACTGGAGGAACAGTCTGCAGCCACTCTAACGGTACCGAAGTAACCAAGAGCGCTAGACTACGTTCATTGGTGAGGAGTGTTTCATCCAGCACCGTAGCCGATGCCAGGGTGTCGGTACCGCTCGATGCGGCCACAACCACCGAGCATGACCCAGGCATGTTCACCAAGGTGAGAACCCCAGGAACGACCTAAAGCCCTATTAATGCTTTGGAGCCCGAAGACTCCCGCCGGGGCTTTATTGCCAAAATGTTCTCGAGGGCAAAGCCAGAGCTATCTCGATACTGGAAAGGAGATCTACCACTCGAGGACTGGCTAGTCTTTACAGACTTTTGTTTGGTTACCTGATTCTGTGGAGATATTCTAGCTGGTGACATCGAGTGAGATGTGAACCGGGTATCCAGCTGTGCTCGATTCTGAAGATAGCTTCTGTTTGAACTCCAGCAGGAAAGACAATCCTGTGAGCAATGGTCAGGACCCAAACATTTTAGACACCAAGGGGCTTGTTTACAAAGCCGCGGTAGCGGTTTGCGATCGTAATCGGAGCCGCGGCCCCATTGATTTCAATGGGGCCGCGGCTGCGATCGCGATCGCGAACCACTACCGCGGCTTTGTAAACAAGCCCCCAAGTATGGGTGTCTAAAAGAATATTTGTACCGCCACACTTAGAGCATTTCTTAAGGGTAGTGGCTGGCTTTTCCATATTGGAAAAAAAGGAGGCCTAGTGGCCTAGAAAGTGTCAGACACTAACAGGAAAACTTTCTGTCAAAAAGGAGAAATTATTTAGAAAAAAGAAAAGAAAACACCGGTGGTACCGGTGGCGTCGAGGGAAGGCAGACGCGACCACAAAAAAGTAAGAATAAAAAGAAGAATTTTCTGCGGTGACAGGAAGACGTCCTGCCGGCTCCGTGGAAAACGGAAAAACTGATGAGAGGGAAGTGTTTAGGCAGGAAGGCAGCACGCAGGCGCTGTGGGATGCTCCCAAAAGCTTTCTGATTGGAAGCTGGGGAGCGTTCCCGCGCAGGCTCCGTCGGTACCAACGATACCCATATGTGAAGACTCATTCCTGCTTGTTCCTGGAGATCACTGTTTTCTCCAGAGCCTCTCTGCATTAGAAAGGTGAGTACGATGAAGATGAAGGCCGGGATGATACCATGGGTGATGAAGGCACCTGGGGTGGTTATGTACGGAACGAAGTGGTACGAGGTGATCAAGAGTATTGGTCAGGATGGCGTTCCAGGTGTGGATTTGAATGTCAGTGGGAAGAGAGGCAAAGTCAAAGGGCAAGTATGTCAGAGGAGGGGAAATGTTCAAAAGTGGAGGGGGTGATATGGTGAGATAGCTGGGCTGAAGTTCTCAGCCTGTAAATAGTTACCTATCCAGGTCCCATGTTAATTGTAAGCTGTTGGAAACATGCTATTGTTAGCTAATCTTGGTAATTTATTAATTTATTATTGTATACCTGTTATATGTATTGTTATAATTGTTCATTGTTTAACATGTAAACCGCGCTGATTGTAAAAGTGCGGTATATAAAAGTAAATAAATAAAATTAATTAATTAAGCATAACTGCAGGGTGAACAGGATACAGTGATGATCCGTCCAGGGAAGAGGAATGTTGGAGAGCGACGAATGAGGAGAGGGAGACTCAGAGAGCAAAAAGATCAAATCAAGGGTGTGATCGGCAGCGTGAATAGGGCCAAGGATATGCTGAGAGAGGGACAGATTTTGAAGGTGAGTGATACAGATCTGATAGCGGGCTTCAGGGGATGATCAAAGTGAACAGTGAAATCGCCGAGGATAATTATGTGAGGATGGAAGAATGTGGCTTTGAAGAGAGTAAGGCGTAGGAATTCCAGAGGTGGGGACGAAGGGATGGGAGAGAACAGATGAGGAAGAAATGCAGGGGGTGGGGAGGAGTTGAGATGGAGAAGGAGGGATTCCAGATAGTGAAGCACAGAAGAAGGAATTTCAGACATAGCCAGGGAAGACTGAAAAAGGCCAGCTACTCCTCCCCCGCTATGACCCAGCAATGGGGAAGAGAAAGAAGAGTAGTCCGCAGGGAGGCAGTGGATCCTCACCCAATCTCAGTCAAGTTTCGGTAATGAAAAGGGAGCGCTGAATAATGAGATCCTGTATCAGAAGAGTTGGGCAGTGAGAGTGAATGGACAGGGATTGAGCTGGTAAGACTACAATCAGATAAGGGGGAAAAGGGAGCACAATCACAACACAGCAGATACAGGAATCAGTAATAAATGGCAGCACTTGAAATGCCGCAGTGCGGATATTCATATGCAAGTCCAGGTTACCTTCGAGGACCCAGCTGCGTCACTTCCGGGGTTGGACAGTGAGAATAAATGGACGGGGATTGAGCTGGTAAGCCTCAGAGGACCCAGTCACGTCACTTCCGGGGGGTGGACATTGAGAGTGAATGGACAGAGATTGAGCTGGTAAGCCTGCAATGAGATAAAGTGGAAAAGGGAGCATAATCATAGCACAGCAAATAGTGGTGAATATTGACTCATTTAGTTTTTATTCAGCCCAAATAAGGATTGGATTTCCACTTCATCTGCGTGAGTGAAGACTGATTGCTGTCTGAGAAAAAGAGGTTTGACAAAGAAAATAGGGAAGAGTGAAGGAATATGCCCCTCTCTCCCGTCCCACATTGCATCTGTATTTATTGATAACCTTAAAAGTCAAGAGAAAGTGTTCCCCTTCACTTAACAGCCTTCTGGATATAGAAAAAAGGGAGGTACAAGAGAGGCCTTACATTTAATGTGAGTAATTTTATAATAAGTCCCCTATGTGAAAATTCAAACAAGGTACCTATTTCAAGCCTGCTTTACAAAGGCAATATAGATGCCCAAGTACCTTTCTAAAATAGGGGAACAGTATTCAATGACGCCATAATATCCAGCCACGCACATTGAATATCTTGTGCGTACGTCTGGCTAGCGTTGCAGCTAATTGGGCAGGCTCTGATGCTACATGGTTTAGCATCAGAGCCTGCAGTGGCTTTAGGAGGGGAGATCAGATGGCACAAAATGGCTATGTGCTGCTGGACATCTTGCTCACGGGATTAACATGGTTAGCAGGTCTGGTCACCATGCTAATCCTTTTGAACATGCCCCCTCCCCTAGGTTTTCAGCGCCAGCCACAAAAGCATGAAAATGCCCAGCACAAATTTATATCTGCTCCAAAAATGATATAAATGTGCATGTATACTCTTAAGTATGTACCTATGTATTTTATAAAATATATCCATAGATCGTAACTCCACTCTAACTGCACCCCTGGGAACTGCTACATGCATTACATAAAAGCGGGCGCATTCTTTCCATACACCTACTTGTTACGTACGTCTTGTAGCGCTATGCAAATGCTCAGTAGTGGTAGTAGTGGTTGTGCGATTTTATAAAAGCTCTTTTCTGCATGTAAAACAGGCTTTGAAAGTGGAGAAAAAGCTTCATTAATTACCCCTACAACAGTCATGATGACCTTTAGATCAGGTATTTACTGCGTGATTGACCTGCCTCTCATTCTGACACTGCCCACAAGGACACATGAAGGACTTGTTGCTTAATTTTCTGTCTACCTATAAAAATATTGGAGATTCATATAAACCACTTTAGGTCGAACTTTAATGCAAGGAAGACGATAGATAACTATAGCACAGCATGACATAACTTACTGTACTATAAAACAATTTACAATGCATACTTTTCATGCTACTTCTATTGCAGCCCCCAGCAAACTTCATTCTTATTATCTATATTCCATTTTTCCATCCCTTCATACTCTGCAGTTATAAATCAAAGGCCAGAGTGCACATACTTTAGTATGGGGTTTAATATAAGCTATGTATTCAGATGGCTGTCTTGAATAAATATACAGAAAACCACATCTTAATTGAAAACACATTTTGTGACACAGTGGGCAGCCATGCCTGTATGTCCAAAACTATAGCTTAGTTTTATAAAGCAAGCTCTTAAGTAGTTCTGTGTGAATCATTTATCAGGAGATCACAAACTTGTAAAAAGTCTCTTGTGCCAAGACACTTTTCACTGAAACAAACATCAGAGTCCCTGTCAAACTGACTAGGAAAAAGGGGTTGAAGGCAGGCACTCAACGTGTGTTGGGGAAAAAGTTAAAAATAAAGCACTGAAGACAATAAAATAGGAACCAGATGTGGTATATTCATTCATAGGGACATTTAGAAGTGTACATAATTATGGGGAAAGGATTTCACTGTTTGCAATTGATACATGCATGCTAAGTGGTAGTTAAGATGGATGTTTTACCCACAGAACATAAACCTGAAAACTACACACGCAAGTTTCCCAAACCATAATGAGAGAGAGCTGGCTTGGAAATAAGAGATTCTCTTGATACTCCAGGAATTTTGCTTATACATGTAGGCAATTGAGGTCTGCAATACAGAAAAATCCACAGAATTAGGACTACATCTAAATTAAGGAGCCCTTTTACTAAAGTGCGCTGTGCAGTTAACGTGTGCTAGTTTCCACAGTAACAGCATATCACATGATGTGGGTCTGGGAAGGAGAGTGGCTGTAGAGTAGCCATGCACTGTCAATGTTGCAATTACTGCAGGTTGCAATGTTGCAATTAATGGGTGGCAGTAAGTGCACCTGCAATAACTGTGTATGAGTCCAATATACATTACGGGACATATCCCTGCAATAACTGCCAGGAATGTGCTGGTCATGTCCCCCAACAGTTACCATGGAAGTTTTGCACTTACTGCATATACATATAAACACGCAGAAAATACAGACTTGCTGTGCTTTGGTAAAAGAGCCCCTAAGTTTTGGAAGCAAAAAAAAAATTCCCGTGCTTCTAAGTATTCTCATGTCTTTGAAAGTCAGAACTAGAAGGAGATCCCTACTCCCTCCAAATAATATTAAATAAAAAGAAAGGAGATAATATAGGCTTATTTTTAGGTCACTCCCCATACCCATTCACGGGGCGTCATTGGTTCCGGGGCCAACTTGGCAGGAATCCACATCGGGCAGACTCCATCAATCCATGAAAGTTTGGCACTTGATCCCCCCACCTTAGAAAGAAGGGTATTGGAGGGTAGGATTTCCCTCTCTTCCCCTCAGGAAAATGCACATAAGTAGGTGTAATTGTGATCAGTGCTATTAACTTATAGAACTGTACGTTCATGGAAAGTACCAATCGTAAGTTTAAACAATGGAGGTATTAATTCTCCTAAAACATAACCATGCAAACCCAGAAAGAACCTCTTATGCATTCCTACAGAGTATCAGATAACCATTCAGATGGTTTAGGGGTGCAGTATTACCAGCTAGATATGAAATCCTTCTGTCTCCTATTACCATTTATCCTCCTCCTTGTTCCTCTTCCACTGTAGCCCTGGTGGCTGCTGGATCCCAGGAGGATCTTGCTGGTCTCTGCTGTATTTTCTCAAAGCTCCACTTCTCTGGGTCTGTGGATATACTTTCTGTCATCTGCTGGACCTCCTTCCACCTGGGCGGATTGCTACTTCAGCCTAGGAGTCATCTGTTCCTGTGCCTCTCAGCTGATCGATTCCCTCCATGAAAGGCTATGCTCTCTCAACCACTGACTTACTTATCGGTTGGGATGAGCATCTGCCTTCCCAGGGAATACACGCCTGAACCCTCATCTCAATTTCCACAACATATCTCAACAAATATGTCTCTCTTTTCATAGTTTTAAAGGTGTATTATTATTTATATGTGTAGTAATAGTGACATTTGATTTATATCCATCAGTGACAATCAGCCATTTGCATGTCTTACACTTCAGCAAATCCCTCTAGTCTCAGGTGCCTGATCCCCCACTAATAGCTCACACTATATTTGCAGGAGTTTGTAATTCCTATTCTTGTGTGTTTGAAGTTTATTCCAGATAAAGAATAATCCCTTCCTCTCCTCCCTAAAACCCCTGTGGGGTTTTCATTTACCATCTATTCCCTGAGTCAGGGCTCGGGGAGTGCTGGATGTTTGGGGGACACTAGATCGCCAGGAACTAGTAGTAGTAGTATTACTTCAGGACTCCCAGTTGAGAGGTCTGGCATACCCATATTGGTCTGGGTCCAGGTCTGGGCCTGGGGCAGGCAACTGGCCCACTAGAGATCTAATGCCCCCAGGAGGACTAGGGGGGCTTTTCACCCAGAACCCAGTGGCTCCTTTAAATTTCAGCCACTATTGCACTACATTTTAGTAGAGATTTTTCATACGTTGCTACAGTCTTAAATGTGCGAAGTTCCCAGTCGTGCTAGAACACAAAACTTTCTAGCTAAATTTATCCATGAATGCAGATGAACCAAAAGGTCACTTGCATCCCGCTGCTAAATCCCACAAAAACAGCTGTAAATCCGTGACCGTTTTCACAGATTAGTATATAAGACTCTAAAGGTGCCCTTTTACTAAAGTGTGCTAAATGGTTAATGTGCATTTTAGCATGCAGTAGCTGTAAGTGCAATGCCATGGTAACTATTACCATGTTGGTATGACAGTTATCGTATGCTAATTCCCTCGTTAATTGCTCATTGCACAATGGAACAGAGAATGGGCAGATTATGGGTGGAGAGCAGATGTAGATGCACATTACAGCAGGGTGGCACGATCCACTGGGCAACTGTGCACTTGCATGGGGCGGCAGTCTTGGCAGTGTGGCACGGTCAGCACTGTAAGCCCCCCTGCAGCTATCATCCGATGTCTCTCATTTTCCTTGCCCCCCCTTGCAGCCATCACCGATGTCGCTCTCTTTCCTTGAACTACCCCCAAGCAGCCATCACTCGATGTTTTTCTTTCTTTCATTTCCCGCTCCCAGACCCCCGCAGCCAGAACCCACTGTCTAACCAGAGTTTTTTCCTGACAGTGTGGTGGACAGGAAGCTAAATACAGTTTAGGACTTTGAAGCTCATGCATGTGCTGCATGTCTGACGCATGCATGGCCCCCAAAGCCCCGTGCTGATTTTTAGGGGCGTTTCGGCCTTCCAACCCGAAGAAAAAGCTGTCTTCATCAAAAAGCAACACATCACCCTTTGAAATTTCTCAAGGCCCACATCTGAGTAGGCCTCCTACCGCAGAGGTATCAAGGGAGTAACCAGAGAAAGAACTACTAATCTCAAAAGTGTGGGTATTTCCTTGGTTCTCACTATTCTCAATCTAAGTAGACTCTTCGAGCACAACCAAAGTGAGAGAAGTTGCAGAAGGCCGATCCCACTCCTCAGACAAAACCTGGGGCAGGGTTTTGACTGTTTTTTGCAGAGCATAGTAAATGAACGAAATGATGCCAGATAAAGGCCAGCATGGTCTATTTGGTCTGGCCAGTAAGGTGGCTAGAGCTGTAGAGCTGCAACCGACGCTCTGTGCAGGTTACTCTCCTCTATGCCTTTAAGGTTGCACCTGCCACTCTAGGCATGCTACCCTTCTCTGTTTATGAAGTTATTTACGCTTGCTTTGATTCCATCGTCTGCTAGGTAGTGATCTTTGGAACAGAAGGGGTCTGAATCACTTGTGTTTTATGTTTTGATATACACCTTCTCGAATGCTGTTGCACATGGTTATTGATAAATGTTTAAAATAAATAAATAAATCCCTTCTGTCTGTCCCATGCCATTTTGAATTCTGTTACCGCTTTTGCTCTCATCACCTCTTTCCACCACCCTTTCCATGAAAAACTATTTCCTGATGCTGCTTTTAAATTTACCTCCTTGCAGGTTGATTTTATGCTTCTAGTTTTACATCTTTTCCATCTTTGAGAAAAGTTTGTTTGTTCATTAATACTCTAAGTATTACAGTTTATTTATTTAGCTGTTTTTCTATACTGCTTTATCAACCTGTCAAAGCGGTTTACATGTTAACAATTGAACATGAACAAACAAGTTACATGGAATGCGTTAGAAAACATAAGGAACATATAGAACAGGATGAATGAATTCAGAGGAGTCAGATAATACAGTACAACTATATACAACCTATGGGTTGAGCAAGTAACTAACTAAGGCATAGTCGGTGGGGGGATAAAGGTGAGTGGTAAAGTATGAATTGTTCAGGAAGGCCATCTGTGGATGGGGTTCCATCTGTATCCTATCTCGCTTTTTCCAAAGTATTCAAGTCTCTTCTCAAATGTCTTCTGGAGCAGGACCCATATCATTTTGGTTGCCTTTCTCTGAACCGTTTCAAGTCTCTTTCATTTTTTTTGTACTTTAGAAAATTGTTTCAATAAAAATAAACAGTACATGTCAAACAAGTAGGTGTACATCTGCTCAAATATAATCATCATAAAGTAAGTAAAATTCTTTAAAAGCAAAATATACTCCAGCAATTACACCAAAATCTTCTTATGGACATAATCAGGTGGCGAGACAGCATATTGTGCCATTCTATTGATAAATTGGTTCCATCTGTTACCCCTCTGCCTCACTAAACAAAGTAACAACGAGTAACAGAAAACCACAAGTCCTCAAATTGGGAAACCCACAATTTGGACAGAGTAGTAATGTTTTCTATCTCATAGATGTTTCAAATCTTTTTCTACCACTCAGTCCTCCCCGAAGGATGGGCAGTTTTCTACTTTGTTGCAATAGCCATTCTGGTCTCCAAGATCAAGTAAATTAAGTCATTCCTGTAAGTGGCGCAAGGATCCAAGTATGGATCATATCCCAAGAGGCAAAATGAGTAGTCCATTGGAAGATCCCGCCCCACAGTTTGTGAGGTGGTATTACATACCATCTGCCAAAAATTAAATTTGTGGACAGGGCCACTGTATGTGCTTAGTGGAGCTCTGCACCCTGCAGCCTCTTTAGCATTTATCCGACTCATCAGACGTGATCCGAATTATCTGCAACAGAGTCAAGTAAGTTCTAAATAGTATCTTGTACTACAAATCTAAATAAGATATACCATACTGGGTCAGACCAAGGTCCATCAAGCCCAGTATCCTGTTTCCAACAGTGGCCAATCCAGGTCACAAGTATCTAGCAGGTTCCCAAAAAGACGCACAAGTTCCACTATGCTTGTATTGGGGTAAGCAGTGGATTTCCCGGGTCCTCTTTAATAATGGTTTATGGCCCTTTTTTCCAGGAACTCGTCCAAACCTTTATTAAACCCAGCTACACTAACAACTTTTACTACATCCTCATGTAATGAATTCCAGAGTTTGATTACGCATTGAGTGAAAAATATTTTCTCTTATTAGTCTTACATGGATTATATTTTGGTTCAATGCATGTCCCCTAGTCTTTCTACTTTTTTATGGCGTAAACAATTGATCTACATTTACCTGTTCCACTCGATTCTTTAATTTATAGACCTCTATCATATCTCCTCTCAGCTGTCTCTTTTCCAGGTTGAAGAGCTCTAACCTTTTAAGTCTCTACTCATAGGGGTATCCTTCCATCCCCTTTACCATTTTGGTGGCTCTTCTCTGTACCTTTTCTAATTCCACTATATCCTTTTTTAGATACACAATATGCAAGGTGCAGTCGCACCATGGAACGATACAGAGGCATTATAATATCCTTTGTTTATTCCCCATTCCTTTCCTTATGATTCCTAGCATTTTATTTGCCTTCTTGGCCGTTGTTGCACACTGTGCGGGGGATTTCAATGTGCTATCCACGATGATGCCTAAATCTTTTTCCTGGGTGTGATTCCTAATGTGGAACCCTGTATTGTGTAACCATAGTTTAGGTTGTTCTTTCCTAGGTGCATAACTTTGTACTTGTCCACATTAAATTTCATCTGCAATTTGGAGGTCCAGTCTTCCACTATATCAATGTCCTCTTGCAATTTTCCACAATCCTCTTGGGTTTTAACAACTTTCAATAATTTTATGTCATCTGCAAATTTGACTACCTTACTTGTTACAGTCAAACCTCGGTTTTCGTATGCCCTGGTTTTCGTACGATTCGGTTTTCGTTGACTTTTTTCATCAAGATTTTGTTTCGGTTTTCGTACGTTGTCTCGGTTTTCGTACAGCATTTTACCCCCCCCCCCCCCCGTACCTGCCATGGATTAGCGTGAGCCAGCGATCTCCCACGGAGCTTGAGCCAGCGATTCTGCGGGACCTCTGGGGAGCCGAGGAGTTCAACGCTCCAGCGTGGCCTGCCCGAAACTGCTTCCTGCCCCGGACTCTCCCCCGATTGACGTCTGCCTGCTGCCTCTTCCCCTGCACATCCCTTGAACCGGGACAGGAGCTGGTGACCGAATCTGCTTCTCCTTGGCGGCCCAGTCTCCCGCCGGGGCCCCTGCCCTCCCGATTGGATTCTGGGTGTCCTGCAGGCCTGCACACGCGGCCTCTCCTTGAAACCTTGCAGTCTGCAGCTGCAGGCTCCTGCTGGCACAGCCCCACGCTGTTCTCTGACTCTCACCTGTGTCAGGCTACTACCTTAGGGGGGCCGGAGGCAGCCTAAGACTCTCTGTCCCACTGTTTCTCAACTGCCTGCTGCTTGGCTGACACTGCCTCTCCACCTCTCCCGACACTGTGTAGGAGTGGCTGCCCTACAGGCTGGTGTGACTTCGGGCACTGTCCTCTTTCTGGTGCCCTTACTTTTGCTGACATTGGCACTACCTCTCCTGACACTGTGAGCTTGGTAACTGGGTGTGATGGCTGCTAAGTTAAAAGGCAGGCTGGAGCCCCGATTGTGCAGACGGCCAAGATGGCTGTTCCCACCTCCGCTGCTGGTGGTGATTGCTCGATCCCCAGAGGGGAGAGCAGCTGGAGCTGGCTGGAGTGCGTCCCATATGCCAACAAAAGTCTTCAATAAAGGTAAAAGTGATGTTACATGCTCATTTATCCATTTCATTAGTCATTTATATGTATTTCTCATTGTTTTCTGTATGTAAAAAGATAGTTATTCTCTATAAAATGTATTTTTTGTCAATATTTTTGGGTGTCTGGAACGGATTAATTGAATTTACATTATTTCTTATGGGAAATCTTGCTTCGGTTTTAGTCCGTTTCGGTTTTAGTCAGACTTTTTTGAACGGATTAATCATGAAAACCGAGGTTTGACTGTATTCCCATTTCCAATTTAGCCATACCCTCTGTTTTCTATCTTTTAACCAGTTCCTGATCCATAATAGTACACAGGCTCCTATCCCATGACTTTTTAATTTGGGCAAGAGTCTCTCATGAAGGACTTTGTCAAAGGCTTTCTGAAAATTCAGATACACTATATCAACCGGCTCACCCTGGTCTGTTTATTCACATCTTCAAAAAAATAACAGATTAGTAAGACAAGACTTTCCTTGGCTAAATCTATGTTGGCTTTCTCAAATTAAACCATGACTATTTACATGTTCATTAATTTTATTCTTTATAATGGTTTCTATCATTTTGTCTGGTATTGACGTCCGGCTCACCGGTCTGTAGTTTCCCAGATCACCCCTGGAACCCTTTTGAAAAATTAGCATTACATTAGCCATTCGCCAGTCTTCAGGTATTACAGATGATTTTAATGATAGTTCACAGATTATTAATAGTAGGTCTGCAATCTCATCTTTCAGTTCTTTCAACAGCTTCAGATGTATACCATCTGGTCCAGATGATTTGCTACTCTTTAGTTTATCAAATAGTTGTAATACATCTTCCCGGTTTATCAATATTTCTTTCAATTCTTCCAATGCATCACCTTTAAATACAATTTCAGTCATGGGTAATTTCCCTACATCTTCTTCAGTAAAAACCGAAGCAAAGAATTCTTTCAGTCTCTCTGCTATGGCCTTGTCTCCTCTTAGTGCTCCTTTTACCCCTCTATCATCTAATTGTCCAATTGACTCTCTCACAGGTTTTTTGCTACGAATGTACTTGAAAAAGATTTTATTATGCATTTTTGCTTCCGCGGCAAGGTTTTTTTCAAATTCTCTCTTTGCCTGCCAAATCAATACCTTGCATCTAAATTGCCAGTGCTTATGTTGTTTCCAGTTTTCATCATTTGACTCCTTTTTCCATTTCCTGAAAGATGTTTTTTGGCTACAACAGCCTTTCTGACCTCACCTTTAAACCATGCTGGCAGTTTTTTGGACTTCCTTCCATTTTTCTTAAAGCATGGAATACAGCTGGTCTAGGCTTCTAAGATAGTATTTTTAAACAACGTCCATGCTTGATGTAAATCTTTCACCTTTGCAGCTGCTCTTTTTAATTTTTTCTTAACTATTTTTCTCATTTTATCATAGTCTTCCTTTTGAAAGTTAAAAGGTAATACTGTGGATTTCCTTGCTGTCCTTCCTCCATTTATTAATTCAAATGCGGTCATGCTTTGATCACTATTGCCAAGTGGCCCAAACACCCTTATCTCTTGCACCAGATCTTGTGTTCCACTAAGCACTAGGTCCAAAATGGCTTCTCCTCTTGTCAGTTCATGAAGCAGCTGCTCCAAGAAGCAGTCATTTATTTCATCTAGAAATTTTATCTCCCTAGCATTCCTGCCCCAGTCAATATTGGGGTAATTGAAATAACTTATTATTACTGTGTTGTAACTTTTGTTAGCTTCCCTGATTTCTTTGAGCATTTTATCATCTATTTGTTCATGCTGGCCAGGCAGTTGTTAATACACCCCCACTGCAATCGTCTTCCCCTATGCAGTAGACAATGAGCTGCTCTTAAAGCCTGACCATATACCCTGCTGTACAGTATCTCTTTGGGCCAATCGAGCCCCACATCATTCTCCCATTGCTTTTGGTAATGGAGATTGATCTTCCCCAATGCTCCTTCCAGGGCCTTATAAAAATAAGAGTAGTCCTCAATGTTGTGAATCTTGTGAAAAACCTTCTCCACTGGTTTAAGCAATGCTAAACAGTCCCGTCTGTACTGGTGCAGAAAATGTTTCAATTGGAGTCAGGGAAAGATTGGAACTGACAAACCCTGTATCTTTGCCTCAAGTTGCTGCTTCAAACCAAATCTTCTGCCTTCTATAAAGCCAATGATTTTCATCAACCCCTCATTTTGCACCCAGAGAATGTAAGCAGGGCTCTCCGATCCTGGGGAAAATAGCTGATTACTAATTATAGGAAGCAAGAGGGAGTACCTTTCCTTTAAATTTACTTTACCTAAAACCTCCTGCCAATTATGCAACACTGGACCTAAAAGAGGATTCTTAGAGAGTGCAAGTCAAATCCGCTCACACTGAACAAATAAACAAGCGCCCAAGTCTGTAGTGCCCACTAATTTATTTTCCATTGAGACTTAATGTCTCTCTCGATTACCTTCAAACCAACACCATGATACCCATATCTGGGAAGCTAAACAGTAATTCTTAAAATTAGGCACTGCAAGGTCCATTGGTTTCCATGGTTTTGTCAGAACGTTTAAAGCTACCCTGGGTCTGTGACCTGCCCTTAAGACAATAGTGAAAAAACTATTTAAGGCCTTAAAGAAATTGAGAGACACATAACAAGGAAGCATGGTGAACAAAAAGATCAGACGAGGTAAGATATTCATTTTAATTATGTTTATTGGTATTTGTTATACCACTCTTTGTAAGCAGACAGGGCAGTGTACAAAATAAAATCACATTAAATATAAAAAGAAAAGCAGAAATGAACTATAATAAAGACAGAACAGAGGAGAATAGAGAGAGAATAACCATTCAGAAGAGAGGGGACAATAATACATTTATAAGCCAGTGTAAGGCAAAGTCCGCAGTATCCCTAGGCCAAAGTCAGACTGAAGGCCTGTTTGAAAAGATATGTTTTTAGAAGGGATTTGAATTTGGAAAATGAATGTTCCATGAGGATGTAGGACAGAAGGCAGTTCCAGAGGGACCGGGCTACGCAGGAGAAAGCAGACCATCTGGTTATTTCATATTTCATCCAAGATGGTGGAGGCTGAACAAGTCTATTATCTTGTAGGAAATGAAGACAGTGGGAAGGCACATAAGGATTAGTAAGCGGGAAAAGATACAGGGGAGCACGGGTGTGTAGGGCTTTGTAGGTCAAAATAAGGATTTTATATTGAAAATGTTGAGTAATTGGGAGCCAGTGATACTGAATAAAGAGCAGGATTATGTGGTCAAATTAATTGGCAAGGGCAAGGGCACAGATAGAAACATTGAAACATAAAAACATAGAAATATGACGACAGAAAAAGACCACATGGCCTATCTAGTCTGTCCTTCCATAACAACTACAACAGCCCCTTTTTACCTTTAGAGATCCTCTGTGTTTGTCCCATGCTTTTTTGAATTTAGTTACTGTCCTCATCTCTACCACCTCCACTGGGAGACTATTCCACGGATCCACTACTCTTTCCGTAAAGAAATATTTTTGCATATCACTCCTGAATCTATCTCCCTTTACCCTCATCCCATGTCCCCTCGTAGCAGAACTTGCTTTCAATTGAAAGAGGCTCTCTCCCTGAACATTTATGCCACGGAGGTATTTAAACATCTCAATCATATCACCTCTATTCCGCCTTTCCTCTAAGATGTACATATTAAGATCCTTCAGTCTGTCCTCATATGCTTTATAATGAAGACCACTAATCATTTTAGTAGCCACCCTCTGCACCGACTCCATCCTGTTCACATCCTTTTGAAGGTGCGGTCTCCAGAATTGCACACTATACTCCAAATGAGGTTGCACCAAAGACTTATACAGAGGCATTATCACCTCCTTTTTTCTGCTAGCCATTCCTCTCCGTATGCACCCAAGCATCCTTCTAGCTTTTGCCATCGCCTTTTCTACCTGTTTAGCTACTTTAAGATCATCAGACACAACCACGCCTAGGTCCCGCTCTTCTTTAGTGGACAAAAGTACTTCACCCCCTATACTATATTGCTCCCTTGGATTGCTGCAGCCCAAATGCATGACCTTACATTTTTTAACATTAAATCCCAGCTGCCAAATTCTAGACCATTCTTCAAGCTTAGCTAGATCCCTCCTCATGTTATCTACCCCTTCCTAGGTGTCTACTCTATTGCAGATTTTGGTATCATCCGCAAAGAGGCAAATCTTACCTGAAAGCCCTTCCGCTATATCACTAACAAAGATGTTAAAAAGATATCTGTGTTCTGAATTGACTGCAACCTCTTCAGCTGGAAGAGGAGGAGACCAGAGAAAACAACATTACAGTAGTCAAGACGCGAAATGGCAGTACTGAGTAGAAATGGAAAGCATGAAATCTATGTAAGGATGAGAAGGTGGATCTAGTGAGATGACCAATGTGAGCCTGAAAGGAGGGACCCAAATCTATGTGAACATCCAGGTATTTAAAGGAAGGGTGTAGGGAAATGGGGGTGGGACCAATGGACAGGGCCAACGAAGGAGCTGAGTTGGATCCGGTAATTCAGGTGGCAGTGGATTTGGAGAGGGTTGAGTTTAAGAGAGTTGGAGTGTAGCCAGGAAGAAAAGCTCACTAGGGCTGCATTGATTACAGAAAGATTTGGGGAGGAGCTATCAATGCGGGCAATTAGCAGAATATCATCTGCATGCATGTAAAACAAAATGCCAAAGGACTGAATGAGGTTAACCAGGGGACTAAGGAAAATGTTGAAAAGTACTGGGGACAGCACTGAACCCCCAAGGGACACCACAAGGAAGGGAGTAGGGGGCAGAAATGGAGCTGTGCAAATTGACTTGGTAGGTCCTACTGAAAAGCAATGAGGCAAACCAAGAAAGAACATTGTCCCAAAAACCGATGTCGAACAGGCGAGAAAGAAGAAAGCTATGGTCAACTAAATCAAAAGCGGCAGTAAGGTCGAGGGAAATGGTTAAAGTGAAAAAATCTTGATCGTGAATACAGTGAAGATCATTGTGGACTGCTGTCAGAATGGTTTTGGTACTATGGAAAGAGTGGAATCCGGATTGGCGAGGAAGTAGAATGAGGGAGTGAGATAGGATGGCGAGTTCATCCAATTTATTTTTATTTATTTATTTATTTATCAAGTGTTCTATATTGCCTTATCATTAATTCAAAGCGGTTTACATGGAATAAATACAGCAAGGAGAAATTTCACTTACCGTTAATTTCCTTTTCTGGAATCCTGCTAGACCAGTCCAGACAAATGGATTAAGTCCCCCTGCCAGCAGATGTTAGAGACAGAGACAAACTAGCAGAAGCTTGATTGGTTGAGCCCTGGTAGACATATAGCTGTACCCCTAGAGGTCACCCTCAGTATACTCTGACAAAGCCATGAAACAGTCACTGAATAAGGCATGATACCCAAACAACTGAGCGCTGCTCTCATGCAAAGGCCAGAACTATAGATTATAGTTCATTTTACTTGATATACAGCCTATAGCAGGCAGCAGCTAGGTTGTCAAGGAAGTGACATGAAGCAACAACCCTTCATGAGGTGCGGCAATGAATGAACTGCAGCATAAGAATGTGAGCATAGGCTGTCGAAAAGTACCCAGAACGGGTGGGTCCTGGACTGTTCTAGCAGGATTCCAGGAAAGGAAATTAACAGTAAGTGAAATTTCTCCTTCCAAGTCATCCTGCTAGACCAGTCCAGATAAATGGGAAGTACCCAAGCTAACCCATTTCAGAGCGGGAAGAGACAGCAGCTGCCACCACACTGGCACCAAACTGCATCATATCGCACGCTTGGAGATCAAGGCGATGGTGCCCAGGTTGTGAGCCCTTTGCTCATGGTGCTGCTTCAGACCGGGTAGAGTGGGTCGTGAGCCCCATGGGCACCAGCTTACCCTGGAGGATGTAGTCTGACTCAATGGTTGTGCAGAGCCATTTGTAATGGAGGCTGTGGAGGCCACAAGCCCCTTCTGAGGCCCCGCAAACAGTACAAATGGAAATCGGATTTGCTAAAGGAATTGGTGACCCCGGAGAGCGCTGTAGCACCCTACTGAGATCTATGGTGCAAAGTCCTCTATTGATGCCCACATTTTTTTCTTGAAAGGCAGGAAACAAAATCATCCAGTTTGAGTGAAAAGGTGTAACCACCTTAGGCAGGAAGGAAGGCAACACCCAGAGGGACATGCAACAGGGAGACTTTCCTGGCCAAGATTAATGGCTACTAGAAATGCCGTCTTGAGGGACGAGTCCCGGAATGAGGTATGTTTGAGCGGCTTGAAGAATGCCCGGATAAGGCCCCGAGGACCAAGCACCCACATACCCCTGAGAAAGCTAGCAACTTCTGCAGGAGACACCATTGAGCGTCCTTCAAACAGGTTAATGCAGAGACCTGAACCCAGAGAGAGCCTAGGGCCAGACTAGAGTTGAGAGCGTTCTGAAGGAATTACAGAATGTCCAGGATCTAAAAGGCGCTGCCAAAAGCACCAAGACTCAAGGATGCCACATTCTCATGTAGACTAAATATGTAACGGGCCGTCCTGCCTTGGACAGGAGAGCCACTACCTGTGTCGAGTGACCTTTGTAACTCACCCAGCGTCTTTCAAGCGCCAGATCATAAGTGAGTAGGGAGCAGTATCGGCCATGGTGATTGGACCTTGCCGCAAGAGACCTTTCTGAGGAAGGGAGATGACTGGGTTAGTCGAACAGGATCAGCATACTACGGCCGCTGAGGCCAGTCGCATGACACGAAGATCACCATGCCAGAATGAGCTTCGATCCGATGAAGAATCCTCCCATGCAGGACAAAAGGAGGACACATGCACAATAGGGGAGCAGAAGGCCAGGACTGAACTAACGCTTCCAGGCCCCAAGGCCCATGCTCCTTCCACTGACTGACAAAGGCCTGTGTCTTGGTGTTCTGTGCCAACGGCCTGAGATCCACTTTGGGTAACCTCCAGGTGCGAACTATTTCTGGAAATGCCCAGGAGGCTAGTTCCCAGTTGTCAGGATCTACAATGTGACAGCTGATGCAAGCCGCTCGCACGCCGCCCATCCCCACAATGTGCCGTGCCGACTCGTCGATGACACTCCATCCAGGGGAGGAGAAGAGCCATCTCCCTGGCCATTCCTGGACCATTTGTTCCGTGCTGTCAGTTTAAAAAGGACACCGTCATAGCATGGTCGGAAAGAAAGTAGACCGCTTTGGATCGAAGGAGAGGCAGGAAGTGCAGC
This sequence comes from Ichthyophis bannanicus, assembly GCA_033557465.1. NCBI lineage: Eukaryota > Metazoa > Chordata > Amphibia > Gymnophiona > Ichthyophiidae > Ichthyophis > Ichthyophis bannanicus. The sequence goes on along the minus strand of CM066036.1, from coordinate 864,144,917 downwards.
AAGGCAAGGCGGACCGCCTGGGCTTTTAAGCAGTTGATCTTCCAGCATGCTTCCTGAGGCGACCAGGTCCTCTGAGCCATCTGAGATGGGCAAAGTGCTCCGCCGCCCGAGAGACTGGTGTGAGTGTTTACTAAAAGAGAATGCCCCAAAGCAGATGGGCTGCTGAATGCCACCATAGAAGACTACATCACGTAGCATAAGGGGGGAGAGGCGACAGTCATAGACCACGGAAACCAGGGACAGCGGGACGGACAGGAGTGTTGAAAGCTCCGGCAGGAGTGTTGAAGGCTCCGCATGTAGGCTTTGGTCCATGGGATAAACAATGGTGGCCACCATGGACCTTAGGGTCTGAGGTTAGTCACACACGCGCGTGCAGCTCTGTAGGAGAAAGAGTTGAAGGTGTGCAGAGTGCTTGAGAAAATGTTTTTTGGTTCAGGGATACCTTGCTAAGCCAATTTGACTAGTGCTCCAAGAAACTCCACAGTTTGGGGTGGCCAGAGGCAACCCTTGGAATAATTGACCACTCAACCGAGGCTCTCCGAGAAGGTGACCAGCCAGGCGACTGTCTGACTGGCTTCCGACATGGAACTTGCGTGAATGAGCCAGTCATCCAGGTATGGGAGGACTTGAATGTGCTGTTTGCACAAGGCTGCCGCAGCCACCACAATGACTTTGCAGTCTTCAGGCCAAATGGCAGAACGCAAAACTGAAAATGCTGCCCAAGCGTGGCAAAGCGCAGAAAATGCCAGTGATCCTCCCGGAGAAGAATATGTAAATATGCTTCCGCTAGGCTGGACGAGGCAAGGAATTATCCCATAAGGGCTGCTTGAATTATTGGACATATAATTTTCATGTGAAAAACCAGCACATGAAGGGCCCAATGGACCACCTTGAGACCCAGACTCTGCTGAAAGGACCCCTCCTTATTGGATACCACAAAGTAAATGGAATAACGAGCACAGTCCCTCTTTGCGAGTTGGACTGGTCGAATGGCTCAAAGAAACTGCAGACGCTGGAGGGTGGATTGTATGGCTGCCCTCTTTCGGGACGCTCCACTGGGTGAAACTAGGAAGGCTTCTTGGATGGGAGAGCATAGCCTTGGCTGACGATGTTGAGGACCCATTGATCGAAGGCCATGTGGGCACACTGCTGGGAAAAGGCATCCACCCTCCTCGTATTGGCGGCGATGTAGGCATCCCATCCTTTCTTGACTCCCTGAAGGACTGTGACCTTTGACCAGCATGAGGTCACAGCAAAGGCCTTTCCACGGCATGTAAAGGACCGCGGCTTGCCTTCCAATAGCTGCTGTGGCTTGACTTCCCCAAGGTCCTTGACAAGCTTGTCAAGATCTTCACCAAGGAGCCACTTGCCTTGGAAAGGGAGCTTAGAGAGGCACGCCTTAAAGGCTGGATCAGCCGACCATTGACAAAGCTAGAGCAATGTAGGAGCGCATAGGCCACCAGACCTCTACAAACTTATGCCTGAGTGGAGTTTCCTATCCTAATGATCCGAAAGGGCCGCACCCCCTTCAACCTGAATAGCGATGTGCTTAGTGACAGCAGTCACCAGAGCAGCCATCTTCGGATATGCAAAGCACCTGTCCAGATCCGCTGGAGACCAAAGATAAAGCTGTCCCTAAGGTAGTGCTGTCCCAGATGGCGAGCCATATGCATCAGGTGAATCGCACTTCTGAGATACCATCTGCTAGGGCTCCGGTGGAAAAGGGAAAACCCTAGCGGGCTTCTAACTGCATCGCAGGAGAGCCCTGGCAGGAAAAAGAAGGCCCTGGTGGGCTTTGGAATGCCCTGCAGGAGAGCTCCGGTGGGAAAAGGCTTTTGAATGCCCTGCAGGATCAAATCGGCCCGAGAGAACGCTTGAGGCCGACTGCTCTAGAGGATCAGTGAGGTGTAAGCCGTCCATTACTTGAACAATCAGAGCAGGGAGTTCATCCTTGCGGAACAGGTGGATATCCTGTGTGCTGTCTTGCTCATCAGCTCACCATCCTCCCAGTCAGAGGCACCCAGGCTATCCTCGGCTGACAAGGCTTCTTCATCTGGGAAATCAGGTGCATAGGCGGCCGCAGCCCAAGAAAAGTTCCTTGAGAGGATGCCCCGTGTTCCTAAGAACTCACTCCTTCTGAGAACGCTTCCGGGACCTCAACGTAGAGTCTAGCGAGGTTCTGTGGACTGAACAGGCCTCCAAGCCAGAGATGACAGGGTCCACATGCCAAGGGTCCAAGTCTAAGGAGCACTAGAAATTGTTGTGAATCTTGGTTCTGAGAAGACTGAGATGGGTTTTGAGGCAGCAGCGTCTGAGCCGGAGGATCAGCAGGCTGAGGGAGGAGGAGGCAGGGAGGAGCTACCCTGGAGACCACTGGGGGTGACAGAGCAGCGGGACCCCCCCATCGCTGCCTACTGACTGTGCAAGAAGACTCCCTCAGGTAAGTAAAGACTCACCCGGGTAAGCGGAACAGGCCAAGCAACCCCTGTGATGTAAGTATTTCCGCTTGTAGCTGTAGATAGTACACTTCTGAAGGAGGAGGGCACTGAAAATAAAATGTTCCCCCCCGAAATAATGTTACACAAAAGGAGAAAGAAAACGCTGCGGCTCTTGCAGGCTGCACAGCAAACTTTCCCACTCCAAACCAGCCACCGTGGCTGAGAATGCCGCGCAGCTCTGACATTTAAAATGGACGCTGCCCCCCCCCCCCCCCCCCGTGGCTGAGGAAATGGCTGCCGCACACGCCGGATCAGTCCGAACAAAAAGGCGGGAAGCAGAGAAACGTAAACACAGCAGTGCGGAAAGCAGGGCAGTGCAGCCGCAGCAGTCTCAAAGTAAATTCAAACTCCCCGTGTCCTCTTGGAGAAGCAGGAGAGCCAAGGCAGGAGCAGTATTGCAAGAGACTGACTCAGAGCGCTTAGCAAAAAATTAAAAGGCTCTCCCTGCTGCTGGCCTACTGGAACCCCCGCTATACAAGTGCCCGGAGCCTCAGTATCCCAGAAGGTAAAGAAGAGTGGCAGACCCGGGGGGGGGGGGAGGAACTTACTCACTGTGCCCCATGCGATTGCAGGAGTAGTAGAGCAGACGCTGCAAAAAGGCTGACCAAAAACTGTTGCTGTAGCTAAGCTCCCAAGGCAGATGCTGCAAGAAGGCTGAAAACTGCTGCTGTAGCTAAGCTCTATAAGAGCAATGAAGGCTGCCACTGCTGCCGGCCTACCAGGTCCTCGTGATAAGGAAGCGGCCTTCCCTTCGAATAATGGGAGCTCGACGTCCTCTTGATCAGGAGCTCAACCAGATCCCCAAGGCGATGAGCTGGGAAATTTCAGAGGGGTACCTCCTATGTGCCCTGAAAACATCCAGCTGAAATTAATAACTTAGAAGAAAACCTGAAGAGAAAAACAGAAGAACACCAGCATCTGCTGGGGAGACAGAAAATATTGAGGGCGACCTCTAGGGGTACAGCTATATGTCTACCAATCAAGCTTCTGGTAGTTTTTCTCTGTCTCCAATATCTGATGGCAGGGGGACTTAACCCATTTGTCTGGACTGGTCAAGCAGGATGACTTGGAACAAGCTTTTACATAGAACAGGGAATTAAAACTTGGAGGACTATAAAGGTTAAGAATACATTTAACAAATGCTAACTATATACAGAGACATTGTTGTAGATTGATATGGTACTAGAACATTTCACAGTTATCTGTTATATACAGTTGTATTATTGCTATGTGGCATTTTCTTCTAGCTGGGGCCATAGTATTCAAGGAACAGATGGGTCTTTAAGGCTTTCCTGAAGTCCAATAGATCTTTGATTGCATGTATTGAAGCGGTTAGGTCGTTCCACAGCTGGGGAGCGTACAGAGAGAAAGTTCTAGTGCAAGTGGATTGCTTTGCTGTTTTGAAGCTTGGTGGAGCTACCAGGATGTTGGGGTCATCACCTCTTATTGTTCTGGTTGGACGTGCTTTCCTGATCAATTGTTGAGGAGTTGTTGGAGATAGGTTGTTTAGTATTTTGAAGATTGTTATTATGTTACTGTATTTAGTACGAATAGTGACTGGAAGTCAGTGTAGTTGGTGTAGAGTTGGGGTTATATAACTGTATTTTACCGTTCCAGTAATGATTCATGCAGCAGTGTTCTGTACCAGTTGCAATGGGAGTATTGTTTCTTAGGTAGGCCATGATAGATTACATTGCAATAATCTATTATGGGAGTTACTATGGCTTGGCATACTGTTCTGATGTCATTACCGGTTAGGAGTGGTTTAAGTTTGTGTAGAGTTCTCAACTTGTGGTATGCCGATTTGGTTGTCTTCTTTATCTGAGGTTGGAAAGTGAGTTGATGGTTGATGGTTACTCTAAGGTATTTTTATTTTATTTATTTATATATTATTTTATTTAGCTGTGCTTATATACTGCTTTTAACCAGGTCAAAGCGGTTTACAGATATATGCTAACAGGTACTTTTTATTCCTTTGTCACAATCTAAGTGTACCTGAGGCAATGGAAAGACCCCAGTCCCTCCGGCCTGAGGTTACTTGTCCCTACGTGGGAATTGAACCCTTGGCCCTCCAGCCTGAGGTAAGCTGTCCCAACCACTGAAACACTTCTCCCCCCGAATCATAGTGGGTTTACATATCTAACATATTTACAATCCTTCGTGTCCAGTTTTGCTTAGTTTTTTTTGTACCTGGTCTTCATTTATGGTGGGTTATGATGGACTCTGGTCCTAGATGTTCCTTGAACAGGTGGGATTTCAATTGCTTTTTGAATGTGGAGAGCTCCGTGGTGCATCAGATCTTTATTTGACCTCTTTTTGTTGGTTAGCATGTAGTCTAGGATCTTGAGTTAGTCTGGTAGGGAGAATTTAGTGTTTCTGGTAATGTGCATCAATTCAGATTTTTTAAAGTTTATGGAGAGATTCTGTCCTCTGAACCACTTCGATATTGATTCAAGGCATGCTGTGAATTGTGAGTAATCTGGATTATTGATGTTAATGTGGGTAAAAATCATTATATCATCTGCATATATTCTGTAGTGGATGCTGTGTTGTTTTATAATGTTGCATATTGGTTGGATATATATATTGAATAAAAATGCAGAGAGGGCTGAGCCTTGTGGAACACCTCAGCATTGAGTAAAAGGTTTAGACTGTTTGTTTTTTATTCTCACTTGCTGATTATGATGAGACAAGTAGGAGAAGAACCAGTTTAGTACTGTACCGTTTATTCCAGTATCTCAGGGTCTCTGTAGCAGAGTGTTGTGGTTAACAGAGTCAAGCGCAGCGGTGATATCTAAAAAGCATATGACAAAGCCATGTAGTATATTATCTATGCCTGTAACCAGGTTGTCCATAAGTGATGTGATCGGTGTTTCTACACTGTGATTTTGTTTAAATCCGTACTGGTGGAGGTCCAGCGGGGCGTATAAGTCTATGTTGTCCTATAGTTGATACTGTACTATCTTTTCAATTATCTTGGTTATGAATGTGAGACTTGATATCGGGCGGAAGGAGCTTGGGTCCTTTTTGTTGAGGTTATTAGTCTTCAGGACTGGTCTAATAGAGGCTTGCTTGAGTTGCGGGGGGAGGTATCATTGAGTGAGTGATAGTTTGATGATCTTTTGCAGGTATGGTATTAAATATTCTTTTGTTTGTTTAATTCAGTTAAACGGACATGGATCAATAGGTGAGGTTGTTGTGTTAATATTGGTTATAATAGAATCAAGTTGTTTTCTTGTTCGGATTTGAAATGTTTCCCATGTAGCATCCGTGGTGTGCTGTATGTTGGATTTGTTTGGTTTTTCAAGTGGTGTCTGAATATACCTCAGCTGTATGAAGTCTGCCAGGTCTTGTGGGGATATAGAGTTTGGATCATCTGGTACCGTTGGTTCCTTTATCAGACCTTCTACTATGGTGAAGAGCTCCCTTGGTCTGTTAATGGATTTCATTATTAGATTTGAGTGATATACCTTTTTTGTAGCTATTTATTGTGCTATGATATTGGGCTTGCATTTCATTGTATTTTTATTAGGTGGTGTTGACTTTTAGTTCATCTCCAAAGCCTCTCTATTCTCCGTAGTTGCTTCTTCTGTTCATTGATTTCAGTTGAGTACCAGGGGGTGTAGTGTTGCCTCCTGTTTTGGATTGGTTTGTCTGGTGCAATTGCAGCATTCTGGAGAGTCTTGTGCCAGTGAGTGATGCTGGTGTCAAAGTCTGTTGTAATTTGGTGTAGTTCCGGTAGCACTTCTTCTAAGAATTTATCGTTGTTGAAACTTCAGAATCTCCTGCGCTCCTTGAGGGTTTGCTCAGGTGTGTTATTCGTTATCGGGAAGATTATGGAGAAGTTGATCATGTGATGGTCAGACCATGGGATTGGGATGACTATTATGTGTGACACAAGGTTTTTGGTGTAATATTGGTTCGGTGCAAAGATGAGGTCAAGGGTTCCTCCCTTGTGGGTAGGGGAATCAATTACTTGATTGTAATGGAGATCATTCATAGCATCTAAAAAGGAATCTACTATTTGGGTAGGCAGAGATGGGAGGTTAGGGTCCCCTAGGATAATTAGAGGCTTATTGTGGGTGGTATGGAAACAGACTTGTTCTAGAATGGTTGAGAGTTCCTCTTCAGTTGCACTTGGGACTCTGTAAATAAGGCACAGCACTAGTTGTTTGTTTGATATAGTTTTATGTTGCTTTCTTCGGATTGGAAGGAGGATATGGTGTTAAATCTTAGGTGTGACTTAGCAATGACTAATATGCTGCCACCTCTTTGTGAGGGTCTTTTGGAATTGTGTATTGTATATTGTTGTGAGGTGATTTGGTTTAAGATGATGTTATCTGTGTCAGCAAGCCATGTTTCGGTGATACACATAATGTCAATGTTCTGATTCTGTATGTAGTCCAATATTGTATTGAATTTATTGCGGATTGATCGGGCGTTAACTAAAGCACAGTTGAGGGAGGTATAATGTAGTGTTTTGGTTAAAGTTAATTCCTCATAGGTAGACGGGGTTATTTGGATTAATCTACGAGGTCTGTTTTGGTGACTTGGGTTTAGATTAATGTTTATCTTGTTGGGTGGATATCTACAGTACTTGATTGTACAAGAGATATCTGGTAGATGAGAGACAGTAGGTAGGCTGCACCAGCATTTGTATATCTGCTCTTAAGGAGCAGGAGTAGGAGGAGGAGTATAAGCATTATGTTTCTACCCATAGTGTATCTTTGGGTTGGTGTGTTAGTTGGAAATTGGGATGGTTTATTCTATGTATGGAATGCGAGGTAGTAGTTTGAGTCTTGTTAAATTCAGCAGCATGGATCAATAGTTACTCACATTTCCATCGGCTTCTGAGGCTTGTGCGAAAGCAGTCTGGTAGGTGGCACTACATAATCTGCATGTGGATCCAGACTCCCCCCTGCCCCAAGCAACTATGGCAACCATGGTATTTCGTTTGTTGTACAGATGAATCCTGTTCAGTGGGATGGTGTTTTCAGGCAACTGTTTTTGGCGGTGGTATGAGCAGGCAGTTTATACAGATTTCAAATGCCCCATCAAGTGCCCCGCTCAAGGGCCATGCCTAAGGGCCCTCTGGCGAGGCCCCCAGGCGCAAGTCCGCCTGCTGACACATCTTCTTTTAAAGTTTGGCGTGTTGGGCCCAAATTGGCCATGTGATGGAGAATGGGAGGGGTTTCAGCTGTCTTGCTGCCGATCGGGGCTCTCGGTGGAGAGGAAAGTCCTTTTGCGCCTGCTGGCGCTTCTTCTTTTAAAGTTTGGCGCGTTAGGCCCTGATTGGCCATGTGATGGACAGCGGAAAGGGTTTCAGTGTCCCGCTCTGTCTTGCCGCAGATCGGGGCTCCCGGTGGAGGGGGAGGTCCTTCTGCTCCTGCTGGTGCTTCTTCTTTTAAAGTTAGAGATGAATTAAAGATTAGAGATGGAACAGTAATGAGCCGGGCCTGACAGGTCCAATTTAGGGCCTTTCAACAGTAGACGGACTAAGGTCTTTTTCCAGGCAGTGGGGACAGAACCTGCGGATAGACTGGATTCAACCATAGAATGAACACAGGAGGTAAGACCTAGGGAGTCTTTGGATAACCAGGATCAGGGAATAGGGTCTAAAGGACAGTTGGATTTCCTAGTGGATAAGTTAAGTTTGAATAATGTTTCATGCAAGATCGGGGCAAAATTGCTCCAAGTGTGAGCAAGACCAGGCCTAGGGGAACCTTGGAAAACTGGAGGGGCAAAAGTCCATTGAACTGGAAGTCCAAACCTGGCTATTGTAACCTTAGAGACAACACAGGTAGCTAGGTCATCGGGAAAAGGAACAGTGGAAGGGAGGGCCCAGGAGGAAGAGTTAAGGGTGAAGAGGTGTGAGGCAATGGAGAAGATGAATCGGGGATTCCACGTGGAGGCATTTATGAGAGCTGAATAATGATTCCTCTTGGCTAATAAGATTTGAGCCCTATAATGACAATGGCGCTCCTGAAAAAGTAAAAGAGAGGTGTATCCCTGGCCTTCTGCCAAGACCTTTCAGCAGTTGTGAGCTGCCTCTTTAGAAGACGCAAACCAGGGTAGTACTAAGGGGCTGAGGGGCGAGCAGAGTGGTGGAAATGAGATTGTGGGGCAATGAGGTCCTGCTGATGGGCAAGAGTGGAGTACCATAAGTCTGCTCGTTGATTTAGGGGAAGGGAAAGAACTGTTGTGAGAAAAGGCAGTCTGCTGGAGGAAAGAGAGCCAGAGTATCTGGAGTGAGGTGTTGATTACCGGAAGGGGGTCTAGCAGAAGGAGGGGGATGAATGAAAGGCATCCTAGAAGGAACTAGAAGGAGGAAATGGTCAGTCCATGGCAACAAGAGCAAAGAGAAATTATTAGGATGGAAGAGAAAATCGCGCTGTGTCAGGACTAAGTCAAGGATGGTCCCGCTGAGTGGGTGCGGCCAGGAACATGTTGGAAAAACCCATGATCTCATTAACAAGGAAGCAGACAAATTTCTACATCTTGCTAGATCTTCTTTAAATTGCATCAAAATAGGGGCAAAATGGAGACAATATAACTCCTCCAAGTTATTCGGAACAGTAATACCTAAATAACAAAATCTAATATAAGTCCACTGAAATGGAAAAAAAGGCTTAATCTGCTCCATCAGGAAAGATGAGGCATTGAGTGGCATCAAAATCAACTTTGATTCATTACTTTGTAACAAGAGATTGTTCTGTACAGATGACATTCCCTCATAAACACTGGTATGGAGGTCAGAGAAGTCTGTAAAAAACAGAGTGACATCTCCATCTAATGCTATTTTATGACCTCCCCTTCGAACCATGCATTGTCGATATCTGAGGTGAACCAAATTATCTGGGCAAAAGACCCCAATGCCAGGGCAAACAGTAAAGGAGATGGAGGGCATCCCTGCCTCGTGCCAGCCCTGAGTGAAACAAAGAAACATGATGGCAGAAAAAGACCACATGGCCTATCTAGTCTGCCCTCCCATATCAACTACAATAGTCCCGTTTTTACCTTTAGAGATCCTCTGTGTTTGTCCCATGCTTTTTTGAATTCAGATACTGTCCTTGTGTCCACCACCTCTACTGGGAGACTATTCCATGCATCTACTATTCTTTCCATAAAGAAATATTTCCACATATTACTTATGGAAACATAGAAATTCAACTTTCAGGTTACCATTAAATCACAACCGAGCTGTTGGGTAATTTGATAGCCCCTGAATTGCTCTAAAAAAAATCTCCAGAATTTAGATGATGTAGTAGATGAAAGAGATAAGACCATCCAGCTCTGTCAAAAGCCTTCTCATTGTCCAACACTATGAAGGCAAATGGGATGTCCTTGTGTGAAAAGAGGTAATCAATAATGTTAAACACCTTCTGACACTGTCAGAATGTCAGAACCATTTCGCTCAGATATGAAATCAGTCTGGCTCTTGTGCACTATTCTTTTAATAACCCCTCCAATCATCTGGCTATAACTTTTGCCAAAAGTTTTGCATCAGTGTTGATGAGGGGAAATTAGTCTATAAGAACTGCACAATTGCAGGCTTTTGCCTGGGTTGGAAATAACTACCACATTAATTTATTTGAAAGAGCTTGGAATTGAACCAGACAGAAATACAAAGCATCAAAGGCTCCAATATTGGGCAAAACGTTCAACCAGAAATCCATCAGGCCATGCTGCCTTGCCCGATGCCAATTGAGAAATTGCCCACTGTAACTCTAACCCAGTAATGGGGGAATCCATCAAGCTTATGAATATGGACTCTTTCCAAAAACTCATCAGATTCCTCATGCAAACTCTGAAAGTCTGATCTATAAAGCATAGTATAAGTTCCCCCTCAATGGCAGTCTGTGCAGTACTAAGGTATCCATTGCCCTTTTGATCTGTGTCACAGTGGCTAAAGCAGTGGTTCTCAAACCAGTGGGACCCCCAGGCCAGTCAGGTTTTCAGGATATCCACAGCGAATATGCATGAGATAGATCTGCATACAATGGAAGCAGTGCATGCAGATCTCTCTTGCATATTCATTGTGAATATCCTGAAAACCTGACTGGCCTGGGGGTCCCAGAGAACTGGGTTGAGAACCACTGGGCTAAAGCATATTTCTTACACGATTGCAACATCAGCATTCTATCAACCTTTCTCCCCACCACAGTATTTCTGATGCACACATTTTAATTGTACTGTATCTCTACTTCTTTTACTAGCAGAGCATTTAATTCCCCCCATAAAGATAGAACTTTTTTGTGTGGTACATTCATCTTGAACAAGTTTATGAGCTCTATTGGCTTCCATTAATGTAGCATTCAGCTTGCCTATTTTCTAAGATTTCACCTTTTTTTCTCCTAACTCCCAATTCAGTCAACTTGCCTCTAATGCCTACCATACAGTAGCCCTGCTCACCTTGCCATTATCATTTAAAGACAAGTAGTCATGAAAAGCAGATTCTAATTCTTGCACCCATGATTATCCCCTAATATAGTCATGTTCATCACTCAAGACCCTTTCCAGAGACCAGGGCAGCCTATTCAAGCCCATACTAATTGGAGCATGCTCAGACCAAGTGATCAAAACAATAGTGGCAACTCCCACTGAATTAGAAAGACTCAAGAATAATACAGACAGATCATTTCTGGAATATGAGTTATGAATAGAACAATGACACATGTAATCTTGGCAGTCAAGATTCAGGAGTCTCCAAATGTCAATGCACCTATATTCCCTTCTCAATTTACTAAGTAGGGCCTTCACCAGGTCATGGTGATGACTGCTCCTTACCGTGGTTATGGACATCATCATATTAAAAACACCCCCTGATAATAACAGGAGCAGCAGAAAATTCTAAAATCTGCTTCAAAAAATCTAAAAGAAAACTCAACTATTCCGTAATGGGGGAGTAAATATTAGCTCCAACAAAACCACTCTACCCTTCTCCTTCCAGGATTTTTTTTAATAGCAATCGGTAGAGCCCTTTTAATCAATATTGCTACCCCATCACTGTTGGAGATCTGCAAGACCCATATACTCTTCCAACCTAAAGCTTCTTCAGTTTATCTACCTGAGATGCCAGAAGGTGTGTGTCTTGCAATAAATAAATGTCGGTTTGCATAGATTCCAAGTCACTACAGACTTTTTCTCTTTTAGAAAAACACTGCAAGCCTCTCACATTGAAAGAAATTATCTTCAAACTACTGTGGCACCGCAGACCAGCTGCAAGCAGATGGAAAAGTTTTAAACACGGGAAAAAGAGATAAAGAACAGCTGCAGCGACAGGAGGAACCACATAGAGGGAGCCAGAGAGACCTCTGGAGGTCTGAAGAACCACGCCTTAAAGCCATTGACGTAATTCCAGCCAACACCCAAGGCAGAAGGGGAAGAACTCCTCTTAAATGCTCAGTTGACTGGAGGAGGAGGAAGGCAGTCGGGAGGGCAGGCGAGAGAGCAGGAGACAGAGCAGCTGACAGAGCAGTCGGGAGAGCAGTCGAGGAGAGACAAGGAGACTGGCAAGGATACGTGCCAGAACACAGTCAAGGAGATTGGCAAAGAGACAAGCCAGAACACAGTCAAGGAGACTGGCAAGGAGACCTGTACAGCCAAAGAGGTTGGAGAAAAAGAGAAAGACAAAGAGGTTGGCAGACAGCTTCAGACAGACAAGGAGACTGTCAGGAAATTGTGCAGGAAGTTTCAACTCCCGAGCTACATGGATATCTGGAGAATCCAGGGAGAGGACTCCTGACCAAGGGAACCAGCCTAACCGTGCCAGCCAAACCAGGTACAGGAATCTACTGTAAACATTTTAAAGAAGGGAGAGATAAATTCTCCAGGAGAGAAAGCTTTTATAAAGCTGCTGACCCTGAAGGAAACTGGACTATAAGAGAGAGTCCCAGGCCTAAGTTTGATAAGAGCCTGAGGCCTACCTGTGTAGCAGATAATCTGGGACCTGCCAGGCCCAAACAGCAGCCTACACCTTTCAGAGAGCAACATGGAAGCAAAGGTAAATGCTATTTTTATAATGGTAATAGTTTGAATACTGTGACACAGAAAGGGGCAGACACTAGAGTCTGTTGTCCTCACAGAGGCCTGCCTGAAACAAGGTTCAAACCTGCACTTAATAAAAAGCTTAACAAAGAAAGTACTGTATGCAAGCGAAACTATCCTCAGCAGAGAAGTTTACAAATACAGGACTTACCTTGCAATGCTGATTACTGGCGTTTAATCCAAGCACTAAGCAGAGAGCCTGAAGGAAACCTCCCAAACGCTCTAAGCAGTGAACCGATGCAGGTGGAATACCAAGAGGATCCTTTAGACATTCCAATGGAAGTGAATTACTGCTTGTCAGAAAGAATTGAGCCCTAAGAGAGGCATAGCTGGGGTGAGCTAAGAATTGGATGTTATATTTCATGTGCCTGTACTGTGAAGATAACAGTGTTTTCAATGCTTATGTTTTCCTTTACCTGAAGCAAGGACATTTTCTTTTTATGTGTTGTTTTTGTACTCTGGGCTAAAGAACCTGTTTTGCAAAAGAGGGAAATAAAAGCTTTACCATTTCCCTAACTCGGACTATATTTTCTTTGGAGAGTTAGTTGTACAGAAGGCTACCAGGCCTACAGAAGCCTGGGCCCTGCATAAGAACCAACCTCCTCCCTAAACAAACTTTTCCCCTCTCTGTCCACGCCCTTCTGTCGTGCCACGCCATCACCACTAGGGGGGCAGTGTGACACTACCCATCAAGCTACTTATCTAAAGAGTATAATTTTTAACTTGGTGGCGAGAAGATTTATATCTCCATTGCAATTATCCTTGTCAACTTGTCTTCACAATATGTTCCTCATCCACACACACACACATATTGAACCCCAGATCTTATTCACTCTCACATCACAACACCTTTTAGTGCAACAGACATCTATCCAAGTCCATTCATTCCACTTCTCCTTCCTTCACACTAGCCTAGTATTAGGAAAACACTATGTTTGCCTACAAAAAGAGCACACTTGCAGTGAAAGGCAGCATCTCATACAAACACAAACACCCTCCCCTCTTCTACAGAAACCAAAATCCAGGAACTACCCATATAACCGTGTGAAGAAGATGGTTCAGCTTTGGAGGAGAGGAGTCAATTAGGTGCCTGCAGACCTTAGGGACCATCTCGATCCAGTCAAGATGCTTCCACTTGATCCATGGACAATTGAGAGCAAAGCTCAAGCCAAGAAATCTCTTCTGCCCAGAAGTTGTTCTTTCTCCCCAAAATAATAAAAGGCCATTGTGCAGCAGATATCTCTTACCCTCCCCTCCCCCCCCTTACCCCTCTTTGCTTCAAACCATAGAAACTTAAAAACATCAACTAGTATTCTCAGAAGTTCTGTTCTGATAGATTATTCAGTGAATAGATACAATTAATCCAGGTCATTATCATTATAAGTCTCTCACTGTTAGCTTTTCTGATGACATCAGGATGACTTTTGGCCTAGACAAATGTGCTAAGGCCACTTTTTTTTTTAGAGGAAAATTGAGCAAAACGGAAAACATCTCCCTGGGTGAGACTGTGACATCAAGGAACTTGAACAGGAAGGTGTATATAAATATTTTGGAGTAGAGGAAGGAACGACACTCAAGCAGAAATTATGAGAGAAAAGATCAATAATGAATACTATAGAAGATTAAAATCATTAGTGAAAAGTGCCTTAACATCACAGAAAAACATACAAGCCATCAATCAGCTGGCAATCCATGTACTCTCGTACAGCTTTGGGATTATAGATTGGCCTCTTAAAGATCTTGAAAAACTGGATGTGCGAACAAGAAAACCTTTCCATGCCCATGAAGTAATTTACAAGACTATACATTCCTACAGCTGAAGGAGGACTAGGCCTCATAGAGACTGATTACACCTACATAGCTACTATCATAGGCCTCCAGGCCTACCTAACAGCATCATCGTATCCAAATATGCAAAAGTTGCTGAAATATGAAATGTCCAGAATCTGTCTCCATTGTCAAACTTGGACAAGCATTCTGATGAGTAGAAGGAATGAGTGTGAATCCACAAGCACTCACAGTAGAGGAAGTAAAGAATTTGCAAAACAAGAGAAAAAATTCTTCAAAGAATTAGATCAGCAAACAAGGAAAAAAAAGTGGCAAATGAACAAATACAGTGGAAAATACAAAGTGTTACTCCAGGAAACCTTTGTCGATTAAGAACAGACACATGAATGGTTAAGGAAAGGTGAACTGAAACTGAAGGATGAGAGAATGATAGTTGTAGCCCAGGACAGCAGATTACGGACAAGATGGTTTACAGCGAGCATTGAAAAAACTGGCAAAACAGACATATATCCATTCTGTAAGAAAAAGCTAGAAACATGACTCATCTCATAGCTGGCTGTGAAGTTTTGATGAAGGAAAATTTTTATACAGAAAGGCACAACAATATAGCACACCTCATCTTTTGGAAACTCTGTAAACATTGCATCACTGTCCCTGAAAAGCCCTGAGATCATGACCCTAAGAGAATTATGGAGAATGAAGAGGTTATGATTACCTGGTACATTCCCATTCCAACAGATAAGAAACTGGATGTGAGGAACCTGACATAATAAGGAGAAAAACACCAGAACAGCATTGATAATAGAGGTGTTGGTTCTGTGAATCGCATGAAGAGGCAGAAGATCATGAAGTACCAAGAAATGCAAAATGTGTCAGAAAGCTACAGAAATATTTCCCATCATATTGAGAGTCACAGGCTTGAAAAAGAAAAATTTCCAAGCACATCTTGACAAACTACCCATACATGTAAGCTCTCTTTGGCACAATGCAAGTACTATGCCGAGCATTAGCAATATATTTGAGAGATTGAGATCATATTCCACATGGCCTAGCTTAGAAGTGAGGTTCATGACTATCATGGTATGCGCAAAACTAACAACACACTCCTATAACAACTTCAAAAGTAAAACTCTATAAAGGGAGAAAATGACCTCGGGACTACTCTTTGGTCCCACCATGTGGTGAAATTCATCACCATAGAGGATTTCCAAGATCTTACATCACAGGTCCAACAACTCCCTCTATCTAATAAAAAAAATTATCAACCAATACCAAAACGGTACTTTTTCAAAAAATTTTTTCACTTTATAAATTATAATTGATAACCAGCACCATTTTCATGCTATAGTTCATATGCAGGTATGCACCGAGGAAGTTTCTCCTCTCGCACCGAGGAAGTTTCTCCAGGGCCATGTGCCCATGAGGGAAGAGTTAGGACAGCCGTTATAGTTGGTGATTCAATCATTAGACATGTAGATAGCTGGGTGGCTGGTGGACGTGAGGATCGCCTGGTAACATGCCTGCCTGGTACGAAGGTAGTGGACCTCATGCACCACCTAGATAAGGTCTTAGATAGTGCTGGGGAGGAGTCTTCTGTCTTGGTACATGTCGGTACCAATGACATAGGAAAATGTGGTAGGGAGGTTCTGGAGGCTAAATTTAGGCTTTTAGGTAGGAAGTTGAAATCCAGAACTTCCAGGGTAGCGTTCTCCGAAATGCTTCCAGTTCCACGCGCAGGACCCAAAAGGCAGGCAGAGCTCCGGAGTCTCAATGTGCGGATGAGACAATGGTGCAGAGATGAGGGTTTTGGATTTGTTAGGAACTAGGGAACATTCTGGGGAAAGGAGGGGCTCTTCCGAAGGGATGGGCTTCACCTTAACCGGGATGGAACCAGGCTGCTGGCATTAACCTTTAAAAAGGAAACAGAGCAGCTTTTAAACTAGATAATAGGGGAAAGCCGACAGTCGCCCAAGAGCGCATGGTTCGGAAGAATGTATAGTTGAAGGATACTACCAAAAGCAGAGAGGTTCCAAAAAAGAGTAAAGTAGCCCAAATGCCCTCGAGTATGGAGCAGACAGAGCTTAAAGATCCAAAATTACCCATGCCTGCCAATAGCCAGATTAATATGAATAAAATACAGTCTCTAAAATGCTTGTATGCAAATGCTAGAAGTATAAAAAATAGGATGGGAGAGTTAGAATATATAGCACTAAATGAGAGGTTAGATATGATTGGAATATCAGTGACATGGTGGAAGGAGGACAACCAGTGGGACACTGTGATACCTGGGTACAAACTATATCGTAATGATAGAACTGATCAAATTAGTGGAGGGGTTGCGCTCTATGTTAGAGGGCAATGAGTCAGAAAGGATTAAAGTTTTGCAGGAAACAAAATTTGCTGTAGAATCTCTATGGATTGAAATTCCATGTAAAAAGCGGAAAGCGATGGCAGTGGGGATGTACTATCGACCGCCTGGCCAGAATGGAGAAATGGATGATGAAATGCTCAAAGAAATCAAGGAAGCTAACAAACGTTATAGCGCAGTAATAATATGTTTATGTTTATTATTGCTTATGTTTATTAAAATTTGATATACCGCTCATTCAAAAAGATTTCAATTACCCCGGTATCGACTGGGTCTGTGTCACAGCAGGACATGCTAGAGAGATAAAGTTCCTAGATGAAATAAATGACTGCTTCTTGGAGCAGTTGGTTCATGAACCGACCAGAGGGGAAGCCATATTAGACCTAGTCCTTAGTGGAACACCAGGATCTAGTGCAAGAGATAAGGGTGTTGGGGCCACTTGGCAATAGTGATCATAAGCATGATTGCATTTGATTTAATTAGTGGAGGAGGGATAGTAAGGAAATCCACAGTACTACCTTTTAACTTTCGAAAGGGAGACTATGATAAAATGAGGAAAATAGTTAAGAAAAAACTAAAAGGAGCAGTTGCAAAGGTTAAAGACTTACATCAAGCTTGGGTGTTGTTGAAAAATACTATCTTGGAAGCCCAGACCAGATGTATTCCATGCTTTAAGAAAAGTGGAAGGCAGTCCAAAAAACTGCCAGCATGGTTTAAAGGTGAGGTCAGAGAGGCTGTTGTTGTCAAAAAAGCATCTTTCAGGAAATGGAAAAAAACAGCCAAACGACGAAACCTGGAAAGAGCACAAGCACTGGCAAGTCAAATGCAAGGCATTGATAAGGCAGGCAAAGGGAGAATTTGAGAAGAAGCTTTGCTGCGGAAGTAAAAACACGAAATAAAGACTTTTTCAAGTACATTCGCAGCAAAAAACCTGTGAGAGAGTCAGTTGGTCCATTAGATGATAGAGGGGTTAAAGGGGCACTAAGAGGCGACAAGGCGATAGCGGAGAGACTGAATGAATTCTTTGCTTCGGTCTTTACTGAGGAAGATGTAGGGATGTTACCCATGATTGAAGTGGTATTTAAAGGTGCAGAAGAATTGAAGGAAGTATCGATACATTGGGAAGATATATTACAACTATTAGATAAACTGAAGAGTAGCAAATCACCTGGGCAGGATGGTATACATCCAAGGGTGTTGAAAGAACTGAAATATGAGATTGCAGACCTGCTATTAGTAATCTGTGAACTTTCATTAAAATCATCTGTAATACCTGAAGATTGGAGGATCGCCAATGAAATGCCAGTTTTTAAAAAGGGTTCCAGGGGTGATCCGGGAAACTGCAGACCGGTGAGCCTGACGTCAGTACCGGGAAAAATGGTAGAAACCATCATAAAGAACAAAATTACTCAGCATGTAGATAGTCATGGCCTAATGGAAGACAGCCAACATGGCTTTAAACAAGGAAGAGCTTGTCTTACTAATCTGTTATGTTTTTTTTGAAGGTGTGAATAAACAGGTGGACAAAGGTGAGTCAGTTGATATAGTGTTTCAGAAAGCCTTTGACAAGGTCCCTCATCAGAGACTTTTGACAAAACTAAAGAGTCATGGGATAGGAGGCAGTGTACTATTGTGGATCAGGAACTGGTTAAAAGATAGAAAGCAGACGGTAGGGCTAAATGGCCAATTTTCCCAGTGGATAAAGGTGAATAGTGGTATACCCCAGTGATCTGTGCTGGGTCCGCTGGCTTTTTGACATATTGATAAATGACCTGGAAAAGGGAATAACGAGTGAGGTTATCAAATTTGCACATGACACAAAACTATTTAAAGTTGTTAAAACCCAAGAGGATTGTGGAAAATTGCAAGAGGATCTTGATAAACTGGAAGATTGGGCATCAAAATGGCAGATGAAATTTAATGTGGACAAGTGCAAAGTTATGCACCTAGGGAAGAACAACCCAAACTATGGTTACACGATGCAAGATTCCACATTAGGAACCACCACCCAGGAAAAAAGATTTAGGCCTCATTGTGGATAACATGTTAAAACCCTCGGCCCAGTGAGCAGCGGTGGCCAAGAGACCAACTAGAATGCTAGGTATCATAAGGAAAGGAATGGAAAATAAAACAAAAGATATTATAATGCCTCTATATCGTTCCATGGTGAGACCGCACTTTGAATATTGTGTGCAATGCTGGTCGCCGTATCTTAAAAAGGATATAGCGTTATTAGAAAAGGTTCAGAGAAGAGCCACCAAAATGGTAAAGGGGATGGAAGGATACTCCTATGAAGAAAGGCAAAAACGGTTAGGGCTCTTTAACCTGGAAAAGAGACGGCCGAGGGGAGATATGATAGAAGTCTATAAATTAATGAATGGAGTGGAACGGGTAAACGTAGATTGATCGTTTACGTTATCAGAATATAGAAAGACTAGGGGACATGCAATGAAGCTACAGGGTAAACTATTTAAGACTACTAAAAGAAAATATTTTTTCACTCAACGTGTAATCAAACTCTGGAATTTGTTACTGGAGGATGTAGTAAAGGCTGTTAGTGTAGCTGAGTTTAAAAAAGGTTTGGACAGGTTCCTGGAGGAAAGGTCCATAAACCATTATTAAGAAGGGACTCAGGATATCAATGCTTGAGACCCAGTACAAGCATTGTGGAACCTGTGTCTTTTGGGGAAACTGCTAGGTACGTATAACCTATATTGGCCACTGTTGGAAACAGGATACTGGGCTTGATGGACCTTGGTCTGACCCAGTATGGTATATCTTATGTTCTTAAAAGGGTAATGCAAAACAAAACCAGATAGCCTTATTAGTTAATAAACTTTTCACTAAGGAGGTACATAATTCACTTATCTGCAAAGTTTCACTCCCTCAGATCAGACATCATTGCCTGCACAAATTTTTTTCACCCAGTTCTTTGCATACAACAAAGATGTTTATTTCTCCTTCACAAAGGCTTCATCAGGGGGTATGCTCATGCTACAGACGACGGTCTCAGGTTGTTGGACCTGTAATGTAAGATTTTGGAAATTCCCTATGGTGATGAATTTCACCACATGTAAATTCCCTATGGTGATGAATTTTGCCAAATAGTCCTGAAGGCATTTTCTCCCTTTATAATTTTTGAAGCTGTTATAGGAGTGTGTTGTTAGGTTAAATTTGTGAAATTTTATATTTTTATGGAAAAAGATAGGTGGTTTCAAGGGATTGTTTGGTAGGAATATATAATTGTTTTCCCTTGTTGCAGTGGTTTGTGTTAATGTGCAAAACTAACCCATTTAGAGAAACTGCCCCTTAGAAAAGGATATGGCAAATTATTTCTGCTCCAAAGGAAGAACCAAGATTACAAATACCAGACTTCCTAGACTGGGAGGTTGGAACCATCCTCCTCCACCAAGGCTGTGTCCACTGCAGCAACCTGCTGCAGATATTTTTGCTGTAAATCAAAGCCTCTATGCCTGCAATTCAGTCTTGAACTTTGTTCCAGTGGAGAGTCATCCAGAAAATGAAGTTCAAGAAACCTTTGTACTTCTTTCAGAGTTACAAAGGTTAATAGCCTCTCCCTTCCAAGACATGCAGAAGCAGGCAGGAAAAATCATTCTCTGAGGAATTTTGTGCTGGAAAAGTCTCCTTTTCATTGTTCCATAATGCTGGCATAGTTGATTAACCTCAGAGCTAAAAGAGCTCCCTGAAAGAGCATTATGTTGAAGTTCTTAAATGTTAAAGGCCCATCTTTTCTCACTCACTGTAACAACTCATGTCTATAATTTAATATCTTAAACAAGAATGTCCACAGACATCGAGTGTCTTCATCCCTACAAACAGTAAAACAGTGGGCTCTTTCCACCACCAGATCATCTGGGAGGGCAGGATCAGCAAAAATATTTTGCTGCGGCTTAGTCACAAACCATTGATCCAGTTTCCAGGCCCTCTGCTGCTCCCATCAGTCACACATTCTTCATTCGGGATCTGTTCTCTAAGTCACTAAGCTTCAACCGTAAATCTCTGTATTATGATCTGACTTATTTATTTAAACAGATTTGTATATCACCTTATCCTACAATCAAAACACATCACAATTGGAGGGTTACATTTATCCTAAGGGTAACATTTAGACAGTACGAGCTAATTAACAACGTTATATTATGTTTGGGGTGAGTGGGTATTGAGTTGATGTTATGTCAATACCTTGTATGCCTATTTGGGGTGAGTGAGTATCGAATTATCGGCAGTAGATGTATTACCGTTTGGGTGAGTACTGTTTTCTGTCTGTTGATAAGTTTCAATAAAGAGATATGTTTTGAGGTCCTTTCGGAAGTCTATTAGGTCATCTTGCACTGGCTTCTCTTTGAAACTGAGTAATATTGTCCTCAGGAATGGAGGAGTAGCCTAGTAGTTAGAGCACTAGCTTGGAAAGCAAGAGACTAGGGTTTGATTCCCACTAGCACTCCTTGTGGCCTTTGGCAAGTCACTTAACCATCCAATCTCTTGGAACATAGGCCTGGAAATCTACTGCCAGGAAAACCCAGGAGCTGCTGGGTCGCCAGGAGTCAGCACTGACTCAAAGGCACACATTGCATTGCAATATTGTCCTCAGATGTGGAAATGTGTTGTTCCACCCACCCAGCAAACTGCCCCTAAATCATTCTGTGTGCCTGACAGTTTCTTATTTATGCTAGAGTTCACAGCCTTTCAGCTCCATATCTCCACAAGTTAGAGACTCCTTTGCTGCTTTAAGGCTTGTTCAATCTCTGTGTTTTGCATAGATCAGGGAGCTCTGAATACTTTGATGCATAATTTTATTTTTAGTACGCTAGATTATTACAACTCCCTGTTGGCCGGTGTGCCTTTGTACAGTATCAAAATATATTTATTGTGTATGCTCAGTTATAAAAAGTAGAACCTCATTACTTGGGTTTTAATAACTCTTATCCGAGAGAGTTATTAAAACCCAAGTAATGAGGTTCTACTTTTTATAACTGAGCATACACAATAAGTTTGATAGACATATTAGCTCAGGAAGAAGACCATTGGTTGCAGTATCAAAAGATTACAACGTTTCCAAATTACTGCAAGAATTCTTTATAGCACCAAACCTTTTGATCATATTCACCACTCTTGAAGGAACTGTCCTGGCTTCCAGTGTATGAAGATTCAGTACAAAACTCTGTCCCTTACTCATAGGATTAAGATATTGGCTTCTATCTTCCCTGATTATTTCATTCTCCATATACACTCCTCCACTATGGAATGAGCTACCTACCTCAATAAGAGCCATCAAGGACTTCAGATTACAGGAAAGCAATAAAAACTTTTCTCTTTATGGAATACTATGGACCCACCCCATCAGCACACTGCATAAACCTAACTACTGCAGTCTGTAAACACAATCTCATTTATTCTCTCCCATGTATCCGTACCCTCAACCCCATAACCAACTGCATCCTGTATAAATCATTGCTGCTTTAATGTTAATAGCTGTTCTTTAAAACACACCTTTGAACTCCATATAATCATCCAAGTTCAACACCCAGTTCTGTGTAAAAGTTTGGTTTTGGTGCTATGTTATATGTAAACTGCTCTGAATTAATGATAGGGTGGAATAAATAAACCTGCTAAATAAATAAAATAAATACATTTAATCTTGAATTGATTCGCATAATGACATTTCATTTCCTGACTCCATCATTATGCAATACTCTCCCCCTTGAACTATGCCTGGAGAGCTCCACCAAGAAATTTAAATTAAACATCAAAAATGGCTTATTTGGAAAACATTCAATAATGATTGATCCAAGATGATTTCTTTAATTGAAGGACGCTGTATCTGGGCTATTTTACATGTTCCCTTTTGTTTTTCTGCTAAAATGTTTTGTTCTTGGAATTTAATTTTTGTGCTATTCACTCCCCAGACCCTGTGCTATCCTATGCATTTTATTGTTGATTTTGTTTTCTGCTTCTACTCATTTTTGTAAACTGCTTTGATGACTATTTTTTAGCTGAATGTCAATGTATCAAATACCACTAAAAAATGTTATCTGTATAGTGCTGTGTATATCTACTAGTATTTTAGTATTTAGTATTTAGTATTTTAGTATCTTGAGCCCGCTTTAGACCTACTGTATATACAAACCAAATCTAATTATATTTTGTACATATGTTTATAGTCTCTCTGTTACTCCAAGTTTATGCTCCTGTTACAATGTACTGTCCAAGTTTAAACTCCTGTTACAATGTAAGCACAGAACAGTTTTCTGACTGTGCACCCTTGTTGTATGTAAACCGCACTGATAACAAATAGCGCGGTATATAAAAGCTGTTAAATAAAATAAAAAATAAATAAATAACCAGTAGTAGTTGCACAGTGTATTTAGGGGCTAATATTCAAAGAAACAGATATTTTTCTAATTCTGTTTTATCCTTTTTAAGATGTGACAACCAGAATGGCACACAATATTCAAGCTGTGGTTGCACCATGGAATGATGGTTTTATTCTGCATTCCTTTCCTTATCATTTCTAGCATTGTATTTGCTCTCTTGGCCGCTGTTGCTCACTGGGCCGAGGGTTTCAACATGTTATCCACGACGACACCTAAATCTTTTTCCTGAGTGGTGGTTTCTAATGTGGAACCTTGCATCATGTAACCGTAGTTTGGGTTTTTCTTTCCTAGGTGCATAACTTTGCACTTGTCCACATTAAATTTCATCTGCCATTTGGACGTCCAGTCTTCCAATTTATCAAGGTCCTCTTGCAATTTTTCACAATCCTCTTCTGTTTTAATAAGTTTGAATAATTTTGTGTCATCTGCAGATTTGATCACTTCACTTGTTCTTCCCATTTCCAGGTCATTTATGAATATGTTAAAAGCAGTGGGCCCAGCACAGATTCCTGGGGTAATCCACTATTCACCTTTCTTGACAAAGAAAATTGGCCATTTAGCCCTACACTCTGCTTTCTATCGTTTAACTAGTTCCTGATCCACAATAGTACACTATCTCCAATCCCATGATTTTTTAATGTGTGTGAGAGTCTCTCATGAGGGACTTTGTGAAAGGCTTTCTGAAAATCCAGATACACTATATCAATTGGCTCACCTTTGTCTACCTGTTTATTCATACCTTCAAAAAAATATAACAGATTAGTAAGAGAAGACTTTCCTTGGCTAAATCCATGTTGGCTTTCTCCCATTAAACCATGACTATCTACATGCACAGTAATTTTATTCTTCAGAATGGTTTCTACCATTTTGCCCCAGTACGGATGTCAGGTTTACCGGTCTGTAGTTCCTGGATCACCCCGGAACCCTTTTTAAAAAGTGGTGTTACACTGGCCATTCTCCAATCTTTAGGTACTATAGCTGATTTTAATGATAGTTCACAGATTTCTAATAGTATTTTATTTATTTAACATTTTTTTATATACCAAATAAATAACATTTCATCAGAACTATTTACAATGTCAAATATCATCAGTGCTTACAGATAACATTTTAACTATTTACACTGGAGCTTGAGCTCTTACAGATGCTTAGAGATTTACTAATTGTCTATATGCTGCAGTAGCCGGTACAATTACTTGACTTGTATGGTATTGAAGTGTTCAGTAAATAGATGGGTCTGCAATCTCATATTTCAGTTCTTTTAACACCCTTGGATGCATACCATCTGGTCCAGGAGATTTACTGCTCTTTGTTGTACCCCTTTTGGGGCAGGCCCTCTCAACTGGATTCTTAGGCTTTACCCGGCCCTTCTAACAGGAAGGAAAAAAACAAGACACATACACAGAAAATCAATTATATTAATTCCAGAGCTCTAGAAGGAAGATCGTCAGAGGGTCCAAATCGTGGCTCCTCCCTCTCTTCAAAAATCTTCCTTCAGGGATCTGCCTTTTATTAAGAAGTATCAGCTGACATAGTTAATTTTTGATTAACATCGGATGATATTATTCATGTTACAAAATTGCAGACCTGGAATAAAATCTGCTTACAAGATCATTTTTCTGCTGATGCTTTGCAAAAATTCATGAAAAAGCAGAAGTTACAAGGCCATGCCCATAATCACCAAACGACAGTGGGTGTCGCTACAATTCTGTCATAAAACAGGAGTTGATTAGTTACGCTTATAATTTCTGTCTAAATTCTACTAATTTCCCAAGCTTTATTTGATTTCCAGTTATATGTTGACCTAAGGTCTCTGATTCTCGGAAAGTTCATGCAATAATGCTGACATTAGTTGTTATCAGTTTGACCCATCATTTGACCACAAGATGGGCGGAGGGATTGCAGAGAGTTCCCAAAATTTTGCAGAAGCTAACCTTTGATCACAGTAACTAGTTAATCTCTTTCACAATAACTGTCAGCAATTTTCACAGAAAGACAGAAGCTTCTATCTAAAATGTATATGTTGCAGTTAAGCCTAGCATTTTACCTGAGTAAAGGTATATGGCTATAGCCACCTTCACAGTCCTGTTTCTCCATCAGTATCTGTGCTTGCATCACTGTCCGTATCTATATCCAGAGTACCATAAATCGGTTCATCGCTATCCATAGCCAGGTCAAGATTGCCATAAACTGGATGATCTATATTAGTGTAAGTTACCTTATCACACAAAAGCTCATCAGTCTCTGCTATAGTCTCTAACCTTGTTCTGGGGCCTTGGTCAGTCCTTCCTTTCTCACAGTCCTCCCTTTGGTTCTGCTCAGAACCACATTCTGCATAAAAAGGCAATTCTTGGAGTAAATCCCCAGAACTGGGAACACTTCGTAGCCTAAGGACTGCAATAGTGTTTGTGGTCTTAGCCATATATAAAGTACAACATTTCATAAAACAGGAAAGGCCTGCCAAAGAGGTCCGTCAGTAAGGCCTTTAAGGGACCTGACAGGCCACCCCACATATTTTCAAACCAGGGCCATACAGAATCAGAAGTACCTTCAATATTATCTTTGGAAAAATGGGTTTCTTTTCTTACCTGATCTAGGAGATTAGTTACTACCTTTCTCTGGGAGTCAACGACATACAGCAGTGATCGTGAACAATGCCACAAACTCCGCCTTCCTTGGCTAATAAATAAGGCCATACGGTTTTGGGCGGAGTAAGCGGTTAGTTTGTCCACAGTACCTTGTATGACTGTGAGAGCATCAGACAAATCCTGAGCTGTTACTTCTATCAGGGCATATAGTCGCAATATTTATTCACCATAACATGCTGTAGGACGTATGGAACCAAAGGTACTGAGCCAAACTGGTCCAGTAAAGGTATTTACTTCTTTTTGGGTAAGCATAGTAGTATCATCTAGCAGTTTACATGCTGCACTTATATCTGCACTGTGGTTATCCGCAGCTCTACATTGACGGCTAGGGGACACCCCAAACAAAGACTCATAAGGGACAAATTTCCATGGCAGGTCAAGGGTAGCTATGTAGCAGTTGCCAGACCAATCAGCAGGCAACTGAACATAAGCTAGGGTTCCACACACAAAATAATGGCCTACTAATGCAAGGAGTCCATCAGGCCAAATTTTATAATCTTTGGATTCTGTAAGCAGAACTTCAGTCCCAGGCCAAATATCCCTCAACCACAGGTGATAGTATCCTAAATAGGGATATACATAGTTATCAACATAGCCATTTCCTGAATCATTTTTGTTTTTCTCCAATCTATATTTTCCATATATTGGTAGCCCATCCTGGTCATAATACTGTAATCCATACTGTAAGACGAGTTTTAAGACCAGTGAAGGCATTAACAACCCTCAGATTAGAATGGGCTCGTACAGAACTCACTGTGGGATTGTCCATCACCAAAGACACATGATTGTTAGTCATAATGGTCTGACAACTAGATAGAGGGGTTTCCCCCACAGGATAAGTCCCCCTCTCGCTGAAAACAAATAGGAGGGTTGGTAACTGGCTGAGGACTGATATTTCTTGGAGCGGAGGTTGCCACGTCTGGCCATGTTACAGTAAGATTAAATAAGGTTTCATTCACAGACAACTCCTTTAATTCTTGCAGAGAAATGGGTCGAGGTCAGGGCAAAAACCCAAACTGCGTAGCTGCTGAGTGAGGTAAGCACACAGCACAATTGGAAATGTTAAAGCGCTGAATTAAGGAATAAATGTGAGAATGAAACACATTATAAAAACCATCATGTTTTGCCCAAGGAGCATGTGGATCATACGCAGGAACCGTATGATCATGAACCAACGAAGATGTAGGGGCTGGGGCCAGGGCTAGAATTGATTCTCCTATTGCCTTATGAATAAGCCCTAGCCTTGGTGTAACTATCCCTAATATCTCTTTCATCCAAGTCTCCACACCCCCTACTCTTGGGAGAGAAATCCCACACACCAGATTAACAAAAACAAAAACAGTGCCAATTCCACTGAAAGCATACATATCAGCCAATGCTGTGAGGACAAGTCCGAGGTGGGTTGTAACTATCCAATAATTTCACACCCACTTTCTTGGTTGAGCGGCATTAAAATCGGGGGAAGCGATTCCAATTCAATCTCAAATTCCTCCGGTTCCGGCTTAGGCTGTGTACAGGGAAATCGTCTTATCCAGGGCGCAGTGCTTTCTTGCACTGGTCCAAATGTATCCAGGTTTTCCGTCCTTTCACTTTCAATGCCGAATATCCCACCAGCAACACTTGGAATGGTCCCAGAAACCTCACTGCCATAGCAGACTTCAGCGCCGGATCCTTGATGAGAGCACCCAGTCTCCGGGCTCTACGTCTGGAGGTGATCGCGATACCTGATCACCCTGCTTCGTAAGCTGCAAAAAGGAAGGAGATACCAACGTTTGGTATGGATATTTACAGTAGTATAATAAGTCGCTACGCAGCAATTGGGGATTGGGCAATTGATCTGGTGCCACTATAACATGGGCTGGGGTTGTTGCCGGACGTCTGGTCACAATTTCATAAGGGGTAAGGCCCTGTCGAGTTCTTTGAGGAGAGTTGCGAATCGAAAATAAAGCAAATGGCAGAGCTTCCACCCAATCCCGACTCCAATCATGAGTTAGGGAACGGAGGAGCGCCTTCAGCGTCCGATTCATCCATTCCACTTGGCCAGAGCTTTGCGGATGATACGGAGGATGAAGCTGCTGATGAAGGCCAAAAAATGCGGTTATGGCTTTCCAAACTTCTGCCGTAAATGCTGGGCCTTGATCGGAAGACAAAACCAGGGGTACTCCCCACAAAGGAATAAACTGGGTAAGCAAACACTTCAAAACTAGCAGCAGATAACAAATTGGTTGGATAGGCTTCAGGGCATCATGAGTATAAACAGGTAAAAACCAAAAGATGTTTCCTTTCCCCCTTGGCACAAGGCAGATCAGTAAAATCCATTTGCAGGAAGAGGAAGGGTCCTTGAGGCCTAGGCAAGGATGGAGAAGGTAATGCGCGAAGGGTGCATCCAGATTTTCCTGCTTGTAGACATGGGAGACAAGAAATATACACAGCATGAGCAGCAGAAGCAAATTCAGGATTATACCATAACTGAGCAAAAGCATTTGTCATAGCCGGAATACTTAAATGCAACTTGTGATGCAAGAACAGAGCAACAGGATAAAATAATGATTTAGGACAAATAATTGTTCCTTTTTCCATAGTCCAGTACCATCGGGCGATGCTCCCCAAGACAATCATTCCTGCTTTTCAGTGAAGTCTGCTGAATCCTGATGGGAACACATCAAGTCCAATGATAATGAGGCAGAAGTGGAGGCTGGAAGTGAACGAAGATTTAATAGCAGATGCGACGGAACCGCAGGCCCCGCCGCTGCAGCTTTAGTAGCTTGGTCCACAAACTGATTGCCTTATGACACTACAGAATCAGTAAGATCATGTCCTTTACATTTTAACACAGCCACCTGAGCTGGTTTAAGCACTGCAGCAAGCAAACGTTCAATATAGCGGGCATGCTTGATAGGCTTATGAACAGCTGTCAAAAATCCACGTTGAGCCCAGATATTACCAAAATCCCAGAGAACCCCAAGTGCATAAGCGCTGTCAGTATGGATATTTACAACCAAGTGCGCAGATATTTCCAGGGCCCGAATGAGGGCAAACACTTCAGCCAACTGGGCACTAGCAAATGGCAAGGCTCCTGACTCTATTACAGAATTAACAGTGGTAACAGCATAACCAACAAGTAAATCCCCTTGCTCATTGTGAAAAGCAGAGCCATCAGTAAACAGAATCCAGTCAGGACTGGACTAAGGGACAGAGGAGAGATCAGGCCTAGCCTTTGAATAGGCCGTTACAGAGGAAAGACAATCATGAGTTCCATCGGGATCAGATAGGTGTAAAAGGGAATCAAGAGAAACCAGGATTTGAGCTGGTTGTAAAAGTGAAACTTCATGTAAAGTGACATGTGCTTGGGAAATAGCTACATCTAACAGCAATAAACGAGAGCTGGAGAGAGGCTGAGTCTTTGCTAAATGTAAAAGGCAAGCAACTGAATGGGAAGTATATACATGCAATTCATGCTGGAGAACAAGAAAATCTGTAGTTTGTATAGCAAAAACTACAGCAGCCAAAGATTGAAAGCAAGGAGGCATGCCAGAGATGACAGGATCAAAAGCTTGTGAAAAATAGCCCAAGGGCTTTAGTCCAGTAGGGAAACGTTGTGCCAAAACACAGACAGTGGCACTGGTGGAAGTAGCCACATAGAGACAGAAGGGCAAAGCATAGTTGGGGAAAGAAAGACAGGGAGAAGTCAGTAGGGCTTGGCACAGGGAGTGGAAAGCATTATGCTGTGCTTCAGTAGGAACTATAATACCCTCCAGAGCCTCACGGCCAAGAAGGGCATACAGTGGAGCAGCAAGCTCAGCAAAGTCAGGGATCCACTGGCGGCAAAATACTAAAAGACCTAAAAAGCGGCGTATATAAGGGACAGTAGCAGGAAAAGGCATAGACATAATAGGACCAATTCGCAGGGCCATAATAGAGCGGCCAGCTGATGAGAGACATACACCAAGAAATATTACTTGTGGCAGGGAAAATTGCAACTTAGACTGATTAACTTTCAATCCCAAATGAGAGATATGTACAAGAGTTAACATAGTATCAGCAACACAAGCATCATAACAAGGGGAACAAATAAGTAAATCATCAACATACTGTATCAAGGTAAATTTATCCAATGCCAAGTCCTGTAAAGCAGCTTTAAGGGCCTGTGAAAAATAAGCAGGACTCTCGGTGTATCCTTGAGAAAGGGTAGTCCAAGTATATTGACGCCCCTCGTACGAGAAGGCAAATAAGTACCTCGACTCCTCCCCTACCGGTATTCAGTAATAGGCGGAGCTTAAATCTATGACCGAAAAGTGGATGGAGCCACATGGTATACGAGTCCAAATGTCATGAGGATTGGGTACGAGGGGAAAAACTGGTAGGACAATAAGATTAAGAGCTCACAAATCTTGCACAAATCTGTAAGACTTACCATCAGCCTTTAGTACAGGTAAAATAGGCGTATTGCAAGGAGAAGAAGTTGGTACCAACACACCCTGGGCTAGCAGGTTTTCAATCACTGGCTGTATTCCAGCCACTGAAGCAGTAGGCAGAGGATACTGACGCACATAAGGCAATGGAGCTCCCGGCCGAACTTCAATCTTGACCGGGGAAATGTTGAGATGTCCAATTATCATTACCTGGTACAGCCCACAAAGTTGAAGGAAGGGTGTCCAAGGGTGGAGCGGTCACAACAGTTGGAGTCACAGCTACAGGCTGTTGGACTTGCAGGGGACACAAGGTACAGGTCAACGTGCCGGTTTCCCAGCTGATAACAGTCTTGTTTCTGGAGAGAAAATCTCACCCAAGCAAATGACAGGCAAAGTAGGGCCAACCAGGAAATCTGTATGATACAATTTTTGAGTCACAGCACAAACTGTTGTACCCCTTTTGGGGCAGGCCCTCTCACCTGGATTCTTAGGCTTTACCCGGGCCTTCTAACAGGAAGGAAAAAAACAAGACACATACACAGAAAATCAATTATATTAATTCCAGAGCTCTTCAATTTATAAAATAGTTGTAATATATCTTCCCGGTTTATCATTTTTTCTTTCAGTTCTTCTGATATATCACCTTTAAATACCATTTCGGGCATAAGTAACTTCCCTACATCTTCTTCAGTAAAGACCGAAGCAAAGAATTCATTCAGTTTCTCCGCTATGGCTTTGTCCTCCTTTAGCGTCCCTTTTACCCCTCTATCATCCTATGGTCCAACTGACTGTCTCACAGGTTTTTTGCTACAAATGTACTTGAAAATGTTTTTATTATGCATTTTTGTTTCCATGGCAAGCTTTTTTTCAAATTCTCTCTTTGTCTGCCTTATCAATGCCTTGTATCTAACTTGCAAGTGTTTATGTTGTTTCCCATTTTCATCATTTGGCTCCTTTTTCCATTTCCTGAAAGATGCTTTTTTGGCTACAATGGCATTTCTGACCTCACCTTTAAACCATGCTGGTAGGTTTTGGCCTTCCTTCCACGTTTCTTAAAGCGTGGAATATAGCTGGTCTGGGCTTTCAAGATAGTATTTTTAAACAGACCCATGCTTGATGTAAATATTTAACCTTTGCAGCTGCTTTTAGTGTTTTATAACTATTTTCTTCAGTTTATCCTAGACTCACTTTTGAAAGTTAAAAGGTAGTACTGTGGATTTTATTGCCAGCCTGCTTACATTTCTTAAATCAAATGCGATTTTGCTATAATCACTATTGCCAAGTGACCCCAACACCCTTATCTCTTGCACCAGTTCCTGTGTTCCACTAAGACTAGGTCCAAAATAGCTTCCCCCTAATGTCAGTTCATGAACCTGCTGTTCCAAGAAAGAGTCATTTATTTCATCTAGAAGCTTTTATCTCCCTAGCATGTCTTACAGTGACAGTGACTCAGTTGATACTGGGGTTATTGAAATCACTCATTATTATTGTGTTGTAAATTTTGTTAGCCTCCCTGATTTCTCTTAGCATTTCATCATCCATTTGTTCATTCAGGCCAGGCGGTTGGTAGTACATCCCCACTGCCATCACCTTCCCCTTTTTACATGGGTTTTGTATCCATAGAGATTCTATAATATATTTTGTTTCATGCAAAACTTTAATTCTATGTGACTCAATGCCTCTCTAACACAGAAAGCAACTCCTCCACCAATTTGATCTACCCTATTATTGCAATATAGTCTGACCCAGGTATCACAGTGTCCCATTGGTTGTCCTCCTTTCACCTCCTTTTATAAATAGGCGTAACCTGCCTGAAGTGACAGATACAACCATAAGCAAAGGCATAGAGGGGAGCAACATGCCCAGAGCAGTAGATGAAACTCTACAACTCTTGTAACCTTACTGGGCAGACTAGATGGACCATGCTGATCTTTATCTGTCATTATTTAATATGATTTTGCCAGTTGTCAGGATCTTTGTCTTCATTTCATTTATCATTAAGATGCAGGCCCATTTTAAGACTATGTTCCTTGATCTTGAGAATCAAATGTTTCACATCGTCTTTACTTTCAGCCAGTATTGTGGTGTCATCAACATAGCGAAGGTTGTTGATGAGTCTTCCACCAATCTTCACACCTCAGTTGTTTTCATACAGTCCTGCTTCTCTGATGATTTGTTCTACATATAAATTAAACAGGTAGAGGGAAAGTATGCAACCTTGTTGTTACACCTTTGCTGATTTTAAACCAAACTGTTTCTCCTGGTTCCATTCGAACTACTGTTTTTGATTAATGTAAAGATTGTGCAAGAGAACTATCAGGTGTTCTGGTATACCCATGCTTCTTAATATGCCCCAGAGTTTCTCGTGATTTACACAGTCAAAAACCTTGCTATGGTTAATAAAAGAATACCAAAAGGATATCTATATCTGTTTTGTTTTTTCAAGGATCCATCTCACATCTGCAATGAAGTCACTCGTTCCTTGCCCTTTCCTGACACCTACTTGCACTTCAGGCAGATCTTGTTCCAGGTATGGTTGTAGTGTCTGCTGGATGATCTTGAGTAGAATTTTGTTGGCATGCATGATCAGAGCGAGTGCGCAATAATTGCCATAGTCAGTTGGATCACCTTTCTTCAGTACTGGTATAAACACAGATCTTTTCCAGTCAGTTGGACATGATGTTGTCTTCCAAATTTCCTGGCAGAGCCTTGTAAGTATGGTCACAGCTGTATCCGATTGCTGTAATACTTGAATGGGAATGCCATCAGTACTTGGTGCTTTGTTCTTTGATAAAGCTTTCAATGCTGCTTCGACTTCTTCTTTCCTCATCAATGATTCCTGATCATAAGGTACAGGTTGAAATGGCTGTTGGTCCACTTGATTTTTATGGTATAACGACTCTGTATATTCTTTCCACCTTTTCTTGATCTTCTCAGCATCATTCAACATAGATCCTTGAGCATCTTATAGCATTCCAATTTGAGCCTGGAGTTTTCTTTTTAACGCTCGTAGCTTTAGGAAAGCCGATCTTCCTCTAATAGATACCAAACTTATTTTGTGTACAGAAAAAATAAAGGTTGTTGTAGACAAGATTCAAATCTTTGCAGACAGACACCCCTACCCCCCCTCGATTTAAACATTCATCCTTCTCTTAGTCTATCACACACTCTCTCCTTATCTCCCTCTAGTGCACTGCATGCTGTGTTTTTACCCCATCATGAAGGTTATCCAGATAAGAACACTGAGAGACAGATTCAGCAGCACTATCCAGATAGTGCCATTGAATATCTCCACAGACCGCCCTGGCACTATAGAGAGCAAATAATCAAAAGAAAAAGCCCTTGCATAAAACTAATTATTTAATAAATATAGGTATCAACAATTTCTAATAACCTTAAGTTTCTATAGTTCACAATGTAAATCAGTCTCAAGGGGACACCAAATCACTTATATAAATACACCAAAAATGCTGCCTATGGTATTGAAATCCAACTATTAAAATCCAAAGAGGAATTGCCATCAGTAGCCATCATAGTATAGAAGAGACACCAAAACGGTAAAGGGGATGGAAGGATACCTCTATGAGGAAAGACTTAAAAGGCTGGGCTTTTCAACTTGGAAAAGAGACGGCTGCGGGGAGATATGATAGAGGTCTATAAATTAATGAATGGAGTAGAACTGGTAAATGTAGATCATTTGTTTACACCATCAAAAAGTAAAAAGACTAGGGGAGGCGCAATGAAACTACAATGTAACCCTTTTAAGACTAATTAAAGAAAATATTTTTTCACTCAATGCGTAATCAAACTTTGGATCGCTTTACTGGAGGATGTAGTCAAGGCTGTTAATGTAGCTGTGTTTAAAAAACGTTTGGACAAGTTCCTGGAGGAAAGTCCATAAAACATTATTAAAGAGTACCTGGGATTTCCACTGCTTGCCCTAGGACAAGCATTATGGAACCTGTGTGCATTTTTGGAAACCTGTCAGGTACTTGTGACCTGGATTGGCCACTGTTGTAAACAGGATACCAGGCTTGATGGACCTTGTTCTGACCCAGTGTGGCATTTCTTATGTTCTTATGACGTTATTTGTGTTTGTTTTGATTCCATACTCTAGCTATGCAGTGATCCTCTGTGTCTGTCTCATGCCTTTTTGAATTTCATCACTGTTTTTGCTCCCACCACCTCTTTCAGGAGAGTGTTCCAGGCATCCACTACTCTTTCCATGAAAAAGTATTACCTAATGTTGCTTTTAAGTTTACCTCCTTGCAGCTTCAGTTCATGTCCCCTCGTTCTACAGCCTGTGATAAGGAAGCTTATCATAGCTCAGGTAGGAGCTATAGAAAAGATGATGTGACTCTGAACAAGCAACCTGTCAGTTCTGGTAGAAGCAAGAAAACAGAGTTTTCACATAAAAGACTACCAGTCCCAGAATGCAACAGGTTTCCAGCAGCCATGAGAGGGGCTGAAGTGAGAGAATGTGTGTGCAATCAAGAGAGCTATGAGGTAATCCCTAAGCACTCATCTCAAAGGGCAGGGCCTGATTCAACACAGCTGCGCTGTGTTAGGGAGCAGCACACATTAGAACAGGATAAGAATAGAGCTTATTCTTCAGATAACAGCTACAGAGGGAGGAAGAGATACAGAGACAGCAACGGCTACAAGCACCAGTATCACCTGGAGAAACAGAAGCCAAGCCAAGCAGATAGAGAGCGAAGGAAACTCTCTGGAAGGAAGAGAAGAAAGGCCATTGGAAGGTCTGGGAGATTCCAAGGCAGTACTCATACTGGGAGGTATTCCAAAAGCCAGCAGAGTCCATTGGACTGGATTCAGCCAGAGGAATGGAGTGGCAGAGATAGGAATCACCAGTGGCTACCTGGAAGAGAGAAGACTGCATGTGGAAGGGACTTTCAGACCAAGGCCAGAAGGTATGTGAGAGGAGACCCAGTGTCCAGGGATCAAGATTGGAAGGCTGGACATCAGAATTGGATTACATATTGGCCAGGCTATACAGAGAGGAATAATGATAGCAGGAGAGGCTCAGGTATGAACACTGATCCAGACCCTATTTATAATAGAGAATGGCAGCAAGGGAATAAGCATTCTCATGATAGTGCCTTAATGAAAGACTCATCTGTGCCAATGTATGATATTGACCCTATGATTGTTGATGCAGGGGGAAATACAGCAGATGAAACTATTTACATGGACTGTTCTTTATCTAAATGCTATTGCTAGTTTTCTATGAGCAAACACATCAGCCATCACAAAGAAACCTAACTTTGTTCTTTATTTCCACTGCAAACAGCTCTTAAAGCAGGATTTGGGTTCACACAGTAGCAGCCAGCCAGCTAAAGGCTTTCAGCTGGTCCATTGATAGTAATTAGGGCTGCACCTGATTGTGTGTGTGAGCAAGGGAGAATCACTGCTGAGATCGGCGTGGAAAAATAAGCAGAAGTTAACCTAACCAGCAAAGTTTATTCTTTACTTTGTGCCTTTGTATTTGGTAATTATTTGCTAAGAAAACATTAGCTAATTGCCTGACAAGCTGAAGGTTGTTTCTGGTTTACTTTGTGACTTTTTGTTATCCATATTTAAACACTGCAAGCAAGTAACCTCATTTATAGTGCTATCAAGCATACATGTGCTGGGTGAATTAAACCCCATCAATAAAAGAAGTATTTTATTGATCTTACCACTTGGTTTCACAACTCAAATTATTGTCATCAGCTGTGTTTGGGAGTGAATGAACTACAATACCCACAATACCTTGCAAGAATCATATGAATATATGCATCGTCAAGATTGTGTAAGTTCTCACCCTAGGCAGCCGTCTGACAAGCCTCCCCATTTTTGAAAGTTTGTTTGTTCATTAATATTCTTTAAATATCTGTATGATATCCCCCCAATTCTTCCTTTCTTCTAGGATATACATAGTTAGGTTTTCAAGTCTTTTCTCATATGCTTTCAGGTGCAGACGTATCATTTTGGTTGCCTTCCTCTAAAGTTTAAACCATTTGAAGTCTTTTTTATATCCTTTGCGAGGTACGGTCTCCAAAAATGAACACAATACTCCCAAGTGAGGCCTCAGCATACACTGATTTATCTTCATAATCTAAAAGACAAGCTAAGTGAGGTGGCTCACAATAAATTACAAAGAAGTCAGGAGCAGCAAAAGTAGCGTTATGATGTGAATACAAAGTTAAGGCAGCTGCAGGTAGGTGAAAAAGTATTAGTTCTTATCCCATCCATTCCCCATAAATGCACTGCAAGATGGAGGGGACAATGGTAGTTCAGCATCAAGTAGGACCTTTAGATTATGAGGTAGTGAATGAAATAGGAAGACACAAATATATCATATAAATGTGTTAAAGCCTTGGAAAGAACGGGAGGTGTGGGTGGCGGAGGTTCATGTGAATCAAGAAGAGGACCCAGGACCCCAAATTGCTGAAATAAACAAAGTAGTGGCACCCAAGATAAACCCAAATTTGACACCTAGTCAAGAAATAGAAGTTAAGGAGGTCCTACACCAGTGTGAAGATGTATTATCATCCCTTCCAGGGTGTACCCCATGGATCTCTCATGAGATTACTACACCCCCAGAGTAAGAGATCAGAAAATACCCCTATAGTTTGCCAGAAACTAAAAGACAGGAGGTAATCAGACAGGTTCGGAAGATGTAGCAATTGGGCATTATTGAGCAGTCAAAAAAGTCCCTGGAGTAGTCCTATTGTTCTGGTTCCAAAGCCAGATGGAACACAGAGATTTGTATTGATTTCTGCAATAAATGTAATGACACAATTTGATGCCTGCCCCATGCAATACATAGAAGACCTTTTGGAAAGATCAGAGTAAGCCCAATATTTGACCACATTGGATCTGACAAAAGGGGTACTGGCAAGTCCCCCTAACAACTGAAGCAAAGCCAAAAACTGCATTCATTATGCCAGTGGGCTTATATCAGTTCAGACAAATGCCCTTTGGACTCAATGGGGCTGCTGCAACCTGACAATGTTTGGCTGATGCCTTTTACAGGGGCACCAAGACTATGCCATGGCTTACATGGATGACATAATTATTTTTAGCAAGGACTGGGACACTCACTTACTGAAAGTAGGGGTGGTCCTCACATCACTCCAGGAAGCAGGCCTAACAGTAAACTCTCAGAAATGCTCCTTTGCCCAAAGGGAAGTCAAATTTCTCAGCTACTTAATGGGGTAAGGTCAGATTAAACCACTCTTAGATAAGATAGAAAGTATTTGGTCCTTCCCTCTACCTACTACTAAGAAGCAATTAAGACGCTCCCTAGGCTTGGTAGGTTACTCAGTTTACAGAGTTGTCCTGCCCTCTAACTGAAATGCTTAAGAAAGTCCACCCTAAACAGTTGAGTTGGACACAAGATAACAGGGAAACATACAAGGGGCTGCAAAATGTGTTATGGAGGGAACCGGTGCTCCAGGGTATTGATTTCTCTAGGGAATTCATCCTATAAATGGATGCATCTGCAGTAGGGCTCGGAGCTATCCTATCCCAAAGAAAGAATGGGGAAGAGCATCCAGTTATGTATTTGAGTAGGAAGCTATTACAACATGAAAGAAACTATGCCACTATGGAAAGAGAGTGTCTAGCTATAAAGTGGGCTATAGATGCTCTAAAATACTATCTGGTGGTATACTAGAAAGTGCAGGGCACTTCTGGGGGGGGGGGGCGCCTTGGACTGGTAATGAGCTGAGCAGGGCAGAACATCTGTTTCTTTTTATATATTTCCATAATGCTCTGAAAAGAGTAATGTCTTGATCTTTTTCCGGAACGTGGATAGGTCATTTATGTTTCTTATTCCAGCTGGGAGGGTGTTCCATAGTATGGGGGCATAGTTAGAAAATGTTCTATTGCTTTTTGATTGATTGGTCCTTCTGAATTCTGTTGGGATGGCCAGGGAGTTTTGTCTGTTATTTGGGATCTTGCTAATTAGGAATTCAAAGTGGGATGGGGCTATGTCATGGATTAGCTTGAATTTGATGATCAAGTTTTTGTACTAGATTCTTCAGTGCATGGGGAGTCATATACAGAAGAATCATAATGGGAGTGATGTGTTCAGATCTGGGGGTCTTCTGGATTACACTAGCTGCTGTGTGTTGTGCCTTCTGCAGGGGCATCAATGTGTGCTTAGGTAGTCCCTGTAATATGCAGTTGCAACAGTCGATATGTGGGTAGATCATGGCTTGTAGGACCGAATGGAAGTCATATGGTTCTAGTAAGGGCCTCAGATGATGCAACATTCTTATTTTTCTGTAGATGGCTTGAGTTGTGTTGTTAATGTGGGATGTTAGGTATAGGTTTTGGTCTAGATATTTCACTTCATTTTTTACTTCAAGGGTAGCATCTTTTACTTGAATTTTAGGTGGAGGTTTGAATTCTTTGTTTTTGGTGATAAATAGTGCCTCGGTTTTATGGAAGTTTATTTTGAGGTTGTATGACCAAGGCATTGTGAGACTTCATTAAAGCATGTTATTATTTGCTGGATGTTAGGGTTGTCTGTAATGATTGGGAAGTACATCATTATATCATTTGTGTAAATATGTAATGCACATTGTGCTTTTGAAAAATGTTACAGATTGGCTGAAGGTAAATGTTAAACAGCAAGGCAGACAAAGACAAACCTTGAGGGATACTTTGCTGTTGGCTATATGTCCTCATCCTTCTTGACCTCTCTGCTGCTTTTGATATTGTTGATCACAGTCTTCTCCTTGATACCCTGTCCACACTTGGTTTTAAGGGCTCTGTACTATCCTGGTTCTCCTCTTAACTCTCCCATCGCTCTTTCAGTGCTTGTTCTGATGGAACCTTCTCTGCTGCTATCCAGCTCTCAGTTGTTGTATCCCAAGGATCTGTCTTGGGTCCACTCCTTTTCTCTCTATATACCCAGTCCCTTGGTGCGCTCATCTCCTCCCATAGCTTTCAGTACCATCTTTATGCTAATGACTCCCAGATCTACCTCTCTACACCTGAAATCTCTCCGGAAATCCAGACCTGGAACTCTGCCTGTCTTTCTGACATTGCTGCTTGGATGTCTCACCGCCGCTTGAAATTGAACATGGCCAAAATTGAGCTTCTTATTTTTCCCCCTAAAACCTCCTCTCCTCTTCCTCCTTTCTCAGTCTCTGGATAACTCTCTACTCCTCCCAGTTTCCTCTGCTTGCAACCTTGGGATCGTCTTTGACTCCTTTCTCTCCTTCTCCACACACATCCATCTGATAGTTCTGCCATTTCTTTCTCTATAACATCAACAAAATCCACCCATTCCTCTCTGAACACACTACTAAGACACTTATCCACTCCTTGACTATTGTAGCCTACTCCTTGCTGGTCTCCCGCTAAATCATCTCTCTCCCCTTCAGTCTGTTCAACACACTGCTGTGTGGCTAATCTTCCGCCAGCCTCGTCATGCTCATATTACTCCTCTTCTCAAGTCTCTTCACTGACTTCCTATCCGCTTCCGCATCCAGTTTAAACTTCTCCTGTTAACCTATAAGTGCATTCACTCTGCAGTGCCTCACTACCTTTCCTCTCTTATCTCTCCCAACGCCCCTCCTTGGGAACTCTGCTCTTCTAGAAAATTGCCTCTATCTGTGCCCTTCTCTTCTACTGCTAATTCCACACTTTGCTCTTTTCACCTTGCTGCTCCTTATGCCTGGAACAAACTACCTGAATCTGAACGTCAGGCACCTTCTCTGGCCCTTTTCAAATCTAGGTTAAAAACACACCTCTTCGCTGCTGCTTTTGGATCTTGACTCACCTGATCTTCTTGTGTTTCCTTACCATTCCCCCTAGATGTATCGCATGTCTACACCTACTGTGTTGCCTGTCTTGACTAGATGTAAGCTCTAATGAGCAGGGACTGTCTCTTACATGTCTGTGCAGCACTGTATATGTCTTGTAGCACTATACAAATGCTCAATAGTAGTAGACCTGGTTTGTCCAATTTTTACTTGCTGGGTGCGATTTGTTAGGTAAGATTCAAACCATTGGTGGGGATAGCCATCAATCCCGAGCTGCTTCAATCTTGATAAGATGGAGTGGTTAAGGGAGTCAAATGCTGCAGTTATATCAAGGAAAATCAGTATAAAGGCCTGCTTGGTTCCTGCTATTCCTTTAATAAGATTATCTAATAAGAACAGGAGGAGAGAGTTTCCACTCCGTGGTATGGTCTAAAACCATACTGTTGTGGGTCTAGGGGGAGGCATGATTATCTAAGTGGTCTTGTAATTGTTTTGGACTATCTTCTCAATTATTTTTGCCATAAATGGAAGGCTTGAAATAGGTCTGTAAGAGTTGGGGGTTAGTTTTATCTAAAGAGCTCTGTTTAAGGATTGTCTAAACGAGGCTCCCTTTAATGCTACAGGCATATGTCCACAGGAAAGTGAAAGGTTGACTATTTCAAGTATGCATGGTGCCATTTCTGTTCAGGTCATTTTTAACCAGCTGACAGGACATGGATCAGTTGGGGATGTAGTGGTATTAATGGCCATAATGATTTTATCAAGGTGTTCTAGGTTGATTTGGGAAAACGATTGCCATGGTGTGATGGTACTGTTGGGTGGAAAGGAAGAGGGTAGTGCAGTATCTGATTGTGATCGAAGTTTACTCATGTAGTGATTGGCTAACACTTGAGGGTTGATTATACCTGTGTTGTCCTCCCTATTATGAGATTGTGTCAGGGATTTCACAATTTAGGTGATTTAGGGATTTGAGTAATAATTTGGTGTGGTTCTCTTTCTTGTGTTTGTTTATGCTGTCTCAGTAGGCTTGTTCATGTAGTTATTCCTATCCTCCGGCAGTTTTGTTCTTCTCCATTTTCATTCTAAGCTTCTTAGTCTTCTCTTTATTATTCTAAGTTCCTGTGTGTATCAGGTGTTTGAGCGGGTAGAGTGATTGTTTGTCTTAGGTGAGGAGGCAGATGTGCATTGTTAATTACAGAATTCCAGTTATCTAGCAGTTCATCCAGATCATTTGAATCAGAATTAAGTTGTGGCAATATTTTTCTAAGAATATGTCTTTGCTGTATTGCTTAAAGCAGGGCGGTGTGATGGCATTGTTGTGATGCCTGTTTACGGCAAGCTGTTTTGGGATTGTGAATTCGAGGATATGATGATCTGTACAAGGCACAGATTGCGATAAGATCAAAGGATTAGTTACATTAATTAAATCATTGGGTAGAAATATTAAATCTAATATACTGCCTTTTTCGTGTGTGGGCGTGTGAACTGTTGAAAATCCATATCTTGCATGGCTTTAAGGAAAGAGTCTGCATGATTGCCAGGTATGGAGGTTAGATAGTACTCCTGGGTGACTTCAATCTACATATTGATTTGAGTGCTTGAGTATACAGTTTCTAAGATATTAGTTAAACTGTTTGTATCTGGGGTTGGGGTCCTGTAGATCAGGCAGAGTGTATATTGCTTGGTCTCAATTATTAGGCTTTAGGGCCTTCCACACTTATGACCGATGATAGTGTAGCATTTAAGTCCTCTTTGATTATGGTCAGGACTCTTCCTCCACATTTAGCCTGCCTAGGAATGTGGAATATCTCAAAGGAGGGTTGTCTAAACTCGTTTATTAACACAGTGTCTGTATCTGAGAGCCATAACTCTGTGATGAACATTATGTATGGGTCATGCTCATGTATATAATCTATCAAGACAGGGATTTTATTCTTGACTGATCTTGCATTAACTAAATTGCATTTTATGCTGGAATGAAATATGTTTTCTGTATTGTTGTAATGTACTGGTTGCCATATACAGTGGTGTGCAAGTCTGGAATCACTTGTGAGTTTTGCGTTTTTCGTACTTTCTAACTTTTTTTTTTAAATTTTGCATTAGCCCAGCATATTCATCTTTCTACCACGTTAAAAGAGATACATTTGGCTATTACAGTTGACTTTTTTGCATTCCTTGCTTCCAATTTAAATACTTTACAGACACTGGGAGATAGCTACTGCGATTTTTGTGGATCCTGCGTCAAAACTGGATCGAGATTATCCAATATGAACACGTTATTTCTGACCAACCAGGAGGCTGCTTTCACTAACCAATCACAATGCAGATATCTAGCCAACAGTGCAGCTATAAAAACGAGCGGAATTTTTGAATTTCATAAGCTTTCTGGATCGACTATGAAGATGACTCGGACCCTGACGTTGGAGGAGCATATTCGTGTGTCCTTTATGAGCGAGGAAGGATTTTTAAGCCGTCATATAGCCAGGAAAGTTAGCTGCAGTCAGTCAGAGCTCTGTTGTTAAGATTGTACAGAAAAAGAAAGAAACGGGTTCCGTGGTGGACAAGCCTTGTTCAGGTCATCCACGTGCATCAACATCACGCCAGGACCGTGCACTACGATGCATTTCACTGACTATTTGCAAGTTGACCTCTCCTCAGCTATTTCGAGAGTAGTCAGACAAGAGTGAGGTCAATGTCAGCTCATCAACAGTTCGTTGCCGGTTCCTGCAGTTTGGTCTCCGGAGCTGCAAAGCATGGAATAAGCCACTGATAACTGACATACAAAGGCGCAACCGGATCGTGTGGGCGAGAAAGCACTCAACCTGGTCGACTGAAATGTGAGAAAAGGTGCTATTCAGCGATGAAAGCACCTTCTGCCTGTTTGGTAACCAGGCCCACACCTATGTGAGGAGATTTCCTGGCAAGGAATTTAAGCCTGAGTGTCTCAACCTCACTGTAAAGCATCCTTTGAAGGTCATGGTCTGGGGCTGCATGGCTGCCAGTGGCATTGGACGTCTTCACATCGTCGATGGAATGGTCAACGGGGCCAAGTACATCACTATACTGCAAAAGTGCATGGTGCCATCAGCACACCAGCTGTTTCCTGGGCAGTTTCTGTTCCAAGATGACAATGCACACTGCCATCGCTCCAGACAGGTGATCAGCTGGGAGCAGCGGAACAATATCAAGTCAATGGACTGGCCTGCCCAGTCTCCAGATCTGAATCCAATCAAGAACCTGTGACACAAGGTGGCCTTGGAAATATCCAAGAGGCATCCAACATCAAAGCGTGAGCTGATTGAGTCACTCATTGCAGCTTGGAACCGCATTGTCACCAACGATCACCTTGTCAGACTGGTTCATTCAATGCCGACAAGGTGCAGTCAGGTGATCAAGAACAAAGGGTGGCCCATCAAATACTGAGCCATCACTGACACATAAAAACAGCCTTTTTCAAGGCTACATACATTAATTTGAAGGAAACCTGGCATGCGTCCATAATATTTTAAAGCATACTTACAATAATATATCGTTGGCCAACGATGTACATTACACGATTTTCACAGAAAATCTATCAACAAGAGAACTATGGGGAACTAACTCAGAACATAAGGGCCAAACCAATACTAAAAGTTGGCCCTAATAGCCAAATCTATCACTTATCATGAGATACACAGAAAAAGCCACTGGGAGGAAAAAGAAATTAAGATATAAGGTCACGAAGTTGAAAAAAACGTCAAATTTACAAGTGATTCCAGACTTTT
Organism: Ichthyophis bannanicus; assembly: GCA_033557465.1. NCBI lineage: Eukaryota > Metazoa > Chordata > Amphibia > Gymnophiona > Ichthyophiidae > Ichthyophis > Ichthyophis bannanicus. The sequence goes on along the minus strand of CM066036.1, from coordinate 864,101,218 downwards.
GCACACCACTGTATGTGTAATATGAATGAGTCTGCTGTTTGGTCTATATGTTGCTCCAATAATTCTAAGCCATGGGATAAGTAGGTTAATACGTAGTTGGTGCGTTATAATAGGGATATTGTGATAGTGTTGAGAGGGAGTGTGACCAAGTGGGTGTGTTACTTGAGATAGTAGTAGAGCTGCTATGAAAATATAGTACACAATCAAATACATTTTTATCTCCATTGACTAGCAATAGTAAATTGGGAATTTTAAACTGGTAGCAGCAGGATAAACAGTGCAGTCATCAGTGTTTTATCTAGAAGTATAGGTATAATAATGCTGGTGTGAGCAGTAAGACAGCGAGCATTAAACATTTATTTATTTATTTAGACAGTTTTGTATGCCGCCTTATCCTTCAATCAAAGCGGTCACAACACAATTGGAGGATACATTTAACACGCGGGGATATTAGACACATACACTAATACTTACAGGGAAAATGGGCAATGGAGGGTTAAGTGGCTTGCCCAAGACCACAAGGAGCATCTGTGGGACTAGAAACCCCAGTCCTTCCGGCCCAAGGTTGCTGTCCTCTAGTGGGATTTGAACCCCCGACCTTCTGGCCTGAAGTACCTTGCCCCAACCACTAGGCTACTCCTCCCTTATACATACAGTAATCTGTTGGTAAGTAGGTTCCCTGTACCTTAGTTTACAGTGGTGTAATGATAAACTTACTATTTTTGAAGAATTAAATTGCCTTGTGTTCTGATTTAGCTTCTTCTCAATGATTTGTTCAGTCCAATGCTAAGGGCCATGCCAAAGGGCCCTCTGGCGAGACCTGCCAGGTGCGGGAGCACCTGCTGATACCATCCTTAAATCTTGTTGCAGGCTGTGTCTTCAAATGACTTGGGACAGTGAACGGGAATAGTTAGGATCTCCCGCTTGCAGTCCTGATCCAATCGGGGGTCCCAGGTGAAGAGGCATGCTTCTGATGGTGCCTTCCTTAAATCTTGGTGCAGGCTGTGTCCCCGATTGGCTTGGGATGGTGAACAGGAGGAGTTAGGGCCTCCAACTTGCAGTCCTGATCCGATCGGGGGTCGCGGGTGAAGAGGCACTTTTCTGATGGCGCCTTCCTTAAATCTTGTTGCAGGCTTTGTCCCCGATTGGCTTGGGATGCTGAACGTGAGGAGTTAGGTCCTCCCACTTGCAGTCCTGATCCAATCAGGGGTCGCGGACGAAGTACGTTGTTTGGACTTGGAGGAGTGTCGTCTGTTGCAGCTAAGAACATAAGATATGCCATAATGGATCAAACCAAGGTCCATCAAGTCCAGTATCCCATTTCCAACAGTGGCCAATCTAGGTCACAAGTACCTAGCAGTTTCCCCAGAAACCCAAGTTCCACAGTGCTTGTATTGGGACAAGTTTAACAGGTTTTTTTTATACTACTTTATCATTTCAATCAAAGCGGTTTACATTGTAACTTAAACTTGGCAAAAGTAAACAGGGACACTGATAACTTGGATTTTTCTGAGCAATGGAGGGTTAAGTGACTTGCCCAAGACCACAAGGAGTGCTAGTGGGAACTGAACTCTGGTCTCTTGGTTCCCAAGCCAGTGCTCTAACCACTAGGCTACTCCTCAACTAGTAGTGGATTTCCCGGAACCCCTTTAATAATGCTTTATGAACCTTTCCTCCAGGAACTTGTCCAAACCTTTTTTAAACCCTGGTACACTAACAGCTTTTGCTACATCCTCTGGTAACGAATTCCAGAGTTTGATTATGCGTTGAGTGAAAAAATATTTTCTCTTAATAGTCTTATATGGGCTGCCTACATCTGATCTTCCCTGGCTTCCATCCCTCTGGGAATCAAACATATCCTCACTCTGGAACAAGGACAGAGCTGGCCCAACCATTAAGAAAACAAGGTGGTTGCCCAGGGTGACAACTTCTTTGGGGAAGGGGAGAGCAGGACAATAGCTTTTGACAGCCAGCCTGGTGTAAAGCTTAAGGTTTGCTAGAGTGCCAGCACCTTGAACCAACTCTGGGGCCGTCCCTGAATGAAGGGTCATACAATGAGAGTGAAAAGAGATGGATTCAGGAATAATCAAAGTTCATATTCCTTTCCAGAAAGGGTGGTGGATGCACGGAAAGCCTCCTAGTGGAGGTCGTAAAGATGAGGATTGTATCTGAATTAAAGACCAAGCACAGAGATTCTCTGAGGGACTTTATACCTTTCATTCCCCCTTCTCCTTTCTCTTCTCCCTCTGCTCTTCTGTCCTTTCCTATCAATTATTGGCGTTCCTTTCTGCCTTTACCCCAACAGTCATTTGACTTTTGTATTGTACACCGCTGTATGTCCTTTGATTTAAGCAGTATAGCAAATGTTGAATAAAGTTAAAGAATAAAGATAAAGATTTTCAAGCTTAGTGCAGATGAACATAGTGGATTGGCTGTTTGGGCTTTATAACCTCTATAATGTGGTATATTTCTGTGTTTCCCTCTGCACAAGGATGTTTCAGTAGCAAATTGAAAATCTAATCTTAAAATAATGCCATTAGCTTCTGACTTTCATTCTAATAAAAAATTCAGGATATCTTGGCTGAGTGTATCAGTGAACTGAAATGATGGTGGTGTTGCTATTTGGTAGATTGGCTGGTTTCCTGTGAACTATGCAGAAGATTTTTCACAATATTGCTGAAAAGGACACAGGAAAAATGGCTATTGAATATTCTTTTTAAATTTATTCTTTATTAAGTTAAAAAAAAAATTACAAGAGTTATCTTGTGACAAAAACATGAGAATAATAATTAACAAGGAAAACGAATACAAAAATGGAAACCCCAACATAGCTCAATCCATCTCAAATTAGATCACAATAAAAGTGGGGCAGAATTCTATTAAATGGGGAAATCAAAAGGAAACAAATAACATCTCAAATCCCAATAAAGGCTATAGGCACACACCCTAGCATTCATACATTTCCTGTCCTGCACGTGTGCTTGCTCAGATTGCCTTTCTGTTCCTTGAGAAGAGCAGTGCTCGCCAGAGCTCTCCCAAAAGGTGATTTTTGCTGAATTCTCTGCTGAACTGTGAGTTCTGTCTGTCTCCACATATTTATTTATTTGTCCTTATTGGTGGGTTCCTTTACCTATTCCCATGTGTGTGCCCACAGTTCAGGAACAGCCTAATGGCCAGAGACACTTAGGTTCCTACCCACCCTACCCCTCACCCCACCCAACCCAGGGGCTACATTGCCTATATATTGGTCACATACATGCCATCTATCCTTCCTAACTTGGGTTAAAGCCCACATCTTCTTCATCTTTTCTTCTTCTTCTTGGACTGCTTAATCAACATGTTGTGTATTCAGTGCAATAACTGCGGTACTTTCATTCCAACACGAATCATTTGGAGCCTAAGAGCTTGTCCTATGTGCCTCAAATCAGCTGCCATGCATGAAGAACGGACTCTACTAAGGAAAGACCTAGCTACCATGCATAAAGAAGTGACTCTACTGAGGGAGGAACTGGCTGCAATGAGGCACACCTCTTCTAGGATACAAACTGAACAAAGTCCACCACCGCTCCCACAAAGAATCATACACCCCAGGAACAAATGGGTTCTGGTAGATTGCGACCTGTAATGCAGAGACATCTAGATAGAACAAAAGAAGCAACAAAGTATCTGTAGGATACGTAGGAAACAAAGGAACAGATACCAAGACTAGCAGATATTCAGGTTTAAACAAACCCCTTTTATTGACCCCTATGCATTTCGGCCATAGGCCTTCTTCAGGGGGATATCAAATGAGGAAACAAACCTTATGATAAAAACTTTCTTGCAAATAAAAGACACTAACCACGCTTCAGCGTGACAAACCTTGTGTAGAAAAGTGTGGTTAATGTCCTTTATTTGCAAGAAAGTTTTTATCAAAAGGTTTGTTTCCTCATTTGATATCCCCCTGAAGAAGGCCTATGGCCGAAACGCGTAGGGGTCAATAAAAGGGGTTTGTTTAAACCTGAATATCTGCCAGTCTTGGTATCTGTTCCTTTGTTTCCAACGCAGAGACATCTATACAACAAGAGATATCCCTGCACAATGCCTTCTCTGCCTTGGCTAATGAGGATGCCCAATCCAAAGAAACTGAAGGGCCCTTAAATTAGTCAGACAATGCCCAATCTCCTGCTAAAGCACCAAATATGAAGAAAACCTCACCAAACAGAAAACTACTACTACTTGGAGATTCCATCATCAAAGGCACCAACTTGGGAACACAGTTCAAAGGAGAGAAGATAGTAATGTGCCTACCAGGCTCTTCAGCCAGCAGGAATACAAACCAAGTTGTTGAAATACTTAGCGCAAAAAGTGAACACTCCAAACTTGATGTTGTTATCCACTTGGGCACAAATGACCTGGCTAGAAACAGTGCCTCTACAGTCCAGAAGGACTTCCAATCTCTGGGAGAGAAACTGAAGCCCATTGTTAACACTGTTGCATTCTCAGAAGTTCTACCTGTTCTTGGTAAGGGGACAAAAAGGCTGCATCACATTAACAGCTTTAATACATGGCTCCAGACCTGGTGCAAACAAGAAGGATTCAGATTTATTGGCGACTGGGGCAACAGATGGACCAACAAGAGACTATACTGTGCTGATGGACTACATCTCTCTGTCGCAGGGAAAAGAATCCTAAGTGAAAAATTCAGGCAGTATGTGGATATGCATTTAAACTAGGAAAAGGGGGTGACGGAAGTGGAAGGTCAAGATCTGTATGCCACCCCCTGCAAAAGCGGAATAACATTAGAAACAGCCACACTTTTAAACCACACATCAAAACAAGTGGGAAGAAGTGGGCAGAACAAAATCAATGCAAAATACACACAAGCCAGGTAATGAGCACAAATGCTCGAAGCTTAGCCAACAAAATTCCGGACCTGGAAGCCCTAATGGTGGAAATGGATTTGGACATTGTGGCCATTACAGAAACATGGTTTAATGAATCGCATGATTGGGATATAGCCATAGCTGGCTATAATCTATTCAGAAGAGACAGAGAAAATGGAAAAGGAGGAGGAGTAGCCTTGTATGTCAAAAGCAATATTAAAGCTACTGAAATGTAGGGGACATAGGGAAAAGAAGAAGCGCTCTGGATTGCGTTGGAAAGAGGAGATGGTACTGTCATCCATATTGCTGTAGTCTACAGATCTCCGACTCAAATTGAAGAGAGAGATAACGAATTGATTATAGATATTGCCAAGATAGCAAAAAAGGGGGAAGCGATCATATTGGGTGACTTTAATTTACCTGATGTGGATTGGATTACTCCTTCTGCACATCTGGAAAGAAGCAAAAAGATTGTGGATGCTCTCCTAGATGCATTACTTAGACAAATGGTGATGGAACCAACCAGGGAAAGCTCAACGCTGGATTTAGTGCTCACCAACGGTGATAGCATGTCAAATGTCTGCGTGAGTGCCCCTGTGAGCAACAGCGATCATCACACGGTGTGGTTTGAGATAAAAGCCATGGTACAGGCCAATCATAGCAAGCTCAAAGTCCTAAACTTCAAAAACACTGACTTCAATAAAATGGCCAAGTACTTAAAGGAGGAGATGACGGGGTGGAAGGAGATAAGGGAAGTGGAATTGCAGTGGGCTAAACTAAAGGTGGCAATAAAAGGGGCAACAGATAAATATGTAAGAAAAGTAAATAAAAACAAGAGGAGAAGGAAACCTATTTGATTTTCCAAAGAAGTGGCTGCTCAAATAAAGGCAAAAAACACAGCTTTCGCAAAATTCAAAAGCTTGCAAACAGAATAACACAGAAATGAATACAGGATCAAACTCAAAGAGTCTAAAAGAGAAATAAGAATAGCAAAATCAAAGGCAGAGGAAAAGATGGCTAAAGATGTTAAGGGTGGCGACAAAACTTTCTTCAGGTATATTCGGGAAAGGAAGAAGATCAGAGTTGGAATTGCAGGACTCAGAAGTGCTGGGAAAGGACTTGTGGAAAGTGACATTGAAAAAGCGAAATTGCTAAACAAATACTTCTGCTCTGTTTTTACTAAAGAAAATCCTGGAGATGGACCAGCTGTGACTCCCAAATATAAAAATGGGAATGAAGTAGATACCACACCATTCACAGAAGATGAGGTGTTAGAACAACTTGCTAAACTGAAAGTGGACAAAGCCATGGGACCGGATTGGATACATCCCAGGATACTGAAAGAGCTCAGAGAGGTTCTTGCAGGACTGTTAAAGGATGTCTTCAACAGATCCTTGGAAACAGGAGAGGTTCCTCAGGACTGGAGAATGGCTGATGTCATACCTCTACACAAAAGTGCTGACAGGGAAGAAGTGTCAAACTACAGGCCCGTGAGCCTTACCTCGGTGGCGGGAAAAGTAATGGAGGTGCTCCTGAAAGAGCGAACAGTGAACTTTCTCAAAACCAACAGGCTGCAAGATCCGAGGCAACATGGTTTTACCGAAGGACGGTCTTGCCAAACAAATCTGATTGAGTTCTTTGACTGGGTGACCAAGGAACTAGATCAGGGGCATGCAATGGATGTCATCTACCTGGATTTCAGCAAAGCCTTTGATACTGTTCCTCATAGGAGGCTTGTCAATAAACTCAGTAGCTTGGGGATGGGTCCCAAGATAGTAAACTGGATTAGAAATTGGTTGACTGACAGACAACAGAAGGTGATGGTACATGGAGCTCACTCGGATGAAAGGAAGGTGATTAGCGGGGTGCCCCAGGGTTTGCTCCTGGGCCCGGCACTATTCAATGTATTTGTCAGTGATATTGCTGAAGGACTGAATGGAAAAGCCTGTCTTTTTTGCAGATGACACAAAAATTTGCAACAGAGTGAACTCCCCCGAGGGAGTGGTTAACATGAGGAAAGATCTATGAAAGCTGGAAGAATGGTCTAATGCTTGGCAACTACGATTTAATGCGAAAAAGTGCAGTGCCATGCACTTGGGTAGCAGAAATCCAAGGGAAATGTATGCGATTGGTGGCGAGAGGTTGGTGTGCACGGTTCAGGAGAAAGACCTTGGTGTGATTATTTCTGATGATCTCAAGGTGGCAAAACAGTGCGACAAGGCGGTGGCAAAAGCCAGGAGGATGTTGGGCTGCATACAAAGAGGGATTACCAGCAGAAAGGAAGAGGCACTTATGCCACTGTACAAGTCACTGGTCAGGCCTCACTTGGAATACTGTGTTCAGTTTTGGAGACCATATCTTGCAAAAGATGTAAAAAGACTGGAAACTGTTCAAAGGAAGGCGACCATAATGATTTGGAGCCTGCGTCAGAAGCCTTATGAGAAGAGACTTGAAGACCTAAATATGTACACTTTGGAGGAGAGGAGGGACAGGGGAGATATGATTCAGACCTTTAAATAGTTAAAGAGAAATGATGAACAAACAAACCTCTTCCAACGACGGGGAAGCTGTAAAACTAGAGGGCATAACATGAAGCTGCAAGGTGGTAAATTGAAAGGCAATGTCAGGAAATATTTTTTCACTAAAAGGGGTGGTGGATGCATGGAATGCCCTCCTGATGGAAGTGGTGGGGGCAAACATGGTGACGGAATTCAAAACAGCATGGGACAAACACAGTGGATCCCTTTATAGCAACAGGATAAAAACAAAATAAACGATACCATCTAACTTCTGAACCATCTAACGTCTCAACAAATAGGGGTGTCCTACATGGAGTGGTGGGTTCACCCCTAAACAAAGACATGGGGAGGGGTGGCCTGCAGAGAGCGACAGGTGCACCTACTCTTGCCATCTTGCTGGGCAGACTAGATGGACCATGCTGGTCTTTATCTGCCGTCATTTACTATGTTACTATGTTATTATGTTACAATGCGTTCCCTGTTTCTAATCATTGTAACCCCACACCTCCCCACCAGGGCCAATGGCTTCTTAAGGTCAAGAAAGGCCCGAAGCTGCTCAGGTGCAAAGAAAATATATTTTACCCCAACATATGAAACATAACACTTACAAGGGTAACATAAACAAAAGCTAGCCCTTAAAGCAACCGTCTCTTGTCACATTGCTAGAAACAATCGCCTCCGCTCCTGCGTGGCACGACTCACATCACGAAAAATTCTTATAGTCTCCCCCATAAAAAGATACAGACAGATTTTTGAAGTACAGTGACAGTTTTGTGTGAAACAGATCTTTCCAGGGTACTAATCAATAAGGTAGATCGAGCCAAAACTGAGACAGAAGAACTGTCAAGAAAATTAGACAAATTATCAGGAATATTAGGAATAAAGTTGAATCCTGTCCAATTTTCTTAACAGGTAAAAAGTAAGCTTTTGTTATCAGATGAAATACAGATTCAGGAATAGAAAGAACCTCACGCAGAAACTTCTTAAAAGAATCTAAGGGAGAAACATGTGGAAAATTTAAGATTCTCAAGTTTAAGCCCCTGAACTTATTCTCAAACTGTTCCAGTTTCTGATGAACAGAAATTTTGTCTTTCACAAGTTGTTCAATCACAGTCTTAGAGTCACTAACATCTCTAGTAAATTCGGCAAATTTCTCATGGGGTTTCTTCTCAAAGTTCTGATGTTGTAAAGTTTTGAGCCACTACCTGCACCAAAGCAAAGACATCCGATGCACACTTTGAAACTGTGGTTTCCAGCTTTACTAACAAAGTCAAAATAGCTGACAAAGAGATCTCACCGGAATTCTGTTGTTGAAGAACTAAGGGCTGAACGACTGTGAAATCTTTTCCATTATGAACAAAGCACCCGGCACGAGTCCACCAGCCATATCGGAACCATCAGCCCAGGCAGCTCTCCCTGGACCAAAAGGGGTGAGCATGGCATTGAACACGAGGCCGGCTGCCCTACTACTCCACCACCCCTCCCCAATGGAGGACATAAATAAATAAAATAAATCTTATGTTCTTATTTATTTACATTCTCTTATATACCGTGTTATTCTGCATCAGTGCTGTTTACATTGAACAAACTGAAATTACATTGAACAGGGCATTATAACTTGGAGATAACTAATTTACAGGGAACATGGGCTATGGAGGGTTAAGTGGCTTGCCCAAGACCACAAGGAGCACCTGTGGGACTAGAAACCCCAGTCATTCCGGCCCAAGGTTGCTGTCCTCTAGTGGGATTATGCCATAAGATATGCCATACTGGGTCAGACCAAGGTCCATCAAGCACAGTATTATGTTTCAAACAGTGGCCAATCTAGGTCATAATTACCTAGCAGTCTCCCCAAAAGACACAGGTTCCTCAATGCTTGTATTGGGTCAGTGATATCCTGGGTCCCTTTTAATAATGGTTTATGGACCTTTCCTCCAGGAACTTATCCAAACCTTTTTTTTAAACCCAGCTACACTAACAGCTTTTACTATATCCTCCGGTAACAAATTCCAGAGTTTGATTTCACGTTGAGTGAATGGAAAATAAAACAAAGGATGATATAATGCCTCTGTATCGTTCCATGGTGCGACAGCACCTTGAATATTGTGTGCAATTCTGGTAGCCGTATCTTAAAAAGGATATAGCGTTATTAGAAAAGGTACAGAGAAGAGCCACCAAAATGGTAAAGGGGATGGAAGGATACTTCTATGAAGAGAGGCTAAAAAGGTTAGGGCTCTTTAACCTAGAAAAGAGACGGCTGAAGGGAGATATTATAGAGGTCTATAAATTAATGAATGGCGTGGAACGGGTAAACGTAGATCGATTGTTTACATCATCAGAATATAAAAAGACTAGGGGGCATGCAATGAAGCTATAGGGTAACCTATTTAAGACTAATAAGAGAAAATATTGTTTCCTTTCCTTATGATACCTAGCATTCTATTTGCTCTCTTTGCCGCCGCTGCACAATGGGCGGAGGGTTTTAACATGTTATTCACCATGACGCCTAAATCTTTTTCCTGGGTAGTGGTTCCCAATGTGGAACCTTGCATCGTGTAACCATAGTTTGGGTTGTTCTTTCCTAGGTGCATAACTTTGCACTTGTCCACATTAAATTTCATCTGCCATTTGTATGCCCAGTCTTCCAATTTATCATGGTCCTCTTGCAATTTTCCACAATCCTCTTGGGTTTTAATAAGTTTGAATAGTTTTGTCATCTGCAAATTTGATAACCTCACTTGTTAGTCCCTTTTCCAGGTCATTTATGAATATGTCAAAAAGCAGCGGACCCAGCACAGATCCCTGGGATACTCCACTATTCACCTTTTTCCATTGTGAAAACTGGTCATTTAGCCCTACCCTCTGCTTTCTATCTTTTAACCAGTTCCTGATCCACAATAGTACACTGCCTCCTATCCCATGACTTTTTAGTTTTGCCAAAAGTCTCTGATTAGGGACCTTGTCAAAGGCTTTCTGAAAGTCCAGATACACTATATCAACCGACTCACCTTTGTCTACCTGTTTATTCATACCTTCAAAAGCCTTGTTGGCTGTCTCCCATTAAGCCATGACTATCTACATGATGAGTAATTGTGTTCTTTATAATGGTTTCTACCAATTTTCCCGGTACTGACATCAGGCTCACCGGTGTGTAGTTTCCCGGATCACCCCTGGAACCCTTTTTAAAAATGGGCGTTACATTGGCAATCCTCCAATCTTCAGATATTACAGATGATTTTAATGATAGTTCACAGATTACTAATAGCAGTCTGCAATCTCATATTTCAGTTCTTTCAACACCCTTGGATGGTCCAGGTGATTTGCTACTCTTCAGTTTATCAAACAGTTAATACATCTTCCCGATATTTCTTTCAATTCTTCCGCAGTATCACCTTTAAATACCATTTTGGTCATGGGTAACATCCCTACATCTTCCTCATTAAAGACCGAAGCAAAGAATTCATTGTTTCTCCGCTATAGTCGTGTCCCCTCTTACTGCCCCTTTTACCCCTCTATCAACTGACTCTCTCACAGGTTTTTTGTTACGAATGTACTTGAAAAAGTCTTTATTACGCGTTTTTGCTTCCACGGCAAGTTTCTTCTCAAATACTCTCTTTGCTTGCCTTATCAATGCCTTGCATTTAGCTTGCCAGTGCTTGTGCTGTTTACAGTTTTCGTCATTTGGCTCTTTTTTCCATTTCCTGAAAGATGCTTTTTTGGCAACAACAGCCTCTCTGACCTCACCTTTAAACCATGCTGGCAGTTTTTTGAACTTCCTTCCACTTTTCTTAAAGCTTTTCCGCAAGCCTGATGTAAGTCTTTGACCTTTGCAACTGCTCCTTTTAGTTTTTTAACTATTTTCCTCATTTTATCATAGTCTCCCTTTTGAAAGTTAAAAGATAGTACTGTGGATTTCGTTACCATCCCTCCTCCATTAATTAAATCAAATGCAATCATGCTATGATCACTATTGCCAAGTGGCCCCAACACCATTATCTCTTGCACCAAATCTGGTGTTCCTCTAAGGACTAAGTACAAAATGGCTTCCCCTCTGGTCGGTTCATGAAGCAGCTGCTTCAAGAAGCAGTCATTTATTTCATCTAGAAACTTTATCTCCCTAGCATGTCCTGCCGTGACACTGACCCAGTCAATACCGGGGTACTTGAAATCACCCATTATACTGTTCTGTAACTTTTGTTAGCTTCGCTGATTTCTTTGAGCATTTCATCATTCTGGCCAGGCGGTCGATAGTACAACCCCACTGCCATCACTTTCTCCTTTTTACATGGAACTTCAATCCATAGAGATTCTACAGCGAATTTTGTTTCCTGCAAAAAACTTTAATCCTTTGTGACTCAATGCCCTCTGACATAGAGTGCAACCACTCCACCAATTTGATCAGCTCTAGCATTACGATATAGTTTGTAACCAAGCATCACAGTGTCCCACTGGTTGTCCTCCTTCCACCATGTCTCTGAAAGACCAATCATATCTAACTTCTCATTTAGTGCTATATATTCTAACTTTCCCATCTTATTTTTTAGACTTCTAGCATTTGCATACAAGCATTTTAGAGACTGTATTTTATTCATATTAATCTGGTTATTGGTAGGCAGGAGCAATTTGGAATCTTTAAGCTCTGTCTGCTCTGTACTCAAGGGCATTTGGGCTACCTTTGTCTTTATTGGAACCTCTCTGCTGATTTGGCCTAACTTCATTTTTTGGGTAGTATCCTTCAAGGATACATTGTTCCAAACCATGCACTCTTGGGCGACTGTCGGCTGTCCCCTATTATCTAGTTTAAAAGCTGCTCTATCTCCTTTTTAAAGGTTAATGCCAGCAGCCTGGTTCCATCCCAGTTAAGGTGAAGCCCATCCCTTCGGAAGAGCCCCTCCTTTCCCCAGAATGTTCCCCAGTAGATCGATGTCACCAGAGCCTGGTTCCAAAGACTTCCGGTCTAGCAGGGCAGTGGAACATGGTTGCGGTTCCAGTGTCCGTTGCTCAACTAAGGACGCCTCCTCATTAGCGCTCCACAGTAACGAGCCCTCCTTGACAGCCTTCTTGAGCGCTAGGGCCTTCAGGAGTAGCGCCTCAATCTGCTGCTGTCCTGCCGCGGGGGAAACACGTTTAGCCGCCCTAGGCTTGGCATTGCCCTGCCACTTAGGAACCATATCAATAAGGAAAAAAGCAAGGAAAAAGCTGAAGCGCAACACACCTCAGGAGCCGCCATCTTGACTCCGTCCCCCACGGCAGCATTTTATTTAAAGCTCTGGGCTATGGAATATTCTATGTGTCCAAAATCTTCACACAGTACTATTATATAGAATATTCTCTATATGAGATGTCTATTAAGAGAGCTTTATTTAATGCAGTTTCCATATTTAAACTCTAAAAGAACTAGAAGAATGACACAGCAACACTTACCAGTGCCAGGCATGAGAGAAATAATCAGAGTTAAGTTTCAGCATTTTTTAGTCAAAATTATAGTGTTATTATAATAAAGAGGTATTACTTACAGCTTACTTCATTGTTTTAACAAAATGGAGAAAGAGATGCTAACCAGATCACCTTAACTAGGCCCCAGCAAAGTAAGCAGGTGCTTGGGGAGGCACATTCCAAGAGGTGGCATTTCAGTCATGTCTTGACAAGAGGATGTAAATTGATTAGCACACCTTTGGTTCATGAACATGCCTTAAAAGTTTTAGTGCACATAAAATTGACTTAACACTCATTAACCTATGTGTTAATGTGCATGCCATAAGCAACGGAACAGGGTAGGCCACAGGGTCCATGGATCTACCAAGTTTATGCGAAACATAGCATTAGCAATCAGGGAGATGGAGCTGAGACAGAACTTGGTTTCTCCTAGGACAAGCAGGATGAGTCAGCCACAAGTGGTGACGTCATCCGACGGCGCCGAGACGGAAGTACTCTCCATAGCTCAGAAGGGCTTTCGCCCTTCTGAGCATGGGCCAACTGGCCCCACCCCCCTGCCCGCCCCTAGCTATCCAGTTTTTCAGTCTTCCGCCTTGCCAGCAAGACGGACTTTTCTACTCTCCACCAAAAATTTGACTTAAGAACTCTAATCCTCCTAATCGTATGTATACAGCAGCTTTTACTCGTCTTGATGTTCCTATCTGGGAACATATTCTCTCTCCGTTGATCAATTCTAATTGCTAATGTATATAGCAGTTTTACTCTTCTTGATGTTTCCTATCTGGGAACATACTCTCTCTCCGTTGATCAGTTCTAATTGCTTATGTATATAGCAGTTTACTCTTCTTGATGTTTCCTATCTGAGAACATATTCTCTCTCCGTTGATCAGTTCTAATTGCTTATGTATATAGCAGTTTACTCTTCTTGATGTTTCCTATCTGGGAACATATTCTCTCTCCGTTGATCAGTTCTAATTGCGTTCTGTTCTCTTTGCTGTTTAATCTTACTTGCATGTACCTTGCAGTTTAAACTTACATTATGCAGCAATTACTTTCACGGATGGCCTGGTGCAGGTCGCTGCTCGCGGACCTTCTTGGGACCTCCCTACACTCCGCCAGCTCTGCTGCCGCTCTGGGTGCGCCCCCGGGCCTCCACACCAGATGCAGGCTTGATCCGCCAGTTCGGCCTCCGCTCGGGTTGTGCCTGGAGGCCTCCAACCCGCAGCGAGCTTGGATCGTCGAGCGCGAATTGATCCACGAGCAACCAGACGAGAATCCCTGCGGCTGCCGGAGTCTCCTATCGGAACCCCTCGACACGTGGGTGAGCTATGGGGGCGGCCATTTTCCTGCCGTCTCTGGCACGAAGCCGCGCCCCTCTGCCGGATTGGACCCTGGCTCCTCCCCTCCGCCGCAACTTCATTGGCTGATATCGCTACGGCGCCATTGGTCGGCGCGGATCAAGGCACAGAGGTCACTCCCAGCATCTCGGGACCTCCCCTCTCTCAGCTCCATGGGGTTCTCACTCGGAGGCTTCCCCAGAAAGGAGGGGCTTCACCTCCGTCGGCGCCGATGGTTCTTCGGCGCTGGCTCCCATCTGTCCGGCGATATCACGGCTCCGGGCTCCTCCCCCCTGCGGCGCCATTGGCCGGCGCCAAACAATCTGCGCATCGTTCGGCGCAACTCCATGGAAGGAAGGAGGACCGCCTTTGTCTCTGCACAGCGCAGGACATGCTGCTTTCGGTGCTGAATCGCCCCAGGTCGGCGTTGGTCAGCGCGCATCCAAGTGGGTTCAGCCCTTCAGCGGACACACCAACCATTCGGCACCGAAGGAAAAATTTCCTGCTCTGACAGCAGCAAAGAAGCTGAGCCGCGTGATAGAAAGGAGGGCGGCCAAGGGGGCTCGATAAAACCCTTGTGAAATACACTGACTATTAATACTGGGGACAAGAGTTTCATCCCCAGCGTGCCTAATGAATAAAGATGGCTGAAGCATATCCCTTTATGCAGAGGATGTGTTGAGCTTCCTGCTGAGAAGCGCTAGAAATCCTCCCCGCTTTCCCTGACAGCTCAGGTCAGACGCTCTGAATAGTAAAGGGCTGCGCTGCACACTAGCACTCAAGCCATAGCAACGTACGCTGCTGACCCGGCCCAAAGTCTGCTTGTTTGCCCTTCTTTTCGGACAACCCTAAAGTGCTGTACGTCATCCCACATCTGCTTCAAGTTAACCGAGAGCCCAACCAGCTCTAAGACTCTGATCTTCAGTGGCAACATGGCAGCGCAGTACACGCAGACAGTGTGTGCAAGAACAGAGGGTCACAAGTTCAAAGACCGAAAATGCTAAAGCTGATGGCGCCAACAGTGATCCCTCCGGCACTAACAATTCAGACAGACTCCAGGCCACAGCCAAGGCTGCTAGCCATAAGGATTCCTCAGGCTCCAGGGTAACACAGGGGAATGGAGCCCTGCAGGAGTGATGACCCCATCAATAAGCTCTGCCCTTGCAGTGGCCCTAAGGTCCGGTAACACTGCTAGTATGTGAACGACGGTGCACCCCCTCACTGTGTTTTCCGTGAATGGCAGTGCACCCCTCCCCATTCAATTTATCTTGTGGGGTCCTCACAATTACTCTTTAAAAACCTTTTACTGGTAATTATCAGTCATCGGCGGTACGGCCACATTCACGTTTCCCCTACATGTGCAGGCTAACCAAGGTTGGAGTTCATCCTATGGTTCGAGCAACCGCTCAAAACCAGGCGCCCTCAAAGGGCGGCAGTGGGGTAGAGGCCCTGATCCTATGTCCTGGATCCTCAACCGCTGCGACCTAGACCACTGAGACACCGCGGGAATTAAATCCCCGTCCACATCACTCTTCCACTTCTCTACCCCGGCCGGAGCCCAGGGCAGGGCAACGAGAAAAGTAGAAATAAAGGTCTCAGCCCCTCCTCTTATTCAGATTCTAAAGGGTACAATCGGTACCGGTTCAGCAAGGGGCAAACCCCTCAGGTCAAGTTGGTGCCAGCCTTTGCCATCAATAAGCCCGGCCACTCAGTGCCTCGAAACCCTGCCAAGCCACTCAGTGGCTCGAAACCCTGCACAGCTCTACCTCAGCACACTATATATATGTGGATGTATATATATTTATATATATAATTTTATCCTTGGACCACCCAACGTGAGTGGAGGAATGCAGTCCTGCTCGATGACAGCAACCTTGGCCCGGATGGACTGGGGTTCTAGTCCCACACTCACTCCTTGTGCTCTAGGGCAAGCCTCTCAACCCACCATAGCCCACATCCACGGTGCAACAGTTGTCTGCCAGCTTGTAATGCCATGCTCAATGTAATTCAGTTGTTCAATATAAACCACACTGATGCTGACTAGCACAGTATGCAAGACTTACACATATCAAGGCCATCTAGTAGCCTGACTCACCTGTCCCCTCTAAAGGTGACCGACTGGGGTGTTCTAACACCAGGACCCGACTGAAGGTGGGATAGGACCCAACTGATGGTGGAATAACACCATCCGGACAGCGCAAATCACTGCTGCTGAAGCACCTGTCCTGCATTGCCTAGACTAATTTCGCTCAGGGCAGACCTTTCTTTGCCCAGCATCTTGAACCCGTGCCCGGGACATGATCGATCAAGGGTTCAATCCCGCTCAAGCGCAAGCCCGCTGGTGCCCCCTACGGTCAGCTAGTCACCTCACGCTACGGACCGTGAAAGACCAGGGGTCAGAGCTACAACTCGTCCTATCACCAGCCCTCACACTGAGAAGACATCTCTGACCGGCATGGTAATACCGCGGCCACAGGGCAGTGCAGTGAATGCAGACGCTGTGTTCAGGAACCAACGGCCACAGGTTCCAATCCCAGCTGCGGCTCCTGCCAACCCAGTCCCCACATTTTGAGCAGCAGCTGTATCCTACCGCCACGCTGCACCAACTGGACCCCTTCCACGAACCCTTCAGTTCCTCCTCCCGCGACCGGACGTATTCTCCTGTCGTGTGGCACCCATCTGACCTGGATCTCTTTGCACCAAACGGTCCCCTCCTATGAACCACTCACTCTCATGTAGATCGCATTAAACACCGTCCAAAGGGAACTATTAGCACACGATACCCGGCCTTATCTGCTCTTCATTCCCTCAATCAACCACGGTGTGCGCCCCACCAGCTCATGCTAGCTGCTGCGGACACCACCCAGAGTGTCCTAACATGGGCTAATATCGCCCTCAATCTCTGTGGCGCAAACCAGGCCAACCCTTCTAAGCTGCTGAGATGAAGTGGATGTCGTTGTTAAACACGGTCCAGTTGCTGCCGACCCTTGCGACCCTCCGGGTAGCTATCCGAAATAGCCTTTGGTCTCTCTTCAGGCGGCCCTTCAGCAGCAGCAGCAAGAGAGGGGTAGCGCAATGGTTAATACATGGACTACTGAACCAGGGGTCATGAATTCAACCCCCCAGTGAGGTTAATGAGTAAGGCGGTCTGAGGCATGACCCTTTACTATAAAACAGCGCCGCTAGCGACATTTTCATAACCACCGCGACTGTATTGCTCCATCCCATTGCTGCCTCCTACCTTCACGGGCAGGATGCCCACTCTCTAATCACATTACCTGAGGAATGATTCCCCTCTGACCGGTCTCCTATCCCGACAACAGAGTGTCGGAAAATCACATATCCTATGGTGTACTCTTTTTGTGCACAGTCCCTCCAGGACTGAGCCGACCCTTCACTTCTTGGAGGAAGAGGACTCCACACAAATACCCAACACAGTACTACACAAATACCCAACACAGTACTACAAAACTGCGGATTGCAAGAGATATGAATTCTCCATGCTGGACTTCATTTTGGATAAGTAAACTATAGGGCGGAAAGTAAAGCGTTGAAACAGGGCCGGAAAGAGAAGAACGGTTCAAAACGCAGTACTGTGTTGGGTATTTGTGTAGTAGCATAATATAAGATATGCAATTACTCCACATGGTTTTATACAGTGGTTTGGTTACCATATTAAGTAATTAAAAGGGAAGTTATGCCTCAGGAGTGAGCAATTTTTCAGCAATCTCTCATGGCAAAAACCTCCGACAAAAATATAAAAAAATTAAATTTATGAATAGCTCAGTTACCAGGGGTTCACTCTAAGTTTGGTAATATATAACAGAGATACGCAAGCATGCAGGGAATGAGGACACACACCCTGAATGCAGGGTATGACTGGGCTGCCAAGCCCGTAGCAGGGCGGTGCACATCTCCGTCCCTGCAGTGACCAACGACATCTTTCGTCCCTGCAGTGACCAACGCAGGTCGCGCCCAACACTGACCAATTTATCTCATGTCTCTCCAGAGAAAGATCCCCAGAGTCACAAGTTCCAGAAGCCTGGATCCAGCGGCAATCTCCGTGCCCCGATACCTTGCTTCGCTAGTGGTTCTCGACAATTCTGAATAATTGATATTAAGAGGTGCCTCTCTTATTAGTGGTGCATTCTCGCCCCACCTGCACCGCTCGCCCCAGCACTATTGCCTGGTCTTCTCCAGACTGTCCGACAGGCCAATGCCTTGGTCATTTCACAAGTGTGTCTCACTAAGGTGCCCTCTACTGCACCCTCAGCAAGTGTGTCTTGGTTACCTCACAAGTGTGCCTTGTACTGCACCCTCTGCATGTACGTGCTTCGCGTCCTCATACCACTACGGACCTCGGGTGACACCACAGGCTGCCTGATAGCCTAGCCTCTAGTCTTCCGAAGAAGTGCCTCGGCCTTCCCCCTTTCTACCACAGCTCATGGCAGCTGGGGAGGCACCACTTGTGGCTGACTCATCCTGCTTGTCCTAGGAGAAAACGGAGTTACTTACCTGTAACTGGAGTTCTCCGGGGACAGCAGGATAAGTCAGCCACACATCCCGCCCACCTCCGTCCTGGTGCCCACCTCCTAGCGGCAAGGGCTCAGCTAGGGACATACTGGATAGCTAGGGGCGGGCAGGGGGGTGGGGCCAGTTGGCCCATGCTCAGAAGGGCGAAAGCCCTTCTGAGCTATGGAGAGTACTTCCGTCTCGGCGCCGTCGGATGACGTCACCACTTGTGGCTGACTTATCCTGCTGTCCCCGGAGAACTCCAGTTACAGGTAAGTAACTCCGTTTTCTTTGGCTCTCCCAAACTAAAAGATGTTCTTGTGGCAGGTGCAGGCCTGTGACCCACAGTGTCCGAACATAAGCAGGCCAACATGGCTAGCTTGACCTGTAAATGAGGCCTGTGGAGAGGCATATAGGATTGCACATCCCCCAATATGCTGCTATTGTAAGATAGAACTCAGTAGAAGTATTGAATTAGCTTAGGTAAGCAGAACTGCAGTATTGAAAGATGGAAAAATACAGAAAAACATGTTTAAAAGTTACTGATAAGAAAAAGTACATCTGCAAAGAAATAATTGGGAGTGCTGACAGATGAGTTGCAGAGCCCAGCTCCTCTGCACGTACAAATTGGTTCTATAACCTTGAAAGTGTGAAAGTAACAAGTTGATGAACTGACCATTGTAATTGGGACTAGAAGGGGGGTATGCAGGTGTCATGCCCACTGGAGGGATATAAC
This sequence comes from Ichthyophis bannanicus, assembly GCA_033557465.1. Classification (NCBI taxonomy): domain Eukaryota; kingdom Metazoa; phylum Chordata; class Amphibia; order Gymnophiona; family Ichthyophiidae; genus Ichthyophis; species Ichthyophis bannanicus. The sequence goes on along the minus strand of CM066036.1, from coordinate 864,081,813 downwards.
TGGATAAACTTATCAGTACCGGGACCAATAGAAGAGGTACGGGAGGTACGGGAGATTACCGGGACCAATGAAATGTTTTTCTATACCTAGAATGGAACAGAAGTCTATAAAAGTTGTTGTAATGCTTGAAAACTTTGCTCAGCCATTTTGAAATTGATTGGTTCGAGACTTGTGCACAAATAAATGATTTGGACCTTCTGAACAGACTCCTGGTATCATTGGTTTGTCTGCGCTTTGCTGCTACATATTCCTTGGTGCGTTGGCCGGGAAGTTGTGGAATCAAAGTGTATATAGGGCAATATACCACGACTTTCCGCCTCTATAGGCTTGGTCCTGCCGGGATCGCGCCCTTCCGACGAGGGCTGCTCCCTGGCGCCACCGGTCCCTTGTATCGGAGGGAGCTGGTCGGACCTCGGCGGGTGACGAGCCCGGCTGGAGTCAACGCCTCGAACCCGAGTGAGGGGAGTCCGAGGTCCAACTCATGCGCCTGCTTGGGAAGTTTGAGGACCGGATCCGGTGAGTATAGTTTTGATTTTGGGTCTAGACAGAAATAGAAAGCGCAGTACTGCCATTGGAACTTGGAACTTTGGAATTTGTAATCTCGAGATATTGGGAATTGGTAAGAGAGCATGATCACCTCTCAAGGAAGGGCCGAGTAGCCTGGCATGGGAATTCGCCGGGTGAAACCCCCATCCTTTTTGTAATTGGGAAATTGGAAAAGACTAGTCAGAATAGATAGAAACGAATGCATTCTGGGATACGTTGCTAGCATGATTGTGTGAACGAAGTGTGAATGAGAGGTCTGGCAGCACGGACCAAGTGAAGGCGGACCCCTGAGTAGCGCATTTCCTGACCGGGCGACCGCGTTCAGGTCGCGAAAAGGGGGAAGCGATTGTCGTCTTGTCTTGTTATTTGTACTCCTTATACGTTTCCAGGGCCGTGAGGACCCCTTACCCACGGTCCGCCCTCCTTTTCCCTTCTGTCTGTTGTTGCGCGCACACATCGAAATGGGAGGGGCGGGGTCTACTAGAAACACTCCATTAGAATGTATGATCGCACATTTTAAAGAGGGATATTCAGGAGATTATGGTATTAAAATGACAGCAGCCCGTTTGCAGATTTTGTGTACTAGGGAGTGGCCCGATCTAGACCCCATCTGGCCCCGAGAGGGAACGTTCAAAGTAGAGATTATTCAGTCAATACACCGTAGAGTGCGGATAGCGCACCCCGACCAGTACCCCTATATAGATTCCTGGTTAAGTATTTGTGAAGATCCGCCCCCCTGGGCGCAGCGCTGTTATGAGGAACAGTGCAGAATAATGTTAGCTAAAGCAGATTCTAGACAGAAGACGGAACAGCCTAGAATAAAAGAGCAGGATAAGAAAGCCAGAAAGAAGCCCATCCTGGCAGATCCTGATTCCCCAGAAATAATTCTCAGGCAGCCCCGAACCCCAGGTCCAGTAAGAGTAGCCCGGCGTCCTGCCCCAGAACCCCAGAGACGGCCAGAGCCGAGGCGGGACCCAACCCCTGATCCCCCTCCTGGAGAAGAGAAAGAGGAAGAATTAGCGGGAAAAGAAGAGGAGGACCTAAAAAGCGAGTCAGAAGTGGAGACTGAAGAAGGAGAAAGAGAGAATCCCCCAGATGAGGAAAGTGTACAAATAATTGAGAAAGTCAGCACTAGCACTAGCATGCCAGTGACAGAGAAACCCAAAGCAAAACCTGTTGAGAAAAAGAAAGTGACTCCTGCAAAGGCAACGACAATAACCCTTAGATCCCAAAAGACACCCATAGCAGCTAAACTGTTTCCCTTACGGCAAGTCCCGGGAGTGCCCGTAAAGAATGATAATGATGAAGTGGTAGCGGGACCCCTAACTTATGTGTATATCCCTTTCTCTACAACTGATTTATTAAATTGGAGGTCGCATTATGCCTCCTATACTAGCAAGCCCCAGGAGCTGACAGAATTAGTAACTAGTATTATGGAAACTCACCAACCCACTTGGCCAGATTGCCGTCAGCTCCTGACCACCCTATTCACTACAGAAGAACGAGCAAGAATTAGAAAAGCAGCTATTGAATGGATGGCAGAAAACCCTGCAGCTCCGGCACAGGGGCAGAATATAATAGACCGTAGGGAAGCAGCTCAGAGAGAATTCCCGAATGAAGACCCCCAATGGGATCCAAATACAGATGAAGGATCCACAGCCCTAGCCCGTTTTCGCCAAGGCTTTTTACAAGGCCTGAGAAGGGGGGGCCAGAAAGCTATGAACCTTTCCAAAGTTACAGGAGTTATCCAAGGGATAGATGAGAGCCCAGCAGATTTTTATGAAAGATTAACTGAAGCATACAGAATGTATACTCCCTATGATCCCGAGGCACCAGGAAGTTTATGTATGGTGAATTCTGCTTTTGTAAACCAGTCTCAACCAGACATTAGACGCAAATTACAGAAGTTAGAAGGGTTTGCGGGCATGAATGCAACACAGTTATTGGAAGTCGCTCATAAAGTGTATGTGAATCGTGATACTGAAAGACAGAGAGAATGTGATAGAAAGATGAAGAAGAAAGCTGATTTTTTGGCTGCGGCCATAGTGGAACAGAAAAGGGGAGGTGTCCCTAGTTGAAGGAGCAGAGGAAGAGGGCGGGGTCAAGGCGGAGGCCGGACCCAGAGACTAGGCGTGAACCAATGCGCCTATTGCAGAGAGGAAGGACATTGGAGAGATATGTGCCCGCAACTCGAAGACGCCCAGCATGATGACGACAGCAGCCATCAGTGGCGAGAAGAAAGACGAAGCTATCCCCGAAGCCGAGGAGGAGCCAATCGAGAACAATTCCAGCGAGAGAGAGGAGGAACCATTCAAGCATTGGCCACACCAGCCCATGATGAGAATGACGTGGATTAGGACAGACCGGGCTCCAAGTTTGCTTTAGGTCTCCAGGAGCCTATGGTCGGAATACAAATAGGAGACCAAATTATGGACTTTATGGTTGATACTGGAGCACAACATTCAGTAATAGACAAAAAGATAGCCCCATTCACTACAAAAGCAGTCACTATCATAGGAGCAACTGGTGCCAGAGCCACAAAGTCTTTTCTTCAAAACCGAATATGCAGTCTGGGAGGACAGCAAATAACTCATCAATTCCTTTACATGCCCGAATGTCCAGTGCCACTACTGGGACGAGATATGCTAGCCAAGCTTCAAGCACAGATATCTTTCTCTGAGCAAGGAGAAATGCAAATGACAGTAAATCCCCAAACCAAACCAGCAGGAGTAATGCTGCTGACAGTTCCCCGAGAAGAAGAATGGAGGTATTACATTGATGATTCGATACAAGATACCTATTTTGAACAAACTTTGAAAAGTATTGATGCACCACCTGGAGTATGGGCAGAAGGCAGCCCCCCAGGCCTAGCTAAACATATAGCTCCAGTGATTGTAACCCTCAAGCCTAGTGCTACACCAGTGCACGTCAAACAGTACCCTCTCCCAAGAGCCGCAATTGAAGGCATCCATCGCCACCTACAAAGATTGCTTGAGTATGGCCTACTAAAAGTATGCCAATCCCCATGGAACACTCCACTTTTGCCAGTAAAGAAGCCTGGGACAGATGATTATCGCCCAGTGCAAGATTTGAGAAGAGTAAATGATGCAGCTGAGACCATACATCCAATCGTACCCAATCCTTACACCCTCCTAGGACTGATACCTGCTGAAGCTACCCATTTCACTGTACTGGATTTGAAAGATGCATTCTTTTGCATAAGATTAGCCCCTGTAAGCCAAATATTGTTTGCATTCGAATGGCAGGACCCCATCTCTGGAAGAGGGGGCCAACTTACCTGGACAAGATTACCCCAAGGATTCAAGAATTCGCCTACCATCTTTAGTGCCGCACTAAATCAAGACCTTTCAAGCTATCCAGTAGCCCCGGGGAAGAGAGTGCTTCTCCAATACGTGGATGATCTGTTGATAGCTGCCGTATCAGAAAGTGAATGTATATTAGCCACCAAAGATCTCTTGCAGTTACTAGAGGAAGCTGGATACAAAGTTTCCAGAGCCAAAGCACAGCTATGCCAAAAAGAAGTGAAATACTTGGGTTTTCGTATCACCCAAGGAAGCAGAAGATTAGGCAGAGAAAGAAAAGAAGCAGTATGTAGAATTCCAACTCCAACAACCAGAAAGCAAGTCAGAGCCTTTCTGGGAGCGGCAGGATATTGCCGAATTTGGATACCCAACTTTGCCCAAATTGCCAAACCACTGTATGAAGCCACAAAAGGAGAAGAGAAGTCACCACTGGAGTGGGGACTTGAGCAGGACACAGCCTTCCAGAAGTTAAAAGAAGAATTGATGTCATCACCAGCACTTGGACTACCAGATGTCCACAAACCTTTTCACTTGTTTGTACATGAAGCACAGGGAAATGCCCTAGGCATGTTGACTCAGAAATTGGGAAATTGGGAACGACCTGTAGCCTACCTATCGAAACAATTGGACCCTGTGGCCAAAGGATGGCCACCTTGCTTGAGAGCAGTTGCAGCTACAGCACTACTAGTGAGTGAAGCAGACAAACTCACACTAGGACAGAACATACGAGTCACTGTGCCACATTGCAGTCCTTGCCCTTATGGAACAAAAAGCAAATTATTGGCTCACCAATTCCCGAATGTTGAAGTACCAGAGCATGTTATGTGAAAACCCACAGATACAACTTGAAGTGAGCCATGCCCTGAATCCAGCCACCTTGATACCTATCAGTGAAGAACTCCCAGAACATGACTGTATCGAAGTCATGGAGACTGTGTTCTCCAGCCGACCCGACTTGACAGATGTGCCCATAGAAAATCCTGACCAAACCTATTATGTTGATGGGAGCAGTCTCATCCTTGATGGACGACGCTGTGCCGGATATGCAGTCGTCACTCAACACGAAGTAGTTGAATCATCAGCCCTAGCCTCAGGCACATCAGCCCAGAAAGCCGAATTGATAGCACTCACCAGAGCATTGTTGTTAGGAGAAAAACTTATACTGAATGTATATACAGATTCCAAATATGCCTTCACTACCCTGCATGCCCATGGAGCTCTCTATAAAGAAAGAGGACTCATCACATCCGGAGGAAAATCAGTCAAATATGGTCCCGAAATATTGATGTTACTTGATGCCGTTTGGGCCCCAACACGTGTAGCTGTCATGCATTGCAGAGGACATCAAGCAGGAAAAGGAGAAGTTGCCCGAGGAAATAGATTTGCAGATGCCTCAGCACGACAAGCAGCTATGACAGGACAAATTGCCCCACAAGCTATGCCAATGCAAGCAGCGTTGTTTCCAGTACCTTTGAATCTATGGACCCCACGATATACCACCAAAGAATTGGACTACTATTGTGACAAAGAAAATGGAGTATTGAAAGACGGATGGATTGAGCTGCCACCAGAAGAGGGCAGTCAACCTCCAGGACGAATAGTAATTCCTGAACTGTTAGGACCATCCTTTGTCAAAGCTTTCCACGAAGCCACCCACTATGGGAAGAGTGCTATGGAAAAAGCACTCAGACCACATTTCTACATCCCTCTGATGACAACCATATCAGCTTCAGTAGCACGACAATGTCAAACTTGTGCCAAGAATAATGCCAAGCAAGGCCTTATTACAGCACCCCGAGTTCAGTCAAGAGGTGTGACCCCCATGCACAACCTCCAAGTTGATTTTACCGAAATGCCAAAAGCCAATGGATATCATTATCTACTAGTATTAGTTTGTACTTTCTCTGGGTGGGTAGAAGCTTTCCCAACCAGAACTGAGAAAGCCCGAGAAGTTACCAAAGTCTTAATGAGAGAGATTGTCCCCAGATTCGGAATTCCAGCAGTAATAGGGTCAGATAATGGACCCTCATTTGTCTCCCAAGTTACTCAGCAGTTAGCAAAAGCTTTGCAGATACAATGGAAACTCCACACTGCATACAGACCCCAGAGTTCAGGGAAAGTTGAGCGAATGAATCGTACCTTGAAAGCCCAAATGTCTAAGCTTTGTCAGGAGACACAATTGAAGTGGCCCCAAGTGCTCCCCATAGCTTTATTCAGAATACGCTCAGCTCCTGTAAAGTCAACAGGATTTTCCCCTTTTGAAGTTTTGTATGGTAAACCCCCACCAATAGTGCAGGGAATCAAAGGAAGTCTAGCCCAAATTGGTTCGGAAATAACCAGACAAGAACTTCTAGCTCTAAGTTTTGTTCTGCAGACTCTCCATACGTGGATCCAAGACCAGTTGCCTATCAACTTGACGGAACCCTTGCATCCCTACCAGCCTGGTACTTCGGTGTGGATCAAAGATTGGAAGAAGACACCGTTGGAACCCCATTGGAAGGGACCGTACACCGTCATCCTGTCTACCCCAACTGCAGTAAAGGTAGCCGAGATCGACGCCTGGATCCACCACAGCAGAGTCAAGCCCGCCGCCGATCCTGAACCAGAGCAGTGGACAGCAGAACAGCACCCTGATGTACCCTTGCGAGTTACTCTGAGACGGCAACCAGCAGCATAGACACTTCATCACAAGTGCTTTGCAGTAGCCAAGTCTTTCGAAGAGGATTGCTGTTTTCCATGCAGCAACAGTTTTGTTTCAACGAACCCAATTTGTGTGTGATTTGACACACTACTTTGAGACTACACTGACTAAGCCAGACTCCACAAGCCAACTGAATTGCTAAGTTGGTCAATGTGTACTGGACAACTTGAGGATCTTCAATCAACACTCAGCACCCGTTAAATTGCTTCATTAGCAAACGGGACGAAGAATAATAGATCGTCGTGATCAAGATCAGCAAGCTGAGGATTCAGAAGAACTCCAATCAACATCGACATGCATCTTTACTTTTGCTTTACTTTGGTTGCCTTCTTTGGAGGTTTTGAACAGACTTATGCTTTACCTCCATGCACTGCCTGCATTACTTCTACTAGAATTGGACTGAAAGTAACTCAGACTTTGCTTTATCATTCTTACTATACCTGCGAGGGAACAGTAACTCGGTGTATCTATAACACCACTGAACTAAATGTTTGCACTCATGGGAAAATTAAGACATGTTATAATCCGCATCAGAATCCATCCTATTACACGATGGAAATAAGATGGAAGGATGCAGATGGACCTATATTAGCTGCAACGCCACCACTTAAGGACATTACTAAACCTGCTGTTTTGAATTTTGATGCATGCAATGCTATTAATAGAGATAGTTATTCCACCTGTGGTACATGGGAGAAAGCGTATCGAAATGACCATAAGTACATGTGTCCAGAAGGTGCCACAGGTTGGAGAAAGTGTACAGGGAAAAAGGAACCAGGCTATAGTACTGCCCCAGCAGCAGACTACTATTGCCCGTATTGGGGATGTGTTTTTTATGCTACCTGGAACACTGGTATAACTGATGAGAAAATAGATAAACGAATGGCTACTTTAACCAAGCCAACCACAAATGATAAATGTCAGAAAGATGCTTGTAACCCCTTACACTTACGTATACACAATCCCCATGCATGGAAACAGGGATATAAGTTTGGTTTACGTATTGCTGGAGGAGCAATAGATCCAGGGACCATTGTGTATATCAGATTGAATACCCAAGCCCACAAGTCATCTAAATATCATCTTCATAATACTTTCTATGAAGCCATGCATGTAAATAAGTTTGAGATCCCTCACCCCTCACAGAATTTATTTCTAGAATTAGCCGGAGCAGCAGTAGTATCTAGTCTTAAAATCACAGATTGTTATTTCTGTGGCGGAACCCAAATGGGAGATCAGTGGCCATGGGAAGCCCAAGAATTGAATTATTCCATGATTTACAATCAGACTGAATTACACAAGACTACCAGTGAATGGGTGTTAGCGCACTCAATCGTTGGACGTCTTTGCTATGCCAGAACTGGACTCCAGTTCACCCAAAAGGTAGGACAGCTGGTCTGTCTTAGCCAGAAATACTATAATGCCACGACCACAAAGACAGCATGGTGGTCAGGAATTGGACATCCTGAACCTCCTAACCCATTAGCCAGATTTCCTGAACTGGCAGGTCTATGGACTAACCTTGCTGAAGTCCAAGCCTGGCAGGCCCCACCTGGCCTATATTGGATCTGTGGAAACCGAGCATATGCACAACTCCCACCACACTGGGGAGGAGCATGTGTCTTAGGAACCATCAGACCTTCTTTCTTTCTTTTAAACACTGAACATGGAGAACAATTAGGATACCCAGTATACACTACCCACCGACACAAAAGAGCACTAAGACAAAAGAGAGAGGCCTTACAGATAGGCAAGTGGGAGAAATGGCAAGGTGATGATTGGCCACCAGAAAGAATTATTGAGTATTATGGACCCGCCACTTGGAATGATGATGGTATGTATGGTTATCGTACCCCAATTTATATGATTAATCGTATCATTCGCTTACAAGCAGTAGTTGAAATAATAACCAATGAAACTAGTCATGCTCTCACGCTCTTAGCTAGACAAAGTACTCAGATGCGCACTGCGATATATCAGAACCGCTTAGCACTTGATTATTTGTTAGCAGCTGAAGGAGGAGTATGTGGTAAGCTGAACTTAACCAATTGCTGTTTGAAAATAGATGATAAAGGTCAAGTAGTTGAAGAAATTGCTAAAGATATGCAAAGACATGCTTATGTGCCAGTACAGACGTGGCACTCATTGAAATTTCCTAATTGGTTTGCTAACCTCTTTTCATGGGTGGGAGGACTTAAGACTTTCATCGTATTGGTACTAATCCTTGTTGCTGTTATCTTCTTATTACCATGTTTAATCCCATGTTGTATGCGTTCCATTCATAACACTATTGATAGTACAGTAGAGCGGAAGACCGCAACAAAAATCATGGCTTTATATACAGCCAGTCCTGGTAGAAATCCTTTAGCCAGGATGTGATTCTTCAGAAAGTGATTTAATTCTCACACCTTATTAAGTAATAGGGTGAGATTAATCAAAGGGGGGAATGTGGCAGGTGCAGGCCTGTGACCCACAGTGTCCGAACATAAGCAGGCCAACATGGCTAGCTTGACCTGTAAATGAGGCCTGTGGAGAGGCATATTTTATTTATTTATTTATTTATTTAACATTTTTATATACCGCACTATTCATCATCAGCGCGGTTTACATAGAACTACAAAACATCAGATAAGATAAGATACATATATCTGTTTTTACATGGAACAGGAAGAAAAACTTGGAAAACAGGGGTAATAGTAACAAAGGATAATAGGATAATGTGCATATAGGATAATGTGCATATAGGATTGCACATCCCCCAATATGCTGCTATTGTAAGATAGAACTCAGTAGAAGTATTGAATTAGCTTAGGTAAGCAGAACTGCAGTATTGAAAGATGGAAAAATACAGAAAAACATGTTTAAAAGTTACTGATAAGAAAAAGTACATCTGCAAAGAAATAATTGGGAGTGCTGACAGATGAGTTGCAGAGCCCAGCTCCTCTGCACGTACAAATTGGTTCTATAACCTTGAAAGTGTGAAAGTAACAAGTTGATGAACTGACCATTGTAATTGGGACTAGAAGGGGGGTATGCAGGTGTCATGCACTATGGAGGGACATAAATGGATAAACTTATCAGTACCGGGACCAATAGAAGAGGTACGGGAGGTACGGGAGATTACCGGGACCAATGAAATGTTTTTCTATACCTAGAATGGAACAGAAGTCTATAAAAGTTGTTGTAATGCTTGAAAACTTTGCTCAGCCATTTTGAAATTGATTGGTTCGAGACTTGTGCACAAATAAATGATTTGGACCTTCTGAACAGACTCCTGGTATCATTGGTTTGTCTGCGCTTTGCTGCTACATTCTGTGCCTCTGGTTCATATAATTGATTTGTGCACTTAAAACAATTTGCAAAGCACAGACTTGTGTAGAAATCACACCAAAATTCACTGGAGAGGGCACAAATATTGTTTGCTTGGGACGACAGAAAACCTCGAGCCGGTCCTGATGCTACGAGAGCAATCTTAAAACGCCTAAAAAAATTCCGACTAACCAAGTTGCTTGGTAAGAGATCAATAAATGGTTGCAGAGATACCAGACGTTAGGATTAGTAGTAGGGACCCTGCCTCGGGCAAGCCCATCAATTCTAGACTATGAAATCTAGTCTGGAGGAGGCCAGAAAAGATGCTCCGTGCCCATCACCTCGAGCGCAGCGGCAGGAGGCGCGCGCCTGGTACAGAGCGGTCCCGCTACGCATGCGCGGCCAAGCCACCACTCACTGGCGGTCCCCATGGAGCAGGCAGCGGCGGAGCCGGAGCTTAGCAGCTCGGACACACCAGCACCCGCTGGCCCCGAGAAGGAAGTTACAGCCGTTGACAAGGACACGGTAGGAGCCAGAGCCCTTTCCCTCTGTCGGGTGCGTGGGCAGGGGAGAGGCCGGGCAGCGTTGCTGAGGGAGGCGTAGGCCCAGAGCTCGGGCTGCTCCCGCTCTTTCCTGTCGCTGTCGTGCCGCGCGGGGCGGGGCGGGGCAGGCGCCGGGTAGCGGTGTAGGGGGGAAGGCTCAGCCGACGCCAACAGCAACCGCGAGGTTTTAAAGGGCGGCGCGCCTCCTGTTTGTGGTAAAATTATTGTGAGATCTTTAGGGGAATCTGAAAGTAGAGGTGCCCTGGCTCTTCTCTGTTCAATCAGGGCCACCTCTTCCTCCTTTATTTTCATGGCATTCAGTACCACTGTGCAGTTGCCTTCTGCCTCTTCCCTTCAGGAGTCCGGACTATCCCCCTGTCACTTTTCCTGCCTCGACCCTCACGACCACCTTGGACTTACCTGTTTCTCCCCACCGTCCTTTGACTTGTAACCTCTCACTTTGTTCTCATTCTGCCCCTTAAGTGAAAAAAATGAAAGAGTTTTAGTTTCCATTCTGTCCTTCGGCTATCTTAGCAATGAGCATCGTTTTTTAAAAAGACTTTTAAAACTTGGAGAATCTAAAGTAAAGTTCCAAAATCCTTTCTTGTTTGGTATTCTGGAATCTTGAGTTTATTTTGAAAGTGGACTTTTTGACCTCCAGAATTTAATTTAAATTTCTTTAAGGGAGGGGGGGGGGGGGTCATGAGCAAATATAATTATATCTATTTTAGGGGGGGAACCTCGCTGGAGTGATTATGCTGTTTGCTTAGGAGTAAGAAGTCTGGTATTGGTGTTATATTAAATTTTGAATGTTTTCATAGCTCTGCTTCCTCCCAGGTTTGTGTGTGAAATCTTGACCTGTTAATACATCTCCTGCTGGCTGGTTTATCCAACTATAGTAACTTTTCTGTTTACATTTCAGAAGCTTTTCATGGCATCAGTGTAATAGAAAGTATGTAGTTTTAAGTTGTCAGCTTGCAAGAGTCCGAAGCAAGACTAAATTATAAAGAACAGGTAGTTTGCAAGTCAAAATTATTACCATTTATAATACCGGGTGTAGTAATCAGACAAAAGTGGAAGTGATCTAAGAGTCAAAAAATTGTGCAGTGTTCCAGGTTTTACCCACATCAGGGGGCCCCATTACTAAAGCCCATTAGGGTGTTGCACCTAACGCAGATTCAGCATGAAAACAAACATAAATTAAGTGCAAAGCCTAACTGTCGGGGACGTTGCCAGCATTTCCTCACAGTTACCACACAGATACGAATCCTAATGTGAAGGACAATTAACCTAATGCTACCCATAAAGATATCATTATGGGCATCTGTGTTAATTGCCACATTGACAGCATATAATACTGTACTCCTGCACTAACTGCAATATGCTCTCCATGCCCAAGCTTCGCCTATACCTATTCCCTGCCCCTTTGCGTGATGTGCAGTTAACGTGCATTTTAACAGCTGGTAGCTATTGTGCCTGGTTAATCACAGGGAGCATAGTTGTGAGAGATTAGAAAGGGGTAGTTGCCTCTGTTGAGGGATTTATTGATTAATAAACTCTTGCAGTCTTGAGGTCAAAAGCAATGAGAATATTGAAAGTTGTTAAATCACAAGAAGACTGTAAGAAATTGCAAAAGTATTTTGAGACACTGGGAGACTGGGTATCTAAATGGCAGATAAAATTTAATGAGGACAAATGCAAAGTTATGCATACAGGGAATAACAAGTCAGATTGTAGCTACATGATGCAAAGTTCCATGTTGGGCGTTTATAGTGGATAATATTTTGAAATGTCTGCTCGGTGTGCAGTAGCGGCCAAGAAAGCTAATAGAATGCTAGGAATTATAGGGAAAGGAATGGAGAATAAAACAAATCATAGTGCCTCATTATTACTACATGGTGCATCTACACCATGAACATTGTGTGCAATTCTCATTACTGCATCTCTAAAAATATATAGTGGGATTAGAAAAGATATGGAGAAGCGTGACCAAAATGATAAAGGGGATGGAATGATACTCATATGAGGAAAGGCTAGAGGTTGGGGTTCTTCAGCCTAGAGGTGTGGCAGCTGAGGGAAGATATGATAGAGTAATGCAAAGCAGTTGTTTACTCCTTTCTTTTTTAAAGTGCAAAGAATAGGGGACATGCAATAAAACTACAAAGTAAGTATATTCAAAACTAATTGTAGAAAATATTTTTTTACTTGACGCATAATTAAACTCTGGAATTCCTTGTCTGAGGATATCGTAAAAGCTGTTAAGTGCTGTGGTTGTTAAGTACGGTCAAGTTGATGTTAACTTGTGACGACACTGTGGCTAGTAGTCCTAAACTGTGTTCAGTCTTCAGTTAGGTGGCTAATTGTTGATAGAGAGTAATCCATAGCTACTGATGTTGTATCAATCCATTGCATTGCTGGTCTTCCTCTTTTGCGTTTGACTTCCAACCTTGCCAACATGGTGTCTTTCTCTTCTGATGTTTCTCTTTGCATGGTATGTCAAAAGTATGAAAATCTAATTGCTTCCAAGGAAAGCTTAGATTTGAATCTCCTCTAATACTTTTTGATTTGTTCGTCAACAATCCACGGTTTATGCATATCTTTGCCAGCACCTTAATTTGAAGGTATCGATTGTCCTCCTGTCTGTCTTCTTCACTGTCCAACTTTCACATTCATATGACATTATTAAAAATACCATGACTTTTATTTCTGTGTACAAAAATTTGACTTGTTCATCTCCACACTTGAAAATCTTATCTAGGTCCTTCATAGCCATTTTGCCAAGAGCGATGTGTTGCTGGATTTCTTGACGGTTAGTCGTTTCATTATTGATCTAAGTAGGTTAAAATTGTCTGCTGTTCTCTATTTCTTCTCTATCAAGTATGAAATTGATTTTACCAGGTCAGGATCTTTGCCTTCTTCACATTAAGTTGCTGGCCCATTTTAAAACTATGTTCCTTGATCTTGTTAAGCAGATGTTTCAGATTGTCTTTACTTTTAGCTAGTAACAAGGCGTTCTTGGTCAATGTAAAGGTTGTGCTTGGAACTATCAAGTGCTCTGAGATACTCAGAGTTTTTCATGATTTACGCAAGGACCTTGCTGTAGTCAATAAAACACATGTAGATATTCTTTTGTTTTCTTTCTCCTTTTTTTTTCTTGTTTTATTTTTACCAATTTCAAAAACGTTACACATCACAAATCTTGATACAAAAAAGGAGAATATGAGAGAGATTACAAAATGAGGAGCTAATAAGTGTTCCACCAGAAACTAAATTATGAAAGAAACCAAACCAAACAAAATTATTCTCCATATACAAAGTCCACAAAGTGAGAGGTGTGGTACTGAATGGAAAAATTTAGAATGAGTAATAAAGGAAACTATTGGGCAGGCAACAATCTCCCTGAAAATTTAAAAAAGAGCTAAAAACAAGGAGGCAGTGCACTATATAATTTTTTCCCAGTGGTGGACTGAAGGTTTTTGCTGCCCTTGACAGACCCTCCGTGCTGCTCCCCACCAAGACTGTGCCGTCTTCCCTTGTGCTGAAGCAGTAGTGGCTGAACTTCAGCGCTGCATCAAGCATTAAAGTGCCCGAGTGCATGTGCACTCACAGCTTGCCGCTCCTGCCCCCCCTCTGACACAGCTTCCTTGGAGGGGGCTGGAGCGGCAGGCCAGAACTCTTTTAAAGCTTGCCACAGTGCTGAAGCAGTTCAGCTGCCCCATCCATGTGGCGGGGGTGGGGGAGTTGGTGTTAAGGTTAGGTTAGTGATGCTACCCACCAGAGTCTGCTGCCGTAGGTGACCTAGATTGCCTAGTGCAGGGGTCACCAACCTCCAGAGGGCCGCGGGCCGCACAGCCGACTACGAGTAGACTCGCGGGCCGCACCCCCCTTCTCCCCGCCCCCGCGAAAAAAAACAATGCTCATACCTGAAAATTATTCCATGTCAGCTCCCTCCCTTCTTCTGCAGCCGCGGCTCCCTGCCTCTTAGGGAACCGCGGCTGTGCTTGTAAAATCATCGCGGAGCCCTTCCTGTCTTGACGGGCTCCGTGCAGCATTGTCCCGCCTCTAAAGGAAGTTGTTTTCCACTTCCTTTGGAGGCGGGACAATGCTGCACGAAGCCCGTCAAGACAGGAAGGGCTCCGCGATGATTTTACAAGCACAGCCGCGGTTCCCTAAGAGGCAGGGAGCCGCGGCTGCAGAAGAAGGAGTCGGTGAGTTTGCCGGTACTTTGAGCAGCATCCTTGGCGGGCCGCACCGGGGTAGAGCCTCGCGGGCCGCACGAAGGGACCTCGGCCCGCGGGCCGCAGGTTGGTGACCCCTGGCCTAGTGGATGGGCCAGCCTTGCGTCTTCCTCAAGAGCCACAAAGTCCTAATTCAGGAAGAGGCTTGTCACACAGAAATCTAGATAAACTTGTGTTCCTTATCGTTCCTCCAGTTCAGTCCTCTACCTCTGGGTAGTGTGGTGAAGACTCCCCTCCAGAGGAAATGGAGATAGGGGAAAATCCTGATAGAAGGGATGACACACACAGGATTTCCAAAACTGACTTGAAAAAAACACAGTTATCGGCTGAGCTGAAGACAAGCCCCAGCCCAGGGGAGGAGTTAGGCTTCAGCACTGATTGGGCATGCCCAGGGGAACGACAGGGAGTGCCGGGAAATGAAGCCCTTTTTAAATCCTCAGACAGGATTGACAGAGGAGGCAGAAAGGCTGGCAAGGAGAGCAGCAAGAAACGAAGCAGACAAGAAGCAGCTTCCAGTGCACGTTGGTCTTCAGGAGGAACTTGGAATCAAAGGGGAAAAACGCTAGAACCCTGGGAGAAGGCAGAACCCTGGAACAGTAAGCCTTGGAGCCCAATATACTCTTAAGGAGATCCTTACTACACGGTAGAGCCTAAACATGGGAAGGCTAGCAAACCCAGCTCTTGGAGAAAAGGTATTTTGTCTGGTGGTGAGCAGTGCTATAAAAGCCAGGAACCAAAACAGGAAAGAAGTTTTTCTGAGAGAAATTCCCCTAGCAGAAGAACTAGCCATAAGGCTCCTGAGTTTCTAGAGAGGAGAGAGTCCTGGAAGAAAGGTGCCTGTTCTTATGCCAACGTCTCTGATAAGGGTAAAGCTGAATTTCCTAATTTTAATGCCTTGCTGGAGAAACCCTTTTATTGTGCTGACCTCCCTAAGCCAAACTCTGCAACAGGAGCAGATAGTGAGTGGGGGAAGGGTGTGACCCTTACCAGAGACTATCGAGCAGCTACAGGCTGAATTGCTTCTAAAAGAGTTTCAGCAATTTCTGGAGCTAAAGTCAGGGAAACATAAGAAACCTGATGAAGAGAACAATTGCCTTAGCCCAGATGAATGTATGCAGATAGATAATGATGTGCCTACCTTGAGTTATGATCCTTGTGCAATGGATTGCTCTTTATGTTTTAGAGAGTAACAGTGTAAAGAAGCATCTGGAGTTTGTATGAGAAGAATACAAAACGTTTGCTATACCTGTTGCCTAGCCGTGAAAGTTCACAAATTGTTTTCACCTGTTTCTGTAAAGCCACGCTGTGAGGAGAACAGCTGTTACTGTGAGGCTGCAATAATCCCAAGCAACCACATGAGGCAAAGCTGAGTAGAAGCTACCGTGACTGTGTAAAGCTGAGTTAAAGCTATTTGATTTCAGTTGTTTTCCTGACCTCCTGATTTCATCTTTATGTTGAAAGTTGCACCTTTACGTTATGCACCTTTGAATTGTAATGCGTTGAAAATATCCCCACAACAAATAAATTTCTTGCAAGCCTTATCACTCGAGTCACAACTACAACTTTCATCCCTAAAGAAAAAAAACAAGTGTACTACGAATCCCAGCATTCAGAGGGATCAGTACCACCTTTATTCATAAGGGACATTATATAAGGCCACTCCTGCCTGTAAGCTCTAGGGCCCAGGCAGGAGCGTCGCAAGTGGCGCCGTCTAGAGGATACTGCGCATGCGCAAAAGAGTGGCAACGCCAGAAGGTCTACAGGAAGCAACTGCCCAGGAGGAGCCCAGTTATAGAACATCTGAAAGGGGAAGATTCGCAGTACCAGAGGGCTACTGGCAGCACTGTTGCTGATAAGCATGAAGCATCACCTGACCAAGGTAAAGGGTATCCACCCAGGAGAAGCTAGGATACCAGGACAAGGGGATAGCTAGGCTTGATTGGGGAAAAAAAAAAAAAAGGGGGTTTTTTCCTCACATTGTGTGGTATCGCACTTGGGTCTCTCTGTGTTTGTGCTTGCAGGAATTCCAACATGTCTCTTGAACCGCAAGAGATTTTCAAGTGGATGGCAGCACAGTTGGAGAGGCAATGAGACTTGGCTCTAGAGGCACAAGAGAGGAACGCGGCGAGCATCCAGGCTCAACAAAAGCCTTTGCTGGACATGTTGCAGACATGGCTGTCTGAACAAAAGAAGCAGCCGCAGCCACCAGCTGTTCCACCAGGTTTTCCCGCGCCAGCCTCTCTTAGCTTGCATGCTGGGACTGTGTTTAACTTTGGACAGCTTAGAGACACCGATGATATCGATGATTTCATCGAAAGCTTTGAAAGAGTGGCTCACCTAAGTGCTTGGCCACAGGAGCACTGGGCCATGTGTTTTGCGGCATCCCTCACAGGGGAAGCCATGGCCGCCTATAGAGCAATGCCACCCACACTCACAGGAAACTATGATGAAATCAAGAAAGCGGTCAGGGAGAGACTAGGTCTCACACCGCTGGTCTATCATAATCTCCTGCGAGCTGTGAAGCTAAGACCGAATGAGACCCCAAAAGCCCTGTGTCATCGGATACGCACTTTAGTGAACAAGTGGCTTAATCTGGGGGAAAGGTCTAAGGAGTCTATTATAGACAGTCTCATACTAGAGCAATATATAAGTGCTTTGCCCACCGAGATACGCTCCTTCCTGATTTTACAGAGCTGTAAAACCCCGCAAGAGGCTATTGACCTCACCGAACGCATCATGGAAGCAAAGTTAATGGCCCATGAAGGCGGCAGTGCTTCCAAGGGGACAGCAGTAAGAGAATCAGAAAGGAGGTGGGGGCTAAATGAGGGGTCCGTAAGGATGTGCATGCCAACAATGAAAGGTCTGGTAACCCGTAGAAAATGTTTTAAATGCGGTAGAGAGGGCCATGTACAAAAGAGTTGTTATGTGAAAACGGCTCTGGTAGCAGTGAATGCTCAGAATGCTAGAGAGGGTTTTCTGCTTGATGTTGAGGTGCAAGGAATTGCTACCACAGTGCTATTGGACTCAGGCGCAGAGCAAACGATGTTGTCTAAAGCACTATGGCAGCAGATAGAGGCCACAGGGGTAGCAATTCAGCCTGTAAGCACTGTGAAAATTCGCTGCATTCATGGGGGCACTTCACTATACCCTGTATATAATTTCCAAGTGAAAGGGTTAGGGGCCAATAGAAAAATCCCCATAGCGGTAGTACCTAGGCTACACCACAGTATAGTTTTGGGAAGAGACTGGCCACACTTTCACAAAGGTATGGAGCAGGGACTATGCTCTAAGGAGGCTATGGTGTCCATAAGGGCCCAGGCTAAGGCCCTAGAAAATGACGGAGAGCCGCCAGAAGAACCCCTAGGAAGTCTCCCCTCTCACGAGGACCTGATAGCCACCCCAGGAGATAAAGTGAAAAAAAGCAAAGGAGAGAAACGTAGGGAGAGACACACTCGCTCTCAGCACAGGGCGGAAGTACAAGCTGGCCAAGAATTGCCGTGGGTGTCTGAGGAATTAGTTGAGAAGTTCCCTACATTCCCCAACGAGCAACGAACAGATCCCGCTCTAAGTCAAGCGTTTAAGTGGGCCCAGAGTGACCGGGATACCCTACCAAAATTTCTCCTCGACATGGGGATACTTTATAGGGAAAGCAAAGATCCCTATACTGGCGATATCCGTAAACAGTTGGTGGTGCCAGCAACCTTTAAGAATTTTTAGTTTTGAGGTTGGCCCACGACCATCCTGTAGGGGGACACAAGGGCATCCAAGGAACCCTAGATCAGATCTTGGCAAGGTTCTATTGGCCAGGCGTTTTTAAAGAAACTGCCAAGTTCTGCGAAGTCTGTCCGGCATGCCAGCGGGTTTCTGCGGCCCATCCTAGGGAGGTCCCCATGATACCTTCTCCGATAATTACCAAACCAATTCACAGAATAGCCATGGACATTGTAGGTCCTTTAATAAAAACTCCCCGTGAGTTTCAATATATTTTAGTGGTTATTGACCATGCCACAAGGTTTCCTTGGGCCATGCTGCTCCGCACCATATCGGCGAGGGTGGTGGCGGGTGAACTCATAAAATTATTTTGTGAAGTTGGTTTCCCTCGCGAAGTTCTCACGGACCGAGGAAGCAACTTCCTCTCAAAATATTTAGCGCAGGTTTGGGATGCGTTCGGCATCTGCCATATTAAGACCTCGGCATACCATCCCCAAACGAATGGTCTTGTAGAGAGGCAAAATCAGACTATCAAAAGAATGTTGCGCCGTAGTCTGGAAGGAGATATGGCTAGCTGGGACACAATGCTCCCATTTATCCTCTACGCATGCAGGGAGAGAAAACAATCATCCCTAGGGACAGCACCATACGAATTGATGTACGGCCGGTCACCCCGTGGCGTATTAGATATCCTGAGAGAACAGTGGGTAGAACCTGACATAAAAGAGGTAGGAGTACCCGAGTTCTTAAAAGACTTAAAAGGCCGGTTACAGCGCACCACACAGGTCGCGGAAGTTAACTTAAGGGGCAGTCAAACAAAGCAAAAGTCATATTATGACCGTGGCACAAAGCCGCGCCACTTGGATGTGGGTGAAAAAGTTGTAGTGATGGTAGCGGGGCCAGATCCTAAGTTTGAGAGCCAATGGAAAGGACCTTATAGGATAGTGCGGCCTGTGGGACCTGTTTCCTATCTCGTCGAAAATAAAAAAGGACGCCAACAAGTCTACCACATTAATGTTTTGAAGCCCTGGCATGATAGGGTAGCTTTGGCCCATCTAGCCACCATAATCCCCAGGGTTGAAATGGTAAAAAAGACTCAACCCATTGCGGAATCCTTTGATTGTATCACGTGCTGTGCCTCGGAGTCGAAGCCAGCCCGTGATATCTTAAGGGGGGGATCTGTGGTGAAGACTCACCTCCAGAGGAAATGGAGATAGGGGAAAATTCTGATAGAAGGGATGACACACACAGAATTTCCAAAACTGACTTGAAAAAAACACAGTTATCGGCTGAGCTGAAGACAAGCCCCAGCCCAGGGGAGGAGTTAGGCTTCAGCACTGATTGGGCACGCCCAGGGGAACGACAGGGAGTGCTGGGAAATGAAGCCCTTTTTAAATCCTCAGACAGGATTGACAGAGGAGGCAGCAAGGCTGGCAAGGCAAGCAGCAAGGCTGACAAGGAGAGCAGCAAGAAACGAAACAGACAAGAAGCAGCTTCCAGTGCACGTTGGTCTTCAGGAGGAACTTGGAATCAAAGGGGAAAAACGCTAGAACCCTGAGAGAAGGCTGAACCCTGGAACAGTAAGCCTTGGAGCCCAATATACTCTCAAGGAGATCCTTATTACACGGTAGAGCCTAAACGTGGGAAGGCTAGCAAACCCAGCTCTTGGAGAAAAGGTATTTTGTCTGGTGGCGAGCAGTGCTATAAAAGCCAGGAACCAAAACAGGAAAGAAGTTTTTCTGAGAGAAATTCCCCTAGCAGAAGAACTAGCCATAAGGCTCCTGAGTTTCTAGAGAGGAGAGAGTCCTGGAAGAAAGGTGCCTGTTCTTATGCCAACGTCTCTGATAAAGGTAAAGCTGAATTTCCTAATTTTAATGCCTTGCTGGAGAAACTCTTTTATTGTGCTGACCTCCCTAAGCCAAACTCTGCAACAGGAGCAGATAGTGAGTGGGGGAAGGGTGTGACCCTTACCGGAGACTATCAAGCAGCTAAAGAGCAGCTACAGGCTGAATTGCTTCTAAAAGAGTTTCAGCAATTTCTGGAGCTAAAGTCAGGGAAACATAAGAAACCTGATGAAGAGAACAATTGCCTTAGGCCAGATGAATGTATGCAGATAGATAATGATGTGCCTACCTTGAGTTATGATCCTTGTGCAATGGATTGCTCTTTGTTTTAGAGAGTAACAGTGTAAAGAAGCATCTGGAGTTTGTATGAGAAGAATACAAAACGTTTGCTATACCTGTTGCCTAGCCGTGAAAGTTTACAAATTGTTTTCACCTGTTTCTGTAAAGCCACGCTGTGAGGAGAACAGCTGTTACTGTGAGGCTGCAATAATCCCAAGCAACCACACGAAGCAAAGCTGAGTAGAAGCTACCTTGACTGTGTAAAGCTGAGTTAAAGCTATTTGATTTCAGTTGTTTTCCTGACCTCTTGATTTCACCTTTATGTTGAAAGTTGCACCTTTACGTTATGCACCTTTGAATTGTAATGCGTTGAAAATATCCCCACAACAAATAAATTTCTTGCAAGCCTTATCACTCGAGTCACAACTACAACTTTCATCCCTAAAGAAAAAAAACAAGTGTACTACGAATCCCAGCATTCAGAGGGATCAGTACCACCTTTATTCATAAGGGACATTATATAAGGCCACTCCTGCCTGTAATCTCTAGGGCCCAGGCAGGAGCGTCGCTGTAGTCAACCTCCTGCAGCTTGGAGACTGGCATGTCAGACTCATGACATCACTGGATATAGCCTTCCTTCCACTCCCATCAGCCTCCAGTGTGTGACCAGTCTCCATGCAGCAGGAGGACGTCGTGAGCCTAGCAGGGCTCACTAGAGGAACAGATAAGGAGCGTAGAGTAGTGAGATTAGTTAGACTTTTCAGTTTAAATTTTTTGCAGTTTTATCTTGGGGCTTAGTGCCTTTAAAAAAAAAAAAAAAAAAAAGAAAGTAAAGCACTTTGCAGTCAGTTCTTTCTTACCTGCTCCCTGCCTGGCTATCTTAGTTTTCAACAGGCTTCTGCTGTTTCTTGGGGCATTCTCTCCTCCCGGACTGCTCGGAGGAGAGCTCCCTGGCCGGCCTCTGAGCTCCCGTGGCTCCGCGGGACGAGCTAAAGATCGCGGCTTGTGATAAGGAAGCTTATCATAGTTCAGGAGGGAACTATAAAAGAGGTGAATTGGCTTTGAACAAGCAACCTGTCTTTGCTGGTAGAAATACTAAAAAAGAATGTTTTCATAAAAGACTACCAGTCCCAGAATGCACCAGGTTTCAAACAGCCTCTAGAAGGGCTGAAGTGGGGAAACGTGTGTTCAATCAGGAGAGCTATGAGGTAATCCCCAATCACTCATCTCCAAGGGCAGGGCTTGATTCAGCACACCTGGGCTGAGCTAGGGTGGAGTGTCCCTCTAAGCACTTTAAAAGTAAAAGATATTCTACACAGAGACAGAACCGGATCTCACAGAACAGGGAGAAAGAAGAGAGAGGACTACAACAGCAGAAGCAACGCAGAAGGAAGAGAAAGACATCTTGGAGGTCTAAAGAAGGAGCCCACAGCAGCACGTGTGTTGGGAGTCATTCCAGAGGCAAGCATACTCCATTGGACTGGAGGAAGCCAGAGGAGTGGGGTTATAGAGCCAGGAATTCCCAGACGGCACCTTTGAAGGAGACGGCTGCATTTGGAGGAAGGGGCCCTAAGACCGGTGCAAGAAGGTATGTGAAGAGAGACCCAGTGTCCAGGGATCTTGATTGGAAGGCTGGACATAAAAGCTGGACTACTTACTGGCCAGGATACCAGGAGAGGAAACCTAACAGCAAGGGAAGCTCAGGTATGAACTTTGATCTATGCCCTAGCTCTTCATTTGGAAGACAGCAGGGAAACAAATATTATCCTGAGAGTGATCAATTAAGGAATTCCTCTGAGCCAGACCATGATATTGATTCCATGATGTTTGAGGAAGAAGGAGATATAGCAAATGACCCGTTGGAATACATGGATTGCTCTCTGTCTAGGCTGCTGTTTTAAAGTAGTTTCTCACTAATATAACAACCACCAAAAGGAACTGTAACTTGTTCTTTTATCTACCCAGAAAAGTCTCTGCAAGAAAGCTTTAGGGTAGGATTGAGCCACGTAGAGAGAGTGAACCAGCAAAGGGGTTTGCAGCTGGCTAATTATTTGTAATTGAGCCAGGCACAAGTGCACGTGAGCTCTAGAAGGAAACTTCTTCCTTGTGTGTGTGAATAGAAGAAAGTTATCCTTGATAAAGAACAGTTTTTTTTGTTTTGTTTTGTTTTTGCCTTTTGGAGCACTGCTAAGAAGGTCATTAGCAGGAGCCATCAAAAAGACCTTTTCTGTTTCCCATCAAGGTCTTTATTGATTTATTGCTTAAGAAGTTCAGTTACCTTATAACATGTTTTGTTTTTCCTAAGTACAATACTTGAAGCAAGTGTCCTTTTGTGTTACCAAGTAAATCTGTGTGGGAGAATTAACCCCATGAATAAAATCTGTTTTTCTTTGCTTACACTCGAGCATCACAACTCATTATTTTGTGAACGGCTGATTCTGGTATAAGTGAACTACATTCCCCACAATCCTTTGCAAGTCATAATAATATTTTGCCTTTGCTAAGACTGTGGCCATTCACGACCAGCACCCCCGTTTACAGGCTGCGGGGTGCCGGCTGCAGACCGGAGTGGATGTGCATGAGCAGCTGTAAGTACACACCGGTGGCACTCTAGGACTTCTCAGGGTGCTGCACGGTGCAGAGAGGCAGCTGAGAAGGAGGCAGGTCATCTGGTCAGACGGCGGCCGGGGCCGGGGCTGTCCTGGCTGGGGGAGATCTCTCGGGTGCAGAGTTCTTGACGGAGCGGGGTTTTGGCACTCTTTTTCTTCCGGCTCTGCTCCGGCGGCCATTTTAGAGCAGGGAAGGTCAGAACCGTGTGGCTGCTGGGCGGCAGCAGGGCGCACTTGCAGCGTTTTTATTTTGATTTCTTTTCAGCGGTGTTTTTATTCCTTTGCCCTGTGGACATTTATTTCTTTGATTTAGGGCTTTTGATTGCTAGGGCTTCCTCTCCTTTTCGCCGAAGCGTATCTCCGGGGGGGGGGGGGAGGGAGCTTTTGTTTGCAATAACAGCTGCTTATTTGAGGTAGTTAGTCCCTGCAAGCCTACACTATAAATCTAAAATCTAACTATTGCATGGTCAGATCCTGAAAAAAAAAGAGAGAAGAGGAACTTATTCTTAGGTTATAGCCTTAAGGAATTGTATCTGTGGTGGATTCATGGCGGCACGTCTGCAATTTGTAGTATGCGGCACCCGGAAGGGCTCTGTGGCCGAGTCCGGAGTTTGCCGCGGCTGTACAGTTCTTTCCTCTACAGTAGAACAGCAAATGGACTGCAAGGATCTTTCCGAGGCGCAAGGGGCGTCAGGGGATCCAGTGTCTGACGTGGCGCAGGTCACCGTGCAGGAGTCGCCGTCTGGTCCACCGGCATATAAGAAACCGCGGGCTCGAGGGTTCTCGGTTACGGAGAATGATTTTACTGAGGTTGACGAGCCTGACTGGGAGCAGGAGGAAGGATCAGTGGATCTCGAGGAAGGGGAGATTCCTGAGCTTGAGGACCAGGCTAAAATTGTTAGGATCTTTCGGAAAGAAGAGCTGCCCGCGTTAATCACTGAGGCGCTTCAAATGTTGAACCTCGCGACGCAGGCGGGAGGTGAAGAGGAGGTCGAAGATCCTGTTATTCAAACGGTGCGACAGACACAGGTGGTGTTTCCCATACACAGAGTGGTCGACAAAATGATACAGGACGAATGGGACCATCCGGAAGCGGGGCTCCGCGGGATGTGGACGATGAATAGACTTTATCCTCTCTCCGAAAAGGATAAGGAGAAGTTTTGGTCGCCTCGTGTGGATGTAGCGGTGGCTGCGGTGACAAAGAAGACCACTATTCCTATGGAGGGTGCTGCGGCATTAAAGGATGCGCAGGACCGGAAAGTTGACAGTTTACTGAAGCAAGTGTTTGAGGCGGATGCGTGTTCATTACAAGCCTCCATTTGTGGAGCCTGGGTGGCACAGGCGTGCCTACGCTGGGTGCAACGGCTGCGCCTTTCTCCTCACTTGGATCAAGGGGAACTCAAGGAGCTTGGCCGGTTGGAGTCCGGAACAGCGTATTTAGCGGACGTCCATTACGACTTGATAAGAGCCCTAGTGAATAGTACAGCGTCCGTAGTTGCAGCCCGCAGATCGGTTTGGTTGCGCAATTGGGCTGCGGATAGTTCGTCTAAGTCCTGGTTGGGGAAGTTACCATTTAAAGGGCGTTTGTTGTTCGGTGAGGATCTGAATAAATTAGTCAAGGATCTCGGGGAAACCAAGACTGGTTGGCTGCCAGAGGATAAGCTGAAACAGGGGAAGTCCGGACTGAGCTTTCAAGGGCAGTTTTGAGACTTTCGCAGGTTTCGCTCGTCACGTTACGGGGGATTTCAAAGAGGACGAGCTCCGTCGCGAGGGCAGGGCTTTCGGGGATTTCGGGGAGCGAATAGAGGTTTCTCCGCAAGCCCCTCTGCTGCGACTCGAAAGCCACAATGAAGTGAGGCGGGTCCTGGTGGGCGAAACTCCGATTGGAGGAAGGCTGAGGGAGTTTCTTCCTGCTTGGACCCAAATTACGACCGACCAGTGGGTGCTGGAGATAGTCAGTCAGTCAAGGTTATTTCCTGGAGCTGGCACGACCTGTGCGGGATTCGTTTGTCATGTCCCCTTGCAGAGGCTCGAAAAAGACGTTGGCAATTCGGGCTACTCTGCGGCGGCTCATACAACTGGGAGCGGTTGCAGAGGTGCCGGAGGCCGAGTACGGCATGGGTCGGTATTCTATTTATTTCGTGGTGCCAAAGAAGGGAGGTACGTGGCGGCCCATCTTGGATCTGAAGGGCGTAAATCGTTGCTTACGGGTACCTCACCTTCGGATGGAGACGCTGCGGTCTGTCATAGCAGCAGTTCGTCAGGGGGCATTCTTGACGTCGCTCGATCTGACCGAAGCGTACTTGCACATTCCCATTCGGGCAGAGCATCAAAGGTTTCTGAGGTTCGCATTACCGTGGGGGCACTACCAGTTTCAAGCGCTGCCCTTCGGATTGGCGACGGCGCCGCGAACTTTCACCAAGATAATGGTGGTAGTGGCGGCGACATTGCGCAGACAGGGAATTCTAGTGCATCCCTATCTCGACGATTGGTTAATTTGGGCAAAGTCCGAGGCAGAGAGTGTGCAGGTGACGAACAAAGGGGTGCAGTTTCTTCAGAGTCTGGGTTGGGTGGTCAACCCAGCCAAGAGCCGCTTTCAAGACCTGGAATACTTAGGGGTCCGTTTCGACACAAGGAACGGCAGAGTCTTTTTGCCGGGGGGACGAGCTCAAGGGCTTCGACGGTTGCTTCGGGCCTTCCGGGCCGTTCCGGCTCCCTCGGCTTGGAATTATTTGCGGGTGCTGGGGACCATGGCGGTGATGC
Organism: Ichthyophis bannanicus; assembly: GCA_033557465.1. Taxonomy (NCBI): domain Eukaryota; kingdom Metazoa; phylum Chordata; class Amphibia; order Gymnophiona; family Ichthyophiidae; genus Ichthyophis; species Ichthyophis bannanicus. The sequence continues at coordinate 864,055,948 of CM066036.1, read as the reverse complement.
TGGAGGCGGTGCCATGGGCCAAGGTGCATATGCGACCTCTGCAAAGGTCTCTTCTTCGGCGGTGGTCGCACCAGTCGGATTCATTGAGCAGGTGTCTTCCGTGTCGGGTCAGGCAGTCGCTTCGGTGGTGGTTGCTCCCGTCTTCTCTAGCGGCGGGCATGCCGCTGGAACAGCCGAACTGGCTTCCGTTGTTGACTGGGGAGGCTGGGGAGCACACTGCGAGGGCAGATTCGCGCAGGGGTGGTGGTCGCCCCTGGAGAGCTCTTGGTCGATCAGTCGCCTGGAGCTTCGGGCGATTTTCAGAGCTCTGCAAATGTTCGAGGAGTTGGTAACGGGTCGAGCAGTCCGAGTTCTGTCCGACAACTTGGCGGCGGTCGCCTACATCAATCGCCAGGGGGGCATGGGAAGTGCAGCCATGGCGGAGGAGGCGGACTTGTTGTTTGCCTGGGTAGAGAGTCTGCTATCGGCGATTTCGGCGGCGCACATCGCCGGAAAGGACAACGTGATGGTCAATTTTCTCAGCAGAGTCAGAGTGGATGCAGGAGAGTGGGAGCTGCATTCGGAAGTGTTTGCGCAGATAGTTGCTCGTTGGGGGAGTCCCATAATGGATCTGATGGCGACCTTCCAGTCGGCAAAGGCCACTCGTTTCTTCAGCAGGAGGCGAGAGAATGTCGGAAGGCCTCGACGCGTTTCTGCAGCCGTGGCCAGTCTTGGGGCTTCTGTATGTGTTTCCGCCCTGGGCGTTGATCGGTCGAGTGATCCAGCGGATCGAGGCACATCCGGGAAGAGTGCTTCTGGTGGCGCCAGACTGGCCAAGACGGCCGTAGTACGCGGATCTGGTGCGCTGCCTGGACGGGGAACCCTGGCGGTTTCCGCCCAGGTCGGATCTGTTGATTCAAGGGCCTCTGTTCATGCCGCAAGTGGATCGATTCTCGCTTACGGTTTGGCCATTGAAAGGGCTCGGTTGAGAAAGAAAGGTTATGCTCCGGCGGTTATAGCTACGTTGCTCAAGGCTAGGAAGCGCTCCACCTCTCTAGCGTATGTTAGAATCTGGCGTATATTTGAGGATTGGTGCTCGCGACGACAGATTCGGGTGTCTACGGCATCCATACCTTCGATCTTGAGTTTTCTGCAGGATGGTTTTGAAAAAGGGCTTGCGGCCAGTTCCTTGCGGGTGCAGTTGGCTGCGCTTTCCTGTTACCGCTGTAAGATCCATGGAGTTGGGCTCAACGCTCATGTGGATGTGTTGCGCTTTCTCAAAGCGGTGGCTCGGTTACGACCGTCACGGAGAGTGACGGTTCCGTCTTGGGATCTTAATGTGGTGTTGGCGGCTCTGGTGAAGCCGCCTTTTTGAGCCGTTACATCGGGCCTCTTTGAAGGACTTAACGTTGAAGACGGTGTTTTTGGTGGCCATTTGTTCGGCTCGGTGAATCTCGGAGTTGCAGGCATTTGTCGTGTAGGGAGCCGTTTTTGTCCTTTTCGAGGGAAAAGGTGGTTCTGCGCCCAGTGCCATCTTTCCTACCGAAAGTGGTTTCGCCCTTTCATGTGAATCAACCAGTCTCCCTACCAGTGTTGGGCGCCGTGGACGGTAGCGTGTCCGATCGCAGCTTGAGCTGTTTGGATGTCAAGAGGGTGCTGCGTCAGTACTTGAAGGTGACTGGAAATTGGAATAGATTGTTCGTGGTGTTCGGCGGAGTACGCAAAGTGGAAGCGGCGGCAAAGGCTTCCATTGCGAGGTGGATTAGAGAGGCAATTGCCTCCTCCTATCTTCTCCAGCGTCGAGCGATTCCGGTGGGCTTGCGAGCTCATTCCACTAGAGCACAGGCTTCTTCCTGGGTGGAGTATGGGTTGGTTCCGCCTGCAGACATTTGCAGGGCGGCGAATTGGTCGTCATTGCATACATTCAGTAAGCATTACCGGCTTGACGTGGCGGGCGGCGGCTGATGCCAGGTTTGGTTTGGCGGTGTTGCGGGCTGGCTGGAAAGGTCCCTCCCACTGATTACTGCTCTGGTACATCCCAGAGGTAGACTGAACTGGAGGAACGATAAGGAAATGATAGTTATACTTACCTGGTAATTGTAGTTCCTTGAGTGACGACAGTTCAGTCCTCATTCCCACCCGGGTGTATTGCATAATAGCGGGTTGGGGGCCTAATGGCGGGAATTACTGGTAAGTTCATTTCCACATGGTTTCTTTGCACTATTTCCTTGCTCTGTCTCATGGCCTGGCGGGGAAGGGTGTAAGAAAGTTTTTAATAGTTAAGGCTATAGTTATGTTAACGAGTTATGGTTATGGCTACTTATTTGTTGCTCCTTTGAGCCTGCTTTGTTAAATAGTTCACACTGGAGGCTGATGGGAGTGGAAGGAAGGCTATATCCAGTGATGTCATTATTCTGACATGCCAGTCTCCAAGCTGCAGGAAGAGGTTGACTACCCAGAGGTGACTGAACTGTCGTCACTCAAGGAACTACAATTACCAGGTAAGTGTAATTATCATTTTCTGTGCATACGTATTTAGCATTTTGATAGTAAATCAAACATCTACACTGATAATTTGATGCATGATTTCTTTTAATCTGGATATGAAGGACTAAAAACTGCCTTCGGCCATATCTGAGAAATTTATTTTCTGCATGGACAAGCCCTCATGTATGGGTAACGTCCCTGACGAAGCCCTGCATGGGAACGTTCCCCAGCTTATATTTAAAGCTTTTGGGAAGCTCCACCATGCCTGTGTGCTGCCTTCCCGCCTGCCGTAGTGCCGCCATCTTGGATCAGTCTTTCGTTGTCCGGAGACCCACGGACGTGTTTCTGAAACATTCTCCGCTTGGTAAACTTCCTTTGTCCCTTTGAGGATTTCCGTGCTTTAGTTTTTTTTGCCCTTTGCCTGTTATCAGTGTTCTCGTTTTGTTTCCCTCAGTTGTTTGTTTTTTTATTTCTTTTTTTGCAGCACCTCTGCCCCCTTTGGTGCTGATGCTCTGGTCGGGCCTTGCTTCAAAATCGAGCCGTTTGATTTTGCTGCAGCAATTTTCCTAGGCGACCTGTTCCAAAAACCTGCCAGTGGGTTTAAAAGGTCCTCCTAAACCCTCCTCTTCCCTTCCTCCTTTCTCAGTCTCTGTGGATAACTCTCTACTTCCTTATCGTCACTCCAGTCCAGTCCCTTACTTCAGGGTTACGCAACCCTTCCAGCAGCTTGGAGGCTGAGCCCAACCTTTTTGGGGTGGAGCGGTATATATACCACTGGTGCCACCCACCAACCCCAGTATACTCAGCCTCCAAGCAGCTGGAGGGTCCCGTAAGCCTAGGGCTTACTGGAGTCCTTCTTTCCTCTTAAATTCCTTTTTATTTAATTTAATTTATTTAATTTATTTAATTTTAGTTGGATTTGATTTATTTAACTCATTTGATTTACAGGATCTTTGGTATCCTATTTGATTCTCTCCGGAGTACTCTTTCCCCCCCCCCCCTCCCTCCCTCCCTCCCTCCCCGCAGCGTACTGAGACTGATTCTCTGCGGATCGGGCAGCAGCGAGGAGGAAAGTCCACAGCTCCTCTCACTGCCCGTGCTGCCTATTCTCCGGTCTGCCTGCCTCAGATCCGGCCCGTCCTCGCGCCGAAGCCCAGCTGGCGGCTGAGCGCTGGAGGACGCGCCGTGCACGTGGGGAGAGCCGAATCCTCTTCAGCCCCCTTCTCTTCTTACGGCGACGCGCTGTTTCAGCGGCGGAAGAGAAGTGCGGCGGGCAGCGGGAGCTCCGAAATTGTTCGGGCTTCAGTTTCCTCTCTCCCCCTTACCGCCGGAGCGCGGGGGACAGCAGAGGCCAGCGTTTGCAGGCGATTCATCTAGGGCTCCACGTGGCTGCGGCCTAGCACGTGTTGAGCCCCTAAGGAGAACGGCGGTCTCGGGCCTGGAACTGAAGAGCTCCTGAACCGCAAGTATACAGCTTAAGCTGTTAGCAAATTTATAGAAGTTTTCCTGCTACAGCTTTTCTTGGCGTTTAATGAGATATTGAGGGGGAAATATTGCAACATAGCCCCCCCCCAGCCACGGAGAACTTGCTGGGTCTAATATTGTAAGGGGGGGGCCGGTTATTAGCCTAATTTAGTTTAGTTAATTTATTTTAATTTATTTTTATTGATTTTAATGTAATTAAATTGGATTTAATCTTGTTTATTGATTGTGTTTAGTCTGAGGGGGAACAGTATTTTTGTGTTGGGGGAGGCAACTAGGATATCTCTCCCAAGAACATGACGGCCAAACAGAGGTGTCCCTCTTGTGGCACTAGAAGGGGCACTGCATCTGAGGCAGGGGTCTGCAGGGGCTGCGCCGCTGTCGCTTCCTCGGTGGAACAGGAAATCAGCCTGGCCATGTCCCAGGCCTCGCAGGGGTCTTCTGATCCCTTAGAGGGAGAAGCAGCGCCTCAGCTGTCCCCTCCCTCGCACTCAGAGACCCTCCTTCCCCCAGCTCCTTCCTCCTCCCTGCCGGCAGGAGAAGGGGGAGCAGGGGACTTCTTCTCCCCTGATTTCATTCTCCTGCTGCACCAGGCCTATTGCCTGCGTAAGAGGGGTCTTGGCCCAGGGGAAGCGGGTCCGTCGTCTGAAGGCAAACTGGTCAGACCCATGAGATCTAACTCCCAGGACTCGGGGATTTCCTCGAAGCGTCCCAGGCTGGCAGTTGAAGAGCCCCTCACTCCACTTTCCCAGGACTTGCCAGAGGAGGAGCCCTCGGAAAAGGAGGAGGAGGAAGAGGAGGAGCTGGAGGAAGGGGAGATCCCGGAGGAGGACCACTCTCGCATAATCAGAGTATTCAGGCGGGAGGAGTTGCCCGCTTTAATTAATGACTCCCTGAAAGCTCTCAACGTAGCCTCGGATACTCCCGCAGAGGAGGAAGCCTTGGAGGATCCCTTGATTCAGGCCGTCAGAAGGTCCCAGAAGGTCTTCCCTGTCCACAGAGTGGTACGTCAGATGATTCAGGAGGAGTGGGATCAACCAGAGTCAGCGTTGAGAGGAGTCAGGGCCATGTCTCGGCTCTACCCCCTCCCTGAGGCAGACAAAGAACTTCTGAAGTCCCCCAGAGTGGATGCGGCAGTCTCGGCAGTAACGAAGAAAACCACCATCCCAGTGGAGGGCAGCGCGGCGCTGAAGGATGCCCAGGACAGAAGATTGGACACGCTCCTTAAGCAAGCCTTCGACGTGAGCGCTCTTGCCTTACAAGCCTCAGTTTCGGGAGCATGGGTGGCACGAGCATGTTTGAGGTGGTCGCAGCAACTCCAGGCGGAGGAGGGTTCCTCCGATGGGGTCCTAGCCACCTCGGCAAGGTTGGAATCAGGTACGGCCTTCTTGGCAGATAGCCAGTATGACCTCATCCGGAGCTTAGCAAAGAACATGGCCTCGGTGGTGGCAGCCAGACGCTACTTGTGGCTCCGGAATTGGGCCGCGGATGCCTCCTCCAAAGCTCGCCTGAGTCGCCTCCCCTTTAAAGGGAAACTTTTGTTCGGAGAAGACTTGGACAAGTTGGTAAAGGACCTGGGCGAGTCCAAGGGCGGCAGACTTCCGGAGGACAGGATCAAGCAAACACGATCTTCTGCCCCTTCTCGGAACCAATCCAGAGAACCCCGGAGGTTCCGCTCGAACAGACCTAACCCTTTCCTCAGGGGTCGTTTTAACGCTAGGGGTCAAGGTGCCAGAGGGTTTCGGGGCAGAGGTTTCTCATCCTCTTCCTCCTCCTTCTCCTCGGGTCCCAGAAAGCAACAATGAGATACAGGGGGTCCGAGAGGTCGGATTGCCGGTAGGCGGTCGCCTGAGGCAGTTTCTTCCCGCCTGGTCCCGAGTCACATCAGATCAATGGGTGCTGGAAGTGATTCGAGAAGGATACTCCCTCGAATTTGCAAAGCAAATACTCCCAGCTTTTGTTCAGTCTCCCTGCGGCTCCGCAGCAAAAAGAGAAGCCGTGGAGTCGACACTTTCCCGCCTCATAGCTCTCGGGGCCGTAGTCCCGGTGCCCCCAGACCAATGCGGTACGGGTCGGTACTCGATTTACTTCGTCGTCCCAAAAAAGGAGGGATCCTTTCGCCCGATCCTCGACCTAAAACAGGTCAACCGCTGCCTCAAGATACCTCACTTCCGGATGGAGACCCTAAGGTCAGTGATAGCGGCCGTGAGGGCCGGAGAGTTCCTAACATCGCTGGATCTGACAGAAGCGTACTTACATATCCCGGTCAGAAGGGCCCATCAGCAGTTCCTCAGATTCGCGGTACCTCGAGGTCATTTTCAATTTCAGGTGCTACCCTTCGGGCTAGCAACAGCGCCCAGAACCTTTACCAAGGTGATGGTGGTAGTAGCGGCCGCCCTACGAAAAAAGGGAATCTTAGTGCACCCCTATCTGGACGACTGGCTGATCCGGGCAAAGTCAGAGGAGGAAAGTCGCCAAGCAACAGCCGAAGTAGTTCAAGTTCTGGAAGAACTAGGATGGGTCATCAATCGAGCAAAGAGCAGTTTGGTTCCATCACAGGAGCTCGAATATCTCGGAGCAAGTTTCCACACAGGCAAGGGCAGGGTCTTTCTGTCCAGCTCAAGGCTAAAGGACCTGAGAACTCTAGTCTCACAGTTCATTACCTGCAATTGTTGGGTACCATGGCGGCGGCAATAGAAGTCGTTCCGTGGGCCAGAGCTCACATGCGCCCCTTACAGCGGTCTCTATTGCGGCGGTGGTCTCCGCAACAGCACCCCTTGTCTCGACTGCTCCCCTGTGCTCCTCGGACCAGACACTCTCTTCTCTGGTGGAGGTGCCCAAGGAACTTGAGTCGCGGAATGCCCCTAGAGCCTCCTCAGTGGGTACTCTTGACGACAGACGCCAGCCTGGCAGGCTGGGGGGCTCATTTCGAGGACCAGTTTGTCCAGGGGCAATGGTCGGCAGTAGAATCCCTTTGGCCTATCAACCGCCTGGAATTGAGAGCGGTCACACGAGCGCTCAGGGCTCTTCAGCCTTCAGTGCGAGGGAAAGCGATTCGCGTCCTCTCCGACAATGTCACCGCCGTGGCGTACATCAATCACCAGGGGGGCACCAGCAGTCCGGCATTGGAAAAGGAGGCGGACTCCCTGTTCAAGTCGGCGGAAGTCCACCTGGAGGCGCTCTCAGCACAGCACGTGGCAGGTACGGACAACATCATGGCCGATTACCTCAGCAGGTACAAGATAGATCACGGCGAGTGGGAACTGCATCAAGAGGTCTTCGACCAGATAGTGGCCCGGTGGGGTCCCCCAGTAATGGACCTCATGGCACGGTTCACATCCGCCAAAGCAAGCCGATTCTTCAGCAGGAGAAAGGAAAGGATGTCGAGGGCCTGGATGCCCTGTCTCAAAGGTGGCCCACGGAAGGGCTCCTTTATGTCTTCCCCCCTTGGGCTCTAATCGGGAAGGTCCTCCAGCGGGTGGAAGCTCACCGGGGTCTAGTAGTCCTTATTGCCCCGGATTGGCCTCGCCGTCCTTGGTATGCGGATCTGGTAAGGATGATCGCCGACCGACCATGGCACCTTCCGGTCAGGAAGGACCTACTCAAGCAAGGACCAGTTCAGATGCCACACGTGGATCGATTCTCGCTTACGGCATGGCTATTGAAAGGGCGCGGCTCTTGAAGCGCGGCTACTCACCGGCAGTAATCGCGACCATGTTTGAGCGCGAGGAAGCGCTCCACCTGTCTTTCCTACGTAAGAGTCTGGCGTATCTTTGAAGCATGGTGTACAGAACGCCGGAAGAATCCCCTGTCGGCCTCGGTCCCGGAGGTGCTGGAGTTCTTGCAAGCGGGCCTCGACAAGGGTTTAGCTCACAGCTCCCTGAGAGTACAACTGGCGGCCCTCGCGTGCTATAGGGGCAAGGTGGGCGGAAAAGCCTTGGGAACAAACGCGGACGTTGCAAGGTTCTTGAAAGCGGTCAAGCGGCTCCGACCACAACGAAGATCGGTCATACCCCCTTGGGACCTTAACCTAGTTCTGAATTCCCTAGCCACGGGTCCGTTTGAGCCTTTGAAGAAGGCCTCCTTGAAGGATCTGACGCTGAAAACGGTGTTCCTGGTGGCCATTTGCTCAGCCAGACGAGTCTCCGAACTACAAGCCCCTGTCTTCTCGGCCTCCTTTCTGTCACTTCCTCAGGGATAAGGTAGTACTTAGGACGGTTCCTTCCTTTTTGCCTAAGGTGATCTCCCCCTTCAATGTCAACCAGTCCATCTCTCTCCCGACTCTCCGACCGGAGGGGGCAGTAGGGGGAGACAGTAAGCTCCATCTGCTAGACGTCCCCAGAGCCTTGAAGCGCTACCTCTCCCGCACGGCGCCCTTTCGGAAATCCGAACGACTCTTTGTACAGTTCGGCGGGCCCCACAAGGGTGAGGCGGCAGCCAAGGCCTCAATTTCCAGATGGATCAGGGAGGCGATCGCTTCCGCCTATATCCTCAAGGGGAAACAGGTCCCAGGGGGCTTGCGCGCTCACTCAACTCGAGCACAGGCTACCTCTTGGGCGGAGTTCAGTCTAGTACCTCCTCTGGATATCTGTAGGGCAGCGACTTGGTCCTCTCTGCACTCCTTCACCAAGCACTACAGGCTGGATGTGCAGAGCTCGTCGGACTCTAGGTTTGCACAGGCAGTGCTACGTTCCGGAATGGCGGATCCCGCCCGGTCTGGTACTGCTCTGGTACTTCCCTGAAGTAAGGGACTGGACTGGAGTGACGATAAGGAAGAGGTAATTAGATCTTACCTGCTAATTATTGTTCCTGAAGGAACGACAGTCCAGTCCCTACTACCCTCCCTAGTTCTGTAGCCATTCCGGCCGTTCTCTTTGTTATGGGTCTGCGGCATGAGGGCGGTTTTCAGGTGTGTTGGTGGGTCAGGCTGGAGAAAAGGCACGCACCATGGCAGTTCTCCTACCTTCTCCCTGGACCTCCTCTCCTACTAACTTCTCCTGGTTAAAAAAAAAAAAAAAAATTAAAAATTACTTAGATTTGAGTTGGTTTACTTATGTTTTCTGAGTTATCTAGGTTGGTTATATCTGCTTTGACAGTCGTTTACTGGAGTTGGTGGGTGGCACCAGTGGTATATATACCGCTCCACCCCAAAAAGGTTGGGCTCAGCCTCCAAGCTGCTGGAAGGGTTGCGTAACCCTGAAGTAAGGGACTGGACTGTCGTTCCTTCAGGAACAATAATTAGCAGGTAAGATCTAATTACCTCTTCACCCTGTCTCCTCAGCTTGCAACCTTGGAGTCTTCTTTGACTTCTCTCTCTCCACACCCATCCAACTGATAGCTAAAACCTGACGTTTTTCTCTACAACATCATCAAAATTCTCCCATTCCTTTCTGAACACTCTAAGATACTTATCTACTCCTTAGTCGTCTGCCATCTAGACCAGTGGTTCTCAACCTTTTTTGTTCCGTGACCCCTTTTACCATTGGTCAACTTGTGGTGATCCCCAATGATAAAATCAAAATCCTTCCTTTACCGTTAACGCATTGTCGCTGTAATCATTTGTTGAATTATTAATATATTATAGGCCTTTGCAAGATGTTTTTATTTATAAAATTTACTTATTTAAACCACAATAATTAATCACAATGACAAGTAACAATATTTGATTTCAAAATTATGATGATTTTATGGTCAAATCACTAATATGAAATAAAATTATTTTTTCTACCTTTGTTGTCTGACCAATTTATTCTCTGATCATGCTGGTCCCGATCTGAGGCTTCTGCTTTCCTGTCTTCTCTTAGCTCTCTTACTGTGGTCTATGGTCCATCTGCCATTTGTTATCTCTTCTTTCATTTTCTTCACTTCTTTCCATCAGCCTATTTTCAGTCCCAGTAACTCTCCCCAGTATCAGCCCCTTTCCAGTCCTCACTCTCAGTACCTTCCAATGTCAACTTGCATTCCCATGACTGCCACTGGTGACCAGTCCCTTCTAGTACAAATACCATGGCAGCCCCTCTCAGATCCACTCCCTTACAGTTCCATTCTCCCATCCCCTCGTATCAGCCCATTTGTACCCTTAGCCCCCAGTTTTCTTCCAGGACCAGCAGATCTATCCTCCCCTCCCCACAATCAGCCCATTCCCAGTCGAAGACCCCCAATCAGCTCACTTCCAGTGCTAGTCCCTCCTCAACCCCATTATCAGTGCTAGGCTCCCCAATCAGCCCATTACCAGTCCTACCCCCACATCAGCCCATTTCCAGTCCTAATCTCCCCGATCAGCTCATTTCTAATGCTAGCCCCCCATCAGCACATTACCAGTTCCAACCCCCCCTTGATCAGTCCATTCCCAATCCTAGCCTTCCCTAATCAACCCATTAACAGTCCTAGCCCCCCCATCTGCCCATTATAATCCTAACCCGCACTGTCTCTCCCCTCTGTCCAGTATGTCCCCCTGTCTCTTCCCTTTGTCCATGTCAGCCCCCCCTCCGTCCGTCCATGTCAGCCCCCCTCTGTCCATGTCAGCCACCCCTCCCTCCCTCCATCCATCCATCCATCCGTCCATGTCAGTCCCCCCTCCCTCCCTCCATCCATCCATTAATGTCAGTCCCCCCTGATTTGGTGTCAACAGTTCCCAAAAGCTGAGAAGGTTACTAGAGTTTAAAACCTAGTCCAGCAAAGAAAATATTTCTGCTAAAGCACCACAAAGAATGTAACTGCTTTAAAAAATACCAAAACCCTTTTAAGAGCTCCCAGTCAGAGAGCTAGCAATTTAATAAAAATAAACCCTCATATCCTTACCGTTGTTTGACCTGTGGAGCCCCTGTTAGGAATGCCTCAACAAGGCAGAGCTCTGAAGCCTTTTATGCAGGCCTCAGCTGCTCTCAGGTAATCGGGCCTACTAACTCCTGATTTGGTGTCAGCAGTTTCACAAAAGCTGAAAGGGTTACTAGAGTTTAAAACCTAGTCCAGCAAAGAAAATATTTCTACTAAAGCACCACAAAGAATGTAACTTTGCTTTAAAAATATTCAACTTTTTTTTTCTACCAGTCAAAGCGGTGTACATTTAGGTACTGTATATATATTTTTCCTTTGTCCCCGAAGGACTCAAAATTTGTTTTTGTACCTGAGGCAACGGAGGGTTAAGTGGCTTGCCTAAGGCCACAAAGAGCACCTGTGGGACTAGAAACCCCAGTCTTTCTGGCTCAAGATTGCTGTCCTCTAGTGGGATTTGAACCCCTGGTACTTCCCGATCCCCAAGAAAAAAAGGGGGGGATATACCATCACATCCAAGACCTAAGAGATCTGAACATATACCTGGTAAGAGAAAAGTTCAGAATGATTTCTCTAGGCACCCAGCTTCCTTAATTTCAAAAAGGAGATTGGCTATGCTCCTGCATCTGCAGGATGTGTATGCCCACGTACAGATACATACCACTCACTGGAAGTATTTCAGATTCATCCTGTGGGGACAACATTTCCAGTACAGAGCATTGCCCTTTGGCCTGGCCTCAGCATTTTGCATCTTCACAAAATGCCTTGTGGTAGCTGCTGCTTTTCTCCGGACACTGGGAGTGTTCGTCTTCCCCTATCTAGACGATTGGTTGAATACCACTCCGGAAGAAGTTCAAGAATTAACAAGCTTGACCATTCTGGTGTTGAACTACTAGGTTAGTTTATAAATTACCCAAAGTCCCATCTTCAACACAACCAGCAGTTGGAATTCATAGGAGCCCTACTTGACATGACTGTCTTCACAGGCTGACAGCACTGGTGAGGAAGACTCAACTGAGTCAGCAGGTGACAGCTTACAAGATCTTGACCATACTAGGCCACATGGCCTCTACATTGCATGTCACTCCCTTAGCACACCTCCACATGAGGCAGGCTGGTGGACTTTGAGGACTTAGTGGACCCAGGCCATGAGTCGACTCGGATCGTCTGTATCTTACCGCCCCTCATTCAGTCATTGGACAGTCCCCCACAATTTGCTCAAAGGTCTTCCTTTCCAAATTGCTCCACCCCAAAGAGTTCCGACGATAGACACAGCGAAGCTGGGGCATAGAGCTCATCTCGATGGGTTGCACATCCAGGGATTTTGCTCCATCCAAGAAAGTCTTCATCAGATCAACTTTTAAGTCCAAAAAACTGCCAGCATGGTTTAAAGGTGAGGTCAGAGAGGCTGTTAATAAAGAAGCAACAAGCAGTTGTTGCCAAAAAAGCATCTTTCAGGAAATGGAAAAAAGTGCCAAATGACAAAAACTGGAAACAGCACAAGCACAGGCAAGATAGATGCAAGGCATTGAGAAGGCAGGCAAAGAGAATTTGAGAAGAAGCATGCTGTGGAAGCAAAACGCGTAATAAAGACTTTTTTTCAAGTATATTCGTAGCAAAAAACCTGTGAGATAGTCAGTTGGACCATTAAATGATAGAGGGGTAAAAGGGGCACTAAGAGGGGACAAGGCCATAGCTGAGAGAGCGCATAAATACTTTGCTTCAGTCCTTACTGAGGGAAGACGTAGGGATGTTACCTGTGACTGAAGTGGTATTTAAAGGTGATACTGTGGAAGAATAGAAAGACATATTGATACACTGGGAAGATGTATTACAACTATTTGATAAACTGAAGAGTAGCAAATCACCTGGACCGGATGGTATACATCCAAGGGTATTGAAAGAACTGAAATATAAGCATGCAGACCTGCTATTAGTAATCTGTGAACTATCATTAAAATCATCTGTAATACCTGAAGATTGGAAGATGGCCAATGTAACACCAATTTTTAAAAGGGTTCCAGGGGTGATCTGGGAAACTACAGACCGGTGAGCCTGACGTCAGTTCCAGGAAAAATGGTAGAAACCGTCATAAAGAATAAAATTACTAAACATGTAGATAGTCATGGCTTAAAGGGAGACCGCCAACATGGCTTTAGACAAGGAAGATCTTGTCTTAATAGAAACATAGAAATATGACGACAGATAAAAGACCACATGGCCTATCTAGTGTGTCCTTCCATAACAACTACAACAGTCCCCTTTTTTCCTTTAGAGATCCTCTGTGTTTGTCCCATGCTTTTTTGAATTCAGTTACTGCCCTCATCTCTACCATCTCCACTGTGAGACTATTCCACAGATCCACCACTCTTTCTGTAAAGAAATATTTCTGCATATCACTCCTGAATTTATCCCCCGTCCCCTCGTAGCAGAACTTGCTTTCAATTGAAAGAGGCTGTCCCCCTGAACATTTATGCCACGGAGGTATTTAAACATCTCAATCATATCACCTCTATCCCGCCTTTCCTCTAAGGTGTACATATTAAGATCCCTAGGTCTGTTCTCATATGCTTTATAATGAAGACCTGATCTCTGGAAGGGGCGGTATATAAGAAACTGTTAAATAAATAAATAAATAAAATAAAGACCACTAACCATTTTAGTAGCCACCCTCTGCACCGACTCCATCCTGTTCACATCCTTTTGAAGTTGCGGTCTCCAGAATTGCACACTATATTCCAAAGACTTATACAGAGGCACTATCACCTCCTATTTTTTTTCCTGCTAACCATTCCTCTCCGTATGTACCCAAGCATTCGTCTAGCTTTTGCCATCGCCTTTTCTACCTGTTTAGCTACTTTAAGATCATCAGACACAACCGCGCCTAGGTCCCGTTCTTCTTTAGTGGACAAAAGTACTTCACCCCCTATACTATATTGCTCCCTTGGATTGCTGCAGCACAAATGCATGACCTTACATTTTTTAGCATTAAATCCCAGCTGCCAAATTCTAGACCATTCTTCAAGCTTAGCTAGATCCCTCCTCGTGTTATCTACACCTTCCTGGGTGTCTACTGTATTGCAGATTTTGGTGGTATCTGCAAAGAGGCAAACCTTACCCGACAGCGCTTCTGCTATATCACTAACAAAGATGTTAAAAAGAATCGGACCAAGGACAGATCCCTGGGGCACACCACTGGTAGCCTCCTCAGAGTGAGCTCCATTTACCTGTACTCTTTGTCGCTTCCCACCCAACCAATTTCTAACCCAAGCAGTAACTTTAGGGTCCATCCCTAGGGTGCTCAGTTTGTTTATAAGTTGCCTGTGAGGAACAGTGTCAAGGCTTTGCTGAAATCTAAATACACCACATCTAGGGCTCTCCCTTGGTCCAACTCCCTGGTCACCCAGTCAAAGAAATCAATCAGATTTGTCTGACAAGACCTGCCTCTGGTGAATCCATGCTGCCTGGGATCCTGTAATCTGCTGGACTCCAGAAACCTCACTATTTTCTCCTTCAGCAGCGTTTCCAATAATTTACTCACCACATCCTTACTTCCGCTTTGGTGTAAAGGCACCACATGAGCCTCTCTCCAGTCCTTTGGCACCACTCCCGACTCCGACGAGGCATTGAAAAGGTCAGTCAGGGAGCTGCTAGAACATCCCCAAGTTCCCTCAGTATTCTAGGGTGTATCCCATCTGGTTCCATCGCTTTGTCTGCTTTAAGTTGAACTAGTTTCTCACGAACACAGTCTTCTGAAAATTGTTCAAGATGTCCCTCGCTTCTGTTCCTGTTTGTGGTTGTTTTCTGATGTCCTGCTCCCGGTTCTTCATCTGTGAACACAGAACAGAAATATTTTGTTAAGCAAATCCGCTTTATCCTCATCAGCTTCTACATATTCCTCCCCTTCACCCTTGAGTCTGGCAATACCACTTTTGCCCTGCCTCTTCTCACTAACATATCTGAAAAATGTCTTATCCCCCTATTTTTTTGCCTTGGCAGTTTCCTCCTCTTTTTGGATCTTCGCTTTCCTGACTACTTTGCTAGCATCTCTAAGCTTTTGCAAATATAGATGCCTGTCTTCCTCTCTCTGTGATCTCTTGTATTTCATGAAGGCTTCCCTCTTTTTCTTCACTTTTTCAGCTACTTATTTTGAAAGCCATACAGGTCTCCTTTTCCTTTTACCTTTATTTTTACCATTTTAACAAAAAGGTTGGTTGCCCTTAAAATATCCCCTTTCAGTTTTGCCCACTGTTTTTTCTACATCCCCCAGCTGTTCCCATCCCGCTAACGACTCCCTGAGGTATTGGCCCATCTTGGCAAAGTTAGTCTTTCTAAAGTCTAAGACCCTCACTTTTGAATGGATTCTAAGAGCCCTAGTTCTAATACTGAACCACACCATCTGGTGATCACTGAATGCAAAATGATCTTCCACTATAACATCAGAAACACTTTCACCATTGGTAAGCAGCAAGTCCAGTATGGCCCCTTCACGGGTGGGTTCTGTTACCAATTGCTTGAATAGTTCTCCCTGTAGAGAATCCAGGATTTCTTTACTTCTAGATGATACTGCAGCAGGAATGTGCCAATCAACATCTGGCATATTGAAATCCCCTATCAGTAGCACTTCCCCTTTCCTAGCAGTGCTGCGTATGTCTTCAATTAACACTCTGTCCACCTTCTAATCTGTTATGTTTTATTTTTTTTTTGAAGGTGTGAATAAACAGGTAGACAAAGGGAGTTGGTTGATATAGTGTATCTGTACCTTCAGAAAGCCTTTGAGAAGGTCCCTCATCAGGGACTTTTGACAAAACTAAAAAGTCATGGGATTGGAGGCAGTGTACTATTCTGGATCAGGAACTGGTTAAAAAATAGAAAGCAGAGGGTAGGACACACTGAAACAGATGGGTTTTCAAGGCAGTCTTGAAGCGGGGGAAAGAGGACTCGGACCGAAGGTTTAGGCAGAGAGTTCCAGAGGGAGGGGGCCAGGAAGAAGAAAGCAGAGGAAAGAGTACGCTCAAGGTGTGCCTGTGAGGGAGGGGGAAGCACCAGCCAGTAATTATGGACAGAGCAGAGCAAACGAGGGAGGACATGGTACTGTAGGGGATCAGCCAAGTACTCAGGTGAGGAGGAGTGAATAGTAGTACAGTGTGTGAGGATGAGAGTTTTATATTGCACCCTGAAACAAACTGGTAACCAATGCAGACGAACCAGGAGGGGGGGGGGTGACGTGCTCATAACGGGAGGAGGAGTTGAGAATGTGAGTGATGGTGTGGTTAAGGAGGATAATGTGAGGAAGGGATGGACCGTGCGCAACTGATGGAGGCAAAAGAAGGCACGACGAGAGACTGAAGAGAGATGATCTGAGAAGGAGATAGAGGAGTCAAGAACAACACCAAGGTAATGGGACGAGGACACCAAGGGAATGGCGGTGGAAGCAAGTGAGGAGCCCAGAGATGGGGATGGGGACCCAAAAGTAACCCAAGTGGCAGTGGACTTGAGGGGATTAAACTGAAGAAAGTTTGCAGATATCCAGTCAGAGATAGAGGACAGACAAGTGTTGAGGGGTGTATTATCAGGAGCAGTCGGAGTGGTGTGGTAGAGGAGATGATATCATCCGCATAATAATATGCAGTGATACCAGCCTGCTGTACAAGAAGGGAGAGAGGGGTCAGGAACATGTTGAAGAGGAGCGGAGACAGGACAGAGCCCTGAGGGGCACCACAGGAAAGGGGCATAGGGGGCGAAGTGGAAGAAGGGGACACGATGGAAAAGGTGCGAGCCAAGAGAAAAGAATGAAACCAGAGCCAAGGAACACCAGAGACCCCAAAGTCAGCAAGACGACAAAGAAGAGTACGGTGGTTGACAAGGTCAAACGCTGCAGAAATATCCAGAGAAACAAGAAGAGTAATATCACCCCGGTCGTGTGCAACATGCAACTCGTTAAGAAGAGAAAGGAGGATAGTTTCAGTGCTGTGCCCAGAGCAGAAGCCGGATTGACGGGGTGAAGTGTATTAGTAGACATAAGGTGGGCAGAGAGTTGAGCGAAGACGAAACATTCAAGGATTTTAGAAAGGAATGCATGATTTGAGACTGGATGCCAGCTAGAGAGAACAGTAGGATCAAGAGAGAGCTTCTTTAGGAGGGGACGAACCAGAGCATGCTTCCAGGAAGAGGGAAAACAACCAGTGAACTAAGAGGAGTTCAGCATAGTAAGAACTGAAGGAAGGGGACATAGGGAGGGTTCTAGCAGCCATTTGGAAGGGATAGGGTCTAGAGAGCAACTGGTCTTGCGGGCGCAGGAAATGATGCAAAAACGTTCAGGCGCTGTTACAGGCTCGAAGGAGGGACAAGGATGGGGAAAGGGAGGGTGAAAGACGGTTAAAACCCATGGGGATTGTGGAAAATTGCAAGAGGATCTTGATAAATTTGGAAGACCGGGCATCCAAATGGCAAATAAAGATTAATGTGGGGAAATGCAAAGTTATGCACCTAGGAAAGAACAACCCAAACAATTGTTACACAGTGTAAGGTTCCACATTAGGAACTATCACCCAGGAAAAAGATTTAGGCATCATCGTGGATAACATGTTAAAACCCTCGGCCCAGTGTGCAGCGGCGGCCAAGAGAGCAAATAGAATGCTAGGTATCATAAGGAAAGGAATGGAAAATAAAATAAAACAAAGTATATTATAATACCTCTGTATTGTTCCATGGTGCGACCACAATTCTGGTCGCTGTATCTTAAAAAGGATATAACGTTATTATCTCTGATGAGGGACCTTGTCAAAGGCTTTCTGAAAGTCCAGATGCACAATATCAACCGACTCACCTTTGTCCACCTGTTTATTCACTCCTTCAAAAAAACATAACAGATTAGTAAGACAAGATCTTCCTTGTCTAAAGCCATGTTTGCTGTCTCCCATTAGGTTGTGACTATCTACATGCTGAGTAATTTTATTCTTTATGATGGTTTCTACCATTTTTCCCGGTACTGACGTTAGGCTCACCGGTCTGTAGTTTCCCGGATCACCCCTGGAACCCTTTTTAAAAATTTGGTGTTACATTGGCGATCCTCCAATCTTCAGGTATTAGAGATGATTTTAATGATAGTTCACAGATTACTGATAGCAGTTCTGCAATCTCATATTTCAGTTCTTTCAACACCCTTGGATGTATACCATCCGGCCCAGGTGATTTGCTACTCTTCAGTTTATCTAATAGTTGTAAGATGTCTTCCCGAATTATCGATATTTCCTTCAATTCTTCCGCACCTTTAGAAAACTCTTTTTATTATTATGAATCATAACCAACTCCAGAAACAAACACTTGCCAACATACATCTTAAAGATCATACAGAGCGAGATCCATGAACAAAGATCGACGAAAAACATCATAACTATACACTCCACTATGTACATAACGCACACTGTACCATGCCCACCGCAAACAAACATGAGTTCCCCCCCCCATCCCCCCATAACCTCCCCCCCACCTCCCCCCCCTCCCCTCCCCTCCCCCAGCTGGTCAACTCCAAGCTACTGGACTTCCCAAAGAGTAGGCTACCGTAAGCTCATCAAAGGGCTTCCCCCAAAGCAGGCTCCCCGCCCATCTTCCCCAGCCCCCTTTTATACACTCAAGAGATTACGCCTCCTAACCGGGTCCCATACTCTGACCCACCTGTCCCAAGCTGCCACCCCCAAACGCTTCTCCATTTCCCCCAGGCATAACATAGCACGCTCCCATTCCCCAATATCAGGTGTTGTGTTCAGCATCCAGTGGCGCAAGATGCATTGTTTCACCACTAGGAAGCCCTTCTCACATAACTTACGTTCCCCACTGGGAATGGGGCAGGCCCCGACCCAACACCCGAAAAGTCCCCACTCCGGGGAGATTTGCACTGAGGAGCCCACCCAGCCACTTAGTGTAACCCGTACTGCAGTCCAAAGCTGTTGAATACGGGGGCAGAACCAGAACCGATGAGCTAAAGAGCCTGGGGCAGTCCCACATAGAGGACACGCATCTGTCGTCGCCCGGCCCGCCCGCGCCGCCCAAACATTGGAGACATAGGCCCTCCACAGAAACTTATACTGTATCTCCTGCAACTGAACCGATTCCACCAAACCTTTAATCGCCCCAAATGCAGCCTGTAAGCACTCCACCGTACCCCCTGACAGCTGATCATTCTGCCACCGTTGCGCTAAGCAGCGCAGGGACCGAGTATGCTCTCGCGACAAACCCCCGGGGACCAATTGCTCCCACAAAGACCGCACAGTAATTTTTCCTTCCAAGGCACGAAACAGCTCCAACATACCGCCCTGGGACAACATCAACCTATCCCGCCGCTGTAGACCACGCACATAATGTCTAACCTGCAAATAGAAATAAAAATCCCGGTGGCCTAACTGATATCGCGCACACAAAGAGGCATAGGAATCAAGGTCTGCCACTTCTGGCATAGTCAGGTGCCCAATACAGCAGATACCCTTCTGTGCCCAAGCGCACGCCACTCGCCCTTCCAGTCCCGGGACAAAATCGACATTGCCCTGCAGAGGAAGGCAGTCCGTCACCTTCCACGACACTCCTCTGTGTTGACACACCACCCTCCACGCCTGCCGCAGCATACGCAAGCCCTCAGAGTGCCTCCAGCACTCCGACAGTTCTCTCTGGGGTAAATGTAACAGCATGATGCGATGCTGCGAGCCCGCCAGGTCGTCCAATAAACTGATAGGCAACACTTCCTCGGTCCCACAAATCACATCCCGAAGGGCACGCATCATGTATACCAAATTGTAGGCGCGAATCGACGCCAACCCTACTCCCCCTTGCTCCACCGGCCCCATCAAAGTTGCCGTAGCAATACGCGCTCTCTTCCCCCTCCAGAGAAACTTAGTTAAGTGCCGCTGTAGAATCGCTAAGTCCACAGATCGAACCCAGATGGGGAGATTTCGCAACACATAGAGCCATCGAGGTACCTCAACCATGTTAAAGAGCGCCACTCGGCCCTTCAGTGACAACGGCAAATCGCGCCATTTCCGCAGTTTCCCAATTGTGCTGACTAGCAGAGGCTGGATATTGGCCCGATACAGTTGGGACAACACCCCGGGGATCTGGAGACCTAAGTATCGAAATTGCCCATCTGCCCAGACCAGGGGAAACTCACCTTGCCATCTCCGCTGCACCTGTTCCCCCACATCCAGAGCCAAAGATTTCGTCTTATTAATCTTAAGGCCCGAAAATCTACCAAACCGCTCAATCTGCTGAAGAGCGGCCAGCAGTGAACGCTGAGGGTCGGTAAGGCACAACAACATGTCGTCCGCAAACGCACTAATAGTCAGCCCCCCCTTCTGCCAGTGCATCCCCCGCACATCCTCCATCTCCCGCAGCGTCAGTAAAAGCGGTTCTAACTGGAGCACGAAGAGTAAAGGCGAGAGGGGACAGCCCTGCCGGGTGCCCCTATGCAATCCAAAAGAGTCCGACTTCTCACTGCCCACCGTCACATATGCTAAAGGCTCCGTGTATAGGGCCTACACCCATCTGGTGAAAGCACCCTTCAACCCGAACCTACGCAACGTTTCAAACATGTAAGCCCAAGAGACTCTGTCAAAAGCTTTTTCCGCATCTAGGCTGACAAAGAGCATCGGGGCTCCCTGCCGCGCATATTTCTCCATTCCCAACAAAATCTTATTGATGTTTCGAACCGCCTCCCTGCCTCGCACGAAACCCGCCTGGTGGTCCCCCACCAGCTGCGGCAGAAGGGCCTGCAACCTATCGGCCAAGACAGATGCCAAGATTTTCATGTCATAATTGATCAGAGAGATTGGCCGATAGGCCGCGGGGTCTAAGGGGTCCTTCCCCGGCTTGGGGATAAGGGAAATGGAGGCCGTCCGCATGTCCCTAGGGAAGCTCCCCACCTCTACAGCCTCCGCGAACATGGCAGTCAAGGTCGGAGTCACCTGAGTCTCTAAGGTCTTGTAGAACTCGGATCCATACCCGTCAGGGCCCGGCGCTTTATGCGGCTTCCCTCTGCGAATGACCTTCTGGATTTCCCCCCCAGAAATAGGTTTGTGCAACTCCCCGAGCTCCTGGGCGGATAACCGTGGGAACGGGACCCCATCTAAGAACGCCCGCTCCTGGGAGCGACTCTCCCCTTCTGGTGTGTACAAAGTCTCATAAAACTGCCTAAATACATCTGCCACCCACCGGGACTCACTCTGTATCTGCCTCTCCCTATCGCGAATAACAGTTATAGCCCGCACAGCCCCCCTCTCTTTCACTAGGCGCGCCAGATGTTTACCTGAGCGATTTCCAAAGCGAAATAGTTGGTGTCGATAATAATGCATAGTGTGCACTGCTCTATCCTGGAGCAAGGTATTCAACGTCCTCTGGACTCCCAAGTACATTTCCAAGTGGGACCCGCGGGCCGCCCCCACCGCCGCCACCTTCAAACGAGTCAGCTCCCGTGTCAGGCGAAGGATCTCCGCATCCAATTGACGTCGCTCCCAAGCCATATACGCTATTATGTGCCCTCGTAAAACCGCTTTCCCGGCTTCCCAGAGCACCGCCACTGATGCACAACTGGCCTCATTAAACTCCAGAAACTCCCGCCATTGCTTCTCTAGGTAACTTTTAAACTCCGGGTCACGCCACTTATGCCGAGGAAAAGACCATCGACCTCTGCTGATACCCGAGCTTTGCCAATCCATCCACACCATTGCGTGATCCGAAACTAAGACGGGCCCTATTTCGGCCTTCACGACCCTCCCAAAAGCTCTATCTGAGACTAAAATGTAATCTAGGCGAGACCAGGTCTGATGAGCGCGCGACAGATGCGTGTAATCTCTCTCCCCCTCGTGCAGGACACGCCAAACATCTACCAAATTCCCCTGTTGGCAGAGGTAGCTCACCCCCCTTCGTGACCAACCCGAATTCTCGTTGGGGTTTGACTTGTCCAAAGCCGGATCATGAGGGCAATTGAAGTCACCGGCTAGAATAACTGGTAACTGCGGATTCGCCTCCACTCTGCGCAACAGCCTCTGGAAGGAGGCATGGTCATATACATTTGGGGCATATACATTTACCAGAAGCAGTGTTGCCCCAGCTAGGGTCACATGAAGGGATAAAAACCTCCCCTCTGGATCTTCCTCCACCCCTAACAGTTCTACTGGGACCCCTTTACGAATCAGGATCGCCACCCCCCTCTTTTTCACAGAGGCAGAGGCGGCATAAACCTGCGCTACCCAATCCCTCTTCAATTTAGCATGCTCCGCAGCCGTTAAATGTGTTTCCTGCAGCAGAGCCACGTGGGCTTTCGCCTTCTTCAAGGCCTGTAACACTTTAGTGCGCTTGACCGGGGTATTAAGCCCTCCCACATTCCAGGAAACAATACGGAGGTGTTGGCTCATTTAGCTACGGAAAAGCCGACCCTCCATTGCAGAACACTGTCATAAAGCACTAAGAATATCCTAACCCAACTCTTCTCCAGCCAACATCCCAGGGGCCGCCCAGCCTCAGCCCCCAGCCATCCTCCCCATCGTGTGAAATGTCTAGGAGACTCCCTCTCCCCCACATAGTCCATTGCAATAGCACATATTTGCTGTCCCCTCCCCACCCCCCCTCGCCCCCCCCAACTACCCCCATGCTCTACCCTCAAAATTAAAACTGTACCCCCAAAACCCTAAAAGGATATCAATTCTACCCCCGCCCCGTCTAACCGAGGCAAACTTCCGTACCAGACACTGCAGGGCCGCCCCAGCCTCCCGCCACCCCAAAGCCCACAAACAAACCCTAATACAGCACAAAATGCATTGCAAACAGTTCCCCTCCCCGTCGGCCACCCAAAAGAACCTCCCTAGAGACAGACAATTTGCAGTTAAACATTTCAATAAGCAAAATCCCCCGGACCCATATGTTCCCGCCACACTTGAAACACCCCCAACTCCCTAGGCAATAACAAAACTGCATGTAGAGTCCCACAAGAGCAGACAAGTCACTCCCGTTGACCTCCAGGCAACTCAGCCCGCAGCTCAGGATATTCTCCCGCCGCTGCGCATCTGCTCTCCGGCCTCTCCGTCATACTCCTGCCAGCAGTACCACCGGCCTCGCTCATATAGCGACGCTCTGTCTCTCAGAAGTAGACTCCAGGCCCGCCACAAATGTCTTGGCTGCTCCCGCCGAGTCAAACACGTGCTGCCGCCCCAAATGTGTCACCCGGAGCACCGCCGGGAATGCTAATGTGAAGCGCATATTTTTCTGAAACAACTCTGCACAGAGCGGAGAAAAGGCCTTGCGCCTTGCAGCTACCAAGGCTGAATAATCTTGGAAGATCAAGAGTTTATGGTTCTCAAGGGTCAGATCGCGTTTCTTCCGGTAAGCCTGCATTAATTGCATTTTATGTTGGAAGTTCAGTAGCTTCAAGATCACCACTCTCGGCTTTCTGCCCACCTCTATTCTAGCTCCAAGCCGGTGGGCACGCTCCACTTTGATCTCCCCAACTAACTCCTCCAGGCCCAGTTCCTTCGGGAGCCACTTTTCGATCAGGGGAATCAGCATTTGATCCGTGGTCGACTCCGGTATCCCCACCAACCTTAGGTTGTTGCGGCGCGATCGATTCTCCAGATCGTCAACTTTCATCAGCAGGGTTTCGATTTTCGCGGCCTGCGCCTCGTGTTCCTTCGCGCGCCGCCCGTCCTCCTCTTCAATGAGTGCCACTCGCTGCTCCACTTCCTCGATGCGGCGATCCATTTCCACCATCGCGGCCCCCATCGACTCTAGCTTTGCCAGAATTTGATCGAATTTGGGGTCTAGCAGCTTGACAACTTCCCGTGCTAATTCCTCCGAGGTGGAGCCCACGCTGTCTGCACTCGGGGATGCCGGTTGGGTCTCGGGCGGCATGGCGGCTCCTGGCTTGCCCCCTTTCTCTCGTTCTTTCCGGGCTGGCAGCGGCATGTTGCACGGAATTTGTACAGACCCACTTGTGCTATAGTCTCCTCTATCTGTGCCTCGCAAACCACCGACGTGGGAGGACAGAAATAGGACTTTATGAACGTTGAAGCCTAAGGCGGCCCCGGAGCGAGCAGAGAGACGTCTTTACTCGCTCATGTGTCAACCGGAAGTCTTCCGCACCTTTAAATACCACTTCAGTCATGGGTAACATCCCTACATCTTCCTCAGTAAAGACTGAAGCAAAGAATTCATTCAGTCTCTCCGCTATCGCCTTGTCGCCTCTTAGTGCTCCTTTAACCCCTTTATCATCTAATGGACCAACTGACTCTCTCACAGGTTTTTTGCTACAAATGTACTTGAAAAGGTCTTTATTTCGCATTTTTGCTTCCGCAGCAAGCTTCTTCTCAAATTCTCTCTTTGCCTGCCTTATCAATGCCTTGCATTTGACTTGCCAGTGCTTGTGCTGTTTCCAGGTTTCGTCGTTTGGCTCTTTTTTTCCATTTCCTGAAAGATGCTTTTTTGGCAACAACAGCCTCTCTGACCTCACCTTTAAACCATGCTGGCAGTTTTTTGGACTTCCTTCCACTTTTCTTAAAGCGTGGAATACAGCTGGTTTGGGCTTCCAAGATAGTATTTTTCAACAACACCCAAGCTTGATGTACGTCTTTAACCTTCGCAACTGCTCCTTTTAGTTTTTTCTTAACTGTTTTTTTCTCATTTTATCATAGTCTCCCTTTCGAAAGTTAAAAGGTAGTACTGTGGATTTTCTTACTATCCCTCCTCCACTAATTAAATCAAAGGCGATCATGCTATGATCACTATTGCCAAGTGGCCCCAACACCCTTATCTCTTGCACTAGATCTGGTGTTCCACTAAGGACTAGGTCTAATATGGCTTCCCCTCTGGTCGGTTCATGAACCAGCTGCTCCAAGAAGCAGTCATTTATTTCATCTAGGAACTTTATCTCCCTAACATGTCCTGACGTGACACTGACCCAGTCGATACCGGAGTAATTGAAATCACCCATTATTATTACTGAGCTGTAACTTTTGTTAGCTTTCTTGATTTCTTTGAGCATTTCATCATCCATTTGGTCATTCTGGCCAGGTGCTCGATAGTACACCCCCACTGCCATTGCCTTCTCCCTTTTATATGGAATTTCAATCCATATAGATTCTACAGCAGATTTTGTTTCCTGCAAAACTTTAATCCTTTCTGAGTCAATGCCCTCTCTAACATAGAGCGCAACCCCTCCACCTATTTGATCAGCTCTATCATTACGATATAGTTTGTACCCAGGTATCAGTGTCCCACTGGTTGTCCTCCTTCCACCATGTCTCTGATATTCCAATCATATCTAACCTTTCATTTAGTGCTATATATTCTAACTCTCCCATCTTATTCTTTAGACTTCTAGCATTTGCATACAAGCATTTTAGAAAATGTATTTTATTCATGTTAATTTGGCTATTGTTAGACATGGGTAAATTGGGATCTTTAAGCTCTGTCTGCTCCTTACTTGAGGGCATTTGGGCTACTTTACTCTTTTGTGGAACCTCTCTGCTTTTGGTAGTATCCTTCAAGGATACATTCTTCCGAACCATCCGCTCTTGGGCGACTGTCGGCTTTCCCCTAATATCTAGTTTAAAAGCTGCTCTATATCCTTTTTAAAGGTTAATGCCAGCAGCCTGGTTCCATCCCTTCGGAAGAGCCCCTCCTTTCCCCAGAATGTTCCCCTGTTCCTAACAAATCCAAAACCCTCATCTCTGCACCATTGTCTCATCCACGCATTGAGACTCCGGAGCTCTGCCTGCCTTTTGGGTCCTGCGCGTGGAACAGGAAGCATTTCGGAGAATGCTACCCTGGAAGTTCTGGATTTCAACTTCCTACCTAAAAGCCTAAATTTTGCCTCCAGAACCTCCCTACCACATTTTCCTATGTCATTGGTACCGACATGTACCAAGACAGCAGACTCCTCCCCAGCACTATCTAGGTGGCGCGTGAGGTCCGCTACCTTCGCACCAGGCAGGCATGTTACCAGGCAATCCTCACGTCCACCAGCCACCCAGCTATCTACATGCCTAATGATCGAATCACCAACTATAACGGCTGTCCTAACCCTTCCCTCATGGGCACATGGCCCTGGAGAAACTTCCTCGGTGCGAGAGGGTTTTACATCACCTGGAGGACAGGTCCTAGTTACAGGATCACTTCCTGCCACACCAGGGTGATGCTCTCCTGTCACGTGACCTCTCTCCTCCATGGCAACGGGTGCTGCCAGACTGGAGGTGGGACTTCAGGACTATATCCCTGTAGGTCTCGTCTATGTACCTCTTTGTCTGTCTTATGTTTTCCAAGTCTGCTACTTTAGCCTCTAGAGAACGGACTTGTTCCCTGAGAGAAAAGAGCTCCTTGCACCTAGTGCACACGTAAGACCTCTCACCAACTGGGAGAAAATCATACATGTGACACTCAATGCAAAAGAATTATGTCAAAGTGCATCAATCATGTCGATAATGAAGAAAGCTGAACATGTCTCTTGTGAAGAACGAGCTAATCAGTATCCAAAGGGAACTTTATATGCCGATTCTGGAAAATTATTTTGTTCGTACTGTAACGTTACTGTTGATCACACCAAGAAAGGAAGTATTGACAGGCACCTAGAATCGTCAGTTCATGCTTCCAAAAGAAAAGTAGCAGAAGAAGCACTGGATAGAAAGGCAAAAAAGCAGGCAACGGTTACGGGAATGTTTACTGAAGCTAACATTCCGTTGGAAAAACTAGATCATCCCACCTTGCGCTCCTACCTACAAAACCACATCCCGAACCTCGGGCTTTTGCCTGCTTCACAACACCTGCGAAACAGACTTCCAACAGAGAGTTTTTTCCAGCCACAAACAACAATTGAAGGAACTTTTGTCAGCTGTGCCATCCATTGCGATTGTTACTGACGAAGCCAGCGATTCTCAGGACAGGTTTTGTTTGCATATTTTGTTTGTTACTGAAGTTAAAGCGTCTGCAGCTCGTCTGACTGCTTATTTAGCCGACGTCATTTATCTTGAAAAGGTAAATGCAGTTACTGTTAGCCAAGCTGTACTTGCCTGTGTGGCTAACATGGGAATTTCTTACAATAACGTTAGTGCTTTTGTAACTGATAATGCGTCATACATGTCCAAAGTGTTTGAGAAAATAGCTGCAGTGCTACGGAATACTGTTCACTGTACATGCAACGCGCACATTGTTAGTCTGGTTGGCGAGACCTGGTGAAAAAACTTCAAACACGTCGATCGTCTGGTGGCATTGTTCAAGTCCATTTTTAGTTACTGCTCTGCTAGGAAGCTCAGATACAAGGAGTTCTTGGCTGTGAAAACTGAAACATGTTCCGCTGCCTCCTATCCCAGTAGTTACCAGATGGAACAGTTGGTTTAAAACTGTTCCTTATCGTTCCTCCAGTTTAGTCCTCTACTTCTGGGTTGTGCACCTCTTCCTGCAGCTAGGAGACTGGGCATGTCAAAGTCGTGACATCACTGGATATAGCCTGCTGGTATCTCCCATCAGCCTCCAGTGTGTCCAGTCTCCTTGCAGCAGGAGGACATAGTGAGCCTAGCTTCTGGGCTCACTTGGGGGGGAACAGATAGGAGCATTTAGTGTGACAAATTCTGATTTTACTTTTGATTTTTACCTTTCATTTACTTTTAATTTTACTTTTAATTCAGTTACCTTTGGTTAATTGACAATCGGGGATTAGTTCCCTTTAGTTAAGAGCAAATTTCCTTATTTATAGTAATTTTAAATTTGAGCCTGGTTCTTTAAATTAGTAGCAGTTCTCGCCTTCCCTCCTTGTCAGTGATTTTCACTTGCTGCAGGCATTTGCCGGTGCGGATCTCTCTCCCTGGACTGTACGGGAGAAAGCTCCGGGACCCGTACAGCCACACTGAAGCTGTGTGAGACGGAGCCTCTCCGTTGATGCGGGATTTTAATTTTACTCTGTGGAACCGGCTGAGCGATCCTCGCTGCGGCTGCCAGGCACATCAGCGCAGCTTGAGGATCGGAGGAATTCAAGGAGGTAGGACCAGGCTGTGTGGCTTTTGGCCCTGCAGGTAAGGCCTTCGGGCTCTGTTGGTCTGCTGAGGCCTCATTTTTGCAGCGGCGGCTATTCTTGGCGCCAAAATTCATTGGCGAAGGGGCGGCCATTTCCTCTCTAGGTATTTGGACCGCATCGCGAAAGTTGCCTGCGTGAGGAAAACAGGCAGAATAGCTAAATTTTTGGGCCTAGTGTTTGTTTCTTTCGTTTGTAGTTTTTTTTTGTTGTTGTTTTTTTTTAGGCCAGGGGGTTCCTCAGCATTAAGGGGGACTGTTGTCAATCCTCTTTATAGAATAAATAAGAATAAACTTAAAAACAGGACAGCAGTTTTGGCATTGATCCCTGATACCACATGTTCTTTCCCTCCTAATCATGTCTCTGAGGAGCATCTGTTCAGGCCCAGGATATTAGGCAAATTGCCAGCTTTTAGTTTCAAGGGCAGAGCCCTAACTTGTAGTTTGCAGGAGGGAAAGCCTAGAAGTGTGCCTTTATGTAGTCTATAGTGAAAGTTGCCCAAAATTCACAGGGACAGGTTTAGCAAACCTTAGAATGTACAAAAATAGACTGGCAGTTAAACTGCCAACCGGGAAGTGCCTGTGCTACGGTCTATGGCCACCAGAGGGCAGCTGGTACACTCAATAGTGCCTTTCTATGACTGTGCAGGCAGCCATTATCTGCAGATCAGGAAAGAAATCACCACAGAGCCTCGGTGATGTGATGTAAGGTCTGAGAATCCAGTTTATATGACCAAGATTTAAAGCTCTTAATTTCTGTATCATTGGTCGGGCTCTGCTGCCCTAAAGGCCACCGAATGACAGCGCTGCTCATGAATCACATAAAGTATTCAGTGCCCCCATCCCTGGGGGGTGAGTGGTACCATACAATATCATATTACTCATCAGGTTCACACAGGCAACAACCTCTCAGACCTCCATTTGCAAGGAGGTCGGTGTATCCCACTGCTATTTCTCTGACTGCAGGGAGGCCTGGTGAGGTGCTTGTGGGTTTCATAGCAACACTTAGCAGGCCCTTCCCAAGAAATTCTCATCTATTACTAGAGCAGGGTTTCATTTCATTTCTCTGGTTGCGGTTAATGCACAGCGTCAGGGGCTGTGTTCGAAAGCTTGGGTCCCATGGACTTCGGTGGGATTTCAAAAAGAAAAAGAAACTCGCTTTAGTGAGAGATAGCCTTGTTCATTTTTAGCTAACACTGTTGATTTTACTTTTGATTTTTACCTTTTGCGCCTGGATCCCAAGGATGGGACATTGTTTGCTTCCAGGGGTACTTTCTATTTTGCTCTTCAGCTCCCTGGCAGATGCAGTAGGCTGGCAGGGGGTGGGCAACGCCTCCTGCAATGCAGAATCTCCCAGGATAAGGGGGGAAGGACCACGGGGTGCAGCTGGGGCTGGTAGCTTCTTGCAAAGCTATAGTAGCAGTTTGGGTAATTTTAGCGGATCTGCTTTGATTTCATTGGAGTTGGCGGAAACTTGGTTTTTGGAGTCCTATCTTGGAAAAAAAAAAAAAAAAGGCATAGCTATGTTGATTTACCAGAATCTCCTTCCGCTATCCATAGAAGGTCCTATACAGCGTTAAAGTCGATTTATATGGTAGGATAATATTTTGGCTTAGCTGCTGTGATATAGCGCTATGTTCCGCTGTAAACCTCTTCAGGTCAAAAGGAATTATGGTGATAACTCTCT
Organism: Ichthyophis bannanicus; assembly: GCA_033557465.1. Lineage (NCBI taxonomy): Eukaryota > Metazoa > Chordata > Amphibia > Gymnophiona > Ichthyophiidae > Ichthyophis > Ichthyophis bannanicus. The sequence goes on along the minus strand of CM066036.1, from coordinate 864,026,499 downwards.
TGGACAGTTGTAACAGGTGCTTGGGTGAGCGCCATGGCCAGTCCATAGATGTGGAATGCTCTGCCATAAGCATTATGTCATGGGAAGAATTTTATAGTTGTGTGGTTTCTTAATGGAAAATGTTCCTGTTTAGTTTGACTTTGCCAAATTATAGGATTTTACGGGAGATTTGTAATGCCTTAATTTTGGCTATATGGGGTTTAATTTTACATATGGAAAAGGTAGCTCAGCGGAGAGGGATTGCGAAATAGAACTCTGTCCTTTGGAGCTATCTATGCTCCCATTCCATTTATCAGAGGTTCTCCAGTACGGAGAGTCTCTGCTAGTGTTCAGTGAATGCCTTAATGGGGGGCCAGAACAGCTAGGCTAGTTCTCTAGCAGCAATGGCAGCGGCTCAGACTCTAGTAGGCATACTTCATATGCTGGGCTTACAGGATGGCTTCTGCGCTGATCGGCATCAGCCAAGGTGACTGCCGGTTTAGACGGTGAATGTGGAGTCAGCCTGGAGGAGGGGCCTTGCGTTCTCTGGACAATGCCCTGCATACACTGAATCCCTTCAATTCGATCAGCTGCTGGCAGGACACAAGGCACTCTCGCATGCTTTTTTTTGCTTCAGTGGTCTAAAAGTGGAGTCTTTACCAGGTGGTATAATGGGAACTTGTCTGCAGTTTCTCGGCTTCTTTATTGCTGACTCAGTTGCCACTGCAGAATGAGAGCTGTATTTCATATCACCAGGTGCTAGTTGAACTTAAAATATAAAGTCCATCTTTGTGCAGTCATACGGAATGGGGCGTTACTCTAGCAGGACGGCCGTGGATTAGTATGCCTGCGTTTCGGAGTTCTTTCTTCTTCATATTGTTGGCACGGAAAGAGCGTCTCTTAACATATGCTGAAGGCATTTTTGGTTTAGAGGTGTCTTTGTAAAAATAAATAAATAAATAAATAAATAAATAAGGAAGGAAGGAAAATAAAGAAAGTATTCAGCTGTCCTGAATTCGCCTGTTCTTGATTGACATTTTGAGGCTAAGCAGGGGCACGCCTGGGTACCACGTGGCTGGGTGCACACCTTGCACTTCCAGGGTGTGCGGACTCACTGTATGGAACAGAGCCCTAGCAATCTTCTTTATCGCAAGATGGGAAAGTAGATGGTTCACTGAAGCGATCGTTGGGGGCATTGCTCTGGCCTTACAAGCTCCCATTTTTGGAGCCTGGGGAGGTGAGAGCATGCTTCCGCTGGTCGCAGTGTTATGGCAGTCTACTCGCCTGGAACAGGAAAGGATCAGGGAGTTGAATCGACTACAGCCTGATTTGCTTTATGGGGCAAATGTGCATTATGGCTTGATTCAAGCGCTAGCTAATATTATTGGCTTCCTTGGGGTTCACCCAGAAGTCTCTCTGGTGGAGGAATGGGGCAGCTGATGGTTCGTCCCAGTCGAGGGTCAGTAAGCTCCCATTAAGTCTGTCTTGTCCTTTCCCCGTGGGCTCTCATAGGGCAACTAGTTGGCGTATCGGGGCTTTCGGAGAAAGGTGCTCTTGGTAGCGCCCGGTTGGGCGAGACGGCCGTACTAGGCTTTTCTCATTCATCTACTCGACAGGCTTTTCCTAGAAGTTGTCGGTAGCGGACGTTCTGCTGCGGCTAGGTCCGTGACGAATGTCTCAGGTGGATCTGTGCCCACCTACGGTTTGGCCTTTGTATGGGCGGGGCCCAAGTAGAAGGGTTATTCTGCGGCAGTCTTCGCCGCCTTGTTGAGAGCAAGGAGGCAGGCTGCTTAGTGCCTTTTGGAAGGCTGCTGTTCACGGCGGCAAGTCTGAGCGACAAAGGTGTCTGTATCCTTGGTCTGAGTTCTCTGCAGGACAGTGTCTGAAGGAACTAGCGGCCAGTTCCTTAGAGGATCCAGCGGGCGACTGTTTCCGGCTGTAGGAGTCTGTGAAGGGAATAGCGCTAGGTGTTCGGATCGATGTGTAGCGTTTCCTTAAGTTGGGATCCGACTGCGCTACTCAAGGAGAGTTCGGGTGCCGCCGGGGTATCCCGATTGGGTCTTAGAGGCGTTAGCTAAAGAGTCCTTTGATTCTTTACTCCAGGTGTCGGTAAAGGATTTGCTGTTATAGACAGTGGCTTTGATAGCTCGTTGTTCGGTGCGACAAGTTTCGGAGTTTCAGGCGTTGTCATCTAATGAGCCGTTTTCGCCCTTTCTGGATAGAGGGTGGTGTTTGCGAGCAGTCCTGTCCTTCCAAAAGGTGGTTTTCTGATTTTTCTCCTGAGCCTATTGGTTTCTCTTCCAGTTCTCGTTTTTTCTGGAAGGGGAGGTTTTTATTCGTAGCTTACACCGATAGGAAACATTACATGCAGGGTGCGATGTTCCTTTCTTTGTTTTTGTGTGCTGGTTGGAGGTCCCCACAAAGGGGAAGCAGCAGCGAAGGCGGCCATTTCGCACTGAGTTAAGGCAGTGGTTGCCTCAGCTTTCTGCTGGCGAGGTTGTATGATTCCGGGGGGCTTTCTGACTCTTGCTACCAGGGCACAAGCGGCTTCATGGGTGAATCACCGTGTCATTCCACCAGGAGGGATTTGTAGAGCAGCTTCCAGGTCGTCTCCATTTCCTCAGTAACCACTACTGCCTAAATGTTTTGGCAGTAAAGGAAGCCTGTTCCGGGTCGGCAGTGTGGTGAGTTGGCCTGATAGGTCCCTCCCAATGATTACTGCTCTGTTACATCCCAGAAGTAGAGGACTAAACTGGAGGAACGATAAGGAAATAGAAATTACACTTACCTGGTAATTGTCGTTCCTTGAGTTACGACAGTTTAGTCCTCATTCCCGCCCAGGAGTGTGAGTTCTTCAGAGTTTATTTTCAGGCGGAGTGAAGCATCAATCTCAAGAAGTAGACAGATCCTTTCAGTTTCTAGATCGCAGTGAGTATCCCTCTCTGTTCTTTCTTTCTTTTCTCTTATTTAAACGAGGTGATGGTATAGGATACGTGTTTGCATAGGGGGGACATGAATGTAAAGTAAAAAAAAAAAAAAAAAAAAGAGAGAAAAGAAAATATAAGACGGATACGGTTTAAAAGGCTCCTCCGGTTGAAGAATGGGGAGTTATTTAAAGTTATGGTATAGTTACTTATTTGTTGTTCGTTTGAGTTTGCTTTGTCAATAGTACACTGGAGGCTGATGGGAGATACCAGCAGGCTATATCCAGTGATGTCACGACTTTGACATGCCCAGTCTCCTAGCTGCAGGAAGAGGTGCACAACCCAGAAGTAGAGGACTAAACTGTCGTAACTCAAGGAACGACAATTACCAGGTAAGTGTAATTTCTATTTATGCACCATGCCAAATTCATCCAGTTCTATGAAGATTTCATTGCTGAAGAATTGCAACTGAGAGATGCAACAAATGCAGTGGCTGTAGATGTTCCCGCAGAAACGTCTGTCACATCATTGTGGTTTGCAAGCACTGATAGATTCCCGCTGTTGGGCCGGTTAGCGCTACAATACTTATTGGTGCCCACAAATAGTGTTGATGCTGAAAGGAGTGTGAGCCAATACACGACTGTCAGTACACCGCAGCGCCAGAGACTGTTGACGAGCAATTTGACAAATCAAGTGATTATTGCAAAGAACTCAAAACTGTGAATGCCTGAGTATTTGTTTAGTTGGGTCTTCTTCAATAAAGTTCTTTTTGGATATTCCTTGTGTTGGTCGTGGTTTTTGTCCTCCGTTCTGACAGTTGACAGCAATTACTTGAGATAGACACTATAACTGCTAGTTAAGGTTCGCATAAAGCGTTGAAATAAAGGCCCGTGAATTTTCCGTGAAATATGTTGAATTTTCAAAAACCTCCCGTGAAATAGCGCATTTTTCCCGTGCATTAGGCTGGTCCCTAATTATCATGTCTCTCTCAGGTTCAGATAGTAGGGATACAATCAGTATAGCAGGAATTAATTCACCAAAGTCCATTGACTCCCCCAAAAATCTGTTAGATTTAAGGGAACAGCCCAGCAATGCTGTAACAAGTGCTGAAGAAAAGGTATTCCCAAGTGGAAATTGGAAGTGGAGGGAGTTCTCAAAAAATCCATTAAGTATTTCTTCTGCTGGAGAAAGCTTGTCTGACTTAGGGGAAATTTGTCAGATTCCTGATTTTTGATAATTTTTCCAAAGATTCAAGCTTAAGATTAATAGCATTGTTATCAGATATAATAGCTTCCACAGAGTTAAACCATCTGTCTTCTGTTAGCAAGAGTCATACTTAATATCCAATGCATTAAACTTAGCTTCATGGTCCTCCACTCAGTTGTTCAGAATTTGAAGCTTGTCAAATATCCCAGCAATTTGCCCAGAGAGAGTTGTTCTAAGCCAAACCAAATTGCATTGAGAGAGATCTTGGCAGGCAGTTCTGTAAGGCAAAAATCCACCTGCTTCTGGGGAGCAGCCCAGTGACACAGGTGATGAGAAAGCAGCTGGACTTTCAGTTAAAACCGCAGCTACAGCCTGTTCGGGATACCCAGATGATGACCCAGGGACTTGTATCACAGAAACGCTTCTGGTTTTGCCCCTGCACTAGGCCCTGCAACTGCAGGATAGTAACATATAGTAACATAATAAATGACTGCAGATAAAGACCAGTATGGTCCATCTAGTCTGCACAGTAAGATGGTCGGAGTAAGATGGCAGGAGTAGGTGCCACTCTGTGCAGGCCACCCCTCCCCATGTCTTTGTTTAGGGGTGAACCCACCGCTCTATGCAGGACACCCCTATTTGTTCAGAAGTTAGATGGTTCATTTTATTTTGATTTTATTCTGTTGCTATAAATGGATCCATTGTGTCTGTCCCATGCCATTTTGAATTCTTTCACTTTATTTCCCCCACTACCTCCATCGGGAGGGCATTCCAAGCATCCACCACCCTCTCAGTGAAAAAGTATTTCCTGAAATTGCCTTTCAATTTTCCACCTTGCAGTTTCATGTTATGCCCTTTCGTTTTACAGCTTTCCCGTCTTTGGAAGAGGTTTGTTTGTTCATTATTTCTCTTTAAGTATTTAAATGTCTGAATCATATCTCCCCTATCCCTCCTCTCCTCCAAAGTGTACATATTTAGGTCTTCAAGTCTCTTCTCATAAGGCTTCTGACGCAGGCTCCAAATTATTTTGGTCGCCTTCCTCTGAACAGCTTCCATTCTTTTTACATCCTTTGCAAGATACGGTCTCCAAAACTGAACACAGTATTCCAAGTGAGGCCTCACCAGTGACTTATACAGTGGCATTAGAACCTCTTCCTTTCTGCTGGTAATTCCTCTTCGTATGCAGCCCAACATCCTCCTGCCTTTTACCACCACCTTGTTGCACTGTTTTGCCATCTTGAGATTACAGAAATAATCACACCAAGGTCTTTCTCCTGATCTGTGCACACCAACCTCTCGCCACCTATCGCGTACATTTCCAAGGATTTCACAGTGTTCATGGCTCCTTTGGGCTAAACAGTGTTACCAAAGACTCATGGAAGAGGTCCAAACTTCCTCCCACCACAAATCCATAGGACCAGTAACAGCGCTAAAGGTACTAAAAGTTTTTAGTGGTAACTTTTTTTTCCTTTTACCAGTATTCCTGCCCATATACAATGAAAAGCTTCAAAGGGAGCATATTTACTTGTAGCCACTCCCCATTCAAGATCTACCTTGCATCTCTGACCATATCTCTTGTTCTTTGCCCTTTCCTGAACACTGCTTGCATTTCGAGCAGTTCTCATGTCAGGTATGGTAGTGGTCTGCACAGAATGACCTTGAGTAAAATTCTGGCATGTGGGATCAGAGTGATTGTGCACTTATTTCCACAGTCAGTTGGATCATCTTTCTTTTGGTATTGATATGAACACAGATATTTTCCAGTCAGTTGGCCATGATGCTGTTTTCCAGATTTCCTTGTAGAGTCTTGATAAATATTGTAATGGCTCTATATCATTGCAGTAATACTTCATTGGGATTGCAGTTAGTGCTCAGCACTTTGTTCTTTGCTAATGCTTTCAATGCAGCTTCAATTTCTTCATCCTTCACCAATGGTTCCTGATCATAAGGATGAAATGGCTGTTAATCCACTTCCTTATCATCCTGTTAGACCAGTCCAGATTAGAGGCTTATATACTCCTCAGTCAGCAGGTGGAGGCAGACTAGAGCAGCTTTCAGTGATATCATCACTTGGTATATTTGCTGGTGCAGCATCGAGAGAAGCCAGTATCGTCTGTCTTTAGCAGTTGGGAAGGTGTTTAGACTGGTGCAGCAGTGCAGATAGGCTTGTTGCCCTGGCCCAGACTATGGTCCTGTAGGTCCAACGTTGGTCTCTTCGAGCAAAGAGCTATCCTGTGTCTAGTGCCATCATCCATGAGTTCCAGCACTGGTAGGAAGAAGAATGTATAGGAGGGACCCCAATGAGGCCCCTGAGGGTGGAGGTACGTTTGGGCCCAGGCTTCCCTTTCCCTCCTTGCTGTCTTTGTGTTTGCTGAGTGTTCCTTTTTTTTTGTAGTGTCTCATTTTTCTTAATCTTTCTATCACTTTCAGTTATCTCTGGCTGTTTGAATAAAGCCTCTTCAAAAAAAAGGCTCTAAAACATCCAGCCTTTCCCAGGGCTGTGTAAGTGACTGGGGCAGCTCTTTTGAGGTTTCTCCCACCGGCCTTTTCGCTGTGGTAGATTTTTGTTATCAACTTTTTTTTATTTTGCGATGGCAGCGCTGAGCTGTGTGACCTAATGTGGCCATGACCTCAGTGGTGTTATTTTGTGGTTGGAGATTTGTGCTACGAAGGCTTCAGGGAAGCCTTTTCTGGCATGTTCGGGCCACAGGCACCTTATGGGAGGTCCCAATGTGCGTTTGCTGCCTCTACCATATCTCTCTTGTTTTGTTTTTGTTTTTGCCGACTGTGGAAACTGCGGCCATTTGGAATGGCTATATAGCCTCAGTGGAGGGGGAAAGTGGTGGGCATCTACAGCTTCAAGCCTGCAGGTCCCTGATGCCTTTTGGACCCCTTCTTTTAGCTATCTTGGGTAGCAGCTCCTGAAATAGCTCACTAGCAACTGCTTGGCAACCCCTTGTGATGAGTTCTGAGTTCCTAACTTCCCCTAAAGGAGACTCGGGGGGGGGGGGGGCTCTCTAGGCTTTCTTCTCTGATGGCAGGGAAGCTAAGGGTCCCTGCTTGTACTTGTGACTGCATGGTCCTCTGAAAGCCCAGCCTGGTTCCCTATGAGTAAGTGTGTGTGTGTGTGTGTGTTTGGAGGGGGGGGCGTGTTGGCTGGAGGAACATGAAGAATTTCTTGCTCATTCAGGTGGGTCAGTGGAGGAAAAAGAATGTCCCTTGACAGAGGGAGCAGTTCCAGTGCTAGTTTTACTTTTTTCTCATAGCTAGGACCTCTCTATCATTCTGCAGGATGCCATGGCAATCCTGAATATTGAGGAGTAGGTTTCACAAGTGGACCCTATCTTGCATGGGTTGAGGTGGCCCTTTGGTCCTTTCCTCTGAGCCTGTGCAGTAGCTTGTCCTCTTTGTGGGAGACACTAAACCTGGGGTTTAGAGACACTAAGGTTCTGGTTTGGTGGCACCCATTGCTTCAAGGGGTTGATTACTCAACTCTTCGGGGTCCCTAAAGTGGATGCCCTGATTATGAAAGTGACTAAGCATGTGATCATCTCAGTGGAGGGTGGTGCGGAGCTAGATGGGACTCGTGACAGGAGAGTGGAAGTTCTTCTCAGGAATGCTTTCATAGCTTCGGCCTTGGGCACTAAGGTGCTGATCTGTGCAGGCATGGTACCCAAGCACTCTAGCACTGGGTCTAGTAATGGCTGGTCAGCCCTAAAGTGGCTCGTTTGGATTCCGGCATACAGGCAAAGAGAAACCTTTGGAAGGAAAGCAACTTTATTGAAGAGGTCCACCCTACACGTGTTTTGGCCAATCAGGCCTTCTTCAGGGGACTGTGACCACTAAAAACATAAACACATATAAAATAACTGCTGATACACAGAACAAGACAGTTCTTCCATAAATAAATCAGAATAAAAGCTATAAATACAAAAACCATGGTATGAACAAAGCAATTGCCAATAAGAAGTAATACTTTTCAAAAGACTAATGATATTAAATAAATGTAAAGATAATAAATAGATAAATATGTAAATCTATGAATATATAAATAAATAATTAAAAGGAACCATAAGGACTTAATGGAAACTAGCACATAAGAAGAAAACTGTCAATGTGCCAAATAAAATTAGTCCTATATATAAAAAAACAATTTATGTGAAACATATCAATATATCGTGAATTTACCAATAGTTTAAAGTCAACTAATCTATACCCACAAAGGGATACTAACAGAATGCTGAAACTAGAAATAAGAAACATAGGTGATTATAGAACTTCTAGTATAAAATCTGGTAAGTGACATAAATACATCAGGAGAAATGTATAAAACAATAAGGCTTGTCAAATGAAATACTCAGTATTGGAAAGGAGGAGAGAACCAAATTGGTCTGGCAGGAGATGGCTACTACTACTACTACTACTATTGAGCATTTATAAAGCGCTACTTACGCAGCGCTGTACAGACATGTAAAAGACAAGACAGTCCCTGCTCATTAGAGCTTACAATCTAGTCAAGACAAAAACAAACAAAACAGAGAGCAATAGTCTGATCAGGGCAAAAACAAACCATGGCATTTACAAACTAGACAAGACAAAGGACAGAAGTCAAGATCTGAAAGCGACAGTGAAGAGGTAGGTTTTCAACCTGGATTTGAAGAGGGCTAGGGAGGGTGCCTGGCGTATAGACACAGGTAAGTTGTTCCAGGTGTAAGGTGCTGTCAGGTGAAAGGAGCGAAGTCTGGAGTTAGTGGTGCGAATGGAAGGCCTGTATAGAAATAGTTTGTTAGACGAGCGAAGTTCCTGAGAGGGGATGTAAGGAGAGATAAGAGTTGAAAGGTATTGAGGGGCCGCAGAGTGAATGCATTTATAGGTTAGGAGGAGAAGTTTGAACTGGATGCGGAAACGGATAGGGAGCCAGTGAAGTGACTTGAGGAGAGGAGTAATGTGGGCATGGCGAGGCTGGCGGAAGATTAGTCGAGTAGCAGCATGTTGGATAGATTGAAGGGGAAAGAGATGGCTCACAGGGAGACCAGCAAGGAGTAGGTTGCAGTAGTCGAGGTGAGAGGTGATTAAGGAGTGGATGAGCATTTTAGCAGTGTGTTCAGAAAGGAAGGGGCGGATTTTTCTAATGTTGTAGAGAAAGAAATGGCAGGTCTTGGCTACGAGCTGGATATGTGTGGAGAAGGAGAGAGAGGAGTCAAATATAACCCCCAGATTGCGGGCCGAGGAAACAGGAAGGATTATAGAGTTGTCGACAGAGACTGAGAAAGGAGGGAGAGGAGGGGATGCATTGGAGGGAAAGATAAGGAGTTCAGTTTTGGCCATGTTCAATTTCAAGCGGCGGTGAGACATCCAGGCAGCGATGTCTGTCAGAAAGGCAGGCATAGATCTTGGTCTGGATTGCTGGAGAGATTTCAGGCGTAGAGAGGTAGATTTGAGGGGGGTCGGCATGGAGGTGGTACTGGAAGCCATGGGAAGAAATAAGCGCACCAAGGGATTGGGTATAGAGAGAGAAGAGGAGCAGACCCAGGACGGATCCCTGGGGTATGCCAACTGGAAGCGGGGTAGGAGAGGAGGAGGAGCCTCCAGAGCATACACTGAAAGAGCGATGGGAGAGGTATGAGGAGAACCAGGATAGTATTGAGTCCTTAAAACCAAGCGAGGAGAGGGTATCAAGGAGAAGGTTGTGGTCAACAGTGTCAAAAGCAGCAGAGAGGTTGAGAAGGATGAGGACAGAGTAGAGGCCATTAGATTTAGCCGTGGGGAGGGTGGGGCGAGAGCATCCAGAGCCGAGGAAAGTGCAGCATTATAGGAGGTTACTGCCTCGTCGACGGACTTGGAAGACATAATGGAAGAAAGAGATGGAGAAATGGTGGAGGAGAGAGTCAAGGGATCAATAGTATGAAGGTTTCTAAATAGGTTGGAGGAGACAGGACGAGGTTGAGGCGGCGGGAGCTGAAGATTAAATCTTAGCAGGTAATGGTCAGATAAGGGAAGAGTTGAGTTACGGAAGTTTGATGGAGAGGAATTACAGAAGAGTATCAGGTTAAGGCAGTGGCCGTGCTGGTGGGTGGGGGCAGTGGAACAAAGTTGGAGGTCAAGTGAGGAGGTAAGGGCGAGGAGCTTTAAAGCATGGGGATTGGAGGGGTAATCGACGTGAATGTTAAAATACCCAAGAATAAGAGTGGGGGAAGAGGAATCCAGAAAGACGGCTACGTGATAGCAACTAACTACATAAAATTGTGTATGAAGTAACAACATGAACATAATCAGAACTCAAACAGGAAGCCTATACCATCCATAAAATTAGATTGGTAAATGGGGATCTTAATGAGGATTATATTGATTTTAAAAAAACATAGTAATAACTATGGTACTTCGTGCATGTAATCGTCAAGCGTTAGGGGTGCTGGCAAAACTCACTACAGATGTTAAAAAAGAAGACCAAAGGTAAAATAAGTCTAAAGATTAATAAATAAAAAGAAATTGATAAATCAATGCATCAAGGTGCATTATCTCAAAGCCCATATCGTAATTTTCAATACACCAGTAATATAGTTAGTAAAAGTACAATATGAGAAATATTGGATAAAAATGGTAAAAACGCAAAATTAACATACTGTGCAGGTGTCTGATAGAAGAAAGATTTGTTAATTGAAAGAGATTCAATATAGAGCAACATTATACAGTAGGTGTGGGAGATGTAAAGCTAAAGCTATCATGTGTGAACCCGATATCCATGTGAAGAATCTAGACGGCATCGTATTCCAACCTTCTAAAATCTACCTAAAAGATACACAAGTCATTCTAGTATGATTATTCTTCACAATTTAGTGAAAACTGTAACATTGTCTCATGAAACAAAAAGCTGGCAGGTCATCCACTCATCTGCAGTAGCTCAAACAAGTTCAAAGGGGAAAGCCTGCGCAAATGCTGTTTAAATTAGAATGATGTCACATTGATGTCAGCACAAACTGCATATCATTAAGACACTGAGAATAATAACCTGTACGCTCTGAATACGTTAATAAAACATTATGTATATGTATATATTATTCCAATTTTTCTGTCCTGATTTGAAAGCTCCCAAATTTGTAATCAAACCGCTACTGATCGCTGGAAGTAGCGGTATATAAGTTTAAACTAAATAAATAAAATTATAGTAGAGCGCTATAATAGAATTAACATCTTAAGGAGAAGCCAGCATACCTCTGAGATATACTGCAGTATATCATTGAAAGGCATTCACCATAGATGATTCTAAAACTTTTGAAAAGCCGCTTAAAAGTAACTATACAAGAACTAAGGACGTGAAATAAAAGTAAAGACCCACCATTGCAAATAAATATGGATAAAAATATAAAAAGTATTTCAAGAGCCATAGAAAACAATCAAGGAGAACAAGGGGACACACACCGAAGGTGGCGGTACAAACACACTTCCAAACTGCAAAGGTCAAAAAGCTGTCCTTGAGCTACTATTATAGTATGAAACTCACTCCAAGTAACATAGTAAATGACGGCAGACGGTCCATCTAGTCTGCCCAGTAAGATGGCAAAGAGTAGGTGCACCTGTCGCTCCGTGCAGACCACTTCTCCCCCTGTCTTTGTTTAGGGGTGAACCCACCGCTCCGTGTAGGACACCCCTTCTTATTGAGAAATTAGGTAGTTAAGTTTATTTTGATTTTATCCTGTTGCTATAAAGGGATCCACTGTGTCTGTCCCATGTCATTTTGAATTCTGTCACTGTATTTGCTCCCACCACTTCCATCGGGAGGGCATTCCAAGCATCCACCACCCTTTCAGTGAAAAAGTATTTCCTGACATTGCCTTTCAATTTACCCCCTTGCAGCTTCATGTTATGCCCTCTAGTTTTACAGCTTCCCCGTCTTTGGAAGAGGTTTGTTTGTTCATTATTTCTCTCTAAGTATTTAAAAGTCTGAATCATATCTCCTCTATCACTCCTCTCCTCCAGAGTGCACATATTTAGGTCTTCAAGTCTCTTCTCATAAGGCTTCTGATGCAGGCTTCAAATTATTTTGATCGCCTTCTTCTGAACAGTTTCCAGTCTTTTTACATCCTTTGCAAGATATGGTCTCCAAAACTGAACACAGTATTCCAAGTGAGGCCTCACCAGTGACTTATACAGTGGCATTAGTACCTCTTCCTTTCTGCTGGTAATTCCTCTTTGTATGCAACCCAACATCCTCCTGGCTTTTGCCACTGCCTTGTTGCACTGTTTTGCCACCTTGAGATCCTCAGAAATAATCACACCAAGGTCCTTCTCCGGGTCCGTGCACACCAACCTCTCACCCCCTATTGCGTACATTTCCCTTTGATTTCTTCTTCCCAGGTGCATGACACTGCACTTCTTCGGATTAAATCTTAACTGCCAGGCATTAGACCATTCTTCCAGCTTTTGTAGATATTTCCTCCTGTTATCCACTCCCTCAGGGGAGTCCACTCTGTTGCAAATTTTCGTGTCATCTGCAAAAAGACAGACTTTTCCATTCAGTCCTTCAGCAATATCACTCACAAATACATTGAACAGTGCCGTGCCCAGGACCGAACCCTGGGGCACCCCACTAATCACCCTCCTTTCATCCTAGTGAGCTCCATTTACCATCACCTTCTGTTGTCTGTCGGTCAACCAATTTCTGATGCAGTTCACCACCTTGGGACCCATCCCCAAACTACTGAGTTTATTGATAAGCCTCCTATGAGGAACAGTATCAAAGGCTTGAGTGAATACAAAACGAACTAAGAGATCACAGTGTCAGCATCTAAGAACATGAGAGAAAATTATTATATCATCATAAATAAATAAGTATAAATAAAAGGGTAATAAGTATCTCATAGGCCGTAAAGCCATCACCGGGTTATATGAAATTAAATGACTGTAAGAGACAAGAGAGAACATAAAACAAAAGCAACAGCACATCCATGTTACCAAACTCTGCAAAGGCAATAAAAGTGGACCGAAGGTTAATATTATAATATAATAAGTAAAACAGATGGTTTGGCATCATAAAAGACTAGTACACTATTAAAATAATAAGATGTGTAGCAAAAACATATATCAAGAATAAAAGGGGAAGCACAAAGATGTCCTATAGACTAAAAACAATGGCACCGAATAGTAGCAAACCCATAACTGAACTGGATAAAAAATGTATTCGACTAAACTAAGTTGGGAAAAGGAAAGTAAATAAATATAGAAAAGCCATATACATGGAGACTAATGAAGATTATTGAGCACCATAGTTGTATCAAGAGGAGTGCTCCCAATAAACCCTTGGTTGAGCACCGGATACACTGGTCAACAAAATTTTACAAAAGTCATGTTACTGAAATAAAAATAGTCATTTCTTATCAATTTTTATATGCTGAACACGAATATGACAGTAAAATTGCAAAGTTGGCTCTAGTTTTTTTGTAATCTACAAGAATTAATGTTTATATCACGAAGTGCATGTCAATAGTAAATATAATAGGCCTTCGGTTAATACCTGTAAAAAACGAAGTCATAGACTACTTCTTAGATTTTTTCGCCTGTCTCTTTTACAGGTGTTCGGGAGCTTCTCTGGGGAGTGTCCAGCAGTAGTCAGCCAGCATTGTAGTGGACCATTTTCCCTGGTATCTTTGCTCCATCGTTGCGATATCCTGGTGAAAACGTTTGCCCTGTTTATCACTAGCCATACCACAGTTGTCAGGAAAGAAATCGAGATGGGAATCAAGGAAATGGATCTTTAGAGACATATTGCAGCGAAGTTTCTGATACTGCATGAGCATGTCTTCTACTAGTTCCTTGTAGTTTTCTGCCCTAACATTCCCGAGAAAGTTTGTTGACACTAGACGAAAAGCATGCCATGCTTGTTTCGCATCACCCTGCAGCAAGTTGTTGAACCGGTCATCTTTGAAGAGCGCTCGAATCTGAGGACCCACAAAAACTCCCTCTTTAATCTTTGCTTCGCTGAGTCGAGGGAATTTTTCATGCAGGTATCGGAAAGCTGGCAAAGTGCGGTCCATGGCTTTTCCAAAGTTTTTCATCAAACCTAGTTTCATGTGAAGGGGTGGTTGCAGGATTTTGTGAGCCTCAGCCAGAGCTGGGTGCTGGATATTATTCTCTCCAACTGTTACATTTTGTCTGCGATTCCATTCCTTCCGCAAGTAGTGCCAATCCCTTGCTCAGCTATCCCACTCACATAAGAAACACATGTATTTTATATATCCCTGCTGCAGTCCCATTAAAAGGGCAACTACCTTCAAGTCACCACAGAGGTGCCAGATGTACTTGTTATAGCTAATGGAAGTCAGTAGATTCTTTAAGTTATCGTATGTCTCTTTCATGTGGACGGCATGCGCTACTGGAATAGATGGAAGACGGTTTCCATTGTTCAAAAGCACAGCCTTCAGACTCAGTTTCGAAGAGTCTATAAAATAGTCAGTCTTGTGGGTCATGAGTGATTTTTAAGACATTCATGAGGCTTTCAATATCGGAACAGAATACCAGATTACTTTCCTTTCCGACTGCGTAAAGTACACTGCTAACATCAGATGGCTTTAGCAGCCGTCTGGCAGTAGTATTGCATTGCATCAGAAAATGATGCAATCAACTCTGGATGATGTGTGCATGCTGGTATTATGCAATGTGATGCAATATTACATCATTCAAGGCTTATTTGGGATGTTGTTGATGTCCTACTGGATAAATTTACACGGTGAAACGTCAAAAATGAACTACATGCAATATCTTCAAAACGAGAGCCAATAACATTTTTTTTAAATGTTATATTCGTGTTCAGCTCACCAAGATACTACAGATTAGGGCCTTTTAAAGTCAGTAACTATTTCAATGTTGACCAGTGATATCTGCCAAACACACAAGATCAGTGACTTGAAATTTCTCATCCTGCAGCAAGTCCATCCACATTGGCAATGGGGAGATCTTGTTAAAACATTAATCGGGCTAGAACAGAAATTCATTTTTTAAATGAATACATTATATCCTGCTAGTCTAAATCAGGATTTTGATCTTTCTGGGGGTTTTTATAGACTGCGCGTCTCGTCAATTTTTTGATCAAGTACAATTAGGTTAAGTATTCCATTTTCTCTGGTTTTCCGCAATATTCCCGGTCTTTGTGTTGATATTATTGTGCTGGTGTTTCTAACATTAGTTTTTAACATTTTTTTGACTATACTTTTTCACACTTCTATTTGTTTTACCTACATAAAACAAGTTGCATGGGCAGATAGAAACATAGAAAAATGACGACAGAAAAAGACCACATGGCCTATCTAGGCTGTCCTTCCATATCAACAACTACAACAGTCCCCTTTTTTCTTTTAGAGATCCTCTGTGTTTGTCCCATGCTTTTTTGAATTCAGATACTGTCCTCATCTCTACCTCCTCCACTGGGAGACTATTCCACGGATCCACCACTCCTTCCATAAAGAAATATTTCTGCATATCACTCCTGAATCTATCACCTTTCACCCTCATCCCATGTCCCCTCATAGCAGAACTTGCTTTCAATTGAAAGAGGCATTCCACCTGTGCATTTATGCCATGGATGTATTTAAACGTCTCAATCATATCACTTCTAACCCGCCTTTCCTGTAAGGTATACATATTAAGATCCTTAAGTCTGTCCTCATATGCTTTATAATGAAAACTACTAACCATTTTAGTAGCCACCCTCTGTACTGACTTCATCCTGTTTATATCCTTTTGAAGGTGCGGTCTCCAGAATTGCACACAAATACTCCAAATGAGGTTGCACCAAAGACTTATACAGAGGCACTATCACCTCCTTTTTTCTTCTAGCCATTCCACTCTATATACACCTAAGCATCCTTCTAGCTTTTGCTGTCATCTTTTCTTTCTGATTAGCTACTTTAAGATCATAGACACAACCACGCCTAGGTCCCGCTCTTTTTTAGTGGACAAAAGTACTTCACCCCCTATACTGTATTGCTCCCTTGGATTGCTGCAGCCCAAATGCATGACCTTGCATTTTTTAACATTAAATCCCAGCTGCGAAATTCTAGACCATTCTTCAAGTTTAGCTAGATCCCTCCTCATGTTATCTATACCTTCCTAGGTGTCTACTCTATTGTAGATTTTGGTATTATCCACAAAGAGGAAAACCTTATCTGACAGCCCCTCCGCTATATCACTAACAAATATGTTAAAAAGAATCAGACCAAGGACAGATCCTTGGAGCACACCACTGGTAACTTCCTTCTCCTCAGAGTGAGCTCCATTTATCTGTACCCTTAGTCGCCTCCCACTCAATCAATTTCTAACCCAAGCAGTAACTTTAGGGTCCATCCCCAGGGTGCTCAATTTGTTTATAAGTTGCCTGTGAGGAACGGTATCAAAGTCTTTACTGAAATCTCAATACACCACATCTAGGGCTCTTCCTCGGTCCAACTCCCTGGTCACCCAGTCAAAGAAATCAATCAGATTTGTCTGACATGACCTGCCTCTGGTGAATCCATGCTGCCTGGGATCCTGTAATCCGCTGGACTCCAGAAACCTCACTATTTTCTCTTTCAGCAGTGTTTCCAATAATTTACTTACCACCAAAGTTAAACTAACCGGCCTGTAGTTTTTAACCACATCCTCCCGCTTTTGTGTAAAGGGACCACATGAGCCTCTCTCCAGTCCTTTGGCACCATTCCTGACTCCAACGAGGCATTGAAAAAGTCAGTCAGTGGAGCTGCTAGAACATCCACAGGTTCCCTCTGTATTCTAGGATGTATCCCATCCGGTCCCATCGCTTTGTCTACTTTAAGTTGAGCTAGTTTCTCACGAACAGTCTTCTGAAAATTGTTCAAGGTGCCCCTCGCTTCTGTTCCTGTTTGTGGGTGTTTTCTGATGTCCTGTTCCTGGTTCTTCATCACACACAACAGAAATATTTGTTAAGCAATTCCGCTTTATCCTCATCAGCTTCTACATATTCCTCCCTTTCACCCTTGAGTCTGAGAATACCACTTTTGCCCTTTCTCTTCTCACTAAGATATCTAAAAAATGTCTTATCCCCTCATTTTATTGCATTGCCTATTTCCTCATCTTTTTGAATCTTTGCATTCCTGACTACTTTGCTAGCTTCTCTAAGTTTTTCCAAATATAGATGCCTGTCTTCCTCTCGCTGTGATCTCTTGTATTTCATAAAGGCCTCTCTCTTTCTTCACCTTTTCAGCTACTTCTTTTGAAAACCATAGCGGTCTCCTTTTCCTTTTATCTTTATTTACCATTTTAACAAAAAGGTTGGTTGCCCTTAAAATATCCACTTTCAGGTTTGCCCACTGTTTTTCTAAATCCCTCAGCTGTTCCCATCCCGCTAATGACTCCCTGAGGTATTGGCCCATCTTGACAAAGTTAGTTTTCCTAAAGTCTAAGACCCTCGCTTTTGAATGGATTCTAACAGCCTAGTCCTAATACTGAACCACACCATCTGGTAATCACTGGATGCAAAATGATCTCCCACTATAACATCTGAAACACTTTCACCATTGGTAAGCACCAAGTCCAGTATGGCCCCCTTCACGTGTGGGGTCTGTTACCAATTGCCTGAACAGTTCTCCCTGCAGAGAATCCAGGATCTCCTTACTTATAGATGATATTGCAGCAGGAATTTGCCAATCAACATCTGGCATATTGAAATCCCCCTATCAGTAGCACTTCCCCATTCCTAGCAATGCTACGTATGTCTTCAATTAACTCTCCATCCACCTCTTCCTCTTGTGAGGGAGGTCTGTATATCACGCCAATGCAAATAGATTTCTCTTTCCCTCTTTCTAGTTTAACCCACAGTGTCTCCTCTGTCCCTTTTAAAAAGCTCTGTAATTCCAAAGCGTTAATATTATTTTTTACATATAGTGCCACTCATCCTCCCCTTCTTCCTACCCTGTCCTTTCTGAATAAGGTATAGCCTGGTATAGTTACATCCCAGTCATGGTTTTCTGTGAACCATGTTTCTGTAACTGCCACTAAATCAAGTCATCCACGCCCATTAAAGCTTCAACATCTGGGATCTTATTCCCTGTACTGCGGGCGTTTATACATATGTTGCCCCTTTTACCCATTTCCATAAAGGTATTTAATGTTTCACTTACCTGGGGACTTTTTTCACCCATCCCCAACGAATCTAGTTTAAAGTCCTCTTCAGTAGATTAGCCAGCCTGCTTCTGAAGACACGTCGACCTTTCTTGGACAGATGGATGCCATCTCTACTCTGCAAACCTTGGAACAGCATCCCATGGTCCACGAAACCAAAATGCTCTCGATGACACCATCCACGTAGCCATGCATTCATCTCCAGATGATCGCATAAATAACAGTTCTGTCTGACAGGTGGTGCAACTTGTTAATGGAAACCTAAAAGAGGTGGAAGGATGTACAAATTCACTTTTAGTGTTAATAACTAAATCGCAGACCAAACAGGACCCACAAGGGAAATGTGCTGTAGTAATTGGTCTACGACATGGGACCGGCAGGGCAGAGGAAACTAGATTAGATAAATTCTGATTCCTACGATATGCTATCATCACTTGCTGTGATTCAAAATCTTGGATTGTGTGGACGATGTGCCAATCTCCACATATAATGTCTGAAATCTGTCTAGATTTTGTGGAGAACAAAAGAGGGCAAACCATCTTGTCCATATGGGATTTCTTCTGGGTCAAGAAAAGTGTGTCTCAATGGTACACCCGAGATACGTGCTTAAAGGGATACTTTTTTTCTTGAAAACGATCGCATAAAATGGCCACATTATGTTCAAAAATCCCAGCATCTGAACAAATACTTTTAGCCCTTAAAAATTGGCTGTGAAATTGTTTTTCAAAGAGCTATTATGAAAACTTTGAAAATGTAAGAAGTGGTTGTGATCATTCGCCTTAACGGAATAAATCTGTTTGAAAACACTGTTCACCCTTAATAATCTTAATATCCAAATAGGTAACTTCCTTCTCGTCCACATGCGCTTGAAATTGTAAATGTTGATTAAGTAAATTCAACCAACTTAAAAAGATATTCAAGGAGCCCCGATCTCCATCCCAAATAAAAAGAACATCGTCAATATAACCCTGCCACAATTTGATATGATCTTTGAAAAGATGATTTGTCAGAAACGTTTTCTCAAAAGAGGCAACATACAAGTTTGCTATATCCAGTGCCATTGATAACCCCATGGCCACCCCCTTAACCTTGACTAATAACTTTTTTTTGGTTTGATGGTCTGTTTTACTTACAAGTTAAGTGAGTCATCCTCATAAGAAAAAAAGTCGGAAACCATCTGAATCTTTTTTTCATGTTGAAAGAACATGTCCTATAGTATGTTAATAGCTTTAACCTGTGGTATGTTGGTGTATAAAGAAACAATGTCCAAAGTAACTAACAAAAGGAGTGGAGGAGTGGCCTAGTGGTTGGGGCAAGGTACTTCAGGCCGAAGGTCGGGGGTTCAAATCCCACTAGAGGACAGCAACCTTGGGCTGGAAGGATTGGGGTTTCTAGTCCCACAGGTGCTCCTTGTGGTCTTGGGCAAGCCACTTAACCCTCCATAGCCCATGTTCCCTGTCAAATAGTTATCTCCAAGTTATAATGCCCTGTTCAATGTAATTTCAGTTTGTTCAATGTAAACCGCACTGATGCAGAATAGCGCGGTATATAAGAGAATGTAAATAAATAAAAGATCACTATGATAACCTGTAAATGTCTGTAAAATTTGAATCACATGGGCAGAATCATGTATATATGAAGGAGCCTGGGTGACGAACGGTTGCAATAGTACATCTAAAAACTGTGATACAGGTTCAAACAAGGAACCGATAACAGATATAATGGGGCGGCCTGGTGGATTATGTAGTGATTTATGAATTTTTGGTAGAATGTAAATTGTAGGGACTATCGGATGAATCACTGTCAAAATATCTTGCTCTTTTTAGTTAAATATCCTGCCTCAGCATCTGTCTGGATAAGAGCATCCAACTTTTGTTTTGACAGTGGAGTAGGGTCTTTATCTAACCGTACATAAAATGTCTTGTCCTGAAGCTGTCTTTTAATCTCCGAAATATAATCCCTACGATTCATAATCACTATCGCCCCTCCTTTGTTTGCTGATTTTATAACTAATCTAAAATATGATTTTAATTCTTTAAGGGCTTGTCGTTGTTAGCAACAGTTTTTGTCCTCTAAATCTTTGATATCTTTTGAGAACTGCTTTCTCAAATATATCAGTGGCAGAATTGGTACTACTTGGTGGCCATCGTGGAGTTCCTGTTTGTAATAGATGGGTCAACCTAAGTGGACTGAATATTCGAGAAAAATGCTTTAATTTTTAATTTCCTAATAAATTTAAAAAATTCAGCCCTGGTATTAAAGGAATCATATTGTGTGGTAGGAACAAAGATGTTTTGGAAAAAGCCTTTCCTATCTGAGTAGGGGTTAAGTGAATGTCAGAGAGGTTAAGGATATTGCCGGTTATTCCTTGTACGAGGTCCGCTATGTCCCCTCTTGTCATCTCCGCACCCGTCCCCTCCCCCAGCCGGGATAGTGGGATTGATAGTTCAACCTGTGGTGTTCTTGTTCCTTGTGTTGATATCTGTCTAAATGTTTGGATGTTGAGGGCCCCTTCCCTCCTCCTTTCCAAAGTCTGTCCATTGAAAAATCCTGTGAGGACAATTGATCTGAATTAAACAATGGAGCTGAGGAGTCTAGATGCTCCTCTGACTGACTCCTAATCTTATTCCTAGCAGGACCAGCCTCAGCGTCCATACAAGCTTCTTGAATAGGCTTGTGCTTGTAATTGTTTCTGTTCCTCCGATGGTAATCTTCAAACATACTCTTTTTCTTACTCCAAGGCTAGACATTCCTTTTGTTTGCATGTCTGTTGACTGCAGGTGGGGTGTTTCCTTGTTTTTTTCATTTAGATTCCAGAGCATCTTTTGTGGCAGATGCCCTGGATGGCTTGATTAGGATGACCTCTTAAGAACTGGTTGGTGGATGTTGTGTCCTAGCTGCTGCCCTTTGAGAAGACCTGGTAAGCTGGTGAAAGACATCAGAAAGCTTGTCCTCAGAGACTCCCGGAGGATAGGCCCAAGAGCTCCAACAGATCCTCATATAGGGCTTGGAAGAGAACTTGGGGGCAGTTTCAGGCAGAGTGGATTTCTCTTATGGCCTACTCTTCCCATGGAGTATACCCCAAAAGGGATCAGCCCTCGTATAGGCTCCAGCATTCCCGAGACATGAAAGGAGCCTTCTGGAGGCCCGTAAGTCGTCTTAGTGAGCTCCGGCAGTTCCCTTCCAAGGGGCTGGTGGTTAGAGGATGGCTCAAGCTATTGAGGGGGGAAGCGTGCAGGCTTAGTTCCTATCATAGGCAAGAAAGGTTTTAGCTCTCCGCAGCGACGCACGGGGAAACTCGAGGGGCAGGCTCGGTTTTCCACATTTTCACAGATCCTAGAGGTCCCAGAGAAAATCCACATTTTCACAGATCCTAGAGGTCCCAGAGAAAGAGGATGCACTGGAGTTCTCAGAGCCTTGTTGGGTGCCTTGTGGAGTCTGTGTCTCTTTGACAATGAGGAAGGCAGTCAAGGAAACTCTGCCATGCTTCCTCTCTTTCAGGCAATCGTATCCGTGCCCTCTGGGGAGTGGGGTCAGCATCAGTGTTCCATCCATTTCGTGGTTCTTGAGAATGGAGGGGGCCTATGTCAGTCCTAGATGATATGATAGAGGTCTAGAAATTCATGAATGTAGTGGGTAAATGTAGATCAGTTGTTTATGCCATCAAAAAGTAGAAAGACTAGGGGACATGCACTAAAGCTAAATGTAACCCCAGGGATAATCTTGGCTTTATAGGCTCTTAAACATATTAAAGGGAAGGAGGTGCCAATATTCACTTTCAGATGCTGCTGTTATCCTTATCAGGAATACATTAATTAAGGACCTCAGATTAATTAAGAGGGAGGAGTGGCTCAGTGGTTGGGACAGGTTACCTCAGGCCGGAAGGCCGGGGGTTCAGTTCCCGCATAGGGACAAGCAACTTCAGGTCGGAGGGACTGGGGTCTCTAGTCCCATAGCCACTCCTTGTGGCCTTGGGCAAGCCACTTAACCCTCCATTGCCTCAGGTACACTTAGATTTTGAGCCCTTCGGGGACAAGGGAATAAAAAGTACCTGTTAGTATACATGTAAACCGCACTGATTCTAAAGAGCGCGGTATAAAAAAAAAAAAATAAATAAATTGAGGTGAACAAAGTCTATTATAGTTGTATTAGTATAAGTATCCCCCAGCAAATCTAAGTAAGTAAACCACTTAAATACCTAAACAAAACCTTGAAACTAAGATGCAGACATCAGTCCAGCAGCGAGATGAGTCTTTCTAGTCTTTTGCATTGAGTATCACATGTATGATTTTTTTCCCAGTTGGTGAGGGGTCTTGCGTGTGCACTAGGTGCAAGGAATTCTTTGCTCTCGGGGAATGAGTCTGATCTCTGGAGGTTAGAGTAGCATATTTGGAGGACATAAGGAAGACAGAGAGGTATATAGACGATACCTACAGGGGCATAGTACTGAAGTCCCACCTCACGTCTGGCAGCTTCCCTGTTGCCATGGAGGAGAGAGGTCACATGACAGGAGAGCATCACCCTGGTGTGGCAGGAAGGGATCCTGTAGCTAAGATCTGTCTTCAGGGTAATGTAAAACCCCCTCACACCGAAGAGGTTTCTCTAGGGCCATGTGCCCACGAGGGAAGGGTTAGGGAAGCTGATATAGTTGGTGATTCGATCATTAGGCATGTAGATAACTGGGTGGTTGGTGGACATGAGGCTTGCCTGGTAACATGCCTGCCTGGTGCGAAGGTAGCAGACCTTGCGCATCACCTAGACAAGGTTTTAGATAGCACTGGGGAGGAATCTGCTGTCTTGCTACATGTTGGTACTAATGGCATAAGGAACCTACATTCCATACTTTCCTATCGTCCCGCCAGTCCAGTCCTGCACCTCTGGGTAGTGTACCTCTTCCAGCAGCTTGGAGACTGAGCATATCATTTTTTGATGACACCAGTATTAATACAGGAGGGACCGCCCACAAGCTCCAGTATGCGTATCCAAGCAGCTGGAGGAGGTAGTGAGTCAGGGTGCGGGACTCACTGAAGGGATAACTAAGGAGGCTTAGGTAGTTAGATAATTTCCTTAAGTTTTAGTGTAGTGCAGGTCTAATCTTTCAAAGAAAACCAGGAAAGAAAAGCTCTACAAGCAGGAAGCAGAAACCAGAAACCACCCCCCTTCTGGTGAGTGGGAGTGTGTGTGGGTACTCCCTTAGAGACTGGGGACTCGGCGGCTTCAGGTGAGGAACCGTCTAAGTGCTGCGGTGCATCCAGTTTGAATGTTCAGACAACCCCGGAGGCCTCCCCTTCACCCCCCCCCTTGATGCTGAAGCCGCGATTACTGGCTGAGCGCAGTGGGAAGAGGGCAGCAGAAACAGCACACAAGTGACGGTACAGGATAGTATTCAGCGTTTCTTCACAGGTATGCGGAGGAAAACCTGAGGGGGGAAGCGTGCAGGCTTAGTTTCTATCATAGGCAAGAAAGGTTTTAGCTCTCCGCAGCGACGCACGGGGAAACTCGAGGGGCAGGCTCGGTTTTCCTTTGCAGGCCTGGCCACATGGTAGCAGAGTGGTGAGCAACGCGGGAAGCAGTAGAGCGGTTCTTTTTCTTTTGCTCCCGCTGGTTTAACTTCCCTTTTTTTCCCTCTTGGGCTCGTGCGGCTTGGGCCTCCGATCCTTTCGGGTTGTTTAGTTATAAATAGAACAGCTTAATAGTCCAAAAAAAAAAAAGGCATAGATTAGTGTGGAGCATTGACTGGGGCACTTAAAGACATTGCCTCTGCTTTGTTACCATTATGCTATCAAGACCCCAGTGCCTGGTTTGTGGGATCTGGAGCAATGCGGTCTCAGAGGTCGGCATTTGTAGGGGTTGTGCACAGGAGGCCACTTCTATAAAGCACACTCTAGGGGACAAGTTGGGACAGGAGAGAGCATCCTTACCATCTAGGGAAGCACAGGACTTAATGGCTTCCATTCTGCCACCACAGGAGACAGCTTCCTGCTCCTGGGCCGTTCCCGGACCCTCTGCCTCTCAGAATCTGGGCGAGGTCAGGGTCCTGGGTATTTTCTCCCCCGAATTTGTTCTACTACTTCACCAAGCCTTCTGCTTGTGCCAGCAGGGACCGCTGGCGGGTCCTTCGGGGCTCGAGCATGGGGCCAAAAGAACAGGCTCCTTCTGAAGGCGGGCTGGGGACAGGATCCAGAAAGAGGCCCAGGTCTTCGGAGGAGGATCTGGGAGAGTCAGCGTTGTCTGAAGGTCAGGAGGCAGAGGACCTAGACTTGGAGCTAGATGTCGAGGATGAACTGGAAGATGGAGAGTTGCTGGAACAGGAAGAGCAAGCATGGATTGTATGGGTGTTCCACCGGGAGGAGCTGCCAGCACTCATCATGGAATCCCTGAAAGCGCTGAATATGCCCGCTGGTCTGCTGACGGAAGAAGAGTCCTTGAAGGACTCATTATTGCAAGCCGTAAGGAAGACACAGAAGGTCTTTCCAGTACATAGAGTAGTTCGTCAGATGATCCCGGACAAGTGGGACCTGCCGGAGGCCGACCTTAGAGGGTCAAGAACTATGTCTTGCCTCTATCTGCTGTCGGATCAGGACCGCACGTTTTTTTGGCCTCCTAAAGTGGATGCGGTGGTTTCGGCAGTTACAAAAAAGACGACAATTCCAGTGGAAGGCAGTGCGGCACTCAAGAATGTCCAAGATATGAAATTGGACACCTTGCTGAAGCAGGTCTTTGATATCAATGCCCTCTCACTACAAGCCTCCATTTGCGGGGCCTGGGTAGCTAGAGCCTGCCTCCGCTGGTTGCAGCGGGTCCAGCAAGGGAAGCCAACTGTGGACCAGGCTGAAGAGGTGACCAGATTAGAATTGGGGGCAGCTTATTTGGCTGATATCCACTACGATTTCATTCGAGGGCTCTCGAAGAGCATGACCTCAGCAGTGGCAGCACACCGCAATCTCTGGTTACGCAACTGGGCAGCGGACAGTTCTTCCAAGACCTGACTCAGCAAGCTTCCCTTTAGAGGGAAAGTGCTGTTTGGGGAGGATCTGGACAAATTGGACTTCCCCAGGTCCTTCACCAAAGGTGGCCGTCTTCCTAAGGATAAACAAAAGCAGAGTCGCACCCATCCTACGTCCTGGAGTCAGTTGCGGGAGTTCAGGCATTTTCGTTCAACACGCAGGGGGCAAGGGTTTCGACGTTTTAGAGGAGTGGGCAGAGATTTTGCCGCTGCTTCGTCCTCGGGACTCAAGAAAGCACAATGAAATGAGGGGGCCCAGGTAGCAGTGCAGCCCGTGGGAGGTCAGCTACGGGAGTTTTACTCTGCTTAGGTCCAGATCACTTACGACCAATGGGTGCTAGAGGTCATCTTGGAGGGGTATGCCCTCGAGTTCGTTCGCCCGGTGGGCAACTCCTTTGTTCTGTCTCCCTGCAAGGCGCCAGCTGTAAGAGACACCTTAACGTGGCTCTTGCAGCTCAAGGCCGTGATGCCGGTTCCCTGAGACCGGTACGGCTGCGGTCGGTACTCCATTTACTTTATAGTGCCAAAAATGGAGGGCACCTTCCGTCCGATCCTCTATCTCAAGTGAGTAAACTGCTGCCTATGGGTGCTGCATTTTTACATGGAAACGTTGCAATTGTCATAGTCACAGTCAGAAAAGGGGAGAGTTCCTGACGTCTCCCGATCTAACGGAGGCATATCTGTACATCCCCATTCGGCTGGAACACAAACAGTTCCTCCGGTTTGTGGTGCCAATGGGGCACTTCCAGTTTCGTACTTTGCTGTTTGGTCTCACAATGGCACCGTATACCTTCACCAAGATCATGGTGGTGGTAGCGGCAGTGCTTTGCAGAGAAGGAATTCTGGTGCATCCGTACCTCAACGATTGGCTGATTCAAGCAAAGTCCAAGGACGAGAGTGCACGAGCCACTGCCCGGGTGGTACAGTTCCTTCAAAAGTTAGGCTGGGTGGTCAATGCAGCCAAGAGCCAGTTCATTCTGTCTCAGGAACTCAAGTACCTGGGAGTATGCTTCAACACCCGTGCAGGGAAGGTCTTCCTGACGGAACAGTGTGCACAAGGACTTTGCGACTTAGTGCGGCAGTTTCTGAGAAGGACAGAACCAATGGCTAGGCATTTCCTACAGGTCCTAGGGACCATGGCAGCCACCCTCGAACTTCCGTGGGCGAGGGCACACATGTGACCTCTGCAGAGGGCTTTCCTCAGGTGGTGATCGCATCAGGCGCATTCCTATTTGTCCCTCTAGTCCAGTCCCGGAATCTCTGGGGTCTAGCACCTCCTCCAGCAGCTTTGGAGACTGAAACACGTCATTGCTGTGATGACACTGGTATAAGTAAGCAAGGACTGCCTCTCCTCTCCAGTTAGTTTCAGTCTCCAAGCAGCTGGAGGATGTGTTGAGCCTGGAGGTCTGGGCTTACTAGGGACAAATAAGCAGAGTCACTTTAAATTTGTTAATTTGTTAATTAGTTAAAGTTGTTTTTTTCTGGGGGTTGAGAGTGTAAGGGAGAGAGCTAGGGGCTGCAGAAGGTAGGCTGTCAGTTCTTCTTTCTCTCTCTTCTTCCCCCCTCCCCCCCTCTTGGTTCGGTGAGGTAAGCCTACCTGAGTGAATTCCAGCTTGAAGAGCCTCCCTGCTCCTGCTCCCGATCCCGCGTTAACGGGTGAGGAGCAGGTGGCAGGCACAACCGGCAGCTTGCGGTATCGGACCCAGGCGTCTTGCTGCTGAGCGCGGCATTTGGCGGCACGGCAGTTCTCTCCGCTCCGGAGCCAAAGCCGCAATCTCGGCTGAACTCTGGAAGTGGATTGAGGTGCACAGGAGCGTCGGCAGCCTTTGGTGAGTCCCCGTTTGCAGCGGTGGGTAGCTGGGACGCATAGTTACTGCAGCGTTAGCTGCAGGCTGGATCGCGTGGGTTTCGCATGGGAAGCGCGCCAGCGGCCATTTTTTGGAGGTTTCAGTTTCTTTCGGCGGGCTCTTAGGAGCTTTGGGGGGGGGGAGGGGGTAGAAGCACGGTTCCTTATCATCCCTCCAGTCTAGTCCCGGAAACTCGAGTTGTGATCCTCTTCCAGCAGCTTGGAGACTGATCAACGTCATTCTTTGACACTGGTATAAGGACTCAGGCACCGCCTCCTCACTCCAGTTTAGATCAGTCTCCAAGCAGCTAGGAGGTTGTGAGCCGGAGTCCCGGTTCACTAGAGGAGCAATTAAAGTTTTTTAGAGTGAAGTAAATTGGGGTTTTTTCTTATTTGTTTTTATTTGCAGAGGAAAATTATAGTCTGCTCGGGTTGGAGGGGGGTGTTCAAATTTAAGTATGTGTGCCTTTAAATTTAACCGTGAAGGGCCTCCCTCTCTGGCTTCCTTATCGGGTGCTGGGTTAGGGCTCCGGTGGAGAAGGAAGATCCCGGGTACAAATCTGCTGGGGCAGACGTGTGATTATTGTAAGCAGCCCTCCCCCGGCGCCTTACAGAAGTGATTGCCTGTTTGCATCTGGGGGATTGGGCAGGGAGAGTGAGCGAAGAAGCAGCTGCAGTTCTGTCTTTACCTGCCGGTTCTCTGCATCGGGGAAGCCTAGCCCGATGGCGAGAATCAGTTCGCGGTAAGCAATCTGTTGAACGGATGCAGGGCTGAGACTTGAATCGGGCAGTCAGCTAAGCCCCAGAATTCTTTTTCTCAGTGAGTGCCTTCAAACCGCCAGGACAGGGAGCAGGCCGCGTCGCATGTTTTTTTCGGCGGGAAAACGCCAGGAGCGGGGAAACAAGCGGTTGTAGCTTGACACTGAAGCTTCGTTTTTAATTCGTTCTGGTGTGATTCAGCTTCCACAGTGTCCTGCTCAATTGAGTGATACTTAAAAAAAAAACAAAAAATGGCCCGGGTTATCAGGGTTCGTTTAGAAGAGCTGCTGGTGGGGTCCCTTTAGAAAGGGGGTTTCTTCTAGAGGGGTCTAGGCAAGGCAGCAGTTCAGTGCGACAGAGGAGTCAGTATGCCAGGAAAAGTGTTATGCCTGCTCTGTGGAGTGAAGAGGTCAGTGGTGTCAGAGGCCGGGGTATGTAAGAGCTGTAGCCAGGCGGCCCTGGTGGATCAGAAGCTTGTGGATGCGGCGGAGGGCCAGGACGGGCCTCTCGAGGGTCCTCGGTCGCCGGGGGTGGAGCTGGATGATCCGGTACCGGGTCCATCCTCGAGGCCAGATGGGCCGGTGGCTCAGGCATCCTTCCCAGGAGAGTTGTCCTCAATTTTCTCCCCAGACTTTGTGGCTCTGATCCAGAGGGCGTTCGGTGGTGCAAACAGAGAGGAGTCCTCATTGGCGGCTGGGCTCGGTCCCGTGGCTGGGACCTGGGACATAAGAGGCCAGGGACTCCGCTGTCGGTGGCTGCTTCAGCGCCCTTGCCGAAGAGAGCACGAGGGGAATTTGAGAAGCATAGTCTGTCAGTGTGTTCCGAGGATTTGCGTATGGGAAGGTGAGCAGGATCCGGACTTGGACGAGGAATTGGAGGAAGGTGAGATTACAGAGCAAGAGGATCAGGCCAGAGTGGTGCGGATCTTTCGTAGAGAGGAGTTGCCCGCTCTCATTTCTGAAACGTTGAAGGCGCTGAATGTTCCGGTATCGGGACCAGTGGAAGTGGCGGTGTTGGAGGATCCGCTACTGCAAGCCTTTAGAAAAATGCAAAGAGCTTTCCCTATGCATAGAGTGATAAAGGAAATGATTCAAGGGGAGTGGGACATGCCTGAGGCAACGCTTAAGGGCTCTAGGGTAATGTCTTACTAATCTGTTATGTTTTTTTGAAGGAGTGAATAATCAGGTGGACAAAGGTGAGTCGGTTGATATTGTGTATCTGGACTTTCAGAAAGCCTTTGACAAGGTCCCTCATGAGAGACTTTTGGCAAAACTAAAGAGTCATGGGATAGGAGGCAGTGTACTATTGTGGATCAGGAACTGGTTAAAAGATAGAAAGCAGAGGGTAGGGCTAAATGGCCAATTTTCCCAATGGAGAAAGGTGAATAGTGGTGTACCCCAGGGATCTGTGCTGGGTCCGCTGCTTTTTGACATATTCATAAATGACCTGGAAAGTGGAATAACGAGTGAGGTTATCAAATTTGCAGATGACACAAAACTATTTAAAGTTGTTAAAACCCAGGAGGATTGTGGAAAATTGCAAGAGGATCTTGATAAATTGGAAGACTGGGCATCAAAATGGCAGATGAAATTTAATGTGGACAAGTGCAAGGTTATGCACCTAGGAAAGAACAACCCAAACTATGGTTACATGATGCAAGGTTCCACATTAGGAATCACCCCCCAGGAAAAAGATTTAGGCGTCATTGTGGATACCATGTTAAAACCCTCGGCCCAGTGTGCAGCAGCGGCCAAGAGAGCAAATAGAATGCTAGGTATACTAAGGAAAGGAATGGAAAATAAAACAAAAGATATTATAATACCTTTATATCGTTCCATGGTGAGACCGCACCTTGAATATTGTGTGCAATTCTGGTCGCCGTATCTTAAAAAGGATATAGCGATTTTAGAAAAGGTTCAGAGAAGAGCCACCAAAATGGTAAAGGGGATGGAAGGATACTCCTATGAAGAAAGGCTAAAAAGGTTAGGGCTCTTTAACCTGGAAAAGAGATGGCTGAGGGGAGATATGATAGAAGTCTATATATTAATGAACGGAGTGGAACGGGCAAACGTAGATCGATTGTTTACGTTATCAGAATATAGAAAGACTAGGGGACATGCAATGAAGCTACAGGGTAAACTATTTAAGACTAATAAAAGAAAATATTTTTTCACTCAACGTGTAATCAAACTCTGGAATTTGTTACCGGAGGATGTAGTAAAGGCTATTAGTGTAGCTGGGTTTAAAAAAGGTTTGGACAAGTTCCTGGAGGAAAGGTCCATAAACCATTATTAAGAAGGGACCCAGGATATCAATGCTTGAACCAATACAAGCATTGTGGAACCTGTGTCCCTTGGGGAAACTGCTCGGTACGTATGACCTGGATTGGCCACTGTTGGAAACAGAATACTGGGCTTGATGGACCTTGGTCTGACCCAGTATGGCATATCTTATGTTCTTATGTCTCGCTTGTATCCGCTGGTGGAGCAGGATAAGGAGAGTGGATGCGGTGGTGTCAGCGGTGACTAAGAAGACGACCATTCCCGTAGAAGGGAGTGCGGCTCTCAAGGATACTCAGGACAGAAAGCTGGATGCTTTGTGGAGGCAGGTGTTTGAGGTGAATGCGCTTTCCATTCAAGCATCTATTCCTTATCGTTCCTCCAGCTTAGTCCTCTACGCATGGGTTGTGCACCTCCTCCTGCAGCATGAAGACTGGACCAATCAAATTTCAGCATCACTGGATACAGCATCTCTGTTATCTTCTCCATCCCAGTGTGTCCAGTCTTCATGCAGCAGGAAGACGTGAGTGAGCCTGGCTGGGCTCACTAGTTGTCAGTTAGGTTGTTAGATGGTAGCTAACCTTTTGGTGGTTTGATTTTGGGCTCTATTAGAGCTTCTATTCCTTTATTAGTTTATGGGGTTCTTGTACCTTTAAATTTTTTAATCTCTTCGGCTTTCCGTGGGGGGGGGGGGGACCCGAGGGAGGTCTCTCCTCTGTCCTGCCTCAGCGGTTTCGTTTGCCTGTTCTATTTTTCTTACTTTAAGGATCTCTGCCCCAGGGATATTCGGGGCAGAGCTCCGGCGGCAATTACACTGCAGCACTCCTCTGAAAGAGGTAAGGTGTGCGCTGGGGGACTGTCGGTGGATTTTGGCGGCAAGGCGCAGGGCACTCGCTGGGAGGCTGCCTCTCCGCTGATCGCCGGCGTTTAGGTCTGCTTTTATTTTTTCTGTGCTTGCGGCGCCCCAGTTTTTGTTTTTTGAGCAGCAGAAGTGGGACAGACTGCCTCCGGCGTCGGTTGCTCAGCCGCGTAGGTTTACCCGATGCCGGGGAGAAGAAAGCGCGCCAAAATGCTTTTCTTCTTTGCCGCGGCCATTTTGTGAGCCGCGGTTTCATCTCCGTGTGTGACACACGCGGCTGGGTTTTTACTTTTTCTCGGTCCTTGTGGGCGCCGTCGGGGATTTTTTCTCCAGGCTGTTTGAATTCTCCCTTTTGTATTGCTAGTTTATTTTATTTATTTTGTGTTATTTCCTTTTAGTTTGTTCTGGGGCCATTATCCTTCGGGAGCACAGAGCTGGCTTTCATTTCGCTGCTGTTTTGAAGCATCAGCAGCAAATGTGTGCACCCTTTTTAGCTCAGACCTCAAAAAAGTTTGATATCAAAAGGCGGGCCACGTGCCATTACGCCCTTCTTCAGACTGCCCTAGGCGTCTGGAGTCTGGGGTGCAGTTTCTTTTTCTTGCCGTGACCTGCGGCATTGTTTTCCATCCTTGCATTTTGGGATTTTTGGTATAGAGCCAGGGTTGACCCTGCGGCTTCAGGCCGAACCTTGTCTGCACTTGGGGTGCGACGAAGGGTGAGGTCCATGCCAGCGGGCTCTTGCTGCGTCATTTGTGGATCCCGCAGGGGAGCGGTTCCAGAGACGGGCGTTTGTCACCGCTGTGCCTCTGTCTCTCGCACTATGGAACAGCGCCTGGAGAGTTCCTTGGCTGCCGCATCTCAGAAAGGCTCCGACGCGGTGGAATTGGAGTCCCCCCTGGAGGGGCCGTCGGGGACGGCTTCGACGGCGCCTTTAGGTGCTGGAGCGCAGGCGGAGCTCGCGGCTTTGCCCATGGAGGATTTTTCTCCCGATTTTGTGTTGCTGATGCACCAGGCGTTCTGTCGTAAGCGTCACAGCATGGGCGTTTCTCCGGGGGCGACCACGCAGTCCCCTGCGCCAGGACTTGCGTCTCTCGGGGCCTCAGCGCCCAAACGTCAGCGTTTGCATGACACTGTTCAGTCGGAGACGGATTGGCCCGAGGGCGAAGATATGGACTTCGACTTGGATGCAGAGGGGGAAGCCTTAGAAGAAGGCGAACTCCCGGAACCGGAGGATCAGGCTAAAATTATTCGTGTATTTCGACGGGAGGAGTTACCCGCGCTCGTAGCTGAAGCGCTTAACACCCTAGGTTTGACACCTGCGCCGTCGGTCGCTGAATCTGATGGGGTCGACCCATCATTCAAGCGGTGCGGCAGACTCAGGTGGTTTTTCCTATACATAACGTCATCCATCAGATGATTCAGACAGAGTGGGATACCCCGGAATCGGGCCTCAAGGGTGTTAGTTATGCGCAAGCTCTATCCTATGGCAGATGCGGACCTTGAGCGGTTTCGCTCTCCCAAAGTGGATGCAGCGGTTTCGGCTGTGACTAAAAAGACTACTATACCGGTGGAAGGTAGTGCGGCTTTACGGGAGCCGCAGGACAGGAAAATGGATGGACTCTTGAAGCAGTCCTTTGAGGCGGACGCGATGGCGCTGCAGGCCTCCGTTTGTGGGGCTTGGATTGCTCGGGCCTGTCTTCGCTGGGTTCAGCGACTTCGACAGGTGCCGGCCCTGGAATCCGAGGATTTAGGTGAGCTCCAGCGCTTGGAGTCTGGTTCCGCATATTTGGCGGATGTTCATTACGACCTTATCAGGGCGCTATCCAATAGTATGGCGTCTGTGGTAGCTACGCGCAGAGCCCTTTGGTTAAAAAATTGGGCAGCGGATGGTTCTTCCAAGTCGCGGCTAGGCAAGCTGCCTTTCAAGGGTAAGCTGCTGTTCGGAGACGATCTTGACAAATTGGTCAAGGATTGGGGGAATCCAAGGGCGGTCGTCTGCCTGAGGATCGGCCAAAGAGGGGAAGATTCCCTTCTGTCCCTCGAGGTCAGCCTCGGGACTTTCGTCGGTTTCGCTCTCCCCGCTACGGGGGGTTTCAACGCGGTCGGTATGTCTCCCGGACCTCCAGCTTTCGAGGTTTTCGAGGAGCCAGTCGCGGTTTCGCAGCAGCTTCTCCTGCCGCCGCCCGTAAGCCCCAATGAAGGGCAGCGGGTCCAGGCGGAGATTCCAGTGATCGGAGGGCGTCTTCGATGTTTTCTCTCCGCTTGGGCCCGGATAACGTCCGATCAATGGGTTTTGGAGATTGTTCGAGACGGGTATGCCCTGGATTTGGCCAGACCCGTACTCGATTCCTTTGTGGCGTCTCCCTGCCGTGGAGCTCGGAAGACAGCTCAAATCCGACAGACCCTCGATCATCTGCTTCGGCTGGGAGCGGTGGTTCCCGTACCGCTGGAAGAATATGGTCTCGGAAGGTATTCCATTTATTTCGTGGTGCCAAAGAAGGGTGGGACTCTTCGTCCCATTTTGGATCTCAAAGGCGTGAACCGCTGCCTGCGGGTTCCGCACTTTCGGATGGAAACCTTACGGTCCGTGCTTGTGGCCGTGCGCAAGGGCGAGTTTCTCACATCGCTCGACCTCACCGAGGCTTATCTCCATATTCCTATTCGGGAGGCGCATCAGCGCTATCTCCGATTCGCTCTCCCCTGGGGGCACTTCCAATTTCAGGCCTTGCCATTCGGCCTAGCAACCGCTCCTCGAGTCTTCACCAAAATCATGGTGGTCGTGGCAGCGGCTTTGCGCAGAGAGGGAGTGCTGGTGCATCCCTATCTGGACGATTGGTTGATTCGAGGCAAATCTCGTTCGGAGAGCTTGTCGGCGACAGCGCGAGTGGTAGATCTGCTGCAATCCCTCGGCTGGGTCGTCAATCCGCGAAAGAGCCAGTTGGTTCCGACACAATCTCTCGAGTATTTGGGGGTGATCTTCAATACTCACAGGGGCTTCGTCTTTCTTCCCGAACGCAGAGTGAGGGGTCTTCAATCCCTCGTGCGCCGGTTTCAGCAAAACTCAGCTCCGTCGGCCTGGCTCTACCTACAGTTGCTGGGAACGATGGCGGCGTCCTTGGAGGTAGTGCCGTGGGCTCGTTTTCACATGCGGTCTCTTCAACGGGCCCTGTTGCGTCGTTGGTCCAATCAGTCCGATTCCCTGAGCAAGCGTCTCAGATGCCCGGCGAGAGTGTGCCGGGACTTGACATGGTGGATTCGGCCGACCTCGCTCAGCGCGGGAATGC
Source organism: Ichthyophis bannanicus (assembly GCA_033557465.1). Lineage (NCBI taxonomy): Eukaryota > Metazoa > Chordata > Amphibia > Gymnophiona > Ichthyophiidae > Ichthyophis > Ichthyophis bannanicus. The sequence goes on along the minus strand of CM066036.1, from coordinate 863,992,230 downwards.
CCTTGGAGCAGCCGGTCTGGATTCCGCTGTTGACGGATGCTTGTCTGACGGGCTGGGGGGCGCACTGCGGAGCCCACGTGACGCAGGGTCTCTGGTCTGCGGAGGAGAGCGGTTGGTCGATCAACCGCTTGGAACTTCAGGCAGTCCGGTTGGCGTTACAAAGCTTCGAGACCCTGATATCGCACAAGGCGGTGCGGGTCCTTTCCGACAACGCGGCGGCAGTGGCATACATAAATCGGCAAGGCGGCACCGGCAGCTCAGGCCTGGAAATGGAAGCCCGGTCGCTCTTCGAATGGGTGGAGCCCCGGCTACAGGCCATATCGGCCGCACATATTGCCGGGAAGGACAACGTGACGGCAGATTTCCTCAGCAGAGTACAAGTGGATGCCGGAGAGTGGGAGCTCAATCCGACGGTGTTCGAGCAGATAGTTCTGCGTTGGGGGCAGCCGGTGATGGATCTGATGGCCACGTTCCGGTCTGCAAAGGCGGCTCGATTCTTCAGCCGTCGAAGGGAGCCGATGTCGGAGGGCATCGATGCTCTGTTGCAGGACTGGCCTTCAAGGGGTCTTCTTTACATCTTTCCGCCTTGGCCGCTTCTCGGACGCGTGATTCAGCGCATCGAGTCTCACCGGGGTCGGGTGCTGTTAATAGCACCGGATTGGCCTCGGCGTCCTTGGTATGCCGATCTCATAAGGTTAGTGGACAGTCCCCCGTGGCGGCTTCCCCTGGACCCGGAACTGTTATGTCAGGGTCCGCTTCGAATGCCGCAAGTGGGGAGATTCTCTCTTACGGCCTGGCTATTGAAAGGGCGCGGCTGAGGAAGAAAGGTTATTCAAAGGCGGTCATATCGACTCTGCTTCAGGCCCGCAAGAGGTCCACTTCCCTAGCCTATGTGCGTGTCTGGCGTATTTTTGAGGACTGGTGTTCTCGGCGTCAGGTGCGAGCGGCTACGGCTTCTATTCCGCTGTTATTGGACTTTCTGCAAGATGGCTTTGCCAAGGGTTTGGCCGCCAGTTCCTTACGGGTGCAGCTGGCAGCGCTTTCCTGCTACAGAGGAAAAATTCAGGGCGTGTCGCTGGGCGCTCATGCTGATGTGCTACGCTTCATGAGGGCCGTTTCCCGGCTCCGTCCGGCCCGTCGCATTACTGTCCCTGCGTGGGATCTCAACTTAGTCTTGCATGCTCTCAGTGCGGCTCCCTTTGAGCCACTCTCGCGGTGTTCGGTTAAGGATCTTACACTTAAGACGGTGTTCTTGGTGGCCATTTGCTCCGCTCGGCGCATTTCGGAGCTTCAGGCTCTTTCTTGCAGAGAGCCTTTTCTTTCTTTCTCCGATCAGAAGGTAGTTCTCCGCCCAGTACCTTCTTTTTTGCCTAAGGTGTCTTCTGCATTTCATTTGAATCAAGTAGTCTCGCTTCCAGTCTTTCCCGCGTCGGAAGAACAGGGTTCCGATCGGGGGCTCAATCGATTGGATCTTAAGAGAATTTTGCGTCGATATTTGAAAGTTACTAGCGTTTTCCGCAAATCCGATCGTTTGTTCATTCTCTTTGGCGGAGCTCGCAAAGGTGAGGCGGCGGCGAAAGCTTCCATTGCCCGCTGGATTAAGGAAGCGATTGGCTCGGCCTATTTGTTGCGAGGTCGGGTTCCGCCGGTCGGTCTGCGGGCTCACTCTACCAGGGCGCAGGCGGCGTCTTGGGCGGAGTTTAGTTTGGTCTCGCCGGTGGAGATATGTAAGGCGGCCACATGGTCTTCTCTCCACACTTTCAGTAAGCACTATCGTCTTGACGTCTTGGCGGCGGCCGATGCCAGTTTTGGTTCCGCTGTGTTGCGTGCCGGCTGGCGTAATCCCGCCCGTTAGTCTGCTTTGTTACATCCCATGCGTAGAGGACTAAGCTGGAGGAACGATAAGGAAATAGAAATTACACTTACCTGGTAATTGTAGTTCCTTGAGAGACGACAGCTTAGTCCTCCTGCCCTCCCCTGTACACCTATTTTGGATCGGCACGCATTTGATTCAGAGTTGGTTTTCACAGGTGAGTGTGTTTTTCTTTTTCTTTCTTTTCTCTCTCTGGCTGCTTCTGCGGAGACAGTGGTGAGACCTCTTCTTTGGGTCTCTTTTCAATTGTTTAATATGGTAAATAATTGCATAAAGGAATGGGTTAAAAAAAAAAAAAAAAAAATTCATACACAGCTTTGCATTCTGCAGTTGGTTTGTCTGCTTAAAGGTTAGCTATTTTTTTCTGAGTTTGCTTTGACAGTAGTTCACTGGGATGGAGAAGATAACAGAGATGCTGTATCCAGTGATGCTGAAATTTGATTGGTCCAGTCTTCATGCTGCAGGAGGAGGTGCACAACCCATGCGTAGAGGACTAAGCTGTCGTCTCTCAAGGAACTACAATTACCAGGTAAGTGTAATTTCTATTTTGTGGGGCTTGGGTGGCAAGGGCCTGTTTGCGCTGGGCTCAGCAAGTCCATGGGGATCGTGAGCAGGACTCGCTGGATGAGGCAGCGTGGTTAGAGTCCGGAGCGGCTTACCTTGCGGATATTCATTATAACCTTATCAGGGGGCTATGGAACAGTATGGCCTCGGTGGTAGCGGCGAGGAGATATCTGTGGTTGCGCAATTGGGCAGCGGATGCCTCCTCTAAGGCCAGGTTGAGTAAACTTCCCTTTAAGGGAAAGCTTCTATTTGGAGAGGATTTGGACAAGATTGTCAAGGATTTGGGTGAATCCAAAGGGGGTAGGCTGCCCGAGGACAAGCAGAAACTGGGGAGGTTTCAGTCCCTGGCTAGGGGAATGCAGAGAGATTTTCGTCGTTGACGGACTTCCAGGTTTCCCCGTACTCAGAGAGGGCGTTTCCCTTATAGAAATCAGGGGTTTCGTGGTTTCTGGGGGGCCAACAGAGGATTTGCAGCCTCCTCTGCGGGTACCAAAAAGCTGCAATGAAGTTAGGAAGGCCCAGGTAGAGGTAGCGGTCAGAGGTCGTCTACAGGATTTTATGCTGCCTGGGCCGAAATTACGTCAGATCAGTGGGTGTTAGAGGTGATTCGAGAGGGCTATGCTTTGGAATTTCAGAGACCGGTGACCGACTCGTTTGTTCAGTCCCCTTGCAAGGCGCGTCACAAGCACGATGCGGTTCAACAGACGTTAAACAGATTGTTGGAGCTCAATGCGGTTGTGCCGGTGCCTCCAGAACATTGCGGCCTAGGTCGATGCTCCATTTATTTTGTGGTTCCAAAGAAGGAAGGAACTTATCGGCCAATTTTGGATTTGAAAAGAGTGAACCGGTGTCTCCGAGTTTCCCATTTTCGTATGGAGACACTGAGGTTGGTAATCATGGCGGTCAGAAAGGGGGAGTTTCTGACGTCGCTCGATTTAGCCGAGGCGTATTTGCACATTCCGATTCGCCTGGAACATCAGCGATTCCTCCGGTTCGCGGTGCCAATGGGGCATTTTAAGTTTCGGGCGTTACCGTTTGGTCTAGTTACAGCGCCGCACACTTTTACCAAGGTCATGGTGGTCGTGGCGGCGGCGTTGAGAAAGGATGGGGTTCTGGTTCATCCGTATCTCGACGACTGGTTGATTCGAGCAAAGTCATGGAGGGAAAGCGAGGAGGCGACTTGCAAGGTCGTCAGCTTCCTTCAGAGTTTAGGATGGGTAGTCAATATGGCCAAGAGCAGTCTGGTTCCATCTCAGAATCTCGAGTATCTGGGGGCAAGGTTTGATACGGCGGCAGGCAGGGTGTTTCTGCCTCCGCATCGGGCAGTAGCCTTAAGGAAGTTGGTGCAGAGGTTTCTCGACAGGCCGCGTTCCATGGTATGGCATTATTTACAGCTCCTGGGAACGATGGCGGCGGCGATCGAGTTGGTGCCCTGGGTGAGGGCACATATGAGGCCGCTGCAGCGGGTGTTGCTCAGACGGTGGTCTCACCAGAACGACCCGCTGTCTCGGCGGCTGGTCTGTCCGGAGGAGGCTCGGGGGGGCGTTGCAGTGGTGGTTACGTCTGGAGTCCTTGACAAGAGGAATGCCGTTGGAGACACCGAATTGGGTACCACTGACTACGGATGCCAGCCTTTTCGGTAGGGGAGCGCATTTTCAGGGCAGATTCGCACAGGCTCAGTGGTCGGCGCAGGAGATGTCCTGGTCGATAAACAGATTGGAGCTCAGTGCCGTGTTAAGGGCGCTGCTAAGTTTTTTTTTTTTTTTTTTTTTTTTTTTTTTTTTAATCGATATCTGAGAGATGCGGCGATCCGGGTGTTTTCGGACAATGCGACCGCAGTGGCCTACATCAACAGACAGGGGGGCACGGGCAGTGCTCCTTTGGAGGACGAAGCGGATCACTTATTCCAGTGGGTTGAGGACAATCTGCAGGCGCTGTCGGTGGCGCACGTGGCAGGAGTAGACAATGTGGCGGCCGACTTCTTAAGTCGGGTAAAGGTAGACCCCGGGGAGTGGAGGCTTCATCCAGAGGGGTACGACATGGTGGTGCAGTGCTGGGGGGCTCCGATAATGGATCTCATGGCTATATTCCACTCTGCGAAGGTCAGTCGGTTCTTCAGCAGGCGGAGAGAGAGAATGTCGGAAGGGCTGGATGCCCTCATCCAGGACTGGCCGGTGGGTCAGCTACTCTACGTGTTTCCGCCCTGGGTGTTAATCGCACGCATGGTGCGCCGCATCGAACGTCACAGAGGCTTAGTGATTTTGATCGCCCCGGATTGGCCGCGAAGGCCATGGTATGCGGATCTCAGGAGGTTGGTAGTAGAAGAGCCTTGGCGGCTGCCAGTCAGGCAGGACCTTCTGATTCAGGGTCCGTTGTTCATGCCTCAGGTAGCTCGGTTCTCGCTTACGGCGTGGCTCTTGAAAGGGCAAGGTTAAGAGCTAAGGGCTACTCGGAGGCGGTGGTGTCCACCTTACTGGGTGCGTGTAGAAGATCTACTTCGCTAGCGTATGTTAGAGTGTTGCATATTTTTGAAGCTTGGTGTGGTGACAGGCATTGTGAGGCGTTGCGAGCGTCAGTGCCACAAATTTTAGCGTTTTTGCAGGATGGTTTTCAAAAAGGGTTAGCAGCCGCTTCCTTACGGGTGCAGGTGGCGGCGCTTTCCTGTTTCAGGGGGAAGGTTAAAGGCCAAGCGTTGGGAGTTCATCCTGATGTGAAGAGGTTTTTGAAGGTGGTAAGTCTGTTACTGCCTCCGTGCAGGACTCTAGTGCCTACGTGGGATCTGCAATTAGTTTTGGAAGTGTTAGGAAAGCGTCCGTTTGAGCCTTTGGCTGAGGCAACGTTGAAGGATTTGACGTTAAAGGTGGTGTTCTTGGTGACTATTGCATCGGCAAGGAGGATTTCAGAGTTACAGGCGCTGTCGTGTAGGGAGCCTTTTCTGGCATTTTTTTGAGTCGAGGGTGGTTTTGAGACCGGTGCGGTCCTTTTTGCCAAAGGTGCTGTCTCCTTTTCATCTGAATCAGGTGGTGTCCCTGCCGGTTTTCCGCGCGGATTCGCAGGGGTCCTCGGAACGGCAGTTGCATCGGTTAGACGTCTGAAGGGCGTTGAAGAGGTACCTCAGTAGAACTGCGGAGTTCAGACGGTCGGATAGGCTGTTTGTGGTGTTCGGGGGGCCTCGCAAAGGAGAGGCAGCGTCTAAAGCATCCATTGCCAGATGGATAAAGATGGCGATTGCGTCGGCGTATATACTGAAGGGAAAGGCGGTTCCTGAAGGCTTAAGGGCACATTCGACTAGGGCACAGGCCGCGTCTTGGGCAGAGTACAAGTCTGTGCCGCCGGTAGAAATTTGTAAGGCAGCGACATGGTCCTCCCTGAATTCGTTTGTCAAGCATTATCGTCTGGATGTACAGGCGAGTAGGGATACCTGTTTTGGATCGGCGGTGCTTCAGGCTGGTCTAGCAGGTCCCGCCCGGTGAGTTCTTTTACTGCTCTGTTACTTCTCCAGAGTTTCCGGGACTAGACTGGAGGGACGATAAGGAAGTTCAAATTAGACTTACCTGCTAATTGTAGTTCCTGAAGGAACTCCAGTCTAGTCCCGGACCCCGTCCCGTTTCTTTGTCTGAATTGGAGCCTGAAGCGGAAGATGTTACAGGTAAGAGACTGCAGTGCATGCCGGGTCTTCGAATTCATGTGGGGGACAATAGATAGCGTCTGATATTTAGGTTTCGGTCGAGGTTCTTCCGAAAAGGGAAGCGAGGGCCTTCGCAGGTGAATTTCAAGGTCACGGGTGTTTAAAGGCTTCAGGTTTCATATAGTTAGTTTACATGTGTTTTATACTTAATTGTTGCCCCGGTGAGTCTGCTTTGTCAATAGGTTACTGGAGTGAGGAGGCGGTGCCTGAGTCCTTATACCAGTGTCATCAAAGAATGACGTTGATCAGTCTCCAAGCAGCTGGAAGAGGATCACAACTCCAGAGTTTCCGGGTCTAGACTGGAGTTCCTTCAGGAACTACAATTAGCAGGTAAGTCTAATTTAAACTTGTTGGATTTCCAGGGGGATCTACGCTGTACAACCAGTGGTTAAAGTTTAACGTTTAAATTTGTTAAAGGCTTAAAGTTAAAAAAAAAAAAGAGAACAGTTAGGTACGGCTTCTATTACAGCGTGGGGTTAGAGTTCCCTAGGGGCTAGCATGCCGGCTAGGCCTCGGTGCCTAGTTTGTGGCTCCAAAAGAGGGGGCAGTTTTGGACACAGGGGTATGCAAGGGCTGCATCCAGGAAGCAGCACTCATGAAAAAGGCGCTGGAAGTAGCAGGGGGACAGGCCGTAGTAACTCCGAGTCCGGAGGAAGGCATGTCCTCGTCGCCTGTCCCCGTGGAGCCGGTGGCGGGGCCATCCACGGAGGGGGGAGGCCCTCTCCTCCGCTGGGGCATTGTCAGGCAGGTCCTGCTCTGGTCCCTCCAGATTTCTTTCGTCTCTTACATCGGGCTTTTTCCTTGCTACAGCCTGGAGGGGCGCTGCTCTCAGCCGGAGAGCGTGGGGGAAAGCATCAGGGTAGCTCGCTTTGGCCTGAGGAGGCCGGTATCCTGGTCAAGAGGGGTAAAGTGGCGACAGTGGATATGCCGTCTCCAGCACCCTTGGCGACGGGGAGCTAGAGGACGATTCAGGTGAAGAATTAGAGGAAGGGGAGCTGCCTGACTCGGAACAGCAGGCTAGTGTAGTGAGGGTTTTTCGGTGTGAGGAGTTGCCGACGCTTATTGCAGAGTCTCTCAAGGCGTTAAATATGCCCGCTACGATCCTGGCGGCGGAGGATACATTGGAGGATCCGCTGTTACAGGCTGTGTGGACATCGCAACGCATTTTTCCCATTCACAGAGTGTTCCGGAACATGATTCAGGAGGAGTGGGATTTACCTGAGTCATCCCTTAAGGGATCTAGGGCAATAGTGCATCTTTATCCACTCTCTGAGCAGGATAGGGATCTCTTTCGCTCCCCGAAGATTGATGCGGCAGTGTCTGCGATGACTAAGAAGACGACAATCCCGGTAGAGGGGTCGCGGCGCTTAAAGATGGTCAAGATAGAAAATTGGATACTTTGTTAAAGCAGGTCTTTGATATAAGCGTGCTGTCCATGCAGGCGTCTATCGCTGGGGCGTGGGTGGCGAGAGCCTGTCTACGGTGGTCTCAAAGGATGCAGGTGGATCAGGCCAAAGAGCAGATCGATGAGGTGTCTTGGCTGGAGTCAGGGACCACTTATCTGGCGGATATCCATTATGATCTGATACGAGGGCTTGCTAAGAGTATGGCTTCAGTGGTGGCGGCCCGGCGGTATTTGTCGTTGCGAAATTGGTTGGCAGAGAGTTCCTCGAAGGCGCGGCTTAGCAAACTTCCGTTTAGAAGGAAGCTGTTGTTTGGACAAGTTGGTCAAGGACCTGGGGGAGTCTAAAGGGGGCTGCCTGCCGGAGGATAAACCAATACAAAAATATCACTGGTCTTCACGGGGTGAATTACAATCCTAATTTCAAAAAATCACTCCATACAAACAAGTAATCTTAGTGGAAAATTCTTTTTCTAACGGGGGTAACTGGAAACAATGTTTAAAATGCAGCCAATTATAATTTATTAGCAAACCAGGAGGTTTCAGACCAATACCGCGCTCAGAGAAATGCTCATTTGTAAAAAAGCATCAGCGCATAGGTGACATCAATAACCAACCTGGATTTTTTCTTTTAAAGTTGCTGACTTAAAACACCAGTTCTCCACCACCAAATGTATCAGAAGCTATTGAAAAAATTGTTTTAAAAGAAAAAATTGTTTTAAAAGAATGTCTTTTCTGCCTCTACGCTTCCCCCGGTACCCTTATAGCGTTTCACTCCGCATAGGAGTTTCTTCAGGAGGGTCTGTGAATGTAGACACAATAATAGCAGTAAACTTTCAACATTTCACCCACCACGATTACAAAACATGTGTTTTATCTTAATTCAAAATGTCAGGAATTTATACGTATCGTAGAGAAACAGACCAGTAGCACTTACATATATATTGCTGCCCGCATTTTCTCAAGCTGTAAACTGATGTTGCAAAAAACGCCGCGCATGCGAACTGATAGTCAGTCTGCTCTTTATACAGAAAGCTATCTCTTCTCATTACGTAGAATCAGCCAATAGTAAATCTCTCTGGAAGCAATTAAATTTTAAAGGCATACCTGCCACTCTATAGAGGAGTTCAAACCATAAGGCTGTAAAGTATTTACTAAAAAAATCCAACGCTGTTCAAAAAATAAGGAAACCAAAGCAAGGCCGTCCTGCTCAGACTCTCAAAGGGTCACAGAGAGAGTTTTGTAGGTTTCGTTCGTCCTGCTTCGATCAGTTCCAGCGAGGTAGATTTCCAGCGTGCAGCCAAGGTTTTCGGGGATTTCGAGGGGCCGGCAGAGGTTTTGCGGCCAGCTCGTCCTCTAACTTTAAAAAGACACAATGAGATGAGGGGGACTCAGGTGGGGTGCGAGCCTGTAGGGGGGTTTCTACAGGACTTTTACCCTGCCTGGGTCCAGATCACGTCGGACCGGTGGGTGTTGGAGGTTATTCGGGACGGATACGCTCTGGAGCTCCAGCGGCCGGTGGTGGATTCCTTTGTAGAGTCGCCTTGCAGAGCAAGGATCAAGAGACGGGCGGTGCAGGAGACGCTGCAGAGGCTGCAACAACTTCAGGCCGTAGTGCCCGTACCGGCGGACCAGTGCTGGTCCAGTTGATACTCCATTTATTTCGTAGTGCTGAAGGAGGATGGCACGTTCCGGCCCATTCTATATCTAAAGCGCGTGAACAGGTGCCTCCGGGTTTCCCACTTCCATATGCAAACGCTGCGCTCCGTGATCGTGGCGGTCAGAAAAGGAGAATTTCTTACGTCCTTGGATCTCACGGAAGCATATCTGCACATTTCGATTCGGCAGGAACATCAACAGTTTCTTCAGTTTGCAGTCCCATGGGGCATTTTCAGTTCCGGGCCCTGCCTTTTGGTCTGGCAACGGTGCCAAGGACATTCACCAAGATTATGGTAGTCGTGGCAGCGACCCTCCGCAAAGAGGGAGTGCTGGTGCACCCGTACTTGGATGTTTGGCTGATTTGTGCCAAGTCACAGGACGAGAGCGAGGGGGCCACAGCCCGGGTTGTGCAGTTCCTTCAGAGCTTGGGTTGGGTGGTCAACTTCGCCAAGAGCAGGCTGCGACCGTCGCAGTCCCTGGAGTATCTGGGGGATGCGTTTCGATACGGCGCAGGGCAAGGTCTTCCTTCCAGCTCTGCGAGCGCAGGGGCTGAGGTCGCTCTTGCACAGTTTCTTGTCTCAAAGGGCTCCCACAGTGTGGCAGTATCTGCAGGTTCTGGGTACGATGGCGGCCACGCTCGAGGTGGTGCTGTGGGCCAGGGCGCACATGAGACCGTTACAAAGGGCTCTGCTGCGGCGGTGGTCTCACCAGACCGACCCTCTGTCTCGGCGGCTAGTTTGTTCGGAGGTGGTTCAGGAGATTCGGTGGTAGTTACGACCGAAAAATTTGGAAAAGGGAATGCCCTTGGATGCTCCGGCCTGGAGGCCGTTAACGACGGATGCAAGCCTAAAGGGCTGGGGAGCGCATTTCGAGGGACGGTTCGCGCAGGGACAATGGTCGGCGCAGGAGAAGGAATGGTCCATCAACAGGTTGGAAATGAGGGCGGTGTATTTGGCCCTGCTAGAGTTCCGGCCATGGCTTTCCGACAATGCGACCACAGTAGCTTACATCAACCGGCAGGGCGGCACAGGCAATGCGGCCTTGGAGACGGAGGCGAGTCAGCTGTTAGAATGGGCCGAGTTAAATCTGCTGGCACTGTCGGCTCAGCATGTGGCAGGAGTGGACAATGTCGAGGTGGATTATTTGAGTCATCGCGCGGTCAATCCCAGAGAGTGGGTGTTGCACCCGGACGTGTTTGCCCTGATCGCGAGGCGTTGGGGGATGCCAGTTATGGATCTGATGGCGACTTTCGAGTCGGTAAAGGCAACACGCTTTTTCAGCAGGAGGTGAGAACGCATGTCCGAAGGGCGCGATGCGCTGATGCAGAGGTGGCCAGACGAGGGTCTGTTATACGTCTTCCCTTCGTGGGCGCTCATTGGGCGTGTAGTGCAGCGGATAGAGAGGCACCGGGGGCTTGTGGTCTTGGTGGCTCCGGACTGGCCAAGGAGGCCGTGGTATGCAGATTTGGTTCGTCTGCTGGTGGACAATCCGTGGTGGCTCCCGATGCGGGAGGACCTGCTGGTGCAAGGGCCGCTGCGCATGCCTCAGGTGAGTCGGTTCTCGCTTATGGCTTGGCTCTTGAGGGGGCGCGGATGAGAGCCAAGGGGTATTCGCCGGCGGTCATCGCTACATTGCTGAAGGTGAGGCGGACTTTGACATCGTTGGCATATGTGCGGGTCTGGCGAATATTTGAGGCTTGGTGTGCGGATAGACGGGTACGGGCCACGTCGGCGTGTATTTCACAGATCCTTTCCTTTTTACAGGATGGCTTCGAGAAGGGGCTAGCGCCCAGCTCTTTGCGAGATCAGCTTGTGGCGCTTTCATGTTACTGAGGTAAGATTCAGGGCGAAGTGTTGGGGGTGCATGCGGATGTTCGAAGATTTTTGAGAGCGGTGCTGCTGATGAGGCCTCCACGCAGATGTTCGGTTCCTTTGTGGGATCTGAATTTAGTATTAGAGGCGTTGGTGAACGCACCTTTTGAGCCTTTGGGTAAGGCGTCATTGAAGGATATGACACTTAAGACGATTTTTCTGGTGGCTATTTGCGCGGCTCGCAGAATTTCCGTGTTGCAAGCCTTGTCCTGTAAGGAGCCGTTTCTTTCGTTCTCAGATCAGAAGGTGGTGTTGCGTACCATTCCCGCCTTCTTACCCAAGGTAGTTTCCATTTTTCACGTCAACCAGGTGGTCTCGTTACCAGTATTCTCTGGAGAGGGGAACGAGGCGGCGGGGGACAGGTTACGTCTACTGGATGTTCATCGGTCTCAAACGTTATCTCCGCGGGACAGCGTCCTTCTGCAAGTCGGACAAGTTGGTTGTGGTGTTCGGAGGTCCCCGTATAGGGGAGGCTGTGGCTAAGTCTTCCATTTCGAGGTGGTTAAAGGAGACCATTGCGGTGGTGTATATTTTGAAGGGAAAGGTGGTACCGGAAGGGCTCAGGGCTCATTCTACTAGGGCGCAAGCGGCTTCTTGGGCTGAGTATAGTTTGGTGCCAGCCGTGGATATTTGTAGGGTGGCAACGTGGTCTTCCTTGAATTCCTTTGTCAGACATTACCGTCTGGATGTGCAGGCGGCGGGAGATGTGCGTTTTATTTATTTATTTATTTATTTTTATTTCTTATATACCGCGCTATTATAATCAGTGCGGTTTACATTTGAAACAGAACATACAAGAATGTAAGCAGTTACATCAAGTTTTTTACATTGAACAGGGAATGTAAACATGGAGTAAAAACGAGGGAGAGACTATGTACATATTATAAACAAATTATAATGCTCTTACAGATAAATAAAAATATAACCTTTGCCTAGAGGGTTGACTAGATGGTCAAGGAGATCAGTGGAGAGATAGTGGTTAGCCATTATCTACAGGAAGATGATCTGAGGGACGGGTTAGGCAGGGAGGTGAGGTGGGGGCATTGTAATTGTCGGGAATGCTGTCAGGGTAATATTTGTAGAAACAGGTGATGTTTGAGGGCTTTACGAAATAGTGCCAAATTTGAGATGGCCCGGATTTCTGCTGGGAGGGCGTTCCATGCCATAGGTGCAGCAATGAAGAAGGCTCTACTTGCTGTTGATTTCTTACATTTTACCAACACTTTTGGGACTTCAAGTTTATTCAACGAAGTAGATCTCCTAATTCTATTGTCTGGTGTGCTGTTGAGGAGATCGCTGATGGGTGTGTGAGTAAGATTCTTACATGCCTTGAACGTCGTGATAAGAGCCTTGAAGTGGACTCTGGCCCGCAGCGGGAGCCAGTGTAGGTTCTTTAGAACTGGCGTTATGTGGTCTGATCTTGAAAGCCCTGACAGAGCTCTTGCAGCTGAGTTCATGGCAAGGCGTAACGGGTTTTGGATCGGCAGTACTTCAGGCTGGGCTAGCAGGGCCCTTCCATTAATGTTTACTGCTCTGTTACATCCCCAGAGATTCCGGGACTGGACTAGAGGGACGAAAAGGAAGGTGAAATTAGACTTATCTGCTAATTGTTGTTCCTTAAGGAACTCTAGTCCAGTCCCGGATCCCGCCCGGGGAGTTTGTGTCAGCCTGAAGTTGCGGTTTGCGTACAGCTCAGAGTGTTGGTTATCTCATCGGCTGCAGGATTAAGACTTTCCTTGACCCTCCAAGGGGGGGGGGGTCCGCAAAGGGCTTCTATTCGCTAGGGGGAAATGTGAGCCTTCCTCTGCAGTCATTGTGCTGTTGAGAATGTTCTTCCTCCAGGGATTAGGGCGATGAACAGACTCTATCCCTTGGTGGATAAGGACAAAGAAAAGTTCCGGTCTCCGCGGATCGATGCGGCAGTGTCAGCGGTGACAAAGAAGATGACCATACCGGTGGAAGGCAGCGCGGCTCTAAAGGATGTGCAGGACCGAAAGGTTGATGGTTTACTGAAGCAATCATTTGAAGCAGACACTCTGTCGTTGCAGGCTTCCATTTGTGGAGCTTGGGTGGCAAGAGTGTGTCCCAGCATCTGCGGCAGTCGACCCGCCTGCAGCAGGAAGAAATCAGAGAACTGGATCGTCTGGAATCCGGTTCGGCGTATTTAGCAGGCGTACATTATGATTTGATTTGGGCGCTGGCTAACAGTATGGCCCCCCTGGTAGCCGCTCGTAGATCTCTGTGGTTGAAGAATTGGGCGGCCGATGGATCATCCAAGTCCCGTCTCAGCAAACTTCCATTTAAAGGGAAGTTGTTTGGAGAGGACTTGGATAAGTTGGTAAAGGATCTCGGGGAGTCCAAGAGTGGGAGACTCCCAGAGGATAGGCCAAAACAAGGAAAGTCCGTACTGGCCTTTCGGGGCCATTTTAGGGATTTCTGGAGATTTTGTACTTCTCGTTTAGGTGGGTTCCAAAGGGGAAGGTTCGTTTCCCGGGCTCAGGGATTTTGGGGGTTTCGGGGGGCAAATAGAGGTTTCTCTGCAAACTCCACAGCGACGACTCAAAAGCCACAATGAAAGGAGGCGGGTCCTGGTAGGAAGCCAACCGATAGGCGGGCGACTTCGGGGATTCCTTCCTGCCTGGACCCACATAATATCTGATCAGTGGGTGTTAGAGATAATTTGCGAAGGTTATGTGCTGGAATTGGCACGGCCTGTGCGGGACTCGTTCATAATGTCTCCCTGCAGAGGTCAACGGAAAACCCTGGCGGGTCGCGCTACATTAGATTGGCTCTTGCAAATGGGAGCAGTCGTGCCGGTGCCGTTGGTAGACTACGGTGTGGGTCGATACTCCATTTTTTTGTGGTGCCAAAGAAAGATGGGGCCTCACGCTCTATATTAGACCTAAAAGGTGTGAATCGGTGTCTTCGGGTGCCGCATTTCAGGATGGAAACATTGCGGTCAGTCATTGTGGCAGTGCGACAGGGAGAGTACTTGACTTCCCTCGACCTGACGGAGGCGTACTTGCACATTCCCATCAGACCGGCTCATCAAACGTTCTTGAGGTTCGCTCTGCCTTGGGGACGCTATCAATTCCAGGCGTTGCCCTTCGGTCTGGCGACGGTGCAGCGAACTTTCACCAAGATCATGGTAGTGGCAGCGGCGGCTTTGCGCAAAGAAGGAATTCTAGTTCATCCATACCTCGACGATTGGTTAATTTGAGCCAAGTCCGAGACCGAGAGTATCCAAGTGACGGACAAAGTGGTAAAGTTCTTGCAGAGCCTTGGCTGGGTGGTCAATCCGACCAAGAGCCGCTTAGCACCATCCTAGGAGGATGTGGTTCGACACGCAGAAAGGACAGGTGTTTCTGCTGGACCATCGAGTTCAAGCGCTTTGGCAATTGGTACGCAAGTTCAGGTCCACTCCGGCTCTGTCAGCGTGGATTTATCTGCGCGTGTTGGGAACAATGGCGGCGACCCTGGAAGCGGTGTCTTGGGCCAGGTTTCATAGGCGGCCTTTACAGAGAGCGCTGCTGCGCCGGTGGTCGCATCAGTCCGATTCATTGAACAAACGGCTTCCCTGTTCGCTCAAGGTCAGACAAGCTCTTTGGTGGTGGCTGATTCCGAGTTCACTGAAAGCCGGGGATGGCTCTGGAGCAGCTGGAGTGGCTTCCATTGACGGACGCAAGTCTCACGGGATGGGGAGCCCATTGCGGAGATCGTTTCGCGCAAGGCGAATGGTCCGGACGGGAGAGCTCTTGGTCAATCAACCGGCTGGAGTTGAGAGCAGTATTCCGAGCACTTCAGGTGTTCGAGACAACGATGACAGGTCGGGCTTTGCGGGTGTTGTCAGACAACTCTGTGACAGTGGCCTACATCAACCGGTTGGGTGGCACAGGAAGTGCAGCCATGGAAGAGGAAGCGGATGCCCTATTCTCTTGGGTAGAGCGTCAGCTGACTGCGATTTCGGCAGCACGCATTGCAGGGAAGGACAATGTAATGGCCGGGATGCCGGGATGTGGGAGCTGCATCTGGACGTCTTTGCTCAGATAGTTCTCAGATGGGGTATGCCAATCATGGATTTAATGGCGACTTTCAAGTTGGCAACAGTCAGTTGTTTCTTCAGCAGGCGGCGAGAGCGAATGTCGGAGGGCATAGACGCATTGATGCATCAGTGGCCGTTGATGGGTCGTCTTTATGTCTTCCCTCCCTGGGCATTAATAGGCTGAGTGCTTCAGTGGATTGAAGCCCATCAGGGGAGAGTTCTGTTGGTGGCCCCCGATTGGCCAAGGAGGCCGTGGTACGCCTATCTCATTCGCCTACTCGACGGAAAGCCTTGGAGGTTGCCGGTGGCGGCAGATCTGTTGGTTCAAGGCCCTCTCCACATGCCTCAGGAGGATCGATTCTTGCTTACGGTTTGGCCATTGAAAGGGCGAGGTTAAGGAAAAAGGGTTACTCAGCAGCAGTCATTGCGACCTTACTAAAGGCCCGTAAACAGTCCACGTCTCTGCAATACGTCCATATATGGCGTATATTTGAGGACTGGTGTTCAAGGTGGCGAGTTTGGGCAGCTATGGTTTCCGTGCCCTTGGTCTTGAGTTTCCTGCAGGACGGGTTTGATAAGGATCTTGCAGCCAGTTCGTTGAGAGTCCAGCTTGCAGCTCTTTTGTGCTATAGAGGCAAAGTGCAAAGCATTGCTCTAGGCGCTCATGCTGATGTGTTGTGTTTCCTTAAAGCAATAACCAAAATGTGGCCATCCCTTAGGGTTCTGGTTCCACCATGGGACACCATTTGGTGTTAGGGGCGTTAGCCAAGGCGCCCTTTGAGCCATTGCACCGGGCCTCAGTGAAGGATTTGACCTTAAAGACCGTGTTTTTGGTTGCCATTTGTTCAGCAAGACATATTTCGGAGTTGCAGGCGTTATCGTGTAGAGAACCATTCTTATCATTTTCAAGCGAGAAGGTGGTGTTGCAGCCCATTCCGTCCTTTTTGCCGAAGGTGGTATCCCCTTTTCACCTGAATCAAACAGTGTCTCTGCCAGTGCTCGGTTCACTGGAGGGGGAACGACGTGGACCGAACTCTGCGCCGGTTGGATGTGAAGCGGGTGTTACAACATTACTTAAAGGTTTCGAAGGTCTATCGCAGGTCGGACCGTCTCTTCGTGTTCGGAGGCGTACACAAAGGGGAAGCGGCGGCGAAGGCTTCCATTTCCAGTTGGATCAGAGAAGCGATTGCATCAGCTTATCTGCTGCAAGGTTGGGCGGTTCCGACGGGCTTACGAGCTCATTCTACCAGAGCGCAAGCAACTTCGTGGGCGGAACACAGTTTGGTTGCGCCAGGGCAAATCTGTAGGGCGGCTACCTGGTCATCCCTTCATACTTTCAGTAGGCACTACCACCTCGATGTGACGGCGGCGAACGATGCCTGTTTCGGGTCGGTGGTGTTGCAAGCCGGCTGGAAAGGTCCCTCCCAATGATTACTGCTCTGCTACATCCCAGAGGTAGAGGACTGACCTGGAGAAACGATAAGGAAATGAAAATTACACTTACCTGGTAATTGTAGTTCCTTGAGTGACGACAGTTCAGTCCTCATTCCCACGCAGGGGATGCTTTGTTGGGAGAACGAGAAGATTACCGGTAGGTCTGTTGTTTGTGGAATCTGGCCTACTCTGAGTCTCTTCTTTCTTTGTACCTGTTCATTCTTACTCTTTCTTCTTGCTCAGGCTGCCGGTAGCGGGGGGGGGGGGGGGGGAGGGAGGAGGAGAGAGGAGGAGAGGAGAGTACGACAAACTTCTGCCTGGGGAGGGGCAGGTTTACATAGTAATGTTTGAAGTTAAGTTAAAGTTCACATGTTAGCTACTTATTGGTTGCTCCTTTGAGTTTGCTTTGTCAGTAGTTCACTGGGACTGATGTGTGAGATCAGCAGGCTATATCCAATGATGTCACGATTTTGACATGCCCAGTCTCCAAGCTGCAGGAGGAGGTGCACAACCCAGAGGTAGAGGACTGAACTGTCGTCACTCAAGGAACTACAATTACCAGGTAAGTGTAATTTCCATTTCATCAGACCCTTGCTCGACAGGACTCGGGCGAGAGCTTTCCTTAGAAACATGATGGCAGAAAAAGACCACATGGCCCATCTAGTCTGCCCTTTGATATCAACTACAGTAGTCCCCTTTTTTCCTTTAGAGATCCTCTGTGTTGGTCCCATGCTTTTTTGAATTCAGATACTGTCCTCTACCACCTTCACAGGGAGATTATTCCACGCGTCTACCACTCTTTCTGTAAAGAAATATTTCCGCATAGTATTCCTTTCACCCTCATCCTGTGTCCCCTCGTAGCAGAGCTTGCCTTCATTTGAAAGACTCTCCTGTGCAATTATGCCATGGAGGTATTTAAAAGTCTCTATCATATCTTCCCTAACCCGCCTTTCCTCTAAAGTATACATATTAAGATCTTTAAGTCTGTCCTCATATGCTTCATAACGAAGACCACTAACCACTTTAGTAGACACCCTCTGCACTGACTCCAACCTGCTTATATCCTTTTGAAGGTGTGGTCTCCAGAATTGCACACAATATTCCAATTGAGGTTGCACCAGAGACTTATACAGAGGCATTATCACCTCCTTTTTTTCTGCTGCCATTTCCCTGTACACCCAAACAACCTTCTGACTTTTGCAGTCGCCTTTTCTACCTGTTTAGCTACTTTAAGATTGTCAGACATAATTATGCCCAGGTCCTGCTCTTCTTTTGTGGATAGAAGTACCTCATCCCCTACACTGTACCTCTCCTTCCGCACAACAGACTCTCCAGACTGACAGTGATAGTGTGAGAGTGAGAGACTCAACTGAGTCAGCAGGTGTTAGTGTGCAAGATGTTAACATTACTAGGCTGCATGGCCTGGACAGTACATGTAACACCCTTGGCACATCTCCATATGACATACTTATTGGATGTTAACGACCCAATGGTCACAGGCCTCAGGACATCTCAAAGGCCTTCGGTTCATCATCAATCCGCTCATTCAGTCTCCAGATTTGTGGAATATTCAAGAGAGCCTGGTAAGGGTTTTGCCTTCCAAATTCCTCTACCCAAAAAATTGTTAATGACACGTGTCCACTGGGGACAGATGCGTCCACTGGACTGGGGAGCTCATCTTGATGGATTCAACACTGAAGGTACTTGATCCCTCCAAGAGTCTCCATCAGATAAACGTATTGGAAATAAGACTATTGTAAATGCTCTAAAAGCTTTCACAGATTGGTTGTCCAATCAAATTATCCTGATTCAAACAGGCAATCAAGTATCCATGTTCTACATCAGCAAGCAGGGAGGAATGGGGTCGTACCTTCTGTGCTGGAAAATAAGGTGGTGAAAATTTTCCATCTTTCACGGAAGGACTTACGAGTCTACTAGGCGAGCAAAGTACTCTGGCAAACAGACTTGAGTCAAGTTGTTCAGCCTCACAAATGGACCCTGGACAGGAAGGCCACATCTTTTGGAAGGGGGCACCCACTCTATAGATCTTTTTGTGTCATCAGGATGCCCAGGTGGATCAGTTCTGCTCCAGAATGGAGTCGGACAACAAAGTATCCTTGGATACCTTCCTCCTCATTTGGGGGGAGGGTCTTCTTTACACCTATCCTCCAATACCTCTCATTGCCAAAACCTCCTGAAGCTCAGAATAGATGAAGATATGATGATTCTCATCACCCTGTATTGGCCCAGACAGCCATGGTTCCCTCTTCTTCTGGAACTTTCCATATGGAAGCCATTTCGGCTGGGTCAGGTGCGGGATCTGATATCACAGGAAAACAGAACATCAAGTCCCTAGCCCTCACAGCTTGGATGTTGAGCGGCTAATACTGTCTCACCTCAGTCTGCCAGCCGGTGTCACCAGTGTCCTTTTGACTTCCAGGAGGCCTCAATGAGAGAATCCTATTTATGTAAATGGAAGAGGTTTGCTGTTTGGTGTGAGGAATATTCCCTAGATCCTTTCACTTGTCCCACATAAATACTGCTCGAGTATCTTCTACACCTCTCAGAGCCGGGTCTTAAATTCCTTCCTCAGTGCAATTGGAGCATACCACCGAGGAGTAAAGGGTAAATCCATCCCTATAAACCCCTGCAATGGAACCTCAATGTGGTTCTTGAACAGCTGATGAAAGCTCCTTTTGCGCCGTTCAGTATCTGACCTCTGAAGTTCTTGACATGGCAGGTATTGTTTCTGGTGATAGTCACTTCAGCATGTAGTGTGAGTGAACTTCAGACCTTAGTAGTTCATCTACTTTACACAAAATTTCATCATAATGGAGTGGTCCTTTTGTACTCCTCCCAAATTTCTTCCAAAAGTGGTTTATTTATTTATTTAGTGTACATTTGTATACCGCTACTTCCAGCGATCAGCAGCGGTTTACTATACATACATGGTTCTGTACAGTACAGAAATCAACAGGAAATACATTTTGATTAAGAGGATACACACACATCACAGCAGCTGGGTTACTAAATTTACACTTGATTTACATATATACATATTAACAGGTTGGCGGTTGCAATTTCTCTTGTCATGTTGTCGGGACACAGTGAATATGCCTTGTCTAGGTGAGCGAGGAGGAATAGGACTCGCTGCCTAGGGTATGTTGTAATGAGTCTGGAATAGGTGAGTCTTGAGCTTTTTTCTGAAGTCTTTCAAGTTGCTATTTAAACGTAGTTCGACAGGCAGCTGGTTCCAGAGAAGCGGAGCTGCGTAGGAGTATGCTCTGCTGCTCGTATACGCTTTGACTGTTCTAATGCTATTTGGGACGCAGAGAGTATTGAGGTTTGCGGTTCTTCTGTTTCTGTTGAGTGGTTGGGTGGTGATTAGGTTGGTGAGGTATGAAGGTGCTATATTATGTATGAGCTTGAATGTGGTTACTAGTGTCTTGTATTTGATGCGGGCAGGAATGGGGAGCCAATGTAGCTCAATTAGTACTGGTGTGATGTGCTTGGCGAAGCTTTTTCTCATGATGATTCTGGTAGTAACGTTTTGTGCCATTTGAAGTATGTTTAAGGTTTTCTTTGGTAATCCTTGTAGTATGGCGTTGCAGTAGTCCAGGTGGGGGGTGATGAGAGCTTGAGCCACTGTTCTGAAGTCAGAGTGTTCAATGATGTTACGTAGTGGTTGTAGGACTTTTAGTTTATGGAATATGGCCCAGTTGGTTATCCGGAGGTGTTTGTCCAATTTTAGGTTGCTATCAAGCGTTACCCCTAGGTATTTTATTTCGGTCTTTGTGTGATAGACGTTGTTGTTCAGAGTGATTGTTGAGGGAGGGTTGAAGCCCGGTTTTCTGGAGATATACATCACCTCTGTTTTTTTGTGGTTTATAGACATGTTGTTTTGTCGCAACCATGTTTGCAGCTTGCTTAGGCATTCTTCTAGTTGGTTGTAATTTGGTTGATTTACGTCGAGTTGAGCATAAAGCATTAGGTCATCTGCATATATATGGTAGCTGATCTTGTGGACCTGGAAAATTTCGCAGACTGGTTGTATGTATAAGTTGAAGAGGAGGGAGGAGAGAGCAGAGCCTTGAGGAATGCCTTGGGTTTGGGGGAAAGCGTTTGCCTTTTCATCGTTGAAGTAGACCTGCTGCATTCTGTTTGATATGTAGGAAGAGAACCATTTTAGTGGGGTTCCCGTTATTCCTATGGATGCGAGTCTGTTCATGAGTGTACTGTGGTGTACTGTGTCGAATGCGGCTGCTATATCTATAAATATTAGCATGAACATCTTGTTTTTATTTTTCAGGCCTTTGAGGAGATTGTCTAGCGGTTATGGAATGCCATCTTAATCAGTCAATCGTCCTTCCAACATTTTTCCCTAAACCTCATGTTCACAGAGGGGAAACTGCTCTACACATGTGGAGACTGCAAGCGAGCCTTAGCTTTCTAGTTGGGCAGACAAAAGCCCATAGAAAGTCCATCCAACCTTTTGTTTCTTTTGATCCCAACAAGCTGGGGGTTGCTGTCTCCAAACATACCTTTTCGATTTGGCTAGCAGATTGCATCTCTTTCACTTATGCCCAGGCAGGCCCCAGCCTTGAGAGTCATGTCACGGTTCATAATGTCGGAGCTATGGCTGCGTTGGTGGCCCACATGTATTCGGATGCCGTGGAAGAGATTTGCAAGACCGCAGCATGGACATCAGTCCACACATTCACATCTCACTACTGTATAGAGGGGGATCCCAGATTTCTTAGTACCGACTGGCTGAAACTGCTCTCACATTTTTCTTGCTTGTGTTGCAGGTGGTTCTCCAGAGACAGCAAGACAAGTCCTCACAACTCACCCACCTCCACTAGGAATTGTATTAGACTGAGGTCAAAATGGCGCCACCATGTTGGGCAGGAAAGCACACGCAAGCATAGTGGTACTTCAAAAGGAGCTGGGAATTCTCACATGCTGGGTTCCGTTGGATGAAGTCACTCATATGTGAGGACTTTTCCTGCTGTCCACGGAGAATACCTGCTATAGGTGATTTAACTACATTTTCTGCACAGGTGAAGAATTCTGTGTTCTGTAGTTTTACAGATACGAGGAAGAGACCAAGCTTAAATCAGCAGCTCTGAGGATGGCTGCTATATCCCAACATTTTTAAGCCCAAGACATGCCTACATTTTCCAAAATGTTTTGTGGCACATCACCCTGCAGTGTGTAGACAGAGTGGACATGGGTGAGGACTCGTATAGCCAGAAGAGACACCAGTGAAGCACTGAAAATGATACCGAGGCTTGAGGGACTCAAGGAAAGTGTCTCAGGAGGGGAAGAGGCATGTGCTGCATGAAGAAAACCCCAGTTTTCTGTGCCATACATGCTGTCTATTTTATTGTGTCAGATCTGCTTTTTCTCTTACGGTGTTTTTATATTTATATGAATTCCAATCAGTAGTTATAAAATGTTTGGTTATATCCCATTAGAATTAACCTGAATGAGGTTCCTTATCGTCTCTCCAATCCAGTCCCTTATCTTCTGGGTTGTGCACCCCCTTTCAGCAGCTTGGAGGCTGAACCAATCATCGCTTTGATGACTCCCTGGTATATCATCACTGGCACCAGCCACCAGCACCAGTAAGCTCAGCCTCCAAGCAGCTGGAAGGTAGCAGTAAGCCAGGGTTCTGGGCTTACTGGAGAGACAGTTAGGCCTTAGGGAGATAGAGAGGGTTTATTTCCCTGGGGTGTAGCTAGGTTAATTCAGTTCATTGGATTTTCTAATTTCTTTGATTTAATTTAATTTAGTTAATCTATGTAATTTAATTTATTTAATTGGTTTTGGGCCCCCCCCCTGGGGGTTGGTAACGCTTGCACCTCGAGGACTAAGGGAGGAGGAGGCTTGCTGTCTGCCACGGAGGAAGCCAACAGTGAGGGAGAGCCAGCGGGGGTTGAGGGCCTTGCTCTTACCTGTGCCACCTCGCGCCAAAGCCCTCCTTGGTGGCTGAGCGCGAGGTCGGTGGATCGGCACTTTTGCGGCTGTGTGCGGGGTGACTCCTTCCCAAAGGGGAGGGGAGCGGTGCTGTTTCAGCCTTACTAAAGCGGGCGGCTGAAGGCAGAGAGAGATGACGGTGGTGGCAAGCAGGCAGCCGCGCGTGCCCATTCGGTCCCTGAATTGCCCTGGTGTTGGCTGAGGCAACGGCCTTCTCCTGCATGTGGGAAGAAGTCGGCAGGAGGTAGGTGGCAGTTCTTGTTTTTTCTTTGTGCGCCTTTGGGAAAGCACTTAGGGGAAGCGTTTTCTTTGGAAGTTTCTTTGAAAAGTTTTATGGGACTGCCGTTTTGGGGCAGTGTTTAAAAGAAAAAAAAAAAAGGAAGCTTTTGGATATTGTTGGGCTCTGGAAGAGGGGCCTGTAGTTAAACTTTAAAGATTAACAGCCGTGCCATGCCGGGTAGGCCACAGTGTTTGGTCTGTGGCACATGGCGGGGCACGGTATCAGCAGCAGGGGTCTGCAGAGGCTATACTGCGGAGGCTGCTTCAGTAGAGCAAGAAATGCAGGGGGGAGTAGCCTAGGAAAAGGTTTCCGATTCCCAAGGGTCCGGAGACTTTCTGGAAGCGGAAGGTGAGCAGCCCCCCCCCCCATCCCTGGCCGTGGACCTGATGGGACCACCTCCAGCACAGCCCACTCCTTCCACGTCCTCTGGAGAAGGGGGTAGCTGGGGGGACTTTTCCCCAGAGTTTGTCCTGCTGCTTCACAAGGCTTTTTGTATGTGGCAGCAGGGGCCAGGAGGAGCAGTGGCTTCGCAGGTAGGTGGATCAGCGAGAAAAAGGATGGCCAAGGATCAGGAGTCGGGCGTCCTGCACAAGCGTCCCAGATTGCTAAATGAGGAGAGCCTCACTTCCCCTCTATCCTAGACTCAGGAGGGGGAGGTCTCGGATGGGGAGCTTGGGGAAGAGGAAGAAGAAGAACTCGAAGAGGGGGAGATTCCGGAAGAGGAACAACCCCAGATAGTTCGAGTCTTTCGCAGGGAGGAGCTCCCAGCATTGATTGCGGAGTCTCTGAAGGTGTTAAATATGGCTCCGAGCATGCCGGCGGATGAGGAGATCTTGGAAGACCTGTTGATACAGGCCGTCAGGAGGCCTCAAAAGGTGTTTCCAGTGCATAAGGTGGTGCATCAGATGATTCAGGAAGAATGGAATCAGCCGGAGTCCAGCCTAAGGGGGGTGCGATCTATGGCTCGGTTGTACCCTTTACCGGAGTTGGATAAGGAGTTGCTGCGGTCGCCGAGGGTGGATGCGGCGGTGTCAGCCATCACAAAGAAGACGACTATCCCAGTCGAGGGCGGTGCTGCCCTGAAGGATACCCAGGATCGAAAGCTGGACACGTTGCTAAAGCAGGCCTTTGATGTAAGTGCCCTGGCGTTGCAGGCATCAGTATCAGGGGCTTGGGTAACGAGAGCCTGTCTGAGGTGGTCGCAACAGCTCCAGTTAGCCAAAGGTCTTCCCGGGGCAGCTCAGGGTGAGGCAGCCAAGATCGAGTCAGGAGTGGCCTACCTGGCGGATAGTCAGTATGACCTCATTAGGAGCTTGGCTAAGAATATGGCCTCGGTGGTAGCGGCTAGGCGTTATTTGTGGCTGCGAAACTGGGCGGCGGATGCTTCCTCTAAAGCCCGCCTTAGTAGACTCCCATTTAGGGGGAAGCTACTCTTTGGTGAAGACTTGGATAAGTTAGTAAAGGAGCTAGGCAAGACGAAGGGGGGCAGGCTCCCTGAGGATAGGCCGAAGCCAGGCCGGGCGCCGGCTCCAGCACGTCACCAGTCTAGAGACTTTCGGAGGTATCGACAGGCGAGGTTGACAGCCTTTCAAAGAGGCCGTTTCCCGTCGCGAGGACAAGGTTTCAGAGGGTTTCGGGGGGGCGGGAAGAGGTTTCGGGGCCTCTTCCGCCTTGGCAGGTCCTAGGAAAGTGCAGTGAGACAACGGGGGCCCAGGAGGAGGTGCTGCCAGTGGGAGGTTGGTTAAGGCAGTTTCTTTCCGCCTGGGCCTGGGTCACTTCGGATCAATGGGTGTTGGAGGTGATCCGAGAGGGTTACGCTCTCGAGTTTGCGAGGCCGGTTCGTCCGGCGTTTGTGCAGTCTCCTTGCAAATCCCCTTTGAAGAAGGCTGCAGTGGAAGACACGCTGTCAAGTCTGCTGAGTCTGGGGGCGGTGGTCTCTGTGCTGTCAGACCAATACGGGTCAGGTCGGTACTCAATTTATTTTGTAGTTCCAAAGAAAGAAGGGACCTTTTGGCCGATTCTCGACCTGAAGCGGCTCAATTGCTGTCTCCGGGTACTGCACCTTCGGATGGAAACGCTGAAGTCCATGATTGTGGCTGTTCGGCAGGGAGAGTTTTTGACTTCCTTAGATCTGACAGAGGCATATTTGCATATTCCCATTTGCAAGGCTCATCAGCAGTTTCTGAGATTTACGCTGCCCAGGGAACATTTTCAGTTTCAAGCTCTGCCTTTTAGCCTGGCAACGGCTCCGCGGACTTTCACCAAGGTGATGGTGGTGGTAGCCGCAGTGCTGCGCAAGGAGGGAATTTTGGTCCATCCCTAGTTGGACGACTGGGTGATCCGGGCGAAATCAGAGGCAGACAGTCACAGGGCTATGGCCAGGGTGGTGGCCTTTTTGGAAGAGTTGGGGTGGGTTATCAATCGGTCAAAGAGTAGTTTGGTGCCCACATAGGAGCTCGAGTACCTCGGAGCACGGTTCAACACCGCAAGAGGAAGAGTTTTCCTGTCAATGCAGAGGATAGAAAATCTCTAAAGCCTGGTGACACAGTTTTTGGGCAGGCAGATTCCTACGGCCTGGCATTACCTGCAGGTGCTGGGAACCATGGCAGCGACTATAGAATTGGTGCCGTGGGCCAGAGCGCAGATGAGGTCGCTTTAACGAGCTTTGCTTCGGCGCTGGTCTCATCAGAGTCAATTGTTGTCCATGAAGTTACCCTGTCCTCAGGAGACAAGGAGGGCCTTACAGTGGTGGCTCAACCCGAAGAACTTAGAAGCGGGAATGCCTCTCGAACCTCCAAAGTGGGTGCAGCTGACGACAGATACGAGCTTAGTAGGCTGGGGGGCTCATTGCAAAGGGCCGTTTGCCCAAGGCCGCTGGAGTGCAGTGGAGACCCAGTGGTCCATCAACAGACTGGAAATGCGAGCGGTCTTTTTGGCGCTCAGAGAATTTCGGGCCCTGGTCTAGCGAAGGGCGGTCCGGGTCCTATCTGACAATGTCACGACAGTGGCCTATATCAACTGCCAGGGGGGAACAAGCAGTCCAGCCCTGGAGGAGGAAGCGGACGGCCTCCTGAGCTGGGCCAAGGCCAATCTAGAAGCACTATCAGTGCAACACGTGGCAGGGGTAGACAATGTCACAGCAGATTTCCTGAGCAGGTGCAAGATAGACCACAGCGAGTGGGAGCTGGCTTAGGAGGTGTTCGACCAGGTAGTATCCAGGTGGGGAACTCCGATTATGGATCTCATGGCAAGATGGGAGTCAGCCAAGGCGAGACGGTTTTTCAGTCACAGAAAAGAAAGGATGTTGGAGGACCTCGATGCACTGGTCCAGAAGTGGCCTGTGGAAGGGCTCCTGTACGTGTTCCCACCTTGCTCTCTCATAGGGAGAGTACTTCAACGGGTAGAGGCCTACTAGGGATTGGTAATTCTCATAGCCCCGGACTGGCCGCGGCGGCCGTGGTATCCGGATCTAGTGAGGCTTCTGGCCGATCGGCCTTGGCGGCTTCCCTGCCGGGAGGACCTTCTAGTGCAGGGTCTGATGCGGATGCCCCAGGTGGATCGATTCTCACTTATGGCCTGGCTATTGAAAGGGTGAGGTTTAGAAAGCGGGGGTATTCGGAGGCGGTAATTTCTACCTTGTTGAGTGTGTGTAAGCATTCGACCTGTCTCTCGTACGTGAGGGTATTGCGTATATTTGAGGCTTGGTGTGACGGTCGGAGGAAGAAGCCTTTTGGGGTCTGTCATGAGGCTGGAGCTAGGGAAGAAACAGCCTTGAAAAAAAACTCCTGATTTGCATAAATCTCAGAAAAGCCAGAGAGCAGCGCAGTTCCAGTGTAGCTCAGCCAGAGGGCGCATGAACAGCTACACAGTGCTTGAACCCACGTGCTCAAGCTCTGAGCACCTTAATGATGAATGTTTTCACCTGGCCTCAAACTCACAGCGTGCAAGCTGGAAATCCCTTTATAAGGGAAATCAGATGAGCAGAGGAAGAGATCGAGAAGGGGAACAGGACGGAGAGTGCTACGAGGACCAGCAAGGGGGTGACCGGGAAGGGACCTCCGGTACCAGCACAAGGGAACGGTACAGGATCCAGTACAGAGACCGGTACAGAGACCAGAAAAGGGGCTCAAGAGACCCAGGTGTGCAGCAAGGACTGCAGCAAAGAGTCCAGCACAGAGACCGGGAAGAAAGCCCATGTACCAGCACTGGAGTGCAGCAGAGGGACCAAGGAGTCCAGCAAAGAGAGGCACCCAGGAGGTTAGCCGACAGACCAACTGGAAGGGTACCAGCGAGGGTACCAGGAATAGTAACAGGAGAAGGAAGGAGAAGAACGGATACAGACAGAGGCAAGTCTCAGCCCTGGGATAAGGCCCAGAGAAACAGCCTGCCTGTTAAAAGAAGTTCTCCAAATAAAGACTGGAAATCCATGTCTCGTTTTCCTAGCAGCCTTAATTGTGGAGCAGTGCACAGGACAGAGGATCAACAAGAAAAGCTACAGAGTAAGCTGAATCATAGGCGTGGCACTCCACCGAAGATAAGGTATGAGAAGCCTTTTATTCTAAAAGGGACTTTAAATGAAGGCAGACTTATGCAGGTAGATAAACCTCATTATCAGAGAAGAAGCAAAGTTAACTATTTAAAACCACTTTCCAAAAGGGTTCTACAGAAGTTATATGAGAAGCCAAGGAACTTCTGTGAAGAACTAAGTAACACTGAGGATACTCTAAACAATGAACAGTGTAGTGAGCCAGAATCAATGGACTTGGATTACAGCTCCAGTGTTCCCATGCCTCACACAGAACCTATGGAATGTAACTTGTGCTTAAGAGGTAGTTGCCTGCCATGTTAATTGTACAGCGAAGAAATGAGTCTGAAAATGGTGAAGTTGATAACCATTCTGTTCTAATTGTTTCTATTTATTTATTTTATTTTTATTTATTTATTTAACACTTATTTATATACCGCATCTTCCAGCGATCAGTTGCGGTGTACAATTAACAATAGTTAACAAAGCAGAGTTTGTTTTACATAGAACATTATAACTTTTTACATAGAACATCTTATCTTGCACAAAGCAGAGTTTAAAACTAAGCGGAATATTTCAACAAAAACAGTGTGTGTAACAATTTAAACAAAAGTACTGTCTCTACCGCATAGGCAGATCATAACAGTGGCAACTATATACAAGTAGGGTATCAGGGCATAGGAATGGAGTGTCTATTGTTTGGAAAATCCCTTAACCCAGCTAAACAGTCAATTGTACAGCCTACAACATTTAACTGTTTAGTCCATGGTGGAACTTTATTATTCTTTGAGGAAAACCTTACCTCCACTTTAAGTTGTTGTCTCATTTGAACCTAGAGCATTAAGCGGGGAAATAAAGCCTTATTTACCCTCCATTTGGCATAGTTATTCATTTCAGGGAGCACTACACTACAAGGACCACAATCCTTTGGGTCCTGCAGCTCAAATACTCCCTGATTCAAATTAAATGTCGGCAGACGCCCTTACTCTACTACGCCAGTAGGGGCGCCGCCCGACAGGTCTCGGTGACGGAGATTTTGGAGTTTTTGCAGGACGGGTTCGATAAGGGCCTGGCTGCAAGCTCCTTGTGGGTGCAGCTGACGGCCATTTCCTGTTATAGGGGTAAGGTTCGCGGGAAGGCCTTGGGAGACCACACGGACGTTAGTAGGTTTCTACGAGCCGTTAGGCGCCTGCGCCCGCAGCGAAGGTCCGTGATTCCTCAATGGGATCTCAATTTGGTGTTGAATGCCTTAGCTGGACAACCTTATGAGCCGTCAGGAGAGGCCTCGTTAAAGGACTTGACCCTTAAGATGGTGTTTTTGGTAGCTATCTGTTCCGCCAGATGTATTTCAGAGCTTCAGACTCTGTCTTCGCTTCCGCCTTTCCTTTCTTTCTCCAAGGAAAAGGTAGTCTTGCGTACAGTTCCTTCCTTTTTTGCCAAAGGTGCTTTCTCCTTTTCATGTGACTCAGGTAGTTTCTCTTCTATCCTTTTCGGGAGCTGGAGGGGAGACCAATGATGCACGGTTGCGCCTTCTGGATATGTGCAGAGTGCTTAAACGTTATTTGCGTCGCACAGCGTCCTTCCGGAAAACCGATAGGTTGTTCGTCCTGTTCGGGGTACCGCGTAAAGGGGAAGCAGCGGCCAAGGCCTCCATCTCTAGTTGGATTAGGGAGGCGATTGCTTCAGCTTACATTCTGAAAGGAAGGCAGGTACCGGTGGGGTTTCGAGCGCATTTGACTCGGGCCCGGGCAGCTTCTTGGGCGGAGCATAGTTGGGTTCCGCCTTTGGATATTTGCAGGGCGGCTACCTGGTCGTCTCTGCACACCTTTGCCAAACACTATAGGTTGGATGTTCAGGCGGCAGCGGATGCTCGTTTTGGGAAGAGGGTGCTTCGGTCTGGGATGGCAAACCCCTCTCAGGCTTGAACTGCTCTGTTACATCCCAGAAGATAAGGAACTGGACTGGAGAGACGATAAGGACAGAATAATTAGACCTTACCTGCTAATTAGGGTTCCTGAAGGAACTCCAGTCCAGTCCCTGATCCCGCCCGAGTTGGTTTGTTTCAGGATACTGGCCCAGAGGCCGGTTGCCGGACCGAAGGTCTGTTCAGGGACCGGAGAAGATATGAGTATGCCTCGCAATGGCGTGGGTGGCGAGAGGTGTCACTGACGGGAGAACATGGCCCTTGGAAGGGTTAGCGAAGGGCTGCTGCGGTTGTTAAGTAAGCCTCCTCCCCCTACTTCGTCTTCCAGGGAGGGAGTTGGTGGTCCTTCGGGGAGAGAGGGGAGGAGATAGTTTAGGGTTTAAATTTCTTTCTTCTGTTAAAAACCCCCCAAAAAAACAAAAAGGGAAAAGAGAAGGGTTATTATTTCTTAATTGTCTCTCCGTTCAGTCTGCTTTTTAAATAGATTACTGGTGCTGGTGGGTGGTGCCAGTGATGATATACCAGGGAGTCATCAAAGCGATGATTGGCTCAGCCTCCAAGCTGCTGGAAGGGGTGCACAACCCAGAAGATAAGGGACTGGACTGGAGTTCCTTCAGGAACCCTAATTAGCAGGTAAGGTCTAATTAATCTTTTCCAAGTTGTGTCCACAGTAGATTGATGATGATAATTTGGTTATTTTTTTACTTAAATGGATTTGATATACCACTACTCAAGCAATTGTCATTGCAATTTACGTTATTAAATATTATTGCATACCAGGATAAATGTAATTCAAGGAAGTCAAAGGAATGATAAATAGGAGGGAAAAGTAGTAGAACAAATTTTCTTCCTGTCAGGCATCCATATAACCGAGGGAGGAGGAAGGGAAGAAGAGGGAGTTCTGCTAGACCATTATCTGGCATTATGTAGGAAAAGCCTAGATGAAATGTTAGGAATTGGGAAATACTTTCCCGGTGTGCCTTCCTTTTTAAAGGATGTTTTTGGAAAAACACAGGTAAATGGTGGAACAGCAAGCTAAGCACTTGGCACTGAAACTTGCTAATATACAATCCAGATACCGGAGAACATTGTTAATGCTGATTGCTTTTTACATGGCTGACTGAAGCTTAACTTATACTGTTTTATTTCTGTTTTTTCTTTTTTTCCAAGACAATGGAGGATAATTGTTTACTGAAGAAAATTGAGATTGGTGTTTCAGAAGCAGAAAAACGGAATGGGAGGACTTCCATGAATATGCAGGAAACATATACTGCTTACCTCATAGAGACAAGGTAGGTGCTGGAGTAGAGCTGGGATATTTGGTATCACAATGGCTGTATATAGCTGTCCCTCTGAAAAGTAGTTCCCTAGTGCTGCTTCTACTGCTGCTAATGATGGCATAGAACTGTCTAGTCCATGATTTTCTGTATGGTCTGCATAGCACAGATCATGCCTGGTCTTTTTAAGAACATAAGAACATAAGATATGCCATACTGGGTCAGACCAAGGTCCATCAAGCCCAGTATTCTGTTTCCAACAGTGGCCAATCTAGGTCATATGTACCTAGAAGTTTCCCCAAGAGACACAAGTTCCACAATGCTTGTACTGGGGGAGGAGTAGCAGGCCGGAAGGTCGGGGGTTCAAATCCCACTAGAGGACAGCAACCTTGGGCCGGAAGGACTGGGGTTTCTAGTCCCACAGATGCTCCTTGTGGTCTTGGGCAAGCCACTTAACCCTCCATTGCCCATGTTCCCTGTAAGTATTAGTGTATGTGTCTCATATCCCTGCGTGTTAAATGTATCCCCCAATTGTGTTGTGACCGCTTTGATTGAAGGATAAGGCGGTATACAAAACTGTCTAAATAAAATAAATAAAATAAAATCTTCGGTCACTTCTTAATAATGGTTTATGGACCTTTCCTCCAGGAACTTGTCCAAACCTTTTTTAAACCCAGCTACACTAACAGCCTTTACTACATCCTCCGGTAACAAATTCCAGAGTTTGATTACACGTTGAGTGAAAAAATATTTTCTTTTATTAGACTTAAATAGTTTACCCTGTAGCTTCATTGCATGTCCCCTAGTCTTTCTATATTCTGATAAGGTAAACAATCGATCTACGTTTACCCGTTCCACTCCGTTCATTAATTTATAGACTTCTATCATATCTCCCCTCAGCCGTCTCTTTTCCAGGTTAAAGAGCCCTAACCTTATTAGCCTTTCTTCATAGGAGTATCCTTCCAACCCCTTTACCATTTTGGTGGCTCTTCTCTGTACCTTTTCTAAAATCGCTATATCCTTTTTAAGATACGGCGACCAGAATTGCACACAGTATTCAAGGTGCGGTCTCACCATGGAACGATATAGAGGCATTATAATATCTTTTGTTTTATTTTCCATTCCTTTCCTTATCATACCTAGCATTCTATTTGCTCTCTTGGCCGCCGCTGCACACTGGGCCGAGGGTTTTAACATGGTATCCACAATGACGCCTAAATCTTTTTCCTGGGTGGTGGTTCCTAATGTGGAACCTTGCATCGTGTAACCATAGTTTGGGTTGTTCTTCCCTAGGTGCATAACCTTGCACTTGTCCACATTAAATTTCATCTGCCATTTTGATGCCCAGTCTTCCAATTTATCAAGATCCTCTTGCAATTTTTCACAATCCTCTTGGGTTTTAACTACTTTAAATAGTTTTGTGTCATCTGCAAATTTGATAACCTCACTCGTTATTCCACTTTCCTGGTCATTTATGAATATGTCAAAAAGCAGCAGACCCAGCACAGATCCCTGGGGTACACCACTATTCACCTTTCTCCATTGGGAAAATTGGCCATTTAGCCCTACCCTCTGCTTTCTATCTTTTAACCAGTTCCTTATCCACAATAGTACACTGCTTCCTATCCCATGACTCTTTAGTTTTGCCAAAAGTCTCTGATGAGGGACCTTGTCAAAGGCTTTTTGAAAGTCCAGATACACAATATCAACCGACTCACCTTTGTCCACCTGTTTATTCACTCCTTCAAAAAAACATAACAGATTAGTAAGACAAGATCTTCCTTGTCTAAAGCCATGTTGGCTGTCTCCCATTAGGTTGTAACTATCTACATGCTGAGTAATTTTATTCTTTATGATGGTTTCTACCATTTTTCCCGGTACTGACGTCAGGCTCACCGGTCTGTAGTTTCCCGGATCACCCCTGGAACCCTTTTTAAAAATTGGTGTTACATTGGCGATCCTCCAATCTTCAGGTATTAGAGATGATTTTAATGATAGTTCACAGATTACTGATAGCAGTTCTGCAATCTCATATTTCAGTTCTTTCAACACCCTTGGATGTATACCATCCGGCCCAGGTGATTTGCTACTCTTCAGTTTATCTAATAGTTGTAAGACATCTTCCCGATTTATCGATATTTCCGTCAATTCTTCCGCACCTTTAAATACCACTTCAGTCATGGGTAACATCCCTACATCTTCCTCAGTAAAGACCGAAGCAAAGAATTCATTCAGTCTCTCCGCTATCGCCTTGTCGCCTCTTAGTGCTCCTTTAACCCCTTTATCATCTAATGGACCAACTGACTCTCTCACAGGTTTTTTGCTACGAATGTACTTGAAAAGGTCTTTATTTTGCGTTTTTGCTTCCGCAGCAAGCTTCTTCTCAAATTCTCTCTTTGCCTGCCTTATCAATGCCTTGCATTTGACTTGCCAGTGCTTGTGCTGTTTCCAGGTTTCGTCGTTTGGCTCTTTTTTCCATTTCCTGAAAGATGCTTTTTTGGCAACAGCCTCTCTGACCTCACCTTTAAACCATGCTGGCAATTTTTTGGACTGGGTAAAACTACATTTTCTTGCATAATCTACTAGTCCTATATGAAATTCATTCTTTTTTTGGGGGGAGGGTGTAGTTTCATGTTTGTTTTTTCTGTTGTGATTTGCCTAGTCGCCTGCAGACAGTGGATGTAAATACTATGGGGAATTTTTCTTTGCATTTAACTGAACAGATATGAGCTGAGAGTTATGGGTCTGGTTTTGAATGTTGGCAAGTTAGCACATTTTATGACTATTCTAATCCAAAATATTTGCCAGACCACCTTTCATGTCAAGGACATATCAAAGTGGTTTACAAATTAAACAACAAGAGGAAATAGGAGGAGAATAAGAAAAGAAGAAATAAAGCCATTGATCTGAGGGCATAAACAAGCAAATCAAATGCCTTTTGGAAGAACCAGTTCTTAAGGTTGTTTCCTTTGGTATGGAACCATTGCGTCGGATAGGGAGGGCAGCTCTGCCGGGGGAGGTTGTCCCATCCCTTGAACTTAGAGGCACATTTGCACGTTTCATTGGGGCAGCTCATCAGAAGTTGCTAGAGTTGCCGTCCCGGGTGTACCTTTCAAGGTTAGGCTAGCCCTCCAGGTTGGCGACGGTCCCGCGCACCTTCACCAGGGTTATGGGGGTGGTTGCGTTGGCTCTGCGGAAAGGAGGAGCCTTAGTTTCCCTTGTCTCAACGATTGGGTGATTAGACCAAGGACCAGGGTCGAGAGTGTACGAGAATGGACGGTGTTTTAGGGCACCCATATTTTGACGACTGGTTGATTTGGCCGAAGTCCGAGGTGGAGAGTGGGCAGGTACAGGCAAAGTGGTGCGGTTCCTGCAGGGTCTCGGTGGGTGGTCAATCTGGCCGAGAGTCGGTCTGTCTCGCCCCCGGATGCTCGAATACCTGGGGGTACGCTTAGATGCCCAGAAGGGTGCTGTGTTTTTGCCGGAGCGGCGAGCTCAGGCACCTCGACAGCTGATACGCAAGTCATTTTCCACCCCAGTACTGTCGGCCTGGAGCTATCTTCGTGGGCAATAACGCTGATCCTGGAGGGGGTCCCTTGGGCCAGATTTCACTTGCAGCCATTGTAAAGAGCGCGGCTGCGCCATTGGTCTCACCAGAGCGGTTCGCTGAGCAAGCATCTTCCCGGTCCACTCCAGTCAGCAGGTTCCTTCTAGGGTGGATGGTTGCGGGGCATCTGGGAGCGGGCTGTACCTTGGAACAGCCGCAGTGGTTCCCAGTTTTGGGTGGACACGAGTCTCGCGGGTGAAGGAGCACAGTGCGGGGAAACCTGCGAGCAAGAGACTTGGTCAAGTCAGGAGAGCCAATGGTCGACCACCCATCTCGAGCTGCGAGCAGTGGTTCTGGTGCTACAGGCCTTCGAGTCCAAAGGACCGGACAGTTCGGGGGCTTTTGGACAGTTCCACGACGGTGGTTTTTATCAGCAGGCAAGATGGAACGGGAACAGTGACCTTCGGAGAGGAAGCAGGGGCGTTGTTCGCTTCGGTGGAACTCTGCCTACTTACGGTCTCGGCGGCGCACATTGCAGGAGGGGACAATGTGACGGCAGACTGCCTCCGTAGAGTCAGTCTGTAGAGTCAATTGTAAATTGTTTTGTTTTACAAATGTGGTCAAGTAAGCTTGTGAATAAACATAAACATTTAGTATAGGCATTGCACTGACAGTCCTCACAGGACCAAGTACAGAGCTCCTTTTGAAACTCTGCAGTTGTGGGCTCTACAGCCACAGCTGATTATGCTTTCGCTCCCTCCCCAGCTGAGAATGCTACATCATTTCCAGCCTCATTTAACCCTGGAAGTGGAAAACTTGAGCTGTGATTTGAACCCCTAGTCATGGCCCTCTGAAGAAAGCGTTCTCCTAAAACATCGATGTTGAGAGCTGAGCACATGGACGTGTGGCAAACGAGGAGTGCCTTGTGCCAGTTATTGCAGTTTGGCAGCAGTGTTTTCCTCAACGTTGTCTTCGGTTCAATGAATGTGTCAGGATGAGAGACACTGTGCACAAGGAAACTCAGTGCGCATGAGATCAGTTAAAATAGCTCCTGTGAGTGTATGTTTTGATGTCTAACACAGCTCTTTTGAGCATAATTTTAAATATATAAGTTGAACTCTCAAGGAAAAAGACTCAAAAAATATTTTGGACTGTAATTCCGTGAGACATACGATGAAAGGGTGCGACATGGGTGCCGTGAGTAATTTCACTTAGCCCTGTAGTCTGCATTTTGATGTCTCCCTGAGCATTTACTTAATGATATTTGGGGGTTTAAAGCTCCTGGCACCTTCTGTTCTTTTGTATTTTAGTGGTTGCACAGGAAGGTAATTTTTGATACTTTTTGATATTATCATTCAGTTCCAATACTGGCACTGGGCTGGGCTACAAAAGTTTATTTTTTTAAATTAAAACCTTACTTAATTATAACTAATTAAAGAAATTCTGATGTTCCTAAAAACATGGATTTTTATCCTTAGTGCTCCCACTTGAATGCCTTGTGTGTGGAAAATCTGAGCACAGATTAAGATGTTGCCCCAAGTCTGATAGTATACACATGCTGGTGAAAAAATGCTTTCTTTTATTTAGCTCTAGTTCTATCCATTAAACAGAAATGAGCACAGTGCTTTAAAAAAACAGTATTAGAGGGGCTGATGTATTCATGTAAATTTAGAAATGACCTTGAATGTAATCTTTCCTCAGAACCCTAGGGATGTGGCTGTGGCTGCATATTTTGCTTCTGAGGTTGAATCGTGTGGTGTAGTGATGATCTGAATAAAACTGAAGCTTATGATTTACATGTTATTAAAAAGCTTGCTGCCTGTTAGCAATTTGCTGGTAAAATTTTATTTATTTTTTTGTTATGCTGGATTCATCTGGTTTATTTTTAATCATGTTGGAATTATAAATAAGTTCACATTGTTGTAGTATTTGTGGAAAGAGGAAAAAAATTCCACTCTTTTGGATGTATGTTCATGTGTGTGATTTCATGTGTGTGATTTCAGTTATCTCGGGCAGAACTGCTCAATCAAAGAGATGCTTGAGGCCAACCAATTAGAAACGTACTGTGCCCATATGAATATGAATTGTTAAATTATAGAAAATAACGATAATAGAATAGTCATTAAAAATAAAACAAGCCATTTGCACAATATGTTGTTTGGGTCATAAATGCACAGAAGGGATTAGGAAGCCTGCAAAATATGAATTTATCATTTGTACTTATCTTTCAGTGGGTGTAATGTTTTTCTATTTTTCAGCTTTGAGAAATAAAAATTGTATGAAATCATTGACTTCTGTTTTGGGGTAGAGTTTGTTTGAATTGCAGATTTCACTGTTAGAAATACTGAAGGTTTAAGTTTTAATCTTTTATTCACTTCTTTTCTTTCTGAATGTCTATCTATAGGGACAGCCAAAATATAGTAGCTTGAGTTATGGTTTTAAGATACATTGCTTGAAATCCACTGTCTGAAGTAGTCCTCAGCACCACCAATCTTCATAACTAGAAGCAGATCCCTGGCACAGTATTTTTTAACTCCTCAGGCAGACTTCATTTCCTTAGTAATTCCAAAAAGGCAATCGCATCTTTACCATTTCATTAACTTCTGCTATAGGTGGCATTATGGTCTCATTCTGTTCTGCAGATTGAATTCCCCCTTTTTAACTTTCTGGTTTTGCAGAAATAGTACATTGGGATTTTCAAAGGAGAAATCTGCAATGGCCTTTTTCCTAGTAATCTGAAACTTTCAGTGAATTTGAACAGCTCCGTCATATAGCCCTCATTTTCAGAGAGGCCTTTCAGTGATCAATTGCTTTATGAGAATTTATACCTTCAGATTCTAATGTATGGCTGCTCTAGGACTTTACGATTGTTTCAGGTAACTGCTGAGAAAAACATGCCAGAGTTTTCACACCATGGGCTCACTGCAGAAACCCTGCGCTATAATCCAGCACTAAAACTCTAGCACAGGATTTCCTAATACAAGTTTAATGAAGTTTTGCTCACCGATGCTATAAGCAAACAATGTGCAAATGAGCTATGCACAAAAAGACAGTGTTGAACAAGGATAGTAAGCAAGACAAATGCACACGGGCTTGTGTTACGATTGATACCTTTGCATATGTGCTACAATGTTCGTATACATCTCCCTTATTATCAGTGCATGAGTGGAGGATTGTCTCACACAGACAGAAAGGGAGATAAAAGAAAAAAAAGGTTGGTCTCAGTCTCCATCTCCCACCCAATTTCCCCACCTCCAAAGCAATCATTGATGATCTAGTGGGACTCTACACCCACCCGAACCCCAAAACAATGCATAGTGGGCCTCCCCCATACCCTCAACTCAAACCCCCCCCACCCGTTACCTCCATTGGCAGGAGTAATTCCCTCTGCTCCGTGATCTTTGCAAATGGCAGCACATGAACCCACACTGTGTATCCTGGGATGCATTGGGTGGAATCAGTCTGCAAATAAGGCAAAATTGCATTATTTGACAGACCTCCCCCCTTCCCCATAGTGCATCCTGGGAGACACATCATGGGGTTGCGTCCCAGGATGCACCAGAATGAGGGGGGGGAGATGTCAGTCTGCCAAATACGGCAGGATGTACTGAGTGGGGTTAGGCGCCACTATTTACAAAGATGGTAGCATGGAGGCAGGAGTATGTGGGCATTACCCTTGCATCCCAACATTGGAAGTACCGGGATGGGGGGAGGGTTGAGAGGGAGGAGGGTTACTATGGACTTTTTGGGAGTTCAGGAATGGGGATGTTGCAGCCCACTAAGGCCAACATTATTATTATTTTGGCATTTGGGAGTGGGGCATGTCGGGGCCTGCTAGGGCACGTAGGATTTTTTTTTGGGTGGGTGGAGGTTTCTGGTTGTTTGTAATCAACTCAGGCCACCAAGGATTGTGGATCATCTGAGATGAGTCAGATTACCATTTTCCTCCTTGCTGGATCTTTGTCTGCCCTAAGGTGGTGTAAAGATTCATCGTTGAGACAAGGAAATAACTGCACTGTTTTCAGCACAGTTTTTGCATTAGGAAAAATGTTGGTTTTTTGCATTAGGGAGTAAGATTAACATGGGAAAATAGAGTACAAATTGCTGCGCTGAGAGATTGACCCCATGTTTCTATATGCTGAAAGCAGAGGGTAAAGAGTATTCTCCAGGAACAAGCAGGAAGTCAGTCCTCAAATATGGGTGACGTCAGCAGTGATGCAGCCCGCACGGAAACATTTCCCCAGCTTTTAAAGAAAGCCTTTGGGATATGATGCCATGCATGCGTGGTCCCCTTCCCGCCCAAGGGTGCCATCTTGCTCAGTCTCCTTTTTTTCTGTGGAGCCCAATGGATGCGAGTCCTGTTTCCCTGGAAAAACTCTCGTTCTTTCCTTAAAAATTGAGTTTTCCCTGGTTAGCAACTGGTTCCTTTTCCCGCCTCGAGCCAGTGCCATCCCCGGTCCCCTTTTTCATACAGGTCTCCTCGACCGGCGTTTGCGCCTTTTTTCACCTGGAGGTCGTCGACCCTGTCTGGGTGCTACCCATCATGTCTCATGATGAGTTCAAAAAACGTGATCGCTGCAGTCAAACTATGTCAGTAACAGACGCCCATGACTGCTGCTTGCGTTGCCTGGGCCCAGACCATGGCAGCGCTTCCTGTGACCTGTGCCAGGCTATGATACCTCAGACCAACAGAAAAAGGTCGGAGTTGCAGAAAAAATTGTTCCCCAGGTCTGACTCGGCCCTGGCTTCCCCGATGTTGAGCTCCAAGCCCAGCACATCCTGTGAGGCCTGAATGTCATCGAAGTCCTGCAGTGGTGACTCCTCTGAGAAGACCTCTGACCTAGAGAAAAAGGAGACGTCATCTTCGAAGTCCTCCAAAGCTGCACCGGAGAAACCCGGTAAAACTGCCTGGAGGGCGACTCTGAGAAGCGCTCCACCAAGGTCCTCAAGAAGGATTCCTTGGCTGGCTGAGACCGTGAGAGGTTCCTCGAGGCCATAGTCCTCATCGAGGACACACTCAAAAGAGTGCCGGCGCTGGGCCCAAGATCCCCAGTGCCCGGGCCGAAACCTGCAGAGCCTTCTGGCTTGGAAACCAGAATGGCGGCCCTGGAGCAGAACATCACTGCTATTCTGGCCCTGCAGCAGGTGATGATGGCTGGTTCGTCTGCCTCATCCGCCCTGACAACCTGACCCTCGACTGCGAGGGAGTCCCCAGTTGTTGAGCTGAGCACCACCAGCTCGGGTAAGCCCTCTGCGTCGGTCGAGGTCCCAGTCCTCTGTGCAAACCGAGGCGGAGGAGTTGGAGATTCTTCAGTATGAATCTCCACCCAAGGAAACCCTCACGGTGCCTGTGCAGCTGATCCTCGAGAGGCTACTACTTCGGATGTGGGAAACGCTGGCACCTCGATGCCATGTGCTGTGCCCAGAAGGGCCCTGAGTTCCACAGACCCCAGCTCCCGCATAGCTCCATGGTAATTGAGTCAACCTTGCAGAAGCTCAAGAGTCAGAAGGCCCCACTCCTCTGTTCCCCCCGGAGGGAGGTCAGAGCCCTCGACAACCTCGGGCACAAGTGCTACCAAGGCTTGATGCTTGGTGCCTGATCCAGGCCTATGAGCTTTATATAGGTATGTACCTAAAGGCTCTGTGCCAAGACCTGTCGGGGTTTGTGGCAGGCATCGTCGGGGAACCACTCCAATGGTTCCAGGTCCTGACCTCGGAGGACTGTTTCAAGTTCCTCTTCCGGGCAGCATATGATGGCTTCGAATCAGCAGCTTGGGTAGCTGTGGCAACGCCAAGCCTGGCTACAATCCTCTGACCTCGAGCAATGGGTCCAAGACAAACTGCTCGACGTCCCCTACACTGGGGAGAACCTGTTCAGCAAATCCATGGCCGACAAAGAGGCTGAGAATGAAGCCAACGTGGTGACCAGCCAGAGGCTCTCTTAAGAAGACCTCATCCCATCTCTACAAAAAAATCCCAGGGAAAGAGGCCCCGTTGGGCAGGGCAACCAATACCAGCCCTTCTCAGGCCAGCAGCAGGCTTCTTACTCCAGAGGGCAAGGGCACAGGGCTCAGAAGCCAAAAGCACCTAAGCCCCAGACCTCAGCTCCCACTCAGCCTGGGGGGAGCTTTTGACTCCCAGGGCAAGGCTCCCCTCCCCCAGGAGACCTTCACCAGCCTATAGGGGGGCGCTTGATGCTCTTTGCATCTCAGATTGGCTACAGTCACCATGGGCCAGTAGGTACTGCAGGTGATCAGGGAGGGATACCTTCTCCACCTACAGCAGCTTCCACCCAAGTTCTTTCCCGGAGAGCCGGTGCGATCCCCTCCTTCACCAGACCCTGCTGTTCTCGGAGCTCATAGGTCTTCTCAGGGACAATGGAGTAGAGCTTGTATCCAAATACCTATGGGGCACAGGCTTCTACTCCGGGAGCTTCCTCATTCCAAAGAGAACTGGGGGCCTCAGGACTATCATAGACCTGCAAAACTTAAAGAAGTTTCTGGTGAGGGAGAAGTTCAAGATCCTCTCCCTTGGAACACTGCTGCCTTACCTCTGCCAGGGAAGACTGGCTGTGCTCCTTGGACCTAAAGGATGTGTACACACATTCTAATCCACCCCTCCCACAGGCAGTACCTAAGGTTCGTGGTAGGAGGAGAGCACTACCAGTGCTTCGGCCTCTCATACTCACCAAGGATTCATCACGAAATGCCTAGCAGTGGTAGCTGCCCGCCTGCGTCTGTAAGGGACCTTTGTCTTCCCCTACTTAGATGACTGGCTCTTCAGAGGCAGCACTGCTGCAGAGGCCAGTCAGGCCACAGAGGCCAGTCAGGCCACAGGCCGCACAGCTCTCCTGCTGCAGCACCTGGGTTTCATCATCAACCCCAAATCCCACCTCTCTCCATCCCAGTCTGGAGTTCATAGGTGCTCAGCTCAACACATTACAGGTCAAGGTTGTCCTCCCCTGGGAAAGGGCAGAACGACTCAGGCAGCTAGTGGTGGAAGTCCAACTCCGCCGGTCTATGCCAGCTCGTCGTCTCCTCCGTCTACTGGGCCATATGGCCTCCACAGTCCACGTGACCCCCACTAGCCCGCTTACACATGCGGGCAGCCCAGTGGTGCCTCAATTTGCAGTGGACGCAAGCCACAGACAGACTGCGGGACAGGATCAGGGTAACCCGCCAGCTGGCAGACTCCCTCGACTGGTAGCAACTTCTCCGCCACCTTCTAGCAGGAATACCCTTCTAGGCATCCATGCCCCAGAGGATCCTGACCATGGATTCCTCCCTCCTAGCCTGGGGGGCGCACTGTGGGGACAGCTGTGCACAAGGCAGCTGGTCCCAGGCGGAATCTCAGCTACAGATTAATCTTCTGGAACTCAAGATGATCTCCCTGGCCCTACGTGCATTTTGCCACTGCCTGCTACACCAGTTTGTACTGATTCAGACGGACAATGAAGTCGCCATGTTTTACATTGTTTAGCAGGGGGGCACAGGGTTGTACTCCCTCTACCAGGAGGCAGTGACCCTCCTTTCCTTTGCAGTTTGCAACAACATACTCCTGCAGGTGGTTCACCTCCTGGGACAGGACAACCTCCTGGCGGACAGGCTGAGCAGGGTCCTCTGTCCACACGAGTGGTGCCTGGACCCCAGTGCGAGGGGGCATCTCTAATACTAATCGCCCTTAGTTGGCCCAGACAGCCCTGGTTCCCACAGCTGCTCTCCCTGTCGGCGGCACTCCCGATGGGCTGTGCCCTGGACCTCCAGACACAGGAAGAGGGCTCCCTCCTGCATCCCAATCTGGGGTCACAACGCTAACAGCATGGCTGCTGAAAGAGTAGCATTGGCTCCTTTCAACCTCCCAAAGGAGGTTGAGGAGGTCCTATTGGCCTCCTGAAAGCCCTCCACCAGGTGGGCTTAGCCTTTAAATGGTGAAGATTCTTCATATGATGTGCGGAGAGACGAGAGAACCCATTCTCCTGCCAGGTGCAATTAGTGCTCCAGTACCTACTGCATCTGTTGCACACTGGGCTAAAGTCCAACTTGGTGAGAGTGCACCTGAGTGCGATAACCGCACACCACTACCCTATTGAGGGAAAACCCCTCCCGGGTCATCCCCTGGTCTCTCAGTTCCTCTGGGGCCTCCTGTTGATGTTTAAGCCCCCTGCCGCCCTCTGGCAGCGGAGTGGGACCTCAACGTGGTGCTCTTACAGCTCACCAGACCACCTTTTGAGCTGCTAGATACTTGCCATCTGCGGTATCTTTCATGGAAGGTTGCCTTCCTGGTGGCCCTCACTTGCTCTCAAAGAGTAAGTGAATTTCAGGCTCTGGTGGCAGAGCCACCATATACAAGATTCTACAAGAACAGGGTGGTGCTCTGCACCCACCCCAAATTCCTCCCAAAGGTGGTATCTCCTTTCCATCTGAACCAGGTGGAGGTTGTTCCCACAGCCTCATGCCGGTCGGGAGGAAATTGTACTCCATACACTGGATTGCAAACAGGCCTTTCCTTCTACTTACAGTGGACTCGGGGCCATCGCAAAGCTCCTCAGCTTTTCGTTTCTAATGACCCCAGCAGACTGGGGCTCCCTGTGACTAAGCGAACTCTGTCCATTTGGGTGGTGGACTGCATTGCCCTCACCTATGAGCGAGCTGGGCTCTCTCTGGAACACCGGATCATGGCACATCGCGTGAGAGCGATGGCCACATCAGTGGCGAACCTGCGCTCAATGCCGGTGACTGAGATCTGCAAGGCCGCTGCATGGTTTTCAATTCACACGTTTGCAGCTCGCTACTGCTTGGAGAGCGCGTCCCATCGGGACAGTACATTCGGTTAGGTGGTACTCCGTAATCTTTTCAGGGTGTAGGCATCTCCTGCCCTCCGACCCTTCTGTGTTTAGGCTACCAGAGTATTGGTGCCGCTGGACGCTAGGGTCTTGCAGACTCTCTCAGTTGGAGACTCATCTTATGCAACTCATGGCTATCCAACTTGGCTGCCGTTGGTGCTGTCCTGGTTCGGTCCCTTGCAGCCTGGAGCTATGGAGTCCCATATGTGAGGACTGACTTCCTGCTTGTTCCTGGAGAAAGCATAGTTACTCACCTGTAACAGGTGTTCTCCAGGGACAGCAGGAATCAGTCCTCACAACCCTCCCTGCACCCCTGGGAGTTGCCTCCTTACCTTGTTTTAGTTATCTACTACCATCCTAGTTATGTCATCTGACTGAGCAAGATGGCACCCTTGGGCAGGAAGGGGACCACGCATGTGTGGCAGCATATCCCTGCGGGCTCAGTCGATGCCAAAACGTCACCCATATGTGAGGACTGATTCCTGCTGTCCTTGGAGAACACCTGTTACAGGTGAGTAACTACGCTTTTTGTATTACCCATTGACAGCTCTGGAATAAAATGCAGCGTAAACTACATAGTCTGCTTTAAAAGAAAACGAGGCACCATGTACAAAACATTTTCCCCATAAACAAAAAATGGGAGAAAGCCTTCAAATGTGTTTCTGTGCCTACAGTCAGGAATTGATACGACAAGTGTGTATATTCTACAGATTCAATTTTACACTTGTGATTTTGTAGACTGTATTCTAGTGGACCTCTTTCAGTTGAAAAGAAGCTCTTCATCCACTATTCTGGACAAATGGATACTAACGCTCTCCTTTTAAGTTACCAAAAACAAAAACAGAAGAGAAACTTCCTACAGCAGAAAGATGGGTCAAACAAGAAAGTGCAGCAGCAACAATGGACCTTTTCGCCAATGAGGACAATTTCAAGTGTCAGGTCTTCTGCTCTAGGCAGCCGTCCAAACGCAGGACAGCGGCAGATGCATTCTCAGTCAGCTGGGGCTCACAAACCTGCTATGCCTACCCACCGACTACACTCATCGCCAAGGCACTCCTAAAGATCACGCAAGACAGAGCAAAAGTAATTTTCATGGCCTCCTTCTGGCCCAGGCAGCTATGGTTTCCAGCTGCCCCTGCAACTATCCATCGGGCATCTGCGGCTACCTGCTCACCCAGACCTAATCACCAAGGATGGGGCGGATGCTCCACCACAACTTGAAATCGCTGGCACTCACCATGTGGATATTGAGCGGGCAACCCTAAAATCTCACCTACTTTCGCAAGATGTCATGGAGGTCCTCCTGATAGCCAGATGTCCGGCAACCCAAAGATCCTGTGCTGCAAAATGGGACAGATTCAGCACATGGTGTGAGGCTTGGCAGCAAAAACCCACCTGCTCCATCCCAGCACTCCTGCGATACCTCCTCTCTCTCTCCTGGGGAGGGTTGAAGCCCTCCTCCGTCAGGACTCACCTAAGCGCCATAGCGGCATACTACAACAAGGTCGACGAAAAAACAGTCTCGGGTCTCCCGCTGGTGACCTGCTTCAACACCAGGGTTAGATCCCACAACAATTTACAGGGCACCCATTTGAACCCTCAAGTGGGCGACCCTGACATTCCTCACATGGAAGACCCTCTTCCTTGTGGCCATTACATCTGCATGACGCATCAGCGAGCTGCAAGCCCTGGTCGACTATGCTCCCTCCACGCAGATCCACCATGACCGGGCCATCCTCCGGACCCCCCCAAGTTCCTCCCCAAGGTGGCCTCTGGTTTTTCACATTAACCAAGCTATCTTCTACCCAGCTTCCAACCGGAACCGCACAACACTGAGGAGGAACGCTGCCTCCAAACACTGGACTGTACGCGCGCCTTCAGGACCTACCTCGACAGAACACAGGCCACCTGCAAGGCATCACAACTGTTCATTGCCTATGACCCAAACAGGCCGGGAACGCCACATCTGTGCGGACATCCATCCGGGGGAAAAGGTACATGTGCACCAGCTGTGGGCAATGGTGGCCTCCCTGGTGCACTTTTACGCTGCAGCAATTTG
The DNA here is from genome assembly GCA_033557465.1 of Ichthyophis bannanicus. Classification (NCBI taxonomy): domain Eukaryota; kingdom Metazoa; phylum Chordata; class Amphibia; order Gymnophiona; family Ichthyophiidae; genus Ichthyophis; species Ichthyophis bannanicus. Next base: position 863,947,264 of record CM066036.1, on the reverse strand, counting down.
GGCCTCCATCCATACCTTCACCAAATACTACTGCCTCGACTGCCACCTGGACGCTTCCACATCTTTTGGACAAGCAGTCCTGTGCACGGCAGAGCAGCAGCCAGACTCCACTGGGGGGGGGGGGGCTAGCCTACCCCCCCTCCCCCGGGGCCATCGATTCCTCTGAACTTGTTCCTTGATGCTGCATTACTGTTGTTGACTATACACGCCACTGCCGTTGGCCTGCACTGTTGATGCTGCTACTGACTTGCACTGTTGCCACTTTGTTGGCTGATTGACTTGCACGATTTACCTGCACTATTGTTGACTTGACTTGCACTATTGTTGACTTACTGTTGTCGTGTTGCTGGCAGCCTTGATGGCTGCCTCCTCGGGGTGGTTCCAGTGTTTGTTCGTTGCACAGTTGGTGTACAGTTTGCGTTGCACATTTAGAGTCTTGAATAAATGTCATTGTTTGTTTTAGCTGAATAGCTACAGCCTCCATGACTCTATATCCGGTCTTTCAGGACCCTGGTCATGGCCTCTCCTATCGCAGGCTCGCCCCTACCACAGCACCCTCTCGGATGTGGTGGGGAACCTGCACTCATATCAGCACGTCTATCGCCTCCCCACCTCATCTCTGCACAGGAGTCGCCTACGCGTGGCTGACTCAGACTGCTTGTCCATGGAGAAAGTGAGGCTACTTACTGTAACGGGGGTTCTCTGTGGACAGCAATATGAGTCAGCCACGCCATCCCGCCTTCCTCCCCGTGGTCGATCCTGTTCTGCTGGGAAACCATTGAGGCAAGAAGGGCTGGGACCAGACACAGGAAGGGGAAGGCAGGAAGCTCAGAGGAATTTAAATAAATAAAGAATCAGAATTCCTCTGAGCTATTGGGAGAGCTACTCCGATTCCAGAGGGTGACACCTATGTGTAACTGACTCATACTGCTGTCCACGGAGAACCCCTGTTATAGTAAGTAACCTCACTTTACGATAGGCAGACTGGATAGGCATTATGGTCTTTTTAATGCTGTCATTTTCTGTGTTTCTTACGTTTCTATGCAGGTTTGCAGGTTGTGTGATTCAGTGTCACTAACTGCCAGTAAATTTGCTGATAGTCATCTCACTTATTTTTATTTTTAAATGTCTACAAAATATTTTTCATGGTAACAAAAATATGAGTGATGAGGTCTGTCCCATGTGTTCCGCAAGGCTATAATTGGTAGTAGTGACTTTGTCTTGGTGCAGAAAGAAGTGAGTCTAAGCATAGTAAGTCCAGCTGTGTGCACAAAATGAAGATGGTAAAACATTCATCTGTTAAAAACAAGTAAGCTTATAGTAGGAATACATAAAAACATAACAGCAGATAAAGACCATATGGCCTATTCAGTCTCCCCTTCCACACCAACTACTATATTCGCTTTTTTCCTTTAGAGATCTTCTGTATTGATCCCATGCTTTCTTGAATTCAGATACTGTCCTAGTCTCTACTACCTCCACTGGGAGACTGTTCCACACATCTACCAATCTTTCCATAAAGAAGTATTTCTGCGTATTACTCCTGAGTCTGTCCCCTTTCACCTTCATCCTATGACCTCTCATTGCAGAGCTTTCTTTCAATTGAAAGAGGCTCTCCTGTGCATTTATGCCATGGAGGCATTTAAAGGTCTCTATCATATCTCCTCTCTCCCACCTTTCCTCCAAAGTATACATATTGAGATCTTTGTCTGTCCTCATATGCCTTATGACTAAGTCCACTGACTATTTTGGTAGCCACTGTCTGCACAGACTCCCTCCTGTTTATATTCTTTTAAAGATGTGGTTTCCAGAATTGCACACAATTACTCCAAATGAAGTCTCACCAAAGACTTTTACAGAGGCACTATCACCTCCATCCTGCTGGCCTATTCCCCTCCCTATGGACCCAAACATCCTTCTGGCTTTCGCTGTCGCCTTTTCTACCTGTTTAGCCACCTTAACCCGTTTTGGACCAGCGTATGTTTTACATACATAATGTTTCCATACTTACTACTCAACTGTTTACTAATTAATGGTTATAAATTCAGTGGAACTATGTTTAGCTTTTATCGTTATGTCAAAAAGCATTATATACAGATTTTTTATCTGAGATCTAGTTTAATAGGTATTCGAAGTTTGCTGATTTTGACGGTACTGGCGGCTCAACATAAAAAGATCACAAAAAAATAGTAAGTAGCTTATAATGCTGTAATAGCTACTATTTTGCAAATAAAAGTATTTGTAGACTTTAGAAAATAGGTTTAGATAACTGTAAGTTACTTAGTGTCAGAGTTATTGGTGCGTATATTGGCCTTGTATGTTTTCATATGCTGGGCTAATATGTTGTCGAAACTAATTGCTGTCAAGTATTCTGTTCTTGGTGTTTCAATGGTGCAATATCGACGCACTGCATCAGAATTGTTTTCACGTGTATCATATTCCACCATTAGAATGGACTGTTGACAAACTATATTATATCATAATAAAGTGTTTTAAATGAAAACTGCAGTTTCAATAGTATCATACAGTATGTTTATGTCCATGAATATTGGAACTGAATTCTATCTTTTCTGAAGACGGACAATATACTATATTGGACCAGTGTATGAAAAACATACACTATGTGAAACTTCTATTTTCTGCAAAGTTTTAATATTTTTTATTATTGCCAGTATTTCATAGTTGTTTGAGTGTAACAAATCTAATAAATCATCCAGAACAGAGAGAGAATATGCGAGCTGTCCAAAACGGGTTAAGATAATCAGAAACTATCACACCCAGGTGCTGCTCTTTTTTTTGTGGGCAGAAGTATTTCACCCTCTATACTGTACCGCTTACTTGGATTTTTTCTGCCCAAATGCATGACCCTGCAATTTTTAGCATAAAATCTCAGCTATCAAATTCTTGACCATTCTTCAAGCTTAGCTATATCTGTCCTCCATGTTATCTATTCCTTCCTGGGTGTCTATTGCAGATTTTGGTATCATCTGCAAAGAGGCCAACCTTACCCAACAGCCCTTCTGCAATATCACTAACCAAAATGTTGAAAAGATTCAGACCAAGGACAGATTCCTGCGGCATACCACTAGCTACATCCTTCTCCATTGACAGTTGTGGTCAACATTATTGGCACCCTTGCATTTTAGTTACGTTGTATACAATATTTTGAGAAATAATTGGAAATATTCCAAATGCATGTTGTCATCATATTTTAATAGTATACAACAAAAAAAGGTGCCTGTACAACTTAGATGTAATACTTTCTGAGAAAAAAAGAAAACATGATCTGGACAGGATTAATGGCACCTGTCACTAATATTTGGTTGCACAATCCTTGGCAGTGATGACAGCCTCCAGACGTTTCTTGTAGGCAGCTATAAATTTCTCCCCTCTTCAAGTGAGATTTGTTCCAACTCATGAATGTTTCGAGGATTCCTTTTACCAGTGGCAGATTTCAGCTCTTTCCAAAGCGTCTTGATTGGATTGAGATCAGGACTCATTGTTGGCCATTTTAAAACAGTTCAATTGTTCCTTTTTAGCCATTCTTTTGGATGTATGTTTTTGGTCATTGTCCTGCTGGAGGCTCCACGACCTTCGACCAAGACCTAGCTTTCTGACACTAGGGAGCACATTTCGCTCCAAAATACCTTAGTCCTCAGACTTCATGATTACTTTAATATGTTTCAGGCCTCCAGTTCCTGAGGCAGCAAAATGAGCCCAACAATATTATAGAACCTCCACCATATTTAATTGTCCTAGGGTGTGTTTTTCCTTATAAGTTTCATTTCTTTGCCTGTAAATGTATCGCTGGTCTGCATTGCCAAATAGTTCGTTTGTTTTTATCTGTCCACAGAACATTTTCCCAGAAGAATTGTTTCTCAAGGTAGGTTTTGGCAAAGATGATGCATGCCTTTTTATGTCTGTCTTTGAGCAGTGGGGTCCTCCTTGGCCTTTGTCCATGAAGTCCTCCTTTGTTTAGTGTGCGGCGTATGGTACAGAATGAAATCACCACTTCAGATTGCTCCAGGTCAGCCTTAAACTCTTTGGATGTTGTACGTGGTGTTTTTCCAGCAGTTCACAGTAACCTTTAAAGACTTCTTGGCTTAATTTTCCTCTTACCGCCATATCCTGGGACATTCTTGACAGTTCCATGAACAGAAGACTTAATAATAATGCAAACTGTAGACACAGGAATCCTAAGGTCTTTGGAGATAATGGTTTCTTTGATGGTCTCGGGCAGCTCTCTTGTCTTCAGCATTGTGAAAGTGGAACAGAGAGTGAATGTGGCTATTTTAAATATTGGAACCATCATTCATTGGTTGATTCAAGTAATGTGAGTACTGACAATTGATCACTGGTACATCTGATTTTACTGCAGTGGGAATGTAGTTTTTCTGTTCAAACTAATTTTAATTTTTTATAAGGTTGCCAATAATCATGTCCTAGCTACTAGCATATCAAAGAGATAAATAATGTCCATTCATATATACCCTAAAAAGGAGAAAAAATTTATTTTTGTCGGACCGTTTGCCTTGAGAGGGAACTTTCCCTCTCTCGTAGCAAACCCTCCTGTTTTTCTTCAAATAAAAGAGTGCACTCACCCTTTTTTTCTTTTACCGAGGCAAAATTATGAAATCATCCTCAGTCATTCCGGGAGACTGAGGATGATTTCATAATTTTGCCTCGGTAAAAGAAAAAAAGGGTGAGTGCACTCTTTTATTTGAAGAAAAAAAGGAGGGTTTGCTACGAGAGAGGGAAAGCTCCCTCTCAAGGCAAACGTTCTGACAAAAATAAATTTTCTCTCCATTTTAGGGTATATATGAATGTACATTATTTATCTCTTTGATATGCTAGTAATTAGGTGAGGTAATCCACAGTTTAGAGTTTATATAATAATAATCATGTCCTGGCAAGGTCCCAGTTCTTATACAGTTTCTTACTATTTCCTTTTTTAATTGTTCTTGTTTTATTTGATTCTTTTGTATGTCAAATATGTGTGCATTTTTGACAGTCCAGAGCCATTTCACTGGGCACTTTTTTTTTTTTTAGCAGATATTTGACCTTAAGGGGTTGAATTGCAAGGGTGCCAATAATGTTGACCACAACTGTACCTGTACCCTTTGTCACCTCCCACTCAACTAGTTTCTAACTCAGTAGGGTCTATTCTTAGGATGCTCAATTTATTTATAAGTCACCTGTGTGGAACGGTATCAAAGGCTTTACTGAAATCTAAGTATACTACATCTAGGGCTCTCAGTCAGTTCAAATCTGTGGTTGCCCAGTCAGAGAAATTAATTAGATTTGTCTGACGATACCTGCCCCTAGTAAAACATGCTGCCTTGGATCCTGCAATCCATTGGACTTCAGAAACCTCACTATCCTTTGTTTTAGCAGCGTTTCCATTAATTTACTCACCACAGAGGTCAGACTAACCACCCTGTAGTTCTCAACCTCATACTTCCAATTTTGTGTAAAGGGACCACATGCACCTTTCTCCAGTCCTCTGGGACCACTCCAGACACTGAAAGAAGCATTGAAAGGGTCAGACAGTGGAGCCACTAAAACTTCCCCAAGTTCCTTCAGTACTCTGGAATGTATCCCATCCGGCCCCATTGCTTTGTCTAAATTTAGTTTAGCTAGGTCCTCACGAACACAGATATCTGAAAATCATTCCAGACCCCAACCACTACTGTTCCTATTTGTGGATGTGAAAACAGAGCAAAAGTATTTAAGCAATTCAGCTTTATCCTCATCGGCTTCTACATATTCTTCCCTTTCACCTTTTAAGTCTGACAACACCACTTTTGCGCTTCCTCCCCTCGCTAACACATCTGAAAAATGTCTTATCCTATCATTTTATTGCATTGGCTATTTCTTCTTCTTTTTGTATCTTTGCTTTCCTGACTACTTCCCTAGCTTCTCATAACTTTTTCCAAATATTGATGCTTGTCTTCCTCTCTCTGCGATCTCTTGTATTTTATGAAGGCCACCCTCTTTTTCTTTACCTTTTCAGCTACTACTTTCGAGAACCATAGTGATCTCCTTTTCCTTTTAGCTTTATTTACCTTTCTAACAGAAAGGTTTGTTGCCCTTAAAATATCCTCTTTCAATTTTGCCCATTGCTTTTCTACTTCCCCCAGGGATCTGTCCTTGGTCCGATTCTTTTTAACATCTTTGTTAGTGATATAGCGGAAGGGCTTTCAGGTAAGGTTTGCCTCTTTGAGGATGATACCAAAATCTGCAATAGAGTAGACACCCAGGAAGGGGTAGATAACATGAGGAGGGATCTAGCTAAGCTTGAAGAATGGTCTAGAATTTGGCAGCTGGGATTTAATGTTAAAAAATGTAGGGTCATGCATTTGGGCTGCAGCAATCCAAGGGAGCAATATAGTATAGGGGGTGAAGTACTTTTGTCCACTAAAGAAGAGCGGGACCTAGGCGTGGTTGTGTCTGATGATCTTAAAGTAGCTAAACAGGTAGAAAAGGCGATGGCAAAAGCTAGAAGGATGCTTGGATGCATACGAAGAGGAATGGCTAGCAGAAAAAGGGAGGTGATAATGCCTCTGTATAAGTCTTTGGTGCAACCTCATTTGGAGTATAGTGTGCAATTCTGGAGACCGCACCTTCAAAAGGATGTGAACAGGATGGAGTCGGTGCTGAGGGTGGCTACTAAAATGATTAGTGGTCTTCATTATAAAGCATATGAGGACAGACTGAAGGATCTTAATATGTACACCTTAGAGGAAAGGCGGGATAGAGGTGATATGATTGAGATGTTTAAATACCTCCGTGGCATAAATGTTCAGGGAGAGAGCCTCTTTCAGTTGAAAGCAAGTTCTGCTACGAGGGGACATGGGATGAGGGTGAAGGGAGATAGATTCAGGAGTGATATGCGGAAATATTTCTTTATGGAAAGAGTAGTGGATCCGTGGAATAGTCTCCCAGTGGAGGTGGTAGAGATGAGGACAGTAACTGAATTCAAAAAAGCATGGGACAAACACAGAGGATCTCTAAAGGTAAAAAGGGGACTGTTGTAGTTGTTATGGAAGGACAGACTAGATAGGCCATGTGGTCTTTTTCTGTCGTCATATTTCTATGTTTCTATGTTTAAATGTTTCTACTTCCCCCAGCTGTTGCCATCCTTGAAGTATTGTCCCAGCTTGGCAAATTTAGTTTTCCTAAATTCTAGGACCCTCAATTTTGAATGGACTTTATCTGCCTTAGTCCTAATACTGAACCACACTATCTGGTGATCACTAGATGCGAGATGATCTCCCACTATAACATCAGAAACACTTTTCCCCATTGGTAAGCACCAAGTCCAGTATGGCCTCTTCATGTGTGAGTTCTGTTGCCAATTGCTGGAATAATAATCCCTGTAGAGAATCCAGGATCTCCTTACTTCTAGATGACACCACATCAGGGATGCGCCAGTCAATATCTGGCAGGTTGAAATCACCCATTAGTAGTCGCCCTTTCTCCGGGAACAAGTAAGAAGTTAGTCTTCACATATGCGTGATGTCGGCGCTGATGGAGCCTGTGTGGAAGCTTTTCCCCAGCTTTCAAAGAAAACCTTTGGGAGATGCACCATGCATGTGTGGTCCCCTTCCCGCTCAAGGGTGCCATCTTGCCCCAGTCTTTGTTTTTCCGCGGAGCCCATCGGGTGTAGATCTGCTTTCCCCGGAAAAAGTGTTAGATCTTTTTCTTAATTTTTCTCTTAATTTCTTTCTCTGGTCACATACCGGTTCCTTTCCCCTCCCCTGAGCCTCGGTGTCACGTCTTCGGTTCTACCAGTTTTTTCTCTTTTTTTGAGTCTTCTTGACCGGTGCGTCTTTGTGCCCTTTTTTCCTCTGGCTAGGCCTAAGGTCTTCGACCTTGCTAGGGCCCTTTTTTCCCCCATAGCCTCCACCAATAGTTTTAAGCAGTGGTATCGGTGTGTTTATACCATGTCCCTCACTGATCCCCATGACTGCTGCCTCTGTTGCCTCGGGACAGACTACGACCCCTTGCATTATGACCTCTGTAAAAAGATGTCTTCCAAGGCCATCAAGAGTCTTGAGCAGCAGCAGGAAAAAATTTTTCCACAGATCTGGCTCTGCCCTGGAGTCACCAGTGACACTGCGCTGCAAGTCCCTCCTCAGAACTCTGGGGTAACCTTGATGCCTCTGGATATCGAGGCGCCGTCCTCAGAATAGAGCACCCCGGAGGTGGAACTCAAAAAGAAGAAACCCTCAAGGACCGTCTTGGCGGATGGGTCGGGGAAGGTGGGTAAGTCCCACTCCCAACACAGCAGTCCACACCGCAAGTCCGAGGGAATGGAGCAGGAGCAGCCGACCAAGGTGGTCTGAAAGAAATCATTGGTCTCTGGCGATCGGTCTCTGAATCCCAAGGCCATCTTAGTCGAGGGCTCTCCCTCATTGGACCTGGTGCCGGGCCCAAAATCCTTGGTGCCTGTGCCGAAGGTTGCAGAGCCATCTGGACTGGAGACCAGATTGATGGCCTTGGAGTGCAGCTTGTCTGCCTTCATGGCCCAGCAGCAGACTTTGTTGTCCGGTTCATTGGCCCAAACCACCAGGCCCTTGACCTTGTACGTCCCATTGGTCAAGCCGGTCCTCGAGCACTATCAGCCTCGAGATGTTCCTCGGCCTCTGTTCCGATCCCAATCCCGGTCCCGATCCTCGAGGCCAAGAGCCTCCCCAGCGAGTGCCCGTGGCTCAGACTACAGGATCTCTAAGGGACATGGCCCTCGGGCCTAGGATCCGACCTCATAGCCCAGATGGCCCTCGACATCTCCACTGACGCCACCGAATGTGTCTTTGGATTAGTCTCCCACAGAGACTCTGTGCCGGTCCCCACCCGAGGATATGGCTTTCCTTGAATTTGGCTGGACACAACGAAGGCACTGGCGTTTGACACAGAGTCTGAGGAGGACTCTTGCTCAGAGAAACTTGAGATCCTCCAGTATGAGGCCACTCCAAAGGAGACACTCACTGTGCCTGTCCCTCAAATCTTGGAATGGCTACTCCTCCGCACGTGAGGACACAATGTGCCGAGTCTGCCAGAGCCCCGGGTTCCAGAAGGCACAGCTACCACATAACTCCATGGTGGTAGAGTTGGCCATGCGTCAGCTCAAGAGCCAAGAGATGCACTCCTTGGTGCTCCAGGGAGGAAGGCCTGCTCTATGGATGCTTTGGGCAGAAAATGCTACCAGGGCTTGATGCTCATTGGCCGGATTCAGACATATCAGTTTTACATGGGCATGTACCTGTGAGACCTGGCAAAGGAACTCGCCAGGTTCTCAGCTGGTCTCTCCGAGGAACCCCTCCTGCAGTTCCGGACCCTGGCCTTAGCTGTCAGTGAGTATCCAAACTCATGACTTGTTCAGCCTAGGACTGCTTCAAGTCGGTGGCTAGAGTAGTGCCTCCAACCTGGAGCAATGAGTTCAGAACAAATTGGTTGATGTTCCTTGCTGGGGAGAGAATCTCTTCCAGACACATGACCGATAAGGCTGCAGAGCTGGAGACAGAATTTCTGACGAGGACCAGGCTCTCCAAGGAGACACCTACCCTTCCCTGATGGAAGCCCTCTGGTAAAAAGCCCCCTTATTCGAGGAAGGGCAAGGCTTACGGAAACTACTCTTAGTATCAGGCCTTCCAAGCTCCCCAACAGGATAAGTAGGCCAATGGACAAGGGCATCACCCTCATAAGCCCAAAACTCCCAAAACCCAGGCACTGGCTCCGGCCCAGCCAAGTGTGAGTTTTTGACTTCTTGGGCATAGCCTTTTCCCCCCCCTCCAGCAACCCACAGGGGGGGCATCTATTTTCTTTGCCCATAGGTGGCCATCCATCACCATTGACACCTGGGCACCGAGGGCTACCTCCTCCACCTGCTGCAGACGCCACCTCCATTCGTTCCAGGAGAGTCCCCCAGCACCCCCCTCCACCAGACCTTGCTATTGCAGGAACTCACAGGTCTTCTGGAGGACAGGGCAGTGGAAGCAGTGCCTCCACACCTTTGGAGCAAAGGGTTCTACTCCCAGTACTTCCTCATACCTAAAAGAACGGGGCGGGGTGGGGGGGGGCTAAGGCCCATCCTAGACCTGCAGGACCTAAACAGGTTCCTGGTGAGGGAGAAGTTCAAGATGCTCTCCTTTGGAACACTACTGCCATACCTCTAGCAGGGAGACTAGCTATGCTCCTTGGACTTAAAGAATGCATACACTCACATTCTCATCCATCCCAGCCAAGGCAGTACCTCAGGTTCATGGTGGGGGGCAGCCACTACCAGTACAGGGTACTACCCTTTGGCTTAGCTTCCACCCTCAGAGTTTTCACCTAGTAGCGGTCACAGTCCACCTTCGCCTCCAAGGGGCCTTCATCTTCCCCTGGATGATTGGCTTATAAGAGGGGGCTCGGTCACAGTGGTGCAGAAGACCACAGCCTGCACCATCCATGTCCTTCAGTACCTGGGGTTTATCATAAATCGCCCCAAATCCCTTCTCCCGACACAGTGTCTGGAGTTCATAGGGGCATGGCTGGACACAGTTCAGGCCAAAGTCGGCCGCCTCAGGGCGTTGGCCGCAGACATGCAGCATTGATGCTATGTGTCTTCTCGCCTTTTCCTCTGTGTCTGGTCCATGTTACCCTGGATATCCATCTTTATATGAGGTCAGCGCAGTGTGGTGCCTCCGCTCCCAGTGAACCCAGGCCACAAGCCGGCTGCGAGATAGGATGATGGTGATCTGCTGGCTGGCAGACCCCCACGGCTGGTGACAAGTGCCTCAGCATCTTCAGGCCAGGATGCCTTTTCTGGCCCCCACCCCCTAGAGAGTCCTCACCACAGATGCCTTCCTTCTGGGCTGGGGGCTTACTGCAAAGACCTCTGCACTCAGGGCAGTTGGTTGCAGGTGGAAAGCCAACAGCAGATCAACGTTCTAGAGCTTAGGGCCATATCCCTGGTTCTCCGAGCTTTCCGCCATCGTCTGCAGCACCAATCTGTGCTGATCCAAATGGTCAACCAGGTTGCAATGCTCTATGTCAACAAGCAGGGGAGCACAGGGTTGTACACCCTCTGCCGGGAGATAGTAACCCTCTGCTTGTATGTGAACTGCAGTGGGATGCGCCTGCGGGCGGTATATTTGCCGGGCCAGGACAATGCCCTGGCAAACAGGCTGAGCAGGGTCCTCCAGCCGCATGAGTGGCTGCTGGACCCCAGAGTGGCCTCTCAGCTCTTCCACTCTGGGGAACTCCATGGCTGGACCTCTTCACCAGCCTGGCCAATTCTCAGTTGCCCCACCTTTGCTACCAACAGCCACACCCATCCCGGGAAGCAGCAGACCCCTTCCTTATCCTGTTGATGGAGGGCCCTTTTTATGCCTTCCCTCCCACGATGCTGATAGCCAAGACTCTCTTCAAGGCTTAGCGGAAGGGGGCGTTGCTGATATTGGTAAGCTCTCGGTGACCCAGGCAAACATGGTTCCTTCGCATGTTCATAGCACCCCTGAGGAGCGACCCGAGACTACTTTCGCAGAAGGAGGGCTCCCTCCTACACCCCAATCTTGGATCTCTGGCGCTAACTGCTTGGCTGCTGAAAGGGTAGTCTTGGCTCCTTTCAACCTTTCAGCAGAGGTTGAGGTTTCCTTCTGGCCTCTTGCAAGACCTCCATGAGAGGGGCTTACGCTTTCAAATGGTACAGATTCTCTGTGTGGTGCATGGAGCGACAGGTTAACCTATTCTTGTGCTTGTGCTGCAGTATTTGCTTCACCTGTTTCAGGCAGGACTAGTAACATAGTAACATAGTAAATGATGGCAGATAAAGACCAGCATGGTCCATCTAGTCTGCCCATCATGATGGCAAGAGTAGGTGCACCTGCCGCTCCATGCAGGCCACCCCTCCCCACGTTTATGTTTATGTTTATTTAAAACTTGCTATACCGCTCAATACCGTGGGCACCTGAGCGGTTTACAAGGCGAGTTAATTAAAACAAGCACTTGGCTGCAGAAAAGAAAAGAACGCCATCAATTGTGAGAAAAGGAGAGGAGAAAAAGAAAAGAGAAACTGAGAGCAAAAGATAAAATAAACAGAAAGAGTAACAATGAACGAACACTATCAAGGGGGGAAGGGGAGGGGGGGACATACAGTACATGGGTGATTACAATAGAAAAGAGGGGAAGGAGGAAAGGCTAGGGAGGAGGATCAAACGCAAGGGAGAAAAGGTGAGTTTTTAGCTGGGCTTTGAATGATTGATAGGAATCTTCTGCACGGAGAGAGGGGGGGAGCGAATTCCAGAGGCTTGGGGCCAGGAAATAAAAAGCAGAGGAGAGGGTTTTTTCTAGGCGGGCATGTGCGGGGGAGGGAAGGACCATGCGGTTTATGTGTATGGAGCGGAGAAGACAATGGGAGGTATGGAAATGTATCTGATTCGCCAGGTAAAGAGGAGTGCCAGTATGGATTACTTTGTGTGCAAAGATTAAAAGTTTATATTGAATGCGGAAGAAGATGGGTAACCAGTGATGCTGATAGAGAAGGGGAGTAACGTGATCGAAGCGTGATGCATGGGACAGTAAACGGATAGCGGCATTTTGGACGCGTTGGAGGCGAGACAATTGGGACTTGGATAGGCCAGCGAAGGAGACATTGCAATAATCGAGGTGAGACAATACAAGGGTAAGCAAGAGGGTGATTAGGGCAGGAGTGGAGAGAAAAGGATGGACTGCTTTGAGTTGACGGAGGGAAAAGAAGGAGCGCTGAACAATTGAGGAAATGTGGTCTTTAAACGTGAGGGCAGAGTCAAGAACAACACCTAAATAGCGGAGTGACGAGACCAGGGGGATAGATTGTGAGGATAGAGAAGGGGCACAGGTAGGGGAAGGACTGCCAAAAGTGAACCAAATAGCAAAGGATTTTGCCGGGTTAACATGTAGAAAATTAGAAGAAAACCAGGACACCACGGCAGTAAGACAGAGGTTAAGAGGGGAAATATCGGGGGAAGAAGAGTCAGTGTGATGGAGGAGGATGATGTCATCTGCATAATAATATGCAGAGATGCTAAACTGTTGGACTAAAAGAGCAAGAGGGGCTAGGAAAATATTGAAGAGAAGTGGGGCAAGGACAGACCATTGGGGAACACCACAGGATTGGGGAGTAGGAGCAGAGGAGGAGGACGCAGAGACGACAGAGAAGGAACGACAGGATAGAAATGAGTGAAACCAGCGGAGAACCGCACCCGAAAGACCAGCTTCCCGAAGGTGGAAAAGAAGGGTGTGATGGTCCACCAAGTCAAAAGCCGCAGAGAGGTCAAGGGAGACAGCCAAAGTAATAAGACCGCGATCGTGAGCAATGTGAAGATCATTGAGAAGAGAGAGAAGAACGGATTCAGTGCTATGGCCAGGGCGGAAACCGGATTGGCGGGGGTGAAGAGTGAGAGAGAGTTCAAGATGAGAAGAAAGTTGAGAGAAGACCAGCTTCTCGAGGAGTTTCGACAGAAAGGATAGATTAGAAACAGGGCGCCAGTTAGAAAGAACGGAAGGGTAGGAAGAGTGAGATTTCAGGATAGGGCGGACTATTGCGTGCTTCCAGGTGGAGGGAAAAGAACCAGAGGATAAACTTGTGTTAAACAGAGAGAGGATATATGGGGATAGAGCTAGGGAGGGTTCTAGAAGCCATTGGGAGGGGATGGGGTCAGCCGAACAGGTAGTTTTACGGATGGTAGAAAAGGTCTTAATTAAAACTTCGGATGTGATGGGATCAAAAGAGGACCAGGAATGTGATAATGTAGGAATTAAGGATGGTGAAGCAGGGGGAGAGGGAAGGGGGGGCTCGGTGGGGGGAGAAAGAGGTGGGGGGCATTGGGGAAAAGCTTGGCGAAGAGTACTGACTTTGGAGACAAAGAAAGAGGCAAGAGAAGAGGAGTCCGGGGAGGAGGAAGTTACGTTGGGAGAGGGGGAAGATGCAGAATGAGAGGCTGTGAGAGAATGAAGGACAGAGTACAACTGACGAGATGAGTTCGAGGAAGAGGAAATGAGGTCAGCGTAATAATCACGCTTTGCCGCGTGAAGAAGAGTGCGATAGTGGCGGTGACAAGTATGGAAATCAGCGGAGGTGACAGGAGAGGGATGTTTCAGCCAAAGGCGTTCTGCGTGACGAAGGTGCTTGCGATATAAGATTAGACCATGGTGAAACCAAGGGTAGTGTGGAAGACGACGGCGAGAGTGATGAGAACGAAGAGGGGCGGCAAGGTCCAGGGCGGAGGAGAGTGATGAATGCAATTTATGAACTTGAGCGTCGAGAGGGAGAGCATCAAAGTCTGCCGGAAGTAAGGAGGCTGGGGAGGGAAGTTGAGAAAGGGTATTGACAGTAATTCGGCGAGAGAGCATGGAGGAGGAGTTGGTACTGGAGTTCAAGAAGGAGATAACGGGTGGAACAGAAACATCAAAAAGAAGACATACGTGGTCAGACCAGGGAAAAGGTGAAGAAGAGAGGGACAGGGGTGAAAAAGGGAAGGAGCTTGGAGCGATGAGGAGATCTAGGGTATGACCAGCAGTATGAGTAGGGAAGGAAACAAATTGACGAAGGGAGTGATCGGACAGGAAAGTAAGAAAGGAGAGATCTCTCGCTGAGGAGGGGGCATCAACATGAATGTTGAAATCGCCTAAAATTAGAAGACGAGGATAACGGAGTGAGACTTCAGAGATGGTAGTTAGCAGAGAGTCCCAGGAGGGAGGGGGAAGAGAGGGAGGGGCATAGATCAGAAGGAAATAATATGGGGAGGGGGAGGAATCCAGTCGTACAAGAAGGGACTCAGGGTAGAATGGTGCGGCTAAAGGGGGGAAGCTCAGATAGTGAAGCAGAGGAGCAGTAAATAACAGCAATTCCGCCGTCGCTTCTACCCCGACGCGAGGTAGACAAAAAAGAGTAGCCAGGCGGGAGACACCGGTTGAGGAAGGGCTCATCGCCCTCCTTCAGCCAGGTTTCAGTCAGAAAGAATATGTCCAAGCTGTGCAGCATGAATAAGGTCTGTTTAGGGGTGAACCCACCACTCCATGCAGGACATCCCTATTTGTTGAGAAATTAGATGGTTCAGTTTATTTTGATTTTATCCTGTTGCTGTAAAGGGATTCACTGTGTCTGTCCCATGCCATTTTGAATTCCGTCACCGTGTTTGCCCCCACCACTTCCATCGGGAGGGCATTCCAAGCATCCACCACCCTTTCTATGAAAAAGTATTTCCTGACATTGCCTTTCAATTTACCACTTTGCAGCTTCCTGTTATGCCCTCTAGTTTTACAGCTTTTCCGTCTTTTGGAAGAGGTTTGTTTGTTCATTATTTCCCTTTAAGTATTTAAAGGTCTGAATCATATCTCCCCTGTCCCTCCTCTCCTCCAAAGTGTACATGTTTAGGTCTTCAAGTCTCTTCTCATAAGGCTTCTGACGCAGGCTCCAAATCATTTTGGTTGCCTTCCTCTGAATAGTTTTCAGCCTTTTTACATCCTTTGCAAGATATGGTCTCCAAAACTGAACACAGTATTCCAATTGAGGCCTCACCAGTGAGTTGTACAGTGGCATAAGTACCTCTTCCTTTCTGCTGGTGATTCCTCTTTGTATGCAGCCCAACATCCTCCTGGCTTTTCCCACCGCCTTGTTGCACTGTTTTGCCACCTTGAGATCTTCAGAAATAACAGAGGTACACTAAAAATTTTTTTTTTTAAACTGCCTCTAATGTTTCGATTGATTTTTACGTTTTTTGGTGCGCTGAATCCAAATCTGGTAACCAATTTGCTCCATCACGTACAGATTTTTTGCTACATTGGGTTAGCAGTTTGAGGTGAACGTTTCAGATTGAGTGCGATCGAGATAAAAGTTTCTTGGATGAATTCTTTATACTAATTGTTTAGTAGTTATTCAAATAAGAATAAAGAAAATTGTAACAAGGCAGCACATAAGAATAGAGTAATGTCAACAAAACACACTGTGATGGTAGCAAAATTGCACTTAAAACAGCCACATACATGTGCACAAACATTGAGCATATAAGAGCGAGGTTAGACACAAAGCAAAGCAAAGAAATGTGCAAAAAATGTTGTACAGGTATGTATGTAAGAATAGAAAACGCAAACCGCACCATTGCAATACATGAAGACAAACACCCGATGGTGTGAAAATAAAATTCTAATAAATGAGATCCGACACTGTGGTAATAACTAGCAAATTTTTATTTCAAAGTTTAGTAAAAACACGATATTTGTCAACACAGTTTAGATTTTAAAGTCATTCTTGGGTCAATCAATCTCCTGGTGGGCCCGTTTCTTCTTCCCCCGAATGCTTCTCTTGGTGTGCTGCTTGGCGTATTTTTCATCTGGGGTTTCCCACAGCAGCAACCAGCAGAAATCAGCCATCATAGTGGTGTTCCATCTTCCTTGGTACCTTTTCTCTGCGTCCTTGATGTCCTGGTGAAACCTTTCACCTTGTTCTTCACTGTACGCCCCCAAGTTTTCGGGAAAGTAGTTCACATGGGAGTGCAAGAAATGGACTTTCAGGCTCATGTTACAGCCTTGTTCTTTGAAGGCATTGAGCATCCTGGCAACAATATCCTTATAGTTCTCATCCCGCCTGTTCCCCAAGAATTTGAGAACAACATCCTTGAAGGAATTCCAGGCTTCTTTTTCCTTCTCAGACATCGTTTCAGCGAATGCTCCATCTGAAATGAGTTTCCTTATATCAGGGCCAACAAACACTCCTTCCTTTAGCTTTGCTTCAGAAAGTCGGGGGAACTTTGAGCAAAGGTACCGAAAGCACTCACCATCTTTTGGAAGGGACTTGGTGAATTGCTTAATGAGACCCAACTTAATGTGGAGAGGTGGTAATAGAATTTTATCACGAGGTACCAAGCTCTCATGAACATTTTTCTCACCGGGTCTCAAATACTCCCGAATTGGCCAGTCTTTTTTCCCCCAGTGTAGGTCGCGGGCCCGGCTATCCCACAAGCAAAGGAAGCAGGGATATTTGGTGAAACCGGATTGCTGCCCTAATAGCATGGATAGAATTTTAAAGTCTCCACAAATCATCCACTTATGCTCATCATAACGAATCTTCTGAAGAATCAGGGCCAAATTCTCGTATTTTTCTTGGAGAATAACAGAGTGAGCAATAGGAACTGAAGCGAATGTGTTGCCATTATGAAGAAGAACACCTTTTATGCTGTCTTTTGACGAATCAATGAACAGCCGCCATTCAGCAGGATCATACTTGAGTTTAAACTTTTCCATCACTCCGTATATATCGTTGCAAAATACCAAATCTTCCTCTTTGCTGAAATACTTCAAAAATTGTGTCTTGCGGTTGCGGTACCAATAAAAAGTTGTTCCTGGTGACAATAGATTTTTCTGTTTAAGCCGAGAACCTAGCAGTTGGGCAGCATCTTTTGGGAGTCCTAAATCCCGGACTAAATCATTCAATTCAGCTTGAGAGAAAAGTTCAGGTTTCGGATTTGGTTCAGTTTCAAACTCGGAAGTACTGGACTCATCGGGAAAAGCCATCTGATGAGTCTCATCATGATCAGAACCATCCACACAAATATGATCCAAAGATTTTGGTGGTTCAGGCACAGGTACTTCGTTGCTATGAGGCATAGGCCTAATTGCTGAGGGAACGTTGGGGTAACTTATTACTTTCTTATTTTTTAAGTTGTATCCCTTCACAATGCAAGAGCAAAAATAGCAGTCACTGCTGTGGTCTCTTTGTTCACGCCACATCATAGGTTTTCCGAAACGAAATGCTTGTTTTTTACCTTTCATCCATAAGCGTAGATCTTCCTCACATGTCTTGTACACTTTGTGAGGAGCCCACGGTTTGTCTTGATCGCCTAACTTCAAACCAAAATAGGCGAAATATACTTTTTTAATAAATGCAGAAATGTTCCTCTGCCGCTTTTTCACGGTATATTCCCCACAAATAAAACAAAAACTGTCCGGAGAGTTGACGCAACCTCTGGCTCTGTGAGCCATCACAAATACACAGCACTGCAAACTACAACTGTAGTGAACCACTTCGGAATAAAGCTGGATTACGACTGAGCAAACAAAAGGTAATAATGAACTTGCAAGAAACTGAAATTTGACAGGAACGTTCATGTCGCAACCACCGTGTTTGAGCGAGCGAACGAGGCGAGGCGAACAGGAAAGAACATGCGCCAGCGCGAGTACTGGATTTAGCCCCCCGCCTCCCAATTGTCCTGTTAATGTATAAAATGAATACAAAACACTCTAAAATATCATGAGGGAGTGTTTCTAGTTAGTTAACCATTACAACCTCTATTTTGGGCCAAGAAAATAAACTGCATTCGGCTAAAAAGAAATTATGTGAACATTCCTTATATGGGTAAGAAATCTAATTTTGCAAGAAAACGTGACGTGATGGAACATTTTGGCTATTTTTCCTGGATTCAGCACCCCAAAATCTATAGGAATCAGTTGCAAAACTGGAGGCAGTTTTTGGTAGTGTACCTGTGTAATCGTACCAAGGTCTTTCTCCTGATCCGTGCACACCAACCTCTCGCCCCCTGTCGCATGCATTTCCCTTGGATTTCTGCTACCCAGGTGCATGACTCTGCACTTCTTCGCATTAAATCTTAATTGCCAAGCATTAGACCATTCTTCCAGCTTTTGTAGATCTTTCCTCATGTTAACCACTCCCTTGGGGGAGTCCACTCTGTTGCAAATTTTCATGTCATCTGCAAAAAGACAGACTTTTCCATTCAGTCCTTCAGCAATATCACTCACAAATACATTGAACAGTGCTGGGCCCAGGGCACCCCGCTAATCACCTTCCCTTCATCCGAGTGAGCTCCATTTAACATCACCCTCTGTCTGTCAGTCAACCAATTTCTGATCTAATTTACCATCTTAGGATCCATCCCCAAGCTACCGAGTTCATTGATAAGCCTCCTATGAGGAACAGTATCAAAGGCTTTGCTGAAATCCAGGTAGATGACATCCATCGCATGCCCCTGATCTAGCTCCCTGGTCACCCAGTCAAAGAACTCAGATTTGTTTGGCAAGATTGTCCTTCGGTAAAACCATGTTGCCTCGGGGCTTGCAACCTGTTGGTTTTGAGAAAGTTCGCTATTCGCTCTTTCAGGAGCGCCTCCATGACTTTTCCCGTCACCGAGGTAAGGCTCATGGACCTGTAGTCTGATACTTCTTCCCTGTCGCCACTTTTGTGTAGAAGTACGACATCAGACATTCTCTAGTCCTGAGGAACCTCTCCTGTTTCCAAGGATCTGTTGAAAACATCCTTTAACGGCCCTGCAAAAACCTCTCTGAGCTCTTTCAGTATCCTGGGATGTATCCCATCCGGTCCCGTGGCCTTTTCCACTTTCAGTTTTGCAAGTTGTTCTAACACCTCATCGTCTGTGAATGGTGTGGTAACTACTTCATTCCCATTTTTGTATTTGGGAGTCACAGCTGGTCCTTCTCCAGGACTTTCTTTAGTAAAAACAGAGCAGAAGTATTCCTTTAGCAATTTCGCTTTTTCAATGTCATTTTCCACGAGTCCGTTCGCAGCACTTCTGAGTCCTGCAATTCCACCTCTGATTTTCTTCCTTTCCCGAATATACCTGAAGAAGGTTTTGTCACCACACTTCACATCTTTAGCCATCTTTTCCTCTGCCTTTGATTTTGCTATCCTTATTTCTCTCTTTGTCTCTTTGAGTTTGATCCTGTATTCATTTCTGTGTTCCTCTGTTTGCGAGCTTTTGAATTTTGCGAAAGCTGTGTTTTTTGCCTTTATTTGAGCAGCCACTTCTTTGGAAAACCAAATAGGTTTTCTTCTCCTCTTGTTTTTGTTTACTTTTGTTGCATATTTATCTGTTGCCCCTTTTATTGCCACCTTTAGGTTGTTGTTGTTGTTGTTAAGTGCCGTCGAGTCGGAGTCGATTCATGGCGACCCTCTGGATAGCTATCCTAAATTGTGTTCGGTCTTCAGTCAGGCGGCTTATTGTTTAGCTCATTGCAATTCCACTTCCTTATCTCCTTCCAACCTGTCAGCTCTTCCTTTAGGTACTCGGCCATTTTATTGAAGTCGGTGTTTTTGAAGTTTAGGACTTTGAGCTTGCTATGTTTGGCCTGTACCATGGCTTTTATCTCAAAGCAAACCGTGTGATGATTGCTGCTGCTCACAGGGGCACTCACGCATACATTCGACACGCTATCACCGTTGGTGAACACTAAATCCAGTGTTGAGCTTTCCCTGGTTGGTTCCATCACCATTTGTCTAAGTAACTCATCTTGGAGAGCATCCATGATTTTTTTACTTCTTTCCGGATTTGCAGAAGGAGTAATCCAATCCACATCGGGCAGATTAAAGTCACCCAATATGATCGTTTCCCCCTTTGTGGCTTTCTTGGCAATATCTATAATCAATTCGTTATATATCTCTTCAATTTGTGTCGGAGGTCTGTAGACTACAGCAGTATGGATGACAGTGCCATCTCCTCTTTCCAACACAATCCAGAGCGCTGCATCTTTTCCCCATGCCCCATGCATTTCAGTAGCTTTAATATTGCTTTTGACATACAAGGCGGCTACTCCTCCTCTTCCATTTTCTCTGTCTCTTCTGAATAGATTATAGCCAAGTATGGCTATATCCCAATCATGCGATTCATTAAACCATGTTTCTGTAATGGCCACAATGTCCAAATCCATTTCCACCATTAGGGCTTCTAGGTCTGGAACTTTGTTGGCTAAGCTTCGAGCATTTGTGCTCATTGTTTTCCAGCATTTAACTGGCTTGCGTGTATTTAGCATTGATTTTGTTCTGTCTACATCTTCCCACTTGTTTTTGATGTGTGGTTTAAGTGTGTGGCTGTTTCTGATTTTAATCTGCTTTTGCAGGGGGTGACGTCCAGAGCTTGACCTTCCACATCCGTCACCCCCTTGTTCTAGTTTAAATGCATAGCCACAAATTGCTTGTATTTTTCTCTTAGGATTCTTTTCCCTACGACAGAGAGATGTAGTCCATCAGCACAGTATAGTCTCTTGTTGGTCCATCTGTTTCCCCAGTTACCAATAAATCTGAATCCTTCTTGTTTGCACCAGGTCTGGAGCCATGTATTAAAGCTGTTAATGCGATGCAGCCTTTTTGCCCCCTTACCAAGCACAGGTAGAACCTCTGAGAATGCAACAGTGTTAACAATGGGCTTGAGTTTCTCTCCCAGAGATTGGAAGTTCTTTTGGACTGTAGAGGCACTGTTTCTAGCCAGGTCATTTGTGCCCAAGTTGATAATCCCATCAAGCTTGGAGTGTTCACTTTCTGCGCTAAGTACTTCAACAACGTGGTTTGTATTTCTGCTGGCTGAAGAGCCTGGGAGGCACTTGACTATCTTCTCTCCTTTGAACTGTTTTCCCAAATTGGTGCCACTGATGATGGAATCACCAAGTAGTAGTAGTTTGCTGTTTGGTGAGGTTTTCTTCATATTTGGTCCTTTAGCAGGAGATTGGGCATTGTCTGTCTCATTTAAGGGCCCTTCAGTTTCTTTGGATTGGGCATCCTCATTCGCCAAGGCAGAGAAGGCATTATGCAGGGATATCTTTTGATGCATAGGATGTCTGTGCGTTACAGGTCGCAATCTACCAGAACCCACTGTGATCCCCTTGTCCCTGGGATGTTTGATGCTTTGTGGGAGCAGTGATGGATATTCAGTTTTTATCCTAGAAGAGGTGCGCTTCATTGCAGCCAGTTCCTCCCTGAGTAGGGTCACCTCTTTATGCATGGCAGCTAGGTCTTCCCTTAGTAGAGTCAGTTCTTTATGCATGGTAGCTGACCTGAGGACATAGGACAAGCTCTGAGGTTCCATATGATTTGTCTTTGAATGAAAGTATTGCAGTTATTGCACCGAATACACGACATACTGAATAAGCAGTCCTAGAAGGAGAAGAGGAAGAAGAAGGAAGGAGGAAGAAGATGTGGGCTCTAACCAAAGTTAAAAGGGTAGATGGCAACGTATGCGAGTACTATATAGGCAATTTAGCCCCTGGGGTGGGTGGAGCGAGGGGTAGGGTGGGCGGGAACCTAAGTGTCTCTGGCCAGTAGGCTGTTCCTGAACTGGGGACACCCACAGATATCTGCTCCAAGACTACCCAGAAAAGGAGACAGTCAATCAGGTTATCCCCAAGCTTAATTTATAACCACAGTTAAACTTTATATTAGCAATTCCCACAAAACAGACACTTAGACTCTATATTGGTAACTAGAAAGCATCAGAGATAAGAAAAAGAAAATTAGAGTCTTAGCTTTGTGAAATATCCACAGCTCCTGCAGTCAGCCTCAGAGACCCGTAGGTGTGGCCACTGGCCAGGTGTAAGATGGGCTCAAATTAGCCCCTGCCTGAGAGCAGAAACTGAGAGCAAAATCTTTCACCTCCCTCTCCCAGAAAGAGCAAGCCTTCTCCAACAGATTTAAACCTTTGTTATCTGGATACTCAGGTTCCAGTAGGCTGAATATCCCCAAGCTTAATTTATAACCACAGTTAAACTTTTTATTAACAATTCCCACAAAACAGACAGTTAGACTCTATATTGGTAACTAGAAAGCATCAGAGATAAGAAAAAGAAAATTAGAGTCTTAGCTTTGTGAAATATCCACAGCTCCTGCAGCCAGCCTCAGAGACCCGTAGGTGTGGCCTGAAGTCCAACTCTGTCAGGATTCACTTGAATTTTCTTGCGGCGCACAACCACCTCATCAAGGACAAGACTCTCTATCCAGCCCCCCATAACCCATTTCTTGAGGGGCCTCCCGTTATCTAAATCCCAGTCTGCCCACCAGCAGCAGTGAGACCTCAATGTGGTGCTCATGGCTCACTGGCCTGCCGTTTGAGCCCCTGGCTACCTGCCACCTGTGCTACCTTTCATGGAAGGTTGTTTTCCTGGTGACACTTGTGTCCGCTTGCAGGGTCTGTGAACTTCAGGCTTTGTTGTGAATCCACCTTACACGAGGTTCTATAAGAAGAAGGTCGTGCTCTGCACACACCCTTCCCAAGGTGATGTCTCCATTCCACCTTCTTTCTGCTGCCTCATGCATGCAAGGTGGAGGCCATTCTCCATAACCTTGGCTGTACGAGGACCCTGCCCTTTTACCTCCAATGTACTCAGGACCATCGCAATGCCTCACAACCTTTCTTCTCCTATGACCCCAGCCAGCTGGGGAAGGCGGTGACCAAGCATACTCTGTCTACTTGGGTGGTGGACTGCATTGCCCTCGCCTACGAGCAGGCTGGGCTCTTGCTGGAGTGCCGGATCATGGCATACAGCGTCAGGGCCATGACGGTCTCTGGCAAATCTGCTTTCCGTCCCTGTGATGGAAATTTATTTATTTATTTTTATTTATTTATTTAGTATACATTTGTATACCGCTACTTCCAGCGATCAGCAGCGGTTTGATTACAGATTGGAAATTGTCAAATCATGACAGGAAATTTTTGAGGTATAAACACATTGATTAGACAGGAAAGCACAGCACACAGAGAACTATTTTACAGGGAACATGGGCTATGGAGGGTTAAGTGGCTTGCCCAAGACCACAAGGAGCACCTGTGGGACTAGA
This sequence comes from Ichthyophis bannanicus, assembly GCA_033557465.1. Classification (NCBI taxonomy): domain Eukaryota; kingdom Metazoa; phylum Chordata; class Amphibia; order Gymnophiona; family Ichthyophiidae; genus Ichthyophis; species Ichthyophis bannanicus. The sequence goes on along the minus strand of CM066036.1, from coordinate 863,923,668 downwards.
AACCCCAGTCCTTCCGGCCCAAGATTGCTGTCCTCTAGTGGGATTTGAACCCCCGACCTTCCGGCCTGAAGTACCTTGCCCCAACCACTAGGCCCCTCCTCCACTGCCAGGCTGCCACCTGGTCCTCTGCCAGGAAATCTGCCAGGCTGCCACCTGGTCCTCTGACTATACCTTTACAGCTGACTACTGCCTGGAGAGGGAGTCCCAACGGGACAGTGCCTTCGGCCACGCCATACTCAGTTATCTGTTCGGAGTGTAGGCTACTCCTGCCCTCCAACCTTTCTGTGTTCAGGCTACCAGAGTGCTGGTTCCTCACTGGACATGTGGGTCACTTGAGAGTCTGTTGGCTTAGGACGCCGTTGTTGCTGCTCATGGCTCACCTTTTTCTGGTCACCAGTGGCATTTTACAGGTTTTCCCTAGGTACAGGCTACTGAGTCTCATATGTGAGGACTGACTTCCTGCTTGTTCCCGGAGAAAGCGTAGTTACTCACCTGTAACAGGTGTTCTCCGGAGACAGCAGTAAACAGTCCTCACAACCCTCCCTCCTCCCCGTGGAGTTGCTTCTTTGTCAGTTTTTGCCGTCTTTAGTTATGCCATTTGACTGAGGCAAGATGGCATCCTTCGGTGTGAAGGGGACCCTGCACGCATGGTGCATCTCCCAAAGGCTTCCTTTGAAGGCTGGGGAGAAGTTTTCGCGCGGGCTCCGTCGGCGCTGATGTCACCCATATGTGAGGACTGATTCCTGCTGTCCCCAGAGAACACCTGTTACAGATGAGTAACTACACTTTCATGGCAGTACTGCGAATCTTTTCTATTAAATGTCTGTCCACTTTTTTTTGCCTGTGAAGGAGATTTGCATATCACAAGTCAATAAGAAAAACCCCCCAAAACAAAACATAAGATATGCCATACTGGGTCAGACCAAGGGTCCATCAAGCCCAGTATCCTGTTTCCAAGAATGGTCAGTCCAGGTCACAACTGCCTGTCAGCTTCCCTAAAGGTATACGGATTCCATGCTGCTTATCCCTGTTCCTCAGTAATAATGGTTTATGGACTCTTCCTCCAGAAGCTCTCCAAACTTCTTTTAAATGTAGCTACATTAACAGCTTTTACTACATTCTTGGGTAATGAATTCCAGAGTTTGATTATGTGTTGAATGAAAAAATATTTTTCTCTGATTAGTCTTAAATATGCTACATTGTAGCTTCTTTGCCTGTCCCCTAGTCTTTCTACTTTGTAATGGCGTAAACAACTGATCTACATTTACCCATTCCACTCCATTCATTAATTTATAGACCTCTCTCATATCTCCCCTTAGCCATCACTTTTCCAACTTGAAGACCCCTAACTTTTAAGCCTTTTCTCTTAGGGGTATCCTTCCAACCCCTTTACCATTTTGGTGTCTCTTTTCCATATCTTTTCTAATTCCGCTATATCCTTTTTAAGATATGGCGACCAGAACTGCACACAGTATTCAAGATGTGGTCACACCATGGAGCAATACAGCGGCATCATAAAACCCTTCATTTTATTCTTCATTCCTTTCTTTATTATTCCTAACATTTTATTTTCTTTCTTGGCTGCTGCTGCACACTAGGCAGAGGATTTCAAATGTATTATCCACAATGATGCCTAGGTCCTTTTCCCGGGTAGTGATTCCTAATGTGGAATCTTGCATCATGTTCTTCCTTAAGTGCATAACTTCACACTTGTCCATATTAAATTTCAATTGCCATTTGGATGCCCAGTTTCCCAATTTATCAAGGTACTTTTTCAGTTTTTACAATCCTCTTATGTTTAACAACTTTGAATAATTTTCTGTCTTCTGCAGATTTGATCACCTCACTTGTTGTTACCATTTAGAGCTCCTTTATAAATATGTTATAAAGCAGTGGGCCTGCACAGATCGCTGGGGTACTCTACTATTCACCTTTCTCCTTTGAGAAAATTGGCCATTTAGCCCTACTGTCTGTTTTCTTTTAACCAGCTCATTATACACAGTGGTACATTGCCTCCTATCCCATGACCTTTAAATTTCTCCAAGAATTCCTCATGAGCGGCTTTGTCAAAGGCTTTCTGAAAATCCAAATACATTACATTAACTGACTCACCTTTATCTCTACCTGTTTATTCACACCTTCTAAAAAATGAGATTAGTAAGACAAAACATTTCTTGGCTAAATCCATGTTGGCTTTCTGCCATTGTTTTGTAATGGTTTCTACCATTTTGCCTGGTACTGAGATCAGGCCGATTGGTCTATAACTTCCCAGATCACCCCTGGAATCCTTGTTAAAAAATTGGCATTACATTGGCCACTCTCCAGTCTTTGGGTACTATAGATGATTTTAATAATAGGTCACAGATTACTAATAGTAGTTCTGCAATCTCATATTTCAGTTTTTAGCACCATATCCAATCCAGGTGATTTGCTGCTCTTTAGTTTATGAATTATCTGTATGACATCTTCCTGATTTATCAATTTGTTTCAATTCCTCTGATACATCACATTTAAATTTTATTTCTAGCATGGGTAAGTTTCCTACATTATCTTCAGTAAAGACTGAAGCAAAGAATTCATTGTCTGTCCACTTTGGCCTTGTTCTCTCTCAGTGCATCTTTTACCCCTCCATCATCTAATGGTTCAACTGACTCCCTCACAGGTGTTTTGCTATGAATGTAGTTGAAAGAGTTATGTGATTTTTCTTCTATGGCAAGCTGCTTTTCAAATTTTCTCTTTGCCTACTTTATCAGTGCCTTGCATATAACTTGCCAGCACTTAAGTTGTTTCCTGTTTTCATCTTCTGGCTCTTTTTTTCCATTTTTTGGAAGATTCTTTCTTAACTATAACAGCCTCTCTGTCCTCACCTTTAAACTATGCTGGCTGTTGTTGTCCAGCCTTTCACCTTTTTTAAAGCATGGAATACATCTGTTCTGGGCTTCCAAGATAGTATTTTTAAATAACGCCCAGGCCTGTTGTAAACTCTTAACCTTTGTAGTTGCTCCTTTAGTTTTTTCTTAACCATTTTCCTCATTTTATCATAGTCTCCTTTTTGAGATTTAAATGCTAACGCAGTGAATTTCCTTGCTTTCCTCCCTCCATTTATTAAATAAAGTATGATCATGTTATGATAGCTATTGCCAAGCGACCCCAAAACAGTTACTTCTCATACTAGATCCTGTATTCTACTGAGGACTAGGTCTAAAATAGCTTTGCCTTGTGTCTGTTCCTGAATCAGCTGCTCCATGAAGCAGTCATTTCATCTAGAAACTTTTATCTCCCTAACACGTCCTGATGTGACATTGACCCAGTCAGTACTGGGATAATTGAAATCTCCCATTATTACTGTGTTGTAACAAACTTTGCTAGTTTCCCTAATTTCTATAAGCATTTTATCATCTGTGTGTTCATTCTGTCTAGATGGATGGTAGTACACCCTCACTGCCATTCCCTTCCCCTTTTTGACATGGAATTTCTATCCATAGAGATTCTACAGTGCATTTTGTTTCCTGCAAAATCTTTATACTGTTTGTCTCTATACCACTTTATCGTATAGAGCTACCCCTCTACCAATGTGATCTACCCTATCATTATGATAGTTTGTAGACTGGTATTACGGTGTCCCATTGGTTATCTTCTTTCCACCAGGTCTCTGAGATGCCGCTTCTATATTTTAACACACTCCTCTTATTTTTGTAGACCTCTAGAATTTGCATGCAGGCATTTGAAAGTTTTTTTTTTTTTTTGCTAATATTAACAGTTTGGCTATTTAATGACAGTGTTAATTTGGAATCTTTCAATTCTGTCTGTTTTTTACTGAAAGGTACCCGGGTTACTTTTACCTTTATTGAAACTTATCTTTCAAGATGCCCTGACTTCTCTGTTTTGCTAGTATCCATCAAGGATACATCATTCCGAACCTTGCACTTTTGGGAGAGACTCAGCTTTCCCCCATTATCTAGTTTAAAGGTTGCTCTATCTCCTTTTTAAAGGTTAATGTCAGCAGCCTGGTTTCACTCCAGTTAAGGTGGAGCCCCATTCTTCAGGAAAAGCCCCCCCCTGAACTTTGCCCAGTTACTAACAAATCCAAAACCCTCTTCCTTGTTTCATCGCCGCATCCACACATTGAGTCTCCAGAGCTCTGTCTGTCTCTTGGGTGCTGTGCGTGGAACGGGGAGAATTTCTGAGAGCACTACTCTGGAAGTTTTTGATTTCAGCTTTCTACCTAAAAGCCTAAATTTGACTTGCAGAACCTCCCTCCCACATTTTCCTATGTCATTGGTATGAATACGTACCAAGACAGCTGTCTCCGTCTATCTGCATATGCCTTATAATGAAGCCCACTTATCATTTTGGTAGCCACGTTCTGTGCCAACTCCAAATATATCCTGTTTATATCCCTTTGAAAGTGTGGTCTCCAGAACTGCACACAATACTCCAAATGTGGTCTCACCAAAGACACATACAGAGGCACTGTTATCTCCTCCTTCCTGCTGACCATTCCTCTCCCTATGCACACAAACATCATTCTGGCTTTCACTATCGCCTTCTCTACCTCTTCTTCTCCACCTCCATTGGCTGCCCGTTTCCTTCCGCACCCAGTTTAAACTGCTCACCCTTGTCCACAGGGCACTTCATACTAACACCCCACAATATTTGGCAGATCTTATCCACTTTCACACACCCATACATACACTTCATTTCACCTTAACCGCCTTACACTTCCCCCCCCCTCCCGTGCCCATCTCCAGTCCACCCGCTCCTCAGCTTTCTTTTTCGCAGGCCCTGCCCTCTGGAACTCCCTCCCCACTTCCCTTCGTTTAGAACCCCATCATACCAACTTTAAACGTGACCTAAAGACCCACCTTCTTTCCTTGGCCTTTAATCTTCCCTCCCCTCTCATGTGAGTCTCTCCTTCTATGTTTACTGTCCTATTTTCCTCTTTTCTCCCCTATTCTGTCAAGGATTGTAAATGTTTTTTCCATTTTCCTGGCCTTGTGCCTCTCCTTTTTTTTTTAAATTTATTGTATTGTAAACCGCTCTGATTACCACAGAAGGGCGGTCTATCAAGCGAAATAAACATAAACATACCTGTTTAACCATCTTAAGACCATCAGAATAGAGATATTTATAAAACTAACCTCTTCAACTACTGAAGTTTTAAGCAGTAATTTTCATAGTAGGGGTGTACAGAGGCAAGAAAAGTTAGGCTAGTTGTCGTTCCCCCCCCCATGAATTTTGTTCAATTTTAAGGTGTGATCCTTTGCTAGTAGCAGATGTAATGTGGGTATTTTGTTTGTTTCATTAGATGGTTGATACTTTTTTATTCATTTAAGCAAAAAGCAGTATACTACAGGTTTAAATATCGTTAGAATAAGATATTGGGAAAGAGCATTAAGCATCAGTGTTGAACCAACATCTCTGAAGCTTTTGTAAAATGAATAAAGTTAAGTTTTATAGTTAAACCTGCTGTGTGTTAAGTATTCATGCTATCCCTATGCATTCTATTTTATTTGTGTTATCAGATCTGTTGAGAGCCAGCTTGAGGGTCAGAGTGCTCCTCCAGACTCATTGTGGCGACGATACAGTGAATTTGAATTACTGAGAAACTACTTACTAGTTACCTACCCATATGTTGTCGTTCCACCTTTACCAGAAAAAAGGGTGAGGAAATTGACATCTGAGCACATTCTGTTTCATAATATTTCAATCAAGGAAAACTTTTCATTTACATATTCTATAATTCTGTTTCTCAGGCAGAGTTTGTCTGGCATAAGTTGTCAGCCGATAACATGGATCCAGACTTTGTGGAAAGACGGCGGATTGGTTTGGAAAACTTCCTTTTACGTGTGGCTTCTCATCCCATCCTCTGCCATGACAAAATCTTGTATTTATTTCTAACACAGGTAGGTATAGGGCCCCCTTTGTGTGTGTGTGTGTGTGTGTGTGTGTGTGTGTGTGTGTGTGTTTTTATATTCACTGGTTATAATGGAGTTGAATTTTGTAAGTCGAAGATAACATGAACAGATAACATTCAGAGTTAACCTTAAGGTGGTGATTAATACGTGCATGTATATGTACAAACACACACACGTTAGTTTTTTGCTTCTGGCTCTCTACATGCCCTTCCCATGATGATGGCATAAGTCAGGGGTTCCCCACACCTCTGCTGGGAGACCCCTAGCCAGTCAGATTTTTAGGATATCTGCAATGAATATTAATACGAAAAGTTTTCAATCCTTGCCTCCGGTAATAGTAAATGTTATAAAAAATACAGTACTTAAAGATCAAGGTCATATCTTTGTTTCATAGAACTTATATATGAGAAAAAAGGGAACACCTAAATAAATGAATGTTTCCATTCAGCATATAAAATTCAGTGGTATTGCTATATACTAATAAACTCTGTTGAAAGTTTATAGATCACATTGTGCATATATAAGCTAGGAATATACTTTGAGAGAACATTATATTCTTGACTCTAAAGTTTGATGTAAACTATAGAGGAGTGTTTAATGGTAACATTTTTGTAACTTCCTTCTGTTATATACAGTAGTTTTGATTTCTTTTTGGGAACTATACCTGTGGTGCTAATCTGGCAGGCTGCAATGATACTACTTAACTAAGATGAAATTAGACTTACCTGCTAATTATTGTTCCTTGAGGAACTCCAGTCCAGTCCCGACCACTGGGTAGTGTACCTCCTCCAGCAGCTTGGAGACTGAGAACGTCATCTTTTGATGACAGCAGTATAAATACCGAAGGGACCGCCCACAAGCTCCAGTAACCTATTGACAAAGCAAACTGACAGGAGCAACAAATAAGTGGTTAAAACATAACCCAATCCATTCGACAACTTCAAACTTGCCTTAAAATCGAACTTACCCCACAGTGGAGAAGAAATTTCCCCTCCCCTAAAAAACAGAGACTTACCTGTAGCCCCTCTGGATGACGGCATGCATGTATCACTGAGCCAGAAGCCAACCATCCTGTGGTCCGCTTTCAGGCCAGACTCCGCTCCACATTTTCGGACCCTCGGGCTATTTCCTTAGACCAGGAAAAACCCACTTCAGGCCTTCTACAGACAAACGGCACGCAGGGAGGGAACAGGGACTGGACTGGAGTTGCTCAAGGAACAACAACTAGCAGGTAAGTCTAATTCATCTTCCTTATCCGTTCCTCCAGTCCAGTCCCGACCTCTGGGATGTAACAGAGCAGTTAAATCAAATGGGAGGGCTTGCCAAAAACGACCTTAAGCACCACTTATCCAAGCCCCAGCAACTCCTGCCCGCTGGGCGACCAGGCTGTAACGCTTAGCAATGGTACGGAGCAAGGAGCAGGTTGTCACCCTACAATTTTATACTGGCAGCACCAGGCTGTACTCCTCCATCGAAGCCGCATGAGCCCCCGTGGAAGGAACATACATCCCGTCGGCCCTGGTCTACTCCTCTGGAATTTGTTACCGGAGGATGTAGTAAAAGCTGTTAGTGTAGCTGAGTTTAAAAAAGGTTTGGACAAGTTCCTGGAGAAAAGGTCCATAAACCATTATTAAAAGGGACCCAGGATATCACTGCTTGACCCAATACAAGCATTGAGGAACCTGTGCCTTTTGGTGAAACTGCTAGGTATTTATGATCTAGATTGGCCGCTGTTGGAAACAGAATACTGGGCTTGATGGACTTTGGTCTGACCCAGTATGGCATATCTTATGTTCTTATGTTTAATGTATGCAACGCAATAGTTTCTCTGACCTAATTAGAAATAGCGGCCTTAGCCACCATCTTCCACCCTGCACGGCCCTCCAAATAGCCCGAATGAGCGTTCTGACTAGCCGCGAACCACTGTCCACTTCAAAGTACACCTCCGGACGCATCGGACATCCAAGAGGCGCAGCTGTGGTCTGGCGGAGCCAAACTTTACGCCCACAAGGACCGGCAGGGGGACGGACTGTTACGAGAGAAAATCAAACTATCTTGACCAAAAAGGACTGCTCCAAACCCAGGCCCACATTCTTATCTGCAAGGAAGAAAATGGCACCTGACAAAAGTGGGCTAGAAGCTCCAAAAAAGAAAACTGCTCGTAGAGCCGACAGCTACTAGAAGCCCCCAACCTGAGGGTTAAGTCCTTCTGCAACACTGGCTACAAGAGCTAAAAAAGGGCTCCCTCACCAGAACATCTAATACCAAATTGATAACCCACAGTAGTACCACTGAGCTCCACTAGAAACTTCTGATGTCTGGGTGCGTCCCCAGCGCTATCCCCTGGACCCTTCTGTGATAGCCAGACAACACCACGAACTGCACCAACCAGGTACCAGCCACCAGACCCTCAACGAAAACCAGCCTGCCAGAACACTGTGGTGCCCACAGTAAAGGCCAGGATGGCCAAGCTTGCCTAACTACACCACACCTCGAAGATGCACCAGGCCTGGACATAGGCAACAGAGGAAGAGCTTTCCCTTGCCTTCCGCAAGGTTGAAATCACCGAGGCCAAGGAGCCATTCCTCTTCCATCGTGTGCTCTTAAAAGCCATGTTTTTAAGTGAGAAACTATCTACCTGTGGCCTGCGCCCTGGCCCCCCCAACAGTCGTTCCTCTTGAGCCAGAAGATGCCATGGAAGATCTGCCAGAGGTCGCCCGAGGTCGGCAAGCCACAGTTGTCTTGGCCAATCTGGAGCGAACAAAATTACCAGGCTCTGATGAGCTCTGATCGTCCGTACGATCCGGCCTATTGGCGCGCACCACGGGAACCCAGAGAAGTTCTCTCGCGGACCACTTTGGTTACAGACATCCGATCGCCTTGCCAGCTAAAGAAATGACTCCCTTTGCGGTCCCGAATGTTGCCAACAGGTCCTTGACCGGAGTGCCCCAGTGGCGCACTACAGGGGAGAATACCTCCTGGCTAAGCACCCCGACCCCTTAGGTCATTCGCACTTGACCCAGAAAGTCCGCTGTCCCATCGACTACTGCCAAGAGTGCCGCCGACCATGCTTGGGGATGACCTTCGGCCTGTGTCTCCCTGGCAGTTGAAGCAGGCTACCATGCTCGCAGTGGCCGAAAGGACTCTTACTGCCTTCCCCTGCAACCAGGGCTGGAAGTTCCAGAGCGTCAGGGCCACTGCCTGCAGCTCCAGCCTGTTGATCAAACAAGCAGTCCGCTGCATAGTCCATAGCCCCTGGGCAAGGTTTCCTCCATTATGGACTCCCCCATCAGACAGACTGGCGTTGGTCATTCACGGAATCCACTGCTGCGACTCGAGGGGCATATCACCACCTAGATTGCCTTGGTAAAGCCCCCTTGGAGAGTTCATCTTGGCTGCCAGCAGATAGAGGAGCGTCCAGAACAAGGGATGTGTCTGGTGTGCCTTTGCTCACGATACAATTCCGAGAGTGGCTGCCACGGTTCTTAGGGCCTGCATGCAATGCCAGGACGTCCGATCCGTCCTGCTCAGAAACTGACGCCCCAGTTTGCGACGCCCCCGTACTCACTGATCTGGCAGGAAGACTCCCCACGCACTCAAGTCAAATCGCGCAACCCAGCACTAGAGGTTCTGAGCTGGGACCAAAATGACTCTTGGCCACGATAACCACCCAGTCTAGGTTTGAAGGAACTGTACCCCCCAGATCATGGCCTGATTGCTTTCAACCCTTGACTGTTCTTGAAACAGCCAGCCGTCGCAGTACTAGCACCATGACCTTGGTGAATGTATGAGGAGCCGTGGCAAAACCGAACAGTAACTCCTGAAATTGAAAGAGCCCCATCAACACTGCGAACCGAAAGAACTGCCTGGTGTTCAGGATGGATAGGGATGGACAGATATGCCCCCGTAAGACCTAGAGACGTGCCAACTCTCCACTGCTCACTGCTACTTCAATGGAACGTAAAGTCCCCAGATGTTCATGCGATATCATGAGATGCAGTTTTGGGCGAAAAAGCTCGACCTTAGGCATCACCAAATCAAAGGAGTACCGACAGCAGCCAAATTGGACTCGAGGAACCAGAACCATGGCCTGTAGCTTCGAAAGGCGTGTCAAAATGTTGTATGCCACCATGGCTTCTCCTCATGCTTTGCAGGGGAAACTGAAGGAAGAATGGCTGACTGGGCATGCCCACTCGAGGGCTTAGCCCTCCTGGAAGACCTTCAGGACACACTGGATGGACGTAATCCGGACCCAGGCAGAGGAGAACTCCTGTAACCGCCTGATGGCTAGGCTACACCCTCACCTGGGCCCTCCCTTCCTTGGGCTTTCCTGGGTACTGAAGACGTGGTGGTATCGAAGCTCCTGTCTGCTCCTCGAATACCTTGACCCCACTGTCTCCTCTCCAAACATCCATTTCCCTTTAAAGGGTAGCCTGCTGAGATGGAACTTGGGAGAGTAACCCGACCCCCAGAGACTGAGCCAAAATTAGCGACGAGCCGCTACCAAGGGGTCATGCTTTCTGGACAGCCCTCTAAAGAGATCATAGTGAGTATCTATGAGCTAGGCCGCCCCTGACTCTATAAAAATCTTTTTTCCTTTCTTTTTTTTTTCTTGGAAAGGGCGCTATCATCAAAGCCTGCTCACATAGCGCACCCAACTTCCTGTACTGGGCCTCTTTGAGCGCTGTGCTACTGTCGACCAGTATTCATTCTACTACTATTACTATTATTCAGCACGCAGCGCTGCACAGCTAACCTACAAGAGGTAGCCAACATACAGAGACAGTCCCTGCCCGTCAGAGTCATGCTCCTCGGAGCTTACAATCTAGTTAGAACAGTACAGAGCATTAGTCAGTTGTGCACAAGGTACGGTGAGGTACAGTTTGGTCTATAGTTTGGTCATAAACATTGACGGGGGTTAGGGTAAGATGAGGATGGAGTCAGGATCTGAATGCAACGGTGAAGAGGTGGGTCTTAAACCTGGATTTGAAGAGGGCCAGAGAGGATGCCTAGCGCACAGACGCATGTAGGCTGTTCCAGGCGTATGGTGCAGCAAGGTGAAAGGAGCGCAGTTGGGAGTTCACGCTGCGGGTGAAAGGCATTGATAGAAGTAATTTGTTAGCGGAGCGCAAGTTTTGAGCGGGGACATAGGAAGAGATAAGAGGTATTGAGGGGCCATAGAGTGAATGCATTTATAGTTCAGTAGGAGAAGCTTGAATTGGATGCGGAATTGGACAGGGAGCCAGTGAAGTGACTTGAGAAGAGGAGTAGTGTGGGCATGGCGAGGCTGGCCGAAGATTAATCAAGCAGCGTGATTTTGTATAGATTGAAGGGGAAGGAGGTGGCTCACGGGGAGACCAGCGAGGAGTAGGTTGCAGTAATCGAGGCGAGAGGAGATTAAGGAGTGGATAAGCGTTTTGGTAGTGTGTTCAGAGAGGAAGTGGCGGATTTTGCTGATGTTGTAGAGAAAGAAGCGGCAGGTCTTAGCTACAAGCTGGATATGTGTGGAGAAGGAGAGAGAGCTGTCAAAGATAACCCCTAGATTGCGGGCAGAGGGAACAGGAAGGATAGTAGATCCATCCACATGGACTGAGAGAGGGGGAAGTGGGGGGGAGGAGTTGGGTGGAAAGACAAGGAGTTCAGTCTTGGCGATGAGACATCCAGGCAGCGATGCCCGAGAGACAGGCAGAGATCTTGGACTGAGTTGCCGGAGAAATATTAGGTGTAGAGAGGTAGATTTGGGAGTCATCGGCATAGAGATGGTACTGAAAGCCATGGGAGGAGATAAGCGCGCCAAGGCCTTGGGTATAGAGAGAGAAGAGGAGGGGGCCCAAGACAGATCCCTGGGGTACACCTACATGGAGCGGGATAGGGGAGGAGGAGAAGCTACCAGAGCATACACTGAATGAGCGGTGGGATAGGTAGGAGGAGAACCAGGATAGTACGGAGTCCTTGAAGCCAAGCGAGGAGAGGGTGGTGAGGAGAAGGTTGTGGTCAATGGTGTCAAAGGCAGCAGAAAGGTCAAGAAGGATGAGGATAGAATAGAGGCCCTTAGATTTAGCCAGGAACAGGTCGTTGGTGACTTTTGTGAGTGCCGTTTCAGTGGAGTGTAGGGGACGGAAGCCGGATTGTAGTGGGTCCAGGAGGGCCTGGGAGGTAAGGAAGTCGAGGCAGCGATGGTGGACTGCTCATTCTAGTAGTTTGGATATGAAGGGAAGGAGGGAGATGGGTCGATAGTTAGAAGGGCATGTGGGATCAAGTGAGGGTTTCTTGAGGAGGGGTGTGACAACAGCATGTTTGAAGTCAGCGGGAACAGTTGCAGTGGAGAGTGGAAGGATGAGGATATGAGTGATGGAGGGGACAATGGTGAGGGAGATGGAACATAGGAGATGGGTGGGGATAGGGTCTGATGAACAGGTGGTGGGTTTGGAGGAGGAAAGGAGGAGTGCGGTTTCTTCTTCAGAGATCGGAGGGCAGGAGGAGAGGGTGGCAGGGGGAGTATAGATGGGGGAGGAGAATTGGGGAGGAGGGGAGGTAGATGAGGGGGTAGGGAATTGGAGGGTAATCTTGTGGATTTTGTCGTGGAAGTAGCTAGGGTTTGGGCAGAAAGGGAAGGTGGGTTCGGGGGCAGGGGGATCTTGAGGAGAGAATTGAGGGTATTAAAGAGACGGCGAGGATCAGAGGCAAGGGAGTTGGTCAGATGGATGTAGTAATCTTGTTTGGCAAGTGCTAAGGCTGACTGGAAGGAGCCAAGCATGAATTTGAAGTGTAGAAGGTCTTCCGGGGAGTGGGATTTGGACCAAGCTCATTCGGCAGAACGGGTGCAGATGCGTAGGTAACGGATTGTGAGTGAAAGCCAGGGTTGGGGAGTAGATCGTTTGACAGGACGTGGGGTGGGAGGGGCAAGAGTGTCAAGGACTGAGGATAGTGTAGCATTGTATGAAGATAGTGCCTCGTCGATGGATTTGGAGGATAAAATGGAGGAAAGAGATGGAGAAATGGTGGAGGAGAGAGTCAGGGGATCAATATTATGAAGGTTTCTAAATAGGTCGGAGGAGACAGGACGAGGTTGGGACAACGGAAGCTGAAGAGTAAATGTTAAGAAGTGATGGTCAGATGAGGGAAGGATTGATTTGCGTAAGTTTGAGGGAGAGGAATTGGAGAAAAGTATTAGGTCAAGGCAGTGGCCGTGTAGATGTGTGGGGGCAGTGGAGCAAAGTTGGAGGTCGAACGAGGAGGTAAGAGTGAGGAACTTTGAGGCATGGGGGTAGGAGGGGTAGTCGATGTGAATGTTGAAATCGCCAAGAATAAGAGTGGGGGAGGAGGGATCCATAAAGGCAGAAAGCCAGGAGTCGAAGTCGGTGAGGAAGGTTGATTTGGATTTGTCGGTTGGGCGATAAATAACAGCTACTCGGAGGGGAAGTGGTGTGAGGAGGCGAATGGAGTGGACTTCGAAGGAGAGGGGGGAGTGTGATTGTGGTGGCAGGAGGGGTTGGAATTGGCAGGAGGGAGAGAGTAGGAGGCCAACGCCACCACCTCCACCAGTAGATCGAGGTGTATGGGAGAACTGGTAGCCCCTATAGCAGAGAGAGGCAATGGATGCAGTGTCATCTGGGGGGAGCCAGGTCTCGGTCAAGGCAAGAAGGTATAGGGCATTAGAGATAAAAAGATCGTGAATAAAAGGGTTTTTTTTTAATGACTGAGCATGCGTTCCATAGGGCACATGAAAACGGGAGAGTGGAGGGGGAGGAGAGGGATATGGATAAGGTTGGATAAGTTACGTGTGGATATCTTATCAGAGTAGCATGTGGGTCTATTTCTAGGGTAATACCGAGATTTAGAGGGAGCAGGGTGTGGTTGGGAATGTCTGGGTGTGTGCGCTCTCCAAGAGAGACATGAGGGGTAAATTGATGGTATCAGGTAGGTTATGTGAGGGATTATTTTGGGGGGTAGGGTTGGAGTTGAAATCTATGGATGAGTGATTGTGGGATGAATGAGGGGGGGCGGAAGGAGGGAGGAGCGGGATGTGGATGAGATTAGATAGGGTGCATGAGGAACTTTTTTTTAGTGTAAGAAAGAAATCGGGGGGGGGGGCAGGGTTGGGGTTGATATTACCTGATGAGAGAAGGAGGATGAGTATTAGAGAGTGAGGTAAAGTGGAGATAGTACGGCGGAAGCGAGGATGGGGTTGCCTTAAAGAGAGGGGGTCTGGTTGAATGCGGGGGATGGTGTGAAGAAGCTCAAGAGCAGATGCTAGGCTAGGGGGCAGAATGGAGGGAGAAGTGAGGACGGTAGGGGGAGGGGAGGGGGAAGAGGAGGGAGGGTGTTGGTAGGAGGGGAGGCAGTTGGGGAGGATGAGGAAGAGAAGGACAATGAGATGTGGGGCCATGGTAGTGGGCAGCAAGGTCTGAGCAAGCAATAGGTAGCAAGTTCTATGCAGGAATGGGTAGCAAGTAATAGGCAGACAAGCAGGCAGTGGGTAGCAGTTCTATGCAAGCGATGGGTAGCAAGCAATGGATAACAGTTCTATGCAACAATGGGTAGCAACAGTATGCAAACAATGGGTAGCAACAGTATGCAAACAGTGGTTAGCAGTTCTATGCAAGCAATGGATAAGCAATGGATAACAGTACTATGCAACAATGGGTAGCAGTTCTATGCAGCAATGGGTAGCAACAGTATGCAAACAATGGGTAGCAGTTCTATGCAAGCAATGGATAAGCAATGGATAACAGTACTATGCAACAATGGGTAGCAGTTCTATGCAGCAATGGGTAGCAACAGTATGCAAACAATGGGTAACAGTATGCAAACAATGGGTAGCAGTTCTTTGCAAGCAATGGATAAGCAATGGATAACAGTACTATGCAACAGTGGGTAGCAGTTCTATGCCCAGCAATGGGTAGCAGTACAATGCAGGCAATGGGAGCAATACTAAGCAAGCAGTGAGTGGGTAGCAAGTTCTAGGTGAAAGAAGATCAATGCCAGCAGTGGGAAGCAAGACAAAGGAGAGTTACTCATCTCTTTGGTAACTTTCAACACTGCTGCATCCACCTTAGGAGGCCAGAAAGAGACATGGCCCTGATTCAGTAGTGGGCACCAGCGAGCTATGGTCCTCACGTCTCTGAGACCAGTTTCCGGCCTCTCCCACTCATCCTGCATCACTTGCCGAGCCACTCTATATACCAGGCAAACCTTCCGTGCCTTTGGAAATGCCTGTGCAGCGGGTCTTCCAACATCTCCTATTCCGCAGGCAGAAGGTGGGAAAGCTAAGGGCCTTCTATGATTCCTCAATGAGAGCCAGCAATATCTCCCTCACAATCCGGGAATACTCCTCTGTCTGAGAGACTCGCCTCCTTCCAGCCCATCGCCCTTCAAATTCAATCCTGTCTAGATCGTTCAACAGGACTCTCAGATAACAGGGACGGCCTTGCCACTCCTCCAAGGGCCTAACCCTCTGTGCCATACCCGGACCGCCAACCTCTCA
Organism: Ichthyophis bannanicus; assembly: GCA_033557465.1. NCBI lineage: Eukaryota > Metazoa > Chordata > Amphibia > Gymnophiona > Ichthyophiidae > Ichthyophis > Ichthyophis bannanicus. Next base: position 863,908,263 of record CM066036.1, on the reverse strand, counting down.
ATACGCTATCTTTTTCGTCCTGCATCCCGGCATTGCAGAAGCATCCGCTGTACCCTGCTGGTGCATGCAGAATGCCCTACACAGGAGTGGGGCAAAACTCCGGAGCAAAAAACACCCGAACCGCCCAGCCCCCTCCCAGGTCCGATACGTGTAGGATTGGAGGGAGGCCCGGAGCTGGCTCCAGAGACAGCAGCAAAAGGTCCATTGAGGCCTGGGCTTGTGGAGCTGGAGAGAGAGACTTGTTCTGTCTTACCTTATACCACAGAACTAGATTGTAAGCTCCGATGAGCATGACTCTAACGGGCAGGGACTGTCTCTTGTATATTGGCTACCTCTTGTAGGTTAGCTGTGCAGTGCTGCGTGCATGCGTTGCGCTTTATAAGTGCTGAATAGTAGTAGTAGTAGAACTTGCTCCAGTGAGGAGGCTTCTTGTGCGCACTCATAACTGATCCTGGTATGAGCCACCCCTGAACCCAGGGATCTTCTTTCCTCAAAATCTCTGCACCTGTAGAACAGGGCGACAGAAGAGAGAGCAGGGGGGGAAGGGGGGATCCCCTACTGCAATTACCTGTCCCAGAAAAAGACAGAAAACAAAGGAAAGTTAACCCAAAAGGAGACGAAAAATCACTCCTCCAATCCTACCTCTGTTTCTCTCTAGAAACAAGCAAGTCAGGCAAGAGGAAACCACGAGAAATTAAAGTTAAACCAAAATAACTAAAAATAAATGGAAAGTAAATAAAATAACCCCTCTTCTCGCAACAGAAATGACAGGCAAGATGAAAAGAACACCACAGCAATTCCCCAGGTGAAACTTGAGCCTCAAAGCCGCAGGTCCTGAAAAAACCGTGGCCGTGCCCGAGCTGAAAAGCGTGCTGCCGTTTTCCTGTGCTGCAGCCACACTGAGAAGCCTCTTCCTTTTTTTTTTTTTTTTTTTTTTTTTTTTTACATGGAGCAGAGCCGCCGCTGACACAGCTGGATGCAATAGCACGGCCTTGCTAGCCTGCCTGGCTTCCACTGAGACCCCCGTACCGGCAAATACCTCCAGGTCATTTCACTGTCCTGCTGAGGCCTGTCACTCACATACCTTGCGCTCAGCCGCTAGAGTAGGCTTTGTTGTAGAGGGAACTTGACCGAGACTGTCTGCGAGCTGCTTTCTCCCAGCTGGAGCAGGACTTGAAATGTGGCGGCTCCTCACCCGAGACAGATTCCGGATCCGTACCAGATCCCCCACAGCAAACCCCTGCAACAGCCTAGGGGTGTTGGGGAGGGGGGTCATCCTCAGAGCTCCTTTTTTAAAAAATATTTGCTGAAGAAATAAAACCAGCACACTGTGCTGCAAAGAGGAAAATAAAAAGAAAACTAGCCTAAGTTCCTTCATTGTCCCTTCAGTGAGCCAGGACCCTGGCTCACCAGCTCCTCCAGGTGCTTGGAAACTGAGTATACTGGAGCTTGTGGGCGGTCCCTTTGGTATTTATACTGTTGTCATCAAAAGATTACGTGCTCAGTCTCCAAGCTGCTGGAGGAGGTACACGACTCAGAGGTCGGGACTGGACTGGAGGGACAATAAAGAAAAGAATGTTTTTGCTTATTTTAAAGAGAAATTTTGTTTGAGCTTTGAGTAGATGATCATAGTAATGCGTTTTTTCAGTAGTAAATAATCATTTATTGTAGAGTTCAAGACATGAAACAAACAAAATAAAACATAAGTGTTATTATCAGTGTTATAGAAACCATAGAACAAATCACAGAACAAAATAAGTGCAATAAACAAAATTTTCTAAGAAATTGCAGCAGGCTGCCTTAAGTTATACACCTGTACTTTGAAACTTTGGAATGCTGGATATGCCTGACTATTGGCATGTTTAAAGTTTACCGTATATTAAAGACTTCGGGTTTTTTGCCAAATGTAAATGTTAAATAATTGTGTCACTTTAGCCCTAGTGGTATTGCCAGGTCATAGGAAGCTAGTTACAGGTTTTTTCTATTGATGCTTTTCAGTAATCTATTTTATCCCTAGGAGAATTCTGGTCAAAAATTAAATTCTGGCCAGAAAAGTAGAAAATTCTTCACGTTTAAAATTCTTCATACTTTGTCAAAATAGCCCATTATAATCGGTCTTTGAATGATGCATAATTTAAAATCCAGTACAAAAATATTTTTTAATATGTGCAGTATTTAATTTTTGTGCAGAATTCCTCAGATATATTATAATAGCACATATATTAGCAGATATAGGACCATATAATAGCACATAGGACCTATTCCTGTAGGCTTTAACCTCCCTGCCTCTCCTAAGGGTTTCTCTCCCCATCCTTCACAGCATTGACCTCTCAGTCCTCCTCCCCTCACAACACCTATGACCCACAGCTCCCTCTCTCTCTCTCTTTCCACCCTCCACCCCCAACGTTTTTTATTCCCCAGCCCTTTCACCCTTCTTCCCAAGCTCGGTCACTCTGGTCCCTATCTCCCCGGGCTCTTTCCTATCTCCAGGAACAAGCAAGAATGTAGTCTTCACATATGGGTGACGTCGGTATCGACGGAGCCCGCATGGGAATGCTCCCCAGCGTCCAGTAGGAAAGCTTTAGGGAGCATCCCACTGTGCCTGCGTAGCTGCCTTCCCGCCTTTCCAGCTCTCCCTCCTCAGTTCTTTGTTTTCCGTGGAGTTGACAGAGCAATTCCTGTCACTGCAGAAAATTACTGTTTTTCATACTTTTGTTCTCGTCTGCCTTCCCATTGACGCTGGTACCGACCTCTGTTGGTACTTACTTTCTTTCTTAAAAAAAAAAAAAAAAATCTGAAGGAAAGAATTTCTTTTCTTCAGGTGCATCGACGCCATCTTAGGCCTAGGCCTTCCATTTTGTCACAGACACAATGGAAAAACGATCTAGTGGTTCTCCAGGACCAAGCAGGAAGTCAGTCCTCACTTATGGGTGACGTCGGCGCCGACGGAGCCCTCGCGGAGCAATTTTCCCCAGCTTTCAAAGAAAGCCTTTGGGAATTGCAGCGCGCATGCGCGGTCGTCTTCCCGCCCGAGGGTGCCATCTTAGCCAGTCTTCTTTTTTCCGCGGAGCCCTACAGACGTCCCCGTCTTGTCCCCGCGAAAAAGTTGATTTTCTTCTTTATTTTATCCTTGTTTTCTTTCGGTTCGACGCCGATCGTTTTCCCGCCCGGACTCGCGACGCCGGTCTCGAGTCCTCTTACTTTTTCGGTTTTTCTGACTTAGTCAGCTTTCGTTTTCGTTTTCCCTGGCAGCCCGGTCCTTTGACCTCGCAGGGGCCCTTTTTCCCCCGATGGCTGCCAGTGGGTTTAAGCGGTGTGGTCGGTGTGACCGAAATATGTCACTAACCGACACACACGACTTTTGCCTCCGCTGCCTGGGCCCGGATCATGAGGAACTGATCTGTGGGCCCTGCAGCAAACTGTCCTCAAAGGCGTTGAGAAGTCGGCGGCATCAGCGTGAGAGAATCTTCGCTGACCCCAGCCGTACCCGGACCTCGTCGGAGGCCTCCGTGTCAAAAGGCTCCAGCTCGGACCGTCGCCGGAGCTCCTCCGACCGGGGTTCTCCCTCCGGGGACCATCGTCGGAAGGAAAAACCCGCGAGGGCGGCGTCGGTGGACGCTCCTGGTTCCGCGAGGGCCAGGTCGCATAGCCCCGACAGCCGCCCCGGGTCCTTGGAGAAGGAACACGTCCCGAAGCGACCTCGCCTGGAGTCGGAGATGCCTGCCCGGGTAAGTCCTGTGGTCCTTCTGAACTCGCCTCCGCGACAACCGACGTCGGGCCCGACGCCGTCGGGGCCCGAGTCGGGGACTGCTGGGTCACCTGAGCTCGGACTCAGGTTGACGGCCTTGGAGAGCAGACTGTCTGCCTTCATGGACCAGCAGAGGGCACTGCTCGCTGGCTTCGCTGGCGTCGCTGCCCCGACCGCCGGGACGTCGACGTCCAAGTCGACCCCGGAGACCGAGCCGATCCTCGAGTCGATGAGAACTCGAGTCGATCCTCGGTCGAGGTCGCCCTCGGCCTCCCGTTCGGGACCGAGGTCGCCGACGCCGACTCCCTCGGCGTCGGGGCGGCTGGCGCCGCACCCTGCCCGGGCCGACCCCACCGAGTCCTCGTCGGAGTCGGTCTGGGAGTCTGAGGAGGAAGAGTCACCTGATTCTTTCCGGACTCGGTGTGTCCCATCGGACTCACCGGAGTCCGAGCCTCGGAAGCAGTCCCCCCCGGAGGATGCCCGGTTCTCGGACTTCGTTAGGGATATGGCCAAGGCTTTGGCCTTCCCTGCGGATCCCGAGGAGGAGCCTCGAGCCGAAGAGCTCGACGCCCTCCAGTATGACTCTCCCGCGAGGGAACACTTTACTGTGCCGGTTCCTCCTATGCTGGAACGACTACTCTTCCGCATGTGGGAGAGTCCGGCCTCCTCGCCGGTCCTGAGCAAGCGGGTCGATTCTATCTATCGAGTCCGCAAGAGCCCTGGCTTTCAAAAGGCACAGCTGCCACACCATTCCATGGTAGTGGAATCGGCCATGCATCGTCTTAAGAGTCAGAAGATGCACTCCTCGGTGCCTCCTGGCAGGGAGGCCCGTAACCTGGATGGCCTTGGCAAGAAGTGCTTCCAGGGCTCTATGCTCGCTTGTCGTGTCCAGACTTACCAGCTATACATGGGCATGTATCTCCGGGATCTGGCTAAAGAGCTAGCCGGATTCTCCGCTGGTCTCTCCGAGGAGCCCTTGCGGAGGTTCCTAGCCTTGTCCACTGGCATTCGGGAATGCTCAAAGTTCATGTCCCGAGCAGCCTATGATGGCTTTGAAGCCTCGGCTCGAGTGGCCGCAGCCGGCATCGGTGCCCGCCGACAGGCTTGGCTTCAGTCGTCAGACCTTGAGCCCTGGGTGCAGGACAAGTTGGTCGATGTCCCCTGCCGAGGCGAAAACCTCTTTGGCAAGCCCATGGCGGAAAAGGCTGCGCAAATTGAGACTGAGACTCTCACCCGGACCAGGCTTTCTAGGAAGACCTCCGCCCCTTCCCAGAAAAAGAAGGGCTCGGGGAAAAGTCCTTTTACCCGAGGAAGGCGGCTGCCTACAAACAATACCCCCATTATCAGGCCCCTGCAGCTCCCCAACAGGGCCAGCAGGCCAAGGGACGGGGTAACGGGTCCCGTAGGCAGCAAGCCCCCAAGCCTGCACCACCAGCCCCTGCTCAGCAGGGTGGGGGCTTTTGACTCGCTAAGCATAGCCTCTCCCCCCCCGCTGGTTCCTCCCAGCACCGGAGGCCGGCTGGTTCACTTCGCCCACAGGTGGTCCAGCATCACCGCAGATGCCTGGGTGCTTCAGGTCGTGCGAGAAGGCTATCTTCTCCACTTCCATCAGGTCCCTCCCTCCTATTTTCCGGGGAGAACCTCCGCGCCCCTCTCTGCACAGGGAGTTGCTCCTTCAGGAGTTAGCAGGTCTTCTGCAGGAACAGGCGGTGGAACCGGTGCCACACCACCTGAGAGGTCAAGGCTTTTATTCAAGGTATTTTCTGATACCAAAGAGAACAGGGGGCCTCAGACCCATCCTGGACTTGCGCAACCTCAACAAGTTCCTTGTGCGGGAGAAGTTCAAAATGCTTACCCTTGGAATCCTTCTGCCCTACCTCCAGCAGGGAGATTGGCTATGCTCCTTGGATCTAAAGGATGCCTACACGCACATCCTCATCCACCCAAGCCACCGCCAATACCTAAGGTTTGTGGTGGCAGGAAATCATTACCAGTACCGAGTACTGCCCTTTGGCCTGTCCTCCGCACCGCGAGTCTTCACAAAATGTCTCGCGGTCGTGGCGGCCCATCTCCGGCTTCACGGCCTCTATGTCTTTCCGTACCTCGACGACTGGCTCATCAGAGCAGCGTCCGCTCAGGAGGTCACCAACGCCACGTGCCGCACGGTGACTCTGCTGCAGCACTTGGGCTTTGTCATAAACTTCGCAAAGTCCACTTTGCTCCCCTCACAGGATCTCGAGTTCATCGGCGCAAGGCTGCACACTCCTCAGGCGCGAGCATTTCTACCGCTCGACAGGGCTCAACGGCTCATGGACCTAGCCGACCGCTTTCGCAGCCAGCCCCTGGTCTCCGCCAGGCGCTTCCTGAGACTGCTCGGCCATATGGCTTCCACCGTCCATGTGACCCCCAATGCCCGCCTGAATATGCGGTCTGCTCAATGGTGTCTCCGCCGGCAGTGGCGACAAGCCACAGGCGGCCTTGCAGACCTAGTGCGCGTCTCCGAGCCGCTGGTCTCGTCTCTCCGGTGGTGGCTCCGGCAGCCGAACCTGCTATTCGGAATGCCTTTCCAGTCACCTCAGCCGACCCGGGTGCTGACCACCGATGCATCCCTCCTGGGCTGGGGAGCACATTGCCAAGAGGCACGTACTCAGGGCCTCTGGAACACGTGGGAGTCTGCTCAGCAGATCAACTTCCTGGAGCTCAGGGCGATCCGCCTGGCTCTCAAGGCCTTCTCCCATCTGACTTCCCAACAGTCCATCCTTGTCCAGACGGACAATCAAGTTGCCATGTTCTACGTGAACAAGCAGGGGGGCACGGGCTCCTTCCTCCTCTGCCGGGAGGCACAGAGGCTCTGCTCTTGGGCCGTCAGTCACGGCATTCTCCTCAAGGCAGTTTATCTCCCGGGCCAAGAAAATTGCCTTGCAGACAAACTCAGCAGGGTCCTCCAGCCGCACGAGTGGCGTCTGGATCCCTTGGTAGTTCAGAAGCTCTTCCTCAAGTGGGGTCTCCCCACGGTGGATCTCTTTGCCAGTCCTCACAACCGGCAGCTTCCTCGCTTCTGCTCTCGTCGGCCACACCCCCTTCGGGTGGCGGCGGACGCCTTTCTGATCTCGTGGTCGGGGAGCCTTCTGTACGCTTTCCCTCCCATTCCGCTGGTCTCTCGGACTCTTTTCAAGGTTCTTCGAGACAAAGCCTTCATGATCCTGGTGGCCCCTCGCTGGCCCAGGCAGCCGTGGTTTCCGCTCCTGCTGCAACTGGCGGTGGAGGATCCAATCCCTCTGGGGGTGCAACCGGATCTCCTCACTCAGGATCAGGGGTCCCTCCTGCACCCCAACCTCAGGTCTCTCAACCTCATGGCCTGGCTGCTGAGAGGGTAGTCCTTGCTCCCCTTCTCCTGCCGGCGGAGGTGGAGGAGGTCGTCTTGGCTTCGCGACGGCCTTCTACCCGCAAATGCTACGCCCTTAAATGGCGTCGCTTTGCAGTCTGGTGTACCCAACAGTCTCAGGATCCCTTCTCCTGCCCGGTGTCGGTGATCTTGCAGTACTTGCTCCACCTCTCTAATCTGGGACTTAAGTCCAACTCCGTCAAAGTTCACCTCAGTGCTCTTTCAGCACATCATGTGCCGGTGGACGGCAGACCTCTCTCCAATGACCCTCTTGTAGCGAGGTTTCTCCGAGGTCTCCTTCTACTTAAACCACCTCTGCGCCCGCCAGCGCCTGACTGGGACCTGAATGTGGTTTTGCAGCGGATCACCTGTCCGCCTTTTGAACCTATGGCTACCTGTTCTCCTCCGTTTTCTGTCTTGGAAAACACTGTTCTTGATAGCCCTCACTTCCGCCAGACGCGTAAGTGAATTGCAGGCCCTCGTGTCTGATCCCCCTTACACTAGGTTCTACAAGAATAGGGTAGTCCTACGGACTCACCCAAAATTTCTGCCTAAAGTGGTCTCCCCTTTTCACATCAATCAGGAGGTGGTACTTCCAACCTTCTTTCCCAGACCCCACTCCTGCCGAGCTGAGACGGTCCTCCATACCCTGGACTGTAGAAGGGCATTGAACTTCTACCTTGACCGTACGCGGGAGCACCGTAAAGCTGCTCAGCTTTTTGTATCTTTTGACCCCAATAAATTGGGGCTCCCGGTCTCCAAGCGTACTCTGTCCATCTGGGTTGCGGACTGTATCTCTTGGGCTTATGGGGCAGCCGGACTCTCCTTAGAAAGTCGAGTCACGGCTCATTGCGTTCGGGCAAAGGCCACGTCAGTGGCTTACCTCCGCTCTGTTCCGCTGACAGACATCTGCCGGGCCGCTACTTGGTCTTCGAGCCAGACTTTTGCGGTCCATTACTGTCTCGAGAGGGAGTCCCGTAGGGACAGTGCTTTCGGACAGGCAGTCCTCCGTAATCTCTTTGAGGTCTGAGCAACTCCTACCCTCCATCCCGGATGTGGGCTACCGGTGGGTGATAATTCAGCGAAGATTCTATCCTTCTGGGCTGCTGAGCTAGAGGGAGCTCATTTTTGTGCTTAGGGTCTCCGGTAGCCTTGAGCTTGGGAGTCCCATAAGTGAGGACTGACTTCCTGCTTGGTCCTGGAGAAAGCGTAGTTACTCACCTGTAACAGGTGTTCTCCAGGAGCAGCAGGAATCAGTCCTCACTACCCTCCCTCCTCCCCTTGGAGTTGCAATCGTCTGCTTATGTTTTTTTGCAAATATTTTTATGCTGTCTTTTTTAGCTATGTCATCTGACTGGCTAAGATGGCACCATCGGGCGGGAAGACGACCGCGCATGCGCGCTGCAATTCCCAAAGGCTTTCTTTGAAAGCTGGGGAAAATTGCTCCGCGAGGGCTCCGTCGGCGCCGACGTCACCCATAAGTGAGGACTGATTCCTGCTGCTCCTGGAGAACACCTGTTACAGGTGAGTAACTACGCTTTTTAAGAAGTGTTCTAAGTGTGGCGGTACCATCTCGGTCACAGACACCCATGATTGGTGTCTAAAATGCTTAGGACCTGATCAGCCTTCAGAATGTCCTCTGTGGAAAGATGACTAAGGGGTATGTTTACTAAACCGGGCTAACGGTTAACCCGGGCTATCTGCCACTAGGTCCCATATTATTCAATGGGACCTAGTTGCAGATAGCCCGGGTTAACTGTTTAGTAAACATACCCCTAAGAGAGGCCTACAGAATCAAGCTGCAAAGCTAGGCACCCTCTTTGCCTCTGACGCTGTCTCTTTAGCATCGACGTCATTGAGGGCTTCATCTTCCTTGCAGGGATCTCAGGTATCGAAACCTAAGTCTTCATCGAAGGCTGGCCGCCCCCTCAAGGATTTTTATTTATTTATTTGGCATAAATTTATACACCGCTCCTTCCAGCGATCAGAAGCGGTCCTTAGGTGGACAAGACAAGGGAAATATGTACAGCATAAAATTAGGAATACAGTCTGATTAAGGTAGGGGGGGGGCCTAACAACCACTAGATCACAGTTATACATTTGATTATTCAATAAATTACAGATTGAGCAACATTTGATTATTCAATAAATTACAGATTGAGCAACCAGTGAGGTTATAATTGTACATAGAGATCGCAAAAATACATGCAAATAGATCTTCTTCTAAGGATAGATCTTCTTCTAAGCATCGAGATGCCTCGTGCGTTTCCCTGGAGGGGAATACACCGGCCAAACAACCCAGTGGAAGGACCTGCCCTCCAAAGTCTTAGTGGGGTCCCAGCATGCTCCTGAGGCCTTCACCTAAGGAGAGCTCCTGGTGCCATGCTCGGGGATCGTGGCCCGCAATTCCGGTACCGATACACAAGCATCGGTAAGCTCCATGGATTATTGCATCCTTGCCATCGAGTGGAGCTTAGCGGCCTTACTGGCTGCCTCGGTACCAGTAAAACTCTTACAGTCGGTTCCGCAGGTGTCGGTATCGGCTTCGGTACCAATACAGCCTGCATCGACGTTTTTGCCGCTTTCCATGCGACTGCCTATGCCGACCCTCGAATCCGTTTCCAGTAACGAAGTTCCGACCACACAGATTCTACCTGTACCGGATTCGCACGGAGTGGGAACACCCTGCCCATTGAAACTTCGAGTCTTCGGATTCCGATTCATCAGATGATGAATCGGCCGATACCCGAGACATGCAAACTATTCTGGAGGACCCATCTTCGTCCCCACAATGTCGCATGTCCCCACCAGAGGACATGTCTTTTCAAGATTTTATTTGCGATGTTGCTAGGGGTCTTTTCATATCAGTGACATCGCAAAAAGAGCCTAGGGTCGAAGAATTAGAAAGGAGGAGGCTACACTCCCTATCCATCGGATACTTCATGACCTCATGCTTCGTATGTGGGAAACACCTCTAACCATTTCTCCCCATACCTCACGGCTCGATACCATGTACCGGAGTGTCCCAGTTTCCAAAAGACACAATTGCTGCACCATTCCATGGTAGTGGAATTGACAATGAGTCAGATCAAGAGTGTGAAAATGCATTCCTCAAACCCTCCGAGTAGGGAATTGAGAACTCTTGACGCTTTTGGTCGATGACATTTTCAGGCGTCTATGCTATCGGCCAGGATTAGTTCTTACATACTCTATATGGGTATGTTTTTAGTGAGGTGGCTAAGGATTTGGAGTTCATGGCTTCTCTTCTCCCCGATGACAAGAGGGCAGATTATCTCACCCTTGTGAAACATGCTCAGAATGTTTCAAAGTTTGTTAACAGAGCAACCTTTGATTGCTTTTAGTTTCAAATCTTTTTATTATTATTATTATTATTGGTTTTGCACGTAATAATCATATCTTAGAACAAGCTGAACAAAAGCTTCTATCCCAACTCCCCAAACATATCCCCAATTATACACACTGAAAATATAACAGTCAACCAACACAAGACCCCCCCCTACAAACCCCAAGTTCAGCACATCCTCCCACCCCTGCTCCTCGTCCACTACTATAGTAGAAACTTTTCACTCTACCCCCTATCCCTTGTCCCTCCTTCCACCCTGTACTCTCCCTTCCCCCCCCCCCAAGCAGCACTCTCCTTCTCCCCTGTTACATTCCATTCTCACTCTGCCTCTACCATGTTCGAAGAAAACAGCCTTTCTAATATGGCTCCAAGGTGGTTCAAGTGGCGCAGAACCTCCCCACTCCCAAATGGGGGGGGGGGGGGGAGGCGATTCTCAGATATTTATTAATGCACTCCTCTCCCTTGCGGCCAAGATATCTATGAGTGACATTTATAGTGCTAGAAAGAGCTCACAGTGTTTCACCCCAAGTTGTTTTGCTGTTAACCTCTCCATGTGCATTAGATCCATAAGTACCTGCTCCCATTGTCCCACTCCCGGAGGCCCTCCCTCCACCCAGTGGCGCAGCAATACCCTCTTGACCATTAAAAAGCCTCTTTCAAGGAATGACTTGTGTTGAGAGACTACCAGATGTCCCTCCAACTCCCAACTGTGAAAGAGGCATACTTCCACCGACGGGGTGTCAGAGATCCATAATATCTCGCCCAATCTAGTGCAGACCCGCTGCCACAAGTTCTGCACCACCTGGCAGTGCCAAATTTATGAGCTAATGTCCCTACAGCTATCTCACACCACCTACACTTATCATCCTTTCTTAAACCTGCTTTATTAGCCCACATGTCATGTGTATAAGCTCTCCATATAAATTTATACTGATGTTCCTGCAGATATACCCACTTTACACTAGAGATAATCCTAATAAGAGCTGTTTGCAGTAATCCCGGGATGATCCCATCCATACCATCCATGACCCATCCCTCTGCCAATAAGACCAAATATTTGTGGTCACTTAACAGGCTGGACTAAATAGCTATGCTCCCCAGTTTGGGCACCCCCTTTCGCCATTTCCACAAGCAGGGCCCCCTCGGTCCCCGAGTTTTAACTAAATCAGGGGCCCGTCACAACACACTATTGATATAATACCGTATCTGCAGATAACAATAAAACTCATGCTTATTTAATAATATTGTGCACATAGATTTTGAAAGCTGTCCATTCTTTCTCCCCCAACCATAAAAAGATCCCCAATACAAATTATACCTTTCTGGGCCAGGTCTGAAGAACCGTAGAAGATAATCCAGGGGGAAATTCTGGATTACCCACCAGGGGAAACAATTGAGAACATCTCCAATTCCAAGAGAAACGTTTGCATAAGGCGCGCCAGGCTGCCCTCGGTGCCCCTACATACACCCCCCCCCTCCCAACGTAACTCCACAGGCAGGCCCTGATTTGCCGAGTGCAGAATATACAAAAAATGATAGGGGGCAATCAGCCAATTCAGCTGCCGAACCGGAGAGCATCACCCTTCAACTGTCAGCAGCCCAGACAGGTGCCACACCATATACCTAAGATTGTAATTACGCAATGAGGGAAGTTCCAGTCCCCCTTCCTCTCAACACCTCATCAGGGCCCGTAGGGGGAGGCGGGTACGCCTGCCCTTCCACAGAAATCGACTAAGATTCCTGTCAAGACACTTCCAATCCTTGACTAATACCCAAATTGGCAGTAGGCGACGCACATAGAGCCATCTTGGCAACTCTACTATTGTGAACAAAGCTATCCGCTCTCGCAGAGAAAGTGGAAGAGCGGTCCATCGCTGGAGACTCACTCTAGTTCTCTCCAGCATGCCAGGGATGTTACTCTTATATAACCTCTTAGGATCATCAGGTAGTTGGATTCCTAGATAGCAGATCGAGCCCGTTGCCCAAGTCAATGGAAAAGCTCCAACCCACATCTTCCGCACCTTCCCCCCCACATCTAATGCCAATGACTTAGTGTTGTTTATTTTCAGCCCTAAAAACTCTCCAAACTGGGTGATTATATGGAGTACTCAACAGCAGAGACGTCTGTGGGTCTCTCAGACAAAGAAGCATATCATCTGCAAATCCACTGAGTTTCATTTCCTCTGTCCCCATTCGCACACCCACTACCTGAGCCTCTCCCTGAATTGCTCATAGAAGTGGCTCCAAGGAGAGTACAAAAAGCAGAGGTGAGAGGGGGCAGCCTTGCCTCGTCCCCCGTTCCAACGTGAATGGGTCAGAAAACACACAGTTCACTCCCACCTTCGCTTGCGGGGCCGAATAGAGTATCTGGATCCAGTCTAAGAAAGTACCCAAAAAGCCAAAACCCCATAGAGCATTCCACAAATACGGCCAGGCCACTCTGTCAAATGCTTTTTCTGCTTCTAAACTTACCAGAAGAAGGGGACATCTTCCCTAATGCAGTACTCCATCCCCCAAATCAGCTGCAAAATATTACTAGAGCATCCTGCCACAGAATAAATCCCACCTGTCGCAAGCCAATTAGAGAGGGTAAGATGGGATTTAACCTATTCGCCAAAAACGAGGCCAAGAGTTTTATATCAAAATTTATCAAAGATATAGGCCTATAGGAAGCAGGAACATGTGGGTCCTTCCCTTCTTTCGGTATCACAGTAATGTCTGCGCATCTCTTGTCTCTAGGAAAACACCCTTCCTGAAGTACCATTCCATACATCGCCACTAGTGTAGGAGTGAGTCTGGCCTTGAGAATCTTTTTTTTTTTTTTTTATAATAGTTTATTTAAACCATCACTACACACGGTAATAAGATAACAGTCAACAAACTCCCGCTGGGGTGAACTCTGATCCCCAGCGAGAAACAGCGATGGCAATACATTTTGCATATTTTCACACCCCCTCCCACCCCTTCCAATCCCCCTCCCCCCCCCCTACATCACCCCCATGACCAGGACGCAAGCAAGTCCACAGCAAGGCCACTGAACCCGCCTCAAGACCTATGTCCAGGAAGGACACAAACTAAATGCCTACTTGAAGAATTGTGTTACGGCACCGGGGGCTTAGGTGTGAAACATAGGGTTCCCAAAGCAAGAGAAAGGCGGACCATCGCTTAGCATTAACTCTAGCACTCCGTCGCTCCAGGAGCATCAGCTGATGGAAGGAATTGCGCCACTCCCAAAAGGAGGGAGGGTTACGTTCCCGCCATCGCCGTAATAGGGGCCCCTTCCCCACTAGGCATGCCTTCCGCACCAACCCACGTCCCCATTTCCCCCGCGGGGAGGCACCGCTCAGTAAATCTAATGTGACCAGGGCGGCATCCCAGGTTACCTGCTGCCCCAAAATGCTCATCATAAATGCACAAATTCGCCGCCAATAGGGGCGGATCAACCGACAGCCCCACCACATGTGCAGAAGGGTTGCCCGAGGCTCCGCACACCGTGGGCAGCTCCCATCCATAGTCATATGACAGCGAAGGGCCCTGCGCGGGGAAAAGTGTACTCTGGTAAGGCATTTAACTTGCATTTCTTTCCAACGTACACCTTCAACTAACGTCTTAAGCCTGCGAATGGCTACAAGTACTGTTCCTGGGGGGATCTCCCGCCCCATCTCGGCCCCCCATGCCTGCTCAACACTGCGGAAGTCTGGGCAACTCCGATAAGATTCCAACCGGATCCGGAAGGTCCTTATGGAAGGTTTCGCTTCCCCCCCTAGGTCAAAGAACTCCAGGATCTGTGCGGACCGGTCTGCATGAAGCTCTGTCCCGGGAAGGGAGCCAATATAGTGAGCAATCTGCAGGTACGCATACACTTGTCTCGGCCCCAGGTCATATTCTTGGCATAAGGACTGAAATGATTTGGGTGTCCCAGCAGAGTCAACAACATGTCCCAAGTTACATAACCCCTTTTCCCCCCAGGAGCGAAACTGTACTTCCTCAGTGCCCGGAGAAAAAGCAACATTACCCCGCACCGGTAGCCAACTGGAGACCCGCCAATTACGCCCCCAATAAAGATTAAGCTGTCTCCACGTCCGCCGCACTGGCGTCAATACAACACTTTCAGCCAGATATGACGGCAACACCTGATTATCTGCATGCAATAAAGCCTGAAGAGAGTGAGGCGCCACATAAGCCTCCTCCAAGGCCCTGGGCGTATAGAGTTCAGTTACCCCTAACCAGTCCCCCAAATGCCGGGCTTGGCAGGCCAAGGCATACGCACCCAGATCAGGGAGTCCCCAACCCCCAATCTTCCCACTTCCCACCAAGCGGCGATAAGGGATACGCGCTTTCGCCCCTCCCCAGAGAAACCTCCGAAATTCCGCCTCAAAGCAGAGTGTCCCGCCGGAACAACCAGACTGGGAGAGTCTGCATCCAATACAATAATCGCGGCAAAATGACCATTTTGAGCGCTGCAATTCTCCCAGAAAGAGACAATGGAAGAGCCCGCCATGCATGCAGCTGGGCACTGACTTTAGTCAGCATCCGCTGCAGGTTACTCCCGTAAAGTTGGGAGGGCCGACGAGGCAGCACTATCCCCAGGTATACAAACTGATTGTCGGCCAATTTTAAAGGGAACTCTCCTCGCCAGGTGCCCCGCAACTGGCCCGAGACGTCCAGAACCTCAGATTTTTCCTCATTGATACGAAAACCCGCAAACCTCCCGAAGACCCGGAACTCCTGTAATAAACGGGGTAGAGATGTCTCAGGCGAGAGCAGGTGGACCAAAAGGTCATCGGCAAAAGCAGAAATCCGAAAGTCGTGTGTCCCGATACGTACCCCACGTATCTCACAGGACTCCGCCACCGTACGGAGAAGGGGGTCCAGGGTCAAAACAAAGAGTAAAGGAGATAACGGGCATCCCTGGCGAGTCCCGCGCTGCAAGGAGAAGGCTTCAGACAGTACCCCATTACACAGGACCGCTGCCGTCGGGTCTACATATAAACTAGCGACCATTTTACAGAACCCCGGTCCTATGCCATAGCGAGGAAGAAGGTGTCGCAGATAATGCCAATCAACCCGGTCAAAGGCCTTTTCCGCGTCGAAGCTAATTAACATGGACGGCAGCTGTTTATGCCAGACCCATTCCAACGACGTAAGGATTTTACGCAAATTCCGTACAGCAAAGCGATCTTTAACAAAGCCTACTTGAGAGTCGTGAACTAGCTGCCCCAGATAACCCGCCAGGCGGTCGGCTAGAATTTTAGCTAGTAGCTTGAGGTCAAAGTTAAGGAGCGAAATGGGGCGATAGGAAGCAGCCCGCAGAGGGTCCTTGGCTGGTTTTGGGATGAGTACAATATGAGCATGATTGTTACCCCATCGAAAGTACCCCTGTTGCGTGCGTTTGTTATGCACTGCAACTAAGGTTGGGGCTAGAAACTCATTTAAAATCTTGTAAAATTCAGCTCCTAGTCCATCGGACCCGGGCGATTTGTAACAGCTAGCTTTAGAAATAGCCGCTTGCATTTCAGCCACCGTAATTGGCTGATCCAATTGTGCCCTTTGCCCTTCTGACAACTGAGGCAATTCTAGGCGCGCCAAGTATTCAGTCATCTGAAAAGATGCAGGCGTCTCCGCCGTGTACAGCTGCTGAAAGAATGTCTGAAAGATACGCACTATCGCCGGGCTCTCCCGGTGAAGCCTCCCCTGTTCGTCCCTAAGCGCAGGAACCAACCTCGAGCCTCGAGGGCCACGGAGACAGCGAGCTAACAGTTTCCCCGGTCGATCACCGTGTCGATAAAGCTGATATCGATAATACAACACAGATTTCGTGGCCCTCTGGTGTAATAGTTCGTTAAGCTCCGTCTGACTCTCCCACAACCGCCTTTTAAGCCCCGGCGAAGGCGTGTGTGCCCATTGACGCCGCAGCTTCGTGGTCAATTTTTCCAAGCGAATTATATGTTCCGCGAGCAATCTCCGCTTCCGGGCCCGGTAGCCGATAATATCCCCACGTTGTAAAACAACTTTCGCCGTTTCCCAGACCAGCTCCGGGTCCTCCTGATGCACACGATGATCCTCCTCGAATTCCCGCCAGCGTTGTTGCAAAAAGGAACGGAATGACAGATCCCCGTAAAGCTCCAATGGGAATCTCCAGCAAGAAGACCGAGGGTCGGTCCCTGTCCAATGGACCTCTAGCCAAATAAGCGCGTGATCCGATATCTCTAGGGGCCCGATCCGTGCCTCCTGGACTTTCGCAAACAATCCCGTGGATATCAACAAGTAGTCGATACGGGCACTAGAGCCATGTGCCCGAGATTGATGCGTATAGTCTTGTTCCGCAGGATGTAACAACCTCCAAGGGTCTACCAACCCCAATCTGGACCGGAGCCTTAGCAACGCACGAGCCGATTGCATCCTATCCCTAGGCCCCCCACCACGCGACGTATCAAGCGCTACGTCCATAACCCCATTAAAATCCCCGCCCAGGATTAAGGGGAGTTCAGGCAGTGTCTCTACCTTAGAAGCGAAACGGGAATAAAAGTTCAGATCTAAAGTATTCGGGCAGTACAGATTACCCAAGATAACAGGTTTCCCTTCCAGAATCCCCTGCAGAATAATAAATCGGCCCGTGGGGTCCCCTAACTCTCGCTCGACCTCCAAGCGTATTCGCTTGTGTATTAAGAGCACGACTCCCCCCTTCCTCCCCACTGCTGGTGAGCCCCATATCTGCCCCACCCACCCTCTGCACAGTTTCCGATGCTCCTCAGCAGTCTGGTGGGTCTCCTGGAGCATAGCAATGTCCGCCCTCTGTCTAGCCAAGGCCTGCAAGACTTTGGATCGCTTAATCGGGCTCCCCAGGCCGCAGACATTCCAGGATATTATCTTAAGAGGCATTAAGAACTGTCACCATCACACCTCCAAACCAGCTCGACTACCAAGGGCGCCCCCCCCAGCCTGGGGCTCCTCTGTGGAAGCAGGGTCACAGTGTAGCAAGGATAAGCACTCCTGGTCATGAGCGTGATGCAGCCCCGTAGTAACCACCCCCCTCCCCCCCCACCCCCCTTCCCTCTCCCCCCCTCCCCCCACCAAATCCCTTCCCCCTCCCATCTCCCTCTATCTCAGTATCTTCTACTCCCCCTCTATGAGGTCGAATAGAACTACTCCCGGAGATCAGTGAATGCGAACGGTCTCCTCCAGCCACTATGCGTAGGCATTCAACTCCTGCCCTCCCGGTCCCACCACACCCGAAAAGCCCCGAGAATTCCGCCAGTCTCAGCAGTCCACTTCCCCAATTATAGGATACAGAGCAGGGCACACCCACAGCACAACTGCAATCACAGAGAAAAGTATTTACAGTATATAACAACAGTGCAAGAACCATAAAAGAAACCCCAAGGGAAGGGGGGGGGGGCCCAACCTCCCGACTCTCCCACTGGAACCCACCCGCCAGGATGGAGCACAAGAGTACGCAAGGCCACCTTACAAGCCCGCCCCCCACCCTCCACCCCCCGACCCCAAGCCCGGAGTTCCCCCGGGTCCCCTCCCCCGGGCCAAGATGAACAAGCCAGCCAGAGAGAAGTTATCCCCTCACACACTCCCAGGCCCACATACTAAACGGCCCTAGCCTGGCTCAGCCCAGCCCCTACAGGCCCCACACATAGCCCCAGGGGGAAGGGAGGGGGAGGAAGGGGAAGAGGGGGAAGAAGCAGGGGCAGGGGGGAGGACGGGTGGCCGTCTCCCATTAATCACCCCCCAGCTCCTCGCATCCACATCCCCCGGGGAATCCCCATACTATCTCCCAGACTAAGGCTCCCCTGGGTCAGGGATAACAGATTCAAGTCAGGACCCCGTACAACAATAGCAAAACAGAACAGCGTAATTGGCAACACACTACAAGCGTACAGCATATATTAAAATAACAAGGTGCGCTGGTTTGGCGGGAAGGTCGTCCGCTCCAACTTCGACGCTGTTCGCCCAAGCTGCAGGTTGGCGCTTCTCCCGGTCGCTCTCAGGCCACGTATGACCTATCAGTAGAGGTCTCCCCGGAGCAGGCAAAAAACTAACACCTGGCCATAAAAGTCTCCAAGAAAGGCCTCCCATGCAGAGAGTCAGAGACACGCTCCCAGCGGGTCTAGAGAAGGCAAGATCTCTGCGGGGCTTCTCTTCTATAAGGGCCGCCTCCCACTACCAGGAAGACAGTAAATAAATGAAGTATAGTAACAGTACCAACCCGCTCAGGTTTGAAGCGGAGAGTGACACCCCTCTGTGCTCAATCCCTCGATGTAAGGGCCTGCCGCCGCCGCAGAGTCAAAGGTACGATGGGTCCCTTCATAGAACACGTGCAATTTTGCCGGGTACTGCACTGAGAATTTAACATGCAGGCTAAGCAATTTTTGGCAGAGGGGAGCGTAGGCGCGCCGCTGCTGGCTAACGGCTGCCGAATAATCCTGCGCGAAGCGGAGCTTCCGATTATCATGCATTATCTCGCCCTTCCGTCGAGCCGCCTGCAAGATAGCTTCTTTTTGAGGGTAGTGTAGAAACTTTACAAGCACCACTCGCGGCCGCGAGTCCCGCGCCTGCTTACCCCCCACTCGGTGTGCTCTCTCAAGGCACAACTTGCCGAGATCTACCAAACCTGGGAAGAGCTGAAGAAGCAGGGCCTCCAAGTAGGTTTTAAGGTCCTTGTCTGCTACCGCTTCAGGAATACCCATCACTTGCAGGTTATTCCTCCTGGATCGATTTTCGAGGTCATCCAGTTTGAGTTCATGTGCCCGCAGTTGAGCCTGCAAAGTCTGCACACGCTGCGTTAGGGTCTCCAGGCCATCTTCGGTTTTTCCGATACGGTCCTCTGCCTCATGGAGCCGGGTCCCCAGGGCACCCACCGATTCTTGTAAGGTGTCCATTTTTCCGTGTAGTGTGGTGAATTGCGGTGATAATGCCTCTGCCACTGCTGCCGACACCTCTTCTAAGAAGGCTGGTGAAGTTGGCGATCTCGGCGTGGCCACAGCATCGGCCATTTTGGGTGCCTGCGTGCCTCGCTCCTTCTCTCTCCTGGACGTTTTTGTGGCCGCGGCCATCCTTCCAGTGATGTCCCCGTCTAAGTTCAGCCAGATATCGGTGTGGGTAGGAGTTCAACTGCACTTATAACCTACTTTCGGTTCTGGAACCGGCAATAAAGACACGGTTAGGCTGAAGGACACCGGAGCGCAAACAGTACCCGACTGCTTCCCTCACCACATCACGTGATCTCCTGGCCTTGAGAATCTTATAATACTGCGACCCAAAACCATCTGGGCCTGGCGCCTTATGGAGCTTACTAAATCGAATCACTTTCTGGATCTCCACGCTCGAGATAGGAGTGTTACGCACCGCCAGATCCTCCTCTTTTAACCTTGGGAGATTCAAGGCAGCCAAGAAATCCTGGCCTGCTCTATGATCCCTTTCCTCCTCTGTATGCAATTTAGCATAGAAAGACCAAAATGTTAATGCAATCTGGCGCAGTTGGTTATGCATTACGCCTCCTTCACTCTTAAGAACTGGGACAAAACATGCACCCCCCCCCCCCCAATCCCTCACTACTCGAGCCAGCAGCCTCCCTGACCTGTTTCCAAATTTATAAAACTGATGCTTGTAGTATTGCAGGGACATAATGGCTCGCCTTTGAAGTAAATCATTGAGGGCTGCTTGCACCCTAAGATACTCTTGGGAGTGCTCTTATCCGGAGTCCTGCCATGTCTCCTCTGCAACGATTGCAAGGTGCGCTCTAGCAAAAGGAGACTACGATCCAAATGCTTGCACCTCTGAATGGTGTAGGCAATAATAGCACCCCTCACAACTGCTTTGCTCACTTCACAAAATAGGAGCAGGGTACAGTGAGGATTATCATTAAACAGTGTATACTCATCCCATTACTTCTCAAGAAACACTCTAAAATCCTTGTCTTCCCATAAATATCCTGGGAACCTCCAATCTGCTTTTGCCACGCCCTGAGTGTCCCAAACCACCCAGACCATACCATGATCCGAAATCATCACAGGTTCAATCCTCGCTTGCGAGATCTGTGCAAACCCTCCCTCATTCACCAAGATATAATCCATGCGGGACCAGGTCAGATGCGCCCTAGATTGATGGGTGTATTCACGGGACCACACATCCACAAGACCCCCCCCCCCCTCCCGTCCTGCACAGATAGCCAATACCTTTTTTGGACCACATCCTTGTATCTCCTGTCCCCAATCTATCCTGCAGTGGGTCATGTGGGCAATTAAAATCCCCTGCTAAGTTCAGCTTTTTTGGCCCTGCTCTCAAGACAAACCTCAGCAGAGCTTGAAAAAAAACATGATCGTACACATTTGGAGCATATGTTACCTATCCAGAGTTCCTCCGTATATAGCTTTGCCTGTAGAAAAATAAATCTCCCCTTTGGATCAACTTCACACTTAATCACTTCTAGTGGTATGCCCTTTTTTATATTGGAGGTTGGGGGGGAGGGGGAGGGGGTGGGAGGGAGGTGGTAATGGAGCCTTCCTAGTCCCTGATGATGCCCCATATGTTTTTAGCACCCAGTCCCGAGTTAATTTGTCGTGCTCTGCAGAACTCAGGTGGGTCTCCTGCAACAACGCAATCTGTGCTCCCTTCCGCTTCAGGACTTGAAGTATTTTGGTGCGCTTAACAGGTGAACCATTCCCCCCCTCCCCCACATTCCAAGAGACTATTTTAACATTAGGCAGCATACCTTACCAAAGGGTCTCCTCTGAATGCGTCATTTATCTCAAGTCCCTCCAGGAGCCACCCAGCCTCGGCCCCAGAGCTATACTCATTCCTTCTAGCAGGGGTACATCTATCTTGGTGCTGCAAACCCCCCCCCCCCCTTACAAGATTCCCCCCATCCCCCTACCCTAAACCCCTTCGTCCCTCCTGCTTTCATATCTCTCTTACACCCCCCTTTTTATCTCCTTTCCCCTCCCCCTTCCTCCATTACAACCCACACAATCCAATAAACAAGTAACCAAACATACCATCCCAGCTCCATTACCACCTCCCTCCCTCCTCCTCATCCCCCCTAACCTCCAATAGTCCACTTTGCCACAGCAAAAGACCCCAAGACTGGGGTAGATCACCAGTCCACACTTCTGGGCCACCCCCCTAACAGAGGGGGGGGGGGGAGGCGGCCTAAGAAGGCCCAACACAACTATCCAATCATACGTATATCCACTGTCCATCATAATCTGCAGTCACAGAGTGAATCCCACAGTCGGGAAACACTAAGAGGTCTCTTGCCCTCCAGAGTATTTTACTTGAAGATTCCTATTATTCACTGCTGGTCTTTAACTTGTCCCAACTCTTGCTGTAAAGCAGCTATAAATTTCCTTGCGGCTGGAGCTTGCTCAAAGGCATGCGTTGCGCCTTTGTGATAGATCCTTAAAGTGACAGGGTAGCTCAGTGCAAATCGTATGCCGCTCTTTACTAAGTCACTACACACTGGCGAGAATTCTTTCCTTTTTGCCGTGAGGGCAGCAGAATAGTCCTGAAACATTAAGATGGATTTATTTTCTAGGTGTAAGTCACGATGCTTCCGGTAGGCCTGCAATAGTGCCACTTTTTGCTGGAACTTTAAGATCCGGGCTAACACCGGCCTTGGGCGCTCTCTGCCATCCACTTTCGAACCCAGCCTATGCGCTCGTTCCACTTTAATCTTCCCCTGAATGTCTGTTAGGCCTAGTTCTTTCGGTAGCCATTCCTCAAATAGCCTCGGCAGCTGTTGATCCATCCATGCCTCTGGTACTCCCATCAGGTGCAGGTTGTTCCTTCGGGACCTATTCTCAAGATCATCCACCTTTTACAATGAGCACCTCAATCTGCTTTTTCTGCTTCTGTCTCTCCCGTTCAAGCAGCAATTCACTGTCTTCCAACGTTGTTACTCGCTGTTCCACTTCCTCCACTCTACGTGATATCTCAGCAAAAGTCTCTCCAATCTCGTCCAATTTCTTCATTACAGTGTCAAAATTAGGTTCCAGAAGCTTAACTACTTCCTGCGCCATCTCTTCCAAGCTAGAATCCACACTTTCCTTCCCTGGAGAGTCTGGTGCATTGCAGGTGTGTGGCGCGGCTGCCATCTTGGCCTCACGGATTATGCACGCCTTCTCTTTTTTTCACCGCCGAGCGCATGGCCACTCCACCAGCCCCAAGTTTCTCATCATCAGTACTCACTCTAGTACATGCTGGCCGCTTACACCCCTTGAATTTTAGATTGTTCCATAGGATTTATGAGCGAAACAGCAGGGCGGCCCGGGAGCGCGACGAAGCTCCTCACCCGCTCATGTGCGCACGTGATCTCTTGATTGCTTTTAATGTATCAGCAGGACTTCATCCATCTGCATCGGTTCACGCAGGATTGCTTGGCTCCAAGCATCGGATCTTAAATAATATCCCTTGCACCAGTGAAAACCATTTTGGCAAGGATCGGCAAGGCAAGGCTTCTCAGTTGGAATCTGAAAACACTACTCTTAATAGGCTTTCTAGATCTATTACAAAAGTTCAATGGGTTTATTGGAACAATAGAACAGTACTATCACAAAAGAATTGTTCCACTCTCTAACCAAAGAAGTATCACTTTTTTATTTTTTCTTCTTACGGGAAACGGGTCTCAGACTTATTCGGGGAAAAAACGCTGGAGAGAAACTTTGTCTCAACTACCGACCAACCCCTTTGTTGCATCAATGACCCAATTATTTCCCCTTTTTTTCAAATATATAGTAAAACTTGAATTGAACAGGCTTAACACAGCGTTCGATATGCTTAACATGCTGAAATTTTCAGTTAATTTAAAATAAAGCAGAACGCTTATCTGTGAAGTCCATAAGGACTATGATCTCGTCCCGACGCCGATCAATAGCGCCAATGCGTTTCACCGCTTACGCGGTTTCATCGGGGGAGTATTGCCTGGTAATATCATTCGAACCGCTTGACCCGGTGAATTCTAAAAAGGCAAGAAAATCCAATCAATACTTCTATATAATGTAGAATTATTCAATTGTAGTAATTTCACGAAGGTTGTATTTGGCTGTTGAAAATCATACCTCATACTAAATTCTCCCCGGATGCGTCTCACATCCAAAAGACGCCAGCGCATGCGTAAGAAGAAACAGTTGCTGATTTTTATCTTGGAACTCTTCTATGACGTCAGTCACAAAGTGAATTAACATAATTTAAAGGGCTCGGGCTCACTCTGTTTCTACCATTACTTTAAATCGCCAGTCATTTCAGGCATCACAGCTGAAACAGGATACACTAAAAATGTCATTATTGGGAGATGGGTATGCCACAATTGAAAAATAAAACAAAGCATGATAGTATGCATCTTCTCATATTTAAAATGTTTCAGAGACACATTGACCAATCAATTTGGGCATTCAGCCCGCCTGGAAATACTGTTTGAAGGGTGTAAATCCAGCGCTGTTCACGCTGAAGGAGGCACTGATCTCTAGTTTTGCCTGAAAACCCTGTTGCCACTTGGTCTATGCAGAATACCCGCAATTGTTCAAATTTATGATCATACTCTAAACAATGGGATACTATAGGTGCCTCTAGTTTTTTGCACCGAAGAAGGCTACGATGTTCATTGATCCGAATCCGAAATGAACGAATAGTTTTGTCAATGTAAAGAAGATGACACGGGCACTCAATGGCATACACCACTCCATTAGAATCACATGTGGTCTGCTGTTTCAAAACATACTTTATGTCATGATAATTGAACTCTTTTAGCTCCACCGAAATTGAGCTACTTTTTCGGTTTTTGTCCTTTGAGACTAGCGTTCGTGCTTTTTTTCTTTTTCACTCACAGCCCGGAATTTTGACATTGCAGGGGCCCTTTTTCCTCCGATGGCTGCCAGCGGATTCAAGAAGTGTGATTGGTGTAAGAAACTGAAGTCTCTCACCGACACAAACGACTGCTGCCTCCGGTGCCTCGGGCCCAATCATGACCCGATGATCTGTGGCCCGTGCGGCAAAATGTCCTCTAAGGCGCTAAGGAGCCATCAACATCAACGAGAAAGGATCTTCTCTGACTCCGCGTCCGGCTGGGCCCGGACGTCGTCAGAGGCCTTGACGTCTCGGGAGTCCGACCCCGAGCATCGTTGGGGCTCCTCTGAGCAGGGGTCTCCCTCACGGGAACACAAAAGGGAAGAAGAAACCCGCGAAGGCGGCGTCGGTGGACGCTCTTGGTCCCTTGAGGGCCAGGTCGCATAGCCCCGACCGCTGTTCCGGGTCCTCGGAGTCGGAGAGGCCTGCCAAATTACCTCGTGTGGAGCCGGAGTCCCCGAGTCACGTGAGTGCTGTTGTCCTCGTGGACTCTCCGGGGGAGTCGACGTTGGCCCCGACATCGTCGGGGGCCAAGTCGGGTGCTGCTGAGTCTCCTGAGCTCGGACTCAGGTTGATGGCCTTGGAGAGCAGCTTGGCTGCCTTCATGGAACAGCAGCGGGTGCTGATCGCCGGTCTGACCGGTGCATCTGCCCCAACCACCGGGACCTCGACGTCCAAGTCGACCCTGGAGGCCGAGCTGATCCTCGAGTCAATGCGGTCTCGAGTCGATCCTCGGCCAAGGTCTCCCTCGGCCTCCGGTATGGGGCCGAGGTCATCGACGCCGGTACCCTCGGCATCGGGGCGGAGGGCATTGGTGCCCGCCCGATTGGAGCCGCTCGATTCCTCCTCGGAGAGGTCGGAGTGGGCGACGGAGGACGAGGAATCCCCTGACTCTTTCCGGACCCGGTGCATCCCATAGGACTCACCGGAGTCCGAGCCTCGGAGAAGGTCCCCCCGGAGGGTACCCGGTTCTCAGACTTCGTGAGGGACATGGCCAAGGCCTTGGCCTTCCCCGCGGATCCCGAGGCGGAGCCTCGAGCCGAGGAGCTCGAGGCCCTCCAGTATGACTCTCCACCAAAGGAGGCCTTTACTGTACCGGTTCCTCCGATGCTGGAACGGCTGCTCTTCCGCATGTGGGAGGCACCGGCCTCGGCGCCGGTTCTCAGCAAACGGTCGATTCCATTTATCGAGTCCATAAGAGCCCTGGGTTCCAGAAGGCAAGCTACCGCACCACTCCATGGTTGTGGAATCGGCCATGCATCGTCTGAAGAGTCAGAAGATGCATTTCTCTGTGCCCCCCGGCAGGGAGGCCCGGAACCTGGATGCCCTCTGGTAGAAAGTGCTTCCAGGGCTCTATGCTGGCTTGCCGTGTCCAGACTTACCAGCTGTACATGGACATGTACCTCCGAGACCTGGCCGGGTTCTCTGCTGGCCTCTCTGAGGAACCTTTGCAGAGGTTCAAGGCTTTGTCGTCGGGGATTTGAGAGTGCTCAAAGTTTATATCTCGAGCAGCCTATGATGGCTTCGAGGCTTCGGCCCGAGTAGCAGCGGCTTGCATCAGTGCACGCCATCAGGCCTGGCTACAGTCATTGGACTTCAAGCCATGGGTCCAGGATAAGTTGTTCGATGTCCCTTGCTGGGGTGAGAACCTCTTTGGCAAACCCATGGCTGAAAAGGCTGCAGGAATCGAGACTGAGACTCTCACCAGTACAAGGCTGTCCAGGAAGACTTCTGCCCCTTCTCAGAAGAAGAGGAGCTCGGGGAAAAAGCCCTTTTACCCGAGGAAGGCCTCTGCCTACAAATCCTATCCTCAATTCCAGGCCTCTACAGCTCCCCAACAGGGTCAGCAGGCCAAGGGGCAGGGACATGGGCTCCGTAGGCAGAAACCCCCCAAGCCGCCAGCTCCGGCTTCTGCACAGCAGGGAGCAGAGTTTTGACTCCCACTGCATAGCCTCTCCCCCTCAGCTGGTTCCACTCAGCACAGGGGGCCGGCTGACACTGTACGCCCACAGATGGTCAGCTATAACAGGGGATGCCTGGGTACTGAGCATAGTCCAAAAGGGCTACTTGCTCCACTTCAACCAGCTACCTCCCTTCTATTTTCCAGGGGAGCCTCCAAGACTCCCTCTGCACAGGAACCTCCTCCTTCAGGAGTTGGCAAGTCTTCTACAGGAGCAGGCGGTGGAACCGGCGCCTCACCACCTGATAGGACAAGGCCTTCTATTCCAGGTACTTTCTGGTACCAAAAAGGACAGGAGGCCTCAGGCCCATCCTAGACTTGCAAAATCTCAACAAGTTCGTGGAGTGGGAAAAGTTCAAGATGCTTACCCTTGGAATACTGCTGCCCTACCTCCAGCAGGGAGATTGGCTATGCTCCTTAGACCTAAAGGATGCTTATACTCACATCCTCATTCATCCAGACCACAGACAATATCTCAGATTTGTAGTGGGAGGAAATAATTTTCACTACAGAGTACTTCCATTTGGCCTAACCTCCGCACCCAGGGTTTTCACCAAATGCCTGACGGTGGTGGCGGCCTATCTCAGAAACCAGGGCATCTTTGTCTTTCCATACCTGGACGACTGGCTCATCAGGGGTCAGTCTCCACAGGAGGCCAGACAAGCCACTCTTCGCACTGTCTCTCTTCTCCAGCACCTGGGCTTCGTTATAAACTTCGCAAAGTCCACTTTGCTCCCCTCACAGAACATAGAGTTCATAGGGGCAAGGTTGGATACCTTACAAGCAATGGCTTATTTGCCCGGGAACAGGGCTCACAGACTGATGGCTCTGGTCCAGCAGTTTCGCAATGGATCTCTGGTCTCTGCCAGACATTTCCTGAGGCTTTTGGGCCACATGGCATCTACGGTCCATGTAACTCCAAATGCTCGTCTGCATATGCGGCCTGCTCAATGGTGCCTCAGAGCTCAGTGGATACAGGCCACAGGAGACTTAAGAGATAGAGTTAGAGTGTCCAAACTACTAGCGGCCTCCCTGCAGTGGTGGGTGCATCTCCCGAACCTGATCAAAGGGGTGCCTTTCCAGGCACCACCACACACACAGGTGCTGACGACCGATGCTTCTCTTCAAGGTTGGGGTGCACATTGCCAGGGGGCATGCACTCATGGCCTCTGGTCCCCTTGGGAGGCCACACAGCAGATCAATCTGTTGAAGTTGTGAGCTATTCTATTAGCTCTACAAACTTTCTCTCAGGTCCTCTCTCACCAGTCTGTCTTGATTCAGACGGACAACCAAGTAGCAATGTTCTATGTGAACAAACAAGGAGGCACAGGATCCAGGCTTCTGTGTCAGGAAGCACAGGCCCTGTGCGCCTTTGTAGTCAAGCAAGGCATGTTTCTCAAGGCAGTTTATCTACCTGGCCAAAAAAATTACCTGGCAGACAGGTTGAGCAGGATTCTACAGCCTCACGAATGGCATTTGAATCCCCTAGTAGTCCAGCATATCTTCCTAAAATGGGCTCTTCCAACCATCAATCTCTTTGCCAGTCCACTGAACCGTCAGCTGCCCAGGTTCTATTCCACAAAAAATCAGGGATCCAAAAAGCCCGTGTTGCTTAATAAATTTATAGCGAAGTTCTACTATTTTTGTCGGAGAGGCCAACCAAGCAGAAGGAAGCACACCTTGTGCCGTTGTGGCCCGTCCATTTTATTAATTAAAACACAAAACTCGTGTTATAAAATGAAGCAATAGAATGCAATACTTAGCTGAATTGGTGAAAAGGCTGTGCATCAAGGCAGCAAAAGGACCAGGTTCTATTCCAGACAGCCGCATCCTCTGCGAATAGCAGCAGATGCCTTCCTAATCTCTTGGTCTATGGGCCTGCTGTATGCGTTTCCTCCAACGTCTCTAGTGGCCCAAACCCTATTCAAGGTTCTTCGTGACAGGGTCTCGCTGATCCTGGTAGCCCCCAGATGGCCGAGGCAACCGTGGTTTCCACTCCTTCTGCAATTGGCAGTGGACACTCCACTCCCTCTGGGGGTGCAATCCGATCTCCTGTCTCAGGATCAGGGATCTCTCCTGCACCCCAACCTCCAGTCCCTCCATTTGATGGCCTGGCTGCTGAAAGGGTAGTTCTAGCCCCCTTATTTCTATCTAGAGAAGTGGAGGAGGTGGTTTTGGCCTCTAGGAGACAATCCACCCGGAAATCTTATGCCCTCAAGTGGCTTAGGTTCTCTACCTGGTGTGCTTGGCGCCAAGAGGATCTGTTTTCGTGCCTGGTACCAGTGGTGCTGCAGTATCTGCTTCACCTGTCTGACCTAGGCCTTAAATCCAACTCTGTTCGGGTCCACCTCAGTGCTCTGTCAGCGCACCACTCGCCAGTGGACGGCCAGTCTGTCGGTCCACCCCTTAGTGGCCCACTTCCTCAGAGGCCTGCTTTTGCTCAAGCCTCCGATTCGTCCACCAGCCCCTGAGTGGGATTTGAATGTGGTCTTGCAACAACTTACTCGCCCACCGTTTGAGCCGATGGCTACCTGTCGTTTATGCTTCCTTTCCTGGAAGGCATTGTTCTTGGTGGCTCTTACCTCGGCCAGGCATGTGAGTGAACTACAGGCTCTGGTTTCTGATAGACCGTACACACGGTTCTATAGGAACAGGGTGGTCTTACGGACTCATTCTAAGTTCCTTCCAAAGGTTGTCTTCTCCTTCCACCTCAATCAGAAGGTGGTTCTTCCGACCTTCTTTCCCAGGCTGCATGCCAGCTGGGCTGAAATAGTCTTGCATACTCTTGACTGTAGGAGGGCGTTGTCTTTCTACATTGACCGTACGCAGGGGCATCGAAGGGCTGTTCAGCTCTTCGTATCTTTTGATCCTAATAATCTGGGGTTACCTGTCTCCAAGCGTACCCTGTCCATTTGGGTAGCAGACTGTATCGCCTGGGCGTACAGGGCAGCTGGCCTCTCCTTGCAGGGTCGAGTCACGGCCCACCATGTCAGGGCGAAGGCTGCGTCAGTAGCTCATCTCCGCTCTGTTCCGTTGGCAGACATCTCCCGGGCCGCTACTTGGTCTTCAAGCCAGACTTTTGCGGCCCATTACTGCCTCGAGAGGGAGTCCCACAGGGACAGTGCTTTCGGACAGGCGGTACTCCGTAATCTCTTTGAGGTTTAGGCAACTCCTACCCTCCGGCCCTTGTGTTGGGCTACCGTTTGGGGGCGTTCTCAGAGAAGATTCTTATCATGCATGCTGAGGCTCTAGAGGGAGTTTATTTTTCAGCTTTGGGTTCTCGGTAGCCTAGAGCTGGGGAGTCCCATATGTGAGAACGGACTTCCTGCTTGATCCTGGAGAAAGAGTAGTTACTCACCTGTAACAGGTGTTCTCCAGGAGCAGCAGGAATCATTTCTCACGACCCTCCCTCCCTCCTCCCCTTGGAGTTGCAGTCATATATATTTCATTTTGTTTTTTGCTGTCTTTTAGCTATGTCATCAGACTGAGCAAGATGGCGCGCTTGGGCGGGAAGGGGACCGCGCATGCGCGCTGCATTCCCAAAGGCTTTCTTTGAAAGCTGGGGAAATGCTCCGCACGGGGGCTCCATTGACGCCGACGTCACCCATATGTGAGGACTGATTCCTGCTGCTCCTGCAGAGCCCTTGTTACAGGTGAGTAACTACTCTTCCCTGCTGTTCCCAGAGATCACCTGTTACAAATGAGTAATTATGCTTTCCTTGCCATTCTCTCCCCCCAGCTCAGTCCTTAGTTCTGTCCTTTCCCCAGCAATTTCCCTCCACAAACAGCTCTGCTAGTCCCCTATCCAAGTATTTACCCCTCTACTGATGCTATTTCTCTCCCCACCCCCAAGACTCTACACCACTACATTTGTTCTTTCTTCCTCCCCCCCCCCCCCATGCTTGTTGCCCATAAGCTTTCTTGCTCTCCGCAGGATTGATGCTCATCTCTTCTTTCCCACCCAACTCTAATCACCTTCAGTCTTGAGTCCATAGTACTGTTTACTTTCATTTCTTCCCCCAGATTCTTCCCCAATGCTCATGCTCCCCTTTTATGGTAGGCTGAACCCCACTGCACTATCTTCCTGCATGCTGGCTTGTGAAGACCTGTCTCTTTTCCGATAATGCTGATGCTGCTGCCTCTTCCATGCCTTTTCGGGTCGATTACAGCAGACTCTTCTTTTCGAGCCTGTGCGGATCCCTGTCACACTTCTTCTTTCCAGGCCCATGAGATTAGATTTTGCAAAAAGTCTGTCTGCACAGTTGCACAGAATTCCATCAAGAGTTTATCAGTTCACGTTAATTAGACCTGGGGTTTTACCAAACTTTAGTATACTGGGATTCTATTTCGTTGTTCCAGTCCAGTCCCGGAACCTTTGGGTATTCACGCCCCACCAGCACCTTGGAGGCTGAACATGTTGTGATTTTCATTACCTCCCCTAGATAGACAGCTGGCTACTCCCCCAGCCTTCAGAATCTCAGTCTCCAAGCAGCTGGAGAGATGTGAATCCTTTTTCTAGGACTCACTGAAGAAACACCTTTTTGTTTAATTGGGGAACAAGAATTTTAAATTTAGTAGTGAGAGGGAGAGAATTTGAGCACTGCGGGGGTCACCTGAACAGCACTTGCATCGTGGTTGGAGGAAGCTATCAGGAGCTTTTGGAGCTTGATTTGTGCCGGTATTTGATTTCAAATAAGAGAAAGGCACAGAGGTGATCCGCCGGACCTGTGCAGCTCCCCTGTGGGGAGAGGTTGATTGCCGGTTGTGTGGCGGAAAGGAGAACTGCAGGCAAGCACGTCGGAGCTGCGCTTGTTGCTAAGAGGCAGAAGCACAGGCAGAACGATGTCAGAGCTGCAGTTTTATTTTTATTTATTTATATAATTTAACAATCTATACATGTCCACATGTATAAAGAAACCATCATACTAAAAGAAACCACAATCCAAAAGGAAGAAAAAGAAAATAACAAAGCAGAGGGAAAAACAATGGTTAAAGTCCACATTAAGCTTCTGCGATGAGATACTAATAAACTCTACATGAGAAACAAACACATAAGCCAATGTGCCATGTTAGGAGGAAACATTATTTTTAACCTCTCTCCCACTACAGTTATCTAAACCTGTTTATCCAATAGAAAATTTTCTAAATGAGAAACATCTTGAAAAATAAATGTTTTCCCCTGCAAGGCCAACAATGCACTTACAGGGGAACTTCAAGAAAAACTTAGCTCCCAAAGCCAGCACTTTCGGCTTCAGCTGCTAAAACTGTGGCACACGTGACATCAGGAAATAAATTAAAAGTTGGGCCACAAAATAAAACATCTTTAAACTTAAAATATAACTTAAGAATTCTAACCTTAATAGCCTCACTAGAAAAAGTAACAATCAATGTAGTTCGCTTTAATATAAGGTCAGTTGACTCCTCCAGAAAATTAGTTAAATTTTGGCCAACTGAAGAGAATATAAGGAGTCAAAAACTCCCTCCTCTGGAGAAGTCATCCGGACTTTTGAGGGAATATAATACATTTGAACCATATCAATACGATCAGACAATTTTAACACTATCTTGAAATAGTTCTGTAGAAGAATTTTGGGGGATAAAAGATGAGTCACTAGAAAATTTAAGAAGAATAATTTCTGACCCGCATGGCATTTTCCACTGTTTCCAGCTTAGCATGCAAAACCAACAAATCGTTTATGTAAGCCACATTAGTAGCTATAGTTGTCTGCAATTGGGCATCATTTGGGTAGCAGATTTATCAAGATCCAGAACTTTAATGTCGAGGTCAGTTCATTTCTCTGCAGCCCCTAAAGAGAAACTGTACAGCACATTAACCGTACCTGACAGTTTACAATCCATACTTTGACTTGCCCCCCATATATTTCTGAGTGACTTCCCCACCATCCACAACATCTGTTGGAAAAACATCAGCAGAGGCAGATACAGTAACCGGCTTAGGAGCTGGAACAGAGGAAACTAACACCTTAGGCGTTTCAACTTTCAGGAAACCCCCGGAGAGCACTGTCGAAGATAACAATGATAATGGGGACAGGGGGGAGTCCTACCCCCTGAGCTAAATGAAGCTCCCTCAGGGGAGGACTTCCCTGTTTGAGTAGGAAGCAGATGTTTGTCCATGGGGCCCATGATTTTACTCGTGGTAGAAACAGAGTATCTCCAGGAACAAGCAGGAATGAGTCTTCACATATGGGTATGTCGGTACCGACGGAGCCTGCGCGGGAACGCTCCACAGCGTCCAATCAGAAAGCTTTTGGGAGCATCCCTCAGCGCCTGCGTGCTGCCTTCCCGCCTTTCCAACTGTCTCTCCTCAGTTTTCGTTTTTCCGCGGAGCCGGCAGGACGTTGTCCTGTCACCGCAGAAACTTTTTTCTTTAATTTTTTAATTCTTGTTTTCTTGTGGTTGCGGCTGTTTCCCCACCGCCACCGGTACCGCCGGTGGGGTTTTTTTCTTTTCTTTTTCTCAAACTGAGGGAGAGTTTTCCCTCAGTTTTTGTCTTAAAATTTTTGGGCCTATAAGGCCTCTCCATCATGGAGCCGCCTTCTCCTAAGAAGTGCCTTCACTGTGGAAATACAGTTTTCTTTTTAGACTCCAATAACTGGTGTCTTACCTGTTTGGGTCCTGACCCTTTTTCCCCTGAACCGTCAGGCTACAATGCTGTGAGAAGAGATTCTCTATTTCGAGTTTCCCTCGATACCGTTTTCTTTCCCTGTGTCAGGGCACCGGCCATTTCTTCTCTACAGGATCAGGTAACCCACAAACAGTCTGTTAAGACTAGCCAATCCTTGAGTGGTATGTCTCATGCTAAGCATGCTGACGGCCCCGGCCTTGCCCTCAAGAACCCATTGGCATTAAAACCCCGGCGGGAGTCTTCGGGCTCCAAAGCATTTCAGGGGTTTCAGGTTGTTCCTGGGGCTCACCCCTCACAGAACATACCTGAGCCATGCTCGGGGGTGGCATCCGCTTCGAGCGGTACCGCTAACCCGGCATCGGCACTGGTGTTGAGCGATCCACTCCTCACCAGGGATCGTCATCTGGTGTACTCGGTGCCTTCGGGACCGATCGATACCCAGATTGACTTTCCAGTATCAGCAGCTCCGTCGATACGACCACTGACGCCGGTACCATCTAGACATGCATCGATAGATTCGCTTCCTTCGATGCCAAGTCTAGAATCGATATCTAGTCTGGAAGACTGGGTACCGACGCGTCTCGGAACCGACGCGCACAGATTCCGGATGCGCGGTACCGAGGATATTCACCGAGACTTTCGAGTTTCCTCTGTACCGTTTGAGCAGCCTCCGCTGACTGCTTCGGTGTCGGCTTCGCCTTCGATTCCGGCACAGCTACTGGTATCGGTATCAATGTCGGTACCGGCAGTATCATCGGGACCAGCTCCTTCCATGCTTTTTTCACCTGGATCGCTCCTTTCTATACCTAGTTTGGAGTCGATACCTGGCATGGATGATGCACTACTGACTGTCTCAACTCATAACTGCCAGTTCCAGTGTCCATCCATTACAAATCCTGTTCTGCACTGGACAGGTACATCCTCCGGTGCCCAGGCTGCCTTTTTAAGTTTAACCTGTCCAGGGATGGTTCCCATCGGAGATCCTTCTTTTCAGAAATTTCTCCTTGACATGGCAACCTTCCTTAATATTCCTATCCCTGGCTATGAGTCTTCTCAGGGTTTTTCTGCAGGAAAGGAAAATATAATGCTTCCTTTACATCATTCTTTGCAGAATCTTCTTCTGAGGGTATGGGAAAAACCTTTAGGGGTTTCTTCACCACCTACAGCAACTGATCTTCTGTATCAGGTGCCCCCCTCTCCAGGATTTCAAAAGCCTCAACTTCCCCATCATTCCATTGTAGTGGAATCAGCAATGAGGAAGGTAAAAAGCAAGAAAAAACATACTTCTTTCCCGCCAGGGCGTGCATCTAGAACACTAGATGCCTTTGGACGTCAAACCTTCCAAACATCTATGCTGGCAACAAGGATTCTCTCATATATTTTCTATATGAGTCTATCCCTGCAGGAGATCACAAAGAAATTATTTCTTTTGACTCCTTTTCTATCAGAGCCCAAGGCTACAGACTATTCCTTACTTCTTAGTCATAGCCAAAATATCTCTTGGTTTCTTTCTCGTGCTTCCCTAGACTCTTTGAGTCTGTTAGCAGAACGTCTGCTATAGCCATAGGAGCACGTCGTAAAGCCTGGCTCCAAGCATCAGACTTGAGTAGATGGGCACAACAAAGACTGAGTAATACTCCTTGTACTGGAGAAAATCTCTTCAATAAGGAGTCCTTACGTCAGGTTGCTCATTGCTCCACTGACTTTCCTGTTTCTGAGGGCCATCCTAAGCCCTCTCCTTCCTCAGCAGGTAGGAAATGCCCTACCAAACCTTCTTTCCCTAAAAGAAAGAGGTTTTCCTCTTCTCCTGCCCATCATTCGGATGTTCCCAAGCAGGGGAAGTCTCGCCCTGGTCTGCAGAATCCAAACTCTAGCCAGGCTGAATAAACACAGTAACCATAGGTTTCTGATTAATCTTTTTATAACTACAGTTAACTTCTTTTCAGCAGAAGTTTTTCACTGTTTTTCCATTCAAAACTCTGCTCAGGGATTCCTATTCTCAGGAAATCCATTTACTCTTCAGTATGCTGAACTGTCAGGATTTTCATGTCTATAAGTTACAGGGTTTTCCACCTCTTCCTGACTAGAAGAGAGGTTTAACAACTATCACATGATAGTTGCTCTGTACCAGCATGAATTTTTTCCTTCCAGGGACTTACCATATGGTAAGTCTTTCTTCAGCTTCTATCTCTACCTTCTTTTCCAGGGTTTTTCCCTGTAAGAGTGGTACCATACCACTGAAAGACTTTTCTTGTCTTTCTTTTCACTGTAGAGTTTTCTTCTCCTGAGTAAACTCCCTTCTTTATTTGGGCAACTCTGCAGACAGAGACAGCTTTCTCTCTTTGTTCAGTCTGTTCTCTCTGTTTGACACAGACCGACTCTCTCTGTTGCCCTATTCAGTAGCTGCCCATGCAGGAGTTCCAGTAATTGACTACTGGTACTTTCCACCACTTCTGTCTAGCCTTAGTTGTGATTCCAAGACAGTTTTCTACATCTTTCTTGGATTATCTTTCTCACTACAGGCTTTTTACACTATCTTCTACCCTTGCCATATCCAACCTCTGGGTTTGGCAACGTACTGGACTTGGCTGTGAGTTTTCTACATCAGCCAGTACTACATCCCAATTCTCCTGCGTAATGCTCTCTGCAATCCTACTGAGAAGCTTTCCACTATGGGCCCTTGCTAGAGAGCATATAGTTTTCTCTAATGGCTATCCATCATGGTTGAAAAAGGGCTTCCTCAGTCATCCTCTATGACTGTGAGGGTTCTTCACACCCTACTATCTCCTTTTAAAAAAAAAAAAAAGAGAAGAGGGAACAGGACATAAGCCTTCTCCACGTGAAAGTCTAGGAGTTATCACATTCCTACAGGGAATATAATCTTTTTTCTTGCAGCTTGTCCTCATGGTATCCTAATCCATCAAAGACAGCACATATTAATCTGGAAAATGCCTGATACCTCCTTTGTCCCTCACGTAGGTCAACCTGGTATCTCATTCTATGCGTTTCTGTCCTTTTACCATGCTGGAGTTCCACAGGACTCCGGACTTGCTGTTTACAGACTGATATTATCCTCTGTTTTTTCACGTAACCATCCTGGTTATTCACTGGATAGCATTCCTTTACCATCATCTCTGGGGGAATAGATTCTCTATATATCTTCTCAAGTAGGTTTCACCTCCTTGTTCTTAGATGAATCTTTTCCCTTCACATCTCCATGTGAATGTCCTGATATGCATAGCTCTGTCTGCTTAGTTGCAGACATCTATCTTTAGACCTATATGGTCAGGTATATATATCTATATATATATACCTATATACGTCTCTGTAGATGTATCTGTCAGCTAAGTGTGCATATGCTATGCCCTTTAGATCTCATTGTAGATCTATCTATATATATATATATATATATATATATATACACCCGTATATATATATATATATATATATATATATATATATATATATTCACACATATATCTACATAGATATGCGTATCTGTCCAGATACTTCTTATAGGTAGATATGTGTTTCCATACTTATCTCTCTGACTGTCTATGTTCATTAAGGTTTTTACCTTCCTGTATGTTCCTGACAGTGGGCTTGCACAGCTTCATACTGTTCCACAGTATGTTTCGGATATTATGCACACAACCACTGCTGTGGTACTGACGGCCTTACAGTATCCTAGGTTTACGTATCCCTGAAGCTCCATGTCCCAATGTCTTCCTACCTCTCACCAGTTAGGAAAGACATGGTGGATCTTCAGTGGATATCAGATTCAATTCCTCAAACGTCTGTCCTTTCTGGGAGTATGGGGTTCTTCCCATACCCTTTCCTCTCTTAAGGACTAGATCTGTTATCCAGATCGGTCAGTCTTCCTCTTTTGCTCCTACCTCTGAATACTTCTGTAGCCAAAAGAGTTTTCAGCTTTCCATGAAGCTTCCCACTGAAGACCTGCCGTTTTTGTGCTACCCCGATTGAATCCTGGGGTCACCCATCACTTCCAGATGTTGACCTCCACCTTCACTCCAGTGAGGTCACCTTGAACATTATTCTACTGGATTCCCAGTAGACTCCATCAGCCTCTCTACTTCCTGTAATCCAGTAGGTGAGTGTCATATGGTGATTGTTCATTTCAATATTATGGTGATAGTTCATTTCAATATATCTTTTGATAATGATCATACATACAAGGACTCCTTGTGGGTAGTCCTTTCTTAGGTTAGCTGTTTTTTCTGCAGCTCCTCTCTTTTCATCTCCTGCCCTCCATCCTCAGGATGCCTGGCCATATGAGGTGTAGCATGTTTTCAATCTTCAACATGTTAGGGCTCCAGGCATCTTAGCTTGGGAGTCCCCATATGTGAAGACTCATTCCTGTTTGTTCCTGGAGATAGCACAGTTACTTACCTGTAACAGGTGATCTCTGGGAACAGCAGGAATAAGTCTTCACAACCCACCCACCTCCCCTAGGAGTTGTATTTCTATATATATCTTTCCTTTCCTTTTTCTCTCTCTTTGTCTCAGCTATGAAACTCAACTGAGGAGAGACAGTTGGAAAGGCGGGAAGGCAGCACGCAGGCGCTGAGGGATGCTCCCAAAAGCTTTCTGATTGGACGCTGGGGAGCGTTCCCGCGCAGGCTCCGTTGGTACCGACGTACCCATATGTGAAGACTTATTCCTGCTGTTCCCAGAGATCACCTGTTACAGGTAAGTAACTGTGCTTTACTTTCACTGTACCTTTCATTTTATGCTTCCCCATACTGCCAAACAGCCTGGAACAAACTATCTCTCCACTTCTTTCACCCTAGCACTGCCGGTGCACCAAAGGGGCATATCCTGCCCCTTGATACATGCCCCTTAAAACGCGACACGCGGGCTACGACATGCAGGCGCATGTGGAAGCCTCCGGTCTTTAATCCTTGCAGAGGGGTGTCCCCCGAGAGTAAGGCTGACCTCACTGCTACCTGTTATATGCCGCAGACAGCACGAGAAGCACATAGTGGGTTGGTCACACGGGGATCATGTGCCCTTCCTCATACTCAGCACAGCACCCAGAGCCCTGGTTTTAAAAGGAGTCGTCACATCACAGGAGATCAGAGCAGCTGCCACCTCATTGTAGTATCCGACACCGAAGCACAAGGCTGGCTGAGCGTCTGGGGCAGCTACTATGGCACCGGTAAGCCCGGTAATTGCAACGCAGTAAGGTAGAGTGCAGGGCCATTGCAGGCAGTTGGAGGAGCTGCATGGTAGCAGCGGCCATTTTAGGAAGCGTGGGAAATAGCTAGCTAAACAGGGGCCACAGTAAGCAAGGTGGCGGGGATACTCAGGACAGCGGGGCTTCCCTTCTCAGAACATTTTGCTGTTTTTATTGGTTGGACTGTTTTCTGCTCTTAAAGTCAGTTAGGAGAAGAGGGTGGAGGTAGGGAAGTAAAGCCATTCTACAGTGAACAGAGAGGAGATAGAGTGGATATATGTCTACAAAGCCTACCTGTGGGTCCCGTGGGGAATCGATATCCCTGGCCAGGTTCTTAAGGGGTTGTGAGACAGAATCCCAGTCAGTTGAGGTGGGCCTGCGAGAGGACAGGCCGGAGAAGACCTCCAGGGGCATGAAAGACTCCAAGGCGGCAGGGTCTTCAGGGGTCAACGTGGCAGGGACACTGCCAGTGAGAAGTGTGGAAAGTGGTGAAACTCTTCCCACCAAGGGCCTAAAGGGCAAGGCAAAGAAGGTGCCTAAAGTGAGAGCCCCCAGGGACATGCAGGTGGTATTCTCACTGGCGTTTGTCCTGCTGTTACATAAGGCATTGTATTTGAAGCAAAATGTGGTGGAGAAACCGCTGGCTCCTAGAAGTGGAAAGAAGCGGACATGGACTTCTTGCTTGAGGAGTCGGAGAGTGAACCGGGTCCCAGTAAACTACAAATGGAGGAAGATATCTGGGATGAAACTGCTAAGGGCAAAGGATCAGGACCAAGAGGAAGCTCAGGACTTTGATTTGGAAGAAGGCAAAATTCCGTAGGCAGATTCTCCTCACATGGTCCACATTTTCTGCAGAGAGGAATTAGCAGCATTAATAACACAGTTGGCAAAAATATTGAATGTGTGCATGGAGGCCCCAGAGGAGGAGGAATCTCTAGAGGACCCACTGTTTCAGGTGGTCAGGTCAACACCGAAGATGTTTCCGTTGCACAGAGTCATGCGACGTATGATTCAGGAGGAATGGGATGTGCCCAAAGGGGTGCTTCGAGGGATCTGAACTATGTCACGGCTCTACCCTCTTCCGGAGAAGGACAGAAAACTCTTGCACGCTCCTAAAGTGGATGCGGTAGTGACCAAGAAAACTATGATCCCAGTGGAAGGTAGTTCGGCCCTCAAGAATGCACAGAAATGCAAACTGGAAATGCTCTTGAAGCAGGCATTTGATATTAATGCACTGTCATTGCAGGCCTTGGTATGTGGAGCCTTTGTGGCCATGGTCTGCCTCTGAGCACAAGGGATCTTCGGGGATCCCGGTGCGGTGCAGACAAGACCTCCAGAAGTGGCAAAGATTGAGTCCAGGGCAGAATATTTGACAGACACCTTTTATGACTTCATTAGGTGCTTGTCCAAGGGTATAGCCTTGGTGGTGGCAGTGCAGTTGGTCGGTGGATGTATCTTCCATGTTCAGGCTGAGCAAGCTCCCATTCTGAGGTAAGCTGCTCTTTGGTGAAGATCTGGAGAAGCTAGTAAAGGAACTGGGCGAAACCAAAGGGGGATGGTTGCTGGAGGACAAGCAGAAGGTGGGACAGTTGTTGACCCCCCCCCACCTCCCCCGGAAGAGGTCAGCCTAGAGATTTTTGGAGGTTTCAATCACAGAGGTTCACACCCTATCAAAGAGGTTGATTTCCATCGAGGGGACCATTCTTTCGGGGCTTCCGAGGCAAGGAAAGAGGGTTCTATTCTTCTGCCTCCTTGGCTCCCAAGAAATCACAATGAACTGAGTGCAGGCCAGGCGGATGTAAATCTCCAGGAACAAGCAGGAATGAGTCTTCACATATGGGTATCGTCGGTACCGACGGAGCCTGTGCGGGAACGCTCCCCAGCGTCCAGTAAGAAAGCTTTTGGGAGCATCCCACAGCACCTGCGTGCTGCCTTCCCGCCTTTCCCAACCGCCTCTCTCCAGTTCTTCTTTTCCACGGAGCCAGCAGGTTGTGTGCCTGTCACCGCAGAAGAATTCTTTATTTTTTTTCTTTATTTTTCTGTCTCGTGTCTGCCTTCTTCGATGTCAGACCGGTACCGCCGGTCTTTTCTTTTCTTTCTTAAAAAAACAAAACAAAACAAAAAACTTTTCTTTCTTCACTGTGCATTTTCGGTTTGGGCCTTAGGCCTGAACATATTTTCTCCTCATGGAGAAGCCCGCTTCCGGGTTCAAAAAGTGCACGAAGTGTGGCGGTACTATTTCTGTCACTGACACCCATGACTGGTGTCTAAAATGTTTGGGTCCTGACCATTCCATCACGGATTGTGTGTCCTGTACCATGATGTCTAAAAGAGGTCGGCAGAACCGAGCAGCCAAGCTCAGTACTCTGTTTCCCTCTGATGCAGCCTTGGTGGCATCGATGTCTTCCAGGGCTGCTTCTTCCTCCCATGGATCTCAGGTAACCAAACATAAATCTAGCCGGTCCTCAAAGGGCAAATCTCCCTCTAAGCATCGAGATGCCTCCGGGCTTGTCCTCGAGGATTCCACACCGGCAAAATTACCCCGGTGGGAAGTTCCAGCTTCCAAAGCATTGTCTATGGGATCACAGGTTGACATCGATGGCTCGGCCTCGACCGATCACCTGTTGCCGTGTTCTGGGGTACCGGTGGCCTCCACTGGTACCGACATCCAGACTCTGGTGGCGTCGATGGATCAGAAGATTCTGTCCATGCAGCGCACCCTAACGGCGTTTATGCAGGCTTTGACGCCTCCGGTACCGCAACAGTCTTCGTTGCTGGTACCGACTCCTGCACCGGCATCGTTCCCGGTGCCGGTACCGATTGCATCGACATAGGCTTCGGTGTCGACTGCAACGGTACCCTGTCCTATGATGCCCATCGGTACCGAACCGATACCGCTTACTCCCGATGTCGATCCCACTCGGTATGCGTATCGGGCTTTACAGGAGCATCCAGACAGGCGATACTTCGATTCCTCCTTTCCTCCGAAGACTCTGAGTCGGAGGTTTCTGTTGATGCACCGGTACTTCTTCCTCAGGAGTCTGATTCTCCAAAACGAAGAATGTCTCCTCCAGAAGACTTGTCTTTTCAGGACTTCATTAGGGAAGTGGCTAGGGGCCTCTCCATTACAGTGGCCCCTGAGTCAGAGCCTAGAGCCAAGCAACTAGATATTTTGCAATATCCTAAGGCTCCTAAAGAAGCAGCTACTTTACCTGTTCATGAGATTCTCTATGATCTCATGTTGAGCATGTGGGAGACTCCTCTTACCACCTCTCCTCATTCTCGTAGATTAGACACCATGTACCGTGTCCCTCCTTGTCCTGGCTTTCATAAGTCTCAGCTTCCTCACCACTCTATTGTGGTAGAGTCTGC
Organism: Ichthyophis bannanicus; assembly: GCA_033557465.1. Lineage (NCBI taxonomy): Eukaryota > Metazoa > Chordata > Amphibia > Gymnophiona > Ichthyophiidae > Ichthyophis > Ichthyophis bannanicus. Next base: position 863,866,740 of record CM066036.1, on the reverse strand, counting down.
CATGAGGAAAATAAAGAGTGCAAAGAGACACTCATCTAATCCCCCAGGACGTGAATGCAGGACCCTTGATGCTTTTGGCTGAAGGGTTTTCCAAGCTAATATGCTTGCTGCCAGAATCAACTCCTATAGTCTCTATATGGGGATGTTTCTAAAAGAAGTCACAGATCATCTGCAGACTTTAGCCCCTTTTATTTGAGAAGATAAAAGGCAGGAATTTCTCACTTGGCTTAAACATGCCCAAGATGTTTCCAAATTCTCCAACCGTGCCGCCTTTGACTCTTTTGAGTGTGTAAGCAGAGCCACGGCTATTGCCATAGGTGCACGCAGAATTGCTTGGTTATAAGCCTCTGATTTGGAACTTTGGGTCCAAGATGAACTGGGAAATCTTCCTTGTACAGGTGAAAACCTTTTTGGCAGGGATTGGAAAGCAAAGGCCACTCAGATGGATGCTGAGAACTCTGCTTTGGATCGACTTTCAAAGTCTTACCTCTGCTCCTTCTAAGAAAAGGCTGTTCAAAAAGACAACGTTTTCTAAAAAGGGAAGATACTATCCTGCTTATGGTCAGCAGGCATCTTCTGCAGGTCATTTTGCTGCAAAGCGTCAGCAACCACCTAAATAGGCCAAGTCAAAGGCTGCCAGGCCTCCCACGACTCGGCAGCCTCAGCCTCCCCAGGGCCTTTGACTTGCAACTAGAGAACTTAGCCTTTCTGGCTCTGGAAGAACCAGAGCCCCTCACCATTCCAGGAAGGTTGGCTTACTTTGCTCCCAGATGGGAGCAAATTACAGCAGAGCAATGGACCCTCTCCATTGTAAGGGAAGGTTACAAGCTTCATTTCTTAAACCTTCCTCCCCACACCATGGTGAGACAGTTCAATTCTCCAACAACTCTCCTCAACCTTCTGGGTCAGGAGATTGCTACCCTTTTTGCCAAAGGGGCAATAGAAGAAGTACCCCTTCTTCAACAGGGCTCAGGGTTCTACTCCCCTTATTTTCTTATTCCAAAGAAAACAGGGGGCTACAGACCCATATTAGATCTCAGAGAATTGAACAAGTTTCTATTCAAAGAGAAATTCAAGATGATTTCTCTCGGTACTCTGCTGCCATACCTTCAGAGTCAGGACTGGCTTTGTTCTCTAGATCTCAAGGATGCGTACACCCATGTCCTCATCCATCTAACACACAGAAGGTTCCTTCGGTTCCTTTTTCAAGGAAAGCACTACCAATACAGGGTGCTTCCTTTCGGTCTGGCCTCTGCACCAAGGATGTTCACGAAATGCATGACAGTAGTAGCTGCATTTCTACGCACTCTAGGAATATTCGTTTTCCCATATCTGGACGACTGGCTCATTCGAGCTCCATCCCAGTCAGAGGCCCAGATTTCTCTAACCTGCACAGTGCGGGTCCTTCAGTATTTGGGACTGGTAGTAAACATCCCAAAATCCCATCTCACCCCTACTCAGTCTCTGGAGTTTATAGGGGCCTTGCTGGATACCACAACTGCAAGGGCCTATCTTCCTCAGGCCCGTTGCCTACGCTTGGTGCAGTTAGCCTCCCAGATACAGTTAAAGTCCCATTTAGCTGCTCGAGAGATGTTACAACTATTAGGCCACATGGCATCCACCGTGCATGTGGTTCCATATGCTCGCTTTCACATGAGGGCAGCTCAATGGACTTTGTCCACCCAATGGACTCGGGCATCAGGTTTCCTGTCAGACAAAATAGCAAACTCCAGTCGCCTATTTTGGTCTCTCCAGTGGTGGAAGTCCCCTCCAAATCTGTTGCTGGGGTCCCCTTTTCAGCAGTCGCTACCCCAAGCAACTCTGACAACAGATGCTTCTCCAATGGGTTGGGGAGCTCATCTGCAGGATCTCTCCACCCAGGGCATCTGGTCTCCACAGGAGACTTCTCTGCACATCAATCTCTTGGAACTCAGAGCAATATTCTTAGCTGTCAGAGTGTTCCATTCCCTGCTCAGCTACAGGACAGTCCTGATCCATACGGACAACCAAGTAGCCATGTTCTATGTAAACAAGCAGGGCGGGACTGGCTGTCTGACGCTTTGCAACGAATTTTTGCGACTGTGAACATAAGAACATAAGATATGCCATACTGGGTCAGACCAAGGTCCATCAAGCCCAGTATTCTGTTTCCAACAGTGGCCAATCTAGGTCATATGTACCTAGCAGTTTCCCCAAGAGACACAAGTTCCACAATGCTTGTACTGGGTCAAGCATTGATATCTTCGGTCCCTTCTTAATAATGGTTTATGGACCTTTCCTCCAGGAACTTGTCCAAACCTTTTTTAAACCCAGCTACACTAACAGCCTTTACTACATCCTCCGGTAACAAATTCCAGAGTTTGATTACACGTTGAGTGAAAAAATATTTTCTTTTATTAGTCTTAAGTAGTTTACCCTGTAGCTTCATTGCATGTCCCCTAGTCTTTTTATATTCTGATAAGGTAAACAATCGATCTACGTTTACCCGTTCCACTCCGTTCATTAATTTATAGACTTCTGTCATATCTCCCCTCAGCCGTCTCTTTTCCAGGTTAAAGAGCCCTAACCTTTTTAGCCTTTCTTCATAGGAGTATCCTTCCATCCCCTTTTCCATTTTGGTGGCTCTTCTCTGAACCTTTTCTAAAATTGCTATATCCTTTTTAAGATACGGCGACCAGAATTGCACACAATATTCAAGGTGCGGTCTCACCATGGAACGATATAGAGGCATTATAATATCTTTTGTTTATTTTCCATTCCTTTCCTTATCATACCTAGCATTCTATTTGCTCTCTTGGCCGCCGCTGCACACTGGGCCGAGGGTTTTAACATGGTATCCACAAGGACGCCTAAATCTTTTTCCTGGGTGGTGGTTCCTAATGTGGAACCTTGCATCGTGTAACCATAGTTTGGGTTGTTCTTCCCTAGGTGCATAACCTTGCACTTGTCCACATTAAATTTCATCTGCCATTTTGATGCCCAGTCTTCCAATTTATCAAGATCCTCTTGCAATTTTTCACAATCCTCTTGGGTTTTAACAACTTTAAATAGTTTTGTGTCATCAGCAAATTTGATAACCTCACTCGTTATTCCACTTTCCAGGTCATTTATGAATATGTCAAAAAGCAGCGGACCCAGCACAGATCCCTGGGGTACACCACTATTCACCTTCTCCATTGGGAAAATTGGCCATTTAGCCCTACCCTCTGCTTTCTATCTTTTAACCAGTTCCTGATCCACAGTAGTAAACTGCCTCCTATCCCATGACTCTTTAGTTTTGCCAAAAGTCTCTGATGAGGGACCTTGTCAAAGGCTTTCTGAAAGTCCAGATACACAATATCAACCGACTCACCTTTGTCCACCTGTTTATTCACGCCATCAAAAAAACATAACAGATTAGTAAGAGAAGATCTTCCTTGTCTAAAGCCATGTTGGCTGTCTCCCATTAGGTCATGACTATCTACATGCTGAGTAATTTTATTCTTTATGATGGTTTCTACCATTTTTCCCGGTACTGACGTCAGGCTCACCGGTCTGTAGTTTCCCGGATAACCCCTAGAACCCTTTTTAAAAATTGGTGTTACATTGGCGATCCTCCAATCTTCAGGTATTAGAGATGATTTTAATGATAGTTCACAGATTACTGATAGCAGGTCTGCAATCTCATATTTCAGTTCTTTCAACACCCTTGGATGTATACCATCCGGCCCAGGTGATTTGCTACTCTTCAGTTTATCTAATAGTTGTAAGACATCTTCCCGATGTATCGATATTTCCTTCAATTCTTCCACACCTTTAAATACCACTTCAGTCATGGGTAACATCCCTACATCTTCCTCAGTAAAGACCGAAGCAAAGAATTCATTCAGTCTCTCCGCTATCGCCTTGTCTCCTCTTAGTGCTCTTTTAACCCCTTTATCATCTAATGGACCAACTGACTCTCTCACAGGCTTTTTGCTACAGATGTACTTGAAAAGGTCTTTATTTCGCGTTTTTGCTTCCGCAGCAAGCTTCTTCTCAAATTCTCTCTTTGCCTGCCTTATCAATGCCTTGCATTTGACTTGCCAGTGCTTGTGCTGTTTCCAGGTTTCGTCGTTTGGCTCTTTTTTCCATTTCCTGAAAGATGCTTTTTTGGCAACAACAGCCTCTCTGACCTCACCTTTAAACCATGCTGGCAGTTTTTTGGACTTCCTTCCACTTTTCTTAAAGCGTGGAATACAGCTGGTCTGGGCTTCCAAGATAGTATTTTTCAACAACACCCAAGCTTGATGTACGTCTTTAACCTTTGCAACTGCTCCTTTTAGTTTTTTCTTAACTGTTTTCCTCATTCTATCATAGTCTCCCTTTCGAAAGTTAAAGGGTAGTACTGTGGATTTCCTTACTATCCCTCCTCCACTAATTAAATCAAAGGCGATCATGCTATGATCACTATTGCCAAGTGGCCCCAACACCCTTATCTCTTGCACTACATCTGGTGTTCCACTAAGGACTAGGTCTAATATTGCTTCCCCTCTGGTCGGTTCATGAACCAGCTGCTCCAAGAAGCAGTCATTTATTTCATCTAGGAACTTTATCTCCCTAGCATGTCCTGTTGTGACACTGACCCAGTCGATGCCGGGGTAATTGAAATCACCCATTATTATTACTGCACTGTAACTTTTGCTAGCTTCCTTGATTTCTTTGAGCATTTCATCATCCATTTGTTCATTCTGGCCAGGCGGACGATAGTACACCCCCACTGCCATCGCCTTCCCCTTTTTACATGGAATTTCAATCCATAGAGATTCTACAGCAAATTTTGTTTCTTGCAAAACTTTAATCCTTTCTGACTCAATGCCCTCTCTAACATAGAGCGCAACCCCTCCACCAATTTGATCAGCTCTATCATTTCGATATAGTTTGTACCCAGGTATCACAGTGTCCCACTGGTTGTCCTCCTTCCACCATGTCTCTGATATTCCAGTCATATCTAACCTCTCGTTTAGTGCTATATATTCTAACTCTCCCATCTTGTTTTGTAGACTTCTAGCATTTGCATACAAGCATTTTAGAGACTGTATTTTATTCATATTAATTTGGCTATTGGTAGACATGGGTAATTTGGGATCTTTAAGTTCTGTCTGCTCCATACTCGAGGGCATTTGGGCTACTTTACTCTTTTGTGGAACCTCTCTGCTTTTGGTAGTATCCTTCAAGGATACATTCTTCCGAACCATCCGCTCTTGGGCGACTGTCGGCCTTCCCCTAATATCTAGTTTAAGAGCTGCTCTATCTCCTTTTTAAAGGTTAATGCCAGCAGCCTGGTTCCATCCCGGTTAAGGTGAAGCCCATCCCTTCGGAAGAGCCCCTCCTTTCCCCAGAATGTTCCCCAGTTCCTAACAAATCCAAAACCCTCATCTCTGCACCATTGTCTCATCCACGCATTGAGACTCCTGAGCTCTGCCTGCCTTTTGGGTCCTGCGCGTGGAACAGGAAGCATTTCGGAGAATGCTACCATGGAAGTTCTGGATTTCAACTTCCTACCTAAAAGCCTAAGTTTTGCCTCCAGAACCTCCCTACCACATTTTCCTATGTCATTGGTACCGACAGCAGACTCCTCCCCAGCACTATCTAAGATCTTATCTAGGTGGCGCGTGAGGTCCGCTACCTTCGCACCAGGCAGGCATGTTACCAGGCGATCCTCACGTCCACCAGCCACCCAGCTATCTACATGCCTAATGATCCAATCACCAACTATAACGGCTGTCCTAACCCTTCCCTCATGGGCACATGGCCCTGGAGAAACTTCCTCGGTGCGAGAGGGTTTTACATCACCTGGAGGACAGGTCCTAGTTACAGGATCACTTCCTGCCACACCAGGGTGATGCTCTCCTGTCACGTGACCTCTCTCCTCCATGGCAACAGGGGTGCTGCCAGCCTGGAGGTGGGACTTCAGGACTATATCCCTGTAGGTCTCGTCTATGTACCTCTCTGTCTGTCTTATGTTTTCCAAGTCTGCTACTTTAGCCTCTAGAGAACGGACTTGTTCCCTGAGAGCAAAGAGCTCCTTGCACCTAGTGCACACGTAAGACCTCTCACCAACTGGGAGAAAATCATACATGTGACACTCAATGCAAAAAACTGGAAATCCACCATCCCGCTGCTGGACTGCTGTCTGCATCTTTAGTTTTAAGTTTATGTTTAGATCTTTAAGTTCTTACTTACTAGGGGTTGCTATGGGTATTTATACCAATAAAACTGTACCTAATAACGTTTAATGTACCTTGTTTACCTGAAGCTTAATTAATCTCAGGTCCTTAGTGTATGACTGATTTGGGTAATGAGCTTCACCTGAAAGCACCTCCTGTCTTTTAAGATGTGTAAGTACCTATAAAGCTATGATTATCCCAGGGTTGGGTGGGTGGGTGGGTGTGGGGGGGGAGGGAAGGAAGTAACACTTATTAAAAGAGGGCTGCTACACAGTACCCTTTCTTGTGCTGCTGAGGTAAGCTAAATTCTGATTTGATTTAAATTATAGCTCTTAGCCTTGGCCAGAGAGCATCACATCCATCTTCTGGCAGTATATCTTCCAGGCGTTCAAAACTCTTGGGTGGACAGACTCAGTCGAGTTCTGCTTCCACACGAGTGGTCCCTCCACATGGACCAGGTAGCCAGGATTTTTCGAATTTGGGGAACCCCGGACATAGACCTCTTTGCAAGTCCGTGGAATGCCAAACTTCCCCGGTTCTGTTCCAGAATTCCGTGTCAGGGAGTTCAGGCCAAGGATGCCTTTCTCCTTCACTGGGGTCAAGACTTCCTTTATGCCTTTCCACCAATTCACCTAATTCCCAAGACACTATTCAAGCTTTAGAGAGATCAAGGGACCATGATCCTCATAGCACCACATTGGCCACGCCAAGTGTGGTACCCTCTACTTCTGCATCTCTCTCAAGCTCCTTCCCTGGACTTGGGCTCTGCACCAGACCTTCTGTCCCAGGAAGAGGGAACTTTGTGGCACCCAAACCCCCAGTCGCTCCATCTCAGGGCTTGGTTGCTGAGGGCCTAGACCTTCAAGATTTTCATCTCTCTCAGCAAGTCAGAGATGTTATTCATGCCTCTAGAAAGCCTTCTACTAGACATTCCTGTGCTTTCAAATGGAAAACATTTACCATTTGGTGTTCAGGGAAAGGTCTAAACCCTCTTGCAATACCTCTGAATTCTCTACTAGAGTATCTCCTGCATCTATCCCATGCAGGTCTGAAAACAAATTCAGTAAGAGTCCATTTGAGTGCTATTGCAGCGTCCCTCAAGCCTCTCAATGGACAACCTATTTCCTCTCATCCTCTTATAGCAGGATTCATGAGAGGCCTTCTTTTAACTAAACCTCCCATTAGACCACCTCCAGTGGCATGGGACTTAAACCTGGTTCTTGGCCAGCTTATGAAGCCACCCTTTGAACCTTTAGCCACCACCTCCTTGAAATTCCTTTCTTGGAAAGTTATTTTTCTCATTGCAGTCACCTAAGCACGCCGCATCAGTGAGTTGCAAGCTTTGGTGGCTAATCCTCCTTATACAAGGTTCCATCATGATAAGGTAGTCCTCAGGACCAATCCACACTTTATGCCTAAAGTGGTCTCACCTTTTCATCTGAACCAAGAGGTATATTTACCTGTCTTTTTTCCAGGACCTCATGCATCAAATGCAGAGAGGAATCTTCATACCTTGGATTGTAAGAGAGCTCTCGCTTTTTACTTACAAAGAACACAGCAACATATAAAGTCTTCTCAACTCTTTGTTGCTTTTGATCCTTCTCATTTAGGACTTCCAGTCTCTAAGAGAACACTGTCCAACTGGATTGCTCAGTGTATTTCTTTCGCCTACCAGAGTAGGAACATTTCTCTGGAGGGCCATGTCACAGCTCACAATGTGAGAGCCATGGCAGCCTCAATAGCTCATCTAAACTCTGTGTCCATCGACCAAATCTGTCGAGCGGCCACCTGGGCCTCGGTTCATACCTTCACAGTCCATTACTGTTTGGACAAGGACTCCCGCCAGGATGCCTCGTTTGGTCAGGCTGTTCTCAAATACCTGTTCCATTCCTAATCAACTCCTACTCAGCTACCCTGGTCGGATGCCAGAGATCCATGGGGGGAGGTAGAGTCCTTTTCAAGGACACACAACCTGGGTGTTCTCCCTGGCATCTGCAGCTAGGGAGTCCCCATATGTGAAGACTCATTCCTGCTTGTTCGTGGAGATAGCACAGTTACTTACCTGTAACAGGTGATCTCTGGGAACAGCAGGAATAAGTCTTCACAACCCACCCACCTCCCTTAGGAGTTTTATCTCTCTATCTATCTCCAGGAATAAGCAGGAATGAGTCTTCACATATGGGTACGACGGTACCGACGGAGTCTGCGCGGGAAGGCTTCCCAGCGTCCAAACAAAGAGCTTTTGGAAGCCTCCCACCACGCCTGCGTGCTGCCTTCCCTCCTTTCCCAACTGCCTCTCCTCAGTTTTCGTTTTCCGCGGAGCCGGCAGGACGTCTTCCTGTCACCGCAGAAAATTCTTGTTTTATTTCTTTAGTTTTCTTGTGGTCGCGGGTGTCTTCCCCGACGCCACCGGTACCGCCGGTGTTTTCTTTTCTTTTCTTTTCTTTTCTTGTAAAGTCTCCCTTTTTCAAGGGATATTTTTTCTTCATAGTGTCTCACGGTTTCTTAGGCCGTTTAGGCTCTTCTTTTTCCTTCATGGAACGGCCAGCCACTTTCTCCAAGAAATGTTCAAACTGTGGCTGTACAAGTTTATTTTTAGACCCTCGAAGTCGGTGTCTAACCTGCTTGGGTCCTGACAACAGTTTGGTGAGAAGAGGTTTTCAACATCGAGGTTCCCTCGATACACGGTTTCCCTCCAACTTCAGGGCACCATCCCTTTCTTCTTCTACACAGGATCAGGTAACCCAGAAACAGTCTGTTTAGGCAGCCCTCGAGTGGTTCGTCTCATGCACAGCATGTAGACGGCTCCGGCCTTGCCCTCGAGGGCCCACTGGCTTCAAAACCCCGGCGGGAGTCTTCGGTCTCCAAAACTTTTGAGGGGTTTCAGGGTTTCAGGTTGTTCCTGGGGTTCACCCCTCACAGAACATACCTGAGCCGTGTCCGGTGGTGGCATCCGCTTCGAGCGGTACCGATACCCTGGCATCGGCACTGGTGTTGGATGAAACACTCCTCACCAGGGATGGTCATCTGGCGTCCTCGGTGCCTTCGGGACCGGTGGATACTCTCCAGACTGACTTTCCATTATCGGTACCAGCACCGATACTACCACCGACGTCGGTACCCTCCAGACGTGCATCGATAGCCTCGCTTCCTTCGATGCCGAGTCTGGAATCTATCTCCAGTCTGGAGGACTGGGTACCGACTCGCCTTGGTACCGGCTCTCGGCGGTACCGAAGGCTCGGTTGCGATGATTCGGATCCGCAACACTCGGTTCCCCGAGGCCGTTTGAGTTGCCACTGGTGGACCTTCATCCACCGGTATCAGACACGGTACTGAAGTCGGTACAGATGTCCTCATTACCCTTGCGGTCGGTGCCTTCCATGCTTCGCTTATCAGGCTCTCTGCCCTCGATGCCGAGTTTGGAATCGATCTCTAGTCTGGAAGACTGGGTACCAATACGCTTTGGTACCGACACCGATCGATATCGGAGGCTCGGTACCGAGGATAGCGGCCTGAGGTTTTCGGTTACCTTGGTACCGATTGAACTGTCACCGATGCCTGCTCCGATGTCTCTGTCGGGCTCGGCTCCGACATCGGTACCGGTATTGGCATCGGTACCGGTATCCACAGTAGCATCGTGGCCAACTCCTGCCATGCTTTTTTCAATAGTATCGCTCCCTTCTATACCAAGCTTGGAGTCGATACCTGGCATGGACAATGTGGTAATGACGGTCGCTGCTCCTGACAGCCAGTACCGGCGACCATCCCTTAAGCATGCCACACTGCACCGTGCAGGATCTTCTATTCCTATATATTTGGATAGCTGTTTTGGTGCTCAGGCTAGTTCTTCAGATCTAACCTGTCCAAGGGAGATTCCTGTTGGGGATCCCTCTTTTCAGAGTTTCCTCCTGGATATAGCAAGATCTCTTGCCATTCCTATCCTGGGACATGATCCTGCACAAGGCTCTGTTTCTACCAAAGCAAAGGAGAACATAATGCTTCCTTTGAATCATTCCTTGCAGGATCTCCTTCTAGGAATGTGGGAAACACCTTTAAGGGTACCCCCACCTTCCAGAGCAACTGATCTCTTATATCAGGTGCCCCCCTCTCCAGGGTTTCAAAAGACTCAACTTCCTCATCATTCCATAGTAGTGGAATCAGCAATGAGGCGGGTAAAGAGTAAGAAAAAGCACTCTTCTTATCCGCCAGGTCGTGAGTCTAAGACACTAGTTGCCTTTGGACGTCAAACCTTCCAGACATCTATGCTTTCTGCAAGAATTCTCTCATATATTTTTTATATGAGTCTATCTCTTGAGGAGGTCACAAAGCAATTACATCTTTTGATTCCTTCCCTTCCAGAGTCCAAGAGTGCAGGCTATTCTTCACTGCTTAAGCATCTTCAGAATATCTCTTGGTTTCTTACTCGTGCTTCCCTAGACTCTTTTGAGTCTGTTAGCAGGACGTCTGCTATAACTATAGGGGCACGACGTAGAGCCTGGCTCCAAGCTTCAGACTTGGACAAATGGGCACAGCAAAGACTGGGACATACTCCTTGCACTGGAGACAATCTTTTCAACAAGGAGTCTTTACGTCAGGTTACTCAGTTGTCCACTGACTTACCTGTTCCTAGGGGCTGTTCTGCACCTTCTTCTGTCCCAGTAGGTAGGAAATATCCTGCCAAACTTTCTTCCCATAGGAGAAGAAGGCTTTATGCATCATCTGCCCATCATACAGATGTTCCCAAACAAGGGAAGCATCGTCCTGGTCTGCAGAATTCAACCTCTCACCAGGCTCAGCAAACCCAGTAACCACAGGTTTTCTGATCAATCTCCATCAGATGCTTGTGACTCTTGGGGTTAGAATCTGCAGTTGTTTCTTCTCAATAGAGGCAATCCACTGCTGTCATTCTAAATCCTAGACATGGATCTCTTCCCAAAAGACATCCATTTTTTCTATGTTCTATGAGCTGTCAGGATGCTCATGCTTATAGGTCACAGGGTTCCCCTCTTCTTCCTGCTAGGGAAAGAGGTCTAACCACTATCAAACGATAGTTTCCTGTGCCAGCATGTCTTTTTTCCTTTCTATAGACTTACTACTTTGTAAGTCTTCTTCAGCTCCATTCTCTTTACCGTCTTACCAAGCTTTTCCTCTGTAAGAGCGGTATTGCTTCACTGGAGGGCTTTTCTTCAGCTTCTCTAGTTTTGTTACTTTTCCAGTGCGGAGTTCTCCTCTCTGAGTTGACTCCTCTTTTTCAATCTTGCTTTGAGGCAGTTCATCAGACATGTCCAGAGTTTAATACTCCTGTTCTGTCTGTTCTTTCTGTTTTTAAACAGTAAGATTCTTTCTGCTGTCTGGCAAGCAGCTGCCAATGCAGGAGCCTTAATGTTTGGACCACTGGTTCTTGTCCACCAGCAACCAGATTTGTCCTCCACTAACATTCTGTCTGGTCTTAGTAGTGGCTCCAAGTCAGTGCTGTCATCTGTCTTGATACTTTTTTCACTACAAGCTTGTTGGATTGTCTTCTCTTTCTGCCATCTCCATTCCCCTGGGTTTGGCAGCATAGTTGACATAGGTACTGGCTCTCCAGCAGCCAGTTCTATCTCCTCATTCTCCTGCATCATGCTCTCTGCAATTCTACAGAGAAGCATTCCACTATGGGCCCTTGCTAGAGAGCATGAGGGGTTTTTCTCCAACAGCTATCCTAGATGGTTGGAAAAGGCTTTTTCAGTCATGTCTCCCATGACTAGAAAGGTTCTCCCTTTTTTCACTTTCTCCTTTTTAATATAAAGGACATAGTCCTTCTCTTACGTGAAAGCTTAAGGAGTTGCCAATTCCCTGCTTTGGTCCATACTATTTCCAATCGGGAATATGCTTTTTTCCTTGCAGCTCGTCCTCATGGTAAGAACGCATGATACCTCTTTGCCCTTAAGCAGGTCAGCATGGTATCTCATTTTTATGCGTCTTCTAAGGTTCACTTACCATGCTAGAGTTCTGGAATACTCGGGACTTGCTGGCTGCAGACTGATTTCATCCTCTGCTTTTCACGTAACCGTCCTGGTTATTTCACTAGCTAGCATCCCTGTAGCCATAACCAGTGGGAATAGATTCTCTATATATCTTCTCAAGTAGGTTCCACCTTCTTGTTGTTAGATGAATCTTTCCTCTCCACATTTCCTATGTGAATACCGTTCTGTAGGCATATCTCTGTCTGCTTCTTGCAGACACCGATATAGAGGCATATATATATATATTCATATCTATAGTATACATCTTACAGATGTCTGTCTATCATTTGTGTGTATTTTATGCCCTTTCATATCTCACTATAGATATATTCTCATACGTATATCTATATATCTATATATCTATATCTATATATAGAGAGAGATATATGTATCTGTTGAGATATTTTATTATTGGTAGATATGTATTCTGCATTTATCTACCTGACTGTCGAGGCTCATATAGCTATATGATTCTGACAGATGGGCTTTACCCATACCTATGCTATCCAGCATGTTTGGGGTTCTACACTCAAAACCACTTCTGTGGTAGTTAACAACTTCCACCATACCTTAAGGTTTAGGTACCTCTGAAGCTCTCCATGTTCCAGTATCTCTCCTAGCTCACTCCAGTTAGGAGAGACATTGCAGATCTTCAGCTAATCACAGGCTCTAACGCCTCAGGCGTTTGTCCTTTCTTTTGGGATACAAGGGGTTTCCATACCTTTTCCTCCCTCGAGGACTGTGCCTGTTTGTCCAATTCGGTCGGTCTCTCTTTTTGCTTCCAAGGGTGAGCCACTCTGTCGCCAAAAGAGTTTGGCTTTTATCATAAAGCTTTCCGCCGAAGACCCACTGTTTTTGGTACTACCCCAGTTATTATCGGGGTCCCCTCTTACCTTTCAGGAATCAGACCTCCACTATTTTTTCCTACAGGTTTATTACCTCCACTTCACAGTGAGGTCCTCCTTGAGGTTCCTCTACTGGGTTCCCCAGTAGATCCCATGAACCTCCTTGCTGCTGTGTAATCCTGTTAGGGGAGGTCCATATTGCAATAGTTCTTTCAATATCATTGATGATAATTATCATCCACACATGTACTCCTTGTCTGCAGTCCTATGCTAGGTTAGCTGTTCCACAGCACCTTTCTTTCTTCAACTCCTACCCTCCATCCTCATGATGCCTGGTGTTGTGGGGGATAGCTTGTTCCAACCTATGACATGCTGGGACTCCAGGCATCTTAGCTTGGGAGTCCCCATATGTGAAGACTCATTCCTGCTTGTTCCTGGAGATAGCACAGTTACTTACCTGTAACAGGTGATCTCTGGGAACAACAGGAATAAGTCTTCACAACCCACCCACCTCCCCAGGAGTTGTATCTCTATCTATCTTTCCTTTCCTCTCTCTCTCTCTCTTTGTCTCAGCTTTAAAACTTAACTGAGGAGAGGCAGTTGGGAAAGGCGGGAAGGCAGCACGCAGGCGTGGTGGGATGCTTCCAAAAGCTCTTTGATTGGACGCTGGGAAGCATTCCCGTGCAGACTCAGTTGGTACCGACGTACCCATATGTGAAGACTTATTCCTGCTGTTCCCAGAGATCACCTGTTACAGGTAAGTAACTGTGCTTTCCTTTCTTCTCTCTCTCTTTGTCTCAGCTTTAAAACTCGAACTGGAGAGAGGCGGTTGGGAAAGGTGGGAAGGCAGCGCGCAGGCGCTGTGGGATGCTCCCAAAAGCTTTCTTATTGGACGCTGGGGAGCGTTCCCGCGCAGGCTCCGTCGGTACCGACGATACCCATATGTGAAGACTTATTCCTGCTGTTCCCAGAGATCACCTGTTACAGGTAAGTAACTGTGCTTTCCTGTAGGGGGTCTGCTACGGAGGTTTTACGATGCATGGACCCGAAACGACCAGCCAGTGGGTGCTGGAAGTCATCCAAGAAGGCTATTCCCTGGAGTTCGCTTGGCCTCTCCAGGGTGCCTTTGTCAATTCCCTCTGCAAGGCGCTAGGGAAGAGAAAAGCAGTGGAGGAGACTGCAGAGATTAAGGGAGTTGCAGGCAGTGGTAGAAGTGACCCTAAGCCAAAGAGGATGTGGTCGATACTCCATCTATTTCGTGGTTTCAAAGAAAGAAGGTACTTTTCGGCCCATTCTAGACCCCTAGACCACTTTTGCATGAAACCGTTGCGGTCTGTGATAGTGGCAGTGAGAAAAAGGGAGTTCTTGACTTCTTTTGACCTCGCAGAGGCTTATCTGCACATTCCAGTGCAGGTAGAGCACCAGCAGTTTCTCTAATTTGCAGTACCAGAGGGGCACTTCCAGTTCCGGGCATTGCCTTTCACCAAAGTCGTGGTGGTGGTGGCAGCGGTGCTCAGGCAGGAGGGCATCCTGGTCCACCTGTACCTAGATGATTGGCTCATAAGGGCAAAGACCTGCGAGGAGAGTGTGAAGGCAACAGAATGGGTCATTGCATTCCTCCAAAGCCTCCGATCTCCATACAAAGATTCAGCTTCTTCGAGCCATAGTATTTTCAATAAAGTCATATGGATGCGGAAGTTGGACAGTGAAAAGGTTAGACAGGAAGAAAATTGGTGCCTTTGAATTATGGTGCTGGCGATAAATACTGTGTATTCCATGGACTACCAGAAGAACAAACTAGTCAGTACTGGAGGAGATCAACCCTAAACTTTCTTTAGAAGCTCAGATGACAAGACTTTGACTTTCATACTTTGGACACATCATGCGAAGAGAGATCATTAGAGGAAGACATGTTTGGCAAGCTAGAAGGTCAGCGCAAAAGAGGAAGGCCAGCAATGAGATGGATTGATACAATAACAGCAGCTATGGGTGCCACTCTGTCAACAGTGGCCTGACTGAAGACTGACCATAATTTAGAACAACTATCCAGAGGTCCCCATGATTCGACACCGACTCGACGGCACATAACAAAAGCCCGGGATGGGTAGTCAACTTCATGAAGAGTCTGATTGCGCTGTCTCAGGACTTGGAATATCTCGGAGTGTGGTTTCAGATAGACATGGGAAATGTATCCCTACCGAAAGCCAGAGTACACAAGCTGCAGGAATGGATTCGGCAATTTATGCAGCTGCAAAGGCCCACAGTGTGGCATTACCTATAAGTATTGGGTTCGATGGCGGGTCTATCGAGATGGTCCCGTGGGCGTAGGCACGAATGTGGCCATTACAGAGAGTGCTACTGCGTAGGTGTTCAGCACAGATTCATCCTTTGTCACGGCACCTACCTTGCACAGAGGAGACTAGGAACGCACTCAGGTGGTGGGTTCAATTCGATAAGCTCCGAAAAGGCATGCCCTTGGAGATACTTCACTGGGTGCAACTTACAACAGATGCCAGCCTAGTGGGCTGGGGAGCACATTGTGAAGCTCGGATTACGCAGGGGCTGTGGTCAGAGCATGAGGGACGGTGGCTCATAAATCGGTTGGAGCTGCGGGCAGTTTTCTTGGCCCTGCAAGGATGCCTCACGCCTACGTACCAAGACTTTGACAGCACCTATGGTTGATCACTGCCTGAAAAATGCTCATGATTCTGATTCTTTGAACTGGCGCATCTTGGATCATGTGCCTCTGAACCCACGGGGAGGAGACCGGGATCAAATTCTACAACGTTCTGAACAGAGATGGATTTTTTCACTCAACACGGTCCACCCGTTGGGTCTTAATATACAAATAGACTGGCATGCGATTGAGTGATTTAAAGCACCATTAAAGCTTTAGCCTTTCTGAATGGCAGGGGGTTCCCTTACCAATGGCTCCTCCCTCAATCCATTTACAGATTGGCTTGTGAGCTGCTGATGCCTCTGATTGGGGGCTGCTGATTTGTAGCTGCTGCTTACGTGATTGAAGAAAGGACTTTTAAATAGTTCCCTCTTGGACGGCTCACTTCATGGTTGATGATTTCCCACGCATTGCCTATCCTGAAGCAGGATGCCGTTATTAGTTGCACCCGAAACGTGACACGTCAGAATTGGCGTATAGCGGAGTGTCTGGAGAGCAGCCTGTCAACGAGTTATTTACCAGCTAAGTAAAGCTGTTGTCTTTTAGGAAAAGTTTCACTTTATTAAAAAGGAAAAGCCATAGCGGTGTTTGGCGTGATTCCTACACACTGTGTTGGCATTTCCGACAAAAAAATTATCTATTCCTTTGAAGGGTCTATTTATGTTGATACGCAGGGTCTTTGTTTGAATGTGATATTACTGACTGTCTATAGGATATTTTTTTGTGGCCTGCAAGGATTTCAGCAGCGGGTGTGCGGAACAGCTGTGAGTGTTCTCGGACAACACTGGGATGGTGGCATACATCAACCAGCAGTGTGGTACGGGCTGTGTGCAACTGGAAGAGGAGGCTGATCCGTTGACGGAGTGGGCGGAGAACAACATCTTAGCGCTATCGGTGGTGCACATAGCTGGATGGGAGAACGTACAGGCAGACTATCTCAGCAGAGTGAGGATCGACCTGGCGGAGTGGATGCTCAATCAGTGTGTCTTCGAGCAGTTGGTATACAGTTGGGGACAGCTCATCATGGACCTCATGGTGACCTTCAAGTCAGCCAAGGTGATGCAATTTTACAGCGGGAGGAGAAGAGTGCATGCGCTTGTACAACTGTGGCCCACTGAGGGGTTACTGTACATGTTTCTTCCTTGACCCCTCATTGGCCGGTTTGTGCAGCGGATAAAGGCACATGTGGGGCTGATGCTACTGTTCTCCCCCGATTGGCCGAGAAGGTTGTGGTACGCAGATTTGGTACAGATGACGGAAGGCAGGCCGTGGCGTCCACTGACATGGGAGGACCTGCTGAACTAGGGTCCCATCCAGATGTTGCAGGTGGATTGGTTCTCGCTTACGGTATAGCTCTTGAGAGGGCAAGGTTGAGAAAGAGAGGTTATGTGCTTTCTGGGATAGCGTTCTATATCACTGGCGCATATACAAGTATGGAGAGTTTTTGAACACTGGTGTGAGGAGCTTGGGTGTTTCGCGCTGCGGTGTTTTGTGCCCGAGATCCTGGAGTTTCTGCATGCTGGAATTGATAAGTTTTTGGAATGCAGTTCGCTGAGGGTGCAGGTTGCGGCCTTTCATGCTATAGGGGCAGAGTTAGGGCGGTGCCTTTAGACTTGCACATGGACATAGTATGCTTTCTCAGAGGTGAAGCCACCAGTATAGTCAGTTGTTCCTCTGTGGGACTTCAATTTGGTGTTCTCCGCCCTGACGAGGCTGCCCTTTGAACCGTTGGGGGACTGTAACTTGAAGGACTTGACGTTGAAGGTGGTATTTTTGGTAACCATTTGTTCGGCCAGAAGGATTTCAGAGCTCCAGGCATTGTCGTGCAGGGAGCTGTATCTAGTGATGTCCAGGGAAAAGGTGGTCTTAAGGCCGGTTCCCTTGTTTTTGCCGAAGGTACTCTGTGTTCCACCTGAACCAGATGATGTCTCTTCCAGCCTTCATGGATCAGAGGGGGAACCTCAGCTGACTAGAAGTGCACTGGGTGTTAAGAAGGTACTTAAAGTGCACTGGATCCTTCCGTAAGTCGGAGCGCCTGTTTGTGGTATTTAGAGGCCCGTGTAAGGGTGAGGTGGCTTCCAAGGCATCCATTTCTAGATAGATTAAGAAGGGCCATCTCCTCAGCTTATCTGTTGCAGTATAGGCAGGTTGCTGTCAGTTTATGAGCACATTAGACTCATGTCCAAGCAGCGTCATGGGTGGAGTTTAGTCCGGTGCCGCCTGTAGAGATATGTAGTGCGGCTACCTGGTCCTCATTGTCATCTTTTGTGAAGCATTATCGGTTGGATGTGCAAGCTTCAGAGGAGGCTCATTTTGGCTCGGTGATGCTACAGGCCGAGTTAGCGGGTCCCTCCTGAGGATAGTACTGCTTTGGTGCATACCAAAGGTGCCAGGACTGAACTGAAAGAACGAAATGGAAGAGGAAATTAAATTGTACCTGCTAGTTGATGATCTTTGAGTTACTCCAGTCCGGTCCCGAATCCTTCCATGTTTAAGGACATCAGATAACTAAGGCTGTTAGTACGTGGCTTCCCGGCTGCAAGAAGTCTACCTAGGCAAGTTTCCAATGGTCCGGGGAGTAAGAAGGAGATATACAGAATGAGGAAAGGTGGCGAGTTTGGTGTCCATCAGAGGTCGGGGACCAAGATATATTGTCTCCTGAGAAGGGCTTACGCCCATGACAGGGTGAGCGTGGTGGACTCTCCTTCCCTGAAAGGGGGGGGGGGGTAGGTTTTTGCTTTCAGCAAGTTAATCAAGTTAATTTCATGTAACTAGTATTGGTTGTTTCCGTGAATCTGCTTTGTCATTAGAATAATGAAGGCTGATGGAGGAACAGCTGTCTTTCTAGGGGGAGGTCATGAAAATCATGATATGCTCAGTCTCCAAGCTGTTGGTGGGGTGTAAATACCTAATGGTGCCAGGACTGGACTGGAGTAACTCAAGGAGCATCAATTATCAGGTAAGGTCTAATTTTCTCTTATGTATTTCAATTATGTTTTAATTGTTTTATTAATTTTCTCTGTGATTTTCTTATACAGTATTTGTATTTTTATTATGGTTGCATTGTCATACTCCTTTTATATATTTTATGTAACATGCTTTGAGCGTTTCACTGAGAAGATGTGTTTTGTATAGATAACTTAAATGTTAAGTATTATGCTAGACTTGAACTGCAGCTAGACATAATGGACATCACTGAAGTGCTTACAAGTCAGTATGTGCTCTTCTTGCCAGATAGATTTAACATAAGATGATATAAAATGTAGCAAACTGGCAAGCATCGTAATCTTGATTCATGCACTCCAGTCCAGTCCAAACAGATGGGTTATGTCACTCCACTAGCAGCTGGAGACTGATTATGCAAATTTCTGGTGATTTTGCCTTGTAATAGCCCAGGAGATTCCTCCTCACTCTAGTATTTCAGTCTCCAGCAACTGTTGGACGTCCATGCAGGAGTCGTTAGGGTGGTACTTGGTAAACTTTACCAGATTAGCTTGGTGAGCAGGGAATGCAGGGCTGACAGCAGAAGCAAAGGCTGCATAACTAATTTGGAGTGCCAATTTCTATGGATGAAGGTGCCGTCTGCATGGCATTACCTCCAGGTGCTGGGGCTAATGACGGCGGCGCTGGATATAGTCCCCTGGGCTAAGGCACACATGAGACCACTACAAAGAGCACTCCTCTTGAGGTTGTCACCCTAGCTTCATCTATTCTCCGAACGGCTTCAATGTCCGACTGACATGAAGGTCAGCTTGAGATGGTGGCTGAGTTGACAAAAGCTGAGCAAAGGAATGTCGTTGGAAACGCTGGGCTTGGGTGGTGATCACCGTAGATGCCAGCCTGTCGATTGGGGAGCGCATTGCAAGGCCCAGATGGCTCAAAGGCAGTGGTCAAGGGAGGAAAGCTCTTGGTTCATCAATCATCTGGAGATCAGAGCAGTGTGGTTGGCTCTCCATAGGTTTGCTCCTCTAATTTAGCACAAGGCAGTGAGAGAGTTTTTGGACAACAATTTGTCAGTGGCATATATAAACGGGCAGTGCAATGCTAGCTGTGGAGGTAGCTCCAATCCTGCAGTGAGCAGAGGAGCACCTGGTGGAGCTGTTGGTGGCATGTGTGGCTGGCAAAGACAATGCGCAGGCAGATTCTCCAGGACCAAGCAGGAAGTCAGTCCTCACATATGGGTGACGTCGACGGAGCACCCATGCGGAGCATTTCCCCAGCTTTCAAAGAAAGCCTTTGGGAATGCAGGCACGCATGCGCGGTCCCCTTCCCGCCCAAAGGTGCCATCTTGTTCAGTCTTCTTTTTTCCGCGGAGCCCTACGGACGCCTGTCCTTGTCACACGTGAAAAAAGTTGATTTTTCTGCGTTGGGTTGAGTTTTTTCTTCGGTTCGACGTCGGTTCCTTTCCCGCCTGGACTCGGTACTCCGGTGCCGAGCCCGGATCTCGTTTTTCGTTTTTTGTCCTTAGAGACTGCGTTCGCGCCTTTTTTCTTTTCCCTGGCAGCCCAATTTTTTGATCTTGCTGGAGCCCTTTTTTCCCCGATGGCTGCCAGTGGCTTTAAGAAGTGTGATCGGTGGAAGAAACTGATGTCTCTCACCGACACACATGACTGCTGCCTCCGGTGCCTAGGGCCAGACCATGATTCTACAGTCTGTAGCCCCTGTGGCAAAATGTATTCCAAGGCATTACAGAGCCGTCAGCACCAGCGTGAGAGGATCTTCTCTGAATCTGCCTCTGGACGGGCCGGACTTCGTCAGAGGCCTCGACGTCTCAGGAGTCTGACCCCGAGCATCGTCGGGGCTCTTCTTAAAGGGAGTCCCCATCGAGGGAGCATCGAAGGAAGAAGAAACCCACAAGGGCGGCATCGGTGGACGCTCTTGGCTCCTCGAGAGCAAGGTCGCATAGCCCCGATCACCGTCCCGGGTCTTCGGAGTCGGAGAGGCATGCAAAGCATCCTCATGTGGAGTCGGAGGCCCCGAGTCACGTGAGTACTGTAGTCCTTGTGGACTCCGTGGTAGCCGACACCGTCGGGGCCCGAGTCGGAGGCTGCTGGGTCTCCTGAGCTCGGACTCAGGTTGACGGCCTTGGAGAGCAGATTGTCTGCCTTCATGGAGCAGCAGCGGGTGCTGATCGCCAGTCTCATCGGCGCATCTGCCCCGACCATCGGGACATCGACGTCCAAGTCGACCCCGGAGGCCGAGCCGATCCTCGAGACCATGCGAACTCGAGTCGATCCTCGGCCGAGGTCACCCTCGGCCTCCCGTTCGGGACCGAGGTCGTCGACGCCGGTTCCCTTGGCGTCAGGGCGGATGGCATCAGTGCCCGCCCACTCGGAGCCGCTTGATTCCTCCTCGGAGGAATCAACGTGGGAAACAGAGGAGTCGTCGTCCCCTGACATCTTCCGGACTCGGTGCATCCCTTCGGACTCACTGGGATCTGAGCCTCAGACAAGGTTCCCCCCGGAGGATACCAGGTTCTCGGATTTCGTAAGGGACATGGCCAAAGCACTGGCATTCCCTGTGGACCCCGAGGAGGAGCCTTGAGCCGAGGAGCTCGAGGCTCTGCAGTATGACTCTCCTCCCAAGGAGGCCTTTACTGTCCCGGTTCCTCCGATGCTGGAGCGGTTGCTCTTCCACATGTGGGAGGCGCCGGCCTCGATGCCGGTTCTAAGCAAGTGGGTCGATTCCATCTATCAAGTCCGCAAGAGCCCCGGGTTTCAAAAGGCACTGCTACCGCACCACTCTATGGTTGTGGAATCAGCCATGCATCGCCTGAAGAGTCAGAAGATGCACTCCTCGGTGCCTCCCGGCAGGGAAGCCCGGAACCTGGATGCCCTCGGTAGAAAGTGCTTCCGGGGCTCTATGCTTGCTTGCCATGTCCAGACCTACCAGCTGTACATGGGCATGTACCTTCGAGACCTGGCAAAGGAGATTGCCGGGTTCTCTGCTGGTCTGTCCGAGGAACCTTTGCAGAGGTTCAAGGCCTTGTCTTCTGGTATTAGAGAGTGCTCGAAGTTTATATCTCGAGCAGCCTACGATGGATTTGAGGCTTCGGCCCGGGTAGCTGGGGCTGGCATTGGTGCACACTGCCAGGCCTGGCTACAATCCTTGGACCTCGAGCCATGGGTACAGGACAAGTTGGCCGATGTCCCTTGCCGAGGTGAAAACTTCTTTGGCAAGCCCATGGCCGAAAAGGCTGCAGAAGTCGAGACCGAGACTCTTACCCGGACAAGGCTGTCCAGGAAAACCTCTGCCCCTTCTCAGAAGAACAAGGGCTCAGGGAAAAAGACCTTTTACCCGAGGAAGACCGCTGCCTACAAAACCTACCCTCACTACCAGGCCTCTGCAGCTCCTCAACAGGGCCAGCAGGCTAAGGGGCAGGGTCATGGGCCCTGTAGGCAGAAGGCTCCCAAGCCTCCTACTCCTGCTCCTGCTCAGCAGGGAGGGAGTTTTTGACTATGCCAGAATAGCCTCTCCTCCTCTCCAGGGCACAGGAGGCCGGGTGACTCTGTACACAGACAGGTGGCCAGCCATCACAGGGGATACTTGGGTGTTAAGCATCATCGAAAGGGGCTATCTGCTCCACTTCACCCAGATACCCCCTTCCTACTTTCCAGGGGAGCCTCCAAGACCCCCTCTGCACAGAAACTTACTCCTTCAGGAGTTAGAAGGTCTGCTAAGGGACCAGGTGGTGGAACTGGTGCCTCACCACCTGGAAGGGCAAGGCTTCTACTCGAGGTACTTCCTGGTATCAAAAAGAACAGGAGGCCTCAGACCCATCTTGGCCTTGAGAAATCTGAACAAGTTTCTGGAGAGTGAATAGTTCAAGATGCTTACCCTTGGAATCTTACTGCCCTACCTCCAGCAGGGAGATTGGCTATGCTCCTTAGACCTGAAGGATGCTTATACTCACATCCTCATCCATCCAAGTCACAGACAATTCCTCAGATTTCTGGTGGGAGGAAAACACTTCCAGTACAGCGTGCTTCCTTTTGGCCTCACCTCCACCCCCAGGGCTTTTACAAAATGCCTGGCAGTGGTTGCGGCCTACCTCAGGAACCAGGGGATCTTTGTGTTCCCTTACCTGGACGACTGGCTTATCAGGGGCCAGTCTCCACCAGAGGCCAGGCAGGCCACCTTCAGAACCATGTCCCTACTTCAGCACCTGGGGTTCGTGATAAACTTCCCCAAGTTCACTTTAGTCCCCTCACAGGATGTGGAGTTCATAGGGGCAAGATTGGATACCATCCATGCAAAGGCCTATTTGCCTGTGGACAGAGCTCACAGGCTGATAAAGTTGGCCGGCCAGTTTCGGGCGAACTCTCTGGTCTCCGCCAGACACTTCCTCTGGCTCTTAGGTCACATGGCTTCCACGGTGCATGTCACCCCGAATGCCCGTTTGCACATGAGGCCGGCTCAATGGTACCTCAGGGCACAGTGGCTACAGGCCACAGGGAAATTGTCAGACAGAATAAGGGTGTCCAAACTCTTGGTGGACTCCTTACGCTGGTGGAGGCATCTCCCAAATCTGGTCAGGGGTGTTCCTTTTCAGGCCTCCCCACACACTCAGGTACTGACAACCGATGCTTCCCTGCAGGGCTGTGGGGCACACTGCCAGGGGGCCTGCACCCAAGGCCTGTGGTCTCCATGGGAGGCCGCCCAGCAAATCAACCTGTTGGAATTGAGAGCCATTCGACTAGCCTTACGGACTTTCTCTCGGATCTGTCTCACCAGTCTCTCCTAGTTCAGATGGACAACCAGGTGGCTATGTTCTACGTCAACAAGCAGGGAGGCACAGGATCCCGACTCCTGTGCCTGGAAGCACAAGCTCTCTGCTCCTGGGCTATCAAGCAGGGCATGACCCTCAGGGCGGTCTACCTCCCAGGCCAGGAAAACTACCTGGCGGACAGGCTAAGCAGACTCCTGCAACCTCACGAGTGGCGGTTGGATCCTCTGGTAGTTCAGCAGATCTTTCTGAAGTGGGGACTTCCGACCATGGACCTTTTTGCCAGTCCGCTGAACAGGCAACTACCCAAGTTCTGTTCCAGACAACCGCACCCTCTGCGGGCGGCGGAAGATGCATTCCTGATCCCCTGGTCAGAAGGCCTGCTGTATGCTTTTCCTCGCACACCTCTGGTGGCCCAGACTCTCTTCAAAATCCAGCAGGATCGAGCCACGGTGATCCTGATAGCCCCCAGGTGGCCCAGGCAGCCGTGGTTCCCTCTTCTTCTGCAGTTGGCAGTGGATACTCCACTTCCTCTGGGGCTGCAACCCGACCTTCTGACTCAGGATCAGGGGTCCCTCTTGCATCCCAACCTCAAATCCCTCAATTTGATGGCCTGGCTGCTGAAAGGGTAGTCCTTGCTCCCTTGCTCCTATCAAAGGAGGTTGAAGAGGTAGTGTTGGCCTCCAGGAAGCATTTCACTAGGAAGGCCTATGCTCTGAAATGGCGTATGTTCTCTACTTGGTGTTCTCAACAGCAAGAGGACCCCTTCTCCTGCTCGGTCCAGGTGGTGCTACAATACCTGCTCCACCTTTCCAACCTAGGACTTCAGTCCAACTCTGTCCGGGTTCACCTCAGTGCTCTCTCAGCCCACCACTCGCCGGTGGATGGACAATTTCTCTCAGGCCACCCTCTGGTGTCTCGCTTTCTCAGAGGCCTGCTTCTGCTTAAGCCTCCTATTTGTCCACCGGCCACTGAGTGGGATCTCAATGTGGTCTTGCAGCAACTGACTCGCCCACCTTTTGAGCCGATGGCAACCTGCCATTTACATTTCCTCTCCTGGAAGGTGGTGTTCCTTGTGGCACTCACCTCGGCTAGGCGGGTGAGTGAGCTTCAGGCCCTGGTCTCGGATAGGCCGTATACCAGGTTCTATAAGAACAGGGTAGTCTTGAGAACTCATCCTAAGTTCCTCCCCAAGGTAGTGTCCTCCTTCCACCTCAACCAGGAGGTGGTACTTCCAACGTTCTTTCCCAGGCCGCACGCCAGTAGGGCAGAGACTGTCTTGCATACCCTGGATTGTAGAAGGGTGCTGTCCTTTTACCTTGAACATATGCAGGGGCATAGAAGGGCTTCTCAGCTCTTCATTTCCTTTGACCCTAATAAATTGGAGTTGCCTGTCACTAAGCGTACGCTGTCCATCTGGGTGGCAGACTGTATCGCCTGGGCGTACAGGGCAGCCGGCCTCTCCCTGGAGGGTCGAGTCACGGCCCACCGGATCAGGGCGAAGGCCGCATCAGTAGCTCACTTCCGTTCTGTTCCGTTGGCAGACATCTGCCGGGCCGCACTTGGTCTTCAAGCCAGACTGTTGCGGACCACTACTGCCTCGAGAGGAAGTCCCGTAGGGACAGTGCTTTCGGGCAAGCGGTACTCCGTAATCTCTTTGAGGTTTAGGCAACTCCTACCCTCCGGCCCTGGTGTTGGGCTACCGTTCAAGTATGGTCTCAGAGAAGATTCTCTCACTGTTGCTGAGGCTCTAGAGGGAGCTCTATTTTTCAGCCTGGGTTCCTGGTAGCCCAGAGCTAGAGAGTCACCCATATGTGAGGACTGACTTCCTGCTTGGTCCTGGAGAAAGAGTAGTTACTCACCTGTAACAGGTGTTCTCCAGGAGCAGCAGGAATCAGTCCTCACAACCCTCCCTCCTCCCCTTGGAGTTGCAGTTGTATATAGTTCATTTTCTTTTTGTGCTGTCTTTTAGCTATGTTATCAGACTGAGCAAGATGTCACCTTTGGGCGGGAAGGGTACCGCGCATGCGTGCCTGCATTCCCAAAGGCTTTCTTTGAAAGCTGGGGAAATGCTCCGCATGGGTGCTCCGTCGACGCCGACGTCATCCATATGTGAGGACTGATTCCTGCTGCTCTTGGAGAACACCTGTTACAGGTGAGTAACTACTCTTTCTCCAGGACCAAGCAGGAAGTCAGTCCTCACATATGGGTGACATCGGCGCCAACGGAGCCCTCGTGCGGAGCATTTCCCCAGCTTTCAAAGAAAGCCTTTGGGAATTGCAGCATGCATGCGTGGTCCCCTTCCCGCCCAAGGGTGCCATCTTGCTCAGTCTTCTTTTTTCTGCGGAGCCCGACGGACGTAGTTCGTTTTTCCCCGAGGAAAAAGTTGATTTTCTCTATTTTTTCTCTTTTTTCTCCGGTTCGACGCCGGATCCTTTTCCTGCTCGGACCGATCCGCTGGTATCGAGTCCTTTTCTCTCTTTTTTGGTTTTTGTCCTTTGTGACTGGCGTTCGCGCCTTTTTTTTCTTTTTTCCCTGGCAGACCGGTCTTTTGACCTAGCTGGTGCCCTTTTTCCCCCGATGGCTGCCAGCGGGTTTAAGAAATGTGATCGGTGTGAGAAACGTATGTCTCTTACCGACACACATGACTGCTGCCTCCGTTGCCTCGGACCCGATCATGACCCGATGATCTGTGGTCCGTGTGGCAAAATGTCCTCGAAGGCGTTGAGGAGTCGGCAGCACCAGAGGGATAGAATTTTTTCTGACTCCGCGTCCGGCCGGGCCCGGACCTCGTCAGAGGCCTTGACGTCTCGGGACTCCGGCCCCGAGCAGCGTCGGGGTTCCTCTGAGCGGGGGTCTCCTTCGCGGGAACATCGCAGGAAGAAGAAACCCGCGAGGGTGGCGTCGGTGGAAGCTCCTGGTTCCTCGAGGGCCAGGTTGCATAGCCCCGATAGCCGTCCCAGGACTTCGGAGTCGGAGAGGCCTGCAAAGCATCCTCGTGTCGAGATGGAGTCTCCTGGACACGTAAGTGCTGTTGTCCTCGTTGACTCTCCTCCGAGGGAGCCGACGTCTGGCCCGAGTCGGAGGCTGCTGGGTCTCCTGAGCTCGGACTCAGGTTGACGGCCTTGGAGAGCAGCTTCGCTGCCTTCATGGAACAGCAGCGGGCATTGATCGCCGGTCTCACCGGTGCATCTGCCCCGACCACCGGGACCTCGACGTCCAAGTCGACCCCGGAGGCCGAGCCGATCCTCGAGTCCATGCGGGCTCGAGTCGATCCTCGGCCACGTTCTCCCTCGACCTCCCGTTCGGGGCCGAGGTCGTCGACGCAGATTCCCTCGGCGTCGGGGCGGAGGGCATCGGTGCCCGCCCGACCGGAGCCGCTCGATTCCTCCTCCGAGGAGTCGGGCTGGGAGACGGAGGACGAAGAGTCACCTGACACCCATCGGACTCGGTGTGTCCCCTCGGACTCGCCCGAGTCCGAACCTCGGAGACGGTCCCCACCGGAGGATACCCGGTTCTCGGACTTCGTGCGGGATATGGCCAAGGCCTTGGCCTTCCCCGCGGATCCCGAGGAGGAGCCTCGAGCCGAGGAGCTCGAGGCCCTCCAGTATGACTTTCCCCCGAAGGAGGTCTTTACTGTTCCGGTTCCTCCGATGCTGGAGCGGCTGCTCTTCTGCATGTGGGAGACCCCGGCCTCGACGCCGGTGTTAAGCAAGTGGGTCGATTCCATTTATTGATTCCGCAAGAGCCCCGGGTTCCAAAAGGCACAATTACCGCACCACTCCATGGTTGTGGAATCGGCCATGCATCGACTGAAAAGTCAGAAGATGCACTCCTCGGTGCCTCCCGGCCAGGAGGCCCAGAACCTGGATGCCCTCGGTAAGAAGTGCTTCCAGGGCTCTATGCTTGCTTGCTGTGTCCAGACTTACCAGCTCTACATGGGCATGTACCTCCGAGACCTGGCAAAGGAGATTGCCGGGTTCTCTGCTGGTCTCTCCGAGGAACCTTTGCAGAGGTTCCAGGCCTTGTCCACCGGTATTCGAGAGTGCTCAAAGTTTATCTCTCGAGCAGCCTACGATGACTTTGAGGCTTCGGCCCGAGTAGCTGGGGCCGGCATTGGTGCCCGCCGACAGGCTTGGCTACAGTTATCCAACCTTGAGCCATGGGTCCAGGACAAGTTGGTCGATGTCCCCTGCCGAGGTGAAAACCTCTTTGGTAAGCCCATGGCTGAAAAGGCTGCAGAACTCGAGACCGAGACTCTGACCAGGACTAGGCTTTCCAGGAAAACCTCTGCCCCTTCTCAGAAAAAGAAGGGCTCGGGGAAAAAAGACCTTTTACCCGAGGAAGTCATCTGCCTACAAACAATACCCTCATTATCAGGCCTCTGCAGCTCCCCAACAGGGTCAGCAGGCCAAGGGCCCCGTAGGCAGAAGACCCCCAAGCCACCAACACCGGTCCCTGCTCAGCAGGGTGGCGTTTTTTGACTCAAACAGCATAGCCTCTTCTCCTCAGCTGGCTTCTCTCAGCACGGGGGGCCGGCTGGCCCACTTTGCCCACAGGTGGTCAGCCGTCACATCAGATACCTGGGTTCTTCGTATAGTCCAAAAGGGCTATCTTCTCCATTTTCACCAGGTACCTCCCTCCTATTTTCCAGGGGAGCCTCCAAGACTCCCTCTGCACAGGGACCTACTCCTTCAGGAGTTGACAGGTCTGCTAAAGGATCAGGCTGTGGAACCGGTGCCCCACCACCTGAGAGGTCAAGGCTTTTATTCAAGGCACTTTCTGGTACCAAAAAGAACAGGAGGCCTCAGACCCATCCTAGACTTACGAAACCTCAACAAGTTCCTGGAGAGGGAAAAGTTCAAGATGCTTACCCTTGGAATCCTGCTACCCTACCTCCAGCAGGGAGACTGGCTATGCTCCTTAGATCTAAAGGATGCGTATACTCACATCGTTATTCATCCAGACCACAGACAATATCTCAGGTTTGTTGTGGGAGGAAACCACTATCAGTACAGAGTACTTCCCTTTGGCCTATCATCCGCTCCCAGGGTGTTCACCAAGTGCCTGGCAGTGGTGGTGGCCTACCTGAGGCTTCAGGGTCTTTTTGTGTTTCCGTACCTGGACGACTGGCTCATAAGGGGCCAATCTTCAAAGGAGGCCAACCAGGCCACTCGTCGCACTGTGGCTCTGCTTCAGCACTTGGGGTTTGTCATAAACTTCGCAAAGTCCACTTTGCTCCCGTCCCAGAACTTAGAGTTCATAGGGGCCAGACTAGGCACTCTTCAAGCAAAGGCTTTTCTGCCTCTGGACAGGGCCCACAGGCTCATGGATCTGGCCAGCCAGTTTCGCAGCAATTCCCTGGTCTCTGCCAGGCAATTCCTGAGACTACTCGGCCATATGGCTTCCACGGTCCATGTCACCCCCAATGCCCGCCTGCACATGCGACCTGCTCAGTGGAGCCTTCGCACTCAGTGGCATCAAGCCACAGGGGCCTAGCGGACTCAGTGATGATCTCCGACCTCCTGGTCTCCTCTCTGCAATGGTGGCTTCATCTTCCGAATCTGGTGCTCGGAGTGGTTTTTCAATCCCCTCTGCATACTCAGGTGCTGACAACCGATGCCTCTCTTCTCGGTTGGGGAGCACATTGCCAAGGGACATGTACTCAGGGTCTTGGGAGGCTACTCAACAGATAAACTTCCTGGAGCTACGGGCGATACGCCTAGCTCTGAGAGCCTTCTCCCACCTCGCCTCTCACCAGTCTGTACTGGTCCAGACGGACAATCAAGTTGCCATGTTCTATGTGAACAAACAAGGAGGCACAGGCTCCTTCCTTCTTTGTCAGGAGGCACAACGACTGTGCTCTTGGGCTGTCAATCACGGAATCCTTCTCAAGGCTGTCTACCTCCCAGGTCAGGAAAATTGCCTGGCAGACAGACTGAGATTGAACCCATTGGTGGTCCAGCACGTTTTTCTCAAGTGGGGGCTCCCCACCATGGATCTTTTCGCCAGTCCTCTGAACCGGCAACTCCTGAGATTTTGCTTCAGACAACCGCATCCTCTCAGAGTAGCAGCGAATGCGTTTCTGATCTCGTGGTCCACAGGCCTTCTGTATGCGTTTCCTCCCACACCACTAGTGTCCAGGACGCTGTTCAAGGTCCTCAGGGACGGGGCTTCCTTGATTCTCATAGCCCCCAGGTGGCCGAGGCAACTGTGGTTCCCGCTTCTGCTACAGCTGGCGGTGGACACACCTCTTCCTCTGGGGTTTCAACACGATCTCCTGTCTCAGGATCAGGGGACTCTCTTGCACCCCAACCTCCAGTCCCTTCATCTGATGGCCTGGCTGCTGAAAGGGTAGTCCTAGCTCCCTTACTACTGCCTCGAGAGGTGGAAGATGTAGTCTTGGCCTCTCGGCGTCAATCCACCAGGAAATCCTACGCTCTTAAGTGGCGTAGATTCTCCGCATGGTGTGCTCAGCACAGTGAGAATCCCTTCTCGTGCTTGGTAGCGGTAGTGTTGCAGTATTTGCTCTACCTCTCCAATCTGAGCCTTAAGTCTAACTCTGTCCGAGTTCACCTTAGTGCTCTCTCAGCACACCACTCGCCGGTGGACGGCAGGCCTCTTTCCAACCACCCTTTGGTGGCTCGTTTCCTCAGAGGCCTTCTTCTGCTTAAGCCTCCTTTGCGTCCACCGGCCCCTGAGTGGGATCTGAATGTGGTCTTACAGCGGCTTACTTGTCCCCTTTTGAACCTATGGCTACCTGCCCTCTCCGTTTTCTCTCCTGGAAAACTTTTTCTGGTAGCTCTCACCTCTGCTAGGCGAGTAAGTGAACTGCAGGCACTAGTGTCTGATCCTCCTTACACTAGGTTCTACCGGAATAAGGTAGTCCTACGGACTCACCCTAAGTTTCTTCCTAAAGTTGTCTCACCTTTTCACCTCAATCAGGAGGTGGTTCTTCCGACCTTCTTTCCCAGGCCGCATGCCAACCGGGCTGAGATGGTCTTGCATACCCTGGGCTGTAGGAGGGCGTTATCCTTCTACCTTGACCGTGCGCGGGAGCAACGGAAGGCTGTTCAGCTTTTTGTTTCTTTTGACCCCAATAAGTTGGGGCTCCCTGTCTCCAAGCGTACGTTGTCCATATGGGTCGCTGACTGTATCGCCTGGGCTTATGGGGCAGCCGGCCTCTCGTTGGAGGGTCGAGTCACGGCTCATCGTGTCAGGGCGAAGGCTGCGTCAGTGGCTCATCTCCGCTCTGTTCCGTTGGCAGACATCTGCCGGGCCGCTACTTGGTCTTCAAGACAGACTTTTGCAGCCCATTACTGCCTTGAGAGGGAGTCCCGCAGGGACAGTGCTTTCGGACAGGCAGTACTCCATAATCTCTTTGGGGTTTAGGCAACTCCTACCCTCCGGCCCTGCTGTTGGGCTACCGGTCGGGGGCGTTCTCAGAGAAGATTCCTTCCTTCTGTGCTGACGAGCTCGAGGGAGCTCTTTTTTCCCCTTGGGGTCTCCGGTAGCCTTAAGCTGGGGAGTCCCATATGTGAGGACTGACTTCCTGCTTGGTCCTGGAGAAAGAGTAGTTACTCACCTGTAACAGGTGTTCTCCAGGAGCAGCATGAATCAGTCCTCACAACCCTCCCTCCTCCCCTTTGAGTTGCAGTCATATGCTTTGTTTTTGCTAATTTTTTGCTGTCTTTTAGCTATGTCATCAGACTGAGCAAGATGGCACCCTTGGGTGGGAAGGGGACCGCGCATGCACGCTGCAATTCCCAAAGGCTTTCTTTGAAAGCTGGGGAAATGCTCCGCACGAGGGCTCCGTCGGCGCCGACGTCACCCATATGTGAGGACTGATTCCTGCTGCTCCTGGAGAACACCTGTTACAGGTGAGTAACTACTCTTTACCTGAGCAGACATCGTTTGGATCCCACGGAGTGGCCTCTAGAAGACTGTGTTTTACAGCCTCATTCATTGCTGGGGTCAGCTGGTGATGGATGTGATGGCGTCTGCGGCCATCGCCAAGGCCAGCTGCTTCTACAGTTGATGGAGAGAACAGATATCGGAAGGGCTGGACACTTTGTCGCAGCCCTGGTCTCAGGAGGGGCTTTTGTATGTGTTCCCTCCTTGGGCTCTGATCAGTCAGCTGCTATAACCGATAGTGCAACACAATGGCCAGGTGATTTTGACAGTGCTGGACTGGTCGCGGAAACTACGGTATGCGGACCTCGTCAGAATGGCAGTGGATTGGCCTTGGCAGCTACCGGACTGACACGACCTGCTATCACAGGGTCCAGCACTCATGCCGCAGGTGGATCGATTCTCGCTTACGGCTTGGCTCTTGAGCGGGCGCGGCTGAGGAAGCACGGTTCTTTGCCACAGGTGATTGCAACCCTGTTGAAGGCCCAAAAACAGTTGACTTCCTTGTCCTACGACTGGATTTAGAGTGTGTTTGAAGGTTGGTGTGCGGACTACGGCCTCAGGGCATTGTCTGCTTCGATGGTGGACATGCTAGTGTTCTTACAAGTGGGAGTAGATAAGAGTCTGGCCTTGAACTCACTGCAGATGTAGGTTGCTGCTCTGGTGTGTTACCAGGGTAAAGTGCAGAGTTCTTCGTTAGCATGCCACCCGGATATTGGGCATTTCTTATGAGCAATGAAGCATGCCCCCTCTCTGACAAGGGCAGTAGTGACGACGTGTGATCTCAATCTCGTGTTGTCAGTGCAAACGGCATTTCCCTTTGAGCTGCTGGTAGCCCCTCATTGATGGATATAACTTTGAAAGTGGTGTTCCTGGTGGCCATCTGCTCCACACAGCATATTTCCGAATTGCAGGCCTTGCCTTGCAGGGAATCATTTCTAGTGATCTTAAAGGAGAAGACAATGCTGCGACCAGTACCTTCCTTTTTGCCTTTTGGTGTCACTGTTTCATGTGAACCAGGTGGTGTCTCTTCTGGTGTTTGCGGCGAAGGCAGCCGGAGTAGAGGAACAGCATTTGCAGAAGTTGGATGTGCGCTGAGTTCTGAGCAGATATCTTAAGCACACTCAACCTTTCTGGAAATCAGAGCGCTTGCTTGTCTTGTTTGGAGGACCACGCAAAGGGGAGGCAGCCTCGAAGGCCTCAATTGCGTAGTGGGTGAAGGAGGTAATTGCTTCAGTGTACCTCCTCAAGCATCAGTCAGTGCCAGATGGTTACACTTGCATTCTTTAAAAATAACCTTAAAACATACTTCCTTATCGCCCCTTCAGTCCAGTCCCGCACCTCTGGGTAGTGTACCTCTTCCAGAAGCTTGGAGACTGAACATGTCACTCTTTGACACCAGTATAAATACCACGGGCACCGCCCACCAGCTCCATTTATCTGTCTCCAAGCAGCTGGAGGAGGTAGTGAGCCAGAGTGCGGGGCTCACTGTAGGAACAACTAAGAAGGTCTAGTTAGATCAGGTTAGGAGTTTCTTGTTCTTTATTCATTTTTAGGCATTGTTGCCTTAGAGGTTGTTTTGGTAGTACAGTTTAAAAAAAAAAAAAAAAAAGAGGAGGAGGATCCCCCTCTCAGCTCAGCGCTCCCTCCACCCCGTTGAAGGGGGAGGATTAGCGGTGTCCTAGGGTTGTGAGCAGCTCCCGATCCCCGGCGGGGGGTGAGGAGCCGCGTGGCCGGGAATGCAGGCATAGGAGACATCGGCATCCCCCGGAGGTCCTCCTTGTTGCCGAAGCCAAGGCCAGCTGCTTCTACAGT
Organism: Ichthyophis bannanicus; assembly: GCA_033557465.1. Taxonomy (NCBI): domain Eukaryota; kingdom Metazoa; phylum Chordata; class Amphibia; order Gymnophiona; family Ichthyophiidae; genus Ichthyophis; species Ichthyophis bannanicus. Next base: position 863,833,573 of record CM066036.1, on the reverse strand, counting down.
CGATGGAGAGAACAGATGGGGAAACCTTAGAACGGAGCAGCATTCCCGTAGCGGAAGGAAGGAAATGCGCCTCCGGTGGTCTGATTAGCAGCTGCGGTGCTAGAGGTACGAGAGAGAGTACGGGGGCAGAGGAGAAGGCGAGCGGCAGTTTTGGGGCCTGGCTGCTGCACGGAAGCCAGGGGTCAGAGCTGCTTTATTCCTGCTCGCAGGACTTTGGTGCCTTCCTGCAGCGTGGCTCTCCCACGGCACGGCACGGCCCCCCTTTCCCCTTTCTTCTCTTTGCCGGCAAAAAGGAAGAGAAACAGGTTCAGGATTCTGGAAAAAAAAAAACAGGAAGAAGGAGCAGCACGAACTGGTTAGCAGGCAGGAGATAAGAGGCTCTCTCTCTCCGGGGTCCTTGCAGTTCCTGGTTCCCTGCAGTGGGCTCAAGGGGGTGGTAAGTGAGGGGAATCCACCTGGGTGCCATGAGGCGACGGTAATTCAGTCTTGGGACCTCTGGCCTTGGATGCCCTTGAGACCCCAGTGCCTCGTATGTGGGACCCGCCGAGGGGTGGTATCTGAGGACGGGGTCTGCAGGGGGTGCTCACTGGCGGCAGTTTCCATGGAGCAAACCTTAGATGATAATGGTGCACAGGTTTTGGCGCAGTCTCCGGTCAAAGAGGTGCAGGAGCTGGGGGAGGGCGTTCCAGCTCAACGGGACGTGGAGCGTGGTTCCTCGGTTGTGCTGGGTCCCTCCTCCTCTCCAGGCCCAGGAGGGGCAGGGGTTCCGGGGATGTTTTCGCCAGAGTTCATTCTCCTGCTGCACCATGTGTTCTGCCTATGCCAGAAGCAGGCAGAGGGTCCGGCAGGGAGCCAGCATAGAACCAAGAGGGCAGGGAGTCCTCTGGGCAGCGAGCTAAGGGGTCATGCCTGTGAAGAAGCTCTGGTCACAACAGGAGAGTCAAGTGGACTCTCCAGTGTCTGAGGGGCTGGAAGGCGAGGAGTTGGATATGGACCTGGAGGTCGAGGACCTGGAAGAGGGTGAAATTCCCGAGGAGGAGGAGCAGGCGCAGATAGTGCGTGTGTTCTTCTGGGAGGAGTTGCCGGCGCTCATTGTGGAGTCTCTGAAAGCCCTCAGCATGCCCACTGGTGGGCCGCCGGAGGAGGAGGTGCTGGAAAACCCTTTGCTTCAGGCGGTTCGTAAATCGCAGAAGGTCTTTCCAGTACATAGTGGTTCGGCAGATGATTCAGGACGAGTGGGATCTGCTGGAAGCCAGCCTCAAAGGGTCGAGGGCTATGGCGTGCCTCTATCCGCTGTCGGACCAGGACTGTGACCTCCTTCGTCCTCTGAAGGTGGACGCAGCGGTCTCAGTGGTCACAAAAAAGACGATGATCCCGGTGGACGGTAGTGCAGTGCTAAAAGATGCCCAGGTTAGAAGGTTGGATACCTTGTTAAAGCAGGCCTTTGATGTCAATGCTCTTTCATTACAGGCCTCCATTTGCGGAGCCTGGGTAGCCAGGGCCTGCCTCCGCTGGTCTCAGTGGGTCCAGCAGCAGGAGGGGGCTACGGCGGGCCAGGTGGGGAGGCAACCAGGCTGGAGTCGGGTGCAGTGTATCTGGCGGATATCCACTACAACCTTATCAGAGGGTTGTTGAATAGTATGACCTCGGTAGTCGCGGCTCGTCGTTATCTTTGGCTGCGCAGTTGGGCAGCGGATGGCTCCTCTAAGGCCTGGCTCAGCAAGCTCCCGTTCAGTGGGAAACTGCTTTTTGGCGAGGACCTGGAGAAGTTGGTGAAGGATTTAGGGGAGTCAAAGGGGGTAGGCTTCCTGAGGACAAGCAGAAACAGAGCCGCTTCCCTTCCGTGCCTTGTAGCCAGACGAGGGAGTTTAGGCATTTTCCTATGCCACGCTTTAACCCCTTTCAGAAGGGCCAGTTGGCCTCTAGGGGATAGGGGTTTTGAGGCTTTCGGGGGGCAGGCAGAGGTTTTGCCGCTGCCTCGACCTTCGGACCCAAGAAGGCGCAATGAAGCGAGGAATGTCCAGGCGGGGGTGCAACCCATGGGTGGGCAGCTGTGGGAGTTTTACCCTGCTTGTGGCCAGATCACCTCCGACCAGTGGGTACTGGAGGTTGTTCAGGAAGGATATGCCCTCGAACTGGCTCGTCCAGTGGGCGACTCCTTTGTTCAGTCCCCTTGCAAAGCGTGGGCTAAACTGGTAGTGGTTCGGAGCACCTTAGAGCATCTGCAGCAGCTCTGGGCCGTGGTGCTGGTGCCACGAAGCCAGTGCGGTTGCAGTCGGTACTCCATTTATTTCGTAGTGCCAAAAAAGGAGGGTTCCTTCCGACCAATTCTCATTCTCAAGCAAGTGAACCGCTTTCTGCGAGTCTCGCATTTTCATATGGAGACTCTGCGCTCCGTTATAATGGCGGTCAGGGAAGGGGAGTTCCTGACGTCTCTGGATTTGACGGAGGCGTACCTGCACATCCCCATACATCTGGAGCACCAGCAGTTCCTCCGGTTTGCGGTACCGATGGGACACTTCCAGTTCTGCGCCTTGCTGTTCAGTCTTGCAACAGCGCCACGAACATTCACAAAGATCATGGTGGTGGTGGCGGTGGCTCTCTGCCATGAAGGGATTCTGGTCCACCTGTATCTCGATGACTGGCTGATCCGGACGAAGTCCAGAGAAGAAAGGGAGAGAGTAATGGCTCGAGTGGTTCAGGTCCTCCAGAGTTTAGGCTGGGTGGTCAACTTCGCCAAGAGCCATCTAGTGGCATCCCAGGAGTTCGAGTACCTGGGGGTACGGTTTGATATCCAAATGGGGAGAGTCTTTCTCCCAGCGTATTGTGCTCAGGAGCTCCATGTTTTGGTACATCGGTTTCTGGAGAGGGAGGAGTCGACGGCCTGACATTATCTGCAGCTCCTGGGAACCATGGCGGCTACCCTCGAGCTGGTGCCGTGGGCAAGGGCGCATATGCGACCTCTACAGAGGGCGTTACTATGATGGTGGTCTTACCAGACTCACCCCTTATCTCAAAAGCTCCCTTGTCACAGGGCAGCCAGGCAAGCTCTACAGTGGTGGCTTCTCCCAGAGAACCGGGCCAGAGGAATGCCATTAGAGTCTCCTTCTTGGGTTCCATTGACGACCGATGCCAGTGTGTCCGGCTGGGGGGGCCCATGTGGAGGGGGGCTTTGCTCAAGGTCTCTGGAGTGCAGAGGAAGCCAGTTGGTCTCTCAACAGGCTGGAAATGAGAGCGGTGCTCCTGGGGGCTCCGGAGTTTCAAGGTGAGGTTGTGGGGAAGGGCGGTGAGAGTCCTTTCAGACAATGCAGCCACAGTGGCCTATATCAATAATCAGGGGGGCACCAGCAGCGCAGCGTTAGAGAAGGCCAATGCCCTGCTAAGTTGGACAGAAAGACACCTTCACACTCTGTCGACGGCGCACATGGCGGGGGTCGACAAAGTGATGGCAGACTATCTGAGCCGGATGAGAGTGGACCCGGGAGAATGGGTGCTCAACCAGGAGGTGTTTGTCCAGGTGGTGCGCCGCTGGGGCGCACTGGTGATGGATCTGATGGTGACGTTCCAGTCGGCCAAGGTTGGCCGCTTTTTCAGCAGGCAACGGGAATGGATGTCAGAGGGGCTGGATGCCCTGTTGCAAAAGTGGCCCAAGCAGGGGCTCCTGTATGTCTTCCCCGCTTGGGCTCTAATAGACCGAGTAGTGCAGAGGATCAGGGCACGTCCAGGCTTGGTCATCCTAATAGCTCCGGATTGGCCGCGCGTCTGTGGTACGCTGACTTGGTATGACTTCTGTCAGGCCGTCAATGGTGTCTACTGGCTCGAGAGGACCTGCTGCTGCAGGGCCCGGTTCATGTGCCCCAGGTGGAACGGTTCTCGTTTACGGCCTGGCCCTTGAGAGAGCGAGATTGAGCAAGAAAGGATATTCACCGCATGTAATTTCTACTTTGCCGAGAACTAGACGACGCTTGACATCGTTCGCCTATATTCACATCTGCTGCATATTCAAAGCATGGTGTGTGGATAGGCGGATCTGATCTTTCAAGGCTTTGCTTCCGGACATCTTGGCCTTTCTGCAAGCCGGTTTCGATTAAACGTTTAGCAGCTAGCTCCTTGAGAGTGTAACTGATTGCTATTTCCTGCTATCGTGGAAAGGTGCAGGGCGTTTCACTGGGTGCTCACATGGATGTGGCATGGTTTCTTAGGGCGGTGACCCTCTTACGGCCGCCACGGAGGGCAGTCGTGCCTTCGTGGGACTTAAACTTGGTCTTATCAGCCCTGGTACTGCAGCCCTTCGAGCCGATAAGCAGGGCCACCATTAAGGATCTGACGCTCAAGGCGGTGTTTTTAGTAGCCATCTGTTTGGTGCGCAGGATTTCGGAACAGCAGACATTGTCTTGCATGGAGCCATTTCTTTCATTTTCTAGGGAAAAGGTGATCCTGAAGCCGGTTCCGTCCGTCCTTCCCAAAGTGCTCTTGGCCTTTCACCTGAATCAGACCGTTTCCTTGCCAGTCCTCGGCAGGATAGAGGGTTCGGCTGCGGGGTCTCAGTTGTGCCTTCTGGATGTCGAGCACATCCTGCGGCATTACCTCGTATGGACCAATGCGTTCCAGCGTTCTGATCGGTTGTTTGTGCTCTTTGGGGGACTGCGCAAGGGGGAGGTGGCAGCGAAGGCTTCCATTTCCGGGTGGATTAAGGAGGCGATCGCATTGGCCTACATCCTTAAAGGGAAAACTGTGCCGGAGGGGCTGCGTACGCATTCCACTAGGGCGCAGGCAGCTTCATGGATGGAATATATGTTGTTCCGCCGGTGGAGATCTATAAGACGGTGGCTTGGTCGTCGCTGCATACTTTTCCTAAGCATTATCGCTTGGATGTCCAAGTGGTGCGGGTTGCCTGTTTAGGGTTGGCGGTGCTTCAGGCCGCTGGATCAGGCCGCTCCCAATTGTTCTACTGCTCTGTTACATCCCCAGCGGTGCAGGACTGAACTGGAGGGGGACAATAAGGAAAGTGAAATTAGACTTACCTGCTGATTGCTGTTCCTTGAGGAACTCCAGTCCAGTCCCGAATCCCTCCCTTAGAACCATTTGGCATGAGTTTGCGGCCTGAAGGTGGATTCGTGTAAGTACATTAATAAGTAGCTATGGTGCAGAAGGCAGACTGCTATTTGCTCAGGTTTGCACTCGGCGAGGTCGCCTTTCCCCTTGTGTGCCATGGATCAGTTCCGTGTCTTGTGCGAGGCTGGCGGGTGTGGGGGGGGGGGGATGCCTTGATAGCAGTGGTTTCAGAATAGAACTCTTTTTTGTATAAAGGTTATCCATTTATTTGTTGCTCCTGTGTCAGTAGGTTACAGGAGCTGGTGGGCGGTGCCTGTGGTATTTATACTGGTGTCATCAAAGAGTGACATGCTCAGTCTCCAAGCTGCTGGAAGAGGTACACTACCTAGAGGTGCGGGACTGGACTGGAGTTACTCAAGGAACAGCAATTAGCAGGTAAGCCTAATTTCACTTTATTCATTCAACACTATGGGTTTGATACTAATGACTAAACATAAATGGCACACTGCCTGAAAGAGACATTCCTGTTCGTCTCTCCGGGCCAGTCCAGGTACAGTTGGGTAGTCAGCCTCCTCCAGCAGCTGAGGACTGAATGCTGAAACTTTTGCTGACAGCTCCTATAGCTCCCCCTGGTGGTGTCAGAAAGCCAGTCTTCAGTCCTCAGCAGCTGTGTAGGACGTATCTCTGGCAGGCTCCCAGGTGAGACGAATTGGAATTAGGCAGTAGGATAGTTTAAAAAAAAAAAAAAAAAGTAAAGAAATACAGGGAGAGGACCTTGCTCACTGGCCCTAGCAGGACAATACAGCAGAGAAGTGCTCCCTTATGCGTATATTAAAAAAAAAAAAAAAAAGACAACGGTCCTCGGTTAATAGAGTGATTTTTGAGCAGCATCGGGGGCAGAGTCTGCCTTCCAGAGGATCCGTTGTTTAGAGGGGGTGAAGATAGGAGCTGGAAGCCCCAGTATCCTCTTCTCACCGCCGATCGCTGCTTCTCCGTAGCCTGCTAGCAGCGGGAGACCGGGGAAGAGAGCTCCGTCTTCGTGGCTGCAGGTAGGAGCGGGGTCAGCTTCGCAGACGTTAGTAGCAGTTTGAGCTGGTTAGAACTTGTTAGGTTGGTGCTGCTGTGTTTGTGGCGACCTCCGGGTCAGTTTCAGGTAGTGTGGAAATTAGGCCGGCGGGAAAAGCGTGCGCGCCGGTCGGGAATTGCCGCATGTTTAAGCAACAGGCTTCGTTCGATCATGGGGATTCTTGGCTTCCTGTCAGGTTAATTTAGTGCGTAGACCCTTGATGGAGAACACAGTGTCTGCGGAGCTGACTGGAGAGAGGCCTCAGGGGCAGTTGGTTAAGGCGGGAATGGCAACCAGTGTGTTCTCAGAGACTGCTGGTTCTCCCGCGCTTCTGCAGCGTTCAGGAAAAAGGAAATCTAAGTCTCATAAAACGCCTCCAGTGGAGGAGTCAGGCCATAAGTCATCCCCTGGAGCACAGGGGACGTTGGATTCTCTTTTTTTCCCCTGATTTTATTCTGGCATTACATAAAGTGTATCTGTTAAAAATGGCTCAGCCGTTGGAGAGCCAGGCTGCTGCTGGATAGGGGGATTTACAGTTGGAGGAGCCCAAGGTATCTGATCCCGGAGAAGGGGTCTCTGCTAAAGGGCCGATTTTGGAGCCGGGCTCAGAGATGTTAGGGCCGCAGCTCTCTAGTCCTCTCATAGCTGAGGAAGGGGAGATTCTGTCTGAGGCAGGTCTGGATTCTTGGCCAGTGGAGTTGGAGGAAGGGGAGATTGGGTCAGGAGAGGATACAAATGTCTTCCGGGTTTTTTGTAAGGAGGAGCTGGGGGTTCTGATCAGTCCCTCGCAGTGTTAAATGTAGTGCTTCCGGCAGTGCAGCAAGAGCCCCTGGAAGATCCCTTGTTGCAGGGATTTAAGCCAGAACAGCGGTGTTTCCCAATACACAGGGTAATTAAGCAGATGATAGAGTTGGAATGGGAATGCCCGGAGGCTAGCCTGAGGGGGGGCGCACCATTGCACGCCTTTACCCTGTGCCTCAGGAGGAGAAGGAGTTGTTGCGGATGCCTAAAGTGGATGCGCTGGTTTCGGCGGTCACTAAAAAGACCACGATTCCGGTGGAAGGGGGTGCAGCCCTTAAGGATCTTCAAGATCGTAGGTGGGGGGCGCTTCTGAAGCAAGCCTTTGATGCTAGTGCTCTAGCCTTCAAGGCTTCGCTTTGTGGAGCGTATGTGTCCAGGGCCTCTATCCATTGGCTTCAGGGAGAGCAGTGCTCTGAGAAACAGGAAGATTCTTCCTCGGAAGGAGCGAAGCTCGAGTCGGCGGCAACTTAACCTCGCGGACGCCTTCTATGATTTGGTCAGAATATCAGCGAAATCCATGGACTCAGTTGTTGCTGCTAGATGATTTCTTTGGCTACGGAATTGGGCAGAATTGGGCTACGGAATTGGGCGAAATTGGACGTCTTCTAAGTCTCGCCTCAGTAAGCTTCCATACAAGGGCAAGCTGCTTTTTGGGGAAGTGTTGGAAAAGATTGTGAAGGATTTAGGAAATTCCAAAGGGGGCCATCTTCCGGAGGACTGGCCCAGAGCGGCAAAGACAGGGGCGATGCAGAGAGGTCAAGGAAGAGATTTTCGCAGGTTACGTGGGTCTCAGTTTGCGCCTTACCAAAGGGGGCCGCTTTTGTTTCCAGAGGACAGTCCTTTCAAGGAGCCAGGGGGTTTGGCAGGGTTTTTTTTTTAACGCCCAGCAGAACTCTTCTAAGAAGCCACAATGAAGGGAGGCTGGTCCAGGAGGAGATACCGGTAGGAGGACGTTTGCAGGGGTTTTTCTCCGCCTGGACCGCCATAACTACGGATCTCTGGGTGCTAGAGATCATCCGCGAGGGATATGCGCTAGAGTTTGCTTCTCCTCTGGCGGACGCTTTGGTGTTATCCCCCTGCGGTCCTCAATCAAAAAGGACAGCAATCTGGGACACGCTGCGGCGCTTGTTGCGGCTACAAGCTGTGGTTCCAGTGCCTCTAGACCAGTATGGTTTAGGTCGATACTCGATTTACTTTGTAGTGCCCAAGAAAGAAGGGTCTCTTTGGCCTATTCTAGATCTCAAGTACGCAAACCGTTGCTTGAGGGTTCTGCATTTTCGGATGGAGACTCTGAGGTCGGTTATTCAGACGGTGAAGCCGGGAGTGGCTTTCCTCCATAGATCTAACAGAGGCTTACCTGCACATTCTGATCAGACCGGAGCATCAGCAGTTTCTGCGGTTCGCAGTTCCCATAGGACATTTTCAGTTTCGAGTGTTGCCGTTCGGGCTGGCTACAGCGCCTCGGACCTTCACCAAGGTGATGGTGGTAGTGGCGGCGGCTCTTCGGAAGGAAGGGATTCAGGTGCATTCCTACCTGGACGACTGACTGATCCGAGCAGGATCTCAGGAGGAGTCTGTCGCTGCGACTGCTCGGGTGGTGCAGTTCCTAGAACAGCTGGGTTGGGTCATCAACTGGGCAAAGAGTCAGCTACTACCGCTGCAGCGGTTGACATATCTCGGGACCTTGCTCGACAAAAGGAAGGGGGCGGTTTTTCTTCCACTGGACAGAGTGCAAAAAATTGTGGCACAAGTAGCGGCATTCGTACGTCTCGCAGCTCCAACGGCTTGGAGGTATTTACAGGTGTTGGATTCGATGGCAGCGTCCTTGGATCTGGTGCCCTGGGCCAGAGCTCACATGCGCCCGCTGCAGCATGCCTTACTTTCCAGATGGTCTCCGCAGGTTCATCCACTGTCTCAAAGGCTGCGGTGTCCGGACGACGTCCGCATCAGTCTGCAGTGGTGGCGGGTTCCAGCGCAACTTCAGGCAGGAGTTTCTCTGGAGAATCCGGAGTGGATTTTGGTCACGACGGATGCCAGTCTTTCCGGTTGGGGAGCTCATTGTCTGTCTCAGGTGGTGCAGGGGACCTGGACTGCGGAGGAGAGCAGTTGGTCGATCAATCACATGGAACTGCGAGCGGTGCGTTTGGCTCTTCTGGCATTTCTAGATCTAATTGAAGGTCGAGCGGTGCGGGTATTTTCCGACAATCTGGTGACCGTTGCCTACATCAACAAGCAGGGAGGCACAGGCAGTGTGCCACTGCTGGAGGAGAGTCAAGCCTTGTTGCAGTGGACGGAGTTGCATCTCGTAGCACTCTCGGCTGCTCATGTAGCAGGAAAGGACAACGTTCAGGCCAATTATCTCAGTCATAATCGCCTGGATCCTGGAGAGTGGGAGCTGAACAGGGCGGTATTCCACGAAATCACGTTACAGTGGGGCCAGCCGGTCATGGACCTCATGGCTACCCTGGCCAATGCCAAAGCGTCCCGGTTTTTCAGCAGGTGCAGGGAGCACATATCGGAAGGCCTCGATGGTCTGGTGCAGCCCTGGCCGGCAGGAAAACTGCTTGACGTTTTCCCTCCGTGGCCTCTGCTGGGGCGGGTCATTCGGAGAATATCTGTTTACAATGGCAAGGTGATTCTCATTGCTTCCGATTGGCCCAGACGTCCCTGGTATGCGGATCTGGTGCGACTTCTGGTAGCTCCTCCTTGGAGATTACCCTCGCAGATCAGTCTCTTGAGTCAAGGTCCGGTATTGATGCCGCAGGTGGATCGGTTCTTGCTTACGGCTTGGCTCTTGAAAGGGAGCGATTGTGGTGGTGGGGGTACTCTGGGTCCGTAATTGCTACTATGTTGAAGTCCAGAAGGAGGTCGACGTCGTTGGCGTATGTTTGCGTGTGGCGCATTTTTGAAGCATTGTGTGGAGAACGGAGCATGAAGCCGTGTTCCGCAAGGTTACCAGACATCCTGGCGTTTCTTCAAGGAGGACTAGAAAAGGGTCTAGCCCTCAATATTCTCAAGGTACACCTAGCAGCTCTTGCTTGTTTTAGGGCAAGGGTGCAAGGGAGCTCTCTCGTCGCACCCGGATGTTCAGAGATTCCTCAGGGTGGCCAGGAATATTTGACCGCCAGTTTGGCAAGTAGTTCCTCCGTGGGATTTGAATTTGGTGCTGGAGGCCTTAACGGGGCCGCCCTTTGAGTCTAGTGCACCTGATAGCCTGCGGGAGTTTTCTTGGAAAACAGCCTTCCTAGTAGCATTGTGTTCCGCTAGGAGAGTTTCGAATCTACAAGCGCTCTCCTGTAGAGAGCCGTATCTACACTTTTCAGAGGAAAAGGTGGTTTTGAGGCCCATACCTTCATATTTGCTTAAGGTGGTGTCCGGTTTTCACATGAATCAGTCCGTTTCACTTCCCACCTTTCAGACGCAGGAGGGAGGTAAGATGGACCAGGCACTTAGGAAGTTGGATTTAGGACGCATGTTGCGGAAGTATCTGAGAAAGATAGAGCCGTTTTGGAAGTCCGATCAGTTGTTCGTTCTGTTTGGGGGGCCTCGTAAAGGTCAGGCGGCTACCAAGGCTTCTATCGCTCGCTGGGTGAAGCGAGCGATAGGGGTGGCTTATGAGGCAAGATGTCTCCGGTTGGGCTCAGAGCGCATTCTACGAGGGCTCAGGCGACGTCTTGGGCTGAGTTTGCCTTGATTCCGCCAGGAGATATCTGTCGGGCGGCGACGTGGTCTTCGCTGCATACTTTTGCAAAGCATTATAGGTTAGATGTGCAGGCAAGAGGGGACGCTAGGGTTGGAGCCTCGGCCATTGTAGCGGGGCTTGCAGGACCCTCCTCAGTTTAGGTACTGCTTTGGTACTGCCCAAATGTACCTGGACTGGCCCTGAGAGACGAATAGGAAGGAGAAATTAGGCCTTACCTGCTAATTGTCTTTCCTTGAGTTCTCTCCGCGCCAGTCCTGGTCCCACCCAAGTTGTCTGCGAGCAACAGTTCGGCTTAAGGGCTCCGTATTTGGTAGAGGAATCTGGTCGGTTGCGTCGCTGGCAGCTGGGGATACAGATGACAAACAGGCTTGATGGAAGAGGATGTTGGAGAGTTCCCGCTGGACTTAGGGGGGCTCTTCGAAGAAAAAAGATAAAGGGGTTTTGAGTAAACAGAGCGGTATGCTCTCGTAAAATTCATAAGGGAACGCTTTTTAGCAGTATGGAGCGTAACAGTATGGCCTAGTGGTTGGGGCAAGGTACTTCAGGCCGGAAGGTCGGGGGTTCAAATCCCACTAGAGGACAGCAACCTTGGGCCGGAAGGACTGGGGTTTCTAGTCCCACAGGTGCTCCTTGTGGTCTTGGGCAAGCCACTTAACCCTCCATAGCCCATGTTCCCTGTAAAATAGTTATCTCCAAGTTATAATGCCCTGTTCAATGTAATTTCAGTTTGTTCAATGTAAACCGCACTGATGCAGAATAGCGCGGTATATAAGAGAATGTAAATAAATAAATAAAATTTCTAGACTCCATCATAGTTGGTATTGTGAATTTGGTTTCATAAGTAGATAGTCTTTTACATCCGCTGCTTTGGCAATAGGAGTCTGGCTTTCTGACACCAGGGGGAGCTATAGGAGCTGTCAGCAAAAGTTTCAGCATTCAGTTCTCAGCTGCTGGAGGAGGTTGACTACCCAACTGTACCTGGACTGGCCCGGAGAGAACTCAAGGAAACACAATTAGCAGGTAAGGTCTAATTTCTCCATACTGCATTATTCCTACCTAGTTCATCACAAAGTTCACCTTTTTATTCTCTGTTATACAATATCCAAGTTGATTGTACCTATCTAGTTCATTGTATTTCTGAACTCAACTGAGTTCACATTGTTTTGTGTAAACTGCTTTGACTATCCAGAAAAGTGTTATTAAAAAGTGTTAAATAAATAATAAATGAATAAATTCTACAAGGACTTAAACTGCGTCTTTGGCCAAGTTTGTTCTGGTACCACCTTAGGAGATTTGGCGAGTGGTGACGTGGTCATCACTACATACTTTTGCGAGACACTATTGTCTCGATGTGCAGGCTAGACAGGATGCAAAGTTTGGGGACCAGGTGCTCCAGCTGGGTCGTGCGTGTTCCTCCCATTTATAGGTACTGTTGTGATACATCCCAACTGACCGGACTGGAGGGTTGTGAATGAAGGTGAAATTAGACCTTACCTACTAATTTTCTTTCATGGAGTCTCTCCAGTCCAGTCCAGAACCCACCCGGGAATTTTTTCAGTCAGTTACAGTAGCAAGCCCACTGAGGTGAGGTGTGGACAGTAGTGTAGAGCTCACAGGGCCTGCTGAGAGTCCAGCCGTTGATGTTGGGGTCTCTTTCTTGTCCACTCTGTGGGTTCTCTGGTCAAGATAGCACCTCGGCAGAAGAAAAAAAAAAAACAGAGGAGCATGGCCACCTGAAAGCGGAAGAGGTCTATTCTGTTGTTTCCACTGAGTTATTGGTTATGTAGTCTTCCCTCTTCAGGGTTTTAAGGGGACGTAGGTCTGCTTTGTCAATAAAATACTAAAGTGAGGAGAGAAACTCCTGAGCTGTTATAGGGTGACATCACCAGAAATTTGCATAATCAGACTCCAGCTGTTGGTAGAGGGACATAACCCATCCGACTGGACTGGAGGAACTCCATGAATGAAAATTAGCAAGTAAGATCTAATTTCACCTTATTGTATAGTTAGATTTCTAATCAGTTACATATTTTTCTTTTGGTGCTTTTAGGAAAGTGGATGGAAGGAAGCAGTTTATGAAACTGGATTTCAAGTAAAGGTAATGGGTGCCTTAAGGAATTTAGTCTTGAAGGAGAAACTTAACAGGCATGTCACACCAAGGTTTTTAAAGAAACGTAATACCAATTTCTTTTGAGTTAAAGCTACTTTAGGACTGTGGAAAACCTAATGTGGGTGTAGCATATTTTGGATTTTAAATACATGCTGCTTTGTATGTGGAGAGAACATAATAACATATAAGAACATAAGATATGCCATACTGGGTCAGACCAAGGTCCATCAAGTCCAGTATCCTGTTTCCAACAGTGGCCAATCTAGGTCATACGTACCTAGCAGTTTCCCCAAAAGACACAGGTTCCACAATGCTTGTACTGGGTCAAGCATTGATATCCTGGGTCCCTTCTTTCTTTCTTTCTTTATTTATACATCTTTTCTATACCACCACTTCCAGAGATCAGTGGCGGTTCTTAATAATGGTTTATGGACCTTTCCTCCAGGAACTTGTCCAAACCTTTTTTTAAACCCAGCTACACTAATAGCCTTTCTCCAGGACCAAGCAGGAAGTCAGTCCTCACATATGGGTGACGTCGGCGCCGACGGAGCCCTCGCGGAGCAATTTTCCCCAGCTTTCAAAGAAAGCCTTTGGGAATTGCAGCGCGCATGCGCGGTCCCCTTCCCGCCCAAGGGTGCCATCTTAGCCAGTCTTCTTTTTTCCGCGGAGCCCTACAGACGTGGTCTTCTTGTCCCCGCTGAAAAAGTTGATTTTTCGTGATTTATTTATCTTTTTTTCTTCGGTTCGACGCCGGTCTCTTTCCTGCCCGGACTCGCGACGCCGTTGCGAGTCCTTCTCTTATTTTTCGGTTTTTCTGATTTTTCTGTCAGTTTCGTTTTTCGGTTTTTCGCTGGCAGCCCGGTCCTTTGACCTTGCAGGGGCCCTTTTTCCCCCGATGGCTGCCAGTGGTTTCAAGAGGTGTGTTCAGTGTGACAGAAATATGTCACTCACTGACACACACGATAATTGCCTCCGCTGCCTTGGCCCAGATCATGAGGAACTGATCTGTGGGCCTGCAGCAAAATGTCCTCCAAAGCGTTACGGAGTCGGCGGCATCAGCGGGAAAGAATCTTAGCAGATCCCGCCCGTACCCGGACCTCGTCGGAGGCCTCGGCGTCCAGAGGCTCCAGCTCTGAGCATCGCCGGAGTTCCTCCGACAGAGGTTCTCCCTCCGGGAATCATCGTCGGAAGGCGAAACCCGCGAGGGCGGCGTCGGTGGACGCTCCTGGTTCCGCGAGGGCCAGGTCGCATAGCCCCGATAGCCGTCCCGGGTCTTTGGAGAAGGAACATCTCCCGAAGCGACCTCGTTTGGAATCGGAGATGCCTGCTCGGGTAAGTCCTGTAGTCCTCCTGGACTCGCCTCCGAGGGGTCCGACGTCGGGCCCCGAGTCGGGGGCTGCTGGGTCACCTGAGGTCGGACTCAGGTTGACGGCCTTGGAGAGCAGACTATCTGCCTTCATGGACCAGCAGCAGGCACTGATCGCTAGCCTCGCTGGCGCCTCTGCCCCAACCGCCGGGACGTCGACGTCTAAGTCGACCCCGGAGACCGAGCCGATCCTCGAGTCCATGCGGGCTCGAGTCGATCCTCGGTCGAGGTCACCCTCGGCCTCCCGTTCGGGACCGAGGTCGTCGACGCCGACTCCCTCGGCGTCGGGGCGGCCGATGCCTCCGCCCGCCCGAACTGACCCCACCGATTCCTCCTCGGAGTCGGCCTGGGAGTCTGAAGTGGAAGAGTCACCTGATTCTTTTCGGACTCGGTGTGTCCCCTCGGACTCCCCCGAGTCCGAACCTCGGAAACAGTCCCCCCCGGAGGATGCCCGTTTCTCGGACTTCGTCAAGGATATGGCCAAGGCTTTGGCCTTCCCTGCGGATCCCGAGGAGGAGCCTCGAGCCGAAGAGCTCGACGCCCTTCAGTACGACTCTCCCGCCAGGGAGCACTTTACTGTACCGGTTCCTCCAATGCTGGAACGACTACTCTTCCGCATGTGGGAGAGTCCGGCATCGTCGCCGGTATTAAGCAAGCGGGTCGATTCCATCTATCGAGTCCGCAAGAGCCCTGGCTTCCAAAAAGCACAGCTACCGCACCATTCCATGGTGGTGGAATCGGCCATGCATAGGCTTAAGAGCCAGAAGATGCACTCCTCGGTGCCTCCTGGCAGGGAGGCCCGCAACCTGGATGGCCTCGGTAAGAAGTGTTTCCAGGGCTCTATGCTTGCTTGTCGGGTCCAGACCTACCAGCTCTACATGGGCATGTACCTTAGAGACCTGGCTAAAGAGATAGCCGGATTCTCTGCTGGGCTGTCCGAGGAACCTTTGCGGAGGTTCCTAGCCTTGTCCACTGGTATTCGGGAATGCTCCAAATTCATTTCTCGAGCAGCCTATGATGGCTTTGAAGCATCGGCTCGAGTGGCCGCAGCCGGCATCGGTGCCCGCCGACAGGCTTGGCTTCAGTCGTCGGACCTTGAACCCAGGGTGCAGGACAAGTTGGTCGATGTCCCCTGCCGAGGTGAGAACCTCTTTGGCAAGCCCATGGCTGAGAAGGCTGCACAACTCGAGACGGAGACTCTCACCAGAACTAGGCTTTCTAGGAAGACCTCTGCCCCTTCCCAGAAGAAGAAGGGCTCGGGAAAGAAGTCCTTTTACCCGAGAAAGGCGGCTGCCTATAAACACTACCCTCAATATCAGGCCTCCGCAGCTCCCCAACAGGGTCAGCAGGCCAAGGGACGGGGTAACGGGTCCCGTAGGCAGCAAGCCCCCAAGCCTGCACCACTGGCCCCTGCTCAGCAGGGTGGGGGTTTTTGACTTCCTCAGCATAGCCTCTCCCCCTCAGCTGGTTCCTCCCAGCACAGGAGGCCGGCTGGTCCACTTTGCCCACAGGTGGTCCAACATCACTTCAGATGCCTGGGTGCTTCATGTGGTGAGAGAAGGCTATCTTCTCCACTTCCACCAGGTCCCTCCCTCCTATTTCCCGGGAGAGCCTCCACGACTCCCTCTACACAGGGACTTACTCCTTCAAGAGTTAGCAAGTCTTCTTCAGGAACAGGCTGTGGAACCGGTGCCCCACCACCTGAGGGGTCAAGGCTTCTATTCCAGGAATTTCCTAATACCAAAAAGAACGGGAGGCCTCCGACCCATCCTGGACTTGCGCAGCCTCAACAAGTTCCTCGTGAGGGAGAAGTTCAAGATGCTTACCCTTGGAATCCTTCTGCCCTACCTCCAGCAGGGAGATTGGCTATGCTCCTTGGATCTAAAGGATGCCTACACGCACATCCTCATCCACCCAAGCCACCGCCAATACCTAAGGTTTGTGGTGGCAGGAAATCACTACCAGTACAGAGTACTGCCCTTTGGCCTATCCTCCGCACCACGAGTCTTCACAAAATGTCTCGCGGTGGTGGTGGCTTATCTCCGACTTCACGGCCTCTATGTCTTTCCGTACCTAGACGACTGGCTCATCAGAGCATCCTCCTCTCCAGAAGTCACAAAAGCCACACACCGCACTGTGACTCTTCTCCAGTACTTGGGCTTTGTCATAAACTTCGCAAAGTCCACTTTGCTCCCCTCGCAAGATCTCGAGTTCATCGGCGCAAGATTGCACACTCTTCAGGCGCGAGCTTTCCTGCCTCTTGACAGGGCTCAACGGCTCATGGACCTAGCCGGCCGTTTTCGCAGCCAGTCCCTGGTCTCGGCCAGGCGCTTCCTGAGACTACTCGACCACATGGCTTCCACCGTCCACGTGACCCCCAATGCCCGCTTGAATATGCGGCCTGCTCAGTGGTGCCTTCGCAAGCAGTGGCAACAGGCCACGGGCGGCCTAGCCGACTTAGTGCGGATCTCCGGCCCGCTGGCCTCTTCTCTACAGTGGTGGCTTCATCGGCCGAACCTGGTACTCGGAATGCCTTTTCAGTCTCCTCCGCCGGCTCAAGTGCTGACGACGGATGCTTCTCTCCTAGGATGGGGAGCGCATTGCCAAGGGGCGTGTACTCAAGGTCTCTGGACCACGTGGGAGTCTGCGCAGCAGATCAACTTCCTGGAGCTCAGAGCGATCCGTCTGGCTCTCAAGGCTTTCTCCCACCTGACTTCTCACCGGTCCGTCCTTGTCCAGACGGACAATCAAGTTGCCATGTTCTACGTGAACAAACAGGGGGGCACGGGCTCCTTCCTTCTCTGTCGAGAAGCACAGAGACTCTGCTCTTGGGCCGTAAGCCACTGTAGCAGCAAAGCGCAGACAAACCAATGATACCAGGAGTCTGTTCAGAAGGTCCAAATCATTTATTTGTGCACAAGTCTCAAGCAAGTCAATTTCAAAATGGCTGAGCAAAGTTTTCAAGCATTACAACAACTTTTATAGACTTCTGTTCCATTCTAGGTATAGAAAAACATTTCATTGGTCCCGGTAACCTCCCGTACCTCCCGTACCTCTTCCATTGGCCCCGGTACTGATAAGTTTATCCAATTATGTCCCTTCTGTGGGCATGACACCTGCATCCCCCCCTTCTAGTCCTAATTACAATGGCCAGTTCATCAACTTGTTACTTTCACACTCTCAAGGCCATAGAACCAATTTGTGCGTATAGAAGAGCAAGGTTCTGTAACTCATCTGTCAGCACTCCTCATTATTTCTTTGCAGATGTACTTTTTCTTATCAGCAACTTTTAAACATGTCTTTTCTGTATTTTTCCATCTCTCAGTTCTACAGTTCTGCCTACCTAAGCTAATTCAATACTTCTACTGAGTTCAATCTTACAATAGCAGCATATTGGGGGATGTGCAATCCTATATGCCTCTCCACAGGCCTCATTTACAGGTCAAGCTAGCCATGCTGGCCTGCTTATGTCAGACACCGTGGGTCACAGGCCTGCACCTGCCACATTCCCCCCTTTGATTAATCTCACCCTATTACTCAATAAGGTGTGAGAATTAAATCACTTTTAGAAGAATCACATCATGATTGAAGGATTTCTACTAGGACTAGCTTTGTATAAAGCCATTATTTTAGTTGCGGTCTTCCGCTCTACTGTATTATCAATAGCATTATGAATGGAACGCATACAACATGGAATTAAACATGGTAATAAGAAGATAACAGCAACAAGGATTAGTACTAAAACAATGAAAGTCTTAAAATCCTCCCAGCCAAGAGAAAAGGTTAGCAAACCAGTTAGGAAATTTCAATGCGTGCCAAGTCTGTACTGGCACATAAGCATGTCTTTGCATATCTTTAGCAATTTCTTCAACTACTTGACCTTTATCATCTATTTTCAAGCAGCAATCAGTTAAATTCAGCTTACCACATACTCCTCCTTCAGCTGCTAACAAATAATCAAGTGCTAAGCGGTTCTGGTATATAGCAGTGCGCATCTGAGTACTTTGTCTAGCTAAGAGCGTAAGAGCATGACTAGTTTCATTAGTTATTATTTCAACTACTGCTTGTAAGCGAATAATACGATTAATCATATAGATTGGGGTACGATAACCATACATATCATCATCATTCCAAGTGGCAGGTCCATAATACTCAATAATTCTTTCTGGTGGCCAATCATCACCTTGCCACTTTTCCCACTTGCCTATCTGTAAGGCTTCTCTTTTCTGTCTCAATGCTCTTTTGTGTCTGTGGGTAGTGTATACAGGGTATCCTAATTGTTCTCCATGTTCAGTGTTTAACAGGAAGAAAGAAGGTCTGATGGTTCCTAAGACACATGCTCCTCCCCAGTGTGGCGGGAGTTGTGCATATGCTCGGTTTCCACAGATCCAATATAGGCCAGGTGGGGCTTGCCAGGCTTGGACTTTGGCGAGGTTAGTCCATAGACCTGCAAGTTCAGGAAATCTAGCTAATGGGTTAGGAGGTTCAGGATGTCTAATTCCTGACCACCAAGCTGTCTTTTTGGTCGTGGCATTATAGTATTTCTGGCTAAGACAGACCAGCTGTCCTACCTTTTGGGTGAACTGGGGTCCAGTTCTGGCATAGCAAAGACGCCCAACGATTGAGTGCGCTAACACCCATTCACTGGTAGTCTTGTGTAATTCAGTCTGGTTGTAAGTCATAGAATAATTTAATTCTTGGGCTTCCCATGGCCATTGATCTCCCATTTGGGTTCCGCCACAGAAATAACAATCTGAGATCTTCAGACTAGATACTACTGCTCCGGCTAATTCTAGAAATAAATTCTGTGAAGGGTGAGGGATCTCAAACTTATTTACATGCATAGCTTCATAAAAGGTATTATGAATATGATATTTAGATGATTTGTGGGCTTGAGTATTCAATCTGATATACACAATGGTCCCTGGATCTATTGCTCCTCCAGCGATACGTAAACCAAACTTGTATCCTTGTTTCCATGCATGGGGATTGTGTATACGTAAGTGTAAGGGGTTACAAGCATCTTTCTGACATTTATCATTAGTGGTTGGCTTGGTTAGGGTAGCCATCCGTTTATCTATTTTCTCATCAGTTATACCAGTGTTCCAGGTAGCATAAAAAACACATCCCCAATACGGGCAATAGTAGTCTGCCACTGTAGCAGTACTATAGCCTGATCCTGTTTTACCTGTACACTTCCACCAATTTGTGGCACCTTCTGGACACATATACTTATGGTCATTTCGATACGCTTTCTCCCATGTACCACAGGTTGACTGACTATCTCTATTAATGGCATTACATGCATCAAAATTCAAAACAGCAGGTTTAGTAATGTCCTTAAGTGGTGGTGTAGCAGCTAATATAGGTCCATCTGCATCCTTCCATCTTATTTCCAACGTGTAATAGGATGGATTCTGATGCGGATTATAGCATGCTTTGATTTTGCCATGAGTGCAAACATTTAGTTCAGTGGTGTTATAAATACACCGAGTTATTGTTCCCTTGCAGGTATAGTAAGAATGGTAAAGCAAAGTCTGAGTTACTTTCAGTCCAGTTCTAGTAGAAGTAATGCAAGCAGTGCATGGAGGTAAAGCATAAGTCAGTTCAAAACCTCCAAAGAAGGCAACCAAGGCAAAGCAAAAACAAAGATACATGTTGATGTTGATTGGAGTTCTTCTGAATCCTCAGCTTGCTGATCTTGATCACGACAGTCTTTTATTCTTCGTCCCGTTTGCTAATGAAGCAATTTAACGGGTGCTGAGTGTTGATTGAAGGTCCTCAAGATGTCCAGTACACATTAACCAACTTAGCAATTCAGTTGGCTTGTGAAGTCTAGCTTAGTCAATGTAGTCTCAAAGTAGTGTGTCAAATCACACACAAATCGGGTTCGTTGAAACAAAACTGTTGCTGCATGGAAAACAGCAATCCTCTTCGAAAGACTTGGCTACTGCAAAGCACTTGTGATGAAGTGTCTAAGCTGCTGGTTGCCGTCTCAAAGTAACTCGCAAGGGTACATCAGGATGCTGTTCTGCTGTCCACTGCTCTGGTTCAGGATCGGCGGCGGGCTTGACTCTGCTGTGGTGGATCCAGGCGTCTATCTCGGCTACCTTTACTGCAGTTGGGGTAGACAGGATGACGGTGTACGGTCCCTTCCAATGGGGTTCCAACGGTATCTTCTTCCAATCTTTGATCCACACCGAAGTACCAGGCTGATAGGGATGCAAGGGTTCCGTCAAGTTGATAGGCAACTGGTCTTGGATCCACGTGTGGAGAGTCTGCAGAACAAAACTAAGAGCTAGGAGTTCTTGTCTGGTTACTTCTGAACCAATCTGGGCTAAACTTCCTTTGACTCCCTGCACTATTGGTGGGGGTTTACCATACAAAACTTCAAAAGGGGAAAATCCTGTTGACTTTACAGGAGCTGAGCGTATTCTGAATAAAGCTATGGGGAGCACTTGGGGCCATTTCAAGTGTGTCTCCTGACAAAGCTTGGACATTTGGGCTTTCAAGGTACGATTCATTCGCTCAACTTTCCCTGAACTCTGGGGTCTGTATGCAGTGTGGAGTTTCCATTGTATCTGCAAGGCTTTTGCTAACTGCTGAGTAACTTGGGAGACAAATGAGGGTCCATTGTCTGACCCTATTACTGCTGGGATTCCAAATCTGGGGACAATCTCTCTCATTAGGACTTTGGTAACTTCTCGGGCTTTCTCAGTTCTGGTTGGGAGTGCTTCTACCCACCCAGAGAAAGTACAAACTAATACTAGCAGATAATGGTATCCATTGGCTTTTGGCATTTCGGTAAAATCAACTTGGAGGTTGTGCATGGGGGTGACACCTCCTGATTGAACTCGGGGTGCCGTAATAAGGCCTTGCTTGGCATTATTTTTGGCACAGGTTAGACATTGACGTGCTACTGAGGCTGATATGGTTGTCATCAGAGGGATGTAGAAATGTGGTCTGAGTGCTTTCTCCATAGCACTCTTCCCATAGTGGGTGGCTTCGTGGAAAGCTTTGACAAAGGATGGTCCTAATAGTTCAGGAATTACTATTCGTCCTGGAGGTTGACTGCCCTCTTCTGGTGGCAGCTCAATCCATCCATCTTTCAGTACTCCATTTTCTTTGTCACAATAGTAATCCAATTCTTTGGTGGTATATCTTGGGGTCCATAGATTCAAAGGTACTGGAAACAATGCTGCTTGCATTGGCATAGCTTGTGGGGCAATTTGTCCTGTCATAGCTGCCTGTCGTGCTGAGGCATCTGCAAATCTATTTCCTCGGGCAACTTCTCCTTTTCCTGCTTGATGTCCTCTGCAATGCATGACAGCTACACGTGTTGGGGCCCAAACTGCATCAAGTAACATCAATATCTCGGGACCATATTTGACTGATTTTCCTCCGGATGTGATGAGTCCTCTTTCTTTATAGAGAGCTCCATGGGCATGCAAGGTAGTGAAGGCATATTTGGAATCTGTATATACATTTAGCACAAGTTTTTCTCCTAACAATAATGCTCTGGTGAGTGCTATCAATTCGGCTTTCTGGGCTGATGTGCCTGAGGCTAGAGCTGATGATTCAACTACTTCGTGTTGAGTGACGACTGCATATCCGGCACAGCGTCGTCCATCAAGGATGAGACTGCTCCCATCAACATAATAGATCTGGTCGGGATTGTCTATGGGCACATCTGTTAAGTCAGGTCGACCGGAGAACACAGTTTCCATGACTTCGATACAGTCATGTTCTGGGAGTTCTTCACTGATGGGTATCAAGGTGGCTGGATTCAGGGCATGGCTCACTTCGAGTTGTATCTGTGGGTTTTCACATAACATGCTCTGGTACTTCAACATTCGGGAATTGGTGAGCCAATAATTTGCTTTTTGTTCCATAAGGGCAAGGACTGCATGTGGCACAGTGACTCTTATGTTCTGTCCTAGTGTGAGTTTGTCTGCTTCACTCACTAGTAGCGCTGTAGCTGCAACTGCTCTCAAGCAAGGTGGCCATCCTTTGGCCACAGGGTCCAATTGCTTCGATAGGTAGGCTACAGGTCGCTCCCAATTTCCCAATTTCTGAGTCAACATGCCTAAGGCATTTCCCTGTGCTTCATGTACAAACAAGTGGAAAGGTTTGTGGACATCTGGTAGTCCAAGTGCTGGTGATGACATCAATTCTTCTTTTAACTTCTGGAAGGCTGTATCCTGCTCTTGTCCCCACTCCAGTGGTGACTTTTCTTCTCCTTTTGTGGCTTCATACAGTGGTTTGGCAATTTGGCCAAAGTTGGGTATCCAGATTCGGCAATATCCTGCCGCACCCAGAAAGGCTCTGACTTGCTTTCTGGTTGTTGGAGTTGGAATTCTACATACTGCTTCTTTTCTTTCTCTGCCTAATCTTCTGCTTCCTTGGGTGATACGAAAACCCAAGTATTTCACTTCTTTTTGGCATAGCTGTGCTTTGGCTCTGGAAACTTTGTATCCAGCTTCATCTAGTAACTGCAAGAGATCTTTGGTGGCTAGTATACATTCACTCTCTGATACGGCAGCTATCAACAGATCATCCACGTATTGGAGAAGCACTCTCTTCCCCGGGGCTACTGGATAGCTTGAAAGGTCTTGATTTAGTGCAGCACTAAAGATGGTAGGTGAATTCTTGAATCCTTGGGGTAATCTTGTCCAGGTAAGTTGGCCCCCTCTTCCAGAGATGGGGTCCTGCCATTCGAATGCAAACAATATTTGGCTTACAGGGGCTAATCTTATGCAAAAGAATGCATCTTTGAATTCATGTACAGTGAAATGGGTAGCTTCAGCAGGTATCAGTCCTAGAAGAGTGTAAGGATTGGGTACAACTGGATGTATGGTTTCAGCTGCATCATTTACTCTTCTCAAATCTTGCACTGGGCGATAATCATCTGTCCCAGGTTTCTTTACTGGCAAAAGTGGAGTGTTCCATGGGGATTGACATACTTTTAGTAGGCCATACTCGAGCAATCTTTGTAGGTGGCGATGAATGCCTTCAATTGCGGCTCTTGGGAGAGGGTACTGTTTGACGTGCACTGGTGTAGCACTAGGCTTGAGGGTTACAATCACTGGAGCTATATGCTTGGCTAGGCCTGGGGGACTGCCTTCTGCCCATACTCCAGGTGGTGCATCGATGTTCTTTAAAGTTTGTTCAAAATAGGTATCTTGGATGGAGTCATCAACGTAATACCTCCATTCTTCTTCTCGGGGCACGGTCAGCAGCATTACTCCTGCTGGTTTGGCTTGGGAATTTACTATCATTTGCATTTCTCCTTGTTCAGAGAAAGATATTTGTGCTTGAAGCTTGGCTAGCATATCTCGTCCCAGTAGTGGCACTGGACATTCGGGCATGTAAAGGAATTGATGAGTTACTTGCTGTCCTCCTAGACTGCATATTCGGTTTTGAAGAAAAGACTTTGTAGCTTTGGCACCAGTTGCTCCTATAATGGTGACTGCTTTTGTAGTGAATGGGGCTATCTTTTTGTCTATTACTGAATGCTGTGCTCCAGTATCAACCATAAAGTTCATAATTTGGTCTCCTATTTGTATTCCGACCATAGGCTCCTGGAGACCTAAAGCAAACTTGGAGCCCGGTCTGTCCTAATCCACGTCATCCTCATCATGGGCTGGTGTGGCCAATGCTTGAATGGCTCCTCCTCTCTCTCGCTGGTATTGTTCTCGATTGGCTCCTCCTCGGCCTCGGGGACGGCCTCGTCTTTCTTCTCGCCACTGATGATCGTTGTCGTCATCTTGCTGGGCGTCTTCGAGTTGCGGGCACGTATCTCTCCAATGTCCTTCCTCTCTGCAATAGGCGCATTGGTTCACGCCTAGTCTCTGGGTCCGGCCTCCGCCTTGACCCCGCCCTCTTCCTCTGCTCCTTCGACTAGGGACACCTCCCCTTTTCTTTTCAACTATGGCCGCAGCCAAAAAATCAGCTTTCTTCTTCATCTTTCTATCACATTCTCGCTGCCTTTCAGTATCACGATTCACATACACTTTATGAGCGACTTCCACTAACTGTGTTGCATTCATGCCCGCAAACCCTTCTAATTTCTGTAATTTACGTCTAATGTCTGGTTGAGATTGGTTTACAAAAGCAGAATTCACCATACATAAACTTCCTGGTGCCTCGGGATCATAGGGAGTATACATTCTGTAGGCTTCAGTTAATCTTTCATAAAAATCTGCTGGGCTCTCATCTATCCCTTGGATAACTCCTGCAACTTTGGAAAGGTTTTTTGGCCCCCCCTTCTCAGGCCTTGTAAAAAGCCTTGGCGAAAACGGGCTAGGGCTGTGGATCCTTCATCTGTATTTGGATCCCATTGGGGGTCTTCATTCGGGAATTCTCTCTGAGCTGCTTCCCGACGGTCTATTATATTCTGCCCTGGTCCCGGAGCTACGGGGTTCTCTGCCATCCATTCAATAGCTGCTTTTCTAATTTCTTGCTCGTTCTTCTGTTGTGAATAGGGTGGTCAGGAGCTGACGGCAATCTGGCCAAGTGGGTTGGTGAGTTTCCATAATACTAGTTACTAATTCTGTCAGCTCCTGGGGCTTACTAGTGTAGGAGGCATAATGCGACCTCCAATTTAATAAATCAGTTGTAGAGAAAGGGATATATACATAAGTTAGGGGTCCCGCTACCACTTCATCATTATCATTCTTTACGGGCACTCCCGGGACTTGCCGTAAGGGAAACAGTTTGGCTGCCATAGGTGTCTTTTGGGATCTAAGGGTTATTGTCGTTGCCTTTGCAGGAGTCACTTTCTTTTTCTCAACAGGTTTTGCTTTGGGTTTCTCTCTCACTGGCGTGCTAGTGCTAGCGCTGGCTTTCTCAATTATTTGTACACTGTCCTCCTCGTCTGGGGAATTCTCTCTTTCTCCTTCTTCTATCTCCACTTCTGACTCGCCTTTTATGTCCTCCTCTTCTCTTTCCACTAATTCTTCCTCTTTCTCTCCTCCGGGAGGGGGATCAGGGGTTGGGTCCCGCCTCGGCTCTGGCCGTCTCTGGGGTTCTGGGGCAGGACGCCGGGCTACTCTTACTGGACCTGGGGTTCGGGGCTGCCTGAGGACTATTTCTGGGGAATCAGGATCTACCAAGATGGGCTTCTTTTTGGCTTTCGTATCCTGCTCTTTCATTCTAGGCTGTTCCGTTTTCTGTCTAGAATCTGTTTTAGCTAACATTATTCTGCACTGTTCCTCATAACAGCGCTGCGCCCAGGGGGCGGATCTTCACAAATACTTAACCAGGAATCTATATAGGGGTACTGATCAGGGTGCGCTACCCGCACTCTACGGTGTATTGACTGAATAATCTCTACAGTGAACGTTCCCTCTCGGGGCCAGATGGGGTCTAGATCGGGCCACTCCCTAGTACACAAAATCTGCAAACGGGCTGCTGTCATTTTAATACCATAATCTCCTGAATATCCTTCTTTAAAATGTGCGATCATACATTCTAATGGAGTGTTTCTAGTAGACCCCGCCCCTCCCATTTCAATGTGTGCGCGCAACAACAGACAGAAGGGAAAAGGAGGGCGGACCGTGGGTAAGGGGTCCTCACGGCCCTGGAAACGTATAAGGAGTACAAATAACAAGACAAGATGACAATCGCTTCCCCCTTTTCGTGACCTGAACGCGGTCGCCCGGTAAGGAAATGCGCTACTCAGGGGTCCGCCTTCACTTGGTCCGTGCTGCCAGACCTCTCATTCACACTTCGTTCACACAATCATGCTAGCAACGTATCCCAGAATGCATTCGTTTCTATCTGTTCTGACTAGTCTTTTTCCCAATTACAAAAAGGATAAGGGTTTCACCCAGCGAATTCCCATGCGGGGTTACTCGGCTCTTCCTTGAGAGTTGATCATGCTCTCTTACCAATTCCCAATATCTCGAGATTACAAATTCCAAATTCCAAGTTCCAATGGCAGTACTGCTCTTTCTATTTCTGTCTAGACCCAAAATCAAAACTATACTCACCGGATCCGGTCCTCAAACTTCCCAAGCAGGCGCATGAGTTGGACCTCGGACTCCCCTCACTCGGGTTCGAAGCGTTGGCTCCAACAGGGCCCGGCACCCGCCGAGGTCCGACCAGCTCCCTCCGATACAAGGGACCGGTGGCGCCAGGGAGCAGCCCTCGTCGGAAGGGCGCGATCCCTGAGGACCAAGCCTATAGAGGCGGAAAGTCGTGGTATATTGCCCTATATACACTTTGATTCCACAACTTCCCGGCCAACGCACCAAGGAATATGTAGCAGCAAAGCGCAGACAAACCAATGATACCAGGAGTCTGTTCAGAAGGTCCAAATCATTTATTTGTGCACAAGTCTCAAGCAAGTCAATTTCAAAATGGCTGAGCAAAGTTTTCAAGCATTACAACAACTTTTATAGACTTCTGTTCCATTCTAGGTATAGAAAAACATTTCATTGGTCCCGGTAACCTCCCGTACCTCTTCCATTGGCCCCGGTACTGATAAGTTTATCCAATTATGTCCCTTCTGTGGGCATGACACCTGCATCCCCCCCTTCTAGTCCTAATTACAATGGCCAGTTCATCAACTTGTTACTTTCACACTCTCAAGGCCATAGAACCAATTTGTGCGTATAGAAGAGCAAGGTTCTGTAACTCATCTGTCAGCACTCCTCATTATTTCTTTGCAGATGTACTTTTTCTTATCAGCAACTTTTAAACATGTCTTTTCTGTATTTTTCCATCTCTCAGTTCTACAGTTCTGCCTACCTAAGCTAATTCAATACTTCTACTGAGTTCAATCTTACAATAGCAGCATATTGGGGGATGTGCAATCCTATATGCCTCTCCACAGGCCTCATTTACAGGTCAAGCTAGCCATGCTGGCCTGCTTATGTCAGACACCGTGGGTCACAGGCCTGCACCTGCCACACCACGGCATTCTTCTCAAGGCAGTTTATCTCCCAGGCCAAGAAAATTGCCTGGCGGACAAACTCAGCAGAATCCTCCAGCCGCACGAGTGGCGACTAGATCCCTTGGTAGTTCAGAAACTTTTTCTGAAGTGGGGCCTCCCCACGATGGATCTCTTTGCCAGTCCTCTCAACAGGCAACTTCCTCGCTTCTGCTCTCGGCAGCCGCATCCCCTTCGAGTAGCGGCGGATGCTTTTCTGCTCTCATGGTCGAAAGGCCTTCTCTATGCCTTTCCTCCCATACCGCTAGTCTCTCGAACTCTTTTCAAGGTTCTCCGAGACAAAGCTTCCATGATCCTGATAGCTCCTCTGTGGCCCAGACAGCCGTGTTTTCCACTCCTGCTGCAACTAGCGGTGGAGGATCCGTTCCCTCTGGGGTTTCAACCAGATCTCCTAACACAGGATCAGGGGTCCCTACTGCACCCCAACCTCAGATCTCTACATCTGATGGCCTGGCTGCTGAAAGGGTAGTCCTTGCTCCCCTTCTACTGCCGGCAGAGGTGGAAGAGGTCGTCCTAGCTTCCCGGCGACCTTCTACCCGCAAATGCTACGCCCTTAAAATGGCGTCGCTTTTCCGCTTGGTGTGCCCAGCAGTCTCAGGATCCCTTCTCCTGCTCGGTGTCGGTGATCTTGCAGTACTTGCTCTACCTCTCTAATCTGGGACTTAAGTCCAACTCCGTTAAAGTTCACCTCAGTGCTCTTTCAGCACATCATGTGCCGGTGGACGGCAGACCTCTTTCCAGCGACCCTCTCGTGGCAAGGTTTCTCCGAGGTCTCCTTCTACTTAAACCACCTCTGCGCCCGCCAGCACCTGACTGGGATCTGAATGTGGTTTTGCAGCGGATCACCTGTCCGCCTTTTGAACCTATGGCTACCTGTTCTCTCCGTTTTCTTTCTTGGAAAACCTTATTCCTGATAGCCCTCACTTCCGCTAGACGCGTAAGTGAATTGCAGGCCCTCGTGTCTGATCCCCCTTACACTCGGTTCTACAAAAATAGGGTAGTCCTACGGACTCACCCTAAATTTCTTCCAAAAGTGGTCTCCCCTTTTCACATCAATCAGGAGGTGGTACTTCCGACCTTCTTTCCCAGGCCACACTCCAGCCGAGCTGAAATGGTCCTGCATACCCTGGACTGTAGAAGGGCATTGAACTTCTACCTTGACCGTACGCGGGAGCACCGTAAAGCTGCTCAGCTTTTTGTGTCTTTTGACCCCAATAAATTGGGGTTCCCGGTCTCCAAGCGTACTCTGTCCATCTGGGTTGCTGACTGTATCGCTTGGGCTTATGGGGCAGCCGGACTCTCGTTAGAAAGTCGGGTGACGGCTCATTGTGTTCGGGTGAAGGCTACGTCAGTGGCTTACCTCCGCTCTGTTCCATTGGCAGACATCTGCCGGGCCGCTACTTGGTCTTCGAGCCAGACATTTGCGGTCCATTACTGCCTCGAGAGGGAGTCCCGCAGGGACAGTGCTTTCGGACAGGCAGTCCTCCGAAATCTCTTCGAGGTTTGAGCAACTCCTACCCTCCATCCCGGATGGTGGCTACCGGTGGGTAATAATTCAGTGAAGATTCATTCCTTCTGTACTGCTGAGCTAGAGGGAGCTCATTTTTGTGCTTAGGGTCTCCGGTAGCCTTAAGCTTGGGAGTCCCATATGTGAGGACTGACTTCCTGCTTGGTCCTGGAGAAAGCGTAGTTACTCACCTGTAACAGGTGTTCTCCAGGAGCAGCAGGAATCAGTCCTCACAACCCTCCCTCCTCCCCTTGGAGTTGCAATTATCTGCTTTAGTTTTTTTTGCAAATTTTTATGCTGTCTTTTCGCTATGTCATCTGACTGGCTAAGATGGCACCCTTGGGTGGGAAGGGGACCGCGCATGCGCGCTGCAATTCCCAAAGGCTTTCTTTGAAAGCTGGGGAAAATTGCTCCGCGAGGGCTCCTTCGGCGCCGACGTCACCCATATGTGAGGACTGATTCCTGCTGCTCCTGGAGAACACCTGTTACAGGTGAGTAACTACGCTTTACTACATCCTCTGGTAACAAATTCCAGAGTTTCATTACACGTCGAGTGAAAAAATATTTTCTTTTATTAGTCTTAAATAGTTTACCCTGTAGCTTCATTGCATGTCCCCTAGTCTTTCTATATTCTGATAACGTAAAAAATCGATCTACGTTTACCCGTTACACTCTGTTCATTAATTTATAGACTTCTATCATATCTCCCCTCAGCTGTCTCTTTTCCAGGTTAAAGAGCCCTAAACATTTTAGCCTTTCTTCATAGGAGTATCCTTCCATCCCCTTTACCATTTTGGTGGCTCTTTTCTGAACCTTTTCTAATATCGCTATATCCTTTTTAAGATATGGCGACCAGAATTGCACACAATATTCAAGGTGCAGTCTCACCATGGAACGAGATAGAGGCATTATAATATCTTTTGTTTTATTTTCCATTCCTTTCCTTATCATACCTAGCATTCTATTTGCTCTCTTGGCCGCCGCTGCACACTGTCCCGAGGGTTTTAACATGTTATCCATAATGGCTCCTAAATCTGGAACCTTGCATCGTATAACCATAGTTTGGGTTGTTCTTCCCTAGGTGCATAACTTTGCACTTGTCCACATTAAATTTCATCTGCCATTTTGATGCCCAGTCTTCCAATTTATCAAGATCCTCTAGCAATTTTCCACAATCCTCTTGGGTTTTAACAACTTTAAATAGTTTTGTCTCATCTGCAAATTTGATAACCTCACTCGTTATTCTACTTTCCAGGTCATTTATGAATATGTCAAAAAGCAGCGGACCCAACACAGATCCCTGGGGTACACCACTATTCACCTTTCTCCATTGGAAAAATTGGCCATTTAGCCCTACCCTCTGCTTTCTATCTTTTAACCAGTTCCTGATCCACAGTAGTACACTGCCTCGTATCCCATGACTCTTTAGTTTTGCCAAAAGTCTCTGATGAGGGACCTTGTCGAAGGCTTTCTGAAAGTCCAGATACACTATATCAACCGACTCACCTTTGTCCACCTGTTTTTTTTTTTTAACTTTATTTAGGACCACCATAAAATCCAAACAATACATCAGCAAACGGCGCCGCGGGGAGGGTTTGTTCTTCTCCCCCCCGGTAGCCAACAAAGAGATAATACAATAGGTGGTCATTTTACATTATATCTCAACCCCCTGCTCCCACCCCTCTCCCCTCACCCCCCAACCCACCCTCACTCCATTACCAGCTTTGTACACCAATTATCGCCTGGGACTATAAAGCAGCTCCCTCCCACCCATTCCTCAAGCCCATATATAGTCAACTCCCCCCTTGGAGAGTTGCATTGCTGCTGTGGGGCCCCAGTTGCTGAATATATGGCTCCCATATTGACAGAAAAACTGTCCAACGCTTGGCATTGCCCCGCGCCAACCAACGCTCCGTCAACATTAATTGATGAAAGTTATTCCGCCATTCACTAAAAGTAGGCGGTTGGCGTTCCCTCCACAATCTAAGAATCGGCCCTTTACCCACCAGACAGGCCTTCCGCACAAGCAAACTCTCACCAGCTTCCACTGGTCCAGGGGTCGGCAACTGGTCAAGTGTTACAAATAGGCCCGTCCAACGAATCCTTCGCTGAAGCAGTGTGCCGAGGAAGCTACATATCCGTGCCCAATACGCCCGTACTCCTCGACAGCCCCACCACATATGCAGGAGAGTCGCCGAGGGCCCCGAACAGCGTGGGCAGGAGCCATCAGTGTCCAGACAGCTACGCAGTGCTCGCCTCGGCGAGAAATGAGCCCTAGTCCGCATTTGAATTGGATCTCACGCCAGCGCACTCCTTGTACCAGTCGTCTGATACGTTTCAATGCCATCAGTACCGAACCCGGCTGTACGTCTTCTCCCAATTCGGTCGCCCAAGCTCTTTCAACCCCACTATAATCAGAGAGGGGGCGGTAGGGCTCCAAACTACGTTTCAGGCTGGAAATCGACGGTGTGCGCTCCTCTCCCAACTGGAAAAATTCTATAATACGGGCTGAGCGCTCAGCCTGCAGCGCATTGCGCGGCAGTGCGGCCACATAGTGGGAGATTTGTATATAAGCAAAACAATGCGTGTCGGGAAGCTCATACTCCCGACTGAGCGTTCGAAATGATTTACAGCTTCCCGCTTGGTCTACTAAGTGCCCTACCATCCGGATGCCACGTGCCCACCAGTCCCGAAACACCACAGTCTCGGACCCTGGAGTAAATTGGGCATTGCCCTGCAATGGTAACCAACAAGACACCTTCCACGTTTCCTGCCAGTACTTGTTAAGTTGTTGCCATGTGCGTCGGGCAGAGTCCACTAATGGACTCTGCCGACTAGAATCTGTGAGGACCTTATGAGTGCCGTGCAAAGTCCCCAGGAGAGTCGCTGGTGCCACCAGACACTCCTCTAAAGACCTAGGCGTGTATACTTCTGTCCCCCCCAGCCAATCGCCCAGGTGTCTGGCTTGACAGGCCAAGGCGTAAGTCCTCAAGTCTGGTAGGCCCATACCTCCCTCTCTCGCCATTTCCCGAGCAGGGCGATCCCACGGGACCCGCGCTCGCTGCCCCCGCCAAAGAAAGCGCTTAAGCAAAGCCTCTATTCTATTTAGGTCACGTCGAAGCAACCAGACTGGTAGGGTCTGCAGCCAATACAAGATTCTAGGTAAAACTATCATCTGTATTGCTGCAATCCTCCCTGCCAGAGACAGCGGGAGAGGCCCCCATGCACTTAGCTGCACTGCCAATTGCCGCAGTATCCGGTCTAGGTTACGCCGGTATAACTCCTGGGGATTCCCAGTCAATGTTATGCCCAAATAAATGAATTCTTTATCGGCCCACCGTAAAGGGAAGGGTCCCCTCCAAGAACTGCGGACGTGCCCCAGAACATCCACTACTTCACACTTATCTTTATTAATACGCAAGCCGGCTATTGCTCCGAACCGCTGGAATTCGTCCAATAATGGTTGTAAGGAGGTGGCCGGTGTCGTCAGATGGACTAACAAGTCGTCAGCAAAAGCCGATATAAGGAAAGTTTGCGACCGTAGCCGTACTCCCTGTATTCTCCCCCGAAGTTACGATGGTACGAATCAACGGGTCCAAGGAGAGCACAAAGAGCAAGGGCGAGAGAGGACAGCCCTGCCTTGTACCCCTTCCCAACGTGAAGTCATCTGAGATAAGGCCATTGCCCAGTATGCCTGCTGTTGGTGAAAGCGTACATACTTTGCACCATTTTACAAAAACCCTCCCCCATGCCGTAGCGCGGTAGCAGCCTCCAAAGATAGTGCCAGTCCACTCTATCAAAGGCCTTCTCCGCATCGAAGCTAATTAATAGCGACGGAATATTGTGAGCATGCACCCACTCCAAAGAGGCCAGAATCTTCCGAAGGTTTCGTACGGCGTGGCGGCCCTTCACAAAGCCCACTTGTGCATCATGAATTAAGTAGTCTAATACCCCTGCTAGGCGGACAGCAAGTACTTTCGCCAGAAGTTTAAGATCAAAGTTTAGTAGGGAGATAGGTCGATATGAAGCTGCCTGCAGCGGGTCTTTACCCGGCTTCGGGATCAGGGTGATATACGCGTGGTTGCGCCCCCAGCGGAACGCCCCTTGCTCCGTTCTGGTGACAAAGACCTCTCGTAGTAGAGGGCTCACCCCGTCCCCTAGGATCTTGTAGATCTCGGCCCCGAATCCATCGGGCCCTGGCGTTTTATAACACTGGGCCGCAGATATTGCGGATTGTATTTCCTGTATAGTAATAGGTAGATCCAGAGCCTCCCGCTGGTCTGAAGTGAGTTGAGGCAACTCCAAGTCCTCAAGATAGTCCTGCAGCCCCTCGGGGGAAACAGCCGTGTTTCTGTATAAGTTTTGAAAAAAGGTACGAAAAATCTCTGCGATTTCCTTGTTCTCCTTATGCACCCGTCCCGGGCCTCCATTCAATGCCGCTACGTGGGCAGGACCCCGTCGGGCCCGCAGACAGCGCGCCAGCAGCTTGCCAGGTTTGTCACCATAGCAGTGCAAGCGAAACCGATAATACAGAACCAATTTCTTTGCTCGCTGATGTAATAGCTCGTTAAGCTCAGTCTGGGTTTCCCATAGCAACTTTTTATTGGGCAATGTTGGCGTGTGAGCGCATTTCCGCCGTAAGGTGGTAACTCGACGCTCAAGTAGTACAATACGTTCTGCCATTAGCCGGCGTCGTCTCGCGGCATATCCTATGATGTCCCCTCGAAGGACCACCTTTGCCGTTTCCCAGACTAATTCGGGGTCGTCAGTATGGACCCGGTGATGGCCAAGAAATTCCGCCCATCTCTGGCGTATAAACTGGCGAAATTGCTCATCAGAATAAAGCTCTAGGGGAAATCTCCACAAGCGTGACTGATTCGTGTCTCGCCCCCAGTGTAAATCCAGCCACACCATTGCGTGGTCTGAGATTTCGGAGGGACCAATCTGTGCATCCTCTGTGTGCGTAAACAAAGTCCCCGAGATCATTACATAATCGATTCGGGCGCTAGTACCATGTGCTCGAGATTGATGGGTATAGTCTCTTTCGGAGGGGTGCAGTACCCGCCAAGGGTCAATTATACCTAGTCTCCGGCAGAACCGCAACAGTAGCTGGGAGGGCGCTACCCTCTCCCGGCCACCTCCTCTCCTGGAGGTATCCAGATCCACATCCAGGACTCCATTAAAGTCCCCACCCAAAATCACCGGGCACTCTGGAAGCTGTTCCACCCTTGATGCCAGACCATTATAAAAACCCGGGTCAGCCACGTTGGGACCATAGAGATTTCCCAGAATCACCGGTTTTCCATCTAATTGACCATATAGCAACAGGGATCTACCAATATTATCAGCTAGGACCGTCTCCTCCACGAAACGTATGCGTTTATGGATTAGAATCGCTACACCTCCCTTATGCCCCTGGGCTGGGGATCCCCACACTTGGCCCACCCAGTTCCGACAGAGTTTGCTATGCTCGACAGCCGTCTGGTGGGTTTCTTGGAGAAAAGCAATGTCACATTTATGTCGAGCCAGTGCTTGCAATACCTTATGCCTCTTAATGGGGTTTCCCAGCCCACAGACATTCCAAGTGATTATTCTCAAAGCGCCAGGGCAGTGCCAAGATGCCACCCCAAGATCATTACTGAATACTTCCGAGGGACACCCCCAGCCTGGTATCCCCCCCCGTCCACATGTAGGCAATTATCCCAGCCACTTACATTCAATGGAGTGTACCCCCTCCCCTCCCCCTGCCCCCCCTCTCCCCTCCTCCTGCCCCCCCTCTCCCCTCCTCTCCCTCCCCTCCCCTCCCCCCCATCTCCCCGCCTCTCCAAGCTCTCCCGTCCAGTCATAGCCGGATCTACTTCCTACGGCAATCGGACTCACCCCTCCAATATTCCCCCTTCCCTGGCAATTAACTTAAAGAAAAGAAAAAGAAAAAAGGGAAGCCCAAAGTCTCCATTACGAACCACTACGGTGTGTTCCCCTCAGTTGGCGCTATCGCCCTCCACCCGTCTATTCTTGTGTTATCTTTACCCACAACCACCCGGGTTACCCCCCATCTCCTCTGTCCTCCTCCCTTGTCAAGTACAATAGCCCCTGCGTTCCCCCAAATTAATCTCCGCCTACCCCCCATGTATCACGTCGGAGCCCCAAGCCCCCCCTGTAATGGGATAAGGAGAGGGAGGGAAGGGAAGGAATGAAGCCGGAATACAGGGGCAGAAACAAGGCAAGGAGGGAGATAGTCAGGGAACCAGCAGAGCAGCAACAATTAGAACAAAATAACAAATGTAACAGTATAACAAGGATACTATGTCCCCTTTGGCATTGTAAATGTTACCAATTCAATGAGACGGTGTATCTCAGCTTAGTACTCCACATGTAGGCAAAGCCAAAAGTTCTCCTATGACAGTGGAAACTGCTGAGAGTCCGTCAAGAAGTGCTCGGCCCCTGGGGGCTCCAGATCTCCATACTGCACCCGGGGAGGTGCACCCCACTTCCAGTAGGTCATTTAGCAATTAAGAGGCCAATTGGGCAGGCAGGGAGTCCAGAAAGGTAGTCGCCTCTTCCAGGGTCGCTAGTATGCGAGTGTGGCCTTGATGGTCGATCCGCAGCCGAGCCGGGTAGAGAAGTGAGAAACGAATGCCGCGGTTATACAACTGGGCACAAATCCCTGAAAAAGCCCTGCGTTGCTGGCTTACGATCACCGAATAGTCCTGGAATACTAAGATCGGCTCGGTGTCTTGTTGATGTCGTCGTCGGCCCCTTGCCGCTCTCAGCACCTCCTCTTTCTGCCTATAATCGAGAAAGCGGGCGATTACTGCACGTGGAGTCCTGGCCTGCTCTCTTCTTTGGCCCAGCCGATGTACCCGCTCTATTTTAATAGATTCTTCTCTCAAGTTTGGCAGGAGGTTCCCAACCCAAGATTGTAAATATTCAAGTAAGGCACTGTCAGCGACACTTTCAGGAATGCCGATAAAACGCAGGTTTTTCCTCCGACCTCTGTTCTCCAGTTCATCGAGCTTATCCCCTTGTTGTTTCACCAAAGTCTCTAGGGCGGCCACTTTGGCCACTACTGATTGTTGCGTGTCTTCCACATCGGACACCCTTGTCTCAACTTGCTCCATCCTCTCCTCCACCGCCGTGAAACGTTGTCCAAGCGTTTGAATCTGCTCCACCAGGTCCTGGAAACGTGTGCTGAGCGCCTGCACCACTGCGGCGCTAACCTCGGCCACTAAATCAGGTGGGCTACCTGGTTTCGGGCTAGATGGTGAGCCTTCCGCCGTCTTTCCCTCTGCCACTCGGGGTCGCTCTTTTCTCGGTGCTTTAGAGGCCATCTGATTATCAGAGTTGCGTATACTACGTCCCCACTCAAGGCACTATTCTCGTGGGATAGCAGAGGTAGAAACCCCCACTGCAAGAGTTGGAAGCCTCTGTAGAGGGGTGTATCTACACAGGCCAGGCAGAAACAGCCGCGGAGCTATAAGCTCAATACCCCGGGAGAGACTGGAGAGATGGGGCGATCAAAAGGTTATCCAACCACAGCTTGGCGCTCTTTCTCCCGTACACCAGAGTCTGCTGTTGTCAGGCAGGAAAGGCCGCAGCTCCCCTCAGCTCCGAAGGCCCTTCAACTGTAGAAAGCGCTGTTG
This sequence comes from Ichthyophis bannanicus, assembly GCA_033557465.1. Classification (NCBI taxonomy): domain Eukaryota; kingdom Metazoa; phylum Chordata; class Amphibia; order Gymnophiona; family Ichthyophiidae; genus Ichthyophis; species Ichthyophis bannanicus. Next base: position 863,797,367 of record CM066036.1, on the reverse strand, counting down.
CCTCGATGAGAAGGTGTCTGATCTCTCCTATTGTTATCAGCGGCTGCTCTCCCCTCGACGAACAGGGGGAGTCGTGGGCCCCGCTCCACTGGGGAAGCAGCACCCCTCTAGAGAAGCAGCCGCGGCAGCGAGGGAAAGTTGTACCGCTGCTTTTCCCCCCTAGTCCTAGCCGGACCAAACAGTCACTGCTCTCCTTTTTCTTTAGGGTTCAGCCCTCCGTGACTGTAACACTGCCAGCAACAGCAGGGGGATATTCGGGTGCGCCGCGTCCTGTTTCTCGAGGCAGGAAGCTGCCCGCTGAGTCCGTGTGAGGGGGCCGCTCTCCCCTTCCCGCCGGGGCTATGCCACCACGTGCATAAAGCACGGAGGCTGACAATGGCAGCACCGCCCGATCGTGCGCCCGACTTACTTGAGGGAGAGCCGACAGTCCTCTCCGTCGGGTAAGAGCAGCCTCAGGTTTCGTTGCGTCTTCAGGCACCTTGTCTCGCAGAGGGGGAGCTAGTAATGGCGGTGGGGGAAGTGTCCGGTTGGCCTCTGTACTGTCTCGGTTTCGGTGAGCAATCCGCCTCAGTTGTGCAGGGACAGCCGCGAACCGCTTCAGCGGCAGGAGATCAAGGCCCCATCAGGGGAAAGTCGATGCAGGTGGGATCGAGGGAGATTTTAGGCAGTTTTGTAGCCGTTTTGTGGGGCGATTACCCGGAGCTGATCGTGAGCCGTCCGATCAGCTCATTGCCCAAACCGGAAGTCTTGTCCACCTGTTTATTCACACCTTCAAAAAAACATAACAGATTAGTAAGACAAGATCTTCCTTGTCTAAAGCCATGTTGGCTGTCTCCCATTAGGCCATGACTGTCTACATGCTGAGTAATTTTATTCTTTATGATGGTTTCTACCATTTTTCCCCGTACTGATGTCAGGCTCACCGGTCTGTAGTTTCCCGGATCACCCCTGGAACCCTTTTTAAAAATTGGTGTTACATTGGCGATCCTCCAGTCTTCAGGTATTAGAGATGGTTTTAATGATAGTTCACAGATTACTAATAGCAGGTCTGCAATCTCATATTTCAGTTCTTTCAACACCCTTGGATGTATACCATCCGGCCCAGGTGTTTTGCCACTCTTCAGTGTATCTAATAGTTGTAATACATCTTCCCGATGTATCGATATTTCCTTCAATTCTTCCACACCTTTAAATACCACTTCAGTCATGGGTAACATCCCTATATCTTCCTCAGTAAAGACCGAAGCAAAGAATTCATTCAGTCTCTCCGCTATTGCCTTGTCGCCTGTTAGTGCCCCTTTAACCCCTCTATCATCTAATGGACCAACTGACTCTCTCACAGGTTTTTTCTACGAATGTACTTGAAAAAGTCTTTATTTCGCATTTTTGCTTCCGCAGCAAGCTTCTTCTCAAATTCTCCCTTTGCCTGCCTTATCAATGCCTTGCATTTGACTTGCCAGTGCTTGTGCTGTTTCCAGATTTAGTTGTTTGCCTCTTTTTTCCATTTCCTGAAAGATGCTTTTTTGGCAACAACAGCCTCTCTGACCTCACCGTTAAACCATGCTGGCAGTTTTTTGGACTTCCTTCCACTTTTCTTAAAGTATGGAATACAGCTGATCTGGGCTTCCAAGATAGTATTTTTCAACACAACCCAAGCTTGATGTAAGTCTTTTAACCTTTGCAAGTGCTCCTTTTAGTTTTTTCTTAACTATTTTAAAAGTTAGTACTGTGGATTTCCTCCTCTACTAATTAAATCAAACTCGATCATGCTATGATCACAATTGCCAAGTGGCCCCAACACCCTTATCTCTTGCACTAGATCTGGTGTTCCACTAAGGACTAGGTCCAATATGGCTTCCCCTCTGGTCGGTTCATGAACCAGCTGCTCCAAGAAGCAGTCATTTATTTCATCTAGGAACTTTATCTCCCTAGCATGTCCTGCCGTGACACTGACCCAGTTGATACCGGGGTAATTGAAATCACCTATTATTATTACTGTGCTGTAACGTTTGTTAGCTTCCTTGATTTCTTTGAGCATTTCATCATCCATTTGTTCATTCTGGCCAGCCGGTCGATAGTACACCCCCACTGCCATCGCCTTCCCCTTCTTATATGGAATTTCAATCCATAGAGATTCTACAGCAAATTTTGTTTCCTGCAAAACTTTAATCCTTTCTGACTCAATGCCCTCTCTAACATAGAGTGCAACCCCTCCACCAATTTGATATAGTTTATACCCAGGTATCACACTTATGGGTGATGTCAGTACCGGCGGAGCCTTTGTGGGAATGCTCCCCAGCATCCAACTGGAAAGCTTTTGGGAGCACTCCACTGCACCTGAGTGACTTCCTTCCCAGTTCCCTCTCTTCAGTTCTTCGTTTTCCGCTGAGCCAGCAGGAAGCAAAATCCTGTCACTGCAGATAAAATTATTTTTGTGGATAGCACCTCTGCCTTCCCATCGACACTTGCACCATCTTAAGGCATCGCTGGTTCCCTTATTCTTTTCTTTTACTTCTTTCTTTATTTTCTCATAAAAATAAAAAACCTACTTGGGCGTTGATGCCCTTTTTAGTCCTTAAGCCTACAATACTCTTCATACTGAAGGTATGGAGAAACCAACTAGTGGTTTCAAAAAATGTTCTAATTGTGCCAGCACCATTTTGGTGACTGACATTCATGAATGGTGTCTTAAAATGTCTTTTTCCAGACCATTAACCAAAAGATAGTTCCCTCTGTCAGAAAATGACTCGGAGAGGCCTACAAAACCTGGCTTCTAAATTTGGAGCACTCTTCACTTCGGATGCGGTATTGATGGCGTCCACTTTGTTGAGGGCCTCATCATCCTCTAATGGATCTCAGGTATCTTTGAAGTACAAGCATAAGGCAGCATCAAAGTATGACAGCACCTTCAGGGGAAGATCTCGCTGAAAGCATCGAGACCCCTCGGGTGTTGCCTCGGAGGTGGATCGGCCTGCTAAACACTCCCTGAAGGAGGCCCTGTCCTCCAAAACCATCGCTGGGCCCCAGAACGCTCCCAAGACCTTGACTTCTGGAGAACTACTGGTGCCATGCTCTGTGATGGTAGCACAAATACCCATCACCGACACCCAAGCATTGGTAATCTCGATAGACCAGTGCATACTGGGCATTGAGCGCAGCTTGGCAGCCCTCCTTGCAGCCTTGGTACCGATAAAAACCCTTGGTTACAGGTGCCACCCTGTTGATACCACTTACAGTACAGACATCAACACTGGCATCAGGGTTGGTGCAGATGACATGTCCATTGTTTCCTCCCATGCCCTCCCTTGAAACACCGATACTGGTGCCAAGCCCAAGTGGTACTGACATCTAACTTTGGGTGAACACCGAGATTGTTGGTACTCTGAGTCCCGTGATTCATACTCCCCTATTTTGGATGCAGAGTCACTCAATTCCTGGGCGCCTGGGATCTACCCTCAGACCCTTCCCCGCCTTAACAGTGACACATGTCGCCTCCGGAAGACATGTCCTTCTAGGAATTCATTTGAGACCCAGCTAAAGATCTCTCTATCTCGGTAACATCAGAGAAGGAGCCAAGGATGGAGGAATTAGAGATCCTCCAATACCCAACAGCACCCAAAGAGGCAGTCACCTTACCGGTGCACCACATCCTTCATGACTTTATGCTACGGATGTGGGAGATACCTCTCACGGTCTCACCTGAACGTCGATGTCTCATTACTATGTATCGTGTACTGGAGCATACTGGCTTCCAAAAGCCACAGTTTCCCCACCACTCCATGGTGGTGGAATTGGCGATAAGTCAAATAAAAAGCTCGAAGACTCACTCCTCTAATCCTCCAGGTAGAGAATTGAGTACTCTCGATGCCTTTGGACGTCGATGCTTCCAAGCATCAATGCTCTTGGCTAGGATTAACTCCTATCTCCTCTAAATGGGAATGTTCCTGAAAAAGATCTGCAGGGATCTCAAGGCCTTTGCCCCTATCCTCCCAGATGAGAAGAGGGCAGATTATCTTGCCCTAGTTAAGCATAGCCAAAATGTATGAAAGTTTGTAAATAGGGCTACCTTCGATTCTTTTGAATGCACAAGCAGGCAATATGCATTGGTGCATGTCGAATTGCATAGTTTCAGGCTTCAGATCTTGAACAGTGGGTTCAAGATAAGCTGGACAACATACCTTGCACAGGGGAAAACCTCTTTGGCAAAGACTGTCAAGACAAGGTTTCTCAATTAGAGTCAGAAAATACTATTCTAAAGAGGCTGTCCAGAGTAACAACTGACCCTGCAAGAAAAAAGACACCTGCAAAGAAGTCTTTCTACAATAAGAAGAAATTCTTCTCTTGTTCTCCTGCTTTTCAGTACCAGGGTCAGGCCCCACAGAAGAGGCAGCAACCTCCTAAGCAACAAAAGAAGCCACAGGTGGCTGAATCTCAACCAGCTCCGCAGCCAGTCTATGCCTGGTTTTTTTACTTTTTCCTAGAGAGCATTGCATCCTTGCCTCTGGAGGGACCCCACCTCCTCCACTTTGCGGGCAGACTGTGTCACTACACCCTCATTATCTCAGAACAGTGGACACTGACCATAGTTCAGGAAGGGTACAGACTTCATCTGCAAACTCTGCATTCATCCACATTCACAGGGGAATATCAAATGTAACCACCACTTACTGCTCTCCTAGGGGATGAGGTGTCCTCTCCTGACTCAGGGTGCCATAGTAGATGTCCCAACATCCCAACAGGGACTGGGCTGCTTCTCTCCCTACTTTCTCATTCCAAAGAAAACCGGAGGCTACAGACCCATTCTGGACCTCAGAAACCTCAACAAATTTCTAGTCCATGAAAAGTTCAAGATGATCTCTCTCGGGACTCTTCTTCCCTACCTCCAGAGTCAGAACTGGCACTGTTCTCTAGATCTAAAAGAAGTGTACACACATATCGTCATCCATCCAGGACAGATGAAATATCTACACTTCACCTTTCAAGGAAAACATTATCAATACAGAGTCCTTCTCTTTGGATTCGCCCCTGCCCCAAGAGCCTTCACAAAATGGCAGATGAAATTTAATGTGGACAAGTGTAAAGTTATGCACCTAGGGAAGAACAACCCAAACTATGGTTACACGATGCAAGGTTCCACATTAGGAATCACCACCCAGGAAAAAGATTTAGGCGTCATTGTGGATAACATGTTAAAACCCTTGGCCCAGTGTGCAGCGGCGGCCGAGAGCAAATAGAATGCTAGGTATCAGAAGGAAAGGAATGGAAAATAAAACAAAGGATATTATAATGCCTCTATATCGTTCCATGGTGATACCGCACCTTGAATATTGTGTGCAATTCTGGTCGCCATATCTTAAAAAGGATATAAAAATGCTAAAGGGGATGGAAGGATATCCCTATGAAGAGAGGCTAAAAAGGTTAGGGCTCTTTAACCTGGAAAAGAGACGGCTGAGGGGAGATATGATAGAAGTCTATAAATTAATGAACGGAGTGGAACGGGTAAACGTAGATCGATTGTTTACGTTATCAGAATATACAAAGACTAGGGGACATGCAATGAAGCTACAGGGTAAACTATTTTAAGACTAATAAAAGGAAATATTTTTTCACTCAACGTGTAATCAAACTCTGGAATTTGTTACCGGAGGATGTAGTAAAGTCTGTTAGTGTAGCTGGGTTTAAAAAAGGTTTGGACAAGTTCCTGGAGGAAGGGTCCATAAACCATTATTAAAAGGGACCCAGGTATCACTGCTTGACCCAATGCAAGCATTGTGGAACCTGTGTCTTTTGGGGAAACTGCTAGGTACGTATAACCTAGATTGGCCACTTGTAAACAGGATACTGGACTTGATGGACCTTGGTCTGACCCAGTATGGCATATCTTATGTTCAAAATGCATGGCGGTCATAGCCGAATATCTAAGAACTCTGGAGATATTCGTCTTCCCTTACTTAGACAACTGGCTAATAAAAGCAGACACCTCCCAAGGGGTACTGCTTTCCTTGCTTCATACCATCACAGTACTACAACACTTAGGATTTCTCATAAAATTCCCAAAATCCCAGCTCAGTCCAACTCCAAGACTAGTGTTTATCAGAGCCCTACTAGACACCCAGCATTCCAGGGTGTTTTTGTTCTAACTTCATTGTGCCCGTCTAGTCAAACTAGCATCCCAGATGCTCTTACGAAACCATCTGACTGCCTGAGAGATGCTGCAGCTCCTTGGGCATATGGCCTCTATAGTACATGTCGTTCCATATGCCCAACTACATATGCGAACAGCTCAGTGGACTCTTGCCTCCCAGTGGAAGCAGGCCTCGGGCTGTTTCTGGGACAGGATTCAAGTCGCTGCCCATCTAACCACATCCCTTCAGTGCTGGTGTTCTCCAGAAAACCTTCTCATAGGGTCTCCTTTTCAGATGCCTCCACTTCAATGCACCCTAAAGATGAATGCATCCAAACTGGATTGGGGAACCCATCTGGGCAACCTTGACTACACAAGGGCTCTGGACAACATAAGAGTCACAACTCCAGATCAATGTCCTGGAACTTCATGCTATCTCAAATATCCTCCAGGTGTTTCAACATCACCTCAGAGCACAAGTTCTAGTCAAGGACAGACAATCAGGTTGCCATGTTCCATGTGAACTAACAGTGAGGATAAGGCTCTTGGGTCCTTTGCGAGGAGATGATACACTTCTGCCATTGCTCATCAAATACACCTCCAAGCAGTGTACCTCCTGGTGGAGTTCAGTGTCTTGGCAGACAGAATGAGTCTCATCCTTCTTCCCCACAAATGGTCTCTTCATCTGGATACAGTGTCCTACATCTTCCAGACCTGGGGGACTCCAGACATAAATCTCTTCGTGACTCTGCAAAATGCCAAGCTTCCTTGCATCTGCACAAGAACTCAGACATCCTCCAAACAACAAGTGGATGCCTTCCACCTCCACTGGGGTCAGGCTTTGCTTTATGTGTTCCCTCCTATGTCTCTCATTCCCAAGATGTTTTTCAATCTTCAGTCCAACAAGGGCTCCATGATTCTCATAGTCCCTCACTGGCCGCAGCAACTGTTGTTTCTGCTGCTGCTACGTCTGACTCTGACTCATCCTCTGCAATTGCAATATGTGCCGGATCTCCTCTCCCAGGACAACGGTTCGCTACTCCATCCCAATCCACAGTCTCTCCGCCTCACACGTGGCTGCTGAGAGCATAGATTTACAAGGCTTTGACCTTACTGAAGAGGTTAAGGAGATCTTTTTGGCTTCTAGAAAACCTTCCACCAGACTTTCATACACTTCTAAGTTACGTAGATTCTCTGTCTGATGTTCCCAGAAAGATATCAATCCCTTTTCTGCTTCAGTGGAGTCGCCCTCCAGTATCTCCTCCACCTGTCCTCGACAGGTCTAAAGACATACTCGGTGAGAGTCCACCTTAGTGCCATTGCGGCCTCTTATCATTTTTTTGATGGACTGCCCATCTCTACAAGCTGCTAGTAGCGCTTTTCATGAGAGGTCTCTTGCTGTCCAAACCGCCCATTAAGCTACCTCCAGTAGCATGGGACCTTAATGTTGTCCTAGCATAGCTCCTCAAGCCGCCTTTTGAACCCTTCGCCACTACCTCACTTAAGTTTCTCTCTTGAAAGGTGATCTTCCGAATTGCCCTCACTTCAGCTAGATGCATTAGTGAGCTTCAGGCTTTTTGGTGGCGGATCTACCCTATACCCACTTCCACCATGACAAAGTAGTCCTTCGGACTGACCTATACTTTATGCCAAAAGTGATGCCTCCCTTCCATTTAAACCAGTCAATTTACGTTCCAGTTTTCTTTCCTAAGCCGCGTGCATCTAGAGCAGAAGCAACTCTGCACACTCTTGACTGCAAACATGCCTTGGCTTTCTATCTCCAAAGGACTCAAGATCATCGTAAAGCCTTACAGTTATCTCATTTGACCCCAGTCACCTGGAATTGCCAATTTCTAAGCGTATGTACTCCAGATGGATAATGGACTGCATTTCATTTGCCTGTGACAAAGCAGGACTCTCCCTGGAAGGGCATGTCACTGCTCACAATGTTCGTGCCTTGCCCACCTCTATGGCAAACCTATGCTCAGTAGCCATCGACAACATTTGCAAAGCAGCAACTTGGTCTTCCGTCCATACCTTTGCTGCCCATTATTACTTCCTGGACAAGGACTCTCGTCGGGATGCAATGTTTGGTCAGGCTGTACTCCAGCACTTCTTTCAGACTTAGATGCAACTCCTACCCTCCATCCCAGTCTTTGAAGATACCAGAAAGCCATGTGGGATCAATGACCTCATCATGCCTACTCTGAGGCGAACCTCTACTGATTCTGAGGTCACTTCATCTGGGAGCTAGAGAGTCCCATATGTGAAGACCACATTCCTGCTTGTTCTTGGAGACAACGTAGTTACTCACCTATAACAGGTGATCTTTGGGAACCCCTGGAATTTAGTCTTCACAACCCGCCCTCCTCCCCACCTTACCTATGGGCTGCGGGACTTAATTTACTGTTTTTTTCTCAGCTACAAACTCAACTGAAGAGAGGAAGGTGGGAAGGCAGTCGCGCAGGCGCAGTGGAGTGCTCCCACAAGTTTTCCAATTGGACGCCTGGGAACGTTCCTGCATGGGCTCCGTTGGTACCGATATCACCCATATGTGAAGACTAAATTCCCGCTGTTCCCGGAGATCACCTGTTACAGATGAGTAACTATGCTTTCTCTGCCCAAATGGACTTACAATGCAATGTAAAGTCATAGCTTAAAAATGCTGTCCTCCTTTTAGTTTTATCTTTGATAAATTTTACAGAAACATACTGTCCTTTTATTAATGCAAATAGATTTCTAAAGGCACTCTGAATGTAAATATTGTAAGACTATTTTTCAGAAAGATCCTGACCTGAGCAATATAATACACATGTTGACTGCTTTGGTCTGTATTGCTCGTATCTATTATATTGATGCCTAATAAAACCTTTTGACGTTGAAAAAAAGGCCTATAACTTTTACAGTTGTTAACCTTGAATTCTCAGCTTTGGCATGTTGGTCATGATAGATTCAATATTTCCCTCTTCTCCTCCCAGTTCACATCATCAAAGTTGTGAATTTTGGTTGGACTTGGTTTGAACCAGTGACGAATAGTGTGTGATTTGTATCCTCCTATCTCCAGGAACAAGCAGGAATGTAGTCATCACATATGGGTATCTGAGAGTCAGAAGCTGTAAAGATGTCTTACACATTGGAACATGGAACGTACGAAGCATGAACCAAGGGAAGTTGGAGGTGGTCAAGAATGAAATGGAACGTGTACAACTTGATCTGTTGGGTGTCAGCGAACTGAAATGGACTGGCATGGGGCACTTTGCATCAGATAATCACATGGTCTACTATGCTGGAAATGAAAGACAAAGAAGAAATGGTGTTGCATTTATAATAAAGAAGAAACTTGCAAGAACTGTAATGAAATACAATGCAGTCAGCGAACGCTTAATCTCTGTTCGTCTACGAGGATTGCCTATCAACACAACTATAATTCAAGTATATGCCCCAACAACAGCTGCAGAAGAGAATGAAATTGAAGAGTTCTATGAACAAGTACAAGCTGAAATTGACAGAACATGCAAACAGGATATCCTGATAGTCATGGGTGACTGGAACGCAAAAGTTGGCAACAAAGAAGAAGGCAAAGTAGTTGGAAAATATGGACTTAGCAACAGAAATGAAGCTGGAGAAAGACTGATAGAATTCTGCAAGACCCCAATGATCTATTCATCTCAAACACCTTCTTCCAGCAACACAAGCGGCGACTGTACACATGGACTTCACCGAATGGATTATATAAAAATCAAATTGACTACATATGTGGAAGTCAACGATGGAAAAGCTCTGTAACATCAACAAAGACAAAACCTGGAGCTGACTGTGGTACAGATCATCAACTATTAGTATGCAAACTCAAGCTAAAGTTGAAAAAGAGCAAACCACTCATGAATGCAGCAAAATATGACCTTGAGAATATACCACTGGAATTTAAAGACTGCCTGCAAAATCGATTTGCTGCTTTAGATACAAATGACAGAGCTCCGGAAGAGTTATGGAATGACATCAAGAAAGTTGTGTTGGAAGAAAGCGAGAAGTCTCTACAAAAGGTGAAAAAGCAAAAACCGCCAAAATGGATGACAGAAGAAACTCTGAATATTGCCCAGAAACGCAGAGAAGCTAAAGCCAGAGGAGAAAGAAAGACAATTGCAGAACTCAACAGAGATTTCCAATGTGCAGCAAGACAGGACAAGGAAAAGTACTACAATGACACTTGCAAGGAAATAGAAGCAGAAACTATTAGAGGAAGAACAAGATCGGCTTTCAAAAAGCTACGAGAGTTAAAGAAAAAGTTCCAGCCTCGAATTGGAATGTTACAAGATGCTCAAGGTTCTATGTTGAATGATGCTGAGAAGATCAAGAAAAGGTGGAAGGAATATACAGAGTTTTTATATGATAAAGATCAAGTGGACCAACAGCCGTTTCAACCTGTACCTTATGATCGGGAACCATTGGTGATGAAAGAAGAAGTTGAAGCAGCATTGAAAGCCTTATCAAAGAACAAAGCACCAGGCATTGATAGCATTCCCATAGAAGTATTGCAGCAATCTGATGCAGCTGTTACCGTACTCACAAGGCTCTGCCAAGAAATATGGAAGACAACATCATGGCCAACTGACTGGAAAAGATCTGTGTTTATACCAATACTAAGGAAAGGTGATCCAACTGACTGTGGAAATTATTGCACAATTGCTCTGATCCCACATGCCAGCAAGATTCTACTGAAGATTATTCAAAAGAGACTACAACCATACCTGGAACAAGAACTACCTGAAGCGCAAGCAGGGTTCAGGAAAGGGCGAGGAACGAGAGACATCATTGCCGATGTGAGATGGATCCTTGAAAAGACTAAAGAATACCAAAAGGATATCTATTTGTGCTTTATCGACTATAGCAAGGCTTTTGACTGTGTAAACCATGAGAAACTCTGGGCCACATTAAGAAGCATGGGTATACCAGAACACCTGATCGTTCTCTTGCGCAATCTGTACATTGATCAAGAAGCAACAGTTTGAATGGAACAAGGAGAAACAGAATGGTTTAAAATAAGCAAAGGTGTAAGACAAGGCTGCATACTTTCCCCCTACCTGTTTAATTTATATGCAGAACAAATCATCAGAGAAGCAGGATTGTATGAAGACAACAGAGGTGTGAAGATTGGTGGAAGACTCATCAACAACCTTCGCTATGCTGATGATACCACATTACTGGCTGAAAGTGAAGATGATCTGAAACATTTGCTTCTCACAATCAGAGAACATAGTCTCAAATTGGGCCTGCACCTTAATGTAAAGAAGACAAAGATCATGACAACTGGCATAATCAACAGGTTCATCGTTGAAGGAGAAGAAATTGAAATTGTGAACAACTTTAACCTACTTGGATCAACTATCAATAAAGAAGCAACAAGCAGTCAAGAAATCAGACGACGCATTGCTCTTGGCAGAATGGCTATGAAAGACCTAGATAAGATTCTCAAGAGCAGAGATGTCTCTCTCCATACAAAGATTCGACTTGTTCAAGCCATGGTATTTTCAATAACATCATATGGATGTGAAAGCTGGACAGTGAAAAAGATAGGAAGAAAATTGATGCCTTTGAATTATGGTGCTGGTGGCGAATACTGTGTATACCATGGACTGCCCGAAGAACAAACCAGTCGGTACTAGAGGAGATCAAACCTAAGCTTTCTTTAGAAGCTCAGATGAGAAGACTTCGACTTTCATACTTTGGACACATCATGTGAAGAGAGAGATCATTAGAGAAAGACATTATGCTTGGCAAGATAGAAGGTGAACGCAAAAGAGGAAGGCCAGCAATGAGATGGATCGATACAATAACAGCAGCTATGGGTACCAGTCTGTCAACAATGAGCCGCCTGACTGAAGACCGAACACAATTTAGGATAGCTATCCAGAGGGTCGCCATGAGTCGACTCCGACTCGACGGCACTTAACAACAACAACATGGGTATCGTCGGTACCGACGGAACCTGCGCGGGAACGCTCCCCAGCGTCCAATTAGAAAGCTTTTGGGAGCATCCCACAGCGCCTGCGTGCTATCTTCCCGCCTTTCCCAACTGCCTCTCTCCAGTTCTTCTTTTTCCGCGGAGCCAGCAGGTCGTTGTTCCTGTCAGCGCAGAAGAATTCTTCTTTATTTCTTTCTTTTTTTGTGGTCGCATCTGTCTTCCTCGATGCTTTACCGGTACTGCCAGTTTTTTCTTCTTATTTTCTGTCTTTAAAAAAAAAAATATATATATATATATTCTACTTTTTTCCTATTTTCTTCAGGTGCACGCGCCTTTTCTTTTGGGCCTTAGGCCCAAAAAGCTTTTTCTTACAATGGAGAAACCTGCCTCAGGTTTCAAAAAGTGCACCAAGTGTGGCGGTACCATTTCCGTCACCGACACCCATAAATGGTGTCTAAAATGTTTAGGTCCTGACCACTCCATCACAGATTGTATGTCCTGCGCCATGATGTCTAAAAGGGGTCGGCAGAACCGAGCTGCTAAGCTCAGTACCCTGTTTCCCTCTGATGCAGCTTCGGTGGCATCGACGTCTTCCAGGGCTTCCTCTTCCTCCCGTGGATCTCAAGTAACTAAACATAAGTCCAGCCGGTCCTCAAAGGGTAGATCTCCTTCTAAGCATCGAGATCCCTCTGGCGTTGCCCTTGAGGATTCTGCATCTGCAAAATTGCCCCGGCGGGAGGCTTCGGCTTCCAAAGCATTATCGGGGCTCCAGGATGTTCTCGAGGCCTCGACCTCGGCAGAACTACTGGTGCCATGCTCTGGGGAACCGGTGGTCTTCTCCGGTACCGACATCCAGGCATTGGCAGCGTCGATAGACCTAGAGAGTCCTGGCTATTGAGTGTAGTCTGGCGGCTCTCCTTGCGGCATCAACGCCCTCGGAACTGCGACAGACAATTTGGCCGGTACTGGCCCCGGCATCGGCATCGGTGTCTGCTTTGCCGGTACCCAGTCATCCGATGCCCTCTGGTACCGATACCCCGGTACTGATTACTCCCGGTACCGACTTTGGTCAGAACGGGTATCGGGCTCTTCAAGAGCATCCGGATAGACGGTACTTCGAGTCCTCAGAAGAATCTGAGGATTCTGACAGTTCTGTCGATGCAGGAATGCTTCTTCCAGAGGAGCCGCCCTCCCCTAAGCGCAGGATGTCTCCTCCAGAGGATATTTCCTTTCAGGATTTTATCAGGGAGGTGGCTCGGGGTCTGTCCATTACTGTGGCCCCTGAAACAGAGCCAAGGGCCAAGGAGTTGGAAATTCTAAAATATCTTAAAACTCCTGAAGAGGCAGCTATCTTGCCCATTCATGAGATTTTATATGATCTCATGTTAAGGATGTGGGAGACACCTCTTACTACCTCTCCTCATTCTCACAGACTACATACTATGTATCGAGTCCCTCCTTGTCCTGGTTTCCAAAAGACTCAGCTTCCTCACCACTCTATTGTAGTGGAATCAGCTATGAGAAGGATCAAGAGTGCAAAGAGGCATGCCTCTAATCCTCCAGGACGTGAGTGCAGAACCCTGGATGCTTTTGGACGTCAGGTCTTCCAAGCTTCCATGCTTTCTGCCAGGATCAGTTCCTATAGTCTCTACATGGGAATGTTCCTGAAGGAGGTCACAGATGATTTAGAAGCTTTAAGTCCTATTCTTCCTGAGGATAGAAGACAGGATTTTTTCACTTTGGTCAAACATGCCCAAGATGTTTCTAAATTTGCCAACCGTGCAGCCTTTGACTGCTTTGAGTGCATAAGCAGAACCTCTGCTATTGCCATAGGTGCACGTAGAATTGCTTGGCTCCAGGCATCTGATCTGGAGCTCTGGGTACAAGACAAATTGGGAAACATCCCTTGTACTGGTGAGAACCTGTTTGGTAGAGATTGGCAGGAAAAAGCCAATGAGATGGATGCTGAAAATTCCACCTTGGATAGATTATCCAAGTCCACAGCTGATCCTGCTAGAAAGAAATCTTTCAAGAGACCATTCTTTTCTAAGAAGAAAAGATATTATCCTGCTTATGCTCAGCAGGCACGTTCAGCAGGTCAGTTTGTCAAGAAGGGTCAGCAACCACCCAAACAGAAGAAAGCAAAGACTGCTAAGCCTCAGCCATCACAGCATGCTCAGCCTCCACAAGGCCTTTGACTTTCAGCTAGAGAACTTAGCCTTCCTGGCTCTCGGGGGACCAGAGCCTTCCACCATTCCAGGAAGGTTATGTCACTTTGCCCCTAGATCGGGGCAGATAACAGCAGAGCATTGGACACTCTCCATCTTAAAGGAGAAGTACAAGCTTCATTTTTCAAGCATGCCCCCTCATACAATAGTAAGGCAGGTCAATTCTCCGACCTCTCTCATCAACCTGTTAGGGCAGGAAGTCGCTATTCTTCTTGCCCAAGGGGCAATAGAAGAAGTACCCATTCATCAGAGGGTTCTACTCCCCTTATTTCCTTATTCCTAAGAAAACAGGCGGATACAGACCTATCTTAGACCTCAGAGAATTGAACAAATTCCTTGTCAAAGAGAAAGTCAAAATGATTTCTCTCGGGTCTCTGCTGCCATACCTTCATAGTCAGGATTGGCTTTGTTCTCTAGATCTCAAGGATGCGTACACCCATGTCCTCATCCATCCAACCCACAGAAGGTTCCTTCGGTTCCTTTTTCAAGGAAAGCACTACCAATACAGGGTGCTTCCTTTTGGCCTGGCCTCAGCACCAAGGGTTTTCACGAAATGCATGGCTGTCGTAGCAGCATTTCTCTGCACTCTAGGGATATTCATCTTCCCCTACTTAGACGACTGGCTCATTCGAGCCCCAACAGAGTCAGAGGCCAGGACTTCTCTTTCCTGCACAATGCGTATCCTTCAGTATTTGGGTCTTGTAATAAACATCCCAAAATCCAGTCTAACTCCCACTCAGTCTTTAGAGTTCATAGGAGCTTTGCTGGACACCAGAAAGGTAAGGGCCTATCTCCCTCAGGCCCGCTGCCTTCGCATGGTGCAGTTAGCTTCTCAAGCAGTGCTAAAGCCTCATCTCACTGCGCGAGAAATGTTACAACTACTAGGCCACATGGCATCTACTGTACATGTGATTCCCTATGCTCGCCTCCATATGAGGGCAGCCCAGTGGACTTTATCCACTCAATGGACCCAGGCATCAGGATGCCTGTCAGACAAAATAGCAAACACAAGTCGTCTTATTTTGTCCCTCCAGTGGTGGAAGTCCACTCAAAACCTGTTGCTGGGGTCCCCTTTTCAACAACCCTTACCCCAAGCAACTCTCACAACAGATGCTTCTCCAACGGGTTGGGGAGCTCATCTGCAAGACCTCTCCACCCAGGGCACCTCGTCTCCACAGGAGAGTCATCTATATATCAGTCTCTTGGAGCTCAGAGCAATCTTCCTTGCTCTGCAAGTGTTCCACACCCTGCTCAGCTACAAGACATTCCTCATTCATACGGACTATCAGGTAGCCATGTTCTATGTGAACAAGCAGGGGGGAACAGGCTCTCTGTCGCTTTGCAAAGAAGCTTTGCGTCTATGGGCCCTCGCCGGAGAGCATCAGATTCATCTTCTGGCAGTGTATCTTCCAGGCATACAAAACTCTTGGGCAGACAGACTCAGTCGAGTTCTGCTTCCACACGAGTGGTCTCTGCATGCAGACCAGGTGGCCAGGATTTTTCAACTTTGGGGAACCCCGGACATAGACCTCTTTGCAAGTCCGTGGAATGCCAAACTTCCCCGGTTCTGTTCCAGAATTCCGGCTCAGGGGGCTCAGGCCAGGGATGCTTTCCTCCTTTACTGGGGTCAAGACTTCCTGTATGCCTTTCCACCCATTCCCCTAATTCCCAAAATCCTGTTCAAGCTTCAGAGAGACAGAGGCCATATGATTCTCATAGCTCCACATTGGCCACGGCAAGTGTGGTACCCTCTGCTTCTGCATCTCTCTCAAGCTCCCTCCCTGGATTTAGGGTCTGCTCCGGATCTCCTATCTCAGGAGGACGGAATGTTATGGCATCCCAATCCCCAGTCTCTGCGTCTCAGGGCTTGGTTGCTGAAGGCCTAGATCTCCATGATCTTAATCTCCCTCAGCAAGTAAAAGATATTCTTTTTGCTTCCAGGAAACCTTCCACAAGACGCTCTTATGCTTTCAAGTGGAAAAAGTTTATCATATGGTGTTCACAAAACGGTCTTAACCCCCTTGCGATACCTCTGGAATCATTGCTGGAGTATCTCCTTCATTTATCCAATGCAGAGAGGAACTAATTCAGTAAGAGTCCATTTGAGTGCTATTGCAGCTTCCTTTAAGCCTCTAAATGGACAGCCCATTTCCTCTCATCCTCTTATAGCAAGATTTATGAGAGGCCTTCTAACTAAGCCTCCCTTTAGGCCACCACCGGTGGCATGGGACTTAAACCTGGTTCTTGGGCAGCTCATGAAACCACCTTTCGAACATTTAGCTACTACCTCCTTGAAATTCCTTTCTTGGAAGGTTATATTTCTCATTGCAATCACATCAGCACGCCGCATTAGTGAATTGCAAGTGCTAGTAGCTGAGCCACCTTATACAAGGTTCCATCGTGACAAGGTAGGCCTTAGGACTCATCCACACTTTACGCCAAAGGTGGTCTCGCCTTTTCATCTAAACCAAGTGGTCTACCTACCTGTGTTTTTTCCAAGGCCTCATTTATCAAATGCAGAGAGGAATCTCCATTTCTCCAGGACCAAGCAGGAAGTCGGTCCTCACTTATGGGTGACGTCGGCGCCGACGGAGCCCTCGCGGAGCAATTTTCCCCAGCTTTCGAAGAAAGCCTTTGGGAATTGCAGCGCGCATGCGCGGTCCCCTTCCCGCCCAAGGGTGCCATCTTAGCCAGTCTTCTTTTTTCCGCGGAGCCCTACAGACGTACCTGTCGTGTCCCCGCGAAAAAGTTGATTTTTCTTCATAATTATTCTTTTTTCTTTCGGTTCGACGCCGGTCTTTTTCCCGCCCGGACTCGCGACGCCGGTCACGAGTCCTCTCCTTCTTTTTCGTTTTTTCTGACTTAGTCAGTTTTCGTTTCGGTTTTTCCCTGGCAGCCCGGTCCTTTGACCTCGCCGGGGCCCTTTTTCCCCCGATGGCTGCCAGTGGTTTCAAGCGGTGTGGTCAGTGTGACCGAAATATGTCACTAACTGACACACACGACAATTGCCTCCGCTGCCTGGGCCCGGATCATGAAGAAATGATCTGTGGGCCTTGTGGCAAACTTTCCTCCAAAGCGTTGAGAAGTCGGCGGCATCAGCGGGATAGAATCTTCGCTGACCCCAGCCGTACCCGGACCTCGTCGGAGGCCTCCGCGTCCAGGGGTTCCAGCTCGGACCGTCGCCGGAGTTCCTCCGACAGGGGTTCTCCCTCCGGGGACCATCGACGGAAGGTGAAACCCGCGAGGGCGGCGTCGGTGGACGCTCCTGGCTCCGCGAGGGCCAGGTCGCATAGCCCCGATAGCCGACCCGGGTCCTTGGAGAAGGAGCACCTCCAGGAGAGGTCGCTTCGTGAGTCGGAGCTGCCTGCTCGGGTAAGTCCTGTGGTCCTTCTGGACTCGCCTCCGCGACAGCCGACGTCGGGCCCGACGCCGTCGGGGCCCGAGTCGGGGGCTGCTGGGTCACCTGAGCTCGGACTCAGGTTGACGGCCTTGGAGAGCAGACTGTCTGCCTTCATGGACCAGCAGCGGGCACTGCTCGCTGGCTTCGCTGGCGCCGCTGCCCCGACCGCCGGGACGTCGACGTCCAAGTCGACCCCGGAGACCGAGCCGATCCTCGAGTCGATGCGAACTCGAGTCGATCCTCGGTCGAGGTCACCCTCGGCCTCCCGTTCGGGACCGAGGTCGCCGACGCCGACTCCCTCGGCGTCGGGGCGGCAGGCGCCGCGCCCTGCCCGGGCCGACCCCACCGAGTCCTCGTCGGAGTCGGTCTGGGAGTCTGAAGAGGAAGAGTCGCCTGATTCTTTTCGGACTCGGTGTGTCCCCTCGGACTCACCTGAGTCCGAACCTCGGAAGCAGTCCCCCCCGGAGGATGCCCGGTTCTCGGACTTCGTCAGGGATATGGCCAAGGCTTTGGCCTTCCCTGCGGACCCCGAGGAGGAGCCTCGAGCCGAAGAGCTCGACGCCCTCCAGTATGACTCTCCCGCCAGGGAACACTTTACTGTACCGGTTCCTCCCATGCTGGAACGACTACTCTTCCGCATGTGGGAGAGTCCGGCCACCTCGCCGGTCCTGAGCAAGCGGGTCGATTCTATCTATCGAGTCCGCAAGAGCCCTGGCTTCCAAAAAGCACAGCTACCACACCATTCCATGGTAGTGGAATCGGCCATGCATCGTCTTAAGAGCCAGAAGATGCACTCCTCGGTGCCTCCTGGCAGGGAGGCCCGTAACCTGGATGGCCTTGGTAAGAAGTGTTTCCAGGGCTCTATGCTCGCATGTCGTGTCCAGACCTACCAGCTATACATGGGCATGTATCTCCGAGACCTGGCTAAAGAGCTAGCCGGTTTCTCCGCTGGTTTGTCCGAGGAACCCTTGCGGAGGTTCCTGGCCTTGTCCACTGGCATTCGGGAATGCTCAAAATTCATGTCCCGAGCAGCCTATGATGGCTTTGAAGCATCGGCTCGAGTGGCCGCAGCCGGCATCGGTGCCCGCCGACAGGCTTGGCTTCAGTCGTCTGACCTTGAGCCCTGGGTGCAGGACAAGTTGGTCGATGTCCCTTGCCGAGGCGAAAACCTCTTTGGCAAGCCCATGGCTGATAAGGCTGCACAAATTGAGACGGAGACTCTCACCAGGACTAGGCTTTCTAGGAAGACCTCCGCCCCTTCCCAGAAAAAGAAGGGCTCGGGAAAGAAGTCCTTTTACCCGAGGAAGGCGGCTGCCTACAAACAGTACCCCCACTATCAGGCCCCTACAGCTCCCCAACAGGGCCAGCAGGCCAAGGGACGGGGTAACGGGTCCCGTAGGCAGCAAGCCCCCAAGCCTGCACCACCAGCCCCTGCTCCGCAGGGTGGGGGTTTTTGACTCCTTAAGCATAGCCTCTCCCCCCCGCTGGTTCCTCCCAGCACCGGAGGCCGGCTGGTTCACTTCGCCCACAGGTGGTCCAGCATCACCTCAGATGCCTGGGTGCTTCAAGTCGTGCGAGAAGGCTATCTTCTCCACTTCCACCACGTCCCTCCCTCCTATTTTCCGGGAGAACCTCCACGACCCCCTCTGCACAGGGAATTACTCCTTCAGGAGTTAGCAGGTCTTCTACAGGAACAGGCGGTGGAACCGGTGCCCCACCACCTGAAAGGTCAAGGCTTTTATTCCAGGTATTTTCTAATACCAAAAAACAGGAGGCCTCAGACCCATCCTGGACTTGCGCAACCTCAACAAGTTCCTCGTGCGGGAGAAGTTCAAGATGCTTACCCTTGGAATCCTTCTGCCCTACCTCCAGCAGGGAGATTGGCTATGCTCCTTGGATCTAAAGGATGCCTACACGCACATCCTCATCCACCCAAGCCACCGCCAATACCTAAGGTTTGTGGTGGCAGGAAATCATTACCAGTACAGAGTACTGCCCTTTGGCCTGTCCTCCGCACCGCGAGTCTTCACAAAATGTCTCGCGGTGGTGGCGGCCCATCTCAGGCTTCACGGCCTCTATGTCTTTCCGTACCTCGACGACTGGCTCATCAGAGCTGCGTCCGCTCTGGAGGTCACCAACGCCACACGCCGCACGGTGACTCTTCTGCAGTACTTGGGCTTTGTTATAAACTTCGCAAAGTCCACTTTGCTCCCCTCACAGGATCTCGAGTTCATCGGCGCAAGGCTGCACACTCCTCAGGCACGAGCGTACCTACCGCTCGACAGGGCTCAACGGCTCATGGACCTAGCCGACCGTTTTCGCAGCCAGCCCCTGGTCTCCGCCAGGCGCTTCCTGAGACTACTCGGCCATATGGCTTCCACCGTCCATGTGACCCCCAATGCCCGCCTGAATATGCGGCCTGCTCAATGGTGTCTCCGCCAGCAGTGGCGACAAGCCACAGGCGGCCTAGCAGACCTAGTGCGCGTCTCCGAGCCGCTGATCTCGTCTCTCCGGTGGTGGCTTCAGCGGCCGAACCTGATATTCGGCATGCCTTTCCAGTCACCTCAGCCGGCCCGTGTGCTGACAACAGATGCATCCCTCCTGGGCTGGGGAGCGCATTGCCAAGGGGCACGTACTCAGGGCCTCTGGACCTCGTGGGAGTCTGCTCAGCAGATCAACTTCCTGGAGCTCAGGGCGATCCGCCTGGCTCTCAAGGCCTTCTCCCACCTGACTTCTCACCAGTCCGTCCTTGTCCAGACGGACAATCAAGTTGCCATGTTCTACGTGAACAAGCAGGGGGGCACGGGCTCCTTCCTCCTCTGCCGGGAGGCACAGAAGCTCTGCTCTTGGGCCGTCGGTCACGGCGTTCTCCTCAAGGCAGTTTATCTCCCAGGCCAAGAGAATTGCCTGGCGGACAAACTCAGCAGGATCCTTCAGCCGCACGAGTGGCGTCTGGATCCCTTGGTAGTTCAGAAGCTCTTTCTAAAGTGGGGCCTCCCCACGGTGGATCTCTTTGCCAGTCCTCACAACCAGCAACTTCCTCGCTTCTGCTCTCGTCAGCCACACCCCCTTCGGGTTGCGGCGGACGCTTTTCTACTCTCATGGTCGGGGAGCCTTCTGTACGCTTTCCCTCCCATCCCGCTAGTCTCTCGGACTCTTTTCAAGGTTCTCCGAGACAAAGCCTTCATGATCCTGGTGGCCCCTCGCTGGCCCAGACAGCCGTGGTTTCCGCTCCTGCTGCAATTAGCGGTGGAGGATCCACTCCCTCTGGGTTACAACCGGATCTCCTCACTCAGGATCAGGGGTCTCTGCTACACCCCAACCTCAGGTCTCTCAACCTAATGGCCTGGCTGCTGAGAGGGTAGTCCTTGCTCCCCTTCTCCTGCCGGCAGAGGTGGAGGAGGTCGTCCTAGCTTCGCGACGACCTTCTACCCGAAAATGCTACGCCCTTAAATGGCGTCGTTTTTCCGTTTGGTGTACCCGACAGTCTCAGGATCCCTTCTCCTGCCCGGTGTCGGTGGTCTTGCAGTACTTGCTTTACCTCTCTAATCTGGGACTTAAGTCCAACTCCGTCAAAGTTCACCTCAGTGCTCTTTCAGCACATCATGTGCCGGTGGACGGCAGACCTCTCTCCAACGACCCTCTCGTAGCGAGGTTTCTCCGAGGTCTCCTTCTACTTAAACCACCTCTGCGTCCGCCAGCGCCTGACTGGGACCTGAATGTGGCTTTACAGCGGATCACCTGTCCGCCTTTTGAACCTATGGCTACCTGTTCTCTCCGTTTTCTTTCTTGGAAAACACTGTTCTTGATAGCCCTCACTTCCGCTAGACGCGTACGTGAATTGGAGGCCCTCGTGTCTGATCCCCCTTACACTCGGTTCTACAAAAATAGGGTAGTCCTACGGACTCACCCAAAATTTCTTCCAAAAGTGGTCTCCCCCTTTCACATCAATCAGGAGGTGGTACTTCCAACCTTCTTTCCCAGACCACACTCCAGCTGAGCTGAAACGGTCCTCCATACCCTGGACTGTAGAAGGGCTTTGAACTTCTACCTTGACCGTACGCGGGAGCACCGTAAGGCTGCTCAGCTTTTTGTGTCTTTTGACCCCAATAAATTGGGGCTCCCGGTCTCCAAGCGTACTCTGTCCATCTGGGTTGCGGACTGTATCTCTTGGGCTTATGGGGCAGCCGGACTCTCCTTGGAAGGTCGAGTCACGGCTCATTGCGTTCGGGCAAAGGCTACGTCAGTGGCTTACCTCCGCTCTGTTTCCGCTGGCAGACATCTGCCTGGCCGCTACTTGGTCTTCGAGCCAGACTTTTGCGGTCCATTACTGTCTCGAGAGGGAGTCCCGCAGGGACAGTGCTTTCGGACAGGCAGTCCTCCGTAATCTCTTCGAGGTCTGAGCAACTCCTACCCTCCATCCCGGATGTGGGCTACCGGTGTGTAATAATTCAGCGAAGATTCTTTCCTTCTGTGCTGCTGAGCTAGAGGGAGCTCATTTTTGTGCTTAGGGTCTCCGGTAGCCTTGAGCTTGGGAGTCCCATAAGTGAGGACTGACTTCCTGCTTGGTCCTGGAGAAAGCGTAGTTACTCACCTGTAACAGGTGTTCTCCAGGAGCAGCAGGAATCAGTCCTCACAACCCTCCCTCCTCCCCGTGGAGTTGCAATCATCTGCTTTAGTTTTTTGCAAATTTTTATGCTGTCTTTTTTAGCTATGTCATCTGACTGGCTAAGATGGCACCCTTGGGCGGGAAGGGGACCGCGCATGCGCGCTGCAATTCCCAAAGGCTTTCTTCGAAAGCTGGGGAAAATTGCTCCGCGAGGGCTCCGTCGGCGCCGACGTCACCCATAAGTGAGGACTGATTCCTGCTGCTCCTGGAGAACACCTGTTACAGGTGAGTAACTACGCTATCTTGGACTGTAAAAGAGCTTTAGCCTTTTACTTACAAAGAACACAGCAACATAGAATGTCCTCTCAGCTCTTTGTTGCTTTTGATCCTTCTCATTTGGGACTTCCAGACTCCAAGAGAACACTGTCTAACTGGATTGCTCAGTGCATTTCCTTCGCCTATCAGAGTAAGAACCTTTCTCTGGAGGGCCATGTCACAGCTCACAATGTGAGAGCAATGTCAGCCTCAATGGCTCATCTGCACGCTGTGTCTATCGACGATATCTGTCGAGCAGCCACTTGGGCCTCGGTTCATACCTTCACAGCCCATTACTGCTTGGACAAGGACTCCCACCGGGATGCCTTGTTTGGTCAGGCTGTTCTCCAACACCTGTTCCATACCTAATCAACTCCTACCCACCATCCCTGGTAGGATGCCAGAGATCCATGGGGGAAGTGGAGCCCTGTTGAGGGACACACAACTTCTGGGGTCTCTCCCTGGCACCTAAAGCTAGGGAGTCCCCATATGTGATGACTACATTCCTGCTTGTTCCTGGAGATAGCATAGTTACTCACCTGTAACAGGTGATCTCCGGAACAGCAGGAATTTAGTCCTCAAAACCCACCCACCTCCCCTAGGAGTTGTATCTCTCTATCTCTTTCCTTTCCCTCTCTCTCTCTTTGTCTCAGCTTTAAAACTCAACTGGAGAGAGGCAGTTGGGAAAGGCGGGAAGGCAGCACGCAGCCACTGTGGGATGCTCCCAAAAGCTTTCTAATTGGACGCTGGGGAGCGTTCCCGCGCAAGCTCCGTCGGTTCCGACGATGCCCATATGTGAGGACTAAATTCCTGCTGTTCCCGGAGATCACCTGTTACAGGTGAGTAACTATGCTTTATCAGTTAATCAGGCCATTTGGGTTCTAATTGTTTCTTATTCATGCTTTGTTATCAATTTCCATGGTGTGCTTGGAGAATAATGATCCAGATTTTCCTTAAGGGAAATCCATTTGATAGGTTTTTGTGTGTTGGACTTTTTGAACAATGTTTAATTTGTTAAATTGTTGTAATTTTATTTTTAGGTAGATTCCAGGTTAAAAGCACTAAATGCAACATTTAGAGTGAAAAATCCTGACAAGTAAGTTTTTTTTTCTTTAGTTCATCCTGATTTTGTTTTGCTTTTCTTGTTTTTTTTTTAAAGATATTAACCTGGGAAATGTTATGCTGAAATGTCAAGGCCAGATATTCGTTTGTGATGGCTATGTGCCTCTAAGGCATGGAGAGCCCTCGCTGCCGAACATTCACCCTAGATATTCAATCTGGGCCATATCCGGCCACCGGCATTGAATATCCGGGATAGCTGCACACAGCGCAGAAGCTTACTTGTGCAACGGCGATATTCAGCTGCTACCCTGTTGCTCCAGCGGCGAAAGTTAAGACAGCTTTTGCTATACCTAACTTTTGCCACTGAGGGATAACCAGTTATCCCCAGGTTCCGCCTCTGGAATGCCCCCAATATGCCCTGATGCTAAGCAGGGCATGTTGGGGGCATTACTCGGGGATATTCAGTGACACTAACCATGTTAGTGCTGCCAAATATCCCGCTTAGGGGAATTTACATGGTTTACAGCTCTGTAAACCATGTAAATGCCTTTAAACAGCGGGCCCTCAGTCTCTAAATTTTAGGAGCTTTTATAAAATTTTCATTAAAACAATCTGAGATTTGCCAGTTAAAACTTGTACTTACAGTGTACCTTGGCCACTGTCAAATACAGTTGGAGAATTAAGTTTGGCTGTGTAGCATGCTTTTTTTTCCCCTGGGTATTTGCGAATGAAGGCTCATATTGTTGGATCCAAGAAGATCTTTCAGCTCAATCAGACTAAGCCTTGAAGGATCAGGAGAAATTCGCTAGGTCAACACAAAAAAAAGATGTGGAAAAAGCAGATTGGATTCATGTCATGTTTGTGAGAGAAGGCTCTCAAAAAAACTAGATTCACTAGTGATAAAGAAAACGCATAATATAACTATCTCTTCCCCCTAGAATAGTATATTGACCAGTAACTTTATGCTATTTCATCAAGTTTATATGCATTACTTTGGTGCCTGGTCAATGCCTATATGAACTTTAAATGGCCAACATCTGTATTTAAAGCATTGCAAGGATTAGCACCTGTTCACTTACACTCACCTTTACATGTTTATTGTTTGTTTATTCACCAAGAAGTGCTGTAAGTTTCATCCGTAAAAACGTCTTTGGAAAATGTTTGTTTGCAGCAGCATGTGTTTCTATTGCTGGGCCCACGTAGTGAAATATTTTACCACTTGGCATGAAGAGCAAGACTTAAGGTTCCATTAGCTGTTGAAAGCATATCACAGTCTTTGGTGATGAGTTGAAGATCAGTTGTTTATGGGCCTGCATCAATACGGTTTCTGGCCCAACCACGGCTTTTAAACACTATTAACAGCCCTCATCGATAGACTCGTAAGGGGCATTAAAAAACATATCAAGGCTTTATCCTGATATTCCTAGATATCAAAGCAGCTTTTGACTCTGTTCCCCACAACACGCTACTCTCCTGGTTACAAACTTTAGGACTGGGTGGCACAACATTAAAATGGTTTAAATCTTACCCAGTGGAACATCAGCTACAAGTCATAATAGGAACACAGAAGTCAACGCCATACATTCAACACCAAGGAATCCCATAATGATCCGTCCTCTCCTCACTTCAGTAGGGTGTTGAAAGAACTGAAATATGAGATTGCAGACCTGCTATTAGTAATCTGTCAACTATCATTAAAATCATCTCTAATACCTGAAGATTGGAGGATCGCCAATGTAACACCAATTTTTAAAAAGGGTTCCAGGGGTGATCCGGGAAACTACAGACCGGTGAGCCTGACGTCAGTACCGGGAAAAATGGTAGAAACCATCATAAAGAATAAAATTACTCAGCATGTAGATAGTCACAACCTAATGGGAGACAGCCAACATGGCTTTAGACAACATAAGAACATAAGAACATAAGATATGCCATACTGGGTCAGACCAAGGTCCATCAAGCCCAGTATTCTGTTTCCAACAGTGGCCAATCTAGGTCATACGTACCTAGCAGTTTCCCCAAGGGACACAGGTTCCACAATGCTTGTATTGGTTCAAGCTTTGATATCCTGGGTCCCTTCTTAATAATGGTTTATGGACCTTTCCTCCAGGAACTTGTCCAAACCTTTTTTAAACCCAGCTACACTAACAGCCTTTACTACATCCTCCGGTAACAAATTCCAGAGTTTGATTACACGTTGAGTGAAAAAATATTTTCTTTTATTAGTCTTAAATAGTTTACCCTGTAGCTTCATTGCATGTCCCCTAGTCTTTCTATAGTCTGATAAGGTAAACAATCGATCTACGTTTACCCGTTCCACTCCGTTCATTAATTTATAGACTTCTATCTTGTCTTACTAATCTGTTATGTTTTTTTGAAGGAGTGAATAAACAGGTGGACAAAGGTGAGTCGGTTGATATTGTGTATCTGGACTTTCAGAAAGCCTTTGACAAGGTCCCTCATCAGAGACGTTTGGCAAAACTAAAGAGTCATGGGATAGGAGGCAATGTACTATTGTGGATCAGGAACTGGTTAAAAGATAGAAAGCAGAGGGTAGGGCTAAATGGCCAATTTTCCCAATGGAGAAAGGTGAATAGTGGTGTACCCCAGGGATCTGTGCTGGGTCCGCTGCTTTTTGACATATTCATAAATGACCTGGAAAGTGGAATAACGAGTGAGGTTATCAAATTTGCAGATGACACAAAACTATTTAAAGTTGTTAAAACCCAAGAGGATTGTGAAAAATTGCAAGAGGATCTTGATAAATTGGAAGACTGGGCATCAAAATGGCAGATGAAATTTAATGTGGACAAGTGCAAGGTTATGCACCTAGGGAAGAACAACCCAAACTATGGTTACATGATGCAAGGTTCCAGATTAGGAACCACCACCCAAGAAAAAGATTTAGGCGTCATTGTGGATACCATGTTAAAACCCTCGGCCCAGTGTGCAGCGGCGGCCAAGAGAGCAAATAGAATGCTAGGTATGATAAGGAAAGGAATGGAAAATAAAACAAAAGATATTATAATGCCTCTATATCGTTCCATGGTGAGACCGCACCTTGAATATTGTGTGCAGTTCTGGTCGCCGTATCTTAAAAAGGATATAGCGATTTTAGAAAAGGTACAGAGAAGAGCCACCAAAATGGTAAAGGGGATGGAAGGATACTCCTATGAAGAAAGGCTAAAAAGGTTAGGGCTCTTTAACCTGGAAAAGAGACGGCTGAGGGGAGATATGATAGAAGTCTATAAATTAATGAACGGAGTGGAACGGGTAAACGTAGATCGATTGTTTACCTTATCAGAATATAGAAAGACTAGGGGACATGCAATGAAGCTACAGGGTAAACTATTTAAGACTAATAAAAGAAAATATTTTTTCACTCAACGTGTAATCAAACTCTGGAATTTGTTACCGGAGGATGTAGTAAAGGCTGTTAGTGTAGCTGGGTTTATAAAAGGTTTGGACAAGTTCCTGGAGGAAAGGTCCATAAACCATTATTAAGAAGTGACCGAAGATATCAATGCTTGACCCAGTACAAGCATTGTGGAACTTGTGTCTCTTGGGGAAACTGCTAGGTACATATGACCTAGATTGACCACTGTTGGAAACAGAATACTGGGCTTGATGGACCTTGGTCTGACCCAGTATGGCATATCTTATGTTCTTATGTTCAGTATATTTCTACAGCCACTTTGCATAATCATTCAAGCATACAATGTACTGTACCACATTTACGCCAATGACTTAATATTCTGTCTTCCATTCTCCACCATAAAATCAGAATGCACCTCCCTGGTAACATGTTTTAACTCTTATCACGCAATGGTTATCTGAACAAGATCTGAACATAAACTACAAGAAGACAAAAGCTTTCTACATCACCAAAGACATTGATTTTACTCTACCCACCTCAGTACTTGTTGCAGGAGTGAACATGGAGATAAAGCCCGACGTGCATTACCTAGGCGTAACCCTAGATGAGCGGCTAACTTTCCTCCCATGCATTAGTAGCATTACAAGGATGATATACCACAAAATAGATGGTAAAATACCTACGACCACTACTGGATCCAAAAGATTTCCGTACAGTATTTCAGTCAGTAACATTCTCTTACTTTGACTCCTCTTCCAGGGCCTACCCAAATATGCACCCCGCCCCATACCAGTGGCCCAAAACACGGCTGCCCGTATCCTTTGTAATGCTGCCAAAACTGACTACCTAACCCCAATACTCATACTACACTGGCTGCCCATCACTTAGTGTATAAAATACGTTTTCATCACGATATTCAAAGCCATCCTTGGCCTCTCATCAACATTTCTACAATCACTACTGCAAGAAACCCCCCGCAACAAAACCAGAAGGACAAACTCCCTAAACACATTCATAATACCGGCCATAAATATAATGAGCAACCAAACCATGTCCAATAGGGCGTTCATGCTCTACACCCTAACCTTATGGAATGCGCTTTCAGAGTTCTTGCATGCTACGCCTGATATAACTGACTTTAGAAGAAAGCTAAAAACCTACCTATTTATGGAGTACTTAAGTAACGAGAGCTAACCTAACACCCTTATGTAACCACAAGTTTCCACCTCAAATCACTACAACCCCCCCCCCCACACACACACACTTTGCCTCTCTGTCTCTACCCTAGGTTGCATTAAAAGATAGATCTATGTTAAAGTTAGGGTATGTGTTACCTAGTAGATGTTTCATCTTAATTAGAATTAGAACTAGGTGTTATCTAGTTACAGTTCTGTTCAATGTAAAGCCACTTTGAGCTATTTGTTGTTCAATCTGTAAACCGAAGTGACTTGTAGATATAGTGGTATAGAAAAATAGCTATATAGGCTTCCGGTGACATCACCGAATCGCATGGACGGCTGAAAACGAGCTCCGCCATTCATCCCCGCAAAAGTGATTAATCTCCCCCGAAATAAAGCATTATAAGCAACCCAAGACGAGTGGAACGGTCACTGGGAGCGGAGGCTGGAGGAATGATGACAGCGAGGAAAAAGATGGCAGATATAAGAGAATATACGTGCACGGCGGTCAGAGGAGAGCAGAGAGAAGGAAGAAAAATGGGAGGTGAAGCGTACACTGAGGCTGAGGCTGAAGAGCAGTTGAATACCTTGGAAGAGGTGCAGAGCAGAAATGCCGTTGTGCAGATTTCAAAAGAAGATCTCCAGTCATGGTTTGGTGAGCTGAGGTCTGAAATGGCGGGATTCAGAAGTGATATGAAGGTGACCATAATGGAGTTTTGTGCTGATGTGCAGGAGCTGGGGAAAGGAGTGGAGGAAGCGGAAGGGCAAGTGGAAGAGGTGCGAAACAAAGCAATGAACAGTTTGGAAGCTGCGAAGGAACAGGAAGATTTGAAAAATTGTGTGAGAAGGCAAAATCTCCAAATAAAGGGGATGCCGGAACATGAGGATTACAGAGACTGTGAGCAGACTGCATGAGACATAGGTATGGCGGTGCTGGAGGAGCCTCCAGGACTTTAATATTAAGGAAAGAATAATCAATAAGGTGAGGATAGCAGGCCTCCTAGAGTGGAAAGGCTATAAGGTTGCAATTTTTGCGGACTTAGCTGCAGTCATGCTACAACACCGAAGAGAGTGGAGAGGATTTACAATGAGGTTAAGAGAAGAGAACATTAAATATAAATGGCTGTACCCCAAGGGGAATTGCATTCACCAGTCAAGGCATCATAAGGTAGGCGTTAACAGCAACGCAATTGGCGGCAGAGATGAAGGAGGCAGGAGTGACATGCTTACCAGAGGTGGGAGAAGTGAGAAAACCTGTGAATGGACAGACAACAAGATGGCAGAGAGTGGAGAGCAAAGAGAGAGAGAGAGAGAGTAAACGCATGATGCAAAAAAGAAAGGACATGGGACTGAGTAAATAAGCAGAGGAAGGAGAAATGGAAAAATATGGAAAACAGCAAGGTTCAAGAAGCCGCAAAGCTGGACTGAATTTGTGATGAGAGAGGGTAAAGTTAAATGTGAAGTGTTAAGAAAGGGGGGGATTAAGATAAGAAGAGAGTATAATGTGAAATGTGTAATATGAGTGGGAGGGGGAGGATGATGTCTGGGGGAAGCGGAAGCTACCAAACGGTAGAAAGAATGAGGAGAGGGGGAGGCCGGGAGGAAAGGAACTAAGGAAGGGGTGGGAAGGGGGAGGGTACCTGGATCCTCTGTGTGCAAGAAGAGGAAGTGCAGAGATTGGCAGTTATGGGTAGTAATCCAAAACAATTGGATGAATATACGATTGTAACCATAAATGTGAAAGGACTTAATTTGGTTTAAAAGGCAGGCCCTATTGAAAGAAGGCAGCAGAGTAAGAGCGGATGTTCTGCTTATACAAGAAACGCATTTAAAAAAAGTACAAAAAGATGGTTGATGAGTAAAGAATATGATAGTGTATCTGGCCCATAATCGGGAATCACCAAAAAGGGGAGGAGTGGGCATAATATTTGCAAAAGGATTGAATGTGGAAGAAGAGCATGTGGAGAGAGACCCGGGAGGGCGCTACATTTTGTGGAAAGGGAAAATAGAAGAAAGGCCCGTAGTAGTGGGGAGTATATATGCGCCAAATATACAGCAAGGGCGGTTCTATGGGAAGTTGCATGAGGTGGTGGAATCCTATTTGCAAAATCTGGTATTATTAGGAGGGGATTTTAATGCAACACTGAACCCCAGAATAGACAGTACGTGGGACAAGTGTGGGCCAAAGGGGATAAGTAAGAAGCTGGGGAAGCAGCTGCATAAATTGGGTTCAGTGGATGTTTGGAGGCACATACATGGGAATAAGAGGGAGTATACACACTACTCTCACCCACATAAGAGATACAGCAGAATAGATGTGATATGGGTGGATGGGAGGATAATAGAACAGGTTAAGAAGGTGGAGCTTAGGCCTATAAGTTGGTCAGACCATGCCCCGGTGGAGGCTTCCTTGAGGTTACAAAAGGAAGGAGGAGGTTTGTGCTTCTGGAAGTTGAATGAGTCCCTTATAGATGAGATGGAAGGGCAAAAATGTATACAGAGGAAGAATATAAGGAAGTATATGTGTCATTATGAGGGGGGCGAAGTGGGGCTGGCTGGTGTATGGGATGGGTTGAAGGCGGTGGTAAGGAGACAGTGTATAGTTTTGGCGGCGAGACGGAAGAGAGGAAAAGAACAGAAAGAGCGGGAATTGTTAAGAGTTGAGATCAGAAGAGTTAATGCACAAGCAGAGAGGGGGAAGGAAGCGGCTACAACGAATTCGGAAAATACGAGAAGAACTAGGTGCCTTACACGAAGCTGAGGAGGCCTTTAGGTTAAACCAGCTAAAACATGAGTTCTATATACAGGGTAATAGGCCAGGTAGATATCTTGCCAGAAAATTAAGGGAGAAAAGGGTGCATCAGCAGATTCTGAAAATAAAGGATGAACAGGGAAAGTGGGTTCGGGGTACGGAACATATTCAGAAAGTATTTCGGAAATATTATGGTAAGCTCTATGAATCAGAGCAACAAGAAGAGGGAGTAGATATAGAGAGGTACCTGGCCGAGACCACATTGAACCAATTGGCTTTAGAGCAACAGAAGTGGATAAATAGAGAGTTAGAGAAGAAGTAGTTGAGGCTATAAAGAGCTTGAAGGAGGGTAAGGCGCCAGGATTGGATGAATTTACAGCCCGGTTCTATAAAAAATTCTGTAAGGAGGTTAGTCCGATCCTGCGGGATGTTTTTGATGAAGTATTGAAAGGGGAAAAGTTACCAAGCTCTATGGAAACAGCAGGAATGGTAGTTATACCTAAACCCGGGAAGGACCATGGGAAATGTGAGTCTTATAGACCCATCTCACTTATAAATTTGGATGCTAAAATATTGGCGGCTAGATTGCAGAAATATATTTCAGGGCTAATAAAGGAGGACCAAGCAGGGTTTATTCCGGGTAGGCAAGCGAATAATAATGTGTGTATCTTTATCTTTATTTAATATTTGATATACCGCTAGGGCAGAAGCATTATGCGGTGTACAATAAAATTGATTAAACACTGCAAACCAGGAAGTAGAACGCCAAAAATAGATAGGAAAGAAGGTGTATATTGTTGAATCTAATATGGCAAGTGCAAAGTGAGCAGACAGAATCTATAATGATTGCAGTAGATGCGGAGAAAGCCTTTGATAGAGTAGAATGGGCTTTTATGTTTGCAGTTATGAAGAAGATGGGATTGGAAGAGAACTTTCAGAAATGGATAGAGGCACGCTACAAAGAGCCTAAGGCACGCATACACATAAATGGGGTTTATTCAGAGCAGTTTAAGTTAGGCAGGGGTACAAGGCAGGGCTGCCTCATGGGTAATGTTCTCACATATTTCTGGGATGGAGCAGCGCTCCCCACCCCAGAGCTAGTGCAAAGCTCCACCTTTCATAAGCAAGCACAACCTTTCCTGCATTTTATGTATTTAAACCTCTTAATGATATCACCTCTATCCTGCCTTTCCTCTAAGGTGTACATATTAAGATCCTTAAGTCTGTCCTCATATGCTTTATAATGAAGACCACTAGCCATTTTAGTAGCCAACCTCTGTACTGACTCCATCCTGTTTATATCCTTTTGAAGGTGCGGTCTCCAGAATTGCACACAATACTCCAAATGAGGTTGCATCAAAGACTTATACAGAGGCACTATCACCTCCTTTTTTCTGCTAGCCATTCCTCTCCCTATGCACCCAAGCATCCTTCTAGATTTTGCTGTCACCTTTTCTACCTGTTTAGCTACTTTAAGATCATCAGACACAACCATACCTAGGTCCCGCTCTTCTTTAGTGGACAAAAGTACTTCACCCCCTATACTATATTGCTCACTTGGATTGCTGCAGCCCAAATGCATGACCTTACATTTTTTAACATTAAATCCCAGCTGTCAAATTCTAGACCATTCTTCAAGCATAGCTAGATCCCTCCTCATGTTATCTACACCTTCCTGTGTGTCTACTCTATTGCAGATTTTGGTATCATCCGCAAAGAGGCAAACCTTACCCAAACAGCCCTTCCGCTATATCACTAACAAAGATGTTAAAAAGAATCGGACCAAGGACCGATTCCTGGGGCACACCACTGGTAACTTCCTTCTCCTCAGAGTGAGCTCCATTTACCTGTACCCTTTGTCGCCTCCCACTCAACCAATTTCTAAACCAAGCAGTAACTTTAGGGTGCTCAGTTTGTTTAAGTCGCCTGTGAGGAACCATGTCAAAGACTTTACTGAAATCTAAATACACCACATCTAGGGCTCTCCCTCGGTCCAACTCCCTGGTCACCCAGTCAAAGAAATCAATCAGATTTGTCTGACAAGACCTGCCTCTGGTGAATCCATGCTGTCTCAGATCCTGTAATCCGCTGGACTCCAGAAACCTCACTATTTTCTCTTTCAGCAGTGTTTCCAATAATTTACTCACCACCAAAGTTAAACTAACCGGCCTGTGGTTTTCAACCACATCCTTCCGCTTTTGTGTAAAGGGACCACATGAGCCTCTCTCCAGTCCTTTGGCACCACTCCCGACTCCAATGAGGCATTGAAAAGGTCAGTCAGTGGAGCTGCTAGAACGTCCCCAAGTTCCCTCAGTATTCTAGAGTGTATCCCATCCAGTCCCATCGCTTTGTCTACTTTAAGTTTAGCTAGTTTCTCACAAGCAGTCTTCTGAAAATTGTTCAAGAAGCCCCTCAATTCTGTTCCTGTTTGTGGGTGTTTTCTGAGGTCCTGTTCCTGTTTTTTCATCTGTGAACACAGAACAGAAATATTTGTTAAGCAATTCCCCTTTATCCTCATCAGCTTCTACATATTCCTTCCCTTCACCCTTGAGTCTGACAATACCACTTTTGCCCTTCCTCTTCTCACTAAGATATCTGAAAAATGTCTTATCCCCCCATTTTATTGCATTGGCTATTTCCTCCTCTTTTTGAATCTTTGCTTTCCTGACTACTTTGCTAGCTTCTCTAAGTTTTTCCAAATATAGATGCCTGTCTTCCTCTCTTTGTGATCTCTTGTATTTCATGAAGGCCTTCCTCTTTTTCTTCACCTTTTCAGCTACTTCTTTCGAAAACCATAGCGGTCTCTTTTTTCTTTTACCTTTATTTACCATTTTAACAAAAAGTTTGGTTGCCCTTGAAATATTCCGTTTCAGTCTTGCCCACTGTTTTTTTACATCCCCCAGCTGTTCTCATCCTGCTAACGACTCCTTGAGGTATTGGTCCATCTTGGCAAAGTTAGTTTTCCTAAAGTCTAAGAACCTCGCTTTTGAATGGATTCTAACAGACCTAGTCCTAATACTGAACCACACCATCTGGTGATCACTGGATGCAAAATGATATCCCACTATAGCATCAGAAACACTTTCACCATTGGTAAGCACCAAGTCCTGTATGTCCCCTTCATGTGTGGGGTCTGTTACCAATTGCTTGAATAGTTCTCCCTGTAGAGATCCAGGATCTCCTTACTTCTAGATGATACTGCAGCAGAAATGTGCCAGTCAACATCTAGCATATTGAAATCCCCTATCACTAGCACTTCACCATTCCTAGCAATGCTGCATATGTCTTCAATTAACACTCCATCCACCTCTTCCTCTTGTGAGGGCGATCTGTATATCACGCCAATGCAAATAGATTTCTCTTTCTAGTTTAACCTACAGTGCCTCCTCTCTCCCTTTTAAGCTCTGTAATTCCAAAGCTTTAATATTATTTTTTACATATAGTGCCACTCCTCCTCCCCTTCTTCCTACCCTTTCCTTTCTGAATAAAGTATAGCCTGGTATAGTTACATCCCAGTCATGGTTTTCTGTGGACCAAGTTTCTGTAACTTCCACTAATTCCAAGTCAGCCACTCCCATTATTGCTTCAACATCTGGGATCTTATTTCCCATGCTACGGACATTTGTACATACTGCTTTTCCATATGTTGCCCCCTTTACCCATTTCCATAAAGGTATTTAATGTTTCATTTACCTGGGGGCTTTCACTTACTTTGGAGCTTTCTTCACTCATCCCCAAAGAATCTAGTTTAAAGCCCTCTTCAGTAGATTAGCCAGTCTGCTACTACTGGGTAGACTAAATGGACCATACTGGTCTTTATCTGCCATCATTTACTATGTTACTATGAAGACACGTCGACCTTTCTTGAGCATCAGCAACCAAACAACAAAAAACAAGAAACAAGCTCAGCGAATCAGCCAACCAGAATACCATTTCACTTCATGCAACACACTATGCCTGCGTATCCCTGGGTCAGGAGTCTTACCATGCCCAGAATTCCCTTCCAGTGGACTCCTGTTTGTGAAGGTATGGGGCCCAACTCTTTTCAAATTCCCAAGCCCTGCCCTGGAACCCATAGGTAAGTTTTTCAAAGTCATCACCTCCCCCACCTATTGCAACCAATCCAATATGGGTCGGAGCGCCATCTCCACATTATAGCTGCTCATGCAGCTAAGAGAAGTTTAGATCATAGATAGGCAGATCAACCCCGCCAAGATCCATCCCCGAAGATACTCAACAATCCCTCCATGGGCTCCAGCTCCCCCATCACTCCTAAGTATCATTGCATCCCCTGGAGAACTGCTATCCAATACCTGTGGATAATCGCCCACTCCCCCCAACCCCTCCAACATTTCAGTTTCCCACCTTCAAGTTTTACATAATTGCAGAGAGATAATATATGTTCTGTGTACCACCTGAAATTGAGTCTGTCTTCAGAACATGACTAGGGTGCCCCTGTGTATCCCCACAAGAACCCTCTCCTATTTCCTCTCCACCAATTCTCTCCCAACCAATCCTGCCACCCGCTAACATGCGGTGGCGGTCTCTCCCTCCTGCAGCTGTACTGTGTATAGTCTGAAAGTTAACGCCTTTATCCCTGTACCATGAAACAACCACCTCCAGAGGGATGGTCACCTGAGTTATGTGTGTATTATTTTCCTGATGCTGTACGAAATATCTTAATAGAAAGTAATGGAAATAAGGCACTTTCTTGCCTAGCTTATCCTCCTACTCCTGCTGGGCTATACATCTCCCTCCTTGCACAGATCAGAAAAACAGGCAAGGCCCCTCTCCTCTAGCTCCTGTAATAGAACCTTATATCCCATTCCTGAAAAAGGCTGAAAGTTTCCCAGTTTAGCCCAGTGAGATGGCATTGAGATTAACTCACCCCTCTGCTTTCCTGTCCTACTCTGCTTCTGCAAGGGTCCAAGAAAAGGATATTCCTGAAGTCCTCTTTGACCTGCCCTCTCAACCTCCTTTCTTGCCTTTTATCCATTCAAATACTGACTGGGCAGCCAGAAGGGCTCTCTCCAGCCCCACCCACAGGGACCCTCCCATATGCAAATAGTGCCCACTCAGAGCCCAAAAAATAGCCATTCTGTAGTAGAAGCGCAAATTAGGACAACGCACCCCCCCCCCCCTTTCCTCGACCTTGCACTCTTATTTTGTTCTCTGAACCATGTAAATGCCTTTGAATATCAGGCCCTATGCTCATTTTCTAGGCAGCCACCCTACCCATCCAGCTAATGTGCAAAGACACCCCTCTCTCTAGGTCAGTATTCAGCCTAGACAGGAGTAGGGAATGTAAAAAGGTTTCGTGGGTCTCGTGAAATGAACACCTCCAAGTACTTACATAGTAACATGCATAGTATATGATAGCAGATAAAGACCAGCATGGTCTATCTAGTCTGCCCAGCAAGGTGGCAAGAGTAGATGCACCTGCTACCCCATGCAAGTCACCCCTCCCCATGCCTTTGTTTAGAGGTGTAGCCACCGCTCCGTGCAGGTCACCCCTATTTGTTGAGATATAAGAGACAGAAGTTTATTTTTATTTTATCCTGTTGCTATAAAGGAATGCGCTGTGTCTGTCCCATACGATTTTGAATTCTGTCACTGTATTTGCCCCCACTTCTATCAGGAGGGAATTCCAAGCATCCACCACCCTTTTAGTGAAAAAGAATTTCCTGATGTTGCCTTTGCTTTACCCCCTTGCAGCTTCATGTTATGCCTTCTAGTTTTGCAGCTTCCCCCGTCTTTGAAAAAGGTTGGTTTGTTCATTAATGCTCTTTACCTAATTAAAGGCCTGCATCATATCTCCCTGTCTCCTCTTCTCTAGTGTATACATATTTAGGTCTTCAAGTCTCTTCTCATACGTCTTCTGATGCAGGCTCCAAATCATTTTGTTCACTTTCTTCTGAACAGTTTCCAGTCTTTTTATATCCTTTGTGGAATATGGTCTCCAAACTGAACACAATGCTCCAAGTGAGGACTCACCAGCGACGTGTCAAGTGGCATTAGTATCTCTTACTTTCTACTGGTAATTCCTCTCTTATGCAACCCAGCATCCTTCTGGCTTTTGGCCACTGCCTTGTCACATTTTTTTGCCATCCTCGGAAACAATCACTCCAAGGTCCTTCTCTGGTCTGTGCACACCAACCTCTCGCTCCCTATCGCATACAGTTCCCTTGGATTTCTGCATCCCAAGTGCATGACACTGCACTTCTTCACATTAAATCTTAACTGCCAAGCATTAAACCATTCTTCGAGCTTTTGTAGATCTTTCCTCATGTTATCCACTCCTTCAGGGGAGTCCACTCTGTTGCAAATTTTCATGTCATCTGAAAAAAGACACTTTTCCATGCAGTCCCTTCAGCGATATCATTCACAGATGCATTGAATAGTACTAGTCCCAGGACCAATCCCTGGGGCACGCCACCTTCCTTTCATCCGAGTGAGTTCCGTTTGCCATCACCTTCTGCTGTCTCAGTCAACCAATTTCTGATCCAGTTCACCACCTTGGGATCCATCCCTAGGCTGTTCAATTTATTGATATGCATCCTATGAGGAACAGTATCGAAGGCTTTGCTGAAATCTAGGTAGATGACATCCATCGCATGCCCTTAATCTAGTTCTCTGGTCATCTAGTCAAAGAACTCAATCAGATTTGTTTGGCATGATCATCCTTTGGTAAAAACCATGTTGCCTCAGATCATGCAACCTATCGGTTTCAAGAAAGTCCCCTATTCTCTCAGTAGCGCCTTCGTTACCTGTACCGCCACCGAGATGAGGTTTACTGGCCTGTAGTTTGTCACTTCTTCCCTATTAAAAGAAGAGGAGCAACAACCCTCCGCAGAAATCACAGAAGTCACTAGAACAGCGCAGGGAGGACATGGTCACACCTCTTTAAAACAAAGAAATCTTTTATTTCGTAAAACCTTCAAAGGTACAGACCCGACTTGGCCAAGTTTTGGCAGTCAGCCAATTAAGATGCAATTGCATATATATTCCAGTGGCCGTCAGGACATTGTAACAAGGGCCAGTAATTAAAAACTCAATGCCTTCAACTACTGGTTCTTGTTACAATGTCCTGACTGCCATTGGAATATATATGCAGTTGCATCTTAGTTGGCTGACTGCCGAAACTTGGCCAAGTCGGGTCTGTACCTTTGAAGGTTTTACGAAATAAAAGGTTTCTTTGTTTTAAAGAGGTGTGGCCGTGTCCTCTCTGTTCTGTTCTAGTGACTTCTTCCCTATTACCACTTTTGTGAAGAGGTACTACATAAGCCTTTCTCCAGTCCTGTGGAACTTCTCCTGTCTCCACATTCCTTAAAGGCCCTGCAAGAATTTCTCTGAGCTCTTTTAGTATCCTTGGATGTATCCCATCTGGTCCCCTGGCCTTGTCCTCTTTTAGTTTTGCAAGCTGTTCAAACACATCGTCTCCTGTGAATGATGTAGTATCTACTCCATTCCCATTTGTATATTTGTCAATGACAGGTGATCCTTCTCCAGGATTTTCTTTAGTAAAAATAAAACAAAAATATTTGCTTAGCATTTTTGCTTTTCATTGTCACTTTCCACGAATCCATTCTCTGTACTTTTGAGTCTTGCAATTCCACCTCTGATCTTCCTCTTCTCCTGAATATACCCGAAAAAAAGTTTTGTTACCACGCTTCAGATCTTTAGCCATCTTTTCTTCTATCCTCTGCTTTTGCTATCCTTATTTCTTTTAGTTTTATCTTGTATTCTTTTCTGTGTTCCTCTGTTTGCAAACTTCTGAATTTTGTGTAAGCTGTGTTTTTTGCCTTTATTTTTGCAGCCTTTCCTCTTGTTTTTATTTACTTTCCTTACATATGTATCTGTTGCTCCTTTTATTGCCTCCTTTAGTTTAGCCCACTGCAATTCCACTTCCCTTACCTCCTTTCACCCTGCCAACTCCTCTTTCAGGCCCTCGACTGTTTTACTGAAGTCAGCGTTTTTGAAGTCTAGGACTTTGAGCTTGCTGTGATAGGACTCCGTCTTGGCTTTTATCTCAAACCACACCGTGTGATGATCACTGCTGCTCATGTGGGCACCCACCCGGACATTCGACATGCTGTCTCTATTGGTGAGTACTAAATCCAGCATCAAACTTTCCCTGGTCGGTTCCATCACCATTTGTCTAAACAATGCATCTTGGAAGGCTTCCACAATTTTTTTCTTCTTTCCAGATTTGCAGAAGGAATACTGCAGTCCACATTGGGTAGATTAAAGTCATCCAATATTATCACGTCCCCCTTCATGGCTATCTTTGCAGTATCAATAATCAAGTCTCTATCCATGTCTTCAGTTTGAGTTGGAGGCCTGTAGACTACACCAGTATGGATGATAGTGCCATCTCCTCTTTCCAACACAATCCACAGTGCTGCTTCTTTTCCCCACGTCCCCTGCATTTCAGCAGCTTTAATATTGCTTTTGACATAGGGCTACTACTCCTCCTTTTCTGCCTTCTCTATCTCTTCTAAATAAATTATAGCCAGCTGTGACTATATCCCATTCATGTGACTCATTAAACCATGTTTCTATAATAGCCACAATGTCCAAGTCCATTTCTACTATTAGAGCTTCCAGGTCAGGAACTTTGTTGGCTAGACTTTGAGCATTTGTTGACCAACTTGCCTGTATTTTGCATGGAGTTTATTCTACACCCCTCTTCCCACTTGCCACTGATCTGTGGGTGAATAGTGTGGCTCTTTCCATTGTTATGTTTTTGCTGGGCGTGACATCCTGAATGTGGTGTTCTCCATCCGTCACCCCCTTTTGCTAGTTTCAATGCTTGTCCACATATTGCCTGAAATTTTCACTTAGGATCCTTTTCTCCAGGACCAAGCAGGAAGTCAGTCCTCACATATGGGTGACATCGACGTCGATGGAGCCCCCATGTGGAGCATTTCCCCAGCTTTCTAAGAAAGCCTTTGGGAATACACCCACACATGCGCGGTCCCCTTCCCGCCCAAAGGTGCCATCTTGCTCAGTCTTTCTTTTTCCGTGGAGCCCAACGGACGTGAGTCCATGACACCCGGAAAAGTTTGATTTTTTTCTGCGATTTTTGCTCTCTTTTTGTCCGGTTCGACGCTGGTTCCCCTTCCCGCCTGGGTTCGGTATGCCGGTATTGACCCGATCTCTATTTTTCGGTTTTTTGCCCTTCGTGGCACGCGTTCGTGCTCTTTTTTCTTTTTCCCTGGAGGGCCGGTCTTTTGACCTCGCGGGGGCCCTTTTCCCCAATGGCCTCCAGTGGTTTTACAAAGTGTGATCGTTGTAAGAAGCTCAAGTCTCTTACCGACACACATGACTGCTGCCTGCGTTGCCTCGGGCCATACCATGATCCCAAGGTCTGTGTCCCATGTGGAAAGATGACCCAGTAAGAAACGTGGCTTGCAATGAAGGAACGTAAAAAATGTAACCTTTATTAAAAATTATTGTTATTCCTCTTCAGCCACTGGCCCGACACAGGCCGTGTTTCGTGAAAGCCTTCTTCAGGGCCTTGAATGGCTAAAATGTGTCATATAAAACAAATTTATATCATGCATGTAAAGTAAATGTAAATATAAAATATGAGAAAACAAAGCAAAGTATATAAAAACAAAACTTCAACATCAAAAAGTATATATAAAAATATAACATATACAAATGTACAGCTAAAATCGGAGCCAAATGATTATATAATGTACCACATATAAATACTGATATTGTTATAGTGTAATAACTAATAAATAAATAATACCATAATGTAATGTCAATTAAAAACTAATAAAACAATAAATAAATAAATGTAAACATATACAATAAAACATCTATAAAAAGAATATTCATATAATAAATGAATAAAAGACCACATCAAAAGTATATTTAAAAGAAATATATATAGTATATATATAATGTATATAGTATATAATAGTATATAATGTATATAGTATATATATAATGTATATAGTTACATTAACTGGCCTGTATATAGTTATTGTTCTCCCTGTTAAGAAACTTGTTCATTGTACACCCGAGTTATTTTTACCTGTTTATTGTAAGCACAAATCACTAAACTGAGATGTGTAGATTCAATGTTTATTGTAAACCGCACTGATCTTAAATAGCGCGGTATAAAAGAAAATGTAATAAATAAATAAATAAATATATGAAAAAGGCTATTAAACTAAATGTGTATAATGAGTAAAAAATGAAAAAGGCACTCAAAGGATGCGAAAAACAGTAAAAAACATACCTGTTCTTAATGTTACTTGTTATTGAAATATCTCATGTATTATCATGAGTAATAATAAACCTAAGGCAAATAACATAAAAAAGAGGTCTTCAGCAAAGGAAAGAGACCCAACGAGGGATGAGGACAAAAACCAAACGATAATGAACTGGTGATCGTGAATGGCGATTACATGCTTATCAATATGTGTATTGTAGAAAAAAGCTGCCATCTAAAACATCAATATTGTCAAACGTTCTTATCTAAAAAAAATCCTTGTAAACCCAATTAATGTACGTGATAGGAAAGTGAGAATGAAAGGAAATGAGACAATAGAATGATACCTGTATGAGAGACCGCGTGACCAGTATTAATTTTTGTTGACACCTGATCCTGTAAAGAGAATGAATGGAAAACCTTTTTTGTGATTCTTAATTTATTAAAAAATTTTCAATCGCTTTCTTAAGTATGTGATAAATGTAAAAATGCATCCACGTGGTCCACAAAACTCTAAATCCACCATGAATCCATTCATAAAAGAGGGGAAGGGATATATAATATCGCGAACGTAATAATGAGGAATGAAATTCTATTTACTCCGGAACAACCAACAACCTCGTGGAAAATAAGAACGTACAGACACCGCTGTGTTCAAAGCATAAAACACTGAATGAATGCACCCATATGTGTGGTTGCTAAATAAGACATAGACGCTAATCGGTTCTCTAAACGAATCGAAGCTGTCAAAAATACTAGTGCTTGTGTTTAAAATGAACCAATGAAAAACCGGAAAGGAACAGAACCGGGGGAGGGGAGGAGGGGGAAAAAAAGGGGGGAGGGGGGGAAAGGGGGAGGGAGAAAGGAAGGATGGGGGAGAGGGGGAAAAAAACGGAAGAGGGAAGGGAAGGAGAACGGATATAGAGGGAGGGGGAGGGGAAGAGAGAGGAGGAAGGAAGGGTAAGGAAAAGAACGGGAACAGAAGGAAGTATATTATCAGCGCTCTTGTCAAATCTGATAATAAATGCATAAAAGCCCATAAACAACTAAAAATACAGAAGTAGTATGTTATCAGCGCTCTCGTCAAAATCGATAGCGATACTTAAGAGCCCATAAACAAACTGGAATGTAGAAGAAACGCCAAGAAAGCACAATAAAATCCTGTTCAAAAACCTGTTAGAATAAATAAACGGTGTATCTTCCAAAAACCATACACAATGTATTCAACACCGATCAAAAAATAAAAACCATTATTGTAAATAACCCTATGGGTGACCATTGTCACCCGTGGAAACTTAAAAAATAAAAAATATGTATAACTTACTTTCAGGTTAAAAGAAGTATCCCTAAGCACGATGGATATATTCAAAAAACGCCCATGGCTGCGCGTTTAAATGTAGTTAGACCTGCCCAACAAATGGCGACATAGATACTATGTAAATGTCAAGCAAAAGTGCCAAGTAAAACCCTGCTTATACCGGAAGGTAATTAAATAGGATCAAAAATGAATAACATTGTGAATGTCAATAAGTCGTTGTATGTGAATATAAAAGAACTGGCGAGAACCTAATAAATAATTAAAACTATGGAACAACACCACCCTAAATGACATGATATTGCCACCAGACCCATATATAACCATAAAAAAGAGAGAAAAAGAACCAAGAGGGTCTTAAAATGTTTGTCTCTGAACCATCGTCAGAGGACTTGACGTCTCGGGAGTCTGACCCCGAGCTTCATTGGGGTTCCTCGGAAAGGGGGTCCCCCAGTCGGGAGCATTAGAGGAAGAGAAAGCTTGTGAGGGCGGCGTCGGAGGATACCCCTGGTTCCTCAAGGGCCAGGTCTCGGACCTCTGACCGCCGCCCCGGGCCTGTGGAGCTGGAGAAGCTGACCAAGGTGTCTCGTATAGAACCGGAGTCCGTCGAGCACGTAAGTCCTGTGGCCTTGAGGACTCTCCTCCCAGGGAGCTGACGCGAGTCGGTGGCTGCTGAGTCTCCTGAGCTTGGACTCAGGCTGACAGCCTTGGAG
This sequence comes from Ichthyophis bannanicus, assembly GCA_033557465.1. Classification (NCBI taxonomy): domain Eukaryota; kingdom Metazoa; phylum Chordata; class Amphibia; order Gymnophiona; family Ichthyophiidae; genus Ichthyophis; species Ichthyophis bannanicus. The sequence goes on along the minus strand of CM066036.1, from coordinate 863,754,105 downwards.
TGCAGACTGTCTGACTTCATGGATCAGCAGCGACTACCGGGATGTCGACATCTAAGTCAACCCCGGAGACCGAGCCGGTTCTCGAAGCCATGAAGGCCCAAGTCCGGACTCGGTCACGGTCTCCCTTGACCTCCCGTTCGGGACCGAGGGCGTTGATGCCGATGGCCCAGGCGTCGGGGCTGGTATTACCAGAGCCCGCACGGTTGGAGCCCCTCGACTCTTCCTCGGATGAGTCTGCGTGGGAGACGGAGGACGAGGAGTCCCCTGATACCTTTCGGACTCGGTGTGTCCCTTCGGACTCACTGCAGTCCGAGCCCCGGAGGAGGTCCCCACCGGAGGACACCCGGTTCTCGGAGTTTGTCAGGGACATGGCCAAGGCTTTGAATGTTCCTGCGGATCCCGAGGAGGAGCCTCGAGCCGAAGAGCTCGATGCCCTCTAGTATGACTCTCCTCCGAGGGAGGCCTTTACTGTGCTGGTTCCTCCGATGCTGGAACGGCTCCTCTTCCGAATGTGGGAGGCACCAGCCTCGGCGCCGGTTTTGAGCAAGCGGATCGATTCCATGTATCGAGTCCGAAAGAGCCCTGGGTTCCAGAAGGCGCAGCTGCCACACCATTCTATGTTTGTGGAATCGGCCATGCATCGTCTGAAGAGCCAGAAGACGCACTCCGCGGTGCCCCCCCGGTAGGGAGGCCCGAAGCCTAGATGCCATCGGCAGAAAGTGCTTCCAGGGCTCGATGCTTGCTTGCCGTGTCCAGTCCTACCAGCTGTACATGGGCATGTACTTGTGGGACCTGGCTAAAGAAATAGCCGGGTTCTCGGCTGGCCTCTCCGGGGAACCTTTGCAGAGGTTCAAGTCCTTGTCCTCGGGGATCCGGGAATGCTCCAAGTTTATCTCCCGGGCGGCCTACGATGGCTTCGAGGCTTCTGCCCGGGTAGCGGCGGCTGGCGTCGGTGCTCGACGCCAGGCATGGCTACAGTCATTGGACCTCGAGCCATGGGTACAGGACAAGTTGGTTGATGTCCCATGCCGGGGTGAAAACCTCTTTGGCAAGCCCATGGCCGAAAAGGCCGCTGATCTAGAGACCGAGACTCTGACGAGAACGAGGCTGTCCAGGAAAACTTCTGCCCCTTCTCATAAGAAGAATGGCTTGGGGAAAAAGGCCTTTTAGCCAAGGAAGTCGTCTGCCTACAAACTTTTCCCTCACTATCAGGCCTCCCCAGCTCCCCAGCAGGGTCAGCAGGCCAAGGGGCAGAGACATGGGCACCGTAGGCAGAAAGCCCCCAAGCCTCCAGCTCCTGCTCAGCAGGGAGGTGGTTTTTGACTCCCACTGCATAGCCTCTCCACCTCTGCTGGCCCATCTCAGCACGGGAGGTCGGTTGGCCCTGTTTGCCCACCAGTGGCCGCTCATCACAGGAGATGCTTGGGTACTGAGCATAGTCCAGAAGGGCTATCTGCTCCATTTCAATCAGGTACCCCCCTCCTACTTTCCAGGGGAGCTTCCAAGGCCTACTCTACATCAGGAACTCCTTCTCCATGAACTGCAAAGTCTTCTTCAAGACAGGATGGTGGAGCCTGTACCTCCCCACCTGCTGGGGCAGGGTTTCTACTCCAGGTACTTTCTTGTGCCAAAGAGAACTGGAGGTCTCCGGCCCATTCTGGACTTGAGAAATCTCAACAAGTTCTTGGAAAAGGAAAAGTTCAAGATGCTTACTCTTGGAACACTGCTGCCCTACCTCCAGCAGGGAGATTGGCTATGCTCCTTGAATCTGAAGGATGCGTACACTCACATCCTCATTCATCCAGACCACAGAAAATACCTAAGGTTGGTGGTAGGAGGAAACCATTTTCAGTACCGAGTACTGCCCTTTGGCCTAACCTCCGCCCCACGGGTCTTCACAAAGTGCCTGGCGGTGGTGGCAGCCTACTTGAGAAACCAAGGTATTTTTGTCTTCCCCTACCTGGACGACTGGCTCATCAGGGGTCAGACTCTCCAGGAGGCCAGGCAAGCCACCCTCCGTACTGTCTCCCTCCAACAACTAGGCTTCGTCATAAACTTCACAAAGTCCACTTTGCTCCCCTCCCAGAACCTGGAGTTCAAAGGGGCAAGGTTAGACTCCCTGCACGCCAAAGCTTACTTGCCAGAAGACAGAGCGGAAAGGCTGATGGACTTGGCCAGTCGGTTTCTAGACAACCCACTGGTTTCCGCCAGACTTTGTTTATGGCTCCTGGGCCACATGGCTTCCACAGTACATGTGACCCCCAATGCCCGCCTGAATATGAGGCCTGCACAGTGGTGTCTCAGGACTCAGTGGAGGCAGGCTACCGGAAGCCTAAGAGACAAAGTAAGGGTGTCCAAACACTTCCTGAACTCCCTGCAATGGTGGCTACACCACCCCAACCTTCTGCAGGGAACTCCTTTTCAGGTACCTGTTTCCACTGTGGTACTCACTGATGCCTCCTTGCAGGGCTGGGGTGCACATTGTCTGGACAAGTGCACACAGGGCCTGTGGTCTCCATGGAAGGCCATGCAACAAATCAATCTCCTGGAACTCAGGGCGATACGTTTAGCCCTCAAGGCCTTCTCTCACACCCTAGCCCACCAATCGGTCTTGGTGCAGACAGACAACCAGGTGGCGATGTTCTATGTGAACAAATAAGGGGGCACGGGGTACAAGCTCCTGTGTCAGGAGGCGCAGGCCCTATGCTCTTTTGCACTTCGACACAATATGCTGCTCAGGGCAATCTATCTTCCTGGCCACGAAAACTTCCTGGCAGACAGATTGAGCAGGGTTCTGCAGCATCACGAATGGCAACTGCACCCTTTGGTGGTTCAGAACATTTTCCTGAAGTGGGGACTTCCATCCATAGACCTCTTTGCCAGTCCCCTGAACCGGCAGCTGCCTCAATTCTGCTCCAATCCAAAATCCATCCACCAAAACGTACCACATCCCACAATAAATCTTTTTATGCTCTTGTCGGAGCCGACCGAGGGAGGGCTGGAATTGTTTAACCAACCCCCTCCAGACGGTAGCCTCCTTTTCTCCAGGACCAAGCAGGAAGTCAGTCCTCACTTATGGGTGACGTCGGCGCCGACGGAGCCCTCGCGGAGCAATTTTCCCCAGCTTTCAAAGAAAGCCTTTGGGAATTGCAGCGCGCATGCGCGGTCCCCTTCCCGCCCAAGGGTGCCATCTTAGCCAGTCTTCTTTTTTCCGCGGAGCCCTACAGAGGTACCCGTCGTGTCCCCGCGAAAAAGTTGATTTTTCTTCATAATTTACTCTTTTTTCCTTCGGTTCGACGCCGGTCTTTTTCCCGCCCGTACTCGCAACGCCGGTCACGAGTCCTCTTCTTCTTTTTCGGTTTTTCTGACTTAGTCAGTTTTCGTTTTCGGTTTTTCCCTGGCAGCCCGGTCCTTTGACCTCGCCGGGGCCCTTTTTCCCCCGATGGCTGCCAGTGGTTTCACTGACTGACACACACGACCATTGCCTCCGCTGCCTGGGCCCGGATCATGAAGAAATGATCTGTGGGCCTTGTGGCAAACTGTCCTCCAAAGCGTTGAGAAGTCGGCGGCATCAGCGGGATAGAATCTTCGCTGACCCCAGCCGTACCCGGACCTCGTCGGAGGCCTCCGCGTCCAGGGGTTCCAGCTCGGACCGTCGCCGGAGTTCCTCCGACAGGGGTTCTCCCTCCGGGGACCATCGACGGAAGGTGAAACCCGCGAGGGCGGCGTCGGTGGACGCTCCTGGCTCCGCGAGGGCCAGGTCGCATAGCCCCGATAGCCGCCCCGGGTCCTTGGAGAAGGAGCACCTCACGAAGCGACCTCGCCTGGAGTCGGAGCTGCCTGCTCGGGTAAGTCCTGTGGTCCTTCTGGACTCGCCTCTGCGACAGCTGACGTCGGGCCCGACGCCGTCGGGGCCCGAGTCGGGGGCTGCTGGGTCACCTGAGCTCGGACTCAGGTTGACGGCCTTGGAGAGCAGACTGTCTGCCTTCATGGACCAGCAGCGGGCACTGCTCGCTGGCTTCGCTGGCGCCGCTGCCCCGACCGCCGGGACGTCGACGTCTAAGTTGACCCCGGAGACCGAGCCGATCCTCGAGTCGATCCTCGGTCGAGGTCACCCTCGGCCTCCCGTTCGGGACCGAGGTCGCCGATGCCGACTCCCTCGGCGTCGGGGCGGCAGGCGCCGTGCCCTGCCCGGGCCGACCCCACCGAGTCCTCGTTGGAGTCGGTCTGGGAGTCTGAAGAGGAAGAGTCGCCTGATTCTTTTCGGACTCGGTGTGTCCCCTCGGACTCACCTGAGTCCGAACCTCGGTAGCAGTCCCCCCCGGAGGATGCCCGGTTCTCGGACTTCGTCAGGGATATGGCCAAGGCTTTGGCCTTCCCTGCGGACCCCGAGGAGGAGCCTCGAGCCGAAGAGCTCGACGCCCTCCAGTATGACTCTCCCGCCAGGGAAGACTTTACTGTACCGGTTCCTCCCATGCTGGAACGACTACTCTTCCGCATGTGGGAGAGTCCGGCCACCTCGCCGGTCCTGAGCAAGCGGGTCGATTCTATCTATCGAGTCCGCAAGAGTCCTGGCTTCCAAAAAGCACAGCTACCACACCATTCCATGGTAGTGGAATCGGCCATGCATCGTCTTAAGAGCCAGAAGATGCACTCCTCGGTGCCTCCTGGCAGGGAGGCCCGTAACCTGGATGGCCTTGGTAAGAAGTGTTTCCAGGGCTCTATGCTTGCGTGTCGTGTCCAGACCTACCAGCTATACATGGGCATGTATCTCCGAGACCTGGCTAAAGAGCTAGCCGGATTCTCCGCTGGTTTGTCCGAGGAACCCTTGCGGAGGTTCCTGGCCTTGTCCACTGGCATTCGGGAATGCTCAAAATTCATGTCCCGAGCAGCCTATGATGGCTTTGAAGCATCGGCTCGAGTGGCCGCAGCCGGCATCGGTGCCCGCCGACAGGCTTGGCTTCAGTCGTCTGACCTTGAGCCCTGGGTGCAGGACAAGTTGGTCGATGTCCCCTGCCGAGGCGAAAACCTCTTTGGCAAGCCCATGGCTGAAAAGGCTGCACAAATTGAGACGGAGACTCTCACCAGGACTAGGCTTTCTAGGAAGACCTCCGCCCCTTCCCAGAAAAAGAAGGGCTCGGGAAAGAAGTCCTTTTACCCGAGGAAGGCGGCTGCCTACAAACAATACCCCCAATATCAGGCCCCTGCAGCTCCCCAACAGGGCCAGCAGGCCAAGGGACGGGGTAACGGGTCCCGTAGGCAGCAAGCCCCCAAGCCTGCACCACCAGCCCCTGCTCCGCAGGGTGGGGGTTTTTGACTCCTTAAGCATAGCCTCTCCCCCCCGCTGGTTCCTCCCAGCACCGGAGGCCGGCTGGTTCACTTCGCCCACAGGTGGTCCAGCATCACCTCAGATGCCTGGGTGCTTCAAGTCGTGCGAGAAGGCTATCTTCTCCACTTCCACCAGGTCCCTCCCTCCTATTTTCCGGGAGAACCTCCACGACCCCCTCTGCACAGGGAATTACTCCTTCAGGAGTTAGCAGGTCTTCTACAGGAACAGGCGGTGGAACCGGTGCCCCACCACCTGAGAGGTCAAGGCTTTTATTCCAGGTATTTTCTGGTACCAAAAAGGACAGGAGGCCTCAGACCCATCCTGGACTTGCGCAACCTCAACAAATTCCTCGTGCGGGAAAAGTTCAAGATGCTTACCCTTGGAATCCTTCTGCCCTACCTCCAGCAGGGAGATTGGCTATGCTCCTTGGATCTAAAGGATGCCTACACGCACATCCTTATCCACCCAAACCACCGCCAGTACCTAAGGTTTGTGGTGGCCGGAAATCATTACCAGTACAGAGTACTGCCCTTTGGCCTGTCCTCCGCACCGCGAGTCTTCACAAAATGTCTCGCGGTGGTGGCGGCCCATCTCCGGCTTCACGGCCTCTATGTCTTTCCGTACCTCGACGACTGGCTCATCAGAGCAGCGTCCGCTCCGGAGGTCACCTACGCCACATGCCGCACGGTGACTCTTCTGCAGTACTTGGGCTTTGTTATAAACTTCGCAAAGTCCACTTTGCTCCCCTCGCAGGATCTCGAGTTCATCAGCGCAAGGCTGCACACTCCTCAGGCACGAGCGTTCCTACCGCTATGGCTCATGGACCTAGCCGACCGTTTTCGCAGCCAGCCCCTGGTCTCCGCCAGGCGCTTCCTGAGACTACTCGGCCATATGGCTTCCACCGTCCACGTGACCCCCAATGCCCGCCTGAATATGCGGCCTGCTCAATGGTGTCTCCGCCAGCAGTGGCAACAAGCCACAGGCGGCCTAGCAGACCTAGTGCGCGTCTCCGAGCCGCTGATCTCGTCTCTCCGGTGGTGGCTTCATCGGCCGAACCTGATACTCGGCATTCCTTTCCAGTCACCTCAGCCGGCCCGGGTGCTGACAACAGATGCATCCCTCCTGGGCTGGGGAGCACATTGCCAAGGGGCACGTACTCAGGGCCTCTGGACCACGTGGGAGTCTGCTCAGCAGATCAACTTCCTGGAGCTCAGAGCGATCCGCCTGGCTCTCAAGGCCTTCTCCCACCTGACTTCTCACCAGTCCGTCCTTGTCCAGACGGACAATCAAGTTGCCATGTTCTACGTGAACAAGCAGGGGGGCACGGGCTCCTTCCTTCTCTGCCGGGAAGCACAGAAGCTCTGCTCTTGGGCCGTCAGTCACGGCATTCTCCTCAAGGCAGTTTATCTCCCAGGCCAAGAGAATTGCCTGGCGGACAAACTCAGCAGGATCCTCCAGCCGCACGAGTGGCGCCTGGATCCCTTGGTAGCTCAGAAGCTCTTTCTAAAGTGGGGCCTCCCCACGGTGGATCTCTTTGCCAGTCCTCACAACCGGCAACTTCCTCGCTTCTGCTCTCGTCAGCCACACCCCCTTCGGGTTGCGGCGGACGCTTTTCTACTCTCATGGTCGGGGAGCCTTTTGTACGCTTTCCCTCCCATCCCGCTAGTCTCTCGGACTCTTTTCAAGGTTCTCCGAGACAAAGCCTTCATGATCCTGGTGGCCCCTCGCTGGCCCAGACAGCCGTGGTTTCCGCTCCTGCTGCAATTAGCGGTGGAGGATCCTTTCCCTCTGGGGTTACAACCGGATCTCCTCACTCAGGATCAGGGGTCTCTGCTACACCCCAACCTCAGGTCTCTCAACCTAATGGCCTGGCTGCTGAGAGGGTAGTCCTTGCTCCCCTTCTCCTGCCGGCAGAGGTGGAGGAGGTCGTCTTAGCTTCGCGACGACCTTCTACCCGCAAATGCTACGCCCTTAAATGGCGTCGTTTTTCCGTTTGGTGTACCCAACAGTCTCAGGATCCCTTCTCCTGCCCGGTGTCGGTGATCTTGCAGTACTTGCTATACCTCTCTAATCTGGGACTTAAGTCCAACTCCGTCAAAGTTCACCTCAGTGCTCTTTCAGCACATCATGTGCCGGTGGACGGCAGACCTCTCTCCAACGACCCTCTCGTAGCGAGGTTTCTCCGAGGTCTCCTTCTACTTAAACCACCTCTGCGCCCGCCAGCGTCTGACTGGGACCTGAATGTGGTTTTACAGCGGATCACCTGTCCGCCTTTTGAACCTATGGCTACCTGTTCTCTCCGTTTTCTTTCTTGGAAAACTCTGTTCTTGATAGCCCTCACTTCCGCTAGACGCGTAAGTGAATTGCAGGCCCTCGTGTCTGATCCCCCTTACACTCGGTTCTACAAAAATAGGGTAGTCCTACGGACTCACCCAAAATTTCTTCCAAAAGTGGTCTCCCCTTTTCACATCAATCAGGAGGTGGTACTTCCAACCTTCTTTCCCAGACCACACTCCAGCCGAGCTGAAACGGTCCTCCATACCCTGGACTGTAGAAGGGCATTGAACTTCTACCTTGACCGTACGCGGGAGCACCGTAAAGCTGCTCAGCTTTTTGTGTCTTTTGACCCCAATAAATTGGGGCTCCCGGTCTCCAAGCGTACTCTGTCCATCTGGGTTGCGGACTGTATCTCTTGGGCTTATGGGGCAGCCGGACTCTCCTTGGAAGGTCGAGTCACGGCTCATTGCGTTCGGGCAAAGGCTACGTCAGTGGCTTACCTCCGCTCTGTTCCGCTGGCAGACATCTGCCGGGCCGCTACTTGGTCTTCGAGCCAGACTTTTGCGGTCCATTACTGTCTCGAGAGGGAGTCCCGCAGGGACAGTGCTTTCGGACAGGCAGTCCTCCGTAATCTCTTTGAGGTCTGAGCAACTCCTACCCTCCATCCCGGATGTGGGCTACCGGTGGGTAATAATTCAGCGAAGATTCTTTCCTGCTGTGCTGCTGAGCTAGAGGGAGCTCATTTTTGTGCTTAGGGTCTCCGGTAGCCTTGAGCTTGGGAGTCCCATAAGTGAGGACTGACTTCCTGCTTGGTCCTGGAGAAAGCGTAGTTACTCACCTGTAACAGGTGTTCTCCAGGAGCAGCAGGAATCAGTCCTCACAACCCTCCCTCCTCCCCGTGGAGTTGCAATCACCTGCTTTAGTTCTTTTGCAAATTTTTATGCTGTCTTTTTTAGCTATGTCATCTGACTGGCTAAGATGGCACCCTTGGGCGGGAAGGGGACCGCGCATGCGCGCTGCAATTCCCAAAGGCTTTCTTTGAAAGCTGGGGAAAATTGCTCCGCGAGGGCTCCGTCGGCGCCGACGTCACCCATAAGTGAGGACTGATTCCTGCTGCTCCTGGAGAACACCTGTTACAGGTGAGTAACTACGCTTTAGTATTTTTTTATCACCCCATAGGTAAATCACAATCACTTATCTTCAACGAAATTCATATCCTCTTATCTTCTCCCATAAAAAATCTTATTCTTTTTGCCAAAAAGTTATCCCAAGCCGTGAGAACGGCGTTTTTGTTGCCAAGATAAAAGAAGTATTTTGCACTTGATACAGGAGTTTATCCGAAACGTGCACGTCGTGCAGCTTCATTTATGGCAGCTACTCTTTGGACAATTCCAATTACAATTCCAGCCCTCCCTCGGTCGGCTCCGACAAGAGCATAAAAAGATTTATTGTGGGATGTGGTACGTTTTGGTGGATGGATTTTGGATTGGTTTAATGTTTCCACTGATAGGGGTTTTCTTAAGTCAATTCTGCTCCAGGCAACTGCATCCCACGAGATTCGCAGCGGATGCCTTCCTGATCTCATGGTCCAAGGGCCTCCTGTATGCGTTTCCTCCCACGTCCCTGGTGGCCCGAACCTTGTTCAAGATTCTAAGGGACAGGGCCTCGGTGATATTGGTGGCCCCTAGATGGCCGAGGAAGCCCTGGTTCCTGCTTCTGTTACAGCTGGCGGTGGACACCCCACTCCCTCTGGGGTTGCAACCCGATCTTCTTTCTCAGGATCAGGGTTCCTTTCTGCACCCCAATCTCAAAACTCTCAATTTGATGGCCTGGAGGCTGCAAGGGTAGTGCTGGCTCCCTGGGGCCTGCCTCAGGAAGTTGAAGAGGTGGCCTTGGCCTCTAGGAAGCAATCCACCAGAAAGACCTATGCCCTGAAGTGGAAGTGATTCTCCTTGTGGTGTGATAAACGCCAGGAGAACCCTTTCTCCTGCCCTGTGCCAGTAGTGCTTCAGTACCTGCTGCACTTGTCTAATCAGGGTCTTAAGTCCAATTCTGTTCGGATACACCTTTCTGCTCTGGCAGCCCACCACTCACAGGTAGAAGGGCACTCTTTATCGGTTCACCCCTTGGTGTCCCGGTTCCTCAGAGGCTTGCTCTTGCTAAAGCCTCCTCTCCGTTCGCCAGCCCCTGAGTGGGAGTTGAATGTGGTCTTGCAGCAGCTTACTCGCCCTCCTTTTGAGCCGATGGCTACGTGCCCTCTCCGCTTCCTTTCTTGGAAGGCTCTTTTCCTAGTGGCACTGACCTCGGCCAGACGAGTGAGTGAACTTCAAGCCCTGGTCTGTGACAGGCCATACACTCGTTTCTATAGGAACAGGGTAGTCCTTAGGACTCATCCAAAGTTCCTCCCGAAGGTAGTCTCCTCTTTCCACCTCAGTCAGGAGGTGGTTCTTCCAACATTCTTCCCTAGGCCCCATGCCAGCTGGGCTGAGGAAGTCCTGCATACCCTGGACTGTAGAAGGGCCTTGTCTTTCTACATTGAGCGTACTAAGGGTCATAGAAGGGCTACTCAGCTCTTCGTCTCCTTTGACCCAAACAACTTGGGGTTGCCTGTCTCCAAGCATACCTTGTCCATATGGGTGGTGGACTGTATCACCTGGGCTTACAGGGCAGCAGACCTTCCCTTGCAGGGTCGAGTCACAGCTCACCGTGTCCAGGCAGTGGCTGCTTCAGTAGCTCATCTCCGTTCTGTACCGTTGGCAGACATCTGTAGGGCTGCAACTTGGTCCTCAAGACAGACTTTTGCAGCCCATTATTGCCTGGAGAGGGAGTCCCGTAGGGACAGTGCTTTTGGTCAGGCAGTACTCCGGAATCTCTTTGAGGTTTAGGCAACTCCTGCCCTCCAGTCCTCTTGTTGGTCTACCGGTGGGATCTGTTCTCAGTAAAATTCTTTCCCTGATGCTGAGGCTTCACAGAGGGAGCTCTCTTTTTCAGCCTGGGTTCCTGGTAGCCCAGAGCTAGGGAGTCGCCCATATGTGAGGACTGACTTCCTGCTTGGTCCTGGAGAAAGAGTAGTTACTCACCTGTAACAGGTGTTCTCCAGGAGCAGCAGGAATCAGTCCTCACAACCCTCACAACCCTCCCTCCTCCCCTGGGAGTTGCAGTTGTACATATTTCTTTTTGTTTTTTGTGCTGTCTTTTAGCTATGTCATCTGACTGGGCAAGGTGGCACCTTTGGGCGGGAAGGGGACCGCGCATGCGTGGGTGTATTCCCAAAGGCTTTCTTAGATGTCGATGTCACCCATATGTGAGGACTGATTCCTGCTGCTCCTGGAGAACACCTGTTACAGGTGAGTAACTACTCTTTCCCTGCGACAGAGATGTAGTCCGTTAACACAGTATAGCCTTTTGTTCCATCTATTTCCTTTGTAACCTATATATCTAAATCCTTCTTATTTGCACCAGGTTTGGAGCCATGTATTAAAGTTGATTTTGCGATGCAGCCTTTCTGTCCCCTTACCAAGAACAGGTAGAACTTCTGAGAATGCTATAGTGTTAACAATGGATTTGAGTTTCTCTCCCTGAATCTGGAAGTCCCTTTGAACTGTAGAAGCACTGTTTCTAACCAGGTCATTTGTACCCAAATGGATGATGACATCAATTTTGGAGTGCTCACTTTCTGCACTGAGTATGCCAACAATTTGATTCATATTCCTGCTGGATGAAGAGCCTGGGAGGCATTTGACCATCTTCTTTCCTTTGGACTGTGTTCCCAAGTTGGTGCCTCTGATGAAGGAATCTCCAAGTAGTAGTAGTTTTCTGTCTTGTGATTTTTTTTTCTTCATATTTGGTGCATTATCAGTAGATTGGGATTAACCTTCTCATTTAAAGGCACTTCTGTTTCCACTAATTAGGCACTCTCATTTTCCAAGGCAGTGAAGGCATTATGCGAGGATATCTCTTGATGGAGAGGGTGTCTCCATATTACAGGTCGCAACCTACCAAAGCCCAATGTGATCCATTTGTTCCTCAGCTGTTTGATTCTTTGAGGAGAGCAGTGGTGGATTTTTTTTCAATCTCCAGGAGTAAGCAGGAATGCAGTCTTCACATATGGGTATCGTCGGTACTGATGGAGCCTTCATGGGAACGCTCCCCAGCGTCCAATTAGAAAGCTTTTGCTCGCAGTCCACTTCGCCTCTGCATCTACCTTCCTGCATTCCCAAGTCCTTTCCTCAGTCCTTTGTTTTCCATGGAGCCAGCAGGTTGTTTTCTTCCTGTAACCGCTTTCCTATGCTCTGCCTATCTGTCGATGCCAGTACCTTCCCTTTCTTTCATTTTTCATTTTTTCCAATTTTGGCGGTTTCTACTACCAAATTAGGCTATAGAAATATATCAGCAGTCTGCCCTTCCATATCATCTACTACAATGGTCCCCTTTTTTCCTTTAGAGAGCCTCTGTGTTTGCCCCATGCTTTTTTGAATTCAGATAACTATCTTCATCTCTACAACTTCCACTGGGAGACTATTTTTGCTCACTGTCTAACATACTGTTGCCAGTAACCTTAGCTATTGCACTATAATTAACATGGATCTCACAAAGTACCAATTATACCTTATTATCACCATACTAACCATTCATCTAACCCAAAACATCTATGCTCTCAAACCAAATCCTACAGCATACAACACTATCCCCATTATTCACAACCCATACAAAACCACACCACAACCATACTCACACACATTTAACCAGACACACCGCCCCAACATTCCCAGACACTCAAGACTAATACAAATAAATCTTGTACAAGTCAAACCTATAAACAAATCCCATGAAACAAACACCATCAGAAAATTCATCCTCATAAATGCAAGATCCATACGAAATAAAATACCAATAATTAATGACATAATCACTGATGAAAAACCTGATATCCTTCTCATCACAGAGACTTGGCTCGCACCCACGGACACAATCCTCCTGAATCAACTCAACACACATCAATATGACCTTTTCAACTGCCACCGAGAAGTAAAAAGGGGAGGAGGGGCCCTTATCATCACCAAAAAAGAGCTCAAATACTCACTAAAAAATGTGAATAACATAGACGGTATGGATATCATAAATATAGAAAACAAAAACCTTGCACTGTCCCTCATCTATAGACCCCCCTCAGCGGACCACAAAAATCTCACCCCCATTCTAGAACTCGCATGTACAGCTACACAGAGAAAACCACTTGTTATATTAGGGGATCTGAACCTTCCGTCGCTCAACCCACAACACACAATCAACTTTATGGATTCAATGAAGGAAATGGGTTACAATCAAATCATACAAACACCCACACATACAAAAGGTAACGCTCTAGACCTTGTATTCATCCCCACTCACTTTAATAAACACCAACTACAATCCCCACCTCTCATCACAGAAGTACCATGGTCAGACCACCACTTAATAACCTTCAATTTACTCTCACTATCACACACTAACACAGAGATTACTCCAACACCTTATAAATCTCGCTTTACACACTTCAACAAAGACACCTTCCTAGAAACCGTATTACCTAACCTTATAAATAACACAACAGAAATCAACACCATAATGGAACAATGGAACTCAATAATAAAAGAAGCAGCAACTCCCACTCAAGGTCCCCAAAAACAATTCACAAAAAGAAAATCAGAAAAATGGTTTAATAGAGAACTCTCCACTATAAAAAAGCAACTAAGAAAACAAGAAAAACGGTGGAGGAAATCTAAAACAAGCGATAATAAGGCGCAATACTTAAGTCTCCTTAACAAATACAAAGACACTATTAACAGATCGAAAAGAGAATACCACACAAAAGTCATAAATATGGCACTCAATAAACCAAGAGAACTATTTACAATTATAAGGACACTAACAAAAACCCAAACTCCAGAGCCTGAACAATCAACGATAAGCGCACAAACTCTTGCAACTCATTTTGCTAACAAATTAAAAAACAAATCATCCAGCACAATCATAACCATACCCACTGAATTAAAACCAACAAATAAATGGATAACCTTTCAAGATATTGAACAAAAACACCTCCTCAATATCATATCAATGATCAACACCACTACCTCCCCTCTAGATCCTTGTCCGGTGTCATGGATAAAAAACACTAAAACTGAATTAGCTATACATATACAAAATATAGTAAACCAATCACTATCTAAGGGCATCATGCCAGATGCCCTAAAACTCACATCCTTACGCCCTATAATAAAAAATAATAAACTCAATCCTACAGACCCAAACTCCTACAGGCCCATAGCCAGCATACCGTTCATTGCCAAAGTGATAGAAAAAATCATACAGCTTCAACTGCAAGATTTTATTGACACACATGCACCACTTGACTCACATCAATTTGGCTTCCGCCCTTCACATGGAGTCGAAACTCTACTTATAACACTCATGGATGACCTCATAAAGGGCACTGACACATGCAACCAAGGTTACATCCTCATATTCATTGATATAGCCGGTGCCTTTGACAATGTCCACCACAACACACTTATTAACAGACTCCTAAGCCTAGGAATAGGAGGAACAATTCTACAATGGTTTATATCATACATCACAAACCGATCAATACGCGTTAAATTGGGTCAAGACACCTCTGAGCCATTCATACAAGGACAAGGTATTCCACAGGGCTCGGCCCTATCGGCCCTCCTTTTCAACCTATATCTCCAACCCATCACAAATATATTCAAAAAACATAAAGTCAACCACTATATATACGCAGATGACATCATGCTCACTCAACCAATAAACACAAATAATCCCAACTACCAGAACTTACTAAACTGTATCAGTGAAGCAAATACCTGGCTACAAAATAATAACCTTAGCATCAACCTAAAAAAAACTGAAGCAATGTTCGTAACAAGACAACCAGATACTACTCTCCCAGAAACAATAACAATTAACGATACAATAATCCCAATCAAAAAGGAAGTAAAATACCTAGGCATCATAATAGACCACACACTTAGTATGATCCCTCACATAAAACAAACCGTGAAAACCATATTCTATAAACTCAAAACCATTCAACACCTACGACCAATACTAGACACACATGACTTCAGATCTGTTATCAGCACACTCATCACTCCTCACTTTGACTATTGTAATAGTCTACTTATCGGCCTCCCTCTCACAAATATTAACTTACTCCAACGAGCTCAAAACATCTGTGCCCGAGTAACAGCAAAAGCCCGCCTCACTGACCACATAACTCCCATCCTCGCTGAACTACACTGGCTTCCCATAAATAGTAGAATATCATACAAAATACTCTTAACCACATTTAAACTTATCAACGGCATATCACCTTCACATCTAACCACTCTACTACATGCTCCAAAAGAACATAGAACCCGCAGACAAAATGCAACCCACTCACTAGACATAAAAAAATCAATTCGAAAAACAAAAAAACCACAAGCTCAAGAGCATTCTCATATGCAGCCCCCACCATATGGAATAAACTCCCACTAAACCTCCGCAAAATAAAGGATCTCCAGACATTCCGGAAAGAACTAAAAACATATCTGTTTAAAGAACACTTCATAAACCTTAATGAACCCCCTCCATCATCCTCACCACACCTACATAAAAATCCTCCCTAAACACAGATCAAAAAGCCTCAAACCTCAACACACATAAGAAAAACAACCCTTCGAAACCATGATTAATAACTGACTAATGTAAATATTTGACTGATTTATTTATTTATTTATTTAACAATTCTTTTATACCGCGCTATTACAATCAGTGCGGTGTACAATGAACAAGAACATACTACAATGCATACAAGTAACATTGAGTTTTACATTAAACAGGGAACTTCAACAATAGGACAACCGGGGGAATTATGTACAGATTAACTTAATGTACTATGTACAGATTAACTTAATGTTATATACAGTAATATGAAACTCGTTTGGATGTTGTAAATAGTTCAGCATATGTATAATTATATGCTCCATGTTATTGTTCATGAAAAGTTAATTGTACATAGTTTAAAGAAAATACTATGTTCTATGTAAAACAATGTTCATTATGTTAATTGTAAACTGTTCATTATGTTATTTGTAAACCGCCTTTGATCTTGGGAAAAAGCGGTATAGAAGAAAAGTATAAATAAATAAAAATATTCCACACATCTACCACGTTGTCCATAAAGAAATATTTCCACATATCACTCCCGAGTCTATACCCTTTTACCCTTATCCTGTGTTCCCTCAAGCAGAACTTGCTTTCAATTGAAAGAGGATTTCCTTGTGCATTTTATGCCACGGGAGTATTTAAACGTCTCTATCAAATCTCCTCTATCCCGCCTTTCCTCTAAAGTATATATATTAAGACCCTTAAGTCTGTCCTTATATGATTTATAACGAAGACCACTAACCATTTTAATAGCCACCCTCTGCACTGACTCCAACCTGTTTATATCCTTTTGAAGGTGTGGTTTCCAGCGTTGCACACAGTACTCCAAATGAGGTTACTACTGCTACTATTCAACACTTATAAAGCGCCACACACGCAGCGCTGTATAGCTAACCTATAAGAGATAGCCAACATACAAGAGACAGTCCTTGCCCATCAGAGTCATGCTCATCGGAGCTTACAATCTAATTAGAAAGTACATTAGTTAGAACAGTACAGAGCATTTGCCGGTTCTGCGCAAGTTACGGTGTGGTACAGATTGGTCTGTAGTTTGGTCATAACATTGACGGGGGTTAGGGTAGGATGAGGAAGGAGTCAGGATCTGAATGCAATGGTGAAGAGATGGGTCTTCAGCCTGGATTTCAAGAGGACCAGGGAGGATGCCTTGCGCACAGATGCAGGTAGGTTGTTCCAGGCGTAGGGTGCAGCAAGGTGAAAGGAGCGCAGTCGGGAGTTCGCGGTGCGGGTGAAAGGCATTGATAGAAGTGATTTGTTAGCAGAGCGCAAATTACAAGAGGGGACGTAGGGAGAGATGAGAGGTATTGAGGAGCCATAGAGTGAATGTATTTATAGGTCAGCAGGAGAAGCTTGAATTGGATGCGGAGTTGGACAAGGAGCCAGTGAAGCGCCTTGAGGAGAGGAGTAATGTGGGCATGGCGAGGCTAGCAGAAGATTAGTCGAGCAGCGTGATTTTGTATAGATTGGAGGGGAAGGAGGTGGCTCACGGGAAGACCAGTGAGGAATAGGTTGCAGTAATCAAGGCGAGAGGAGATTAAGGAGTGGATAAGCATTTTGGTAGTGTGTTCAGAGAGGAAGGGGCAGATTTTGCTGATGTTGTAGAGAAAGAAGTGGAAGGTCTTAGCTACAAGCTGGATATGAGCGGAGAAGGAGAGAGAGGTGTCAAAGATAACCCCTAGATTGCGGGCCGAGGGGACAGGAAGGATAGTAAATCCGTCTACATGGATTGAGAGAGGGGGAAGTGAGGGTGAGGAGTTAGGTGGAAATACAAAGAGTTCAGTCTTGGCCATATTCAATTTCAATCGGCGATGAGACATCCAGGCAGCGATGTCTGAAAGGCAGGCAGAGATCTTGGACTGGGTTGCCGGAGAAATATTAGGTGTAGAGAGGTAGATTTGGGAGTCATCGGCATAGAGATGGTACTGAAAGCCATGGGAGGAGATAAGTGCGCCAAGGCCTTGAGTATAGAGAGAGAAGAGGAGGGGGCCTAAGACAGATCCCTGGGGTACACCTACATGGAGCGGGGTAGGGGAGGAGGAGGAGCCACCAGAGCATACACTGAATGAGCGATGGAAGAGGTAGGAGGAGAACCAGGATAGTACGGAGTCCTTGAAGCCAAGCGAGGAGAGGGTGATGATGAGAAGGTTGTGGTCAACGGTGTCAAAGGCAGCAGAAAGGTCAAGAAGGATGAGGATAGAGTAGAGTAGGTGATTTGTGGCTTTTGTGAGTGCCGTTTCAGTGGAGTGTAGGGATCAGAAACCGGATTGTAGTGGGTCCAGGAGGGCCTGGGAAGTTGTACCAAAACTTATGCAGAGGCACTTTCACCTACTTTCTTCTGCTGGCCATTTCTCTCCCTGTGCACCCAAGCATCCTTCTAGCTTTTACCATTGCCTTTTCAACCTGTTTAGCTACTTTAAGATAGTCAGATACAATCATGTCAACGTCCCACTCTTCTTTTATGGACAGAGGTTCTTTACCCCCTGCACTGTACCGCTCCCTTGGATTTTTTTTTAGCATTAAATCTCAGCTGCCAAATTCTCGACCATTCTTCAAGCTTAGGTAGATCCCTCCTCATGTTATCTACACCTTCCTGGGTGTCTACTCTATTGCAGATTTTGGTATTATCTGCAGAGAGGCATACCTTACTCGACAGCCCTTCTGTAGTATCACTAACAAAGATGCTAAAAAGAATCAGACCAAGGACACATCCCTGCAGCACACCACTGGTAACCTCCTTCTCCTCAGAGTGAACTCCATTTATTTGTACCCTTTGTTGCCTCCCACTCAACCAATTTCTAACCCAAGCAGTAACTTTAGGGTCCATCCCTAGGGTGCTTAGTTTGTTTATAAAATGCCTGTGTGGAACGGTGTCAAAGACTTTACTGAAATCCAAGTGCACCACATCTAGGGCTCTCCCTCGTCCAACACCCTGGTCACCCAGTCAAAGAAATCAATCAGATTTGTCTGACAAGACCTGTCTCTGGTGAATCCATGCAGTCTCCGATCCTGTAATCCATCGGACTCCAGAAACCTCACTATTTTCTCTTTCAGCAGCGTTTCCAATGGTTTACTAGCAGAGGTTAGATTAAACCGGCCTGTAGTTTTCAATCACATCCTTACTTCCGTTTTTGTTTGGTTTACTTTCGTTCCACCGTGATGGAAAGGCACATCAGTGGCTTCAAAAAAATGTACCATTCCTTATCGTCTCTCCAGTCTAGTCCCAAACTCTGAAGTTTATGCTCCTCTTCCAGCAGCTTGGAGACTGAGAAACATCATTTCTGTGATGTCACGGGTACATAAGTACAGACCCCTCCTTCACACTCCAGTTCTCTCAGTCTCCAAGCAGCTGGAGGATTATTGAGCCCGGTATGGGGCTCACTGGAGGAGCAATTAAGGAATTAGGAGTGGATTCATTTAATTTAATTGGTTTCTTTAAAAAAAAAAAAAGATTAGAAGGCTAAATCTTCCTTTAGTTCCTTGGTTTCGACTTTTAAGAGTTGAGGCTGATTCCCCCCCCCCTCCTTTTGATTTCGGTGGGGTGCAGGGGACAGAAGAATTTTGGAGCAGTCACCTTTGGGGGCAGGAGCCTTGGCCGGGACAGAAGAGCTGGTGGTGAGTGCGGCCCATAGCCAGCGCAGACGTTTCTGCCTGCCAGAGCTATAGGGTCGCGGGCATCAGCGGGTCTGTCAGTGTGTTCTCCAGGACCAAGCAGGAAGTCAGTCCTCACATATGGGTGACATTGATGTCGATGGAGCCCCTGCGGAGCATTTCCCCAGCTTTCTATGAAAGCCTTTGGGAATACTGCACGCATGCGCGGTCCCCTTCCCGCCTAAAGATGCCATCTTGCTCAGTCTCTCTTTTTCCGTGGAGCCCATCGGACGTGTGTCCTAGTTCACCCGGAAAATAGTTAGATTTTTTCATCAATTCCTTGCGATTTCTTCACGGTTTTTTCTCTGGTTCATCGCCATTTCCCCAGTGATTGGTGTAAGAAACTAAATGTCTCTCACCGACACACACGACTGCTGCCTTCGGTGCCTCGGTCCTGATCATCATCCTAATATCTGTGGACCGTGTGGAAAAATGTCCACTAAGGCACTTCGAAGTCGTCAGCACCAAAAGGAAAGGCTTTTCTCTGATTCGGCCTTCGGCCGGGCCCGGACCTCGTCTGAGGTCTCGACGTCTCGGGAGTCTGACCACGAGCATCGACGTCTCGGGAGTCTGACCACGAGCATCGTCAGAGAGGGGGTCCCCCGAGCGGGAGCGAAAGAGGAAGAAGCGGCTCGCGAGGGCGGCGTCGGAGGAGGTCCCTGGCTCCTCGAGGGCTAGGTCTCGGAGCCCTGACCGCTGTCCCGGGCCCGTGGAACAGGAGAAGCCGTCAAATGTACCTCGGGTGGAGCCGGAGTCTGCTGGACACGTAAGTCCTGTTGTCCTCGAGGACTCTCCTACCAGGGAGCCGATGTCGGTCCCGGCGCCGCCGGGGCCCGAATCGGTAGCTGCTGAGTCTCCTGAGCTGGGTCTCAGGCTGACAGCCTTGGAGAGCAGACTGTCTGCCTTCATGGATCAGCAGCGGGTGCTGATGGCCAGCCTCGCTGGCGCATCTGCCCCAACCACCGGGACATCGACGTCGAAGTCGATCCCGGAGACCGAGCCGATACTCGAGCCCATGAAGGCTCGAGGTTGTCCTCGGTCGGGATCGAGGGTGTCGACGCCGGTGCCTTCGGCGTCGGGGCAGGTACGGCCGGGCCCCGCGCGGTCGGAGCCCGACTCCTCTTTGAACGAGTCCGCCTTGGAGACGGAGGATGAGGAGTCCCCCGATACCTTCAAGACTCGGTGCGTCCCGTCGGACACACCGCAGTCTGAGCCCCGGAGTAGGTCCCCTCCGGAGGATACCCGGTTCTCGGAGTTCGTGCGGGATATGGCCACTGCTTTGGCTATCCCGGCGGATCCCAAGGAGGAGCCTCGAGCCGAAGAGCTCGAGGCCCTCCAGTATGACTCTCCTCCGAAGGAGGCCTTTACTGTGCCGGTTCCTCCGATGCTGGAACGGCTCCTCTTCCGGATGTGAGAGGCACCGGCCTCGGCACCGGTTCTGAGCAAGTGGGTCGATTCCATTTATCGACTCCGTAAGAGCCCTGGGTTTCAAAAGGCGCAGCTACCGCACCATTCCATGGTGGTGGAATCGGCCATGCATCGTCTGAAAAGTCAGAAATGCACTCCGCGGTGCCCCCTGGCAGGGAGGCCCGGAACCTGGATGCGTTCGGTAGAAAGTGCTTCCAGGGCTAGATGCTTGCTTGCCGTGTCCAGTCTTACCAGCTGTACATGGGCATGTACTTGCGGGACCTGGTAAAGGAGCTTGCCGGGTTCTCTGCTGGTCTCTCCGGGGAACCTTTGCAGAGGTTCAAGTCCTTGTCTTCAGGGATCTGGGAATGCTCTAAGTTCATGTCCCGAGCGGCCTACGATGGCTTTGAGGCCTCGGCCCGTGTTGCGGCTGCCGGCATCGTGGCTCGACGCCAGGCATGGCTGCAGTCATCTGACCTCGAGCCATGGGTACAGGACAAGTTGGTCAATGTCCCTTGCCGAGGTGAGAACCTTTTTGGCAAGTCCATGGCCGAGAAGGCTGCTGAGCTCGAGTCCGAGCACCTAACGAGGACAAGGCTGTCTCGAAAGACTTATGCCCCTTCACACAAGAAGAAGGGCTCGGGTAAAAAGTCCTTTTACCCGAGGAAGGCGACTGCCTACAAACAGTACACACCTTACCAGGCCTCCCCCGCTCCCCCACAGGGTCAGCAGGCCAAGGGGCAGGGACATGGGCCCCATAGGCAGAAGGCCCCCAAGCCTTCGGCTCCTGCTCCCACTCAGCAGGGTGGGGGTTTTTGACTCCCAAGGCATAGCTTCTCCGTCTCTGCTGTCCCATCCCTGCACAGTAGGTCGCCTAGCCCTGTTTGCCCACCGGTGGCCACCCATGATAGGGGACAACTGGGTCTTAAGCATAGTCCACAAGGGCTACCTGCTTCATTTTCATCAGTTGCCTCCTCCCTATTTTCCAGGAGAGCCTCCAAGGCCTCCTCTCCATACAGCCCTCCTTCTGCAGGAGCTCCAGGGTCTGTTACAAGACCAGGCGGTGGAGCCTGTGCCTCCCCACCTACAAGGTCACGGTTTCTACTCCAGGTACTTCCTAGTACCAAAGAGAACAGGAGATTTCAGGCCTATTCTTGACCTCAGAAATCTCAACAAGTTCTTACAGAAGGAAAAGTTCAAGATGCTTACTCTTGGGACACTTCTGCCCTATCTCCAGCAGGGAGATTGGCTATGCTCTTTAGATCTAAAGGATGCGTACACTCACATCCTCGTTCATCCAGACCACAGAAAGTTGTGGGAGGAAACCATTATCAGTACAGAGTGCTGCCATTTGGCCTCACCTCCGCCCCCAGAGTCTTTACCAAATGCCTGGCAGTGGTGGCGGCCTACTTGAGGAATCAGGGTATCTTTGTCTTCCCCTATCTGGACGACTGGCTCATCAGGGGTCAGACGTGCCAGGAGGCCAGGCAAGCCACCCTCCGAACGATTTCTCTACTCCAGCATCTGGGGTTTGTCATAAACTTCGCAAAGTCCACTTTGCTCCCCTCCCAAAACTTGGAGTTCATAGGGGCAAGGCTAGAGACTCTGCAGGCAAAAGCTTTCTTGCCAGAGGACAGAGCCCAAAGACTGATGACCTTGGCAAACCAGTTTCTCAGCAGGTCACTGGTCTCCGCCAGGCTCTGCCTGAGGCTTCTCGGCCACATGGCTTCGACAGTACATGTGACTCCCAATGCCAGGCTTCATATGAGGCCTGCGCAATGGTGTCTCAGGAGTCAGTGGTCGCAGGCCACAGGGAGCCTCAGCGACAGAGTAAGGGTGTCCAGACCATTCCTGCATGCCCTACGTTGGTGGCTGCATCCCCCCAACTTACTGAAAGGGATGCCTTTTCAGCCACCTGGGTCCACAGTGGTATTGACCACCGTTGCTTCCCTACAGGGCTGGGGTGCACACTGTCTGGGCAAGTGCACCCAGGGCCTGTGGTCTCCCTGGGAGGTCCAGCAGCAGATCAATCTACTGGAACTTTGGGCTATTCGCTTAGCCCTCAAGACTTTCTCTCAAACCCTGGCTCACCAGTCTGTTTTAGTGCAAACAGACAATCAGGTAGCCATGTTTTATGTGAACAAGCAGGGAGGCACTGGGTCCAGGCTCCTTTGTCAGGAGGCGCAGGACCTTTGCTTGTTTGCGTTCAGGCACAACATGTTGCTCAAGGCGGTTTATCTCCCTGGCCAGGAAAATTACCTAGCAGACAGGTTGAGCAGGATTCTGCAGCCCCACGAGTGGCAGCTCCATCCCTTGGTAGTTCAGAAGATCTTCCTGAGATGGGGACTTCCATCCATAGATCTCTTTGCCTGTCCCCTGAACAGACAGCTGCCCAGGTTCTGCTCCAGGCAACCGCATCCTCTGAGACTAGCAGCAGATGCTTTTCTGATTTCCTGGTCCCAAGGCCTCCTATATGTGTTTCCTCCCACGCCTCTGGTGGCCCAAACCCTGTTCAAGGTTCTAAAGGACCAGGCCTTGGTCCTTCTGGTAGCCCCCAGGAGGCCGAGACAACCTTGGTTCCCACTTCTGCTTCAGCTAGCAGTGGACACTCCACTACCTCTAGGGTTGCAGCCCGACCTTCTTTCTCAAGACCAGAGGTCTCTTCTGCACCCCAATCTCAAATCTCTCAGTTTGATGGCCTGGAAGCTACAAGGGTAGTTTTGGCTCCTTGGGGCCTACCTCCTGAAGTTGAAGAGGTCGTCCTGGCCTCTAGGAAGCAGTCCACTAGAAAAACCTATGCCCTGAAGTGGAAGAGGTTTTCTGTGTGGTGTCAGCTGCGTACAGAGGATCCTTTCTCCTGTGCTGTACCAGTGGTGCTTCAGTACTTGCTGCACTTATCCAATCAGGGCCTTAAGTCCAATTCTGTTCTGGTCCACTTCTCAGCTCTAGCAGCTCACCACTCACTGGTGGAAGGAGACACTCTATCGGTTCACCCCTTGGTGGCCCGGTTTCTCAGAGGTTTGCTCTTGCTCAAACCACCTGTCCGTTCTCCAGCCCCTGAGTGGGAGTTGAATGTGGTCTTGCAGCAACTGACTCGCCCACCTTTTGAGCCGATGGCTACTTGTCCTCTCTGCTTCCTTTCCTGGAAGACACTCTTCCTAGTAGCCTTAACCTCGGCCAGACGGGTGAGTGAGCTTCAGGCCCTAGTCTGTGACAGGCCTTACACCCCCTTCTATAGGAGCTGGGTAGTCCTTAGGACTCATCCAAAGTTCCTCCCAAAGGTTGTCTCCTCTTTCCACCTCAACCAGGAGGTGGTTCTTCCAAAATTCTTCCCTAGGCCTTATGCAAGCCAGGCTGAAGCGGTCCTGCATACCCTGGACTGTAGGAGGGCCTTATCCTTCTACCTTGAGCGTACGCAAGGACATAGAAGGGCTACTCAGCTCTTCATCTCTTTTGACCCTAATAATTTGGGGTTAGCTGTGTCCAAGCGTTCCTTGTCCATATGGGTGGCTGACTGTATCGCCTGGGCTTACAGGGCGGCTGACCTTCCCTTGCAGGGTCGGGTCACGGCCCATCGTGTCAGGGCAATGGCTGCCTCAGTAGCTCATCTCCGCTCTGTACCGTTGGCAGACATCTGCAGGGCTGCAACTTGGTCCTCAAGCCAGACTTTTGCAGCTCATTACTGCCTGGAGAGGGAGTCCCGTAGGGACAATGCTTTTGGCCAGGCAGTACTCCGGAATCTCTTTGAGGTTTAGGCAACTCCTGCCCTCCAGCCCTCCGTTGGGCTACCGGTGGAGGTTCTTTCAGTGAAAAGCCTTTCTTTGATGTTGGGACTAGAGGGAGTTCTCTTGTTCAGCCTGGGTTCCTTGGTAGCCCAGAGCTTGGGAGTCACCCATATGTGAGGACTGACTTCCTGCTTGGTCCTGGAGAAAGAGTAGTTACACACCTGTAACAGGTGTTCTCCAGGAGCAGCAGGAATCAGTCCTCAAAACCACTGTTCCCTCTAAGCTGTGCGCGCGCGCACACCTCGCCAAGCGAGCGCACATACTTTACAACAGAGCGCACAAACATTTTGGTTCTTATTCTGATAGAAAACAACACAGACGTCTCAAAATTTAAAAGTTGTTGTGTATTTACGGTTTTCACAAGTTCTACAATATTTTCTAGTGCAATCAATATGGTGTACATACTGTATTCTGACGTGTAGTCCAATTTTAAAGTATATAACTCCGAGTGTCATTATGTGGCGCACAAAAATTTAACCTTCCTTCAAAAGCTGCACAGCTGATATTTTATGCGCACACAGCCTACAGAAAATTAGAGGGAACATTGCTCACAACCCTCCCTCTTCCCCTGGGAGTTGCAGTTGTACATAGTTTATTTTACATTTTTGTGTGCTGTTTTTTAGCTATATCATTTGACTGAGCAAGATGGCACCTTTAGGCCGGAAGGGGACCGCACATGTGTGCAGTATTACCAAAGGCTTTCATAGAAAGCTGGGGAAATGCTCCGCAGGGGCTCCATCGACTTTGATGTCACCCATATGTGAGGACTGATTCCTGCTGCTCCTGGAGAACACCTGTTTCTCCAGAACCAAGCAGGAAGTCAGTCCTCACATATGGGTGACATCGACGTCGATGAAGCCCTTGCGGAGCATTTCCCCAGCTTTCCAAGAAAGCCTTTGGGAATGCAGACACGCATGCGCGGTTCCCTTCCCGCCTAAAGGTGCCATCTTGCTCAGTCTCTTTCCGTGAAGCCCACCGGACATGTGTCCTAGTCCTCCCGGAAAATAGTTAGATTTTTGGCGATCCTTCGCTATTTTTTTCTCCGGTTCGACGCCGGTTCCCCTCCCGCCGGGTTTGGTACACCGGTATCGAGCCCGATCTTCTTTTTTCTGTTTTTGCCCTTCGTGGCTGGCGTTCACGCCCTTTATTTTTTTTCTTTTTCCCTGGAAGGCCGGTCCTTTGACCTCTCGGGGACTCTTTTTTCCCCAATGGCTTCCAGTGGCTTTAAAAAGTGTGATCGGTGCAAGAAGCTGTCGTCTCTCACTGACACACACGACTGCTGCCTTGGTCCTGACCACGATCCTAAGAAGTGTGGACCATGTGGAAAAATATCTTCCAAGGCACTTCGAAGTCGTCAGCACCAAAAGGAAAGGCTTTTTTCTGACTCGGCCTCCGGCTGGGCCCAGACCTCGTCTGAGGCCTCGACATCTCGGGAGTCGTATCCCGAGCACTGTTGGGGCTCCTCGGACAGGGGGTCCCCCGACCGGGAATGAAAGAGGAAGAAGCGGCTCACGAAAGCGTCATCGGAAGAGGTCCCTGGCTCCTCGAGGGCTAGGTCTCAGAGCCCCGACCGTCGCCCCGGGCCCGTGGAACAGGAGAAGACTTCCAAAGTACCTCGAGTGGAGCTGGAGTCTGCTGGACACGTAAGTCCTGTAGTCCTCGTTGACTCGTCCCAGAGAGCTGACGTCGGGCTCGGCGCCGCCGGGGCCCGAGTCGGGGGCTGCTGAGTCTCCTGAGCTGGGTCTCAGGCTGACAGCCTTGGAGAGCAGACTGTCTGCCTTCATGGAACAGCAGCGGGCACTGATGGCCAGCCTGTCTGGCGCATCTGCCCCGAACACCGGGACATCGACATCGAAGTCGACCCCAGAGACCGAGCCGATACTCGAGACCATAAAGGCTCGAGGTCGACCTCGGTCGCGGTCTCCCTCGACCTCCCGTTCGGGACCGAGGGTGTCGACACTGGTGCCTTCGGCATCGGGGCGGGTGCTCACAGGCCCCGCGAGGTCGGACCCCGATTCCTCATCGGACGAGTCCGCCTAGGAGATTGAGGACGAGGAATCCCCCGACACCTTCAGGACTCGGTGCGTCCCATCGGAGTCACCGCAGTCTGAACCCCGGAGTAGATCCCCTCCGGAGGATACCCGGTTCTCGGAGTGCGTCCGGGATATGGCCACCGCGTTGGCTATCCCTGCGGACCCCGTGGAGGAGCTTCAAGCCGAGGAGCTCGAGGCCCTACAGTACGACTCTCCTCCGAAGGAGGCTTTTACTGGTCCGATTCCTCCGATGCTGGAACGGCTTCTCTTCCAGATGTGTGAGGCACTGGCCTCGGCGCCGATTCTAAGCAAGCGGGTTGATTCGATCTATTGACTCCGGAAGAGTCCTGGCTTTCAAAAGGCGCAGCTAGCACACCATTCCATGGTGGTGGAATCGACCATGCATCGCCTGAAAAGTCAGAAGATGCACTCTGCGGTGCCCCCTGGCAGGGAGGCCCGAAACCTCGATGGTTTTGGTAGAAAGTGCTTCCAGGGCTCGATGCTTGCTTGCCGTATCCAGTCTTACCAGCTGTACATGGGCAAGTACTTGCGAGACCTGGCCAAGGAGCTGGCCGGGTTCTCTGCTGCTCTCTCCGGGAAACCCTTGCAGAGGTTCAAGTCCTTGTCCTCAGGGATCCGGGAATGCTCCAAGTTTATGTCCCGCGCCGCCTACGATGGCTTCGAGGCTTCGGCCCGTGTTGCGGCAGCCGGTATCGTGGCTCGACGCCAGGCATGACTGCAGTCATCGGACCTCGAGCCATGTTTCAGGACAAGTTGGTCGATGTCCCTTGCCGAGGTGAGAACCTTTTTGGTAAGCCCATGACCGAGAAGGCCGCACAGCCCGAGACCGAGCACCTCACAAGGACAAGGCTGTCTAGGAAGACTTCTGCCCCTTCTCACAAGAAGAAGGGCTCGGGTAAAAAGCCCTTTTACCCAAGGCAGGGCACTGCCTACAAACAGTACCCACAGTACCAGGCCTCCCAAGCTCCCCCTCAGGGTCAGCAGGCCAAGGGGCAGGGTAATGGGCCCCTTAGGCAGAGGACCCCCAAGCCTCCGGCCCCTACTCCCAACTCATCACTGGAGACAGTTGGGTGTTAAGCATAGTCCACAGGGACTATCTACTACACTTCCAACAACTGCCCCCTCCATACTTACCAGGGGAGCCTCCAAGGCCTCCCCTGCACACAGATCTTCTCCTTCAGGAGCTCCAAGGTCTGATGGTGGACAGGGCGGTGGAGCCTGTGCCTCCCCACTTGCAAGGTCAGGGGTTCTACTCCAGGTATTTCCTGGTACCCAAAAGAACCGGTAGCCTTCGACCTATTCTAGATCTCAGGAACCTCAACAAGTTCCTGGAGAAGGAAAAGTTCAAGATGCTTACTCTTGGAACACTTCTGCCCTACCTCCAGCAGGGAGATTGGCTATGCTCATTAGATCTAAAGGATGCGTATACTCACATCCTCATTCATCCAGACCACAGAAAGTACCTCAGGTTCATTGTGGGAGGAAACCATTATCAGTACAGAGTACTACCTTTTGGCCTCACCTCTGCTCCCAGGGTCTTTACCAAATGCCTGGCAGTGGTGGCGGCCTACCTGAGAAATCAGGGAGTCTGTCTTCCCCTATCTGGATGACTGGCTCATAAGAGGTCAGACGTGCCAGGAGGCCCGACAGGCTACCCTCAGAACTATTGCTCTTCTTCAAAGCTTGGGGTTTGTAATAAACTTCGCAAAGTCCACTTTGCTCCCCTCCCAGAACTTAGAGTTCATAGGGGCGAGGTTGGACTCTCTGCTGGCAAAGGCATTCTTCCAGAAGACAGAGCCCAAAGACTGATAAACTTAGCAAACCAGTTTCTCAGCAGGTCACTGGTCTCTGCCAGACTCTGCCTGAGGCTTCTGGGCCATATGGCTTCGACAGTGCATGTGACCCCCAATGCCAGGCTACCTATGAGGCCTGCACAGTGATGCCTTCGGACTCGGTGGTCACAGGCCACAGGCAGCGTCAGAGACAGGATAAGGGTGTCCAGACAATTTCTGAACTCCCTCAGCTGGTGGCTGCACCCATCCAATCTACTGCAAGGGGTACCTTTTCAGATTTCTGGGTTCACAGTGGTGTTGACCATGGATGCCTCCCTGCAGGTTTGGGGAGCTCATTGTCTAGGCAAGTGCACCCAGGGCCTATGGTCTCCCTGGGAAGCCGCACAGCAAATCAATCTCCTGGAACTCAGGGCTATTCGATTAGCCCTCAAGACTTTTTCTCAAACCCTGGCTCATCAATCTGTCCTAGTTCAAACAGACAACCAACCAAGTAGCCATGTTTTATGTGAACAAGCAGGGCGGAACTGGGTCCAGGCTCCTTTGTCAGGAGGCACAGGATCTTTGCTTGTTTGCTCTCAGACACAACATGCTCCTCAAGGCAGTGTATCTACCTGGCCAGGAGAACTACCTGGCCGACAGGTTGAGCAGGATTCTGCAGCCCCACGAGTGGCAGCTCCATCCTTTGGTGGTTCAGAAGATTTTCCTGAAATGGGGACTTCCATCCATAGATCTTTTTGCCAGTCCTCTGAACAAACAGCTGCCAAAGTTCTGCTCCAGGCAACCGCATCCTCTGTGGATAGCAGCAGATGCTTTTCTGATTCCCTGGTCTCAGGGCCTACTGTATGCGTTTCCTCCCACGCCCTTGGTGGCCCGAACTCTGTTCAAGATTCTTCAGGACAAGGCCTTGGTCCTGCTGGTGGCTCCCAGGTGGCCGAGACAGCCTTGGTTTCCACTTCTTCTTCAACTGGCGGTGGATCCCCCACTGCCTCTGGGGTTGCAACCCGACCTTCTCTCTCAGGATCAGGGTTCCCTTCTGCACCCCAATCTCAAAGCTCTCAATTTGATGGCCTGGAGGCTGCAAGGGTAGTTTTGGCTCCCTGGGGCCTACCTCAGGAAGTTGAGGAGGTTGTCCTAGCCTCTAGGAAACAGTCCACGAGGAAAACCTATGCTCTTAAATGGAAAAGGTTTTCCGTGTGGTGTCACCTACGTACACAGGATCCTTTCTCCTGTACTGTACCAGTAGTGCTTCAGTACTTACTGCACTTATCAAATCAAGGACTTAAGTCCATTTCTGTTCGGGTCCACCTCTCAGCTCTAGCAGCTCACCACTCACTGGTGGAAGGACATTCTCTGTCAGTTCACCCCTTGGTGTCCCGGTTTCTCAGAGGCTTGCTCTTGCTCAAGCCTCCAATCCGTCATCCTGCTCCTGAGTGGGAGTTGAATGTGGTCTTGCAGCAACTGATTCGCCCACCTTTTGAGCCGATGGCTTCTTGTCCTCTACGCTTCCTGTCCTGGAAGACACTCTTCTTAGTAGTCCTAACCTCGTCTAGGCGAGTGAGTGAGCTTCAGGCCCTGGTCTTTGACAGGTCCTCACCAGATTCTATAGGAACAGGGTGGTCCTCAGGACTCATCCAAAGTTCCTCCCAAAGGTTGTCTCCTCTTTCCACCTCAACCAGGAGGTGGTTCTTCCAACATTCTTCCCTAGGCCTCATGCAAGCCAGGCTGAAGCAGTTCTGCATACCCTGGACTGTAGGAGGGCCTTATCCTTCTACCTTGACCGTATGCAGGGGCACGGAAGGGCTGCTCAGCTCTTCATATCTTTTGACCCTAATAATTTGGGGTTAGCTGTGTCCAAGCGTACCTTGTCCATCTGGGTGGCTGACTGTATCACCTGGGCTTACAGGGTGGCTGACCTTCCTTTGCAGGGTTGGGTCACGGCCTATCGTGTCAGGGCAATGGCTGCCTCAGTGGCTCATCTCCGCTCTGTACCGTTGGCAGACATCTGCAGGGCTGCAACTTGGTCTTCAAGCCAGACCTTTGCGGCCCATTACTGTCTGGAAAGGGAGCGCCATAGGGACAGTGCTTTTGGCCAGGCAGTACTCCGGAATCTCTTTGAGGTTTAGGCAACTCCTGCCCTCCTGCCCTCTGTTGGGCTACCGGTGGAGGTTCTGTCAGTGAAAAGCCTTTCTTTGAGGCTGGGACTAGAGGGAGTTCTCTTGTTCAGCCTGGGTTCCTGTAGCCCAGAGCTAGGGAGTCACCCATATGTGAGGACTGACTTCCTGCTTGGTCCTGGAGAAAGAGTATTTACTCACCTGTAACAGGTGTTCTCCAGGAGCAGCAGGAATCAGTCCTCACAACCCTCCCTCCTCCCCTGGGAGTTGCAGTTGTACATAGTTTATTTTTACATTTTTGTGTGCTGTTTTTAGCTATGTCATTTGACTGAGCAAGATGGCACCTTTAGGCAGGAAGGGAACCGCGCATGCGTGCCTGCATTCCCAAAGGCTTTCTTGGAAAGCTGGGGAAATGCTCTGCTAGGGCTTCATTGACGTCGATGTCACCCATATGTGAGGACTGATTCCTGCTGCTCCTGGAGAACACCTGTTACAGGTGAGTAACTACTCTTTCTGGCGGCGCTGCTCACAGGAAGATTTTGGCAGCGTTGGACTCCCATGTCACTCGAAGAGGCAGCTCTTGCTTGGCGATTGAGCGCCGCAAGAGAAGGGGTTCCCTAGGCAGGTACAATTTATTTGTTAGAGCAGGAAGCAGGGCGGGAGCCGGCAGCGCACTGAGATGTGGCCGGGGAGTTCAGGCCACGCCGCGTGTCAGTTGCGTGGGAAAACGCCGAGATCAGTCAGTGGCTGCAGATTGCCGCGGGAGTCCAAGGGGAAAGCTCATTTTCACTCACTTTTCTCGGGGGGTGGTGGGGTCCTTGCTAGCGGAATAAGGTAAAGAAGAAAAAAAAAGAGAGAGAAAGGGATTTTTTATTGCATTTGAAGGTGGCTAAGGTGTCTACTGTGCAGGAGCCCTCGGGAGGGTTGGGGAGCACCCGCGAGGGTAAAATGCCTTCAAAAACGCTCTGTTTGCTGTGCGGGGCAAATAGAAGCGCGGTGTCCGAGGCCGGGGTGTTCAGGAGCTGCATAGTGGAGTCTGCGGTGCTGGGCCAGGGCTTGGAGGTGATAGCGGAGACGCACAGAGGAGTGCCGGCTATCATGATGGAGCCAGGGTCTCCTCGTCCTCCATCTCCAGAGCCGGTGCCTGGCACTTCCTCTGCTCCGGATGTACGGGGTCCACAGCCCCCGTTAGCTGGAGGGCTGGCAGCAATTTTTTCGCCAGAGTTTGTGGCGGTAATCCAGCAGGCATTTGGCTCAGCCTCAGGGGTGGCTCCGCCAGGGGCCACGGAGTTTCTACTGGGAGTAAGGAGACCGGGAACACCTCTGCCCACAGGAGGGTCAGGTTCGGTGGCGAAGAGGCTCAGAGGTGAGAAGGACTCGATCATCTCGGATGGGGACCGGTCGGAGGATCCTGACCTAGAGTTGGAGGAAGGCAAGATCGCAGAACAGGAAGATCAGGCGAGAGTGGTTCGCGTATTTCGAAGAGAGGAGTTGCCTGCGCTCATTTCAGAGACTCTCAAAGCTCTTAATATGCCCTCCGGAGTTCAGGCGGAGGAGACAGCCCTGGAGGACCCATTGCTGCAGGCCTTTCGAAAGACTCAACAGGCATTTCCGGTACACAGGGTGATTCGAAAAATGATTCAGGAGGAGTGGAACCTACACGAGACAGCGCTCAAGGGGTCCAGAGTTATGGCAGGACTGTACCCTCTCATGGACCTGGATCGGGAGTTGTTTAAATCTCCCAAAGTGGATGCAGCTGTATCAGCGGTCACCAAGAAGACTGCCATTCCGGTAGAGGGTACTGCGGCCCTCAAGGATGGACAGGACCAGAAACTGGAGACCTTCTTAAAGCAGGTCTTTGAGGTGAATGCACTCTCCTTGCAAGCGTCCATTTGTGGGGCGTGGGTGGCGAGAGCTTGTCTTCGCTGGGTGCAGCGTATTCAAGGTGATCAGGTGGAAGAGACAGTGGAGGAAGCGGCGAGACTGGAGTCAGGAGCGGCCTATCTGGCGGTTATTCATTATGACCTTATTAGAGGCCTGTCCAAGAGTATGTCCTCGGCGGTAGCGGTGAGACGTTATCTTTGGCTGGGCAATTGGGCGGTAGACAGCTCGTCTAAGGCTAGGCTTAGTAAGCTCCCTTTCCGGGGGAAGCTTCTGTTTGGAGAGAATTTGGATAAAATTGTAAAGAATTTGGGAGAATTCAAAGGTGGTAGGCTACCAGAGGACAGGCAGAAGCAGGGGCGAGCGCCTTTGCTGCCTAAAGGACAGCAGAGGGAGTTTTGGCGTTTTCGCTCCCCAAGGTTTGGGCAAAGTCAGAGGGCGCGTTTTCCATATAGAAACCTGGGGTTTCGAGGCTTCCGAGGAGCAGGGAGAGGATTTGCGGTGTTTTCTCAGCCTCCTCCTCCCACAATCTCTGCAAGTCCCAATGAAGCCAGGATGGCCTGGGAGGAGTGCGTTCTCGCGGGGGGTCGTTTGCGGGAATTTTTCCCTGCCTGGGTCCGAGTTACCTCAGATCAGTGGGTGCTGGAGGTTATTTGAGAAGGTTATGCCTTGGAGTTGCGACACCCAGTGATGGATTCCTTTGTGCAGTCTCCATGCAACGCCCGAATCAAGCGCAGGGCGGTGACGGAGACCGTACAAAGGTTGTTGTCTCTCAAGACCATAGTGCCGGTGCCTCCCAACCAATTAGGCTGCGGTCGATACTCCATTTACTTCATAGTCCCAAAGAAGGAAGGGGCATAGCGACCAATTTTGGATCTCAAAAAGGTGAATCGCTGTCTCCACATGTCTCATTTTCGAATGGAAACCCTGCGATCCGTCATCGTGGCAGTACACAAGGGGGAGTTTCTTATGTCCCTGGATCTGGCGGAAGCGTATCTTCACATTCCGATATGGCAGCAGCATCAGAGGTTTCTCAGATTTCCACTTCCGATAGGGCATTTTCAATTTCAAGCGTTGCCATTCGGTCTGGCTACTGCGCCATGGGTGTTCACCAAGGTTATGGTCATCGTGGCGGCGGCCTTTTGGAAGGAGGGTGTATTGGTACACCCTTACCTAGACGATTGGTTAATCAGGGCAAAGTCCAAAGAGGAGAGCGAGGCGGCTACAGCCAAGGTGGTGGCGTTCCTGGAAAGTCTCGGTTGGGTAGTCAACAGGGTAAAGAGCAAGTTGATGCCGTCTCAGAATCTAGAGTATCTGGGAGCGCACTTCGACACCAATGCGGGGAGAGTTCTTCCACGGAAGCGGGTGCTAGCGCTACGAAAATTGGTCCGTGAGTTTCTCCACAGGGGGCGCCCCGCAGCGTGGGATTATCTACAGTTGCTCGGAACGATGGCAGCGACTCTCGACTTGGTCCCCTGGGCGCGGGCCCACATGCGGCCGTTGCAGAGAGCGTTGTTGAGAAGGTGGTCGCACCAGAACGATCTCTTATCAAAATGTCTCCCTTGCCCCCAGGAAACGTGCAAGGCCCTTCAGTGGTGGTTGCGTCCCGAATGTTTCGTGAAAGGAATGCCATTGGAGGTGCCGGTGTGGCTGTCACTGACGGATGCCAGTCTCTACGACTGGGGGGCCCACTTTTAAGGAAGGTTAACTCAAGGTCAATGGACCGAACTGGAAAGGGGTTGGTCCATCAACAGGTTAGCGTTAAGGGCGGTAGCTCTAGTGCTTCGCGACTTTCAGCCTTATCTTCACGGGAAAGCCATTTGGGTATTTTCCACAACGGAACGGCAGTGGCTTGCATCAACCGTCAAGGAGGCACGAGCAGTGTGCAGCTCGAGACGGAGGCCCAGAGTTTGTTCGACTGGGCCGAAGAAAACCTGGAAGCGTTGTTGGCAGTGCATGTAGCTGGGGTAGACAATGTGCAGGCCGACTTCTTGAGCCGCGTAAAGGTAGACCCGGGGGATTGGGTTCTTCACCCGGAGGTGTTTGCGATGCTGGTGCGGCGCTGGGGGACACCGGTCATGGATCTGATGGTGACGTTTCAGTCGGCTCAGGTAGATCGTTTCTTCAGCAGAAGGAAAGAGCGGATGTCGGAAGGCCTGGATGCGCTCATTCAAACCTGGCCGGAGGGGCACCTCCTATATGTGTTCCCTCCATGGGTGCTAATCAGTCGAGTGTTGCAGCGCGTAGAAAAGTACAAAGGGCAGATAGTCTTAATTGCGCCGGATTGGCCAAGGAGGCCGTGGTATGCAGACCTCATGAGGCTTGTAATCGCGGACCCGTGGCGGCGGCTTCCCCTGTGGGACGACCTGCTGTCTCAGGGCCCCTTGCTCATGCCTCAGGTAGCTCGATTCTCACTTACAGCTTGGCTCTTGAAAGGGCGAGGATGACGGCGAAGGAGTATTCGGCGGCAGTGATTTCCACCTTGCTGAAGGCTCGTCGTAGATCGACTTCGTTGGCTTATATACGAGTTTGGCAAATTTTTGAGGATTGGTGTATGAACAGGCAGATTGTGGTGCTAAAGGTTTCTCTCCCACAGGTTTTGTCTTTCTTGCAGGAAGGCTTTCAAAAAGGCTTAGCGGCTTCGTCATTGCGGGTGCAGCTGGCAGCGTTGTCCTGTTATAGAGGCAAAGTTCGAGGGGTAGCACTTGGGGGGGCATCTGGATATAAAGCGTTTTTTGAGAGCGGTGTCTCTCTTGAGGCCTCCTCACACGCAAGTAGTGCCAGCTTGGGATCTTCCTTCTTTGGTCTTACAGGCGTTGGTAAGAGAGCCATTTGAGCCGCTGTCAAGGACGTCATTGAAGGATCTTACGGTTAAGGTTGTGTTTTTAGTAGCTATCTGTTATGCTAGACGAATTTCAGAGCTGCAAGCTTTATCCTTTCGGAGGCCTTTTCTTTCCTTTTCGGAGTCTAAGGTGGTTTTGAGACCCGTGCCGTCTTTTTTGCCGAAGGTGGTCTCAGCGTTTCATATGAATCAGGTGGTTTCCTTGCCAGTGTTTAGCGCAGGCAGGGGAGAACAGCCTTCGGAGCTGTTGCATCTCTTGGACGTTCGTCGAGCGTTGAAGAGCTATTTGCATCAGATAGCTGGTTTTCGTAAGTCAGATAGTTTGTTCTTTTTGCAGGGCCTTGCAAAGGAGAAGCAGCATCGAAAGCCTCCATTGCCCGATGGGTGAAGGAGGCCATAGCGTCGGATTTTCTTCTTAAAGGAAAGTTGGTGCCGGAAGGGCTTAGGGCCCACTCTACCAGAGCTCAGGCAACTTCATGGGCAGAGTGTGGTTTGGTACCGACGGCAGAGATCTGTAAGGTGGCTACGTGGTCTTCGCTCATTTCCTTTGTTAAGCATTACCATCTGGATGTTCAGGCAGGCAGGGATACCTGTTTTGGATCGGCAGTGCTTCAGGCTGGTCTACAGGATCCCTCCCAATAAATGCTTTCACTGCTCTGTTACATCTCCAGAGTTCGGGACTAGACTGGAGGGACGATAAGGAAGGTGAAATTAGACTTACCTGCTATTTGTTGTTCCTTGAGGAACTCCAGTCTAGTCCCGTTTCCCACCCTAGTGTGTCCGGTGGACTGTAGCCTGAAGTGTAGGAATCTTACAGGTAAGCTATGGTTATTGAAATGGAATGAGATGGTTCTTCATGGTAGGGTGCGGTCTGGGGAATGCGTGGGTGGGGCTCCACGTCCTTCATGCAAGGGGGGGACGGGCCTCAGCACCTGTTAGGCACTGTAAGTAAGTGAAGAGTTAAGTTTGCATAGTGTTCTCTTAAGTCATGTTGAGGTTTGCTTAGTATGTTTAATACATTGTTATCGGTTACTTAATTGTTGCTCCGGGGAGCCTGCTTTGTCAATAGGTTACTGGAGTGTGAAGGAGGGGTCTGTACTTATGCACCCGTGACATCACAGAAATGATGTTTCTCAATCTCCAAGCTGCTGGAAGAGGAGCATAAACTCCAGAGTTCAGGACTAGACTGGAGTTCCTCAAGGAACAACAATTAGCAGGTAAGTCTAATTTCACCATTGTTTTGGTACAATATTAGTCACCGACAAACATGACTGGTGTTTAAAATGTTTGAATCTAGACCATTTACCAACTGATTGTCCTTTGTGCCAACAAATGACGAAAAGAGGCCTAAAGGACAGAACCAGATAGTATGGTTCTCAGTTTGCCCCGAACTCTATTTCAGTGGCTTCCACATCATCAAGGACGTCGGCCTCCTCTCTTGGTTCTCAGGTCTCCCTAATGTCCAAACATAAGACTAAGTCAAAGTCATCGGCATCGAAACCTAATACCGATCCTCGTGGTAAGTCCCTTCATCGTCATCAAGATTCATCAAAAGGTGCATCCAATGCAAACAGGCCTACCAAAGAGCCCTTGCGGGAGGACCAGTTCTCCAAAGCATAACAGGGGTTCCAGGATGCTCTCAAGACCTCGACCTCCGGAGAGCTACTGGTTTCAAGCTTTGGGACATTGGCTCAGAGCCTCGTGAGGGATTCCATCCAGACATCGGCCTCCCCCCTCAACCAGCACATCCTGACTATTGAGAGGAGGATGGCAGTACTCCTAGCAGCCTCAGTACCATTGATATCAACAGCTCCAGCGATGCAGGTGTTGACATCCATCCCACGGCCGATACCTCTGGGGCCGATGCCGGATCTTGAACCATTGGAGGATCCTCTCCCTCGGATGCCTCCTTTGGAACCAACAAACGACATTAGTACCCAACAGGTTCCTGAGCTGCCACACCGACTGATCATTGATATCTGCATCAGGCCTTGATATCGGCACGAGACCATCAGTACTTTGACTTTTTGTCAGAATCTGACTCTACCTCCTGTCACAAGCACAACACCATAACCACTAGTCTTCTAGTTGTTAAGGGCGTGGTGGTTGAGAACCTTCTTCTATCAGCTGTAACATTTATGCTTTAAGTAGAAGGATTGTAGTCGTGTTAAACCAAGGGTAAGGCTTATGACCAAACAAGAATTTATTTTGAACACAATAGAACAGATCAGGTTCCTGGTACCATTTACAGAATTATAAATTATAAGATTTTTGCTTAAGGTTCAGCAGGTTGGTGGCAAAACAAACAGAACTCAATATTGGCTTTTAAAGTCCTATTCACTGCAGAAGCTAGCCTTTTTCACATATAACCATATGCCACTTTTCTTATTGTCCTTTGTCAATCAGAGCAATAGAAAAACAAACTTTACTACTTCTATGGCAAAATTATCTTCACTCAGCCATAATTCTCTCTAGGCTGCACTTCCAGGTGAAGAACCAAACTTAGGTTATGAAATAAGCATTCACAGTGTCCTCAAGACTCTTATAGCAGGCTTCTCTTATAAACAGGAGCAAAGCACAAACACTTCTAACAGCTAATTAACTTTCTCTCCGTTGTAGAGTTTCAACACAGCTGACATAGAAGCATGAATCACAGCCTTACTTCATTAGCTTATGCTGCAGTAACTTCCTCCTTTCAAAACACACAGGAATTTACTTTCTCACTGTTTAGCTCTGAGGTTACTTCAGCAAGAGGAACAGTTCTTTTCAAGACTGACCTTTCTTCAGACACTTTAAGTCTAGAGCTTGGCATAAAGAACAATCCATCAACATATCTTCTTCTGCCCCTAGCTCTGACATTGGTTCACCCAATTGCATAGGTTCTGACTCACCCACTTGATTGAAGTGCCCTGCTAACAACCTCTCTGGTGGCCTGAAAGCTTCTCTCCTTCCTGGCTCCCACCTTTGTTGCAAACGTGATTCAGGGAAATCACCTCTCTCAGCAATGGGTAGCTCAGCCTGTCTCCAGAAGTTAGCACCTGCTTTGGCTTCTCCAGCATTCCATCGTCCTTGCTGCTCTGAAGTCTGTCCTCTACAATCACTCCTCTTCCAGCTCCTACTCCTACTGCTACTATCTCCATAATTTAACCAAGGTTTATACTCACTGGGATCCAACCCCACCTCTTTCTCTCCCAGGTGTTTGTAATCCCCCTGCCTTCTGACATGCATAGTTACCTGTAACAGGTGATCTCCAGGCACAGCAGGAATTGAGTTTTCACAACCCACCCTCCTCCCCTAGGAGTTTTACTTTTCCTCCTCTTCTTCTCTTCTCCTTCTCTCCTTTTATCTCAGCTACAAACTCAGGAGGGAGAGCTGGAAAGGTGGGAAGGCAGCTATGCAGGTGCAGTGGGATGCTCCCAAAAACATTCCTATTTGATGCTGGGGAGCATTCCCACGCGGGCTCTGTCGGTACCAACGTCACCCATATGTGAAGACTCAATTCCTGTTGTTCCCGGCGCTCACCTGTCACAGGTGAGTAACTATGCTTTCAGGCTTTGGTGGCAGACCCACTCGATACCTGGTTCCACAATGACAAAGTTGTCCTTCAGACTCGCCCACACTTTATGCCAAAGGCGGTGTCTCCTTTCCAGTTAAACCAGTCAATTTACCTTCCAGTCTTCTTTCCTAAACTGCATGCTTCTAGAGCAGAAGCAACTCTGCACACTCTTGATTGTAAACGTGCGTTGGCTTTCTATCTCCAAAGGATCCAAAATCATTGTATAATATCGCATTTCATCTCATTTGATCCTAGTCATCTGGATCTCCCTGTATCTAAACATAAGGTTTCCAGATGGATAGTGGACTGCATTTCATTTGCTTATGACAAAGCAGGACTATCCCTGGAAGGGCATATCACCTCTCACAATGGCAGCCTCGATGGCAAACCTACACTCAGTAGCCATTGACAAAATTTGCAAGGCAGCAACTTTGTCTTCTGCCCATACCTTCACTGCCCATTACTGTCTGGACAAGGACTCCCTACGGGATACCATGTTTGATCAGGCTGTACTCCAGCACCTCTGTCAGACTTAGAAGCAACTCTTACCCTCCATCCCAGACTTTGACGATACCAGAAATCCATGATCTCTTGAAGCCAACTTTGAGGTGAACCTCCACCTGTTCTGGGTTCTCTTCATCTGGGAGCTAGGGAATCCCATATGTGAAAACTGCATTCCTGCTTGTTCCTGGAGATAGCGTAGTTACTCATCTGTAACAGGTGATCTCTGGAAACAGCAGGAATTTAGTCTTCACAATCCCCCGCCCTCCTCCCCTAGGAGTTATGGAGTTTAATTTACTCTTTTCTCAGCTACACTCAACTGAAGAGAGGGAGTTGCGAAGGCAGGAAGGCAATTGTGCAGGCGCAGTGGAGTGCTCCCAAAAGCGTTCCAATTGGACGCTGGGGAGCATTCCCGCATGGGCTCTGTCAGTACCGACGTCACCCATATGTGAAGACTAAATTCCTGCTGTTCTTGGAGATCACCTGTTACAGGTGAGTAACTACGCTTTCTGCGCATTCCAGTAGATCCTTATCCACAGATATAGCCTCCACTACTCAGCACAGTGACTTTGAAAGTCTACTCACCAAAAGTTACAGTGCCAAGCCTTTCCCAGCCCAGCACACTTCTGAAAGAGGTATCTTGACCTAGCTGAGTTGTTTCGCATGCAGGCGTACAGTGCAGGCTGTATCTAAATCATGTTCTAAAGTGCTGGAGAAGTGCCATTGCAGCAGTGAGGCTTTGTCAAAATGCAAAATTTAGCAAGCTGTGCCAAACAAGAAACTCCATTCATAGCACAGCATCATTGTTCACCTGTGCAGACGTTTTCAGCCTCAAGTGGAGATCTTATTCAGCCTATTGAACAGGTACAGATGACACCCTGCTTGCCAATAAGGCTTAAGGATGTTTCCTATTCTTTGAATGCATAATGAAAGCATCAAACTGTGAATCCACTTACTCCTATTCCATTATTAGTCACAATAGCAGATGTCGTCCTCAGAAGCTTTGCTATCTGTATCTGACTGACCTCGTGCTTTTTTGCAAAGAATGTTCAATGACTATATTGAGAGTTGTTGTAAAAGACTCCCATGCCTTAAGTGTTATATGCTACCTTTTTAAAGTTAATATGGTACAAGAATTAAATCAATATCTTATTTTTTAAGAAGTTCTGGATGGCAGTTCAGTCATTAATTCTCTCACATCTTGGTTGTTGTAACATTGTGCTGCTTGGCCTTCCCAACATAGTGATTAAACCTTGCAGGAAGTGCAAAATGAAGCTGTGTATATTATATACAGTTTGAAAAAGATGGCTTATTTATCACTTAAAAGGAAAACCTTCATTGGCTTCCTATTAAATTTTGCACTCAGTTTAAGTCACTGTTTAATTCATAAGAGTTTGCATGGTGATGTAGATAATGAACTTTTCCCATGGACAAGCAGGAAGTAAGCCCTCATGTATGGGTGATGTCACTGACGGAGCTGACATGGAAAACTCACCAACTTCCAATGAAAGCTTTTGGGAGCTGCACTGTGCATGCGCAGCTGCCTTCCCGCCTGTCGTGGCGCCATCTTCTCCAGTCTCCTTTTTTCCACAGGACGTATCCTGCATCACCAGAAAAAATGTTTTCTCTGTTAGCCCCTGCATGTATTTCTTTCTTAATAATCTTTACAGCCTGTTATCCGTTAGTTGGCTCCAAGCTGATATTTTTTCTTTCCTTTTTCTCTTTTGCTAAAATGTTGTGCTTTTCGCTCTGGTCCTTTTTCCCGCCATCACAATGGAGGCCTATGACCTCGGCGTGGTCTTCCTGGACATGTCTAAGCCAGTAAGTGGCTTTAAAAATGCATGAAATGTGGCCACATCATTTCGGTCATGGACAGGCACAATTGGTGTCTGCAGTGCCTTGGGCCTAATTACCAGCCCGCTTACTACAACCTCTGCCTGAAGGACCGGGAAAAGCAGAAGTCCCTGTTCGGAAAGTCAGATTCAACATCCTCTGCTCCAGCATCAGCAACGCATGACCAGGGTAAATAACAGGGTAAGAAGGCCTTCTACCCACACCTGCACCGATACTATCTGGCACCCCAGAACCTAGGGACCGAGGTACCAAGCGAAGACCCTCTGTCATTGTCTGACTAGAATAGAGGAAGGACCTGACGCAGATCCCATCAGCGTCAAAAGGGGTGTCTGAGCACCGGGTCAAGCCCCAAGATGCATCGGCACTGCAGCCCTTCATGGTGCAACAGAGACAGTGAGGGCCAGGAATGGCCCACCAAGCTTCTCTAGCAGGAGAAATCAACTCCCAAACAGGAGGAATCGACCCCCTTAGCCCTTGAGGGCAACTGAATGTTTTCTGATGAGCCTGTCATTGTTGAGTCCCTGCTGGAGGCATCTGCACCGATGGCCGAAGTTAAAATCCCGACCCTGGTTCTTTCCAAGGTGGTGGTTCTGGAGGGACACCTGAGGGCCTTTGAGTCGCACATGGCGGTGGTTTTAGCCTTGCAGCATACAGGCTTGGCGATGGCTTTGACATCATCACCGCACTCCGTCCAGTCCTTCTTAGAGACCCATGCTCTGCCAGCAGAGGCAGGAGTAACGGGTGGGAGATCGGAATCAACGCTGTTTCCCACAGTGATTTCCCTTATGAGCGTATCAGGTCTCGATGTTCTGCGACACCCCCGCTCTCACTGAGAGCACCATGGGTCCCACCCCGTCTGCCCTCTCCAGATGACCAGAGTAGGCGGTGGGAGGAAACCCAATGCTACTTCGATTTCCTCTTGGAGTCTGAGAAACTGAGGAGGACTCTATCTCGGACAGGAGGTCTCCTGACCTTTCCTCTGATCCATCCCTTCCATATGAGTGGCGTAAATCGCCCCCGGAGGACATGAACTTCTAGGACTTTGTGTGGGATGTGGCCAAGGCCATACCCTTCTCCCTTGAGGCAGAGGATGAGCCGAGGGCAGAGGAGCTTGAGTTCCTGCAGTATCCATCAGCACTCTAGGAGGCAGTGACTGAGCCGGTGAACCACATCCTGCAGAGGCTGCTGCTGCAGTGGGAAAATCACCTCACAATTACTGCATTCAGCCGACGGCTGGACTTAATGTACCGAGTCCAGAAGGCACCAGGTTTTGAGAAGCCTTAGCTACCACACAACTCCATTGTGATTGAGTCAGCCTTGAAGCGCGTGAAGAACACCGACTCACTCCTCGGTGCCCCTGGGGCGGGAGGCTAGGACCCTGGACTCCTTTGAGAGGAGATGCTACCAGGGCTCCATGCTGGTGGCTCGGATTCTCTCTTACCAACTGAAGGACATCAGGCTAGACCTGGCAGAGTTTGCTGCCTATGTCCCTCCTGACCGTCTCAACTCCTTCCGTGTCATGGTAGGCCACAGCAAGAATTGCTCAAAGTATGCCGTGTGAGCCTTGTATTATGCCTTTCGGTCCATCTGTAGGGTAGAGACGGTGGGCATTAGCGGCTGGCCTGGCTCCAGTCCTCCGACCTGGAGCAGTGGGTCCAGGATAAACTGGCTAATGTCCCCTGTAGTGGGGAAAACCTTTTCGGGAAGCTGGTAGAGGAGAAAGTGGGTGAGCTTGAAAGAGAGCACATAATGCTCTCTAGGCTGTCGAGGAAAGCTACAGATCCTTTGTGTAAAAAATAACAGGGTAAGAAGGCCTTCTACCCACACCTGCACCGATACTATCTGGCACCCCAGAATGCACAACTGAAGGTGCAGGCCCCCGCACTAGCAGAAGCAGGAGAAGCCTCGAGGCCCAGCCAGCCCTGCAGCCAAAGCCGGGGGAGGGGGGGGGCTTTTGACTGGTTCTTCAGGAGCATAGCTAACTGTCCCTTACCTGCCAATGTTCCTCCTCAGGTAGGGGGGCAGCTTGTCTATTTCGCCCACAGGTGGCCCCTTATCTCCTCGGAAGCCTGGGTACTGCTGCTTGTCCTGCAGGGCTACTGGCTGCATTCGCCCAGTTGCTGCCTCCATTCATCCAAGGGGAGTATGGTTTATGGTTTATTCTATTTGATATACCGCATATCAATTAGGTAAGTGGTTTACAATACATAAATATAATTTTTAAAAACAGAAAGGAACGCCAAAGCAAGATAGGAAAGGTACATGAAAGCATTAATGTAAGCACACAAAAACAAAACCAATACTGAGGTAGGTATAAACATATGCATAAAGACTGTAGTTATCCACAGAGTCCCTCAGTCACCACCAAATGCATTCCTAAAAAGGTAGGTCTTCAAAGATGACCTAAAAGTTTTTAAATCTAAAATAGTATGCAACTCAGATGGAAGACTATTCTATTTCAAAGGAGCTATAGCAGAAAAGGCCGAACATCTAGTAGACTTATGTTTAATGGCAGCTGGAGAAGGTAACACCAATCGAAAACCATGTAGAGTCCGCAACGGCCTAGCTGGAGCATAAAGAGTCACTAACGATGACAAATAATCTGGAGCCAAATCATGAATTGCTTTAAAAGTAGTAAGCAAAAGCTTATACTGAAGCCGTTCAGTAATAGGAAGTCACTGATATCTTACAAGCAATGGTTTAACATGATCACAGCGATGCACGTGAGCCAAAGCACTTACTGCTGCAGTTTGCATTTTTTTGCAAACGCCAGAGCCAATAACGCGGTAACCCAACATAAACAATATTGCAATAATCAAGTAAAGATATCACAGTATGCATTACAATGTTTATCTCCAGGAACGTAGTCTTCACATACGGGTATCGTCGGTACCGACGGAGCCTGCGTGGGAACGCTCCCCAGCCTCCAATAGGAAAGCTTTTGGGAGCATCCCACAGCACCTGCATGCTGCCTTCCCAACTCTCCCTCTTCAGTTCTTCGTTTTCCACGGAGCCGACAGGACGCATACCCTGTCACCGCAGAAAATCTGTTCTTATTTTTTTGGGTTTTTTTGTGGTCGCATCTGCCTTCGTTTGACGCCTACCGGTGCCGCCAGTTCTCTTTTCTTCTTTTAAAATAAAAATAAAAATCTATCTTTCTGAAAGATTTCTTTCTCCAGGGGCCTTTCCCCTCTCGGTGCTAGGCACCATTTTGGGCACTAGGCCCACTTTCTTCAAACATGGAGTGGTTTCAAGAAATGTTCTAAGTGTGGCGGTACCATATCCGTCACCGACACCCATGACTGGTGTCTTAAATGTTTAGGTCAATCGGAGTGTCTCTCCTGCAGTAAGATGACCAAGAGGGCCTGCAGAATAGAGCTGCAAAACTTGGTGCCCTTTTTGCCGCAGATACAATGTCAGTTGCATCAACGTCTTCCAGGGCTTCATCTTCCTTCCATGGATGACAGGTAACTAAACCTAAGTCTTCTAAGACTGACCAGTCCTCAAAGGGTAGATCTCCTTCTAGGTATTGAGATGCCACTGGTGTTGCCCTCGAGGAAAGTTCACCGGCAAAACAGTCCCGGCGGGAGGCTTCGGCTTCCAAAGCATTAACGGGGCTCCAGAATGTTCCAGAGGCTTTCACCTCTGC
Organism: Ichthyophis bannanicus; assembly: GCA_033557465.1. Taxonomy (NCBI): domain Eukaryota; kingdom Metazoa; phylum Chordata; class Amphibia; order Gymnophiona; family Ichthyophiidae; genus Ichthyophis; species Ichthyophis bannanicus. The sequence goes on along the minus strand of CM066036.1, from coordinate 863,709,684 downwards.
AGAACTATTGGTGCCATGTTCTGGGGCCGTAGCCGCTTTCCACTGGTACCGACATCCAAGCATCGGCAGGGGCGATGGATCAGAGAATCCTCGCTATCGAACGCAGTCTAGCGGCTCTCTTAGCAGCTTCGGTACCGCTAAGACCGCTACAGACGGTTCCACAGTTATCGGTACCGACATCAGTGCTGTTACCAACTGTACCTGCCTCGGCCGTTATGCTTCCCCCCATGCCGAGCCTTGAGTCTATCTCGGGTATCGAAAGACTGGTACCGACACACCCCGATACCGACTTCGAACGGTACCAGTACCGTGCGTTGCAGGAACACCCGGCACAGAGATACTTTGAATCCTCTGATTCCGATGACTCTGACGACTCTGCCAGTACTAGAGCAATCCTTCCAGAGGATCCATCTCCTCCTCCTCAGCATAGAATGTCTCCTCCAGAAGACATGTCCTTCCAGGATTTCAGATGTGATTTAGCTCGAGGTCTTGCAATCACGGTGACTCCGGAAAAGGAACCCAGAGCAGAAGAATTAGAAATTCTTCAATACCCTAAGGCTCCTAAAGAGGCAGCTACTCTGCCCATTTATAGCATCTTGCATGATCTTATGCTAAGAATGTGGGAAACTCTAACGGTGTCTCCACACTCTCGACAACTCGATACCATGTACTGAGTTCCAAGCTGTTCTGGTTTTCAAAAGACTCAGTTACCACACCATTCAGTAGTAGTGGAATCAGCCATGCGTAGGATTAAGAGTGCTAAAACGCATTCTTCCAATCCTCCAGGCCGTGAATCGAGGACACTTGATGCCTTTGGGCAGCGATGCTTCCAATCCTCCATGTTGTCAGCCAGGATCAGCTCTTACATTCTCTATATGGGAATGTTCCTCAAGGAAGTTGCAGGAGACTTGGAGCTCATGAGCCCTCTTCTTGCTGAGGACAAAAGAGGGGAATTTCTTACTCTGGTCAAACATGCCCAGGATGTTTCCAAGTTTGTAAACCGTGCAACCTTTGATTGCTTTGAATGCATTAGCAGACCCTCTGCTTTCTCCATCGGTGTACGTCGTATTGCCTGGCTCCAGGCATCAGACTTAGAAATATGGGTGCAGAATAAACTGGGAAACATTCCTTGCACAGGAGAAAATCTCTTTGGCAAGGATTGGCAAGACAAGGCTAATCAGATTGAATCTGAAAATACCACCTTGAACTGACTATCAAAGTCTACAGCCATCCCAACAAAGAAAAAGTCAGTCAAGAAACCCTTTTTCAACAAGAAAAAGAGGTTTTACCCATCTTACACCTATCAGGGTCACTGTCCAATTCATATTCCCAAAAAGGGGCAACAACAGACCAAACAGCAGAGGAAGCCACAAGTTCCAAGAGCTCAGCCAGCTCAGCAGACTCGGCCTCCTCAGAGGCTTTGACTCCTTCCTAGAGAACTTAGTCTTTCTGCCCCTGCAAGGTCCAGAACCTTCCATCATCCCAGGCAGGTTATGCCATTTTGCCAAAAGATGGCAACAAATAACATCAGAAAACTGGACTCTGTCCATTGTACGAGAGGGGTACAGACTTCATTTTCACAGCATGCCCCCTCCTACAATCATAAGACAGTTCAATTCTCAAGTCCCTGCCCCCGATCTCTTGGGCCAAGAGGTCGCATCACTTCTTGCTCAGGGAGCAATAGAAGAAGTACCCATACCCCAACAGGGTACGGGGTTCTACTCCCCCTATTTTCTCATCCCAAAGAAAACAGGAGGACACAGACCTATACTGGACCTCAGAGAATTAAACAAATATCTGTTCTGAGAAACATTCAAGATGATCTCCCTCGAAACACTCCTGCCATACCTTCAGAGTCAGGATTGGCTATGTTCTCTAGATCTAAAGGATGCATATACGCATATTCTCATCCATTCAGATCACAGAAAATTCCTTTGATTCCTTTTCCAGGGAAGACACTTCCAATACAAGGTTCTTCCCTTCGGTCTGGCTTCTGCCCCAAGAGTCTTCACAAAATGCATGGCAGTAGTAGCAGCATTCCTGAGAACTCTAGGAATATTAGTCTTCCCCTACTTAGACGACTGGCTCATTCGAGCATCGACAGCTCCAGAAGCCAACTCGCTCTTTCTCGCACGATGCGAATCCTTTGCTATTTGGGATTAGTCATAAACCTCCCAAAATCTCAGCTCGCCCCCTTCTCTGTCCCTGGAATTCATAGGGGCTCGTCTAGATACAAGACAGTCAAAGGCTTTCCTACCACAGCCCCGCTGTCTTTGTATAGTACAGCTGGCATCCCAAGCAGCTGTAAAAGTCTTCCTCACTGCTCGTGAAATGCTTCAGCTTCTGGGGCATCTGGCATCCACTGTCCATGTGGTTCCCTGTGCTCGCCTTCACATGCGAGCAGTCCAGTGAACCCTATCCTCTCAGTGGACACAGGCCTCGGGTCGCCTATCATTCAAAATCAAACTCCACACGTCTCATTTCGTCCCTTCAATGGTGGCAATCACTGGAAAACCTTCTCATAGGCTCTCTTTTCCAGCAGCCTCTATTCCAAGCTACCCTAACAACAGATGCGTCTAAGTTGGGTTGGGAGGCTCACTTGCACGGTCTCTCGACTCAGGGTCTCTGGACCCCACAGGAGGCTTGTCTTCACATAAACTTCCTAGAACTCGGAGCCATTTTCCATGCTCTTCGAGTATTCCAAGCCCAGCTCAGCTACAAGACAGTCCGGGTCCAGACCGACAATCGGGTAGCCATGTTCTATGTGAACAAGCAGGGCGGAACGGGCTCTCTGTCGTTATTCAACCAAGCTTTGCGACTGTGGGCCCTCGCCAGAGAGCATCAAATCCACCTCCTAGTGGTATATCTTCCGGGCATTCAAAATCTTTGGGCAGACAAACTCAGTTGAATACTGCTGCCACACGAATGGTCTCTTCACTCAGACCAGCTTGCTCGAGTGTTTCGAAACTGGGGAACCCCAGATATAGACCTCTTTGCAAGTCCACAGAATGCCAAACTTCCCCGATTTCTGTTCTAGAATTCTGGCTCAAAACTGTCAGGCAAGGGATGTTTTCCTCCTCCACTGGGGTCAAGACTTTCTCTATGCTTTCCCACCCATTCCCCTCATTCCCAAAATGTTGTTCAAGCTTCAGAGAGACAGAGGTCATATGATACTCATAGTTCCACGTTGGCCACGGCAAATGTGGTATCCTCTGCTTCTACGTCTCTCTCAAGCCACGCCTTTGGAGTTGGGATATGCTCCAGATCTTCTTTCCCAGTAGGACGGGATGCTATTGCACCCGAATCCCCAGTCCCTGCATCTCAGGGCCTGGTTGCTGAAAACCTAGAACTTCTGGATATCAACCTTTCTCAAAAGGTAAAGGATATCCTTGTGGCTTCCAGAACACCTTCCACAAGGCGATCCTACGCCTTCAAGTGGAAAAGGTTCTCTGTATGGTGTTCTCAAAGGGGATTTAACCCCCTTTCGGTGTTTGTAAAATCGCTACTGGAGTATCTCCTCCATTTATCAAATTATGGTCTTAAAACCAATTCAGTAAGGGTCCACCTTACTGCCATTGCAGCTTCTTGCAAGCCTCTAGATCAGGGGTTCTCAACCCTGTCCTCGGGACCCACCTAGCCAGTCGGGTTTTCAGGATAATCACAATGAATATGTATATGAGAGATTTGCGTACACTGCCTCCATTATATGCAAATCTCTCCCATGCATATTCATTGTGGTTATCCTGAAAACCTGACTGGCTAGGTGGGTCCCGAGGACATGGTTGAGAACCCCTGCTCTAGATGGACAACCTATTTCCTCTCATCCACTCGTAGCAAGATTTATGAGAGGTCTACTCTTAACAAAACCTCCCATTAAGCCACCGCCGGTGGCATGGGACCTGAATCTTCTTCTCGGGCAGCTTATGAAACCGCCCTTTGAGCCTTTAGCCACTACAGCTCTAGAGTTTCTTTCCTGGAAGGTCATCTTCCTAATTGCCCTCACTTCTGCAAGATGCATCAGTGAGTTACAGGCCTTAGTGGTGGATCCTCCTTATACAAGATTTCACCATGATAAGGTAATTCTTAGGAATCATCCTCACTTTATGCCAAAGGTGGTTTCGCCTTTTCATTTAAACCAAGCGATTTACCTTCCTGTATTCTTTCCTAGGCCTCATGCCTCTAATGCAGAAAGGATCCTTCATACTTTAGATTGTAAAAGAGCCTTGGATTTTTACCTTCAAAGAACTAAGCTACACAGAAAATCTACTCAGCTCTTTGTTGCTTTTGATTCTAGTCATTTGGGACTTCCAGTTTCCAAAAGAACTCTCTCTAGGTGGATTGCAAATTGCATATCCTTTGCTTATGAGAGTAAGGGGCTTTCTCTCGAAGGCCATGTCACAGCTCACAATATGAGAGCAGTGGCAGCCTCTATGGCTAATCTTCGTTCTTTGTCCATTGATGACATTTGTAGAGCAGCCACTTGGGCTTCGGTACGCACCTTTACAGCCCACTACTGCTTAGACAAGGACTTCTGTCGGGATGCCTCGTTTGGCCAGGCTGTTCTCCAGCATCTCTTTCAGACTTAGTACAACCCCCATCCGCCATCCCGGGTTTGGATGCCAGAGATCCATGGGAGGAAGCATGACCCATCTCACCATGGGTTTGCAGCTTCCTGGGGTCATCTCCCTGGCATCGCTCAGCTGGGGAGTCCCCATATGTGAAGACTACATTCCTGCTTGTTCCTGGAGATAGTGTAGTTACTCACCTGTAACAGATGATCTCCGGGAACAGCAGGAATTAAGTCTTCACAACCCACCCACCTCCCCTGGGAGTTGTCTCTCTCTCTCTCTTTCTCTCCTTTTGTCTCAGCTATAAACTCAACTGAAGAGGGAGAGTTGGAAAGGCGGGAAGGCAGCACACAGGTGCTGTGGGATGCTCCCAAAAGCTTTCCTATTGGATGCTGGGGAGCGTTCCCGCGCAGCTCCATCGGTACCGACGATACCCATATTTGAAGACTTAATTCCTGCTGTTCCCAGAGATCACCTGTTACAGGTGAGTAACTACGCTGTCTGTGCTGTTGGCTCTAAAAAAAAGGTTGTATAGTTCTAAACCGGCAAAGTGCGTAAAAAGAATACTTTAATACATGGGATATATGAGATGTAAAAGTTAAACTAGAATCAGGTATTAACCCCAAGTATGTAATGGTCATCTGTAACTTTAATGAAACCCCTACAATAACAGGGGCAGGGCCAGTGACTTCAACAGAATCTGAAAACCACATTGCTATTGTCTGTCTTGGGTTCAGTATCAGGGAATTATTCTGCATCCAAGAGACAACTTTGTCAGACAGAAATTAATACCTGACATATCTGGCCTACTTGCAAGATGTCATCAGCATACATGAAAGCAGTAATCCCCAAACTCTGAATTAAAGTAGCCAAAGGACTCAGAGATATTAAAAAGTAATGGTGACAATATCGACCCTTGAGGTACTCCTTAAGTAAGTTTGTAAGCAGAAGACATGTAATCATCGGTCTGTATCTGATAAGAACGCCCTCGCAAAAAGGAATAAACCAAGCAAGAGGACAGTCGCGTAGTCCAGTGTCAAAAAGTCAAGTCATAAGCAAGTCATGATTAACAAGATCAAACGCAGCCGATAGATCCAGTGAGACTGCAAGCATTGCCTTACCTTGATCCCAGATGTTATAGAGCAAATGCTAGAAGTCTAAAAAATAAGAAGGGAGAGTTAGAATATATAGCACTAAATGAGAGGTTAGATATGATTGGAATATCAGAGACATGGTGGAAGGAGGACAACCAGTGGGACACTGTGATACCTGGGTACAAACTATATTGTAATGATAGAGCTGATCAAATTGGTGGAGGGGTTGCGCTCTTTGTTAGAGAGGGCATTGAGTCAGAAAGGATTAAAGTTTTGCAGGAAACAAAATTTGCTGTAGAATCTCTATGGATTGAAATTCCATGTAAAAAGGGGAAGGCGATGGCAGTGGGGGTGTACTATCGACCACCGGGCCAGAATGAACAAATGGATGATGAAATGCTCAAAGAAATAAAGGAAGCTAACAAAAGTTACAGCGCAGTAATAATAATGGGTGATTTCAGTTACCCTGGTATCGACTGGGTCAGTGTCACGGCGGGACATGCTAGGGAGATAAAGTTCCTAAATGACATAAATGACTGCTTCTTGGAGCAGCTGGTTCATGAACCGACCAGAGGGGAAGCCATATTAGACCTAGTCCTTAGTGGAACACCAGATCTAGTGCAAGAGATAAGGGTGTTGGGGCCACATGGCAATAGTGATCATAGCATGATCGCCTTTGATTTAATTAATGGAGGAGGGATAGTACGGAAATCCACAGTACTACCTTTTAACTTTCGAAAGGGAGACTATGATAAAATGAGGAAAATAGTTAAGAAAAAACTAAAAGGAGCAGTTGCAAAGGTTAAAGACTTACATCAAGCTTGGGTGTTGTTGAAAAATACTATTTTGGCAGCCCAGACCAGCTATATTCCACGCTTTAAGAAAAGTGGAAAGAAGTCCAAAAAACTGCCAGCATGGTTTAAAGTTGAGGTCAGAGAGGCTGCTGTTGCCAAAAAAGCATCTTTCAGGAAATGGAAAAAAGAGCCAAACGATGAAACCTGGAAACAGCACAAGCACTGGCAAGTCAAATGCAAGGCATTGATAAAGCAGGCAAAGGGAGAATTTGAGACATATGACATATGGGAGGAGTGGCCTAGTGGTTAGGACAAGGTACTTCAGGCCGGAGGGCCGGGGTTCAAGTCCCTCCTGGGGACAGCAATCTCAGGCCGGAGGGACTGGGATTTCTAGTCCTATAGGTACTCCCTGTGGTCTTGGGCAAGCCACTTAACCCTCCATTGCCCATGTTCCCTGTAAGTATTAGCGTATGTGTGTCATATCCCCTCGTGTTAAATGTATCTCCCAATTGACCGCTTTGACCCGGTGAAAAGCGGGATATAAATACAGCTAAATAAATAAAATAAAACAGCTAAATAAATAAATATTCATAAATGACCTGGAAAGTGGAATAACGAGTGAGGTTATCAAATTTGCAGATGACACAAAACTATTTAAAGTTGTTAAAACCCAAGAGGATTGTGGAAAATTGCAAGAGGATCTTGATAAATTGGAAGACTGGGCATCAAAATGGCAGATGAAATTTAATGTGGACAAGTGCAAGGTTATGCACCTAGGGAAGAACAACCCAAACTATGGTTACACGATGCAAGGTTCCACATTAGGAACCACCACCGAGGAAAAAGATTTAGGCGTCATTGTGGATACCATGTTAAAACCCTCGGCCCAGTGTGCAGCGGCAGCCAAGAGAGCAAATAGAATGCTAGGTATCATAAGGAAAGGAATGGAAAATAAAACAAAAGATATTATAATGCCTCTATATCGTTCCATGGTGAGACCGCACCTTGAATATTGTGTGCAATTCTGGTCGCCGTATCTTAAAAAGGATATAGCGATTTTAGAAAAGGTTCAGAGAAGAGCCACCAAAATGGTAAAGGGGATGGAAGGATACTCCTATGAAGAAAGGCTAAAAAGGTTGGGGCTCTTTAACCTGGAAAAGAGACGGCTGAGGGGAGATATGATAGTCTATAAATTAATGAACGGAGTGGAACGGGTAAACGTAGATCGATTGTTTACGTTTTCAGAATATAGAAAGACTAGGGGACATGCAATGAAGCTACAGGGTAAACAATTTAAGACTAATAAAAGAAAATATTTTTTCACTCAACGTGTAATCAAACTCTGGAATTTGTTACCGGAGGATGTAGTAAAGGCTGTTAGTGTAGCTGGGTTTAAAAAAAGTTTGGGCAAGTTCCTGGAGGAAAGGTCCATAAACCATTATTAAGAAGTGACCGAAGATATCAATGCTTGACCCAGTACAAGCATTGTGGAACTTGTGTCTCTTGGGGAAACTGCTAGGTACATATGACCTAGATTGGCCACTGTTGGAAACAGAATACTGGGCTTGATGGACCTTGGTCTGACCCACTATGGCATATCTTATGTTCTTATACTCCTATGAAGAAAGGCTAAAAAGGTTAGGGCTCTTTAACCTAGAAAAGAGACGGCTGAGGGGAGATATGATAGAAGTCTATAAATTAATGAACGGAGTGGAACGGGTAAACGTAGATCGATTGTTAACGTTATCAGAATATAGAAAGACTAGGGGACATGCAATGAAGCTACAGGGTAAACTATTTAAGACTAATAAAAGAAAATATTTTTTCACTCAACGTGTAATCAAACACTGGAATTTGTTACCGGAGGATGTAGTAAAGGCTGTTAGTGTAGCTGGGTTTAAAAAAGGTTTGGACAAATTCCTGGAGGAAAGGTCCATAAACCATTATTAAGAAGGGACCCAGGATATTAATGCTTGACCCAGTACAAGCATTGCAGAACCTGTGTCTTTTGGGGAAACTGCTAGGTACGTATGACCTAGATTGGCCACTGTTGGAAACAGGATACTGGGCTTGATGGACCTTGGTCTGACCCAGTATGGCATATCTTATGTTCTTTTGTTCTTAGATGTTATTCAATAAGGTAACCAAGATCGTTTCCGTATTATGATGGGACCGAAATCCAGACTGTCTAGGATGCAAAACATGTACTTGTTCCACATATGATAACATTTTCTGAAACACAATTTTCTCAAGAACCTTTGTCACAAAAGTTACATTTGATATCGGTCGTTAATGTTTTGGCTCTAATAAGTTTCCATGTGGATCCTTAATAGTTGGTCTAACTATTGCCTTCTTCCATAAGGCAGGTACAACTCCTACCCTCAAGCTATTATTTAGAAGACTCAGCAAGATAGGGACAAGTCCTAAGGATTCGACCTGAATCCAAGAAGAAGGGATTGAATCCAAAGCACATGTAGTTTGCCAAGTACCCTGCAGTAACCGGGACAATTCTAGCAACGCAATAGGGGTAAATTTGACCATGTATAGCCCAAAGAAGAGTTCACAGACGTCAAAGCATCTGTCAGCGAAAAAGAAGAGTGAACTAGAAGGGTCTCTTGCAATTGGGCTATCTTCTGAGGAAAAAATTAAGCCAATTCTTCTGCCAAGGGTCCCTGCCAAGGCAACTGAAAATCTGATGAATTGCGAGAGACAAGTTTACTTACCGCTGCAAAAAGAGCACGGTTTGAATTAAGAAAAGCCTCAATCATTTCAGAGTAATATTTCTTTTTTGTCTGAGCGATCTGTGAGTGATAATATGCATGTGTGCTCTTAAAGTGGTGCATCGTCAAAGAAGAGCTATCCTTATGCCACTTCCTTTCTGCAGCCCTGGTCTGGCTTCTAAGCAAACAAAGTCCTTCATGAAACCACTTATGAGTACGTGCATTTTCTAACAGGGGCCACAGTATCTAATGCTGCATGAAGTGTAGTTTCCCATAGATAAGCCTGAGTATCTATGGGAAGTGTGGAAAACACAGCTGAGAACAAAATATCTGCTGATCGAAAATTTGCCTGAGTATTAACAGTAATACACCTAGAAGCAAATTCTACTATTTTCTTTTCTGGAAAACCACAGACCATGATCATTGCCCTCTAAAGATACCCTAAAATGTAAAAGTGCATTATCAGTCCAAGGAAGAAATTAAGTATTTAACGCAGAAACTTGGACAGCGGAATCTTGCACAGTTATTTAAAAATCCTGGATATGCCCTGCTAAATGCGTGGGAGAATGAACATGCTGTACCATGTTATGATCTGATAAGAAAGTAATAAAAGCTCTATCATTAGATGATGATGGATTATCATAATGTATATTAAAATCTTCAAGTATAAGATTAGGGTATAATAAAAGAATAACAAAAAACAGTTGTTGAATGGGCTCCCATAAAGACACTGGGCGTGCAGGAGGGCAATAAAGTACTAAGTACAAACTACTGTAGGTGAAACATAATTTTAAGCAAAAGCGATTCTGCATTTGGGCAATGAGTATGAGTTACTTCAGAAACAACCAAAGCCGACCTATAAAGAATTGCCACACCTCCACCTTTCTTTGATGACCTAGGAACTGAAACAGCTGATTAATCAGGCAGCAGGCACCAAGTCAAATAAGGCATCATGCAATATCCATTTTTTGAGCTTGTAACAAACCCAAAAGAAGAGCGGATTTTGATTTTACTGCATGACAATTTAAAAGATCTACAACCCCTGGGGAAGCAAACCTCAATCGTTTCGCAGAAACAGATGCAACCCGTGTACAATATACAAGATTGACCTGACAACAACCATGAGAAACCAATAATCACAGCGGTCTCCAAGTCCAACAGATAGGTATTAAAGCCATAATACTACAAACTGTTACCATCAACAGTATCCAAAGTGAATCACTCTCTACACCCCGCAATTACAGCACAAATTAGCATACAGTGCTTATTTCCATTACAAAATGTACTTGCCCCAGAAACGTGCCCCAAGGAGCTTGTCAAGGAGCAGGACCTGCTCCTTGGGTGTGTGCCCGCGGCGCGGGGAGTGAAGACGCTGTCCTCAATAGTGTCAGCTGGAACGATGCAGTAGCAAGCTTACGTCAAGACATCAAAGTGGCGGAGCTATTTGGATCGCGGGGCTCTGTTTAGGGGAGACAGCCTGCAAAAATATAAACGTAAAACTTTACAGCAGAGCAGCACTACACTACACAGCACATTGCATTGCTACGTCTACTTCCTCAGTGACGCGGGGAGTGAAAATGTCCTAAATAGTGTCAGCTGGAATGATGCAGTGGCAAGTTTACTGTACATCAAGACGTCAAAGGGGCGGAACTACTTGGATCGTGTGGCTCTGTTTAGGAGATACAGCGTCAAGACGTCAAAGGGATGGGAGCTACTTGGATCGCGGGACCCACTGCACCGAAGCCTGTTGTGGGAGGAGATCCTCCACTCTGTTGACCAACCTTACCATCGAGATGGTCCCGCCAGCTCAGGTTGGAAAGGGGTTTTACTCCAGCTGCTTCCTGTATTTCTTTTTCTACGGAAGCCCTTAATTCAAGATATTATCATTCACATACTTATTTGCTTTGATTGTGAAATTAAATATCTTAAATTTGCATCGTTGCTTTTTGCAATTTTTCTTGTTGTAATTTTCCTCTTTTTTGCAGTTTTTGGCGGATTCTCTCCATTTAAATATACCCTCTTGATTTAAAGAGACCAGGGTTCAATTCCCACTAGCATTCCTCGTGGCCTTGGGCAATTCACTTAACCCTCCATTGCCTCAGAAAAATCTGTGTTATCAATATCTCTGTTTAATGTACTTTACCAAGTTTGTTACAATGTAAACCACTTGAACTGAAATGATAAAGCAGTATAAAAACCCCTGCTAAATAAATACATACATGGCTTGTAGCGTAAGAGTAACAGGTACATTATCTCCTCTTTATCGGCAGAAGTCCACTTAGCCGTAGTTCTCTTAACTTTTTCATTAATTTCTGTGGTTTATCTCCTGCCACAGTGGGCTGATGAAAATGCTCACCATGGCCTTTATCCGCGGCAGGGATGTTGCCTGTATCTGCAGTGTGCACTATCACTATCACCATTGTTAGCCCTAGTGTGAAGGCTGTGGTTGGGCATCTTTTATATCCTGGGCAGCTTCTGGCCTGTATGTATTTTTTGTTTCTTTCCTACCATACTTCAATTGTATTGTCGCCTGGCTGTGATTTAGTATAGATTTTGTACAACGGGGTCACCACGTGAAAGTATCCAACAAGACCTGGGGAGGGAACTATATTCTCTTCCCCTAAGAGGTGCACAGCAATTCTCCAACCAGGCGTGAGTGAATTTTATGCTGCACTGCTCTTTGACCACTCCAGTTGGAGGCAGACTTTGCCTTTGCTTTCAGGAATGGGCTCAGGTTAACCAAGGATCACTAGATGCTAGACACAGTTTTCAGCTCTGTCCTGGAATATAAAGAGCTGATTGTGAATCTCTTGTCATTTCCCCTTCTGGGTCTGCAATCAAAAGTGCCACTGTGTGGACCACCTTGGACAAGTTGCCACACCTGAAGGCAGCGGTGCCTGTCCCCCTGGACGAGTGGGGCAAGGGCACATACTCCATCTATTTCATAGTGCCAAAAAAGGATGGTTCTTTCCAGCCCATTCTAGATCTCAAGGGGGTCAACGAGCACTTCCGGGTGGAAACCTTTGCATCCCGTGATTCCAGCAGTGCACTGAGGGGGAGTTCTTGGCTTCTCTGGATCTGGCCGTGGCATATTTTCATATCCCGATCTAGGCGGATCAGCAGAAGTATCTGTGTTTTGCCATGCTTGGTTCTCGCTATCCCTCCCTCCCTTTTGGGCTATCCTCCACCCCAAGGACGTTCTCCAAGGTCATGGTGATGGCGGCTGCCGTGCCAAGGGATCTGTGTCCATCCTTATCTGGATGACTGGTTCATCCAAGCCCGTCCCCTTTCATAAGTGTCTCAGGTGGCATCTCAAATGGTGTCCTTTTTTGGAAAGCTACGGTTGAGTAATCAATCGGGGAAAGAGCCAGCTGTGGCCTTCTCAGTCCCTGCAGTTTCTGCGAACATGTTTCGGCACTCAAGTGGACAGTTTTCCTGCCAGAGATCAAAACACTATTGGAATGCCTGATGCTGTTCTGTGTACAGCAGGCTCCCAGAGTCTGCGATTATCTTCAGCTCCTCGGATTGATGGCCGCTCATTGTTGACTCGTTGGTCCCAGAGTTCCCAGGAGTTCGAGCACAGTCTTGTGCTCTCGTTGATGGTGGAGGCCAGCCTGCAATGGTGATGGCAGCCCTGTCATCTGAGGAAGGGCGCAGCACTGGATGATTTCTCCGGGATCCTGCTGATGATAGATGCCAGTCTCTCAGGCTGGAGAGCCCATTGCCAAGGCCGTATGGCCCAGGGTCATTGGAACCATAGGGATGCAGTGTGACACATCAGTTGCCTTGAGGTGAGGGCCATCATGTTGTCTCTTATGCCTTTCCGGCCCCCTGGTCGAGGGTCAGGCGGTTCGACTGTTACAACGCCATGGCGGTGGCTTATGTCAATTGGCAAGATGGCACGAGGAGTGCTGGGGTAACTGGAGAGATGTCTCTTCTGTTTGCCTGAGCAGAGAAGAGCTCCCTAGCCTTGTCGGCCTAGCACATTGCCGAGGTGGACAGTGTGGAAGTGGACTTCCTCAGCTGGCACACTCTGGATCCTGGAGAGTGGGAGTTGAGCCAGGAGGAGTTTGTTGATTCTGCGCCGCTGGGGTTACCCCAAAACACATCTGATGGCAACCTCCTTCAATGCCAAAATTTGCAATGACTTCAGTTGCCACACACAGATATGGGGTCCGAGGGAACTACATATTCAACTTTCTCCAGGACCAAGCCGGAGGTCAGTCCTCACATATGGGTGACATCGACGTTGATGGAGCCCTTGCAGAGCATTTCTCCAGCTTTCCAAGAAAGCCTTTGGAAATGTAGGCACGCATGCGCGGTTCCCTTCCCGCCTAAAGGTGCCATCTTGCTCAGTCTCTCTCTTTCCGTGAAGCCCACCGGACGTGTGTCCTAGTCCTCCCGGAAAATAGTTAGATTTTTCGCGATTCCTTCGATGTTTTTTCTCCGGTTGGACGCCGGTTCCCCTCTCGCCGAGTTCGGTACACCGGTATCGAGCCCGATCTCCTTTTTTCGGTTTTTGCCCTTCGTGACTGGCGTTCGCGCCCTTTTTTTCTTTTTCCCTGGAAGGCCGGTCCTTTGACCTCGCGGGGACTCTTTTTTCCCTGATGGCTTCCAGTGGGTTCAAAAAGTGTGATCGGTGCAAGAAGCTAATGTCTCTCACCGACACACACGACTGCTGCTTTCGGTGCCTAGGTCCTGACCACGATCCTAAGATCTGTGGACCATGTGGAAAAATGTCTTCCAAGGCGCTTCGAAGTCGTCAGCACCAAAAGGAAAGGCTTTTCTCTGACTTGGCCTCCGGCCGGGCCCGGACCTCATCTGAGACCTTGACATCACGGGAATTGGATCCTGAGCACCGTCGGGGCTCCTCGGACAGGGGGTCCCCCGACCGGGAACGAAAGAGGAAGAAGCGACTCGCGAGGGTGTCGTCGGAAGAGGTCCCTGGCTCCTCGAGAGCTAGGTCTCAGACCCCCGACCGTCGGCCCAGGCCCATGGAGCAGGAGAAGCCTCCCAAAGTACTTCGAGTGGAGCCGGAGTCTGCTGGACATGTAAGTCCTTGTGGACTCTCCTCCCAGAGAGCCGACGTCGGGCCTGGGGCTGCCGAGTCGGGGGCTGCTGAGTCTCCTGAGCTGGGTCTCAGGCTGACAGCCTTGGAGAGCAGACTGTCTGCCTTCATGGAACAGCAGCGGGCACTGATGGCCAGCCTGTCTGGTGCATCTGCCCCGACCACTGGGACATCGACATCGAAGTCGACCCCGGAGACCGAGCTGATACTCGAGACCATAAAGGCTCAAGGTCGACCTCGGTCAAGGTCTCCCTCGACCTCCCGTTCGGGACCGAGGGTGTCGACGCAGGTGCCTTCGGCGTCGGGGCGGGTGCTCACAGGCCCCGCGAGGTCGGACCCCGATTCCTCATCGGACGAGTCCGCCTGGGAGATGGAGGACGAGGAGTCCCCTGACACCTTCCGGACTCGGTGCGTCCCATCGGACACACCGGAGTCTGAACCCCGGAGTAGATCCCCTCCGGAGGATACCTGGTTCTCGGAGTTCATCCGGGATATGGCCACTGCGTTGGCTATCCCTGCGGATCCAGAGGGGGAGCCTCGAGCTGAGGAGCTCGAAGCCCTACAGTATGACTCTCCTCCGAAGGAGGCCTTTACTGTTCCGGTTCCTCCGATGCTGGAACGGCTCCTCTTCCGGATGTGGGAGGCACCGGCCTCGGCGCCGGTTCTAAACAAGCGGGTCAATTCTATCTATCGACTCTGGAAGAGCCCTGGCTTTCAAAAGGCGCAGCTACCACACCATTCCATGGTGGTGGAATCGACCATGCATCGCCTGAAAAGTCAGAAGATGCACTCCGCGGTGCCTCCTGGCAGGGGAGGCCCGGAACCTCGATGGTTTTGGTAGAAAGTGCTTCCAGGGCTCGATGCTTGCTTGCTGTGTCCAGTCTTACCAGCTGTACATGGGCATGTACTTGCAAGACCTGGCCAAGGAGCTGGCCGGGTTCTCTGCTGGTCTCTCCGGGGAACCCTTGCAGAGGTTCAAGTCCTTGTCCTCGGGGATCCGGGAATGTTCCAAGTTTATGTCCCGCGCTGCCTACGATGGCTTCGCCCCGTGTTGCGGCAGCTGGCATCGCGGCTCGACGCCAGGCATGGCTGCAGTCATCGGACCTTGAGCCATGGGTTAAGGACAAGTTGGTCGATGTCCCTTGCCGAGGTGAGAACCTTTTTTGGCAAGCCCATGACTGAGAAGGCCGCACAGCTCGAAACCGAGCACCTCACGAGGACAAGGCTGTCTAGGAAGATTTCTGCCCCTTCTCACAAAAAGAAGGGCTCGGGTAAAAAGCCCTTTTACCCGAGGAAGGGCACTGCCTACAAACAGTACCCACAGTACCAGGCCTCCCAAGCTGCCCCTCAGGGTCAGCAAGCCACGGGGCAGGGTAATGGGCCCCGTAGGCAGAGGACTCCCAAGCTTCCGGCCCCTGCTCCCACTCAGCAGGGTGGGGGTTTTGACTCCTTAGGCATAGCCTCTCCGTCCCTGCTCTCCCAACCTTGCACAGGAGGTCGCCTCGCCCTGTTTGCCCACAAGTGGCCACTCATCACTGGAGACAGTTGGGTCTTAAGCATAGTCCACCAGGGCTATCTGCTACACTTCCAACAGCTGCCTCAGCAGGGGAACCTCCAAGGCCTCCCCTGCACACAGATCTTCTCCTTCAGGAGCTCCAAGGTCTGTTGGTGGACATGGCAGTGGAGCCTGTGCCTCCCCACTTACAAGGTCAAGGGTTCTACTCCAGGTATTTCCTGGTACCCAAAAGAACAGGTGGCCTTCGGCCTATTCTAGACCTCAGAAATCTCAACAAATTCCTAGAGAAGGGGAAGTTCAACAAGCCTACTCTTGGAACACTTCTGCCCTACCTCCAGCAGGGAGATTGGCTATGCTCCTTAGATCTAAAGGATGCGCGTACACTCACATTCTCATTCATCCAGACCACAGAAAGTACCTCAGGTTCATTGTGGGAGGAAACCATTATCAGTACAGAGTACTGCCTTTTGGCCTCACCTCCGCTCCCAGGGTCTTTACCAAATGCCTGGCAGTGGTGGCGGCCTACCTGAGAAATCAGGGAATCTTTGTCTTCCCCTATCTGGACGACTGGCTCATCAGGGGTCAGACTTGCCAGGAGGCCAGACAAGCCACCCTCAGAACTATTGCTCTTCTTCAAAGCCTGGGGTTTGTAATAAACTTCGCAGAGTCCACTTTGCTCCCCTCCCAGAACTTGGAGTTTATAGGTGCAAGGTTGGACTCTCTGCTGGCAAAGGCATTCTTGCCAGAGGACAGAGCCCAAAGACTGATAAACTTGGCAAGCCAGTTTCTCAGCAGGTCACTGGTCTCCAGCAGACTCTGCCTGAGGCTTCTTGGCCACATGGCTTCGACAGTACATGTGACCCCCAATGCCAGGCTCCATATGAGGCCTGCAGAGTGGTGCCTTCGGACTCAGTGATCACAGGCCACAGGCAGCCTCAGGGACAGGATAAGGGTGTCCAGACAATTTCTGAACTCCCTCCGCTGGTGGCTGCACCCACCCAATCTGCTGCAAGGGATCCCTTTTCAGATTCCTGGGTTCACTGTGGTGTTGACCACAGATGCCTCCCTGCAGGGCTGGGGAGCTCATTGTGTAGGCAGATGCACCCCAGGGCCTGTGGTCTCCCTGGGAAGCCGCTCAGCAAATCAGTCTGTTGGAACTCAGGGCTGTTCGGTTAGCCCTCAAAACTTTCTCTCCAACCCTGGCTCATCAGTCTGTCCTAGTTCAAACAGACAACCAGGTAGCCTTGTTCTATGTGAACAAGCAGGGCGGAACTGGGTCCAATCTCCTTTGTCAGGAGGCACAGGACCTTTGCTTGTTTGCTCTCAGGCACAACATGTTCCTCAAGGCTGTGTATCTCCCTGGCCAAGAAAACTACCTGGCCGACAGGTTGAGCAGAATTCTACAGCCCCACGAGTGGCAGCTCCATCCTTTGGTGGTTCAGAAGATTTTCCTGAAATGGGGACTTCCAACCATAGATCTGTTTGCCAGTCCACTGAACACACAGCTGCCAAAGTTCTGCTCCAGGCAACCGCATCCTCTGCGGATAGCAGCAGATGCTTTTCTGATTTCCTGGTCACAGGGCCTCCTGTATGCATTTCCTCCCACACCCTTGGTGGCCCGAACCCTGTTCAGAATTCTTCAGGACAAGGCCTCGGTCCTGCTGGTGGCTCCCAGGTGGCCGAGAGAGCCTTGGTTTCCATTTCTGCTTCAGCTAGCAGTGGATCCCCCACTGCCTCTGGGGTTGCAACCCGACCTTCTCTCTCAGGATCAGGGTTCCCTTCTGCACCCCAATCTCAAAGCTCTCAATTTGATGGCCTAGAGGCTGTAAGGGTAGTTTTGGCTCCCTGGGGCCTACCTCAGATAGTTGAGGAGGTTGTCCTATCCTCTAGGAAACAGTCCACTAGGAAAACCTATGCTCTGAAATGGAAAAGGTTTTCTCCAGGACCAAGCAGGAAGTCAGTCCTCACATATGGGGTGTCATCAGCACCGATGACGTCCCAGCGGAGCATTTCCCCAGCTTTCTATGAAAGCCTTTGGGAATGCAGGCACGCATGCGCGGTTCCCTTCCCGCCTAAAGGTGCCATCTTACCTAAGTCTCTTTTTTTTCCGTGAAGCCACCAGACGTGTGTCCAGTTTTTCCCGGTTAAAATTAGATTTTTCAGCAATTTTTGCTCTTTTTTCTACCGGTTCGACGCTGGTTCCCCTCCCGCCGTGTTCGGTACACCGGTATCGAGCCCGATTCTTCTTTTTCGGTTTTTGCCCTTCGTGGCTGGCGTTCGCGCCCTTTTTTCTCTTTTTCCCTGGAAGGCCGGTCCTTTGACCTCGCAGGGACTCTTTTTTTTCCCCGATGGCTTCCAGCGGTTTTAAAAAGTGTGATTGGTGTAAGAAACTAATGTGTCTCACCGACACACACGACTGCTGCCTTCGGTGCCTCGGCCCCGACCACGATCCTAAGTCGTGCGGGGCCTGTGGGAAAATGTCTTCCAAGGCACTACGAAGTCGCCAGCAGCTAAAGGAAAGGCTTTTCTCGGACTCAGCCACCGGCCGGGCCCGGACCTTGTCTGAGACCTCGACATCTCGGGATTCCGATCCCGAGCGCCGTCGAAGCTCCTCGGACAGGGGGTCCCCCGACCGGGAACGCAAGACGAAGAAACAGCTTGCGAGGGCGTCGTAGGAGAAGGTCCCTGGCTCCTCTAGGGCCAGGTCTAAGACCCCCGTCTGTCGCCCCGGGGCCTGTGGAACCGGAGAAGCCTGCCAAAGTTCCTCGTGTGGAGCCGGAGTCCAAAGGTTGATGGCCTTGGCAAGTCCGTTTCTCAGCAGGTCCCTGGTCTCCGCCAGACTCTGCCTGAGACTTCTAGGGCACATGGCTTTGACAGTGCATGTGACCCCCAATGCCGGGCTCCGTATGAGGCCTGCACAATGGTGTCTTCGAACTCAGTGGTCACAGGCAGCCTCAGAGACAGGATAAGGGTGTCCAGACCATTTCTGCACTCCCTCAACTGGTGGCTACATCCACCGAATCTGCTGAAAGGGGTGCCTTTTCAGATTCCAGGTTACACAGTGGTACTAACCACAGATGCCTCCCTGCAAGGCTGGGGAGGGCATTGTCTCGGCAAGTGCACCCAGGGCCTCTGGTCTCCCTGGGAAGCTGCACAGCAGATCATTCTCCTCGAACTCAGAGCTATTCGATTAGCACTCAAAGCTTTCACTCCTACCCTGACTCACCAGTCTGTCCTGATCCAGACAGACAACCAAGTTGCCATGTTTTATGTGAACAAACAGGGCGGAACCGGGTCCAGGATCCTTTGTCGGGAGGCCCAGGACCTGTGTTCTTTTGCCCTCAAGCACAACATGCTCCTCAAGGCTGTGTACCTTCCAGGCCAGGACAACTACCTGGCGGACAGGTTAAGCAGGATTCTGCAGCCCCACGAGTGGCAGCTGCATCCTTCAATAGTTCAGAAGATCTTTCTCAAATGGGGTCTTCCTTTGATGGATCTTTTTGCCAGCCCACTGAACAAGCAACTGCCAAAGTTCTGCTCCAGGCAGCCACATCCTCTGTGGATAGCAGCGGATGCTTTTCTGATATCTTGGTCTCAGGGCCTCCTCTATGCGTTTCCTCCCACGCCCTTGGTGGCCCGAACCCTGTTCAAGATTCTTCAGGACAAAGCCTGGGTCCTGCTGGTAGCTCCCAGGTGGCCGAGACAGCCTTGATTTCCTCTTCTGCTTCAACTGGCGGTGGATCCTCCACTACTTCTGGGTTTGCAACCCGACCTTCTCACACAAGACCAGGGTTCCCTTCTGCACCCCAATCTCAAAGCTCTCAATTTGATGGCCTGGAGGCTGCAAGGGTAGTTTTGGCTCCCTGGGGCCTACCTCAGGAAGTTGAGGAGGTTGTCCTAGCCTCTAGGAAACAGTCCACTAGGAAAACCTATGCTCTCAAGTGGAAGAGGTTTTCTGTGTGGTGTCACCTACGTACAGAGGATCCATTCTCCTGTACTGTGCCAGTGGTGCTTCAGTACTTCACTTATCCAATTCTGTTTGGGTCCACCTCTCAGCTCTAGCAGCTCACCACTCATTGGTAGAGGGGCAGTCTCTATCTGGTCGCCCCTTGGTGTCCCGCTTTCTCAGGGGCTTGCTTTTTCTCAAGCCTCCCATCCGTCGTCCTGCCCCTGAGTGGGAGCTGAATGTGGTCTTGCAGCAGCTGACTCGCCCACCTTTTGAGCCGATGGCTACTTGTCCACTACGCTTCCTCTCCTGGAAGACACTCTTCCTAATAGCCCTTACCTCAGCTAGGCGAGTAAGTGAGCTTCAGGCCCTGGTCTGTGACAGGCCTTACACCAGAATTTATAGGAACAGGGTAGTCCTCAGGACTCATCCAAAGTTCCTCCCTAAGGTTGTCTCCTCTTTCCACCTCAATCAGGAGGTGGTTCTTCCAACATTCTTCTCTAGGCCTCATGCTAGCCAGACTGAAGCAGTCCTGCATACCCTGGACTGTAGGAGGGCCGTATCCTTCTACCTTGACCGTACGCAGGGGCATAGAAGGGCTACTCAGCTCTTCGTATCCTTTGACCCCAATAGGTTGGTGTTGGCTGTATCCAAGTGTACCTTGTCCATCTGGGTGGCTGACTGTATCACCTGGGCTTACATGGCGGCTGACCTTCCTTTGCAGGGTAGGGTCACGGCCCATCATGTCAGGGCAATGGCTGCCTCAGTGGCTCACCTCCGCTCTGTGCCCTTGGTAGACATCTGCAGGGCTGCAACTTGGTCTTCAAGCCAGACTTTTGCAGCCCATTACTGCCTGGGGAGGGAGTCCCGTAGGGACAGTGCTTTTGGCCAAGCAGTACTCTGGAATCTCTTTGAGGTTTAGGCAACTCCTGCCCTCTGTTGGGCTACCGGTGGAGGTTGTGTCCTTGAAAAGCCTTTCTTTGCTGCTGAGACTAGAGGGAGTTCTCTTGTTCAGCCTGGGTTCCTCGGTAGCCCAGAGCTGGGGAGTCACCCATATGTGAGGACTGACTTCCTGCTTGGTCCTGGAGAAAGAGTAGTTACTCACCTGTAACAGGTGTTCTCCAGGAGCAGCAGGAATCAGTCCTCACAGACCTCCCTCCTCCCCTTGGAGTTGCAGTTGTACGTAGTTCATTTTTTCATTTTTGTGTGCTGTTCTTAGCTATGTCATTTGATTGAGGTAAGATGGCACCTTTAGGCGGGAAGGGAACCGCGCATGCGTGCCTGCATTCCCAAAGGCTTTCATAGAAAGCTGGGGAAATGCTCCGCTGAGGCTTCATCGGCGCCGATGACACCCCATATGTGAGGAATGATTCCTGCTGCTCCTGGAGAACACCTGTTACAGGTGAGTAACTACTCTTTCTGTGTGGTGTCAGCTACGTACAGAAGATCCTTTCTCCTGTGCTGTACTAGTAGTGCTTCAGTACTTACTGCACTTATCAAATCAGGGACTTAAGTCCAATTCTGTTCGGGTCCACCTCTTAGCTCTAGCAGCGCACCACTCACTGGTGGAAGGACATTCTCTGTCGGTTCATCCCTTGATGTCCCGGTTTCTCAGAGGCTTGCTTTTGCTCAAGCCTCCCATCCGTCGTCCTCCTCCTGAGTGGGAGCTGAATGTGGTCTTGCAGCAACTGACTCGCCCACCCTTTGAGCTGATGGCTACTTGTCCTTTCCGCTTCCTGTCCTGGAAGACACTCTTCTTGATAGCCCTAACCTCGGCCAGGCGAGTGAGTGAGCTTCAGGCCCTGGTCTGTGACAGGCCTTACACCCGCTTCTATAGGAACAGGGTAGTCCTTCGGACTCTTCCAAAGTTCCTCCCAAACGTTGTCTCCTCCTTCCACCTTAACCAAGAGGTGGTTCTTCCAACATTCTTCCCTAGGCCTCATGCAAGCCAGGCTGAAGCAGTTCTGCATACCCTGGACTGTAGGAGGGCCCTATGCTTCTACCTTGACCGTACGCAGCGGCATAGAAGGGCTACTCAGCTCTTCCTATCTTTTGACCCTAATAATTTGGGGTTAGTTGTGTCCAAGCGTACCTTGTCCACCTGGGTAGCTGACTGTATCACCTGGGCTGACAGGGCGGCTGACCTTCCTTTGCAGGGTCGGGTCACGGCCCATCATGTCAGGGCAATGGCTGCCTCAGTGGCTCACCTCCGCTCGGTACCGTTGGTGGACATCTGCAGGGCTGCAACTTGGTCCTCAAGCCAGACTTTTTCGGCCCATTACTATCTGGAAAGGGAGTCCCGTAGGGACAGTGCTTTTGGCCAGGCAGTACTCCGGAATCTCTTTGAGGTTTAGGCAACTCCTGCCCTCCAGCCCTCCGTTGGGCTACCGGTGCAGGTTCTGTCAGTGAAAAACCTTTCTTTGATGCTGGGACCTAGAGGGAGTTCTCTTGTTCAGCCTGGGTTCCTTGGTAGCCTAGAGCTAGGGAGTCACCCATATGTGAGGACTGACTTCCTGCTTGGTTCTGGAGAATGAGTAGTTACTCACCTGTAACAGGTGTTCTCCAGGAGCAGCAGGAATCAGTGCTCACAACCCTCCCTCCTCCCCTGGGAGTTGCGGTGGTACATAGTTTATTTTTATTTTTTTGTGTGCTGTTGTTAGCTATGTCATTTGACTGAGCAAGATGGCACCTTTAGGCGGGAAGGGAACGGCGCATGCGTGCTTGCATTTCCAAAGGCTTTCTTGGAAAGCTGGGGAAATGCTCCGCAAGGGCTCCATCGACGTCGATGTCACCCATATGTGAGGACTGATTCCTGCTGCTCCTGGAGAACACCTGTTACAGGTGAGTAACTACTCTTTCTGGCCTGCCCTAACCTCACCCCCTGTGAGATCTCTGCATCTGAAGTATCTACATGCAGCTTTCTACAATCGCCTTTACATGTGTATGCAATCTAATGTACTAATGCCGCTATTTCTGCTGCAGATGCTTCTAAAATGACCACCTTAATATTAGCCTTGCATTTTTGATTTTGATTGGAAACTTTAGACTATATGCCAAGAACTGATTTTTTTGGAGCTTCACTCCTATCTCCTTTCTCTTTAAAACCCTAAAAGAATTGCCAGGAAAGAAAATTTGGCCCTCATACAGAAAGGTTATTTCACATTGACCTTGATTTGTGAATGGGGAATTAAATGGTTTTATAACAGTTACAAATAGACAGACATCGCCATATACATCAGAAGGATGACTTGTTAAAATATACATTGTGTTAATATATTTAAACTGAATTCACTATTGTTTAAAGTATCTTTCTAGCATATATGTGTGTTTACAAAATGAAGTATCTGAGGGATAATGTAATTTGCTAGTGTTGTGCCAGATTTCAGCAGCAGAGTCAAATTGTTTCACTTTTAAAAGGACAGTTACTATTTGGCTTTGAAAGAGAAAATCTTGTTGAAGCAAAACAGAATTACTCTTTTTTTTTTTTTCTTTTTTTTTTTAATCTGTTGGACTTTGTCCATTGGGGCTTTTGAGATCTAACAAAAGCAAACAGCCATCTGAGAGTTCTTCAATTTAATACCTGCAAGTTTCTCGCTAATAGCAGAGGTGGTGCTGGCTAGGGATGTGCATTACTTTTGAAATGAAATGCGAAACTGAATAAAACAGGCTTGTCTTATTTCAAAATGAAATGGGGAAAAAAACCCTACAACAAAATTGTGTTTCATTTTGTTGTGTTTAATTTTTAGCATGCACTGTTTGCAATTAGTGCATGTTAAAATGGAAACAAAATAAAACAAGCCTTGCTCCCTCCTCCTTGAAATCTTCCTTCCTAGATGAAAATCATAACATGTAGGGAATGTATTCAGAGCATGGCTCGTGGAAATCTTTCAAGCATCTGTGCACGTATATGTTTGTATCTCTGTTTTCTCCAGGACCAAGCAGGAAGTCAGTCCTCACATATGGATGTCATCGGCGCCGATGAAGCCCCAGCGGAGCATTTCCCCAGCTTTCTATGAAAGCCTTTGGGGAATGCAGGCACGCATGCGCGGTTCCCTTCCCGCCTAAAGGTGCCATCTTACCTCAGTCTCTTTTTTTCCGTGAAGCCCACTAGAAGGGTGTCCAGTTTTCCCATTTAAAAGTAGATTTTTCAGCGATTTTTGCTATTTTTTTTTCCCGGTTCGACCCCGGTTCCCCTCCTGCCGGGTTCGGTACACCGGTATCGAGCCCAATTCTTCTTTTTCGGTTTTTGCCCTTCATGGCTGGCGTTCGCACTCTTTTTTCTATTTTTCCCAGGAAGGCCGGTCCTTTGACCTCGCGGGGACTCTTTTTTTCCCCGATGGCTTCCAGCGGCTTTAAGAAGTGTGATCGGTGTAAGAAACTAATGTCTCTCACCGACACACACGACTGCTGCCTTCGGTGCCTCGGCCCCGACCACGATCCTGAGTCGTGCGGGGCCTGTGGAAGGATGTCTTCCAAGGCACTACGAAGTCGCCAGCAGCAAAAGGAAACACTTTTCTCAGACTCGGCCTCCAACCGGGCCCGGACCTCGTTTGAGGCCTCGACATCTCGGGATTCCGATCCCGAGCGCCGTCGAAGCTCCTCGGACAGGGGGTCCCCCGACCGGGAATGCAAGAGGAAGAAACGGCTCGCGAGGGCGTCGGAGGAGGAGGTCCCTTGCTCCTCGAGGGCCAGGTCTAAGAACCCCGACCGTCGCCCCGGGCCCGTGGAACAGGAGAAGCCTGCCAAAGTTCCTCGTGTGGAGCCGGAGTCTGCTGGACACGTAAGCCCCGTAGTCCTCGAGGACTCTCCTCCCAGGGAGCCAACGTCGGGCCTGGCGCCGCCGGGGCCCGAGTTGGTGGCTGCTGCGTCTCCCGAGCTGGGTCTCAGGATGACAGCCTTGGAGAGCAGATTGTCTGCCTTCATGGAGCAGCAGCGGGCACTGATGGCCAGCTTGTCTGGCGCATCTGCCCCGACCACCGGGACATCGACGTCGAAGTCGACCCCGGGGACCGAGCCAATACTCGAGTCCATCGTGGCTCAGAGTCAACCTCGGTCGCAGTCTCCCTCGACCTCCCGTTCCGAGACCGAGGGCGTCGACGCCGGTGCTTCTGGCGTCAGGGCGGGTGCTCCAGGGCCCCGCGGGGTCCGACCCCGACTCTTCCTCGGACGAGTCGGCCTGGGAGACGGAGGACGAGGAGTCTCCTGTTACCTTCAAGACTCGGTGCATCCCTTCAGACTCACCGCAGTCTGAGCCCCGGAGTAGGTCCCCTCCGGAGGACACCCAGTTCTCGGAGTTCGTCTAGGATATGGCCACTGCCTTGGCTATTCCGGCGGACCCCGAGGAAGAGCCTCGAGCTGAAGAGCTCGAGGCGCTACAGTATGACTCTCCTCCGAAGGAGGCCTTTGCTGTCCCGGTTCCTCCAATGCTGGAATGGCTCCTTTTCCGTATGTGGGAGGCACCGGCCTCGGTGCCGGTTCTTAGCAAGTGAGTCGATTTGATCTATCGACTCCGGAAGAGCCCTGGTTTTCAGAAGGCACAGCTACCACACCATTCCATGGTTGTGGAATCGGCCATGCATCGTCTGAAGAGCCAGAAGATGCACTCCGCGGTGCCTCCTGGCAGGGAGGCCTGAAACCTCGATGGCGTCGGTAGAAAGTGCTTCCAGGGCTCGATGCTTGCTTGCCGTGTCCAGTCCTACCAGCTGTACATGGGCATGTACTTGCAGGATCCAGCCAAGGAGTTGGCCGGGTTCTCTGCTGGTCTCTCCGGGGAGCCCTTGCAGAGATTTAAGTCCTTGTCCTCAGGGATTCGGGACTGCTCGAAGTTCATGTCCCACGCCGCCTACAATGGCTTCGAGGCTTCGGCCCGAGTTGCGACAGCCAGCATCGCGGCTCGACGCCAGGCATGGCTGCAGTCATCGGACCTCGAGCCATGGGTTCAGGACAAGTTGGTCAATGTCCCTTGCCGAGATGAAAACCTTTTTGGCAAGCCCATGACCGAGAAGGCCGCTCAGCTCGAGACCGAGCACCTCACACGGACAAGGCTGTCGAGGAAGACCTCTGCCCCTTCTCATAAAAAGAAGGGCTCGGGTAAAAAGCCCTTTTACCCGAGGAAGGGCACTGCTTACAAACAGTACCCGCAATATCAGGCTGCCCAAGCTGACCCCCAGGGTCAGCAGGCCAAGGGCCAGGGTAATGGGCCCCGTAGGCAGAGGACCCCCAAGCCTCAGGCCCCTGTTACCACTCAGCAGGGAGGGGGCTTTTGACTCCTTGAGCGTAGCCTCTCCTCCACTGCTCTCCCAACCCTGCACAGGAGGTCGTCTCGCCCTCTTTGCCCACCAGTGGCCCCTTATCACCAGGGACAGTTGGGTGCTGGAGATAGTCCACAAGGGCTATGCCCTCCATTTTCACCAACTGCCCCCTCCATACTTTCCAGGCGAGCCTCTCCGGCCTCCCCTGCACACAGACCTTCTCCTTCAGGAGCTTCAGGGTCTGTTGGTGGACAGGGAGGTGGAGCCTGTGCCTCCCCACTTGCAAGGTCACGGATTCTACTCCAGGTATTTCCTGGTGCCCAAAAGAACCGGTGGCCTTCGACCCATTCTGGACCTCGGGAACCTCAACAAGTTCCTGGTGAAGGAGAAGTTCAAGATGCTTACTCTTGGAACCCTTCTGCCCTACCTCCAGCAGGGAGATTGGCTATGCTCCTTAGATCTAAAGGATGCGTACACTCACATCCTCATTCATCCAGACCACAGAAAGTACCTCAGGTTCATTGTGGGAGGAAACCATTATCAGTACAGAGTGCTGCCTTTCGGCCTCACCTCCGCCCCCAGAGTCTTTACAAAGTGCTTAGCGGTGGAGGCGGCCTACCTGAGAAATCGGGGAATCTTTGTCTTTCCCTATCTAGACGACTGGTTCATCAGGGGTCAGACATGTCAGGAGGCCAATCAAGCCACCCTCAGGACTATTGCTCTTCTACAACACCTGGGGTTTGTTATAAACTTCGCAAAGTCCACTTTGCTCCCCTCCCAGAACTTGGAGTTCATAGGGGCAAGGTTGGACTCTCTCCTGGCAAAGGCATTCTTGCCAGAAGACAGAGCCCAAAGGTTGATGGCCTTGGCAAATCAGTTTCTCTGCAAGTCCCTGGTCTCCGCCAGACTCTGCCTGAGGCTTCTAGGCCACATGGCTTCGACAGTGCATGTGACCCCCAATGCCAGGCTTCATATGAGGCCTGCACAGTGGTGTCTTCGGGCTCAGTGGTCACAGGCCACAGGCAGCCTCCACGACAGAATAAGGGTGTCCAGACCATTTCTGCACTCCCTCAACTGGTGGCTACACCCACCCAATCTGCTAAAAGGGGTGCCTTTTCAGATTCCAGGGTACACAGTAGTGCTCACAACAGATGCCTCCCTGCAAGAAGATTCTTCAGGACAAGGCCTCTGTCCTGCTGGTAGCTCCCTGGTGGCTGAGACAGCCCTGGCTTCCTCTTCTGCTTCAGCTGGCGGTGGATCCTCCACTACCTCTGGGGTTGCAACCCGTCCTCCTCTCACAGGAGCAGGGTTCCCTTCTGCACCCCAATCTCAAAGCTCTCAATTTGATGGCCTGGAGGCTGCAAGGGTAGTCTTGGCTCCCTGGGGCCTGCCTCAGGAAGTTGAGGACGTTGTCCTAGCCTCTAGGAAACAGTCCACTAGGAAAACCTATGCTCTCAAATGGAAAAGGTTTTCTGTGAGGTGTCAGCTACTACTGGTGCCAGTAGTCCTTCAGTACTTACTGCACTTGTCAAAACAAGGTCTTAAATCCAATTCTGTTCGGGTCCACCTCTCAGCTCTAGCAGCTCACCACTCTCTGGTGGAGGGATATTCTCTGTCTGGTCACACCTTGGTGTCGCGCTTTCTTAGGGGCTTGCTTTTGCTCAAGCCTCCTATCCGTCCTCCTGCCCCTGAGTGGGAGCTGAATGTGGTCTTGCAGCAGCTGACTCGCCCAACTTTTGAGCCGATGGCTACTTGTCCACTACGCTTCCTCTCCTGGAAGACACTCTTCCTGATAGCCCTTACCTCGGCTAGGCGAGTAAGCGAGTCTTAGGCCCTGGTCTGTGATGGGCCTTACACCAGGATTTATAGGAATAGGGTAGTCCTTAGGACTCATCCAAAATTCCTCCCTAAGGTTGTCTCCTCTTTCCACCTCAACCAGGAGGTGGTTCTTCCAACATTCTTTCCTAGGCCTCATGCAAGCCAGGCTGAAGCAGTCCTGCATACCCTGGACTGTAGGAGGGCCTTATACTTCTACCTTGACTGTACGCAGGGGCATAGAAGGGCTACCCAGCTCTTCGTCTCCTTTGACCCCAATAAGTTGGGGTTGACTGTGTCCAAGCGTACCTTGTCCATCTAGGTAGCTGACTGTATCACCTGGGCTTAGAAGGCGGCTGACCATCCTTTGCAGGTTCGGGTTATGGCCCACCGAGTCAGGGCAATGGCTGCCTCAGTGGCTCATCTCCACTCTGTGCCCTTGGTAGACATCTGCAGGGCTGCAACTTGGTTTTCAAGCCAGACCTTTGCGGCCCATTACTGCCTGGAGAGTGAGTCCCGTAGGGACAGTGCTTTTGGCCAAGCAGTACTCCGGAATCTCTTTGAGGTTTAGGCAACTCCTGCCCTCTGTTGGGCTACCGGTGGAGGTTGTGTTCTTGAAAAGCCTTTCTTTGCTGCTGAGGCTAGAGGGAGTTCTCTTGTTCAGCCTGGGTTCCTCGGTAGCCCAGAGCTGGGGAGTCACCCATATGTGAGTACTGACTTCCTGCTTGGTCCTGGAGAAAGAGTAGTTACTCACCTGTAACAGGTGTTCTCCAGGAGCAGCAGGAGTCAGTCCTCACAACCCTCCCTCCTCCCCTTGGAGTTGCAGTTGTACATAGTTTATTTTTCATTTTTTGTGTGCTGTTCTTAGCTATGTCATTTGACTGAGGTAAGATGGCACTTTTAGGTGGGAAGGGAACCGCGCATGTGTGCCTTCATTCCCAAAGGTTTTCATAGAAAGCTAGGGAAATGCTCCTCTGGGGCTTCATCGGCGCCGATGACACCCATATTTGAGGACTGATTCCTGCTGCTCCTGGAGAACACCTGTTGCAGGTGAGTAACTACTCTGTGCATTTGTGTGTATCTCTGACCTGGAGTGGAGCAAGGAGAGTGGGTTGTTAGAATGGAGCAGTACCTAAACATTCCATTGATTTGTAAAGAATAATACAGTGCAGTAGAGTGTGAAAATATATCAAACCATTAAATATCAGAGTTAACAGATTTCAGAGGATGGATTTTACAGTTTAATCATAGGGTGTCATTGTCCCAGGGGTTGCCATGCTTCATCACCACTAGAAGGCAGTACACATATCAACCAGTAACTACATTCTTCAGTTATTACCATACATAGCAATCATTAAGAAAGTTGTAGGTTCAATTACAAGGTTCCACAGTTGTATTTACAACGGAGAGAAAGAAATACACATGCAAATCTGATTGCACTAAGAGCCAGCTTATGGGGGGTGGGTGCCTGATACAGAAATTTGGATTTTTGCAATTTAAAAATAGGAATTCTCCAGGACCAAGCAGGAAGTTAGTCCTCACATATGGGTGTCATCGATGCCGATGAAGCCCCAGCGGAGCATTTCCCCAGCTTTCAATGAAAGCCTTTGGGAATGCAGGCACACATGCGCGGTTCCCTTCCCGCCTAAAGGTGCCATCTTCCCTCAGTCTCTCTTTTTCCAAGAAGCCCACCGGACGTGTATGCTGTCATCCCAGATAAAAGTTTGATTTTTTTCGGCGATTCTCGCTATTTTTTCTTCCCGGTTCGACGTCGGTTCCCCTCCCGCCGGGTTCGGTACACCGGTATCGAGCCCGATTCTTCTTTTTCGGTTTTTGCCCTTCGTGGCTGTCGTTCGCGCCCTTTTTTGCTTTTTCCCTGGAAGGCTGGTCCTTTGACCTCGCGGGGACTCTTTTTTCCCCGATGGCTTCCAGGGGTTTTAAAAAGTGTGATCGGTGTAAGCAGTTGATGTCTCTCATCGACACACACGACTGCTGCCTTGGGTGCCTCGGTCCTGATCACGACCCTAAGACATGTGGACCATGTGGGAAGATGTCTTCCAAGGCACTGCAAAGTCGCCAGCAGCAGAAAGAAAGGCTTTTCTCCAACTCAGCCTCCGGCCGGGCCCGGACCTCGTCTGAGGCCTCGACATCTCGGGATTCGGAGGGGTCCCCCCCACCGGGAATGCAAGAGGAAGAAGCGGCTCGTGAGGGCGTCATCGGAGGAGGTCCCTGGCTCCTCGAGGGCCAGGTCTAAGACCCCAGACCGTCGCCCCGGGTCCATGGAACAGGAGAAGCCTGCCAAAGTTCCTCGCGTGGAGCCGCAGTCTGCTGTACACGTAAGCCCCGTAGTCCTCGAGGACTCTTCTCCCAGAGAGCCGACGTCGGGCCCGGCGCCACCGGGACCCGAGTCGGTGGCTTCTGCTTCTCCCGAGCTGAGTCTCAGGATGACAGCCTTGGGGTGCAGACTGTCTGCCTTCATGAAGCAGCAGCAGGCACTGATGGCCAGCCTGTCTGGCGCATCTGCCCCGACCACCGGGACATCGAAGTCGACCCCGGAGACCGAGCCGATACTCGATTCCATGATGGCTCGAGGTCGACCTCGGTCGTGGTCTCCCTCAACCTCCCGTTCGGGACCGAGGGCGTCGACGCCGGTGCCTCCGGCTTCGGGGCGGGTGCTCCATGGCCCCACGGGGTCGGATCCTGACTCCTCGTCGGACGAATCCACCTGGTTTCAAGACTCGGTGCGTCCCGTCGGACTCGCCGCAGTCTGAGCCCCGGAGTAGGTCCCCTCTGGAGGATACCCGGTTCTCGGAGTTTGTCCGGGATATGGCCACCGCGTTGGCTATTCCGGCGGACCCCGAGGAGGAGCCTCGAGCCAAAGAGCTCGAGGCCCTGCAGTACGACTCTCCTCCGAAGGAGGCCTTTACTGTCCCGGTTCCTCCGATGCTGGAACAGCTCCTCTTCCGGATGTGGGAGGCACCGGCCTTGGCACCAGTTCTAAGCAAGCAGGTCGATTCGATTTATCGACTCCGGAAGAGCCCTGGCTTTCAGAAGGCGCAGCTACCACATCATTCCATGCTGGTGGAATTGGCCATGCATCGCCTGAAAAGTCAAAAGATGCACTCCGCAGTGCCCCCCGGCAGGGAGTCCCGGAACCTCGATGGTGTTGGCAGAAAGTGCTTCCAGGGCTCGATGCTTGCTTGCCGTTTCCAGTCTTACCAGCTGTACATGGGCATGTACTTGCGTGACCTGGCCAAGGAGTTGGCCGGGTTCTCCGCTGGTGTCTCCGGGGAGCCCTTGCACAGATTCAAGTCCTTGTCCTCGGGGATTCGGGACTGCTCAAAGTTTATGTCCCGCGCCGCCTACGATGGCTTCGAGGCTTCGGCCCGAGTTGCGGCAGCCGGCATCGCGGCTTGACGCCAGGCATGGCTGCAGTCATCGGACCTCGAGCCATGGGTTCCGGACAAGTTGGTCGATGTCCCTTGCCGAGGTGCGAACCTTTTTGGCAAGCCCATGGCCGAGAAGGCCGCTCAGCTCGAGACTGAGCACCTTACCAGGACAAGGCTGTCTAGAAAGACCTCTGCCCCTTCTCACAAGAAGGCGGCCTCGGGTAAGAAGCCCTTTTACCCGAGGAAGGGCACTGCCTACAAACAGTACCCTCAGTATCAGGCTGCCCAAGCTGCACCCCAGGATCAGTAGGCCAAGGGGCAGGGTAACGGGCCCCGTAGGCAGAGGACCCCCAAGCCTCCGGCCCCTGCTCCCACTCAGCAGGGTGGGGGTTTTTGACTCTTTGAGCGTAGCCTCTCAGTCTTTGCTCTCCCAACCCTGCACAGGAGGTCGCCTCACCCTCTTTGCCCACCAGTGGCCCCACATCACTGGGGACAGTTGGGTGTTGAACATAGTCCACAGGGGCTATGCACTGCATTTTCACCAACTGCCTCCGCCATACTATCTCCAGGAACAAGCAGGAATGAGTCTTCACATATGAGTACGTCGGTACTGACGGAGTCCACGTGGGAACGCTTCCCAGCGTCCAATCAGAAAGCTTTTGGAAGCATCCCAACACGCCTGCGTGCTGCCTTCCCGCCTTCCCACCTGCCTCTCCTCAGTTTTCGTTTTTCCGCGGAGCCGGCAGGACGTTCTCCTGTCACCGCAGAAAATTCTTCTTTTATTTTTTAGTTTTCTTGTGGTCGCGGCTGCCTTACCCGACGCCACCGGTACCACCGGTGTTTCTTTTTTCTTTTCTTGTAAAATATTTTCCCTTTAAGGAATATATTTTTCTTTTTTAGTGTCTCACGGTTCTCAGGCCTTCTAGGCCTCTCCATTTTTCCTCATGGAACCGCCAGCCACTTTCCCCAGGAAATGTACAAACTGTGGCGGTACAACTTTATTTTTAGACACTCACAATTGGTGTCTAACCTGCTTGGGTCCTGACCATTTTCCTCCGGAGCCCTCGGGCGCCAGTATGGTGAGAGGAAGTTTTCAACATCGAGTTCCCCTCGACACGCGGTCCCCCTCTAACTTCAGGGCACCGACCATATCTTCTTTTCCACAGGATCAGGTAACCCAAAAACAGTCTGTTAAGACTAGCCAGTCCTCGAGCGGCAATTCTCATGCACAGCATAGAGATGCCTTCGACCTTGCCCTCGAGAATCCACTGGCTTCAAAACCTCGGTGGGAGTCTTCGGCCTCCAAAGCCTGTGTGTGGTTTCAGGTTGTTCCTGAGGTTCACCCCTCACAGAACATACCTGAGCCATGTCCGGTGGTGGCATCCGCTTCGAGCGGTACCGATACCCCGGCATCGGCACTGGTGTTGGATGAAATATTCCTCACCAAGGATCGTCGTCTGGCGTCCTCGGTACCTACGGGCCCAGTGGATACGCTTCAGACCAACTTTACAGTATCAGTATCGACACCGATACTAGTACCGACGTCGGTACCCTCCAGATGTGCATCGATAGACTCGCTTCCTTTGATGCCGAGTCTGGAATCAATCTCCAGTTTGGAGGACTGGGTTCCGACTCGCCTTGGTACCGACTCCCATCGGTACCGAAGGCTCAGTTCCGATACTTCGGATCCGCAACTCTCGGTTCCTCCGATACCGTTAGAGTTGCCACCGGCTGGTCTTCTTCCACCGGTATCAGATACGGTACTGAGATCGGTACCGATATCCACAGTACCATTACGGTCGGTACCTTCCATGCTTCTCTCGTCAGGCTCGCTTCCCTTGATGCCGAGTCTGGAATTGATCCCTAGCATGGACGATCTGTTACCGGCTGTCGCTGGTTCTGACCTGCAGTACCAGCGACCACCATCTAAGGATCCCATACTGCACCATTCAGGATCTTCTATTCCCATATACTGGAATAGATCCCTCGGTGTCAACGCTAGTTTTTCATCAGATCTAGCCTATCCAAGGGAAGTTCCCTCTGGTGATCCTTCTTTCCAGACTTTCCTCCTGGATATGGCAAAATCACTTGCCATTCCTATTCCTGGACAAGATCCTACACAAGGGAATACAGAATACCTCTCTGTTCCTAGTGAAGCAAAGGAGAATATATTGCTTCCTTTGCATCATTCTTTGCAGGATCTCCTTCTACGAATGTGGGAAGCTCCTTTAAAGGTACCCCCACTTTCCAGAGCAACTGATCTCCTATATCAGGTGCCCCCCTCTCCAGGGTTTCAAAGGACTCAACTTCCTCATCATTCCATTGTAGTGGAATCAGCATTGAGGCGAGTGAAGAGTAATAAAAAGCACTCTTCTTGTCCGCCAGGTCGTGAGTCTAAGACACTAGATGCCTTTGGACGTCAAACCTTCCAGACATCCATGCTTTCAGCAAGAATTCTCTCATATATTTTGTATATGGGTCTATCTCTTGAGGAGGTCACAAGAAAATTACATCTTTTGACTCCTTTTCTTCAAGAGCCCAAACAAGCAGACTATTCCTTACTGGTTAGTCATGCTCATAATATCTCTAGGTTTCTTACTCGTGCTTCCCTAGACTCCTTTGAGTCTGTTAGCAGGACTTCTGCTATAGCTATAGGGGCACGACATAGAGCCTGGCTCCAAGCTTCAGATTTGGACAAATGGGCACAAGAAAGACTGGGAAATACTCCTTGCACTGGAGAAAATCTCTTCAACAAGGAGTCTTTACTCAAGGTTACTCAGTTATCCACTGACTTTCCTGTTTCCACAGGCTATTCTACGCCGCCTTCTTTCCCAGTAGGTAGGAAATGTCCTACCATGCTTTTTTCCCCTAGGGGGAGAAGGTTTTGTCCATCATCTGCCCTTCATACAGATGTTCCCAAACAGGGGAAACATCGCCCTGGTCTGAAGAATCTGCAAATTCCACAGGGTCAACAAACCCAGCAGTCGCAGGGTTTCAAATAGATCATTGTCCCTCTTGGTTGCTGGTTAGGGTAGCAGTCTGCTTCTTTTCACTTGCAGTATCTGCACTAATTTATCCTAACCTACCTAGATATCTCTTCATGAGACATCTTTTCTCTTAGAGTCTTTATGATGATCATGCCCATACTTAACAGATTTCCTCTTCCTCTTGGAGGAAAGAGAGGTAACAACTATCAATAGACAGTTGTTTTCCCTGTATTGGCATGTATCATCTCACCTGTCGGAGACTTCCTCCATAATTGGTCTCTTGCAACTCTGTCTTACCTCCCTCTTACTTCAACATTTAGTTTGTAAGAGTGACTTTTTTACACGGGTAAGCCCTTATGGTCCTCTACCTGTTCTACCGGGGGATTCTCCCTTCTGGAGTTGTCTTCCCCCTTGTTACCTTAGGGCAGCTCCTCAGACAATAGGAAGTCCTACCATGTCTGTTTCATTTTCCAAAAAAAAAAAAAAAGAGGAGGGAAAATAAATTCTCCATGTTGCCCTGATAGTTGCTGCAAATGCAGCAATTCCTAGTGGTTAAACCATTGGTTTTGTTCACTACACCACCAGGGTTTCCCCTCCACTAGCAATCCTCCTAGCCTCAGTGCTAAGTCCCAAACAGGGTATCATCCTCGTTTGGGAAACCCTATTATCACAGTTTGGTTGGTTAACTTCTATTCTTCGCCCCTTGCCTTTGGCAGAATAGCTGGTTACCTGCTGGCTTTCCACAGCCAGTTTTTCTTCTGACCAACCTGCAGCATGCTCTCTGCAACTCTACTAGAGTAGCTTTGCAGTATGGGCCCTTGCTAGAGAGCATTAGTATCTTGCCTAGCAGATAACCCCAAATGGTTAAAAGGGGTTTCCCCAGTCATGTTTCATGCCTGGCAGGTATTCTCTACCCTTTCCATCTTATCTTAAAAATCTTTGAGGCATAAGCCTCAGGCCTTTCAATACGTGAAAGCCTAAAGAAGGGCCAATTCCCTGGCTTGGCCCATATCTCCTGGGTCTCCCGTCAGAGATAAATTCTTCACTGGCAGCTAGAGGATACCTAATACCCATCTTGTCCTCATAGGCGGATCACTAGGGTATCTTCCTCCAGAGGCCTCCTCTATCCAATCTCCATACTACAATTCTGGAGATATCTGGACTTCCTGTCTGCAGACTGCCGTTATCCTCTGCCATTTTCACGTAGGCCATCCTGGTTACTCAAGAGCTCAAATTCTGCAAAGAATTAAGCCCCCTTTTTGTCAGGGACACCTTTCCTCTGACTATGCCAGTCATAACCAGGAGAAGAGGATTTTTTCTATTTTATCTATTCAAGCAGGTATCAACCTTCTTGCTATTAGATAAATTTTTCTCTCTCCCTATAAGGGAGGATGGGGTTCTCTGGACATCTCTCCATCCATATACCTGGAGACATGTCTCTATATGCCTACCTATTCATCTAGGTATATATATAGATATATATAGATATGCTGATTTGTATCTATCTGTGTGTCTTCTGCCTATACATATCTCTTTATAGATATATGCATATATACCCTATATGTGTATATATTTAAATCTCTCTCTCTCTCTATATATATATATTAATACATCTAATGAGATATATTTTTAGATCTGTATCCATCTACTTATCTATCTGTCTGTTAGGATCAGATATCCTGACATTCCTTTATGATCCTGACAGATGGACACTAACCCTATCAATGCTGTACCAGCATACCTAGGGGACTACACCTAGAACCACTCCTGTGGTAATTAACCCTTTCAGGTTAGGTACTCCTGAAGCTCTCCATGTACCTTTCTTTCCTAATTGACCCCATTTAGGAAAGACATTGCGGAGCTTCCGTTGCTCTAAAACTTAGCGCTCCTGAGTCTGTCCTTACCTTTTTATCAGATACAAGGGTTTCCATACCCTTTCTTCCCTACATGGACTGATTCCAACCCCAGTC
Organism: Ichthyophis bannanicus; assembly: GCA_033557465.1. NCBI lineage: Eukaryota > Metazoa > Chordata > Amphibia > Gymnophiona > Ichthyophiidae > Ichthyophis > Ichthyophis bannanicus. The sequence continues at coordinate 863,673,566 of CM066036.1, read as the reverse complement.
CAGTTGGGTCAGACTAAATTTTTCTCTTGGCCCTAAATTTGTACTGTTTTTGGACCAAAGCAGCTTAAGATTTCCTTAATAGTACCTTCTGCGTCTCCGCTGAAGCTCTACCTCTCATACTACCCCAGTTTTCCCCTGGGGCTATTTTTCTCACCCTAAAGGGTTCTGACCACGACTTGTTTTTTTGTTCTACTTTATTACCTTTACTTCTCAGTGAGGTACCCCTTGAGCACATTCACTGGCTCTTCTATCAGATCCATATGTAGCTCAGTGCACTTGTACTATGCCAACAAGGGAGGCCCAGATTACAATATTTTATTACTAAATGCCCTTGATACAGGGTCTTCCTCTTTGAAGCCCTGTTCTAGCCAGCTGTTCCACAGCTCTTTTCTGTATTCAACTCCCACCCTCCATCCCCAGGATGCCTGAGGTCCTGAGGAATAGCATGGCTCGTTTTAGACTTGCAACATGCTAGGACTCCCTCTGGGCATCTGAGCTTGGGAGTCCCCATATGTGAAGACTCATTCCTGCTTGTTCCTGGAGATAGCACAGTTACTTACCTGTAACAGGTGATCTCTGGGAACAGCAGGAATAAGTCTTCACAACCCACCCACCTCCCCTAGGAGTTGCATTTCTCTATCTCTATCTTTCCCTTCCTTGCTCTCTCTCTTTCTTTGTCTCAGCTTTAAAACTTAACTGAGGAAGAGGCAGTTGGGAAGGCGGGAAGGCAGCACGCAGGTGTGTTGGGATGCTTCCAAAAGCTTTCTGATTGGACGCTGGGAAGCGTTCCCGCGGACTCCGTCGGTACCGACGTACCCATATGTGAAGACTTATTCCTGCTGTTCCCAGAGATCACCTGTTACAGGTAAGTAACTGTGCTTTCCAGGGGACCCTCCAAGGCCTCCCCTTTACACAGACCTTCTCCTTCAAGAGCTTCAAGGTCTGTTGGTGGACAAGCCAGTGGAGCCTGTGCCTCCCCACTTGCAAGGTCACGGATTCTACTCCTTAGATCTAAAGGATGCCTACACTCACATCCTCATTCATCCAGACCACCGAAAGTACCTCAGGTTCATTGTGGGAGGAAACCATTATCAGTACAGAGTACTGCCTTTTGGCCTCACCTCCGCTCCCAGGGTCTTTACCAAATGCCTGGCAGTGGTGGCGGCCTACCTGAGAAATCAGGGAATCTTTGTCTTCCCCTATCTGGACGACTGGCTCATCAGGGGTCAGACGTACCAGGAGGCCAGACAAGCCACCCTCAGAACTATTGCTCTTCTCCAAAGCCTGGGGTTTGTAATAAACTTTGCAAAGTCCACTTTGTTCCCCTCCCAGAACTTGGAGTTCCTAGGAGCAAGGCTGGACTCTCTGCTGGCAAAGGCTTTCTTGCCAGAAGACAGAGCCCAAAGATTGATAGCCTTGGCAAACCAGTTTCTCAGCAGGTCACTGGTCTCCGCCAGACTCTGCCTGGGGCTGCTTGGCCACATGGCTTCGACAGTTCATGTAACCCCCAATGCCAAACTCCATATGCGGCCTGCACAGTGGTGCCTTCGGAATTAGTGGTCACAAGCCACAGGCAACCTCAGAGACAGAATAAGGGTGTCCAGACCATTTCTGGACTCCCTCAGCTGGTGGCTGCACCCACCCAATCTACTAAAAGGGGTGCCTTTTCAAATTCCTGGGTACACGGTGGTACTGACCACAGACGCCTCCCTGCAGGGCTGGGGAGCTCATTGTCTGAACAAGTGCACCCAGGGCCTGTGGTCTCCTTGGGAGGCTGCACAGCAGATCAATCTTCTAGAACTCAGGGCTATTCGCTTGGCTCTCAAAGCTTTGTCTCCTACCCTGGCTCATCAATCTGTCCTGGTTCAGACAGACAACCAGGTAGCCATGTTTTATGTGAACAAACAGGGCGGGACTGGGTCCAGGCTCCTTTGTCGGGATGCTCAGGACCTTTGTTCATTTGCCCTCAAGCACAACATGCTCCTCAGGGCTGTGTACCTTCCAGGACAGGAAACCTACCTGGCTGACAGGTTGAGCAGGATTTTGCAGCCCCACGAGTGGCAGCTGCATCCCTTGGTAGTTCAGAACATCTTCCTGAAATGGGGTCTTCCTTTGATAGATCTGTTTGTCAGTCCACTGAACAAGCAACTGCCTAAGTTATGCTCCAGGCAACCGCATCCTCTGCGGATTGCAGCAGATGCTTTTCTGATTCCATGGTCTCAGGGCCTCCTGTATGCGTTTCCTCCCACGCCCTTGGTGGCCCGAACTCTGTTCACGATCCTTCAGGACAAGGCCTCGGTCCTGCTGGTGGCTCCCAGATGGCCGAGACAGCCTTGGTTTCCACTTCTGCTTCAGCTGACGGTGGATCCCCCACTGCCTCTGGGGTTGCAACCACTGTTCCCTCTAAGCTGTGCGCGTGTGCGCGCGCACACACCTCGCCGAGCGAGCGCACATACTTTACAACAGAGTGCACAAAAATTATGGCTCTGATTCTGATAGAAAACAACACAGACATCTTAAAATTTAAAAGTTATGATTGTAATTACTAGAAATTTCCCGCTTTCATTGAGTAATCGTCTATTTTCATTTAATTTGATTAAAATCAATGTGGTGTACATACTGTATTCTGACGTGTAGTCAAATTTTAAAGTATATAACTCTGAGTGTCATTATGTGGCGCACAAAAATTTAACCTTCTTTCAAAAGCTGCACACAGCTGATATTTTATGCGCACACAGCCTACAGAAAATTAGAGGGAACATTGGTTGCAACCCGACCTTCTCTCTCAGGATCTGGGTTCCCTTCTGCACCCCAATCTCAAAGCTCTCAATTTGATGGCCTGGAGGCTGCAAGGGTAGTTTTCGCTCCCTGGGGCCTACCTCAGGAGGTTGAGGAGATTGTCCTAGCCTCTAGGAAACAGTCCACTAGGAAAACCTATGCTCTCAAGTGGAAAAGGTTTTCTGTGTGGTGTCAGCTACGTACAGAGGATCCTTTCTCTTGTACTGTACCAGTGGTGCTTCAGTACTTACTGCACTTGTCCAATCAGGTACTTAAGTCCAATTCTGTTCGGGTCCACCTCTCAGCTCTAGCAGCTCACCACTCACTGGTGGAAGGACATTCTCTGTTGGTTCACCCCTTGGTGTCCCGCTTTCTCAGAGGCTTGCTTTTGCTCAAGCCTCCAATCCGTCGTCCTGCTCCTGAGTGGGAGTTGAATGTGGTCTTGCAGCAGCTGACTCGCCCACCCTTTGAGCCGATGGCTACTTGCCCTCTACGCTTCCTGTCCTGGAAGACACTCTTCCTAGTAGCCCTTACCTCGGCCAGGCGAGTGAGTGAGCTTCAGGCCCTGGTCTGTTATAGGCCTTACACTCGCTTCTTTGAGAACAGGGTAGTCCTTAGGACTCATACAGAGTTCCTCCCAAAGGTTGTCTCCTCCTTCCACCTTAACCAGGAGGTGGTTCTTCCAACATTCTTCCCTAGGCCTCATGCAAGCCAGGCTGAAGCAGTTCTGCATACCCTGGACTGTAGGAGGGCCTTATCCTTCTACCTTGACCGTACGCAGGGGCATAGAAGGGCTACACAGCTCTTCGTATCCTTTGACCCTAATAAGTTGGGGTTGGCTGTGTCCAAGCGTACCTTGTCCATCTGGGTGGCTGACTGTATCACCTGGGCTTACAAGGCGGCTGACCTTCCTTTGGAGGGTCGGGTTACGGCCCACCGTGTCAGGGCAATGGCTGCCTCAGTGGCTCATCTCCGCTCTGTGCCCTTGGTAGACATCTGCAGGGCTGCAACTTGGTCTTCAAGCCAGACCTTTGCGGCCCATTTCTGTCTGGAGAGGGAGTCCCGTAGGGACAGTGCTTTTGGCCAAGCAGTACTCCGGAATCTCTTTGAGGTTTAGGCAACTCCTGCGCTCTGTTGGGCTACCGGTTTAGGTTGTGTCAGTGAAAAGCCTTTCTTTGCTGCTGGGACTAGAGGGAGTTCTCTTGTTCAGCCTGGGTTCCTCGGTAGCCCAGAGCTAGGGAGTCACCCATATGTGAGGACTGACTTCCTGCTTGGTCCTGGAGAAAGAATAGTTACTCACCTGTAACAGGTGTTCTCCAGGAGCAGCAGGAATCAGTCCTCACAACCCTCCCTCCTCCCCTGGGAGTTGCAGTTGTACATAGTTTGTTCTTACTTTTTTGTGTGTGCTGTTCTTAGCTATGTGATTTGACTGAGGTAAGATGGCACCTTTAGGCGGGAAGGGAACCGCGCATGCGTGCCTGCATTCCCAAAGGCTTTCATTGAAAGCTGGGGAAATGCTCCGCTGGGGCTTCATCGGCGTCGATGACACCCATATGTGAGGACTGATTCCTGCTGCTCCTGGAGAACACCTGTTACAGGTGAGTAACTACTCTTTTTCCAACCCCTCTGCATATATGTTTGTATCTGTCTGTGCACGTGTGTGTGTGCTTGCATCTGTGTTGGCTCTGTCTGTGCCTGTTACCAAGAGAGGATAAGAGAGAGGAGGGGCAGTTTGAAAAATGCACAATTTCTCCAGGACCAAGCAGGAAGTCAGTCCTCACATATGGGTGACATCGATGTCGATGGAGCCCTTGCGGAGCATTTCCCCAGCTTTCCAAGAAAGCCTTTGGGAATGCAGGCACGTATGCGCGGTTCCCTTCCCGCCTAAACGTGCCATCTTGCTCAGTCTCTCTTTTTCCGTGAAGCCCATCGGACGTGTGTCCTATTCCTCCTGGAAAATAGTTCGATTTTTTCACGATTCCTTCGCTATTTTTTCTCCGGTTCGACGCCGGTTCCCCTCCTGCCAGGTTCGGTACACCGGTATCGAGCCCACACTTCTTTTTTTGGTTTTTGCCCTTCGTGGCTGGCATTCGTGCCCTTTTTTTCTTTTTCCCTGGAAGGCCGGTCCTTTGACCTCACGGGGACTCTTTTTTTTCCCCCGATGGCTCCCAGTGGTTTCAGAAAGTGTGATCGGTGCAAGAAACTAATATCTCTCACCGACACACACGACTGCTGCCTTCGGTGCCTCGGTCCTGACCACGATCCTCAGATCTCTCGACCATGTGGAAAGATGTCTTCCAAGGCGCTTTGAAATTGTCAGCACCAAAAGGAAAGGCTTTTCTCCGACTCGGCCTCCGGCCGGGCCCGGACCTTGTCTGAGGCCTCGACATCTCGAGAATCGGATCCCAAGCACCGTCGGGGCTCCTCGGACATGGATCCCCCGACCGGAAACGAAAGAGGAAGAAGCGGCTCGCGAGGGCGTCGTCGGAAGAGGTCCCTGGCTCCTCGGGAGCGAGGTCTCAGACCCCCGACTGTTGCCCCGGGTCCGTGGAACAGGAGAAGCCGCCAAAAGTACCTTGTGTGGAGCCAGAATCTGCTGGACACGTAAGTCCTGTAGTCCTTGTGGACTCTCCTCCCAGAGAGCTGACGTCGGGCCTGCTGAGTCTCCTGAGCTGTGTCTCAGACTGACAGCCTTGGAGTGCAGATTGTCTGCCTTCATGGAACAGCAGCGGGCACTGATGGCCAGCCTGTCTGCCGCATCTGCCCCGACCACCGGGACATCGAAGTCGACCCTGGAGACCGAGCCGATACTCGAGACCATGAAGGCTCGAGGTCGACCTCGGTCGCAGTCTCCCTCGACCTCCCGTTCGGGACCGAGGGCGTCGACACCGGTGCCTTCGGCGTCGGAGCGGGTGCTCACAGGCCCCCGCGAGGTCGGACCCCGTTTCCTCATCAGACGAGTCCGCCTGGGAGACGTAGGACGAGGAGTACTCTGACACCTTCAGGACTCGGTGCATCCCGTCGGACTCACTGCAGTCTGATCCCCTCCGGAGGATACCCGGTTCTCGGAGTTTGTCCGGGATATGGCCATTGCGTTGGCTATCACTGCGGACCCCGAGGAGGAGCCTCGAGCCGAGGAGCTCGAGGCCCTACAGTATGACTCTTCTTCGAAGGAGTCCTTTACTGTTCCGGTTCCTCCGATCCTGGAACAGCTCCTCTTCCGGATGTGGGAGGCACCGGCCTCGGCGCCGGTTCTAAGCAAGAGGGTCGATTCCATCTATCGACTCCGGAAGAGCCCTGGCTTTCAGAAGGTGCAGCTACCACACCATTCCATGGTGGTGGAATCGACCATGCATCGCCTGAAAAGTCAGAAAATGCACTCCGCGGTGCCCCCTGGCAGGGAGGCCCGGAACCTGGATGGTTTTGGTAGAAAGTGCTTCCAGGGCTCGATGCTTGCTTGCCGTATCCAGTCTTACCAGCTGTACATGGGCATGTACTTGCGGGACGTGGCCAAGGAGCTGGCCGGGTTTTCTGCTGGTCTCTCCGGGGAACCCTTGCAGAGGTTCAAGTCCTTGTCCTCGGGGATCCGGGAATGCTCCAAGTTTATGTCCCGCGCTGCCTACGATGGCTTCGAGGCTTCGGCCCGTGTTGCGGCAGTCGGCATCGCGGCTCAATGCCAGGCATGGCTGCAGTCATCGGACCTCGAGCCATGGGTTCAGGACAAGTTGGTCAATGTCCCTTGCCGAGGTGAAAACCTTTTTGGCAAGCCCATGACCGAGAAGGCCGCACAGCTCGAAACCGAGCACCTCACGCGGACAAGGCTGTCTAGAAAGACTTCTGCCTCTTCTCATAAAAAGAAGGGCTCGGGTAAAAAGCCCTTTTACCCGAGGAAGGGCACTGCCTACAAACAGTACCCACAGTACAAGGCCTCCCAAGCTCCCCCTCAGGGTCAGCAGGCCAAGGGGCAGGGGCCTCTTAGGCAGAGGACTCCCAAGTCTCCGGCCCCTGCTCCCACTCAGCAGGGTGGGTTTTTTTGACTCCTTAGGCATAGCCTCTCCGTCCCTCCTCTCCCAACCCTGCACAGGAGGTCGCCTCGCCCTGTTTGCCCACCAGTGGCCACTCATCACTGGAGACAGGTGCTCAGCATAGTCCACAAGGGCTATCTGCTACACTTCCAACAGCTGCCTCCTCCATACTTTCCAGGGGAGCCTCCAAGGCCTCCCCTGCACGCAGACCACCTCCTTCAGGAGCTCCAAGGTCTGTTGCTGGACAGGGCAGTGGAGCCTGTGCCTCCCCACCTACAAGGTCAAGGGTTCTTCTCCAGGTATTTCCTTGTACCCAAAAGAACAGGTGGCCTTCGGCCTATTCTAGACCTCAGAAATCTCAACAAATTCCTAGAGAAGGAGAAGTTTAAGATGCTTACTCTTGGAACACTTCTGCCCTACCTCCAGCAGGGAGATTGGCTATGCTCCTTAGATCTAAAGGATGCGTGTACACTCACATCCTCATTCATCCAGACCACAGAAAGTACCTCAGGTTCATTGTGGGAGGAAACCATTATCAGTACAGAGTACTGCCCTTTGGCCTCACCTCCGCTCCCAGGGTCTTTACCAAATGCCTGGCAGTGGTGTCGGCCTACCTGAGAGATCAGGGAATCTTTGTCTTCCCCTATCTTGACGACTGGCTCATCAGGGGTCAGACGTGCCAGGAGACCAGACAGGCCACCCTCAGGACTATTGCTCTTCTTCAAAACCTGGGGTTTGTAATAAACTTCGCAAAGTCCACTTTGCTCCCCTCCCAGAACTTGGAGTTCATAGGGGCAAGGTTGGACTCTCTGCTGGCAAAGGCATTCTTGCCAGAAGACAGAGCCCAAAGACTGATAAATTTAGCAAACTAGTTTCTCAGCAGGTCACTGGTCTCCGCCAGACTCTGCCTGAGGCTTCTTGGCCACATGGCTTCGACAGTACATGTGACCCCCAATGCCAGGCTCCATATGAGGCCTGCACAGTGGTCACAGGCCACAGGCAGCCTCAGAGACAGGATAAGGGTGTCCAGACAATTTCTGAACTCCCTCCGCTGGTGGCTGCACCTTCCCAATCTACTGCAGGGGGTCCCTTTTCAGATTCCTGGGTTCACCGTGGTGTTGACCACGGATGCCTCCCTGCAAGGCTGGGGGGCTCATTGTCTAGGCAAGTGCACCCAGGGCCTGTGGTCTCCCTGGGAGGCCACACAGCAAATCAATCTACTTGAACTCAGGGCTATTCGGTTAGCCCTCAAGACTTTCTCTCCAACCCTGGCTCATCAGTCTGTCCTAGTTCAAACAGACAACCAGGTAGCCATGTTTTATGTGAACAAGCAGGGCGGAACTGGGTCCAGGCTCCTTTGTCAGGAAGCGCAGGACCTTTGCTTGTTTGCTCTCAGGCACAACATGCTCCTCAAGGCTGTGTATCTACCTGGCCAGGAAAATTACCTGGCCGACAGGTTGAGCAGGATTCTGCAACCCCACGAGTGGCAGCTCCATCCTTTGGTGGTTCAGAAGATTTTCCTGAAATGGGGACTTCCATCCATAGGTCTGTTTGCCAGTCCACTGAACAAACAGCTGCCACAGTTCTGCTCCAGGAAATCGCATCCTCTGCGGATCGCAGCAGATTCTTTTCTGATTCCCTGGACTCAGGGCCTCCTGTATGCGTTTCCTCCCACGCCCTTGGTGGCCTGAACTCTGTTCAAGATTCTTCAGGACAAGGCCTCGGTCCTGCTGGTGGCTCCAAGGTGGCCGAGACAACCTTGGTTTCCACTTCTGCTTCAGCTGGCAGTGGATCCCCCACTGCCTCTGGGGTTGCAACCCGACCTCTCAAGATCAGGGTTCCCTTCTGCACCCCAATCTCAAAGCTCTCAATTTGATGGCCTGGAGGCTGCAAGGGTAGTTTTGGCTCCCTGAGGCCTACCTCAGGAAGTTGAGGAGGTTGTCCTAGTCTCTAGGAAACAGTCCACTAGGAAAACCTATGCACTCAAATGGAAAAGGTTTTCTGTGTGGTGTCAGTTACGTACAGAGGATCCTTTCTCCTGTACTGAACCTGTAGTGCTTCGGTACTTGCTGCACTTATCAAATAGGGACTTAAGTCCAATTCTGTTCGGGTCCACCTCTCAGCTCTAGCAGCTCACCACTAACTGGTGGAAGGACATTCTCTGTCGGTTCACCCCTTGGTGTCCCGCTTTCTCAGAGGCTTGCTTTTGCTGAAGCCTCCAATCCGTCCTCCTGCTCCTGAGTGGGAGTTGACTATGGTCTTGCAGCAACTGACTCGCCCACCTTTTGAGCCGATTGCTACTTGCCCTCTATTCTTCCTGTCCTGGAAGACACTCTTCTTGATAGCCCTAACCTCGGCCAGGCGAGTGATTGAGCTTCAGGCCCTGGTCTGTGACAGGCCTTACACCCGCTTCTATAGGAACAGGGTAGTCCTTCGGACTCATCCGAAGTTCCTCCCATACGTTGTCTCCTCCTTCCACCTTAACCAAGAGGTGGTTCTTCCAACATTCTTCCCTAGGCCTCATGCAAGCCAGGCTGAAGCAGTTCTGCATACCCTGGACTGTAGGAGGGCCTTATCCTTCTACCTTGACCGTACGTAGGGGCATAGAAGGGCTACTCAGCTCTTCATATTTTTTGACCCTAATAATTTGGGGTTAGCTGTGTCCAAGCGTACCTTGTCCACCTGGGTAGCTGACTGTATCACCTGGGCTTGCAGGGCGGCTGACCTTCCTTTGCAGGGTCGGGTCACGCCCATCGTGTCAGGGCAATGGCTGCCTCAGTGGCTCACCTCAGCTCTGTACCGTTGGTGGACATCTGCAGGGCTGCAACTTGGTCCTCAAGCCAGACCTTTGCGGCCCATTACTGTCTGGAAAGGGAGTCCCGTAGGGACAGTGCTTTTGGCCAGGCAGTACTCCGGAATCTCTTTGAGGTTTAGGCAACTCCTGCCCTCCAGCCCTCCGTTGGGCTACCGGTGGAGGTTCTGTCAGTGAAAAGCCTATCTCCAGGAACAAGCAGGAATAAGTCCTCACATATGGGGTACGTCGGTACCGACGGAGCCTGCGCGGGAATGCTCCCCAGCTTCCCAGAATGAAAGCTTTTGGGGCATCCCACAGCGCATGCGCGCTGCCTTCCCGCCTTTCCTACCAACTCTCCTCAGTTCTTCTTTTCCGCGGAGCCAGCAGGTCGTGTTCCTGTCACCGCTGAAGAAGTTCTTTATTTTAATTTATTTCTTTGGTCGCGTGTCTGCCTTCCCCGACGCCAGACCGGTACCGCCGGTCTTTTCTTTTCTTTAAAAAAAAAAAAATATATATATGCTTTTCCTCACTTAGTGTATTTCTTTTCTTAGGCCTACAGGCCCACAAGAATTTTTCCTTCATGGATAAACCAGCCTCTGGTTTCAAAAAAAAGGAACTAAGTGCAGCGGTACAATTTCTGTTACAGACACCCATGAATGGTGTCTTAAATGTTTGGGGCCTGAACACTCCATTCCGGATTGCCAAGCCTGCTCTCTAATGTCTAAACGAGGGTTACAGATTCAGGCAGCCAAGCTCCATGTGCTGTTTCCCACGGATGAACCTGCGGTGGCATCGACATCTTCCAGGTCTTCCTCTCCTGATGGATCTCAGGTAAGCAGACATACTTTTAGCAGGTCCTCGAAGGGCAAATCTCCCTCTAAGCATCGAGATGCCTCCGGGCTTACCCTTGAGGATCCTGCCCCAGCCAAACAACCCCGGCGGGAAGCTCTGGCTTCCAAAGCTCCTCCTATGGGGTTACAGGTTGACATCGATGGCACGGCCTCGACCGATCACCTGTTAGACTGCTCTGGGGTACCGGCACAATCTCCCGGTACCAACATCCAGGCAGTCGTGGCGTCCATGGATCACACTGTGCAATCCATGCAGCAGGCTATAGTGGCTTTCATCAAGGCTGCGACGCCATCGGTATCACAACAAGCTCCGTTGTCGGTACCGACGCCGGTGCCGGTACCGGTACCAACTTCGATGCCGGTACCGGCTGCATCGACATCGACCAGGATACCGATTCCGCCTCCCTGTCCTGGGCTCTTTCTCGGTACTGACCCGGTACCGGGGACACCCGATGTCGGTACCGATCGATACGCCTATCGATCTTTGGAATCGAACAGACGATACTTCGATTCTTCTGATGATTCTGATTCATCGGATGAGTCCCCTGAAGTATCTGTTACCCTTCCTGAGGAGCCTTCTTCTCCAAAAAGGAGAATGTCTCCTCCAGAGGATTTGTCCTTTCAAGACTTCATAATAGAAGTAGCTAAAGGACTATCTATTTCAGTAACCTCTGAAAAAGAACCTAGAGCAAAAAATTAGATATTTTGGGATACTCTAAGGTTCCCAGAGAGGCAGTCACCTTGCCAATTCATGAAATTCTTCAAGAACATTTGATTGAATTGTGGGAGACTCCTCTCACCCTTTCTCCTCATTCTCGTAGATTGGACACTATGTACCGTGTCCCTCCTTCTCCTGGATTTCAAAAAACTCAGCTTCCTCACCACTCCATTGTGGTGCAGTCAGCTATGAAGAGGATAAAGAGTACCAAAAGACACTCTTCTACTCCTCCAGGAAGAGAATGCAGTACCTTGGATGCTTTTGGTAGGAAAATCTTCCAAGCTAGCATGCTTATTGCCAGAATCAATTCATACAGCCTTTATATGGGTATGTTTCTGAAGGAGGTTGCAGAAAAGCTGCACAACTTTCTCCCTTTTATTCCAGAGGATAGAAGGGATGAGTTCCTTCTTTGGCTTAAGCATACTCAAGACATTTCAAAGTTTTCCAACAGGGCAGCCTTTGATTCTTTTGAAGGTGCCAGCAGAGCCTCAGGCATTGCTATAGCTGCTCGTAGAATTGCTTGGCTCCAGGCTTCTGATCTAGAACCCTGGGTTCAAGATGGTTTAGGAAATCTGCCCTGTACAGGTGAAAATCTATTTGGCAGAGTGGCAAATTAAAGCCACTCAAATGGATGCAGAAAGTGCTGCTCTGGATAGACTTTCTACCTCCACTCCGGCCAAGAAAAAATCTTTTAAAAAGTCTTTTTACAAGAAGGGCAGATTTCCTTCCACTTCTGGTCAACAGTCTTCTACAGGTCGCTTTGCTACTAAGCGTCAGCAACCTAAACAGGCCAGGTCTAAACCTGCAGGGGCTGCTGCAACCCAGCAGTCCCAAGCCCCTCAGGGTTTTTGATTTGATACTAGAGAACTTAACCTTTCTGGCTCTACAACAGCCAGAACCTCTCACCATTCCAGGAAGGTTAACTCATTTTGCTCCCAGATGGGAGCAAATCACATCAGAGCAGTGGACCCTCTCCATCATCAGAGAGGGCTACAAACTTCATTTCTCAGACCTTCCTCCCTACACCATGGTGAGACATTTCAATTCTCCCACATCTCTCCTCGACCTTCTGGATCAGGAGGTAACCACCCTTCTGGTCCAGAGGGCCATAGAAGAAGTTCCTCTTCTTCACCAGGGGTCAGGGTTTTACTCCCCCTACTTTCTCATTCCAAAGAAAACGGGGGGATACAGACCCATTCTAGATCTCAGAGAATTGAACAAATTTCTATGCAAGGAGAAGTTCAAGATGCTTTCTTTAGGCACTCTCCTTCCATACCTTCAGAGTCAGGATTGGCTTTGTTATCTAGATCTCAAGGATGCGTACACTCATATACTCATCCATCCATCCCACAGAAAATTCCTACGTTTTCTGTTCCAGGGAAAACATTACCAATACAGAGTGCTTCCTTTCGGTCTAGCCTCTGCTCCAAGAGTGTTCCAATAGTTGCTGCATTTCTACACACTCTGGGAATATTTGTCTTCCCCTACCTGGACGACTGGCTCATCCGAGCTCCATCTCAGTCAGAAGCCCATATTTCCCTGGACCGCACCAGGCGCATTCTGCAGTATCTGGGACTTGTGGTAAACCTCCCAAAGTCTCAGCTCACCCCTACTCAGTCCCTAGAATTCATAGGGGCCTGGTTGGACACCACTACTGCAAGAGCCTATCTTCCCCAGGCTCGTTGCCAACGTCTAGTGCAGTTAGCCTCCCAGATTCAGTCAAAGAGCCACTTAACTGCCCGGGAGATGCTACAACTACTAGGCCACATGGCTTCCACAGTACATGTGGTGCCCTATGCTCGCCTACACATGAGAGCAGCTCAATGGACTTTGTCCACCCAGTGGACTCAGGCTTCAGGAGCTCTCTCAGACCAAATAGCAAACTCCAAATGTCTCTTTTGGTCTCTCCAATGGTGGATGTCCACTCAAAATCTGTTGCTGGGGTCCCCCTTCCAACCTTTGTTGCCCCAAGCAATCCTCACAACAGATGCCTCCCAAACAGGTTGGGGAGCTCATCTACAGGACCTCTCCACCCAAGGCGCTTGGTCCCCACAGGAGACCTCTCTTCATATCAACCTCTTGGAACTTTGAGCAGTGTTCCTAGCTCTCAAGGTCTTTCATACCCTCCTCAGCTACCAGACAGTCCTCATTCAAACGGACAATCAGGTTAGCCATGTTTTACATAAGCAAGGAGGAACTGGCTCTCTGTCGCTTTGCAACGAAGCTCTAAGATTATGGGCCTTCGCCAGAGAGCATCAAATCCATCTCCTGGCAGTATACCTCCCAGGAATTCAAAACTCTTGGGCAGACAGATTCAGTCGAGTTCTGCTTCCACACGAATGGTCCCTGCACATGGATCAGGTACTCAGAATCTTCCAGGAATGGGGTACCCCGGACATAGACCTATTTGCAAGTCCGTGGAATGCCAAACTTCCCCGGTTCTGTTCCAGAATTCCGTGTCAGGGAGTTCAGGCCAAGGATGCCTTCCTCCTTCATTGGGGTGAGGACTTCCTGTATGCCTTTCCACCCATTCCTTTGATTCCCAAGACTCTGTTCAAACTTCAGAGGGATCAAGGATCTATGATCCTCATAGCTCCACGCTGGCCACGCCAAGAGTGGTACCCTCTACTTCTGCATCTCTCCCAAGCCCCCTCCCTGGACTTGGGTGCTGCTCCAGACCTTCTGTCTCAGGAGGAGGGGACTTTGTGGCATCCAAACCCCAAGTCCCTTCACCTCAGAGCTTGGTTACTGAAGGCCTAGACCTTCAAGACTTCAATCTTTCGCAGCATGTGAAGGATATTCTCCATGCTTCAAGGAAACCTTCCACTAGGCGTTCCTATGCTTTTAAATGGAAAAGATTTTCCATTTGGTGTGCTCAAAAGGGTCTTGACCCTCTGGCACTTCCTGTGAATTCTCTATTAGAATATCTCCTGCATCTTTCCAATGCAGGCCTTAAGACGAATTCAGTAAGGGTCCATTTAAGTGCTATTGCAGCATCCCTTAAGCCTATCAATGGACAACCTGTTTCCTCTCATCCTCTTATTGCAAGATTTATGAGAGGCCTAACTTTAACTAAACCTCCCATTCGACCCCCTCTGGTGGCATGGGACTTAAACTTGGTTCTTGGTCAGCTTATGAAGCCACCTTTTGAACCCTTAGCCACTACCTCCTTGAAATTTCTTTCCTGGAAGGTTATTTTCCTTATTGCAGTCACTTCAGCTCGCCACATCAGTGAACTGCAGGCCTTAGTGGCTAATCCACCTTATACAAGGTTCCATCATGATAAGGTAGTCCTTAGGACAAATCCTCACTTTATGCCTAAAGTGGTCTCACCTTTTCATCTTAATCAAGAGGTATATTTACCTGTCTTTTTTCCAGCTCCTCATGCATCCAGTGCAGAGAGGAACCTTCATACTCTAGATTGTAAAAGAGCTCTTGCTTTTTACTTACACAGGACACAGCAACATAGAAAGTCTTCCCAGCTGTTTGTTGCTTTTGATCCTTCTCATTTAGGACTTCCAGTCTCTAAAAGAACACTGTCCAATTGGATTGCTCAGTGTATTTCTTTTGCTTACCAGAGTAAGAACCTTTCTCTGGAGGGCCATGTCACAGCTCACAATGTGAGAGCCATGGCCGCCTCTATGGCTCATCTTCATTCTGTGTCCATTGACCAGATCTGTCGAGCAGCCACCTGGGCCTCGGTTCATACCTTCACAGCCCATTACTGTTTGGACAAGGACTCCCGCCGGGATGCCTTGTTTGGTCAGGCTGTCCTCAAACACCTGTTCCATTCTTGAACAACTCCTGCCCTCCTTCCCTTAATGGATGCCTGAGATCCATAGGAAGACGAGGAACCCTTCAGGGTCTCATACCCTTGGGGATCTCCCAGGCATCTTAGCTAGGGAGTCCCCATATGTGAGGACTTATTCCTGCTTGTTCCTAGAGATAGCACAGTTACTTACCTGTAACAGGTGATCTCTGGGAACAGCAGGAATTATTCCTCACAACCCTCCCACCTCCCCTACGAGTTGTATCTCTCTTTGTCTTTCCTTTCCTCTCTCTCTCTATTGTCTCAGCTTTAAACTTGAACTGAGGAGAGTTGGTAGGAAAGGCAGGAAGGCAGCGCGCATGCGCTGTGGGATGCCCCAAAAGCTTTCATTCTGGGAAGCTGGGGAGCATTCCCGCGCAGGCTCCGTCGGTACCGACGTACCCCATATGTGAGGACTAATTCCTGCTGTTCCCAGAGATCACCTGTTACAGCTAAGTAACTGTGCTTTCTTTGATGATGGGACTAGAGGGAGTTCTCTTGTTCAGCCTGGGTTCCTTGGTAGCCCACAGCTAGGGAGAACACCCATATGTGAGGACTGACTTCCTGCTTGGTCCTGGAGAAAGAGTAGTTACTCACCTGTAACAGGTGTTCTCCAGGAGCAGCAGGAATCAGTGCTCACAACCATCCCTCCTCCCCTGGGAGTTGCAGTTGTACATAGTTTATTTTTATTTTTCATCGATGTCACCCATATGTGAGGACTGATTCCTGCTGCTCCTGGAGAACACCTGTTAAAAGTGAGTAACTACTCTTTCTTAACTGCTATGTTGCAGTGTTTCTAAGCTGCAGAAGCTGGAATTGCCTGTCCCATAGAAATGCATTGAGCCATTCTTTTAGGAGCTTATTTCTCTAGAACTCCCATTCCATTCTGGCTCATTTTTTTAACTTGATGTGTCTTTTTCCTAGTTTTCCCCCACACAAAATATGATTGTGTTTCATTGTTCACAAATAAACCAAAAAAGGTGTCTAAAGAAATCAGTTTCAAAAAATATGTATATAATTCCCCAGAGCAACCACTAAATCTCTTAAATCAACTAATCTTTAAATATTTTTTAAAATAATTTATCAGGTATCATATCAAACAAGCTCAAACATCAGTAGCTCAGAATGATTGATCTTCCATATTTCATATTACAACCATATACTTCATTTTTAAATTAAATATCTCAATTGCTTAGAGTTCCTCAGTTTTATTTGAAAAATTAGATACTTATCTTTTAATTTTCATCACTCATGGCCAAAGTTGCAGCTGAATTCATGCCATTCAAGTTGACTTATCAGTCATAACTTCTTAGAAAGCAAAACCCAATGTTAGCGCTTTGGCACTCCAGAGCTTCAAAAGCACCATTGCTGTGAATTATTTCACTGGGAAGAAACAAAAGCGAAGAAACAAAAGCGAAATAAATAACACAGGTACACTAAAAAAATTTTTTTTTAAACTGCCTCTGTTTCGATTGATTTTTACGGTTTTTGGTGCGCTGAATCCAAATCTGGTAACCAATTTGCTCCATCACGTACAGATTTTTTGCTACATTGGGTTAGCAGTTTGAGGTGAACGTTTCAGATTGAGTGTGATCGAGATAAAGGTTTCTTGGATGAATTCTTTATACTAATTGTTTAGTAGTTATTCAAATAAGAATAAAGAAAATTGTAACAAGGCAGCACATAAGAATAGAGTAATGTCAACAAAACACACTGTGATGGTAGCAAAATTGTCTGCACTTAAAACAGCCACATACATGTGCACAAACATTGAGCATATAAGAGCGAGGTTAGACACAAAGCAAAGAAATGTGCAAAAAATGTTGTATAGGTATGTATGTAAGAATAGAAAACGCAAACCGCACCATTGCAATACATGAAGACAAACACCCGATGGTGTGAAAATAAAATTCTAATAAATGAGATCCGACACTGTGGTAATAACTAGCAAATTTTTATTTCAAAGTTTAGTAAAAACACGATATTTGTCAACACAGTTTAGATTTTAAAGTCATTCTTGGGTCAATCAATCTCCTGGTGGGCCCGTTTCTTCTTCCCCCGAATGCTTCTCTTGGTGCGCTGCTTGGCGTATTTTTCATCTGGGGTTTCCCGCAGCAGCAACCAGCAGAAATCAGCCATCATAGTGGTGTTCCATCTTCCTTGGTACCTTCTCTCTGCGTCCTTGATGTCCTGGTGAAACCTTTCACCTTGTTCTTCACTGTACGCCCCCAAGTTTTCGGGAAAGTAGTTCACATGGGAGTGCAAGAAATGGACTTTCAGGCTCATGTTACAGCCTTGTTCTTTGAAGGCATTGAGCATCCTGGCAACAATATCCTTATAGTTCTCATCCCGCCTGTTCCCCAAGAATTTGAGAACAACATCCTTGAAGGAATCCCAGGCTTCTTTTTCCTTCTCAGACATCGTTTCAGCGAATGCTCCATCTGAAATGAGTTTCCTTATATCAGGGCCAACAAACACTCCTTCCTTTAGCTTTGCTTCAGAAAGTCGGGGGAACTTTGAGCAAAGGTACCGAAAGCACTCACCATCTTTTGGAAGGGACTTGATGAATTGCTTAATGAGACCCAACTTAATGTGGAGAGGTGGTAATAGAATTTTATCACGAGGTACCAAGTTCTCATGAAGAACATTTTTCTCACCGGGTCTCAAATACTCCCGAATTGGCCAGTCTTTTTTCCCCCAGTGTAGGTCGTGGGCCCGGCTATCCCACAAGCAAAGGAAGCAGGGATATTTGGTGAAACCGGATTGCTGCCCTAATAGCATGGATAGAATTTTAAAGTCTCCACAAATCATCCACTTATGCTCATCATAACGAATCTTCTGAAGAATCAGGGCCAAATTCTCGTATTTTTCTTGGAGAATAACAGAGTGAGTAATAGGAACTGAAGCGAATGTGTTGCCATTATGAAGAAGAACACCTTTTATGCTGTCTTTTGACGAATCAATGAACAGCCGCCATTCAGCAGGATCATACTTGAGTTTAAACTTTTCCATCACTCCGTATATATCGTTGCAAAATACCAAATCTTCCTCTTTGCTGAAATACTTCAAAAATTGTGTCTCGCGGTTGCGGTACCAATAAAAAGTTGTTCCTGGTGACAGTAGATTTTTCTGTTTAAGCCGAGAACCTAGCAGTTGGGCAGTATCTTTTGGGAGTCCTAAATCCCGGACTAAATCATTCAATTCAGCTTGAGAGAAAAGTTCAGGTTTCGGATCTGGTTCAGTTTCAAACTCGGAAGTACTGGACTCATCGGGAAAAGCCATCTGATGAGTCTCATCATGATCAGAACCGTCCACACAAATATGATCCAAAGATTTTGGTGGTTCAGGCACAGGTACTTCGTTGCTATGAGGCATAGGCCTAATTGCTGAGGGAAGGTTGGGGTAACTTATTACGCTCTTATTTTTTAAGTTGTATCCCTTCACAATGCAAGAGCAAAAATAGCAGTCACTGCTGTGGTCTCTTTGTTCACGCCACATCATAGGTATTCCGAAACGAAATGCTTGTTTTTTTACCTTTCATCCATAAGCGTAGATCTTCCTCACATGTCTTGCACACTTTGTGAGGAGCCCACGGTTTGTCTTGATCGCCTAACTTCAAACCGAAATAGGCGAAATATACTTTTTTAATAAATGCAGAAATGTTCCTCTGCCGCTTTTTCACGGTATATTCCCCACAAATAAAATAAAAACTGTCCGGAGAGTTGACGCAACCTCTGGCTCTGTGAGCCATCACAAATACACAGCATTGCAAACTACAACTGTAGTGAACCACTTCGGAATAAAGCTGGATTACGACTGAGCAAACAAAAGGTAATAATGAACTTGCAAGAAACTGAAATTTGACAGGAACGTTCATGTCGCAACCACCGTGTTTGAGCGAGCGAACGAGGCAAGGCGAACAGGAAAGAACATGCGCCAGCGCGAGTACTGGATTTAGCCCCCCGCCTCCCAATTGTCCTGTTAATGTATAAAATGAATACAAAACACTCTAAAATATCATGAGGGAGTGTTTCTAGTTAGTTAACCATTACAACCTCTATTTTGGGCCAAGAAAATAAACTGCAGTCGGCTAAAAAGAAATGATGTGAACATTCCTTATATGGGTAAGAAATCTAATTTTGCAAGAAAACGTGACGTGATGGAACATTTTGGCTATTTTTCCTGGATTCAGCACCCCAAAATCTATAGGAATCAGTTGCAAAACTGGAGGCAGTTTTTTGGTAGTGTACCTGTGTAATAAGACGTCAATCTTATTCTTTTGGGATAGCAACAAGGCTCGCTCACTTATTAAAGAAAGTGTACACTCTCTTCAGCAATGGCCATACAACACCATACATGTGTATTTAAAACACTACTTAACCAATCAAATGAGGTATACAAGAAACTATTCATAACTTATCACAAAACAGAGAAAGCAATTCCATTACTGGGTCCACCAGGAGCCACAGTGCCAAAAGTAAATATCCACCATTGCTCCCTATGGTAATGCATATAGAAATTGGATAGGCGTCATCGACTTCTGCAACAATAATTAGTCTACACAAACAAGGAGCGGAGAGAGACCATGGAGTAGAAAATTTTCTTTCATTGGACAATGCCTGACTTTGCCAAGTTTCAGCTACAAAAGCCTTCTCTGGGAGCAAACAGGAAGCAAGTCCTCACATATGGATGACATCATTGACTGAGCCCACGCGGGAACAATCGCCAACTTCCATAGGAAGCTTTTGAGAGGTCCACCATTCATGTGTGCCTGTCTACCTGCCCAAAGGAGCCATATTACTTCTTTTTCCGCAGATCCCTTCAGACATATGTCTTCTCCCCGGGAACCCGAAATGGTTTGTTTTTCTCTTTTTCATGTTTTTTTTTCCGTCAAGTGTTTTTTTTCCTTTTCTTCCTGCCCATACCCGAGAGCATCAGTGCTTCAGTGCCGTATTTTCTCAGGGCCCTTTTTTTCTTTTGTTTTTCTGGTGCGCGGGTCTTTTCTCTCGCACCCCTGTGGTCTCCTGGGATATTGGCGTCCTTTGATTTGGTGAAGGCCATCTTCCCCAATATGAGTAAACCGACCAGTGGGTTCAAAAAAATGTTTCTATTGTGGCAGCACCATCTCGGTGACTGATCGCCACAGTTGCTGCAGTCAGTGCCTCTGGCCTGACCACAAGTCCTACACCTTCAATTTATGTTTGCAGATGACTCGGAAAGGACTGAAGAATGAATAGAAACAGCGGGAATTGCTGTTTGGATCTTCGGAATCAACACCCTCAAGGGTGTCTGTTGAGGCCCCATGTGGTGTTTGAGCTCATTCAGTGCTGAGGGGCCGTGGTGTCTTGGACCGGAGGCGATCCTTCAAGGAGGGTCGCCCCCACGAGGATTGATCCTCTGCCCCATCGATGATGTCAAGGGGCAGTGCCAAGGCTTGGGGTATGGTTTATGGTTTAGGCACTTAATATACCACCCTTTCTCCGGGAATAAGCAAGAACTCAGTCCTCACATAAGGGTGACGTTGATGCCAACAGAGCCCCGTGCGGAGCAAATCCCCAGCTTTCTAAGAAAGCCTTTGGGAGTTGCTTCCACACATGCATGGTCCCCTTCCTGCCCAAGGGTGCCATCTTGCTCAGTCTCATTTTTTCCGCGGAGCCCATCGGACATAGTCCCTTGTGTCCCGGAAAAATTTGATTTTTCTGTGTACCTTTTTGGCCTGACCAGTCGACACCGGTATCCTTCCCACCTCCAGCCTCGGTACTCTGGTATCGGGTCGGTATTTTCTGCGTTTTGTTCGATTTTTTTCCTTTTGAGGCGTCTTTGTGCCCTTTTTCCCTTTTTTCCTTCACTGGCAGCCCGAAGGGTCTTCGACCTAACCAGGGTCCTTTTTCCCCCGATGGCTACCAGCGGTTTCAAGAAATGCGATCGGTGCAGGAAAATTATGTCCCTCACCGATACGCATGACTGCTGCCTCCGGTGCCTCGGGCCAGACCACGACCCGACGGTCTGCACTCTCTGTAAGAGAATCTCCTCTAAGGCCCAGAGGAGCCGCCAGCAGCAGCATGATAAGATTTTTCCCGAATCCCCCATGCCTCCGAGAGCCAGGACCCTCATCTCTCTACGTCTCGGGGTGGGGGGGGGGACGGACACTCTGAGCCCAAGTGTCATCGGGGTTCCTCAGAGAGGGGTCTCCCTCGAGGGAATACAAGAGGAAGAAGAAATCCTCGAAGGCGGCATCTCTGGACGGTTCCGAACGACTGGGCTCCTCTCAGGGCCAGTCACTGAGCCCCGAGCGCCTGCCTGTATAGTTGGAGAAGGAGCACCCGGCCAAAGTTTCTCATCAGGAAGCAGATCAGCCTAAGCAAGTACTGACTGTTCTTGTCGAAGACTCCCCTCCGGGGGAACCGGCGTCGGAGCCGACCGTGTCAACACGCAAGCCGGAGGCTGCGGAGAGCTTTGCAGCGCAGTTTTACTGCCTTCATTGAACAGCAGCAGGCACTGATGTCCGGCATGTCCGGTTCCTCTGCCTCATCCACCGGGCCCTCAACGTCAAAGTCGACTCTGGAGGCCGAGCCGATCCTTGAGACCTCCCGGACTCGAGTCGATCCTCGGCCAAGGTCACACTTAGCCTCCTGTTCAGGACCGAAGTCATCGTCGCCAAGTCTGCCGGCATCGGGGCGGACGCGCCTTCTTGACTAGATTGTAAGCTCTGATGAGCAGGGACTGTCTCTTACTTGTCTGTGCAGCGCTGCGTACGACTTGTAGCGCTATACAAATGCTCAGTAGTAGTAGTAGTAATCAACTACTCTAAATCCAGCCTTTGTCTGACTCAAGAGTTAGACTTCATTGGGGCAAGGATCAATACCCTTCAGTCGAAGGCCTTTCTGCTTGCAGACAGGGCAAGCAGGCTTATGGCCCTAGCAGGGCAAGTGAGCCACAGCTCGTCAGTACCAGCGAGGCAACTGCTGCACCTCCTCGGGCATATTTATTTATTTATTTCAATTTTTTATATACCGCACTATTTATAATCAGCGCGGTTTACAGAGAAACACAAAGACCAGAACAACAGGCTGTTCGGTATTACATATAACAGGAGTATAAACTTGGATAACATGGGCGAACTATATACATAGAATAAATAATCAATTAGTTTGATAGCATGAAAGAACTATTTACATAGAATAGCAGTAGTTCCTCCATGGTCCATGTCACTCCAGATGCCCGCCTCCACATGCGAACTGCGCAGTGGTGCCTCAGAAACCAATGGTCCCAGGGCCATGTGCCCATGAGGGAAGGGTTAGGACAGCCGTTATAGTTGGTGATTCGATCATTAGGCATGTAGATAGCTGGGTGGCTGGTGGATGTGAGGATCACCTGGTAACATGCCTGCCTGGTGCGAAGGTAGCGGACCTCACGTGCCACCTAGATAAGGTCTTAGATAGTGCTGGGGAGGAGTCTTCTGTCTTGGTACATGTCGGTACCAATGACATAGGAAAATGTGGTAGGGAGGTTCTGGAGGCTAAATTTAGGCTTTTAGGTAGGAAGTTGAAATCCAGAACTTCTAGGGTAGCATTCTCCGAAATGCTTCCTGTTCCACGCACAGGACCCAAAAGGCAGGCAGAGTTTCGGAGTCTCAATGCGTGGATGAGACAATGGTGCAAGGATGAGGGTTTTGGATTTGTTAGGAACTAGGGAACATTCTGGGGAAAGGAGGGGCTCTTCCGAAGGGATGTGCTTCATCTTAATCGGATTGGAATCGGGCTGCTGGCATTAACCTTTAAAAAGGAGATAGAGCATCTTTTAAACTAGATAATAGGGGAGAGCCGAGAGTCGCACAAGAGCGCATGGTTCAGAAGAATGTATCCTTGAAGGATACTACCAAAAGCAGAGAGGTTCCAAAAAAGAGTAAAGTAGCCCAAATGCCCTCGAGTATGGAAAAGACAGAGCTTAAAGATCCCAAATTACCCATGCTACCTTTCCGGTGCACCACATCCTCCATGACCGTATGCTCCACATGTGGGAGACATCTCTCATGGTCTCACCACAAAGTCAATGTCTTGATACCATGTATCAGGTACCAGTGTGTCCTGGCTTCCAAAAGCCACAGCTTCCTCATCACTCCATGGTGGTGGAATTGGCGATGCATCGAATCAAAAGCTCCAAGACTCAGTCCTTGAATCCTCCAGGAAGGGAATAGAGAACTCTCAATGCCCTGGGACGTCTGTTTTCAAGCATCCGTGCTCTCAGCTAGTATCAACTCCTATACCCTTTACATGGGAATGTTCTTCAAAGAAGTCTCAAGGGATCTCGAGGCCTTTGCTCCACTCCTCCTTGAAGACAAGAGTGCGGACTATCTTGCCCTAGTTAAGCATAGCCAAATTGTTCGAAGTTTGTCAATAGAGCCACCTTCGATGCTTTTGAATGTACAAGCAGGGCCTCAGCAATATGCATCGGTACACACAAAATTGCATGGCTTCAAGCCTCAGATCTTGAACAGTGGTTTCAAGATAAACTGGAAAACACCTTGCACAGGAGAGAATCTTTTTGGCAATGACTGGCAAGATAAGGCCATCTCAGTTGGAGTCAGAAAGCGGTACTCTAAAAGGACTGTCTAGAGTAACAGCTGACCCTGCTAGGAAAAAGACTCCTGCAAAGAAGTCTTTCTAAAATAAAAATAAGAAATTCTGTTCTTCTCCTGCTTCTCAGTACCAGGGCCAGGCCCCACAAAAGAGACCGCAATCTCCTAAGCAACAGAAAAAGCCACAGGTGGCTAAACCTCACTGAGCTGCGCAGCCATAGTCTGCGCCTGTTTTTTGACTCTTTCCTAAAGAACGTTGCCACCCTGCCTCTGGAGGACCCCCAAACACTCCACATCACAGGCAGACTGTGTCACTACACCCACAGATGGCACCTTATCATCTCAGAGCAATGGATACTAACCATAGTCCAGGAGAGGTATAGACTTCATCTGCAAACTCTGCCCCCTCCACTTTCATGGGGGAATATCAAACGCAACCCCCACTCACTACTCTCCTACAGGATGAGGTGTCCTCTCTTTTGTCTCAGGGCACCATAGAAGATGTCCCAATATCCCAACAGGGAATGGGCTTCTACTCTCCCTACTTTCTCATTCCAAAGAAAACCGGAGGATACAGATCCATTCTGGACCTCAGAAACCTCAACAAGTTTCTAGTCCACGAAAAGTTCAAGATGCTCTCTCTCGGGACTCTT
The DNA here is from genome assembly GCA_033557465.1 of Ichthyophis bannanicus. NCBI lineage: Eukaryota > Metazoa > Chordata > Amphibia > Gymnophiona > Ichthyophiidae > Ichthyophis > Ichthyophis bannanicus. The sequence continues at coordinate 863,649,361 of CM066036.1, read as the reverse complement.
CTTTCCTACTTCCAGAGTCAGGACTGGCTCTGTTTTCTAGATCTAGAAGGAGCATACACACATGTCCTTATCCATCCAAGACACAGGAAATATCTATGCTTTCTCTGGGAACAAGCAGGAAATCAGTCCTCACATATGGGGTGATGGCGCTGACAGAGCCCGCGCGGATCCACTCCCCAGCTTTCAATGAAAGCCTTTGTGAGTTACACCGCGAATGCGCAGTCACCTTTCCGCCCAAAGGTGCCATCTTCCCTCAGTCTTTCTTTTTCCGCAGAGCCCTGCAGACGTGTTGTCTGTGCACTCTGGACAAAGTAGATTTTTTTGACCCGTTCACTTTTTTCAGTTCTCTCGAGTGCATCAGTTTGATCACCTTTCTGCTGTTCGAGTCCCCCTCCTCAGCATCGTGGTTTTTGCTCAGGTAATTTTCTTTATTTTTATCTTGTTTTGGCCTGTGGGGTTTTCTACTTGCGGCCTAGCTGGTTGAGACGTGGGAGTTTTGATCTCGTTTTTCCAGCTATGCCCTCGACCAGCGGTTTCAAGTAGTGTGGCAAGTGCAACCGCACTATGTCCCGTACGGACCGTCACAGTACCTGCATTAAGTGCCTCGGGGCAGACCACGACAGGTCTTTCTGCCTGCTTTGCCTCCTGATGTCGACTAAGACCTGGAAGAAATGTGAAAGATGGCAGGGGAAGCTGTTTGGTAGGTCTGGCTTGGGCTCGGCATTGGGGGTGGAATCTCTGCCTTCGATACTGGCGTTGGGCAACTTGGCATCGCATGCCCATGCTCGCTCTGAGTACAGAGGTCATGGGGCCTCAGAGGATCTCTCCCACGCATCAGAAACTTTGTTGAAGCCGACGTCAAGGACCGATCTGGGCCTGGGTGGTAAGTCTGCTGTGACCTGGCCCCGGAGCCCTCGACTCGACACAGGAGATGACGGACTGGAGTGCCTGTCGAAGCAGCGCCAGAGAGATGAGTCTCCTGTGACATCAAAGGATCGACACTGTCCCACCAACTCCATCACTATCCGGGATTCCCCTGCCAGAGATCCGACACCAGCCTCAACGTCATTGGGGCCGGTGCAGACTGTGAAGCCATCTGACATCGAGGCCAGGATGGCGGCCCTCGAACACAGTTTCTCTGCATTCCTGGAGGCGCAATGGGGCCCAACTCCTGGTCACTCTGGATCATTGGTACCCCACATGGACTTTCTCGATGACCTCACCTGAGGGTGCTCCCCCCCCCCCCCCATCTTTGAGAGGTTGGCACTCTTTGTGTTGAAGCCGTCAGCGACTGACACGATGACGCTGGACCACCGACATCATAAATCGTTGATGCCGGGTCAGTCCAAGGACCACAGGGTGCTCACCAACTCCTCCGGCTCTGTCAGTGTCAGAGACTGATGAAGAGTCCCCTGACACCATGCTCCACCGGGATGTTCCCTGTGACCTCTTTCTGCCACATCACTGGCAGAGGTCTCTTCCAGGGGATCTTGCCGCCTTGGAGTTTGTGAGGGAGATGTCCCAGGCACTTGCCTTCATGGCGGTACCCAAAGACAAGCCATGTGCTGAGGATCTCGAGATCCTCCAGTACAACACTCCTCCTCGGGAGGCACTGATGGTGCTGTGCCCCCAATCCTGGAGCAACTGCTGTTAAGGAGGTGGGAGACACAGGTGGTGGTGACAGTTGTGAACCGTCAACTCGTTTCCGCAGTATCAAGTCAGGAGCCCTGGGTTCCAGAAAACGCAACTGCCACATGATTCCATGGTGGTGGAGTTGACTATGCGTTGTATCAAGAGCCAGAAGATGCACTCCTCGGTGCCTCCTGGCAGGGACGCCCATACCATGGATGCGTTTGGCAGGAAGTGTATCCAGTCTCTATGCTCAGAGCCTGGATCCAGACTTACCAGCTGTATATGGGCATTTACCTGAGGGACCTGGCGAAGGAGCTCGTCAGGTTCTCGGCTGGTTTATCAGGTGAACCCCTTGAGCGCTGGTATCGTCGGTCAAAGAGTGCTCCAAGTTTCAGACTTGGGCAGCCTTCGATGACTTCAAGTTGGTGGCTACATTTTCCGACTTAGAGCAATGGATTCACGACAAGTTGGCTGACATCCCATGAACATAAGAACATAAGATATGCCATACTGGGTCAGACCAAGGTCCATCAAGCCCAGTATCTTGTTTCCAACAGTGACCATGCTGTGGAGACAACCTCTTCGGCAAAGCCATTACTGAGAAGGCTGACGAGTTAGAGAAAGAATTCATGACCAGAACCAGGCTGTCCAAGAAAGTGTCGGATCCTTCCCGTCTGAATACTTTGGAGTAAAAAGTCTTTCTACCCAAAGTCCAAGAAATCTTACGGAAATTACCCTAAGTTCCAGGCCTACCCCGCTCTCCCTCAGGGGCAGCAGACCAAGGGCCTGGGGCATGGCCCTCGTAAACCAAAGGCTCCCAAATCGCAAACAGTGCCCCAGCTGCAGCCTGGGGGGAATTTTTGACTCCTTAGGCATAGCCCCCTCCCTCAGGAGGTAGCAGGCCCAAGGTTCATGGAAGGGTGGCTGGCCCATTTTGCACACCGGTGGCCCTCTATCACCACGGACACCTGGGTTTTGCAGGTTGTCAAGGAGGGATATCTCCTCCACTTTGCTTAGCTGCCTTCTCCCTTTTTCCCAAGAGAATCACCTATGGACCCCTTGCACAGGGAGCTTCTTCAGAAGGAACTCAGGTCCTTACTTGAGGATCAAGCATTGGAGCCCGTCCCTCTTCACCTTCCGGGCTGGGGATTCTGCTTCCTCTATTTCTTGGTCCCCAAGAAAATAAAAGGCTTCAGGCCCATCCTGGATCTTCGAGACCTCAACCGCTTCCTGGTCAAGGAACCTTGCTGCCTTACTTCCTCCAGGGAAAACTAAAAAGTCATTTTGGCAAAACTAAAAAGGTCATCTGATAGGAGGCAGTGTACTACTGTGGATCAGGAACTGGTTAAAAGATAGAAAGCAGAGGGTTGGACTAAATGGTCAATTTTCCCAATGGAGAAAGGTGAATAGTGGTGTACCCCAGGGATCTGTGCTGGGTCCGCTGCTTTTTGACATATTCATAAATGACCTGGAAAGTGGAATAACGAGTGAGGTTATCAAATTTGCAGATGAGACAAAACTAAAGTTGTTAAAACCCAAGAGGATTGTGGAAAATTGCAAGCGGATCTTGATAAATTGGAAGACTGGGCATCAAAATGGCAGATGAAATTTAATGTGGACAAGTGCAAAGTTATGCACCTAGGGAAGAACAACCCAAACTATGGTTACACGATGCAAGGTTCCACATTAGGAACCACCACCCAGGAAAAAGATTTAGGCGTCATTGTGGATAACATGTTAAAATCAGCCCAGTGTGCAGCGGCAGCCAAGAGATCAAATAGAATGCTAGGTATCATAAGGAAAGGAATGGAAAATAAAACAAAAGATATTATAATGCCTCTATATCCTTCCCGGGGATCGAGCCACCGGCAGCAGCAGGGGCCTGCTGACTCCCGACGCCCAATCCGGGCCCAGCAAGGGGTTTAAAAACACGCGCCTTCAGGCGCCGACATCCGGCAGCCCCCACCACCACCAGCAGCTCTCCCCTTCCCGGGGATCGAGCCACCGGCAGCAGCAGGGGCCTGCTGACTCCCGACGCCCAATCCGGGCCCAGTAAGGGGTTTAAAAACACGCGCCTTCAGGCGCCGACATCCGGCAGCCCCCACACCACCAGCAGCTCTCCCCTTCCCGGGGGATCGAGCCACCGGCAGCAGCAGGGGCCTGCTGACTCCGACGCCCAATCCGGGCCCAGCAAGGGGTTTAAAAACAAGCGCCTTCAGGCCGCCGACATCCGGCAGCCCCACCACCACCAAGCAGCTCTCCCCTTCCCGGGGATAGAGCCACCGGCAGCAGCAGGGGCCTGCTGACTCCCGACGCCCAAATCCGGGCCCAGCAAGGGGTTTAAAAATCTCGCGCATTCAGGCGCCGTCATCCGGCAGCCCCCACCACCTCCAGCAGCCTCTCCCCTTCCGGGGATAGAGCCACCGGCAGCAGCAGGGGCCTGCTGACTCCCGACGCCCAATCCGGGCCCAGCAAGGGGTTTAAAAAAACACGCGCTCCTTCAGGCGCCGACATCCGGCAGCCCCCACCACCACCAGCAGCTCTCCCCTTCCCGGGGATAGAGCCACCGGCAGCAGCAGGGGCCTGCTGACTCCCGACGCCCAATCCGGGCCAGCAAGGGGTTTAAAAACCGCGCCTTCAGGCGCCGACATCCGGCAGCCCCCACCACCACCAGCAGCTCTCCCCTTCCCGGGGATAGAGCCACCGGCAGCAGCAGGGGCCTGCTGACTCCGACGCCCAATCCGGGCCCAGCAAGGGGTTTAAAAAAACACGAGCCTTTCAGGCGCGCCCGCGGACTGGCGGGCCCGCGCCTGAGGGCCTCGCCAGAGGGCCCTTTGGCGTGGCCCTTAGGCGGAGCACGAGAGGCGGCACCTCCAGATGCCTTACCAGCGACCTAACTGCCGGACACCTGACACCTGACCAAGATTCCAGCATTCTACCAACATCTGAACTGTGAGAATGTGTGTTTGTTAAATATCTCTAGCTATTGTAAGCCACATTAACTTTCAAAGTAACCTGTAGCATCATAACGTATTAGATACTATCTTAGCAATACTATATTGCCAGTTGAAAGTCAATTTAAACTGCCAGCTTTGCACTTCTTACAGTGTTCACATTACTGCAATACTGCATTCTCTCTGTAAAGTTAGTCACTATCTTGCATGTAAACTGTACCTGCTCTATTGTGCGCTCTCATATATCACTCCTCTACAGTGTCTCACACCCAATCCAAACCCTCAGAATGGCCCTCCAGGTCGCTGTCATTCTTAGCCTCTACCTCCTCACCCACTGGCTTGGAACCTCCCAATCTCTCTACCACACCACATGGCAGGATTCCAATCCTGAATAGCCATGGCAAAAGATGGAATAGTCCCCTTACTTCAACACAGGAAAGTAACACCTACCCACGCCACTCCCACCTGATACATGTAGCATTCCAGCTATCCAATACACCCAACCAGGAAACAAACCGTGTAGATGCCGACCCTAAAATGTGCCATCATTAACGCACGTTCCATCCGCAAAAATGGCCTGTTGTCCTTGACACAATCTCCTTCTATGACCTTGAGATCCTCATGATCACAGAAAAACATGGCTATCACCAGAAGACAACGTCCTCCTCAATCAACTACTTCCCCCAATTTTTCCATCACACGAAACATAGGGAAAACAAAAAGGAGGAGGGGTGCTCATAATCTCCAAATCAGACCTCAACTTCCAGACTGTGGACTCTTCTAGCACAAACAGCCTGGACACTCTCTCTGTTGCTAACAACAATTCTCCCTCACCCTCTTATATAGAACACCATCTACTTCTCCAATTGACCTCCCAACCATCATGACCTTGCAGCTAACACCCGCACTCCCAACAACCAAATTGGTAATGGGTGATTTCAATCTCCCATCGCTACACCAAAACACGCAAATGCGTTCCTTGATGCAATGGAAGACCTGGGTCTCAAACAATCATAAATGAACCCACACATACAAAAGGGAACATTTTGACTTGGTTTTTGTGCCACATCCAGTCAAGGACAAAAGCCACAATCTGCCAACATCAGTCGTGGATGTACCCTGGTCCGACCACAAATTGATCACATTATCCAGATTCCCAGCAACAATGACCAGTGAACAGAAGCCAACCACGAACATCACCTCTCGAACTTCCACTAGATGCTTCCGCCCCTTCGATAGGGAACTCATCCTTTCGGAAACCCCATCACTCATCAACAAAACACAACACCTGACCTTGATGAACTAATCTTCACTGGAATTCCAGCCTGCTTGCCATCTCACAACACCCAAATCCTAAAAATACAGCAAGAGCGAAAGAAAATCCGCCCCATGGTTCTCTCCGGATCTACACGCTTCCCTCAAGCAATTACGTAGACTCGTACGCCGATGGCGCCGATCACGCTCACCGGAAGATCAGACCGCATACCTAACCCACCTTGCAATACATCGAGGAACAATCTCTATCAGAATGAGACAATATCACACTGACACCCTAAAGAGGTCATTGAATAAACCTCGTGACCTCTTCAATGTGGTCATATCCCTCTCATAGGAACCATCAGCCGAGCAACACAACAACATACACCCTCAAGATTTCGCTGATTATCTGCATTCCAAGATTGTACATACTAACTAGGTCACAGGAGTTCATTATCAAGAACCAGCGGACCTCTATCTACTTAACTTTTTTTCAACACCATCCAATAAATGTTTTGAGAAAACCATAGCATCACTCAACTCCTCCACTGCCCAGACCGACCCATGTCCAGCTTTTTGGATCAAGGAACTACGTGATGTGCTCAGTCCTGTCATCGCAAATATAATGAAACTCTCCTTTCAACAGGTTATTTTCCCACTTCACTCAAGCAGACGTCCATTAGACCATTACTGAAAAACCCCAAACTGGACCCCCAAAAGGTAGACTCCTATCGACCAATAGCTAGCATCCCCATCTTAGCCAAAAATAATCGAGAAGGAAGCACAACGGCAATAATTCAAGATCACATAGACTCTGTTGCTCCCTTAGATAACTGCCAACATGGTTCAGAGAACATCACGGGGTTGAGACACTACTCACTGGTCTAATCAACCATATCATCACAGGAATCGACAACATCCATCAAGGTTTTGTTTCTCATTTTCCTAGAAATCGCCGCGGCTTTTGACTCCGTGAGTCACGAAATCCTCCTGGGAAGACTAAAAGAAAAGGGTGTCTGCAACAAGGCACTAAAATGGTGCAAGTCTTATCTGGACGATAGAGGGCAATAGTGTGAAGTCTTGATCAGAAGAGTCTTGCCACTTCCTTCAATAACAAGGGGGACCTCATGTATCCTCATTTTCCTCCTTACTCTTCAATATGTACATGCAGACCATATGAAATATCATAAGATCATTCAACTTAAACTGCTGATATATGCAGATGACATTCTTTTATACATGCCTTTCTCCACAACCCACATGGACCTGACCCCACTCACAGATTGTTTCAATGCAGTTTCAACATGGCTCCAGACACAGAACCTACGTATCCAGCATAAAAAACAGAGGTCCTTTCATCTCCAGAGACTCCAACTTTACGCCCCCATCCCACGTCAGTGTCAAGGAAGCTGATTTGTAAACTAAAGATGCAATAAAATATTTGGGAGTTACCCTGGACCAACATCTAGACATGAGACGCCACATAAGCAGCGTAGTCAAAGCCATCTACTTCAAAATCCGTTCCCTCAAACACCTACGCTCCCATGCTGGACCCAGACGATTTCCGTACCATATATCAAGCGCTGATCCTGCCGCATTTTGACTTTGGCAAATGCCATCCTACAAGGTCTCCCCAATCCACACTAACCCCCGTACAGTTGGCCATGAATGCCGCAGCTAGGGTCCTCTACGGTGCATCCAGAAACGACCACGTGACTCCCATTCTCAAACAGCTGCACTGGCTACCAATTCACGGGAGAATCACCTTCAAATCCCTTGTATTAGCATTTAAGGCAATCAAAGGCACCTCATCCCTCTCACTCACGAATCTAATCCACATGGTCCCCCCCAATAGAGCAAGAAGAACATCAGCTGTAAACTTGCTAGCAATACCAAAGGCTTCAACAAAGTCCAACACGAACACCACAAACAGGGCATTCAGTTTTTATGTACCAAAATGCTGGACACCCTACCCCCCGACATTAGAGCCATTACCAATCTATATCAGTTCAGAAAGGCTCTCAAAACATACCTTTTCCGCCAATATTTCCCAGACAGCAACTAAACCAGATATCCCCTCCAAGAAATAATCCAATCTAGAAATGCCCGCACACTGCAGTGTAGAGAGATTATGTATATAGTTAACCCAGTTATCCAAGTTTGTACTCCTGTTCAATGTAAAACCTGACAGTTTGTCGTAATGGTCGTTTTGTTATGATGTAAACCGCGCTGATTCTAAATAGCGCGGTATATAAGAAACTGTAATAAATAAAATAAAATAAATAAATAAATGGTGAGACCGCACCTTGAATATTGTGTGCAGTTCTGGTCGCCGTATCTTAAAAAGGATATAGCATTATTAGAAAAGGTTCAGAGAAGAGCCACCAAAATGGTAAAGGGGATGGAAGGATACTCCTATGAAGAAAGGCTAAAAAGGTTAGGGCTCTTTAACCTGGAAAAGAGATGGCTGAGGGGAGATATGATAGAAGTCTATAAATTAATGAACGGAGTGGAATGGGTAAACGCAGCTCGATTGTTTACGTTATCAGAATATAGAAAGACTATGGGACATGCAATGAAGCTACAGGGTAAACTATTTAAGACTAATAAAAGAAAATATTTTTTCACTCAACGTGTAATCAAACTCTGGAATTTGTTACCGGAGGATGTAGTAAAGGCTGTTAGTGTAGCTGGGTTTAAAAAAGGTTTGGACAAGTTCCTGGAGGAAATGTCCATAAACCATTACTAAGAAGGGACCCAGGATATCAATGCTTGACCGAGTACAAGCATTGCAGAACCTGTGTCTTTTGGGGAAACTGCTAGGTACGTATGACCTAGATTGGCCGCTGTTGGAAACAGGATACTGGGCTTGATGGACCTTGGTCTGACCCAGTATGGCATATCTTATGTTCTTATGGAGATTGGCTATGCTCCTTGGATCTCAAAGTTGCACATACCCGCATCCTGATCCATCCAAGGCACTGTCAGCACCTCCAGTTTGTCGTCATGGACCACCATTATCGGTACAGGGTGCTCTCCTTTGGCCTCGCTTCGGCCCCTTAGATGTTCACCAAATGCCTAGCGTTTGTGGCTGCTTGCCTCCAGCTCCTCAGTCTTCGTGTTCCCATATCTGGATGACTGGCTCATGTGGGCCGGCATGCCGGACGAAGTGCGCAGTTCGACCCAGCACACTCTGACTACTGCAGCACCTGTGCTTTGTGGTGAACTTCCTGAAGTCTCACCTGTCCCCCACGCAGTGCATGGAGTTTATCGGAGCCCTGCCAGACCCCACCCAGGCAAGGGCCTTCCTGCCTCTGGATCGGGCACAGCGCCTCGCGGCCTTAGCACGAGAGGTACAGAGCGGCACACTAGTGACAGCCCGGATGATGCTCCATCTTTTGGAACACATGGCGTCCACTGTCTGTGACCCCTTTTTCCCGCCTGCGCATGCGGCAGGCTCAGTGGACTCTCAGCGCCCAATGGTCGCAAACATCAGGCCACCTAGAGGACTGCATCCAAGTTACGCCAGCCTTAGCAACTTCTCTGACCTGGTGGCAGGATCATCTCAACCTCAGAGCTGTCCTGTCCTTCCAGGCCCCGCCAGTGCAGTGCATCCTTACCATGGGCGCATCAAAGATGGGCTGTGGGCCCACTGCGATCACCTGCAGTCGCAGGACCCATAGTCACCAGAGGAGAGTACCTCACAGATCAACCTGCTGGACCTCCGGGCAGTCTATTATGCCCTTTGGGTCTTCCAGGACCATCTAGAAGGACAGGTGGTTCAAGTCCAGATGGACAACCAGGTAGCAATGTTTTACATCAACAAGCAGGAGGGCATGGGATCGTACCACCTCTATAGGGAGGCTGTGCTCCTCTGGAATTTCACGGCAGGGAAGTACATCTCCCTCAAGTCAATGTACTTGCCGGGCCAGGACTATTTATTTATTTATTTGGAAACTTTTATATACCGCCCCTTCCAGAGATCAGGGGTGGTTTACATTGAACAAAAGTAAAGTAACAACAAGGAACCATACATTGAACGTTCTGAACATTATAACATTACAAAAAACAGTTGGTCTTAGATGAACATGGAGCTATTTACACAACTGTGGCTGAACATAGCAACTATTTACAGCTCGAGTCACCACATCGGGGCTCCAGAAGGTACAGAGGTATATACTACATATGTGTGAGGAGTGAGAAATCTATTGTCTTAGCTGAAGTAGAGTAAAGCTAAGGTTTTATAGGTAGGGTTTTAGGTTGGGTGGTCAGTCTGGGACTGCGTGGTTTTTTTGATGGTCCGGTCCTGGAGAGCCTCAGACCAGTCAGGTTTTAATGATGTCCCTAATGAATATTCATGGACCTACTTCCATACAATGGAAGGCAGTGGATGCAAATAGATCTCATGAATATTCATTAGGGACATCATGAAAACCTGACTGGTCTGCGGCTCTCCAGGACTGGACTTTCCCACCCCTGGTCTAGGTTATAAGTGTAAATAAGTATGTTTTCAGGTTCTTTCGAAAAGCTTGGAGGTCTTTAGTCTCCCTAAGCTGGACTGGAAGATTGTTCCATTGTATTGGTGCAACATAGGAGAAAGCACTTTTACGTGTTATCTGTTTTGATTTTCTGATTGCGACGGGTACTAAGATAGTATTGAGGTTCATTCTTTTTCTTATTCTGTTTTCTGGGGGGCTTTGTATCGAGGTAGAAAGATGTGAGGGTGCAATTTTGTTGATTAATTTGAAGGTAGTCACTATGGTTTTATATTGGATCCTGCTGGCAACCGGAAGCCAATAGAGGGCCCAGAGGATGGGAGAAATATGGTCAGATAGTCTGGCCTTGGCAATTATTCGGGCTGCAACATTCTGTGCCATTTGGAGTGTGTTAAGGTTTTTTTTTTGTTATGCCTTGGAGAATTCCGTTTGCAGTAGTCCTGATGAGGCGTTATTAGAGCTTGGGCCACGGTCCTGAAGTCGTCCTTGTCTAAAAGTGGTCTTAAATGCTGTAAGGTCCTGAGTTTGAAGAAGATTGCTCTGGTAGTTTGTTATTTGTGCGAAGTTAGACTAAGAGTTTTGTCAAGGATGATGCCTAAGTATTTTATCTCCTGCTTCACTGGGAGGATGAAGTTCTGAAACTTGATAACTGATGGGGGGGGGGGTGAATTAGGGTTTCTTGAGGTGAATAGTGCTTCTGTCCTTTTGGGGTTGATGCACGTAGTCTTAGAGCGAAGCCATAGTTCTGCTTAAGAAAGGCATGCTGCTAGTTTGTCGTAGTTGGGGTCTGATATGTTCAATGGGGTGAACAACATGATGTCATCCGCGTAGATGTGGTAGTTTATGTTGTGACTTTTGAATATGGAGAATATTGGTTGAAGGTACAGGTTAAAAAGGAGGGCGGACAGTGCTGAGCCCTGCGGGATTCCCCTATTCCTGTGGGAAGGGTGGTGATGCAACTTCGTTGATTTGTACAAATTGGGCGCGGTCAGAGAGATATGATTTAAACCATTCGAGAGCTACTCCCTTAATGCCTATTTGACTGAGCCTGGATATGAGTATGTCATGATTTACACAGTCAAAAGCGGAGGATATGTCTAGGAACACCAAAATAAAGGCTTGCTTGATGTTGTCCATACCCCTAATGAGGGAGTCAAAAAGGGCAAGGAGGAGTGTTTCCACACCATGGAAAGGACAAAACCCGTACTGATGCTCATCAAGTGATGCAGTTGTGTCTATATACTGGCCGACCTCCTGAGCCGCGTTCTCCAACCCCCACAAGTGTAGGCTAAACCGGACCTTACTAGGGGAGATCTTCCAGCAATGGGGTATCCCAGAAATCAACCTCTTCACCATGCTTCTGCTCTCGGAAGTTGGCCCAGAGTCGGGAGGTCGCGGATGCGTTCCTCCTCCCTTGGTCCAGGAGTTTTCTGTATGCGTTTCCACCAACGCCCCTGGTGCCTCGGGCCCTACTGAAAATCAAGCGGAGGCGGCGTCAGTCGTCAATGCACCAAGGTGGCCTAAGCAACCCTGGTTCCCCCTACACCTGCAGCTGTCCCAGTGGGACCCCTGTCTGTTGCAGAGTACCCCAGACCTGCTGTCCCAGGAGGATGGGACATTGCGACACCCCAACCTCCAGTCCCTGGTGCTGACGGCCTGGATGCTGAGAGGCTAGCCATTGCTCATCACTGCCTCCCTTAGTCAGTGGAAGGCGTCTTGCTAGCTTCGTGTAAGGACTCTACGCGACAGACTTACGCCTTCAAGTGGTGCAGGTTTTCCCTCTGGTGTGCAGGAGATGGCCTTAACCATTTCTCCTGTACAGTGGCGGAGTATTACAATATCTCTTGCATTTGTCATCTTTGCTCACCACCACAAGGTGGTGGACCAGTTCATGTGGGGCTGCTGCTTCTCTCTGCCCTTGCTCTGCCCGCCGCTGGTGGCGTGGGACCTCAGTGTGGTGCTGGGGAAGCTCATGGCCCCGTCTTTTGAGCTGCTGGCTACCTGCCATCTCAAGTACCTCTCTTTGAAGGTTGTATTCCTGATGGCGTCACCTCAGTCAGGCGTGTGAGCGAACTGCAGGCCCTGGTGACATATTTATTTATTTATTTAGAGAGTTTTGTATACCACCTTATCCTTCAATCAAAGTGGTCACAACACAATTGGGGGATACATTTAACACGAGGGGATATGAGACACATACACTAATACTTACAGGGAACATGGGCAATGGAGGGTTAAATGGCTTGCCCAAGACCACAAGGAGCACCTGTGGGACTAGAAACCCCAGTCCTTTCGGCCCAAGGTTGCTGTCCTCTAGTGGGATTTGAACCCTCAACCTTCCGGCCTGAGGTAACTTGCCCCAACCACTAGGCCACTCCTCCCTTACACCAGGTTCCACAGGAACAGGGTCGTCCTTCGAACGTGCCCTAAGTTCTTGTGATCTCTGCATTCCATTTAAACCAGAAGGTGGTGTTACCGACCTTTTTTCCCAGGCCTCATGCCTCCAGGGCGAAAGCCTCTCTGCACACACTAGACTGCAAGCGTGCCCTGTCCTTCTACACTCAGAGGACACAACCCAATCGCTGCTCGACACAACTCTGTCTCATTTGATCCGTCGCCTTGGGGTCTGTCAGACGGCTGCCTGGGTGAGAATGTTCACAGTCTTGGCAAGTGCATATATCAATATGATTTGCAAGGGATTGTGGGAAATGCAGTCCATTCACACCAGACACAGCTGCTCACAATAATTAGTTGTGCTTGAGTGTAAAGCCAATAAGATATTTATTTATGGGGTTATTTCTCCCAACACAGATATGCTTGGTAGCACATAAAACAGGATACTTGCTTTCAGTGTTTAACTTAGAAAAACAAAATCAGGAAAACAACAGTTGAACTTGTCAGGCAATCAAAGCAAAAGAATAAAGACCTGGTTGGTATCAAACTGGTCTTTTCTGTAGGCTTTAGCTAATATTTTCTTAGCAGTATTTCAAACAACAAGCAAAACCCACAAAGAAGGGAAAAACTGTTCTTTTCAGGTTAACTTCTTATATCTTCACACATAGACTCAGAAGTGATTTCCTCAGAGCTCACAAGCAATTAGGTAAGGCTCAATTGCTAGCAGTTATCCAGCTGAAACCCCTTAGCTGGCTTGCTTTCTACTGCATGGCTCAAATCCTACTTCAGGAGCTTTTCTGAGTAGATTAAAGAATAAGTTTGTATTTCTTTGTGATGGCTGTTGTACTTAGATACAGGCTGTGAATATATGGATTGCTCTCTGTCTAAACTCCTTTGGTAATTTTCTGTTACAAAGACCGCTCCCCCTTCTTCAACAATCATGGGTTCAATATCATGGATTGGCACAGAGGAATTTCTCAATGTAGCACTCTCAGGAGAATACTTGTTTCCCTGCTGTCTTTCAAGGTTATAGCTAGGGCATAGACCAGTGTTCATACCTGAGCTTCCATTGCTGTTAGAGTTCCTCTCTAAATAGCCTGGCCAGTATGTAGTCCAGTTCTTATGTCCAGCCTTCCAATCCAGATCCCTGGACACTGGATCTCTCTTCACATACCTTCTGGCACGGGTCTTAGGGTCCCTTCCACGTGCAGCCGTCTCCCTCACAGGTACCATCTGGAGATTCCTAGCTCTGCAGCACCATTCCTCTGGCTTTCCCCAGTCCAATGGTGTATGCTGGCCTTTTGAATGGCTCCCAGTATATACATACTGCTCTGGACTCCTCTAGACCTCCCAAATGCTTTTCTCTTCTTTCCTCCAAAGGGTTTCTTGCCCTCTCTGTCCGTCCGCTCTGGCTTCTGCTTCTGATGATCCTCCAGATGATGAAGCTGTCCAAGATGAGGATCTCCAAGATCAAACTGAGGATCTCCCAGATGAAACTGAGGATCAGGATGAGGATAATTCTCTGCAGAATAAACTCTACCTTTATTCTGCTTTGATGAGTGCTCCACCCTAGCACAGCGCAGCTGTGCTGAATCAGGCCCTGCCCTTTGAGATGAGTGCTTGGGGATTACCTCATAGCCCTCCTGATTGAACACACGTTTCCCCACTTCAGCTCCTCTAATGGCTGTTGGAAACCTGGTGCATTCTGGGACTGGTAGTCTTTTATGGGAAAATTCTGTTTTCTTATTTCTACCAGAACTGACAGGTTGCTTGTTCAGAGTCACTTCACCTTTACTATAGCTCCTTCCTGAGCTATGATAAGCTTCCTTATCACAGGTCGCAGTCTCCAAGTGCACTCACTCTGGTTGGGTGGCCGACTGCATTTGCTTTGCCTATCAAGAGGCGGGGCTCTTTTTGGAATATCATGTGACTGTCACAATGTGCGTGCCATGGCAGCCTCAGTGGCCAGCCTGTGGTCGGTGCCTTTGCAGTGTCAGACTTCCAGCCAGCCAACCAGCACCCCATGCTGCCCTTTGTGGTCCACTTTTTTGGGCCACCTTTGGCTTTTACAGGTTTTTTGGTAGCCTGTAGCTTGTAAGTCCCATATGTGAGAACTGACTTCCTGCTTGTTCCGGGAGAAAGTGAAGTTACTCACCTGTAACAGGTGTCTTCCGGGGACAGCAGGAATCAGTCCTCACAATCCTCCCTCCTCCCCATGGAGTTGTTTTCTTTTTTTACCGTCTTGTGCTATGATATCATACTGAAGCAAGATGACTCCTTTGGGCAGGAAGGTGACCGCGCATGGTTGATGTAACTCCCAAAGGCTTTCTTTGAAAGCTGGGGAGTGGATCTGTGGAGCTCCATCAGTGCCCACATCACCCCATATATGAGGAGTGATTCCAGCTGTCCTCGGAGAACACCTGTTACTGGTGAGTAATTATGCTTCACCTTTTAGGGAAGATTTTATCAGTAAAGAGTCCTTCCCTTCAGACTCTGCCCCAAGGGTCTTAACAAAATGCATGGTGGTCGTGGCCGCATATCTAAGATCTCTGGGGATATTTGTCTTCCCTTATGTAGATGACTGGCTAATAAAAGCATACACCTCCCAAGAGGTACTGTTTTCCTTGCATCGTACCATCACAGTACTACAACACTTGGGTTTTGTGATAAACTTCCCAAAATCCCAGCTCGCTCCAACTGAAAAGACTAGAGCTTATCGGAGCCCTATTAGACACCCAACAAGTTTAAATAAGTAAGTAAATAAATACATAAAAGTAACAGTCCAGGATCTTTCTGCCCCAGCTTCATTGTGCCCATCTAGTCGAGCTAGCGTCTCAGATGCTCCTACAAGACCATCTCATCGCCTGAGAGATGCTACATCTCCTGGGGCACATGACCTCTACAGTACATGTCGTTCCATATGCCCGACTACATATTCAGATAGCCAAGTGGACTCTTACCTCCCAGTGGAAATAAGCTTTGGGTCGTCTCAAAGATTGGATCCAGGTCATGGCCTTATCTCACCACATCCCTTCAGTGGTGGTGTACTCCAGAAAATCTGTTCATAGAGTCACCTTTTCAGATGCCTGTACTTCAATGAATAGCGGACTGCATTTCATTTGCCTATGACAAAGCAGGACTCTCCTTGGAAGGGCATATTACTGCTCACAACGTTCGTGCCATGGCCACCTTGATGGCAAACCTATGCTCAGTAGCCATCGACGAAATTTAGAAAGGAGCAGCTTAGTCTTCTGTCCATACCTTTGCTGCCCATTATTGTCTAGGCAAGGACTGCCATCGGGATGCCATGTTTGGTCACGATGTACTCCAGCACCTCTTTCAGACTTAGATTCAACTCATATCCTCCGTCCCAGACTTTGAAGATACCAGAAATCCATGTGGGATCCATGACCACCTCATGCCTTCTCTGAGGCGAACCGCCACCGGTTCTGAGGTCACTTCATCTGGGAGCTAGGGAGTCCCATATGTGAAGACTACATTCCTGCTTGTTCCTGGAGATAGTGTAGTTACTTACCTGTAACAGGTGATCTCCGGAACAGTAGGAATTTAGTCCACACCCGCCCTCCTCCCCAGGAGTTGTAGGGAAGCGGGAGGGTAGTCGTGCAGGTGCAGAAGAGTGCTCCCAAAAGCTTTTCTATTGGATGCTATCGAGCATTCTCGCACAGGCTCCATTATTGCCGGCGTCGCCCATATGTGAAGACTAAATTCCTGCTGTTCCTGGGGATCACTATCTGTTACAGGTGAGTAACTACGCTTTATCAACTTTGCACAGAGGAATGAGGCCGTTTTTTCCCATTTCTTTTGTCAGAATAGCTCATGCTCTTTCAGATTGGCTGGAGATTGTCAATGGACTGCAGTCTTCAAATCTTACCTCAGATTTTCTATTGGATTCAGGTCTGGACTTTGATTGGATCACTTAAGGAAATTAACTTTTATCTTGCCTGAGCCACTCCATTGTTGCTTTTGCTTTTTGCTTAGAATTGGTTTCCTACTGAAAGGTTAATCTCCCCAATCCCAAGTCTTTGGCAGACTTGAACAGGTTTTCCTCCAGATAAGCCTGTACTTTGCATCATCCATCTTCCCTGATCTTTACAAACCCCCCTATCCTTACCACTGCAAATCATTTCCACAGCATAATGCTGCCACCAATGTGCTTTAAGAATGGTGTTAACAGAGTGAAGTACACACATATAGCTGAATAATGAAGCCAAAAAAGCTCAATCTACTCTCATCAAACCACCAATTTTTTCCCATATGCATGTAGTGTCCCCTAAGTGTTTCTTTGCAAACATTGTGCAGCACATCATGTAACATTTCATCAACAGTGGCTTCCTTGAAACTGAAGCTAATTTGGGTTTGCTGTGACAAACTATGCGAAGACTTATGCCATCAAGACTCTTTGGTTTCTTATTTAAATCATTTTTGACTATTTCTGTAATTGTTCTTTCACACTGAAAATGTAGTGTGTTGTGTAGGTCATCAAGGAAGCTAAGGTTCAAATCTCAATGATGTGCCTTGTGACTTTGGGAAAGTCACTTAGTAGCTCCATTGTTTCAGGGAGAAGTTTAGATTGTAAGCCCTCTGAGTACAAGGAAATATCCACGGCTTAATTTGTAGACAAAAAGAAAGTGGAACTGTGGAGCTTGGGGAAGGGGGGTTGATAGGCTAGGAAAAGAGGGACTGTATTAGGGAGCCAGAATCATCATTCTCTGTTTTGTTCCAGCCTCCCCCCCCCTGCAGGTTGCCTGGAAGGGAGGGGCTGGAGCAAAGCACCCCTGCTGCTCTAGAGTCTGAAAGATGTGGTGGAACTATTTCCATGCCATTTCTCCAGAAATTAAGCCCTGGAAATATCTACTGTATCTGAATGGAACTTGCCTTGAACTACTACTGGGAAGGCATGAGCTAAAGAAAAAAAATAATTAAAACAAACGTCTACTCAAATGCATTTTGAATTATCTTTATTTGGATAGCAGAATGTAAAAGCTGTTCTAGGGTGTGAATACTTTTGCAAGGCAGAACTATATGTAAAGAGAGGACACTGGGATTTCCCCTATACTTAAAATGTTCAATATTTTTGATGTTGCTTTCTCACATGATGTATTGTAGAGTAACAAAAAACTGAGAAAGAAGTATCAAATCTCACCTTTAATGGAACTACAGCAATAAGTTATTGCCTTCAAAACTAAACGCTGCTTTTTAATAGTGTGCACACATTTTTTTAAAGCAAGCCAAATATGTATGTGCATCTAACACACAACTGCTGCTTTCAGTGGGCAGTCTGTGGTCTTGCACTTCTGTCAGATGTGTAGAATGCTTGGTCAACTGTTTTGCCATATTAGTCACACTGGCTTTCACCAGCTGTTGAGTATCTCTCAGCTTGTAAAAAGCTTGTGTTCATGTTGGTTAATGATCTGCTATCTGTTTCCTACTCCCAGGCGATTCACCCAATTAAAACATTATAGTGATGAACTGCAGTCTGTCATATCACACCTTCTGAGAGTCAGAGCTGTGAGTATTTCTCATATGGCTTCACACAAACATGGTTCTAAAGCAGGCTTCCTTAATTCATGATCAACCAGTTATTTTTTTAGTTCTGATTTATATACTCTCCTTTTTTGTTTTGAGTTTTTCATAATTGTATACTAGATATTTCTTGGGGCTAACGTTATGTTTCACAGTTTTCCATTTATACATATTTTTCTAGTCATCAAAACAATCCCAAAATGACAAGCTATAATTTTCCAGCACTGTCTACAAATAATTCTGTAATACATAGCTAGCTTATCATATGGTTGACTAACTTATAAAATTCTTTGATTTTGTGATTTGCCATAGCACCAAGTTAAAACTCACTGACTACAGCTTTTTGAAATGATAGAATATACACCAAAAAGCATGCACTAAATAAGATTCATGGTGATCTTTGTATAAGACCTTTCATGCTGCTGCATTATTATTGGTGATTTATACTATTGTGTGATGCCGAACTTTATTATGGCAATCTGATGGAAACACTTAATGTCTTGAATTTTGAAATTGGTTAATTAAAGGACCAGTTCTCTCTTATAATATATCTTGACAGCTCAGGTTTCTTGCTTTTTAGTTTCAGGCCTCAAACTGTTGTTCAGGCACTTGTAAAGGTTAGTTAAAGTGCTCCCTTTATCAGCTTGATGCTTTATTCTGAGGATGCTTTCAAGAGAAAAGGCTATCCAGTTTTTAGATGTGTATAGATGTGAAAAATTTAAAGCCCCAAATGCAGCCAAGAAATGTCTTACATTTTATGATTTGCCGTTTTGAAAACAAAATTGTACAGTTCTTTTTGGGGTATATTTAGAAAGGAAAAATTTCATATCTGCTAATTTTCTTGAGTTCTTGCAGTCCAGATTGAATGGGTTAGGCTGCCCTACCAGCTGATGGAGACAAAGAACAAAAGGTCACTAAGCAGCACCAATCACTTTAGTATTTTCTGCAACAAAGCCGTCCCACACATTATTACCGCAAGGAAGGAAGGAGAGTTTCTCCATGGACAAGCAGGAATGAAGTTCTCATGTATGGTTGATGTCATCATGTGACAGAGCCCATGCGGGAATGCTCCCCATCTACTAGTGGAAGCTTTTGGGAGGTTCCATCATGCCTGCTTGCCATCTTTCCCGCCTGGCACTGCAGTGCCATCTTGAACTAGTCTGTTTTTCCGCAGAGTCCAGCGGATGCATTCTGATATGTTTCCGCTTGGTAATTGAGTTTTCTCCAGGACCAAGCAGGAAGTCAGTCCTCACATATGGGTGACATCGACGTCGATGGAGCCCCCATGCGGAGTATTTCCCCAGCTTTCTAAAAAAGCCTTTGGGAATACTGCACGCATGCGCGGTCCCCTTCCCGCCTAAAGGTGCCATCTTGCTCAGTCTTTCTTTTTCCGTGGAGCCCAACGGACATCTGTCCATGTCACCCGGAAAAGTTGACTTTTTTCCTTGCGATTTCTTCGGTGTTCTTCTCTGGTTCGATGCCGGTTCCCCTTCCCGCCGGGTTCGGTACACCGGTATCGAGCCCGTCTTCTATTTTTCGGTTTTTGCCCTTCGTGGCTGGTATTCGCGCCCTTTTTTGCTTTTCTCTGGAAGGCTGGTCCTTTGACCTCGCAGGGGCCCTTTTTTCCCCCGATGGCTTCCAGTGGTTTCAAAAAGTGTGATCGGTGTAAGAAACTGATGTCTCTCACCGACACACACGACTGCTGCCTTCGATGCCTCGGACAGGATCATGATCCTAAGGTCTGTGTCCCGTGTGGTAAAATGTCCACCAAGGCACTCCGAAGCCGCCAGCATCAGAAAGAAAGGATTTTTTCTGACTCTGCCTCTGGCCGGGCCCGGACCTTGTCTGAGGCCTCGACGTCTCGGGAGTCTGACCCCGAGCATCGCCGGGGTTCCTCGGACAGGGGGTCCCCCGATCGGGAACGTAAGAGGAAGAAGTGGCTCGTAAGAGGAAGAAGCGGCTTGTGAGGGTGGCGTCGGAGGAGGTCCCTGGTTCCTCGGGGGCCAGGTCTCGGACCCCTGACTGCCGCCCCGGGCCCTTGGAGCAGGAGAAGCCGTCCAAGATACCGCCCATGGAGCCGGAGTCCGCTGGGCACGTAAGTCCTGTTGTCCTCGAGGACTCTCCTCCTAGGGAGCCGACGTCGGGCCCGGCGCTGCCGGGGCCCGAGTCGGTAGCTGCTGAGTCTCCTGAACTTGGACTCAGGCTGACAGCCTTGGAGTGCAGATTGTCTGCTTTCATGGATCAGCAGCGGGTGCTGATGGCCAAACTCGCTGGTGCATCTGCCCCGACCACCAGGACATCGACGTCTAAGTCGACCCCGGAGACCGAGCCGATACTCGAGACCATGAAGGTTCGAAGTCGTCCTCGGTCACGGTCACCCTCGACCTCCCGCTCGGGACCGAGGGTGTCGATGCCGGTGCCTTCAGCATCTGGGCGGGTGCCACCGAGACCCGCGTGGTCGGAGCCCCCCGACTCCTCTTCGGATGAGTCCGCATGGGAGACGGAGGACGAGGAGTCCCCCGATACCTTTCGAACTCGGTGCGTCCCGTCGGACTCACCGCAGTCCGAGCCCCGGAGTAGGTCCCCGCCGGAGGACACCAGGTTCTTGGAGTTTGTCAGGGACATGGCCAAGGCTTTGGCGATTTCCGCGGACCCCGAGGAGGAGCCTCGAGCCGAAGAACTCGAGGCCCTCCAGTATGACTCTCCTCCGAAGGAGGCCTTTACTGTGCCTGTTCCTCCGATGCTGGAACGGCTCCTCTTCCAAATGTGGGAGGCACTGAACTCGGTGCCGGTTTTGAGCAAGCGGGTCGATTCCATCTATCAACTCCGTAAGAGCCCTGGATTCCAGAAGGCGCAGCTGCCGCACCATTCCATGGTGGTGGAATCAGCCATGCATCGTCTGAAGAGCCAGAAGATGCACTCCATGCTGCCTCCCGGCAGGGAGGCCCGGAACCTGGATGCGCTCGGCAGAAAGTGCTTCCAGGGCTCGATGCTTGCTTGCCATGTCCAGTCCTACCAGCTGTACATGGGCATGTACTTACGAGACCTGGCGAAGGAAATTGCCAGGTTCTCTGCTGGTCTCTCCGGGGAACCTTTGCAGAGGTTCAAGACCTTGCCCTCGGGAATCCGGGAATGCTCAAAGTTTATGTCCCGAGCGGCCTACGATGGCTTCGAGGCTTCGGCCCGTGTAGCGGCATCCGGCATCGGGGCCCGACGCCAGGCATGACTGCAGTCATCGGACCTCGAGCCCTGGGTGCAGGACAAGTTGGTCGATGTCCCTTGCCGAGGTGAAAACCTTTTTGGCAAGTCCATGGCTGAGAAGGCTGCTGAGCTCGAAACCGAGCACCTGACTAGGACATGGCTGTCCAGAAAAACTTCTGCCCCTTCTCATAAGAAGAAGGGCTCCGATAAGAAGTCCTTTTACCCGAGGAAGGCGGCTGCCTACAAACCTTTCCCTCCGTACCAGGCCTCCCCAACTCCCCAGCAGGGTCAGCAGGCCAAGGGGCAGGGACATGGGCCCCGTAGGCAGAAGACCCCCAAGCCTCCAGCTCCTGCTCCCACTCAGCAGGGAGGGGGTTTTTGACTCCCACAGCATAGCCTTTCCACCTCTGCTGCCCCATCCCTGCACAGGAGGTCGTCTAGCCCTGTTTGCCCACAGGTGGCCACCAATTACAGGAGATGCTTGGGTATTGAGCATAGTCCACAAGGGCTATATGCTCCATTTCCAGCAGTTGCCTCCTCCCTACTTCCCAGGAGAGCCTCCAAGACCTCCTCTGCACACAGACCTCCTCCTTCAAGAACTTCAAGGTCTGCTTCTGGACAAGGCGGTAGAGCCTGTATCTCCCCCGCCTGCAAGGTCACGGTTTCTACTCCAGGTACTTCCTCATACCAGAGAGAACCGGTGGCCTCAGGCCTATTCTCGACCTCAGGAATCTCAACAAGTTCCTGGAGAAAGAAAGGTTCAAGATGCTTACTCTTGGAACACTTCTGCCCTACCTTCAGCAGGGAGATTGGCTATGCTCCTTAGATCTAAAGGATGCGTACACTCACATCCTCATTCATCCAGACCAAAGAAAGTACCTCAGGTTCATTGTGGGAGGAAACCATTACCAGTACAGAGTACTGCCCTTTGGCCTAACCTCCGCCCCAAGGGTCTTTACAAAGTGCCTGGCAGTGGTGGCGGCCTACTTGAGGAATCAAGGTGTTTTTGTCTTTCCTTATCTGGACGATTGGCTCATCAGGGGTCAGACTTACCAGGAGGCCAGGCAAGCCATCCTCCGAACTGTCTCCCTCCTTCAACACCTAGGCTTTGTCATAAATTTCGCAAAGTCCACTTTGCTCCCCTCCCAGAACCTGGAGTTCATAGGGGCGCGGCTGGACTCCCTGCAAGCAAAGGCTTACTTGCCAGAAGACAGGGCACAAAGGCTCATAGACTTGGCAAACCTGTTTCTAAGCATGCCACGGGTTTCCGCCAGACTCTGTCTACAGCTCCTAGGCCACATGGCATCGACAGTGCATGTGACCCCCAATGCCCGCCTCCACATGAGGCCTGCACAGTGGTGCCTCAGAACTCAGTGGAAGCAAGCCACGGGAAGCCTCACAGAACAAGTACGGGTGTCCAAACCATTCCTGAACTCCCTACACTGGTGGCTACACCCTCCCAACTTATTACAGGGGGTGCCTTTTCAGGTGCCTGTTTCCACAGTGGTGTTGATGACCGATGCCTCCTTGCAGGGCTGGGGTGCACATTGTTTGGACAGGTGCACCCAGGGCCTGTGGTCTCCATGGGAGGCCACGCAACAGACCAACCTACTGGAACTCCGGGCTATTGCTTAGCTCTCAAAACCTTCTCTCACACTTTGGCTCACCAGTCTGTTCTGGTACAGACGGACAATCAAGTAGCCATGTTCTTTGTGAACAAACAGGGAGGCACTGGGTCCAGGCTCCTGTGTCAGGAGGCACAGGCCCTTTGCTCTTTTGCACTCAGGCACAACATGTTTCTCAAGGCTGTTTATCTCCCTGGCCAGGAGAACTTCCTGGCAGTCAGGTTGAGCAGAGTTCTGCAGCCCCACGAGTGACAACTGCACCCATTAGTGGTTCAAACAATTTTATTTATTTAGCTGTATTTATATCCCGCTTTTCACCGGGTCAAAGCTGTCAATTGGGGGATACATTTAACACGAGGGGATATGAGACACATACGCTAATACTTACAGGGAACATGGGCAATGGAGGGTTAAGTGGCTTGCCCAAGACCACAAGGAGTGCCTATAGGACTAGAAATCCCAGTCCCTCCGGCCTGAGATTGCTGTCCCCAGGTGGGACTTGAACCCCCGGCACTCCGGCCTGAAGTACCTTGTCCTAACCAATAGACCACTCCTCCCTGTGGTCCCTAAAATGGGGGACTTCCATCCATAGATCTCTTTGCCAGTCCCCTGAACCAGCAGCTGCCCAGGTTCTGTTCCAGGCAACCGCATCCCCTGAGGTTAGCAGCGGATGCCTTCCTGATTTCTTGGTCCCAGGGCCTCCTGTATGCGTTTCCTCCCATGCCTCTGGTGGCCCGAACCTTGTTCAAGATTCTAAGGGACAAGGCCTCGGTACTTCTGGTAGCCCCTAGGTGGCCGAGGCAGCCCTGGTTCCCACTTTTGCTTCAACTGGCAGTGGACCCCCCACTGCCTCTAGGGTTACAGCCCGACCTTCTCTCTCAGGATCAACGTTCTCTTCTGCACCCAAATCTCAAATCTCTCAATTTGATGGCCTGGAGGCTGCAAGGGTAGTGTTGGCTCCCTGGGGCCTGCCTCAGGAAGTGGAAGAGGTGGTTTTGGCCTCTAGAAAGCAATCCACCAGGAGAACCTATGCCCTGAAGTGGAGGAGGTTCTCCTTGTGGTGTCAGCAGTGCAAGGAAGATCCTTTCTCCTGCACTGTGCCAATAGTGCTTCAGTACCTGCTGCACTTGTCCAATCAGGGCTTTAAGTCCAATGCTGTTCGGGTCCACCTCTCTGCTCTGGCAGCTCACCACTCACTGGTGGAGGGACACTCTTTGTTGGTTCACCCCTTGGTGTCAAGATTTCTCAGAGGTTTGCTCTTGCTCAAGCCTCCTCTCCGTCCACCGGCCCCTGAGTGGGAGTTGAATGTGGTCTTGCAGCAACTGACTCGCCCACCTTTTGAGCCAATGGCTACATGTCCTCTCCGCTTCCTTTCTTGGAAGACTCTATTCCTAGTGGCCCCGACCTCGGCCAGGCGAGTGAGTGAGCTTCAAGCCCTGGTCTGTGACAGGCCATACACTCGCTTCTTTAGGAACAGGGTAGTCCTTAGGACTCATCCTAAGTTCCTCCCAAAGGTTGTCTCCTCTTTCCATCTCAACCAGGAGGTGGTTCTTCCAACGTTCTTCCCTAGGCCCATGCCAGCTGGGCTGAGACAGTCCTGCATACCCTGGACTGTAGAAGGGCCTTATCCTTCTACATTGAACGTATGCAGGGGCATAGGAGGGCTACTCAGCTCTTCGTATCTTTTGACCCTAATAACTTGGGGTTACCTGTCTCCAAGCGTACCTTGTCCATCTGGGTGGCTGACTGTATCACCTGGGCTTACAGGGCAGCTGACCTTTCCTTGCAGGGTCGGGTCACGGCCCACCTTGTCAGGGCAATGGCTGCCTCAGTAGCTCATCTCCGCTCTGTACCATTGGCAGACATCTGTAGGGCTGCAACTTGGTCCTCAAGCCAGACTTTTGCGGCCCATTACTGCCTGGAGAGGGAGTCCTGTAGGGACAGTGCTTTCGGTCAGGCAGTGCTCCCGAATCTCTTTGAGGTTTAGGCAACTCCTACCCTCCAGCCCTCTGGTTGGGCTACCGGTGGGGGTATGTTTCAGTGAAATCCTTTCTCTGATGCTGTGGCTAGAGGGAGCTCATTTTTCAGCTCTTGGTCCCCGGTAGCCTGAAGCTGGGGAGTCCCATATGTGAGGACTGACTTCCTGCTTGGTCCTGGAGAAAGAGTAGTTACTCACCTGTAACAGGTGTTCTCCAGGAACAGCAGGAATCAGTCCTCACAACCCTCCCTCCTCCCCTGGGAGTTGCAGTTGTACATAGTTCATTTTTACATTTTTGTTGTGCTGTCTTTTAGCTATGTCATCAGACTGAGCAAGATGGCACCGTTAGGTGGGAAGGGGACCGCTCATGCGTGCAGTATTCCTAAAGGCTTTCTTAGAAAGCTGGGGAAATGCTCTGCATGGGGGCTCCATCAACGTCGATGTCACCCACATGTGAGGATTGATTCCTGCTGCTCCTGGAGAACACCTGTTACAGGTGAGTAACTACTCTTTTCCTCCGGGAATCCTGCTTCTTCCAGTTTTCACCATAATTGCCTGCCATCATGCTTACTTCTCTTTTCCTTTTTTAATTTACCTTCATGGTCGTTTTAAGTTTTCCATGGCACCTCTGCCCCCTTAGCTGCCGGTGCACCGGCCGGGCCCTTTCGGGGCAACATGTCCCAAAAACTGGGCAGTGGGTTCAAGAAGTGTTCCCGGTGCACAAGGACTATGTCCACCACGGATACTCATAGTTGGTGCCTTCAGTGCCTGGGACCTGATCATTAGCCCTCTTCTTGTAATTTATGTTTACAGATGACAAAAAGAGGATTCAAGTGTCAAGAGAAGCAGTGCAAATCACTTTGGGCACTCACAAGTCCGATCCATCAACTTTGGCATCAATAGCACCGATCTCAGTGGCTTCAAAGGCTGCATCAGATGCTGGCAGTGCATCGACATTGAGGAGTTCTTGAGACCATGCAGAACCGAGTATCTGTAGTGCCCTGGAGCATTGGCCATCGATCGATCTCCACCTGAGGATGAGGAAAGATTTGGCTTCATCTTCATTGACACCGAAGAGAGACCATACTGAGCACAGAGTGAAGACACTGGTACATCGGAGCCCCTCGAGGCAGGGTGTCGAGAGAGATGAAGTCCATGAGAGTACCCCTCTAAGCTGCCCTGCAGGAGGGAAAGCTGCCGATAACCCTGTTCAGTTCCCAGGTACATCGGTCAAAGTTGCTGAGGTCCAACAGCCTTAGAAATCAGCAGCCAGGCAGAAATGCCTTCTGCAGGCTCTTAAGGAATGGATCGCGGCGCTCTTGACTATGCAGCAGGATGCAGCCTCGAAGTCTACTGCATCGGCAACCGTGCAACTGATCCTCAAAGTACATGCCCTGCCCTTGGGAGAGGCATTGTGATTGGGGCATCGAAGGGCCCTGGCACCAGTGCCTGCCCAGGGGTGCAGTTTGGCGGTAGTTCCCCTCTGGTTAAAGGAACCCCCACCAAAAAGCAATAGCTTCTTCAGAGTGCCCTGAAGATTGTTTTCTTGACTGATGCTTGACCGAAAGAACCATAAAACAATTCACTGAGCGATAAAAGCTTTAATGTAGGCCCCCAGCTCATCAGGACCACTCCTTGCAGTAACTAGACAGCCAGTCTCCTAACCTCTTTTCTAGGAGAGGACCCTTTGCCCATCATCAGGCAGCCCTGCAGGCCTCTCTCTCTCTCTGGAATTTGGGACTGCTGATTCCCTATCTTTGGTTACTGTTGGAGCTATGAATCACCAAGGTTCTTGAACAGCCTTCTCAACTTCTCTCCGAAGAAATGTCTGCCCCTATACAGGGGCTTGCTAAGCCTAGGCCACATCTGTCACTCAGTCCTTCAGCCACAGCAGGCAAGCAGACATCGCTCTTGTCATTTTCCTGGCAGAGATCCCGAGAAGGTTGTACAATGCAACTGCCACATAAACCAGACCCACCTTTAGACAAGTGGCTTCTTTCACGCTTGGGACCCAACAAAGAGGTCCTGGACATAAACAGCTGCAAATGCAGTGTGCAGTCCCAAAGGCAGCCATCTGGATAGACAGCTTCAAAGAAGCATCAAGCCTTCGATCCTGAAAATTCTTCAGCGCAGCATCTCCCTCAACTAGGATGACATCTTTCTTAGTCACCACAGTAACTTATGTGACCCATCTTGAGAGCTCAAAACGTCTCCAGTTCATCAGGGGCTAGCAGGCAAAGCTAACCCATGGCTCTGCTAACCCTGAGACCAACCTCCAGAGTATCCCATTCTGTCATGATAGGGGCCCACATCGTCTGAGGCACCAAAAAGAATTTGTAAGCTTTCACAGCCTTTCTTGGAACATATCCCCTGAAAGCAAACAACTGTTCTGACACTGAAATTTCTACTATATTGAGAGCCTCCACGTCTTGAGCAGACATGGATAACAGCTACATTCTCCTGAATAGGTGATTAGCAGAGTGGTCATCCTGCTCTCCAGCAAAAAGCTCCCCTACTCTAAAATCCCCTCAAGGGACTCACTAGGGTCTTTGCAGGCTTAGTGGCTATTCACTGCTCTGAGTCCACCACAGACTGAGCCTCCCAAGTCCTTGGCAGGTCCAGTCTCACTCTATTTCTTCACAGAGCCCATGCCCCCAGCTAGCAGGGACAGACCTCCTAGGTTCTGTAGTGACAAGGCCCCTTGAGACTGAGTCAATAGGAAGGCATTTATTAAAGGAGCACAACTCCAGGGAAAAGGTCATCCCCTAAGTCAGGACAGAACATCTATCCCCAGATCCTGCTGTAATGTTCCATTGGCCTCCTTTGGAGCGTGATCTGGAGAGAGAGTTCATCTGATGACAAAACTTGTAGCCTTCAAAATGGTGACCATTCGCACACTATCATGAACAGCCAGGATCTCTTGGTGGCCAAGCAAAGTTGAATTCCAATTTGGACCTACCAGCCTTCCACTCTCCACAGATGATACTATGGGTTGGGAATGTCCCACTGTCCTATCACAGCAGAAACCACACTGCACTAAGCTCCCTCAGCAGCTGCTGTGATGAGAAAAGCACTTAATGTGCTCAGCTGGCATCTCCAACTGTCTCTACTCATGCTCCTGCTGCCATGGAAGAGACTCACTGCACTACTCTTGACACTGAAAAAAAGTCCCAACATTGCTGATGGGCTGTTCCTCTCCTAGCACTGTCCTAACCACACTGACTTGGCTAATTTCCCTCCATGCTACTTCTGCCACTGAACTGGCCTAACTCACTCTCTCTCTTTGCCTAGATATAGGTACAGGTAACCCTACCAGCCTGCGGGTGTGCCTCTGCCACTCAACCTTTACCTCCAGAGGGCAGCCAGAGGGAATTGCTGCTCAAAACACAGTTTTTGCCTTTTTTTTTTTTTTTTTTTTTTAAACGTCATGGAGGCAAAGGAGGTGGTAACAGGAGCAAAGAAAATAGTCCATTGAAAATAGAGATAATCTAGAAAAAAAAGAGAAGGGAAGGGATCTGGTCTCCTCCAAGTATTTCCCAAAGGGGCAGACAGAGGACTCAAGAAACTCTCTGCCTGCTCAGACTCAACTAGGTGACCAATTATCCAGCTGGTCCCAGGATTGACTTCCAGACCAACTCCAGAAGTATATTGCACGAGATGCCCATTTCTGTCTGGTGGAGACAAAAAAAAATACTGAGATGATTAGTGTTGCAGTGTGACCTAATTAGTGCAGGAACTCACAAGCCTTTTGTTCTCTGTCTCCATCTGCTGGTAAAGAAGCATAACACATTCATTCTAGTAGATAAGAAAAAAGTATTGAGTCACTCCACCAAATTATTCTCTCCAGATTTTGGAGGAAGTTACTTATGCTTTGCTTTTCAAGTCTTACATGTGTGGTCTCCAAAAATAGTTACTGCGGAAAGTACTTTGGATCCGTACAGCCAGAAAGGAATCATTTGCTTTCCAGTTTTTGTGTTCTTGATTTTCCATATCCTGTTTTGTGTATCCTGATGCCCTCTTCTGTCCTTCCCAGCCTGTTTCTCTCTGGTTTCCTGAACTTAGGTGTGTGTTTTTCTCTTTAAGGCTGGCTGACGTGTTCTCGTTTGGTCTAGGGAAGGGGAGTGATTGTGTCTTTATTGCCCTTCCAGCTTAAGAGGAAGATGGGTATTTTACTGTTACACCTCAGCCTTTTTCTTTCCCCTTCTTGTGGTGTTCTTTCCCTTGTTCTCTCCTGCCCTCCCACAACCAGTCCTTTTCTCTTTTCCAGTTTCACCTCCTCCCCCCATATACACCCTCAGCCTGATGCCCCAGTCTAATCTTTTCCCTCATTCCCAAAATACTTGTGATCTTGCTTAGTTAGGTTCTTCTTTCCTTTTGCTGATTGAAGAAGTTGAATTGAAGAGGAAAAATAAAGTTGGGGTATTCTCCCTTCTTTGAACCCTTTACACAGAGCTGACCTATAGTATCTGACACCCTAAGAAAACTATAAGCTATATATGCCCACGCTGCACCCATAGTCTAATATCTCCCCTTCCCTTCCCAGCCTCCCTCCTCTAGATCTCCAGCATATCTCTCCCTCCCTTCTCCTCTTCCCCAAGGTGTCCAACATCTCTCTCCCTTCCTTCTCCTTCCCAAGGTGTCCAGTATCTCCCCCCCTTCCCCTTGCCACTGCTGCTGCTCCTTCCTCCCTACTTTCGCAGGAGGCCAAAATAAGTACAGGCTTGTGAGGTCGCAGTGCAGCAGTGGCACAGCCTGGATTGAAACAAGTATTTATTGTAAAGTGTCTGTGGAGACTACATTTTCAGTCTCCATGGTACTTTACCTTCCCCTGCTCCTTTTTTGCTTGACAGGTAGGGAAGTGATTTTGAATTTAGCTTACATCTTTTCTAGTAGTTAACCGTTTATTCACAGTTTTGATATACTTTCTTTCCTTGTAGTAGCAAAGTGGTTTACAGTTAAATTATATAAGAGATTAAAACTAGAAATAATAAAAATACAAATTTAAAAACAAGTAAGAAAATAGGAAATGAATAGAAAAACTACAAGAGTTTTTTTAATAGAGGAAGAATAAAGTAGTGGCAGCTAAGGCTGTTGCTGTGTCTCTAGTCCGGCTCCTTATTAAAAGCCATGACAAAATAATTTGTTGTCTGATTTTCCTTGTCCAGGCTGTCTTTTTCATATATAATAAAGCCCCATTCAAAATAAACAGAAATATCCCTCCCCCTCCCACCAATCCCTTCCCCTAGATCCCTTTCCTCATTCACTTTTTTTTTTTTTAATTTAATTTTTATCAAAACAATTATACAGCTATGTATTGCGAACAACAGATTCCCATAAGGTCTTTATAGACCACCTCCAAATTTTTTTATACATAGCCAATCCAACCTTAATGCTGTTAACCGTTCCATCAAAGCAACTCTGCATTCTCAACCACTAAGACTGCACCATTGCCTTCTGAACAGCCTCCCAAAAGAGAGCGACATCACACTGCGCCCCATTAGCAAACATCTGTAACAATTTACCCTGAGCCCCAATCAACCCTTCCCCTTCCATCCCCAAAAGAAACTCCCCAGACCACTCCCCCTATCACAAACATTCTCACCACTCCCTCCACTGCATGCCAAAATGGTTGAATCTTAGAGCATCCCCACCACATATGGAAAAAGTTTCCATAGCCTCACCAACATAGCGGAGAGGAGGACGGCTTAATCTGGTTCAATCGGGCGGGGGTTAAATACCAACAGTAAAGTAATTTATAACCATGTTCCACCAAAAGGCTAGAAACAGATACTCTGTTTAACCTTTTAAAAAAAGCTTCCCATTTCCTGTTCGGTAATCCAGTTTAGTCCTCCAACATCGGGTAGTGCCCCTCCTCCTGCAGCCTGGAGACTGGACCAATCAAGTCTTCTGTAGTATATATGCAGACGGAGCTCCCAGAAGCCCCCAGTGTGTCCAGTCTCCTTGCAGCTTGCAGACTTCTGTGCCCTTTCTGGGCACACTAAGTGACACTTGAAGGAGCAACACTAGTTAGTTAGTTCTTTTGGGGTTTTATTTTGGGTCCTTTATTTACCATTTCTTTGCTAGGTAGCTGTATCTTTAAAAAAAAAAAAAATATAAAGGAGCATTGCCACAGGGGACCTCCTGGGGGAAGCCAGACCTGCATTGGGCTCCTGCCTTCCTGCCTGGGAATATCTGAAACCTGGGTTGAGCTCTCCCCAAGACTGTTCGGGGAAGAGCCATACCTGCTACAGCATTGCCTGTCACTTGGAGAAGTTGGCTGAGTTCCTTGCTGTTCCCTGAGCTGGTAGGAATTTTCCTTGCTTTATCTTTTCAGCTCTGTTGTTTTTTGCATTGTCAGAGGCTCTGTCGGCTCCCCTGGCTTCCGAATTGCACTTTTTCCTGATTTTTTTCGCTTGCCCTGTATTAGAGGGTCGTTTTCTTTCTTTTCCATATTATTTGGTTACCTTTGTATTTTCGCGCCCTTTTTTATTGTGGGTGGAAAAGTGCGGCGGCCATTTTGGATTTCTAAAGTGTGCTTTTTAAGGGCACTTTTTAACACTTGTGCACGGGTTCCCCTGGCTTTTTTGGGGTTTCTTTTGCTGGCGATTTTGCTCAGGGCACCCCTAGGATTCTGGGGAGTATTTTGTTTTCTGTAAAAAAAAAAAAAAAAAAAAAACCGTTTTAAATTTAAAGCTGTACTGATTTGAATACAGTTAGTCCCTTTGCTGTGGGCTTCCCTGTTCCTGTTTCCTTCTTTCCCCCTGGAAGCAGGTTGCCTTAGCATGGCTGCCAAACCTCAATGTGTGATTTGTGGGTCCCGCAGAGGTACAATGACTGACTCTGGCATCTGCAAGAGCTGTGCTGCAGTTTCTTCAGAACTAGAATGTCTTCTCCCACTGCTGTTTGCAGCTCTGTGGTAACTCGATTGATTTTTCTTGATTTTTCAGCGATTTTAGGCATTTCTCTCATGCCTGCAACCCTCCCACCTTCTTCTTTGACTTTTTAAGTTAATTCCTTAGCTTTTGGGGGTTTTAATTCACTCTTTTGGTGTTTTATTTTTGCTGGTGGCCATTTTGAATAGCTAATGAGCCTCGGTTTTTGGCGGGAAGCCAGATTACTTCTCTGCTGGCTTCTAAAAGCTATATTGTTGTTTCAGTTTTTTTTTTTTCTTCTTTCCACAACACTTGCTAGATGTCAGTTGTGCAGAGGTTACTTTTTTCTCTGCCTATGTATGAACATAATGGATAAAAGGTACAGAAGGCATGGATAGAGAAGGGTGCAGGGCTCATGGCTTCTATTCCCCACTGTGCCCAACAAAGAAGGCTGGCTGAGGCATTACCTATTATGGGGAATATTGTTAAATGCCTGTTCCTGCGGGACGCAGTTATTTCTTTTTAGTTCTCCCTGTGCCTTATTCAGGTTTACGCTGCATAGGCTGTCAGAAGAAACACAGGGACCTCAGGCATCAGCTCTGCTCTTCCCCCAGCATCTTGCTTCCCCTGAGGAACTTGGGAACTCCGGAGCTTGGCTTCGGGGGAGCTCTCCATTGGCTTTACGCTGCACTGAGTCTTTACCACGAGAGTTTGGATACCTCCAGAAAGTTCAGGTATCATTTTCTGTAAGAAAACTGTGCGTACTCTGTTTTTGTTTTTTCTTCCTTGCCTCAGCTGCTCTGGGATGCTTTCAGCTGTATCCGGACCGGCTGCCCCTGAGTTTGGAAGTGCCTACTTTGACTTTTTAGTCCACAAACTGCAGCCGGGTTACTTTGTACGTCCTACTGATTATTGTACCTGTCTTATTCAATATACCATTTGGTTGAGGTTTTAAGTCAGTGTTTTGGATCCTGACTGTTTTGGGCTCGGCCTAATTAAGCATGCTCAGCTGGGTTGAGCTTCTACATCCCTCCCCAGAAACACCTTTCAGCCCCTACCATGGAGGTCTGAAGGGCTGCGGAGGGATCCCACTCTAATTTCCCTACTTTCGGTCACTGTAATTGCCTTACCCTGACCTTGAAAGTTTCTCTATGCCAGCACAGTGAATGACTGACAGTTCCCTTCTCAGTTCTGCGAATACCTGACAGTTTTTCGGTGCCAGCGGCTGTTTTGTTTTTTCTCTTCAGTGTTTCTTTTTAGAGGAAACAGCTCTAAACAGCAGTTTCCACACACTTAATCATGCTGTTGAGGCACGTGGAGTTTCAAAATCCTTTTCTTCAACAGTCTTGGGTTTCCCTGAGCCTTCCTTGCTTTTTGTTTTAAATGCAAAAAAATAAATAAATAAATAAATGAAACCCCACACAAGCAGAGGACAGGTGGTTTAAGTCTCTACAATGCTTTTTTTCTCTGGCTGTATTATATGTGAAATGTAATCAGCCGAAGGGTACATTAATAGCTTGCTTGTGTTACACCTGCACGCTGCATCCCGGAGGCTTTTCCCATACCCACTGCGTTGCTAGCTGGGTCCCTCAGCACCTTATCTCCCCCCTCCTCAGAGCCCCTGCTGCAGGATCTTCCACAGCCGCTGCAGACCACATTACACATTCCCATCCGGCCGTCTCATCAACGGTTCCTCCACTTCGCTCTTCCGTGGGGCCACTTCCAATTTCCGGCCATGCCGTTTGGTCTCGCCACGGCCCCCCGCACCTTCACAAACGTGATGGTAGGGGTCGCGGCGGCCTTGTGCAAAGAGGGCATCCTGGTCCATCCGTATCTCGACGACTGGTGGATTCGGGCAAAGTCCAGTCGGGAGTGTGTGCACGTCACGAGCAGGGTGGTGGCTCTGCTGCGGTCCCTCGGCTGGGTGGTGAAAGAATGCAAGAGTTGTCTGTGCCCGACTCAGGATCTCGAGTATCTGGGAGTGAGCCTCGACACAGCACGGGGCTTGGTGTGCCTGCCGGAGCGCCGCATGCGGTTGCTTCTCCGACTCTTCAGGGGGATGCCCGCTCCGTCTGCATGGTGATAGCTACAGCTCCTCGGTACGATGGCGGCAACCTTGGAGGTGGTGCCCTGGGCGCGCTTCCACATGCGCCCGCTGCAAAGTGCTCTGCTACGCCGTTGGTCCAACCAATTCGACTCGTTGAACAGGAGATTGACTTGCCCAAGGGCGGTTCGCCGATCACTCCGGTGGTGGCTCTCCTCCGAGAACCTGGCGCGGGGGATTCCCTGGAGCCTCCACTTTGGGTTCCGTTCACAACGGATGCCAGCTTAACCGGCTGGGGGGCTCACTGCGAGACCCGCTTCGCTCAAGGGGAATGGTCTCCCCTGGAGACTTCTTGGTCGATCAACCGCCTCGAATTGCGGGCGGTGCGGCTAGCCCTCTTTGCCTCAAAGCCCTAGTTCTCGACTGGCCGGTGCGAGTCCTCTCGGACATTGCGACCACCGTAGCTTACATCAATCGCCAAGGGGGCACCGGCAGCATGGCCCTGGAATCAGAAGCGATGGCCTTGGTCAATTGGGTGCAGTCTCGTCTTCCGGCCATCTCGGCAGCGCCTATTGCAGGCGCAGACAATGTTCAGGCCGATTTTCTCTGCAGAGTGCGGGTGGACCCCGGAGAGTGGGAGCTAAACCCGCAAGTTTATGCGCAAATAGTTCGTCGGGGGGGGGGGGCCGCCCTTCATGGATCTCATGGCGACATTTCAATCGGCCGAGACAGGACGCTTCTTCAGCAGGCAAAGGGGGAGCGCATGTCCGAGGGGCTCGACGCTCTCATTCAGCCGTGGCCAACGTCCGGCCTTCTTTATGTCTTTCCTCCGTGGGTTCTGATTGGCCGGGTCGTTCAGCGCATCGAGGGCCATCGGGGTCGAGTGTTACTGGTGGCCCCGGACTGGCCTGGGTGGCCCTGGTATGCCGATCTGGTCCGGCTGAGCGACGGCATTCCTTGGCTCCTATCCACGCTGCCGAATCTTCTTTTCAGGGACCCTTGCGGATGCCCCAAGTGGGTCGATTCTCGCTTACGGTTTGGCCATGGAGAGGGCTCGGCTGAAAAAGAAGGGTTACTCCCCCCGCGGTGATTTCTACCCTACTGCGGGCGGGGAAAACGTCCACTTCTCTTACTTACGTTCGGATTTGGGGGATCTTTGAAGACTGGTGCTCCCGGCGTGGAGTCCGGGCGGCGACGGTTTCCGTTTCCGTCGTTTTAAGTTTCTTCAGGTTGCTTTTGATGAGGGCCTTGCGGCTAGTTCCCTGAAAGTCCGGTTGGCGGCTATCTCTTGTTATCGAGGCAAAGTTTTAGGCCGTCTCCACGGTTCTTATCCGGACATACTTCGTTTTCTTACGACTGTTTTTCATTTGCGGCCCTCCCGCAGCATTTTCGTTCCTCCGGGGGACTTGAATCTAGTGATGCGGGCCCTGGTTCGTGAACCTTTTGAACCCCTGAGTAGGGCGTTTCTGAAAGATTTTACGCTGAAGACGGTTTTTCTTGTAGCCATCTGTTCGGCACGGTGTATTTCAGATCTACATGCGTTGTCCTGCCGAGAACCCTTTTTTGTCTTTTTCCCCGGTCCCTTCCTTTTTGCCGAAGGTGGTTTCCCCTATTCATGTGAATCAGGCAGTGTTTCTTCCAGTTCTTTCTTCCCACTCTGTCGGGTCGGCGGACAAAAGTCTTCACCGTCTCGATGTGGGTCGTGCACGTCGTCGTTATTTGAAGGCTACCGAATCTTTTCGGAAGACTGACCGGTTATTCGTGCTCCTTGGTGGTGCACGTAAAGGGGAAGCGGCGGCTAAGGCCTCCGTTGCAAGATGGCTCAAGGAAGCGTTCGCGTCTGCGTATCTGTTGCAGCGGCGGTCTGTTCCGGAGGGGCTACTGGATCATTCCACTAGGGCTCAGGCGACCGCTTGGGCGGAGTATAGCCTAGTTCCGCCAGCAGATATCTGTAAGGCGGCCACCTGGTCGTCTCTGCATGCTTTCAGTACGCACTATCGTTTAGATGTGTCAGCGGCTCGGGATTCCTCTTTTGTTCGGCGGTTCTGCGTGCCGGATGGCAAGGTCCCGCCCGATCTTAACTGCTCTGTTACATCCCGATGTTGGAGGACTAAACTGGATTACCGAACAGGAAATGGAAATTACACTAACCTGGTAATTGTAGTTCCTGGAGGGTCCAGTTTAGTCCTCCTTCCCTCCCGACTATCTGTTATAAAAATGCGGCGCGCTTTCCGAACGGTGGATCATAAGACGGTTCCTCTTGCCGTTCGAACCTTTTTTGCAGCCGCGTTTTTGGCTATGGCTCTTCCTTTCTCAGGTGTTCAGTCAGCTCCTGAGATTTCTGATACGGAGCTGTATTTTGATTTCTGGGGCGTTGGTTCCAGTGCAATACAGTGTTCTGACTTCCTCGTTTGGGGAGAAAGTTGGATATTTTTGTGGGGGGGAAACAAATTGTTCTTTATTTATGTCATTTTCATTATGTCATTTTGTATATTAATCTAATGTGTTGCTTCGTTAAGTATGCTTTGTTACTAGTACACTGGGGGCTTCTGGGAGCTCCGTCTGCATATATACTACAGAAGACTTGATTGGTCCAGTCTCCAGGCTGCAGGAGGAGGGGCACTACCCGATGTTGGAGGACTAAACTGGACCCTCCAGGAACTACAATTACCAGGTTAGTGTAATTTCCATTTTTTCTCCAAGCTCAGTGTCAAGGTCCCGTTCCTAAGCCTTCTGAAAGCACATCTTCCCCCAGAATTTTATAGAGGCGAAACATTACTTTTTTTCTCGCTGCAAGGAACCAACATAGTATTTCAGAATCCAAAAGACCCCTTTGTTCTACCTTTACCCAAACCTTAGAGCTTAACAGGTGGCACACCTGCAAATATCTATAAAAGTCCCTAGTGGGAACCCCCAAAATCTTCCTGCAGGTCTGCAAAAGCCACACATTCCCCGTCCATGCAAAACTGATTTTAGACATATCCTTTCCAATGTGCACTCACACTATTTTAAACTCTGAGTGACCCACCTAATAGGATACAATGCTCTCACACCTCTCCTCCGCAAAAGGCATCGTCAGGTTCATCCCCTCATTTTTATCCAAATTAATCCTAAATCCAGAAACCTGCTCAACCTCATCTAGTTTTGCTATCCCTGCTGGAAGAGAGAGGCTCCATCAAGAGGATGAATAGCAATGGGGATAGGGGCAGCCTATCGGGTGCCCCATTCCAAAGGGAAAAAATCAGAGTAGCCCTCATTAATTTTTACACTTGTTTGAGGAGCTGAGTATAACTGCTGAACCCACCCCATAAACCTCCCTCCCATACCCAACCTTTTTCATAGTTTTCCAGAGATACCCCTAATTAACCCTATTGCAAGCTTTTTCTGCGTCCACTGAGTGTGCCATAGCCGGGAATCCCTCTCTCCCGTGCCACCCAAATTAAGTTCAACACCTGCTTAACATTGTCTGCTGCTTGTCGCCCGTTAATAAACCCAGTTTGGTCCGCATCAAAGTTGGCATGTATTTGCCTAATCTGAGGGCTAAAATTTTAATATCTAAATTCAGAAGAGAAATTGGCCAGTAAGATGCACAAACAGTGGGGCCCT
Organism: Ichthyophis bannanicus; assembly: GCA_033557465.1. Classification (NCBI taxonomy): domain Eukaryota; kingdom Metazoa; phylum Chordata; class Amphibia; order Gymnophiona; family Ichthyophiidae; genus Ichthyophis; species Ichthyophis bannanicus. The sequence continues at coordinate 863,611,758 of CM066036.1, read as the reverse complement.
TACCAGGCTTTGGTATCACAATGATTTCCCCTCATGAAAGGCGGTAGGGCACCCCCATCCACTAGGCTATTGAAGAGATCTACTGTCACAAGTGCCAATTGCCCCTCAAAATTTTATGAAAACGTGCCATATATCCATCTAGTCCTGGTGCCTTATCATTCGCCAGCCCTCTAATTACCGTCAATGAAATAGGCCTCCCATTCCACTCCTGAGCATCCAGATAGTCTGTAGCTGCACCTTCTCTGAATAGGAACTCCAGAGTCACTGTCCCCAGCCTTATTCTTTTGTAAAGAGCTTTGTAGTATTCCCGAAATACCCTTTGAATAGCATCATCCCCCACCGCCCACTTTCCCTTAGAACCTCTAATTTTTAATACAGCCCCCTGTGCTTGTTACACCCACAAACACCTAGTCATCATCTTGTTGGGCTTATTGCCAAACTCATAATACTTTTGTTTTAAGCATTGCAATTTAAAATTCAACGCCTCAAGCTGCACCATCTGCATTCTTAACCGAAGTTTACCCTCCCACCCCATGTAGCTTTTCCAGGATCCTCATCCTCTTGTATCTTTCTTTCAGTGCCATATGCCTTTCCTTTTTGCTTTGAGCAAACCACATAATAAACTTACCTCGCAAAAAGGACTTCATCCCATACCACACCATATCTGGACCCACCTTCTCATTATCATTAAGGTCAAAATATTCTTTAATATCCTGCTCTAGCAATGTCAGCCTGTCTAAAGGCAAGCAGGTATCATTAAGCCTCCATATACCTCTACATCCTCGCCTACCCAGCCCCTGCACCACCAACCAGACCATACCATGGTCCGACCACATGATTGGCTCAATAACCTCATCCTCCACCACCACCACCTGCATATTCGATTGACAAGGACATAATCAATCCTAGAATAAATCTGATGGGCAGAAGAATAAAATGAATATCCCCACCAGGGCTGGCCCAACCACTAGGCAAACTAGGTGGTCGCCTAGGGCAGCAACCTCTGAAGGGCAGCAAAAGCAGGCCATTCAAAGCTAAATTATAGATTTTGACAGCCGGGGAGGTAGGGGGGTGTAAAGCTTAAGGTTCGCCTAGGGCTCCAACACTTTGGACCAACTCTAGGGCTGGCCCTGAATCGCGAACCCCCCTCCCTCCCTCCCCCAGATGGAGCAAGCACCATTTGTCTACTAGTTGCCATAAATGTACTAAAGCCATCAATTTTCTCTGAGGACCTTTCCCTCCCATCCGTTACCCCCCAGATTTGTCCAAAGACCCTTGCAAAGCTGCATTAACACCCCCACACACACTATTAATCTCCTTCTTAAGAATTCAGTTAACTCAAAGCCTCCCAAGAACTATCACACATCTGTATGGTATACCACAGAAATACGCAATTCCTTACTACAGCTCAGAAAACTTGAACAAAAATGGCACTGCTCAAGACTACTGCAGGACCTCAATGAGTATATGAACAGCCTACAACATCGCAAAACAAGCAATCAAAAACATAAATATTACCACACAAATATCTTAATGTACTCACTAAACAAGCCTTGAGAACTCTTCAAAATCATTAAATCCCTCCTAAAGGACCCAACCAAGCAGCATGATGCAAACACTCCTCACCTACAAACCTTTAAAAATCACTTCCAGAACAAAGCAACTGGAAACCAATACAAATCAGGAAGATTTCAAACAGACGACACTACCATACCCAAGTTATCTTGCTTCATTCCAAGCTCCCAAGAACACAGAGAGAATGTCATAAGGAATCTTACCACCACTACCTCACCATCAGATCTAGCCCCACAAACTGATCAAAATAACACGATCTGACCTAAGTTCATTCATCGCCAGAATCGTAAACCTATCCCTAACCATAGGCATCATGTCGAAATCCCTGAAAGCTGCCTCCGTAAGACTACTACTGAAAAACAACAAACTCAACCCACTTGACATGACTTCCTATAGGTCCATATCAAGCCTCTCATTATTGGCCAAAATTAATATAATAAATAGTCAAGCAACAACTCCAACACCACATAGTGTCACCACCCCTTGGCCCCAGGCAGTTGCCTAGGTGTTGGGAATGGTGATAGTCTTTATTTGAAAATGCCTATAATTGTAGTTGTGTAGTGGCAATAAACTTCAGCCGAGAAAAGATATAGGCACACAGGATTTTTATTATTCTCCAGGCCAAAGGAACTTCTTATAAACAGTTCCAAGTATCAAACAAAGATGTGGGTATTTTTCCAGAATAAAGCAAAAAAGTAAGTAGCTTCTATATTCAACTTGTCAGCCAACTCAAACAAAGTATTTCTTCATACAAAAAGAAAAGCAAGCTTGGAGACAAAAACCTTCTTCTCAAAAATGGCTTTAAAACAGGTACAGCTTTAAGCAGTTCCAGCAATGCAAAACTTCAACTGCACAATGTTTTCTTTCCTCTCCCCAAACCACGTTTCTCTACCTGCTGTCTGGCAGGCACTATACTTTTTGCAAGCAGTCTTTCAAAGAAAGGGTTAAGCTTTTAGAATCCCAGCAATCCTAATTTGCATATTCTCTTCAGCTCGGCGTCTTTGAAAACAGCTGCTAGTTTAAGGCTTCACGAAACATTCTAGCCTTCAGCTACTTTAAGGAAACTAGAGAGCATTCTATCTCCATGTCAGAACTAGGTTCCTGTGCCATAGAAGTTTCAAACTCCATGCTCTCGGCGTCTGATTCTATCAGAGAAGCATTGGATTTGAACTCAGTATTATCTGGCTTTAAACTTTCTCTAAGATTTGCAAGACTCTCTTTAAGGCAGACTCTTCTTTTCTCTGAGGAATGTTTTTACCTTCAGACAACTCCTTGACTTTCAAAGGCTTATTAAAAGATTTAACCACGCTCACCTTATTCTGAGGAAATAAGAAATAAGCTCCTAGCTGACTTTACCGCTGACTGCTCAGTTTCCATATAAACCTCTGGGGAATGTTGTCGGTTACTCACATGGCTTGTGAACTCCCCCGGGCAAGCTTTAAAACCTCTGGCTGGTTTTGCCTTTCTCCATGGAGCTTCTGGTGAGGTTTCTTTCACTCTCTGAGTGCCTTTCTTAGGTAGTCCTGCCGAGCTCCTAGGGCCTTTTCCCCTTCTAGGACTCTCTGACCCATTCACCTCAGCATTGGGCTCAGAACTAGAACTCCTCCTTCTCCTCTCTCTCTCAATGGAGGATTCACCATCACTGGAAGTCAGTCTCCCAAAGCACCTTCCTCTAAGGCTGCCTTTCCCTGCAGTGTACCTCGTTCCTGCACTCTGAGCACCTCCCTCTCGGGCACTCCTTTGCTGGACAAATTGAGGACCTTTCTGCTGGGCTCTCCAGGCACGCACTTGTTCTCCTTCTTGACTTGCTTCTTCACCTTTTCTTTGACCTCTCTGTACTTCTCCTTGTACTCCTCTCCCCTCTCCAGATTCCCGGCGTTTATATCTGTAGTTTCTCTTATTGCCTGCTAGCTCCTCCCCCAGCTGTCCCTCGTGAGCAGGGCTGGTAACTAGGGAGCTAGGGCGTGTCCCTTGACTACCACCTTTCTGTGAGGAGTTTTTTTCTAAGCCAGAAGTTTTAACCCCTGAACTTCTGGTTTGATTCCCTTCTCTGGAAAAAACGCTTGATTTCTCCCTTCTTTCTTGTGCTCTTTCTCCTCTGCGCCACCACAATAGACTCCCAAGCTCCTCTGGACCCGCCGCAACATGGGTTTAGACAGCAGCATGGAGTCAAAACCCTCATGGTTACTCTTCTCAACAGGCTCATAAAGGGCATCGATAAATCAAGTTAGGGATATATCCTCTCATTCATGGTTCTCTAGGAACAAGCAGGAAGTCAGTCCTCACATACGGTCACATATGTGTGATGTTGGCACTGATGAAGCCCGTGCGGATTCACTCTCCAGCTTTCAAAGAAAGCCTTTGGACTTAGACCGCACATGCATGGTTACCTTCCTGCCCAAGGGTGCCATCTTACCTCAGTCTTCTTTTTTCTGCAGAGCCCTGCAGATGTCCTGTCTGTTGTCACAAGGAAAAGTAGATTTTTTTCTAACCTCCTACTTAGCGTTTTTTTGCTCTTCTTTTTACTGGTCGGTTCCCAATCACCTTTTCGCTGCCCAAATCTGCCCTCGCCTTGATGTCATATTTTTCTTGGGTCTTCTTTTTCTGTTTTTTTTGTGGAGCGCAGTTATTTTCTCATGCTCTCCCTGACTGAGATGTGTTAGTTTAATCTCGCAGGTGCCCTCTTCCCCACTATATCTTCTGTCAGTGGATTTAAGCAATGTGGCAAATGCCCTCACACCATGTCCATCATGGACTACCACAATTGCTGCATCCGGTGCCTCTGCAGACCACGATGACTCTTCTTGCCTGCTCTGCCTGCAGATGTCAGCCAAGAACTAGAGGAGTCGTGAACAGCAGTGGAAGGAGCTGTTTGGCTTGAAGATCTCAGCCATGGGGCCGGCGTTGAGTATGGAATCGCTGCCTTTGGGGGCCGTGTTTGATGACTCGACGTTGTGCGGGCGAGCTTGATCCGAGCCCCGAGGTCACAGAGCCTTGGACCAGGGATCAATCTCAGAGGACCTCCTCTGTGGGCTCAAGACATTGTCTAAGCAGAATTCTGATTCTGGAGCCGTAGGTAAGGCTTCTCGGGTACCTGGGCTCAGAGACCTCGACCCGATGCCAAGGGTGATGGCTGGGAATGGCCTTCAAATCTGCCCTGGCAGGAGGAGACTCCCACCTTGTCAAGGGATCGGGCTTGGCCCTCTGATGCAGTCACCATCGCTGATTCTCCTTTGAGGGACCCAGTTTATTTATTTTATTTTATTTAGTACACACTTATATACTGCTACTTCCAGCGATCAGCAGCGGTTTGATTACATCTTTGGGGGTTGTCAAATCAGGACCGAAAAGTGGGACAAATATATACATAGTTTTGGGGGTGAGGCACCGCACACAGTTTTAGTGTATAGGAGTTTGGACTACACATATTTACATTTTTACATTTATACATATTTATACATATAGTACATATGGTTCAGCAGAGCATGATTAATTAATTGTTTTGGTTCATCTATATCTTATGGAGAGTTATAGCTGCTTTGTAATGCCTTTTGAATAGATGAGTCTTTAGTTCCTTCCTGAAAACAGTAATGTCTTTGATTAATCGCAGCTCGATTGGTAGCTGATTCCAGTTGGTGCAGAGAATGAGAATGCCCTGCGACTCGTACTTGTTTTAACAGATCTGATGTTAGTTGGGACATGGAGTGTGGCTGTGTTTGTAGTTCTCCTGTCCCTGTTTGTTGGTTGTGTGCTGATAAGTGTGGAGAGGAATGACGGGGCTATGTTATTTATTAGTTTGAATGCGGTTATCAATGTTTTGTATTGTATCCTGGCTGCAATGGGGAGCCAATGTAGTTCAATCAAAACAGGTGTAATGTGCTCAGCCAGGCTTGTTTTCATGATGATCCTGGCCGTCACATTTTGGGCCATTTGAAGAATATTTAGTGACTTTTTGGGTAGACCTTGTAAGATGGCGTTACAGTAGTCCAAGTGTGGCATAATGAGTGCTTGTGCAACAGACCGAAAATCAGAGGGATCGATTATATTCCTGAGAGGTTGTATTACTTTAAGTTTATGGAAGATGGCCTTGTTTGTTTTACGCAGGTGTGTTTCCATTTTTAGGTTGCAGTCGAGTGTGACTCCCAGATATTTGATCTCCTTCTTTGTGTTGTATGTGTTGTTACACAGGGTGATCTTAGGGGGAGGCTCAAAGTTCGGCTTACTGGATATATACATGACTTCGGTTTTTTTTGTGGTTGATGGTCAAGTTGTTTCGCTGTAGCCATCTTAACATCTCATCTAGGCAGGTTTCGAGTTGTGTGTATTCAGGGTCTGTGGTATCCAATTGGGTGTACAGCATAATATCATCTGCGTACACATGGTAGCTGATGTTATGCCTTTTGAAGATGTCACAGAGGGGCTGCATGTAAATGTTGAACAGTAGTGCCGATAGAGTCGATCCCTGCGGTATGCCTTGGGTTTGAGAAAAAGCTTCCGCCTTTTCGCCATTGAATTGAACTTGCGGCGTTCTGTCCGTTATGTACGAGGAGAACCATTTGAGGGGGGTTCCCAAAATACCTATTGCTTCAAGTTTGTTAAGGAGGGTCCCGTGATGGACAGTATCAAAGGCGGCAGAGATGTCGATGAAGATGAGTATGAACATCTTCTTTCTGTCTTCTAGGCCTTTGAGGAGGTTGTTCATCAGTGCTATTAGAAGTGTTTCGACCCCATGATTTCGTCTGAAGCCGTATTGCTGTTTGTCCAGGGTTTCATGGTCATCAAGGTGTTCTTGAAGTTGTATGAGCACTGCTTTCTCAATGATTTTTGCCAGGAACGATATGCTGGAGATGGGCCAGTATGAGGTTGGGTCCTCTTTGTTGAGCGTGTTGTTCTTTAGGATTGGCCTTATTATAGATTTTTTTAGTTGGGCAGGCATGAGTCCTTGACTTAGTGATTGGTTTACAATGTGAGCTATTTGTCGGACAATCTCTTTTTTCGCTGCTTTGATCCACGCAGTTGGGCAGGGGTCTAGTGGGGAGGTAGTGGTGTTTATGCTAGTTATTATGCTGATAGTTTGTTGTTCATTTATATTGTGGAAGATGCTCCATGTTTGTTCTTGCTCAACCTCAGTTCCCTGGTGTGGTGGTTCTACACAGAGAGTGGTCTCTGTGGTAGTTAGCTTGCTTGCGTAGTGGTTAGCCAGTGTTTGGGGATGGATAGAGCTACCCTGATGTACTGGCAGGGCTGTTTTAGTTAGAGATTTTACTATTGCGAATAGCTCACGTGGTTTGTTGATGGCTTTGTTTAATATGTTAGTGTGGTGCGCCCTTTTAGCAGTGTTGACCTCTTCTTTGTATCTTGATAGTAGGTTGAGGTACTCAGTCTTGTGTTCGCTGGTTTTGATTCGCCTCCACTTCTTTTCCAGTTTTCTGAGTTCTCTCTTCATCCTGGTCAGTGTTATGGTGTACCAGGGTTCTGATTGGTGCTTGGCCGGATTTGGTGTATTGTTCCATTTAGGGTTTGCTGTAGCCTGAATTCCAGTGTCCCAGCTGCTTGTTAGCTCATCAAGGTCTGTTTCTTCTAGGTCTATGTGGGACTGAATGGTATTTACAAGATTTTCCAGGTTTAGTTTGTTAAATCTTCTTTGTTGTTGCATTACTCTTTGTGCTTTTGCGTCCTTAGGTAGGGTAGGTATTCTTATCTGTATTTTGATTTGGTGGTGGTCAGACCATGGTAACGGTTTGATCTCTATCAGGGGCTTCTCATCGTTGTCTTGTTCTCTTGTGGGGGTGAACACCATGTCTAGTATATGCCCTTTTTCATGGGTGGGTTCATTTATTAGTTGTTGATACCCTAGTTGGGTCATGGCTTCTAGGAAGGTATTTGTATGTGTGGCTGTAGTTGATGCTAGATTTAGGTCCCCTAGGATGATTTGGAATTTTTTGGTTGAGTGGAGGATATGTTTTCTAATGCTGAGGCAAATATCTCATGCTGTGGCGAGGGGGATCTGTATATCAGACAGATGGATAAGGCTGTATTTTCCACCTTGAGCAGGTCCATGTCTGTGTTTGAGTTCAGGTAGGTGCTTGAGAGCTGCAGGTTGGTTTTAGCTATTATGAGGACTCCTCCACCTTTCTTGTGGGAGCGGGGGCAGTTATACATGTTGTATCCAGGTCTGCTTATCTGGTTTATTATGGCTGCATAGGTGTCAGTGATCCAAGTTTCTGTTATACATAGGATGTCAGGTTTCTCATCTGTAATGATGTCGTGGATTATGTGGGTCTTATTCCTGATCGATCGAGCATTGATGAGGGAGATATTGCAGATTTCTTGCAGTGTCTGTGGAGCTGTGTTGTGAGTGATCGGATTCAGTGTTGGGTTGTCTGTATGTTTCAAAGCTTGATGCCCTCGAGACCTGAACCAGTCACTGCAGAGCCTACTGGCAACAAGGCCAGGATGGCGGCCTTGGAGCGCAGCCTGGCTGCTCTCCTGTAGGAGCAGTGGGGCCCGACGCCCGGAGTCTCTGGGTTGTCAGTGCCAACCCCAGGACGCTTCACTGCGAGGACCTCCTCAGAGGATGTCTAGCCTGTACCCTCTTGGAGCCGCATCGGTTGGCCTCTTGCATGAGGCGCGACTCGCCCCTGAGTATCTCAGAGCCCGTGCATTGGACACCACACTCCCCTCTGTCGCCTCATCGACTCGATGACCGCCTGGGACGCGAGGTCTTCTCCGGCTCTGAGTCTGTTTAGAACAATGACGAGTCGCCCGATACCATGCTGCATAGGGATGTGCCCACCGAGCCATCTCTCCTGCAGGAGTGCTGGAGGTCCCTGCCCAAGGATCTTGCGTTCCTCGACCTTGTCCATGGAAAGTTGAATGCCCTGGCCTTCATGGCGGAGCTGGAGGATGAGCCTTGCGCTGAGGACTTAGAGATCCTCCAGTACAAGGCCCCTCTGAAGGGAGGCACGGACGATGCCAGTTCCCTTCATCCTGGAGCGCTTGCTGTTCCAGATGTGGGAGAGACTGGTGATGGTATCCATAGTGAGTTGGCAACTCGATTCCCAATATTGAGTTGGTAAGAGCCCTGGGTTTCAGAAAACACAGCCGCCTCACAACTCTATGGTGATGGAGTCAGCCATGCATTGCATAAGGAGTCAGAAGACGCACTCCTCAGTGCCCCCTGGAAGGGAGGCCTGCACCATGGATGGTTTTGGTAGAAGGTGCTAATCAGGGCTCGATGCTCACTGTCCATATCCAAGCTTATCATCTGTACGTGGGCATGTACCCGAGGAACCTGGTGAAGGAGCTCACCGGATTCTCAGCTGGGCTGGCAGGTGAATCCCTCGAGTGCTTCTAGACTCTTGTTTCCTCGGTTAAGGAATGCTCCAAATTCCAAACTCGAGTGGCCTTAGACTGCTTCAAGTCTGTGGCCCGTGTGGCTTGGCTATAGTCTTGGACTTAGGGTACAGGACAAACTGGCCAATGTCCCCTGCCAAGGGGAGAACCTCTTCAGCAAACCCATAACCGACAAGGCGGCTGAGTTGAAGACAGAGTTCTTGACCAGGACCTGGTTGTTCCGGAAGATGACTGACCCTTCCCATTGGAAGGCTTCAGGAAAAGCCCTTCCATTCAAAGGGGAAGAAGGCTTATGAGAAATACCCCCAGTTTCCGGCCTATCAGGCTCCCCAACAGGGTCAGCAGGCCAAAGACTAGGGGCACGGCCTCTGTAAGCAGAAAGCCCCCAAGCTCCAAACAGCACCTCAGCTGCAGCCTGGGTTGGGGGGGTGGTTGACTCTCTGGACATAACCTGTCCTCCCCCAGAAGGCCAGGGCCCAAGGCACACGGGAGGACATCTGGTCCACTTTGTTCTGCTCCGGCCGGGCATTTCCACCAATGCCTGGGTATTGCAGGTAGTGCAGGAGGGTTACCTTCTGCATTTCAACTGGATGCCACCTCCCTTCTTTCCGGAGAAACTTCCCATGACCTCCCTGCACAGGGAGCTTTTGCAAAAGGAACTTGAGTTTCTACTCGAAGATCAGGTGGTAGAGCCAGTATCTCAGCCCTTCTGGAGCAAGGTGTTCTTCTCCCGGTATTTCCTAGTCCCAGAAAAGACAGGCAGTTTTCGGCCATTCTGTATCTGCAGGGCCTAAACCGCTTTATGGTCAAGGAGAAGTTCAAGAGGCTATCCCTTGGAACATTGCTGCCCTACCTCCTCCAGGAAGATTGGCTATGCTCCTTGGATCTCAAAGATGCCTATACCCACATCCTGATCCACCCCCGACACCATCAGTACCTCCGCTTCATCATCGGAGGCTATCCCTGCCAATACAGGGTGCTCGCCTTCGGCTTCTCCTCAGCCTCCAGGGTGTTCACCAAGTGCCTGGCGGTCATCGTCGCTCACCTCCACTTTCTGGGAGTCTTCATTTTCACCTGTCTGGATGACTGGCTTATAAAAGCAAGCTCGCCAGAGGAGGTATGCAGCGCAGCCCACCGCACCATCAGGGTGCTGCAGACTCAGACGTTTGTTATCAACTTCCCAAAGTCGCATCTGCTCGCAACTCAGTACCTGGAGTTCGTAGGAGCCCTTCTGGACTCGACCCAGGCCAAGACTTTCCTTCCTCCTAGAATGGGAGCAGCGTCCATAGCAGAGGAAGTGCAGAGCCGCACACTGGCCTCTGCCCGGCTACTGCTGCACCTATTGGGGCGCATGGCCTCGACTGTCCACAGGCCCAGTGGACCCTCAGTTCTCAATGAGCTCAGGCCATAGGCCGACTAGACGATAAGAGTCTGGATCACCTGGCCCCTGGTGGCATCTCTCACCTGGTGGCAGAGCCAACGGAACTTCATGGCCAGCCTACCCTTCCAGGCCCACTGGCATGACATGTCATCCCCATGGACGCCTCCAAGCTTGGCTGGGGAGCCCACTGTGACGGGCTACAGTCGCAGGGGGCCTGGACCTGAGGAGGAGAGTGCTCTCCATATCCATCTCCTGTAACTCTGAGCTGTGACAAACGCGCTTCTGGTGTGTCCTGCCCACTTGGCAGGTCAGGTTGTGCTTGTCCAGACAGACAACCAAGTAGTGATACTCTACATCAACAAATGGGGGGGGAACAAGCTCATACCTCATCTGTTGGTAGGCAGTTTGCCTGTAGAACTTTGCCACAGAGAATGGCATGACCCTAAGGGTGGTCTACCTGCCGGGCCAGGACAATCAGCTAAGCAGAGTCCTTTAGCCTCACGAGTGGCACCTCAACGCAGAGGTAGCCAACTCCATCTTCCAACGTTGGATCTCTTTGCCAGCCCCAAGAAAAGCAACTGCCACGCTTCTGCTCACGGAGGCCAGCCCTGAACCGAGTGACAGCGGATGCCATTCTCCTGCCTTGGTCCGGGAGCCTACTGTATGCGTATCTGCCTACTCCCCTGTTCCCAAGACCTTGCTTAAGGTTCATTCGGACTGGTCCTCCGTAATCCTTATTGCCCCTCAATGCCCTGGCAGCCTTGGTTCCCCCCATTCCTGCAGCTGTCCCAGGTGGCCTCGATACCTCTGGGCCAGGACCCGGACTTGCTCTGGTAGGAAGACGGGACCCTTCTCCATCCCAACCTCTAGTCCCTCGCCTTGACAACATGGATGCTGAATGGCTAGCCATTGTGTACCTCTTCCTCTCTCAGGAAATGGAGAATGTCATCCTGGCATCACGCAAGGATTCCACATGGCATGCATATGCCTTCAAGTGGTGTAGATTCTCTGTCTGGTGCTCAGACAGGAGTCTCACCCCTTTTTCATGCTCATTGCAAGACATCCTGCAATATCTCTTGCACCTCTCCCAGACTAGTCCGAAGTCCAATTCTGTCAAGGTGCACCTCAGCGCCCTAGCAGCACATCATCACCTTGTCGACAGCCAGCCTGTCTCTGTACACCCTCTGGTGGGCTATTTCATGAGGGGGCTTCTCCTCTCACGGCTATCTGTCCATTCACCATTGGTGGCATGAGATCTGAGCATTGTTCTTGGGAAGCTGATAGCTCCCCTTTTTGAACCTCAAGTACTTGTTGTGGAGAGTAGTGTTCTGGTAGTGCTCATTTCAACCAGAAGAGTTAGTGAGCTGCAGGCATTGGTGGCCTGTGCCCCCTATAGCAGGTTCAACAAAAACAGGGTCGTTCTTCGGACACACCCGAAATTCCTGCCTAAAGTGGTGTCTGCTTTCCATATAAAGTAGGAGGTGGACCTTCCCACCTTCTTTCCCAGGCCTCATGCCTCCCGAGCAGAGGTCTCTCTACACACCCTAGATTGCAAGAGGGCACTATCCTTCTACCTTCAGAGGACACGGTGCCATCGCCGCATGCCATAACTGTTCATCTCCTATGATGTCAACAGACTTGGTGTTGCGGTCTCCAAGCGTACCCTGTCCACCTGGGTGGCAAACTGCATCTCCTTCACATATGAGCATGATGGACTCTCTCTGATGCATCACGTTATCGGGCATAATGTAAGCGCCATGGTGGCCTTGGTGGCCCACCTGCACTCAATCCATTTGCCGTGTCGCCACCTGATCTTTGGTCTATATCTTCACAGTACATTACTGCTTGGAGACTCATGGCGCGACAGCACCTTCAGCCAGGCAGTACTTCCTTACCTTTTTGGGGAATAGTGCAACTCCTTCCCTCAGGCCTGTTGTATCCAGGCTACCGGTGAGGTGATTTCGTGGTCAACGGTGGAGCTACATCTCCGGACTTCAAGTCATTCAGCGCTCCTTGCTGCCCTGCATGGTTTGCTTTTTTGAATCATTTGTGGCTTCTACAGGTTTTCTTGGTAGCCTGTAGCTTGGGAGTCCCATATGTGAGGACTGACTTCCTGCGTGTTCCCAGAGAAAGCGTAGTTACTCACCTATAACAGGTGTTCTCCAGTGACAGCAGGAATCTGTCCTCACAACTCTCCCTCCTCCCCATGGAGGAGTTTTTCTTTTATGCTTGATTGAACTATGTCATCATACTGAGGTAAGATGGCACCCTTGGGTGTGAAGGTGACCGAGCATGCGTGGTCTAATTCCCAGCAGCTTTCTTTGAAAGCTGGGAAGTGAATTCATACGGGCTCAGTCGGTGTCGATGTCACCCATATGTGACGTCAACATACTTAAGCCTGCACAGAGCGGTAGGTGCACCTACTCTTGCCATCTTACTGGGCAGACTAGATGGACCATACTGGTCTTTATCTGCCGTCATTTACTATGTTACTATGTGACCATATGTGAGGACTGATTTCTGCTGTCCCTGGAGAACACCTGTTACAGGTGAGTAACTATGCTATATTGCCTCACCATTTGACACAGTATGTCACAACATCCTTCTATCCCAATTGCAAAAGAAAGAAATACAAAATACAGCCCTAGACTGGTGCAGATCCTACCTAACAGGTCGCCAACAACAAATACGAATTGGCTCTTGCACATCAAGCACTTAAAAGCAAACACAAGGGGTTCCACAGGGATCATCCCTATCATCCCTAGTCTTTAACATCTGCATTTAGTCAATTTTCTCAATAATACAATCTTATAACATTCTCTACCACATATACGCTGACAATATCATGTTATATGCACCCTTCTCTATGAACAAACCAAACTACACCAACATAATAGAATGCTTTAATGCTGCCTCAAAATGGCTCTCAAGAAGCAATCTCAAAGTGAACTACAAGAAAACAGAAGTACTGTTTATAACAAAAGATCAGGCTTTCACTCTACCAGATGCTCTAAAATTAAAGGATGCAGAACTGACAATAAAACAAGAAGTGTGCTGTCTCGGAATCACCCTGGACCAGCGTCTGAACATGCAAACCACATCAACATCATCAGTAGGGCAGTATATCATAAAATCAGACCCCTCTGACATCTACGTCATTTCCTGGGATTCACACAACTTCTGCACTGTAATCCAAGCTCTCATCTTCCTACACTTCGACTATGCCAATATTATCCTTCAAGTTCTACCGAAATATATGTTACAACCACTTCAGATGGCCCTAAACACAGCAGCCCGAAACCTACAAGACATCTCCAAGTCCAAGCATATTACACCCGTCTTAATACAACTACTACATTGGCTGCCAGTAGCAAGCCACATAAAATATAAAGCACTACTGATGACATTCAAAGAAATAAATAATCAGACTGCAAATTCCCTCTTGGACATCATATGCCTAACACCAAACAGAATGAAGAGACAAGGCAGGGCAAACACACATAAGACCCCAGCAGCTATAATAAAAAGCACCCAAGCATCCAGTAATTAAGCCTTCTCATTGTACTCACCAACCCTTTGGAACACCCTACCAGATCCGAGCCGACTCCTACCTTTCAACCTTCTGTAAGGCAATAAAGACCAATTTATTACAACTTGTCTATGATCATATAACATAATTTCTGTGGGAACAAGCAGGAAGTCGGTTCTCACATACGGGTGCCATCAGCACATATGGAGCCCACGTGGAAGCATTTCCCCTGCTTTCAAAGAAAGCCTTTGGGAGATGCACCACGCATGCGTGGCCCCCTTCCCACACAAGGGTGCCATCTTGCCTCAGTCTCCTTCTTTTCCGCAGAGCCCTTCAGACATCCAGTTTCTTCTGGTAAAAGTGTGATTTTTTTTTTTTGTTACATTTTGTCTGGCTTGCATACCGGTTCCTTCTGCCCCCAAGCCAGCTCACCTCAGAGTTGCTCCTTGGGTTTGTTCATTTGTTTTCCCCTTTTTCATCAAGGTGTCTCTCAAACCGGCATTTGCACCTTTTTTCAGCTGAAGGCCTCTGATCCCTGCCGGGCAGCAGGGACCCCAATTTTCCAGTGGCCTCCAGTTGGCTTCAAGAAGTGTGACCGGTGTGGCAAAATGATGTCAGTCACCAACCCACACGACTGCTGCCTCCGGTGACTTGGCACTGGAGCATAATGACTCTGACTGCAGAACTATGACCTCCAAGGCCCTAAAGTGCCATCATAAGCAGCAGGAGAAATTTTTCCAGAAGTGTGACTCCGCGCCAGGATCTCCAGCGACACCACGTTCCAGGGCCCTCTCCAATACCTCGGTGCCCTGCGAAGTCCGAGCCTCTTCAGAGTCCCACAGCTGCAGTGCCTCCAAGCGGAAATCCCCGGAGATGGAGCGCAAGAAGAAACCCTCAAAGACCGCCTTGGAGGACTGGTCCGGGAAGAAGGGGGAATCTCACCCCAAGCCCTCCAGTCCATGGTATAAGTCTGAGTCATTGGAGCGGGAGCAGCTTTCCAAGCTGCCCCGTATGCACCCGCCAACTGGCCTCGGACCTCAGAGGCCACCCTCATCAAGGGCTCCCCTTTGACAGTACCAACGCCAGGCCCGAAGCCTACTGGTATGGAGACCAGGATGGTGGCCTTAGAGAGCAGTATATCTGCCTTCGTGGCCATGCAGTGAGTGTTTGTCTGGCTCATTCAGTTCATCTGCCCTGATGATGGGACCTTCAACATCCAGGGCTTCCCCGGACCTTGAGCTGGTCCTCGAGCGCCACAGGCCCCGAGAGAGCCCCCAGCACTGGATGAGGTCCCGGACCCGTTCCTCAGGGCACTGGTCCTCCTCAGAGAGTTCCCGCAGCTCGTACCACAGATCCTCTGGAGGTCACGAACCGCCTGGAGCAGATCTTGACCGAGATGATCACGCAGCATCGGACTCATATTCGGACTTCGAGGACGAAGACTCCCTGGAAACGAGGCAACACTGAGACATGACATCGGACCTGTCTTCCACGATGCCCCAACATTGTACCCTTCCCAAGGATGTTGTCTTCCTCGATTTTGTGCAGGACATAGCCAAGGCTCACACTATCGAGATACTCCAATATGAGTTAAACCCTTATGGTACTGATGCCCCCAATCCTCGACCTCCTCCGGATGCGGGAAACACCGGTGTCTGTACCAATTGTCAGTAAATGCCTTGACGCCATGTACCAGGTACACTGAAGCTCTGGGTTCCAAAAGACCCAGCTTTCCCACAACTTGATGGTGGTGGAGTCGGCCATGCACCGGCTCAAAAGTCAAGACTAATTTGTTGGTGCCATCCGGCAGGGAGACCCGAACCCTTGACACACTCAGCTGGAAGGCCTTTCAGGGCTCAATGCTAACATGCCGGATCCAGACCTATCAGCTCTATATCGGCATGTACCTGAAGGAACTGTTGAAGGAGCTTGGTGGATTTTCGGCAGGCCTCTATGGGGAACCCCTACAGAGATTTAAGACCCTAACCTCGGTGGTAAAAGAATGCTCAAAGTTTTTGTCCTGAGCAGCCTACAGTGGCTTTGAGTCATCGGCCAGGGAAGCCACCGCAGGCATCGGGGCATGTCGCCAAGCATGGCTGCAGTCCTCTGACCTGGAGCAATGGGTGCAGGACAAACTGATTGATGTCCTTTGCAAAGGAGAGAACCTATTTGGGGAAACTCATGGCAGAGAAGGCTGCAGAGATGGAAACAGAGTTCCTGATGAGAACTAGGCTCTCAAAAAAGACCTCTGTGCAACCCCGGAAGAGAGCTCTGGGGAAGAAGGGGGGCTTTGGCAGTACCCCGCATTTCCAGGCCATCTTGGCTCCTCAACAGGACTAGCAGCAAAAAGGCCAGGGACATGGTCCCCAAAAGCAAAAGGCCCATAGTCCCATGTCCTGGCCCAGTCTGGGGGGGGGGGCTTTTGACTGCCTGGGCATCTAGCCCTGTTTGCCCGCATGTGGACAGCCATCACCACCAATACCTGGGTGTTACGAGTGGTCAAGGAGGACTACCTCCTCCACCTACAGCAGGTGCCACCCTCGTACTTCCCAGTAGAGCCCATCAGACCTCTCCTTCACTAAACCTGCTTCTTGCCGAGCTAGCAGACCTAATCCAGGACAAGGCAGTGGAGCTTGTGCCGAAACATCTCTGCAGCACAGGCTTCTACTCCAGGTATTTCCTGGTCCCCAAGAGGACAGGGGGTCTCAGTCCCATCCTGGATCTGCGAGAGCTCAGCAGATTTCTGGTCAGGGAGAAATTCAAGATGCTCTCCCTTGGGACACTACTGCCATCCCTCCAGCAGAGAGATTGGCTATGCTCCTTAGACCTAAAGGATGCCTACACTCAAATCCTAATTCATCCCAGCCACAGAAAATAGCTCCAGTTCGTGATGGGGGGACAGCACTACCAATTCAGGGTGCTACCCTTCAGTCTGACCTCGTCACCAAGGGTCTTCATAAAGTGCCTCACGGTGGTCGCAGCCCACCTCCAGCTCCAAGGAGCTTTCGTCTTCCCTTATCTGGACGACTGGCTCATAAAGGGGGACACAGCTGCAGAGGCACAATGCGCCTCCTGGTCCAACTCAAAACCACGCTCTTCATTGAACACTATATTGGTATCACATGAGCTGACCAACGGCCCAAGGTCTACCTCCCAATCCTCCTGACCCCCTCTGTACACCTTACCCCCACTGTATATAGCCCTTTGTACATAGCGCACTCTGTAAATAGCTCACCAAGAAATCATCATCTTCACACACACACACACACAACACTGCATGCCCCCCTACTTACAGTGAACGCTGATTTGGTTGAAGTGTAAACCGCTTTGATTTCAGGATAAAGCGGTATATATATCCTTTTAAATAAATAAAAAATAAAATAAATACATAAACACCCTGCAGCACCTAGGGTTCATCATAAACTACCCCAAGTCCCACCTCACTCTGGTCCAGCGCCTCAGGAGAGAACAGAACGCCTCAGGGAGTTAGCTGCATAGGTACACCAATGCTGCACGCTACCTGCCGAGCTTCTACTCTGCCTGTTGGGACACATGGCTTCCATGGTTAACATGATCCCATATGCCTGCCTGTACATGAGGGCAACCCATTGGTGCCTCTGCTCTCAGTGGACCCAAGCCACAGGCAGGCATCAAGGCCAAAGTGGTGGACTCTGTCGGATGTCAGATTTCATGTCATCTTCAGGCTGGAATGCCCTTCTAGACACCCACCCCCTAGAGGGTCCTCACCACTGATGCCTCCCTACTGGGCTGGGGAGTGCATTGTGAGGACCTCCAGACGCAAGGTAGCTGGTCCCAGAAGGAATCCCGAATGCAAGTCAACCTGCTAGAGCTCCAGGTGATATTCCTGGCTCTCCAAGGCTTCTGCCACCTTCTGCAGCACCACTCAATGCTGATCCAAACTGAGAACCAGGTCACAATGTTCTATATGAAGAAACAAGGGGGGACAGGGTCGTGCCTCCTCTGTCAGGAGGCGGTAGCCCTCTGTTCCTATGAGGCACGCAGGGAGATGCTTCAAAGGGCGGTTTACCTCTCGGGCAAGGATAATGCACTGGCGGACAAACTGAGCAGAGTCCTCCAGCCATATGAGTGGCACCTGGATCCAGTAGTAGCCTTCTGGCTGTTTTCTTTCTGGGGCATACCCTTGATGGATCTGCTCACCGGTTTGGATAACATGCAGTTACCCTGATTTTGCTCCCACCAGCCGCACCTGTCCCAGGTGGCAGCGGATGCGTTCCTCATTCAGTGGATGGAAGGTCTCCTGTACACCACCTCACCGACACCGCTGGTCGCCAAGTTCCTATTCCAGTTCCCTCGTGACAGAACATCATTAATGCTGATAGCTCTTCGGTAGCCCAGGGAGCCGTAGTTCCCACTGCTTCTCTCCTTATCTGTGGCGTCACTGATTCCCCTGGGCCTAGCCCCAGGACTACTTTCACATGAGCAGGGCGCTCTCCTACACCCCAACCTGGGATCCCTGTCACTCATGGCTTGGCTACTGAAAGGGCAGCATTAGCTCCCTTCAACCTCCCATGGGACGAGGAAGAGGTTCTTCTGGCCTCACGTAAAGCCTCCACAAGAAGGGCATACACCTTCAAGTGGCACTGATCCTTCATGTGGTGTGCAGAAAGGCAGGCAAACCCGTTCTCCTGCTCGGTACAAGTGGTACTCCATTACCTGCTCCACCTGTCATGGGGGGACTCAAGTCCAATTTGGTCAGAGTACACATGAGCGCCATCGCAACGCAGCGCCATCCCGTTGAGGGAAAGTCTCGGCTCAGCCCCCTTATGCCTCCATTCCTGTGGGGGCATCATGTTCTCCAAACCCCCATCCTCCCTCCAGCAGCGGAGTGGGATCTCAATGTGGTGCTCTCGCAGCTCACTAAGCCTCCATTTGAGTCTCTGGCTACCTGCCACCTGCAGTACCTCTCTTGGAAGGTCGCCTTCCTGGTAGAACTCACTTCAGCTCATAGAGTCAGTGAGCTCCAGGCTCTGATGGCAGAGCCCGCCCTACACGAGGTTATATAAGAACAGGGTGGTGCTCCACACACATCCCAAGTTTCTATCGAAGGTGGTGTCCTCATTCCACCTCAACCAGGAGGTGGTGATCTTTCCAAGGCCTCAAACCAGTAGGATGGAGACCGTTCTTTATACTCTCGATTGTAAAATAGCCCTTGCCCTTCGACCTGCAACGGACTCAGGGCCATCGCAAAGCACCTCAGCTTTTCGTATCCTATGACCCTGTGTGGAGGGACTGCATTACCCTTGCCTACGAGCAGGCGGGAATTTAACTGGACCAGAAGGTCACAGCACACTGCATCAAGGCCATGGCTACTTCTGTGGCAAATCTGCATTCTGTCCTCGTGACGGAAATCTGCTGGGCTGCCACCTGGTCTTCGGTTCATATGGTCACAGCTCACTACTGCTTGGAGAGGGAGTTCCTACAGGACAGCTGCTTTGGCCAAGCCGAACCCTGTAATCTCTTCAGGGTGTATGCAATTCCTGCCCTCCGACCCTTCTATGTTCAGGCCATCGATTCTCCGCCAGACACTTGGGTCTTACGAGAGTCTCTCCGTAGGGACTCAACTGCTGCTGATCATGACTCTGTCTTTGTAGGTCGCCATGGCGTTTTTACAAGTTCTCGGTAGCCTTTAACTGGGGAGTCCCATATGTGAAGACTGACTTCCTGCTTGTTCCCGGAGAAAGCGTTGTTACTCAACTGTAACAGGTGTTCTCCGGGGACAGCAGGAATCGGTCCTCACAACCCTCTCTCCTCCCCTTGGAATTGCTCCCTTACAGTATTTTCTTTTAATTTTCTTTGGCCGTTTTAGCTGTCATTTGACTAAGGCAAGATGGCACCCTTGGGCGGGAAGGGGACCAAGCATGCGTGGTGCATCTCCCAAAGGCTTTCTTTGAAAGCTGGGGAGATGCTTTTGCTTGGGCTCTGTTGGCGCTGATTGTCACCCGTATGTGAGGACTGATTCTTGCTGTCCCCGGAGAACACCTGTTACAGGTGAGTAACTAAGCTATATTCAACAATCTTAAACTGATGATGCCACATAGACACATACCATTATGCTACAGGACATCATTTATTTATTTAGACAGATTTGTATCCCACCTTATCCTACAATCAGCGTAGTCACATTACAAACGGAAGGTTACAAATAACATGAGGTACATAAAACATTATACATAACACTAAACAAAACTAAGACATACACCATCATGTAATATAGTTCAACCCTGTTTAATTACCCATGTTGACATTCCTGTTCATTGTAAAATGTTCCAATGTTATTGTTCTGTGTAAACCGCTCTGATTGTAAAATAGAGCGGTATATATATAAATAAATAAAATTAATTAATTTGCCTTGCCCCTGGTTAGGAAGCATGAATGTTCACCAGCATGACCTTTTCCCCATTAAGGCACTGGGATTCTTACAGAACCCCTCCCCCCTTTCTTCAAAGGTAAAGGGTCTGATGCAATAAAGTAGCAACTCCTCCAAATTCACCCCCTCTCCCTTTCTGTGAAGCACAAAACATTTTTGGATAGCTCCTATTCCTAAGTAACCCATGATCCCTGATCCTTAAATGTGTCTCTTGAAGAAAAGCAGTACCTCAGCAAAGGTGCTTAAGCTCTTTAAACAATAATCATTTGCGTGGTAAGTTGAGACCCTTTGCATTAAGGGAGCCTACTCTCATGCAACTCCCCTTGTCCATTCACTCTCTACCCCGCACACTCCCACTATTCCAGCAGCCAGGGCCCTTTTCCATCCCTCACCCCATAACATCATGGCTGTCTCTTTCTAAGTAGACAGCCCCATTGTGGAAGTAAACGTCCCCACCGGCAATCTGTACTCCACTGTCTCCCGCTAGAATTCCCATACTTCCTTCCCCCCCTATGCTTCTGTAGCCAACCCTACAACCATACCGCCATTCAGCTAAAAAAAAAAAAAAAAAAATCATCTATCCAACATCCAATCACCCATACACCCTCTACACCATTCCAGTACTCAGCCATCACCTATCACTTCACCACCCCAGTTCATAGAAAATATTTGAAGTCCACAAAAATCCAGATCTGCATATCTGTCATTGTCCTCCAGTCGGGTTGTTTCTTCAGAATGGCGCCTCAGATAGCTCTTGCCTTTCTTCACTCGGAGCCAGTGTGTTGACTGTTGCCCCTGTGGTGGTTGTTGAGGCAGGTCCTGCAGTCCTGTAAGTCCCAACTCCTGGAGTACTGACACAGCTTCAGCCCGGGACCACACCCTCAAAGTTCACCCATCATTGGTTACCACCAATGTAAATGGGAAGTTCCAGCAATATTTCACTCCACTGTTCTGTAGTTTCCTCGTGACATCGCACAAGTCCATCCACTACCTCAACATTACTGGGGATAGATCTTCATATAGTGCAATGCGATGTGTGTCCCAAAGGGATATTGCCCAACTTCTTTGCTCTGCTAATCCTCTCCTTAACCAGGAAACTGCGGAAGCACACCAAAATATCATGTGGCAAGTTTGGCCTTAGCGTGCCAAGTGCCCTATGTGCCCTTTCCAGTCAAATCTCAGGGACCATATTTATTTTATTTATTTTATTTATTACAGTTTCTTATATACCGTGCTATTTAGAATCAGCGCGGTTTACATCATAACAAAACGACCATTACGACAAACTGTCAGGTTTTACATTGAACAGGAGTACAAACTTGGATAACTGGGTTAACTATATACATAATCTATCTACACTGCAGTGTGCGGGCATTTCTAGATTGGGTTATTTCTTGGAGGGGATATCTGGTTCAGTTGCTGTCTGGGAAATATTGGCGGAAAAGGTATGTTTTGAGAGCCTTTCTGAACTGATATAGATTGGTAATGGCTCTAATGTCGGGGGGTAGGGTACCATATCGGGGGGTAGGGTACCATGTCGGGGGGTAGGGTACCATATCTCCATCCGGCACACCCTCCCATAACTGGGCAACTATTTTAGCAACCACGTCCTTGCAGTCAGCATAAGCAGCTTCCTCAGGAACACCCCGAAACCTCAAATTGTTGCGCCTGCTACGATTTTCTAAATCCTCCAGTTTATCCATTATTTTGACATTTGTCTGCTCCAGCACTTCCATTTGCTTTTCAATGGCTGTCAATGAGTCACAATGTTCCTTCACCCTTGCCTCCACATCCTCAATTTGCGTCCCACCTCCGCGATCTCACAGCAAAGATCTGCTGCCAGTCCTGCTATGTCTGCCCACACAGATGCAGACTCTGATTTCAAGTCTCGAAACCAGCGATGAAATTCTGCCGGCATTAGTAGCTCGATTCTGAAGCGGGTGAGTAGCTATCTTATTGCGCTCCCTACACTCCACCCTGCCAGAGAGTCTGTTCAGTCTGCACCATCTTAGCTCCATCTCTTTTGGCAACTGGGGAGCTAACATAGGCATAGTCTTGCAGTTCGACACTGCGTTTCTTCGTGGCCATACCCGGTGATCTCTCCACGCTATTAACCGGGCATTTAGGCAATCAGCAGAGGCAGGTAGGGGGGAAAATGCACTTATTCCCAGAGATTACTGTGGTGCTCTCTCCTTATGCTGCCATTCTTGCTGGTGACGACACTTCCTCCCCCTCATTCATTTCTAACTCATGATCTCCAGGAACAAGCAGGAATGTAGTCTTCACATATGGGTATTGTCGGTACCGACGGAGCCTGCGCGGGAACGCTCCCCAGCGTCCAATTAGAAAGCTTTTGGGAGCATTCCACAGCGCCTGCTTGCTGCCTTCCCACCTTTCCCAACTGCCTCTCTCCAGTTCTTCATTTTCCGCGGAGCCAGCAGGTCGTTGTTCCTGTCACCGCAGACAATTTTTCCTTATTCTCCTTTTTTTTGTGGTCGCGTCTGCCTTCCTCGACGCTATACCGGTACCGCCGGTTCTTTCTTTCTTTCTTAAAAAAAAAAATATATATATATATAGTATTTTTTTCCGAACTTTTCTTTTCCGGTGCACATGCCATTTTGGGCCTTAGGCCCAAAATTTCCTCTACCATGGTAAAACCCGCTTCGGGTTTCAAAATGTGCACCAAGTGTGGCGGTACCATCTCCGTCACCGACACCCATGAGTGGTGTCTTAAATGTTTAGGTCCTGACCACTCCATCTCGAAGTGTATGGCTTGTGCCATGATGTCCAAGAGGGGTCGACAAAACCGAGCTGCTAAGCTCAGCACCCTTTTTCCCTCCGATGCAGCTTCTGTGGCATTGACGTCTTCCAGGGCTTCGTCTTCCTCCCATGGATCTCAGGTAACTAAACATAAGTCTGGCTGGTCCTTAAAGGGTAGATCTCCTTCCAAGTATCGAGATGCCTCTGGCGTTGCCCTTGAGGGTTTTGTACTGGCAAAATTGCCCCGGTGGGAGGCTTCGGCTTCAAAAGCATTATCGGGGCTCCAGGATGTTCTCGAGGCCTCAACCTCGGCAGAACTACTGGTGCCATGCTCTGGGGTACCAGCTGCTTTCTCCGGTACTGATACCCAGGCATCGGCAGCGTCGATAGACCAGAGGTTCCTGGCTATTGAACGCAGTCTGGCGGCTCTCCTTACGGCATCGATGCCCTTGGAACCGCGTCAGACAGTTCTACCGGTACCGGCACCGACAGCATCAACATCGGTATCTGCAGTGCCGGCAGCTAGTCATGCTATGCCTTCCGGTACCGATACACCGGTACCAATTCCCCCGGCACCGACTTCGGTCGGTATGGATATCGTGCTGTACAAGAGCATCCAGACAGAAGGTACTTCGAATCCTCGGAGGAGTCTGAGGATTCTGACAGCTCCGTCGGTACCGGAGTACTTCTCCCGGAGGAGCCTTCCTCTCCTAAACGCAGGATGTCGTCTCCAGAAGAAATCTCCTTTCAGGACTTTATCAGGGAGGTGGCTCGAGGTCTTTCTATTACTGTGGCTCCTGAAACAGAGCCCAGGGCAAAGGAGTTGGAAATTTCGCAATATCCCAAAGCTCCTAAGGAGGCAGCTACTTTGCCTATCCATGAGATCTTACATGATCTCATGTTGAGAATGTGGGAAACACCTCTTACCACCTCTCCTCACTCTCGTAGACTGGATACCATGTATCGAGTCCCTCCTTGTCCTGGTTTCCAGAAGACTCAGCTTCCTCACCACTCTATTGTAGTGGAATCAGCTATGAGAAGGATCAGAAGTGCAAAGAGACATGCCTCTAATCCTCCAGGACGTGAGTGTAGAACTTTGGATGCCTTTGGATGTCGTACTTTCCAGGCTTCCATGCTTTCTGCCAGGATCAGTTCCTATATTTTATATGTGGGAATGTTCCTTAAAGAAGTCACAGGAGATTTGGAGGTTTTGAGCCCTCTTCTTCCTGTAGATAAGAGGCAGGATTTTCTCACATTGGTTAAACATGCCCAGGATGTTTCTAAATTTGTCAATCGTGCAGCTTTTGACTGTTTTGAGTGCATAAGCAGAACCTCTGCCATTGCCATAGGTGCACGTAGAATTGCCTGGCTCCAGGCATCCGATTTGGAGCTCTGGGTGCAGGACAAACTGGGCAGTATTGCTTGTACAGGTGAGAATCTATTCGGCAAAAATTGGCAAGAGAAAGCCAATGAGTTGGATGCTGACAACTCCACTTTGGATAGGTTATCCAAGGTCACAGCTGATCCTGCAAGGAAGAAATTTTTCAAGAAACCATTCTTCTCAAAAAAGAAGAGGTTTTATCCCTCTTATTCTCAGCAGGGACGTTCGGCAGGTCAGCCTGCCTGAAAGAGTCAGCAACCATCCAAACAAAGGAAAGCAAAGACTGCTAAGCCTCAACCGTCTCAGCAGTTTCAGCCTCCACAAGGCTTTTGACTTTCATCTAGAGAACTTAGCCTTCCTGGCCCTCAATGGACCAGAGCCTTCCACCATTCCAGGAAAGTTATGTCACTTTGCCCCCAGATGGGGGCAGATAAAAGCAGAACATTGGACTCTCTCCATTATAAAAGAGGGGTACAAGCTACATTTTATCTGCATTCCCCCTCCTACAATGGTAAGACAGTTCAATTCTCAGACCTCTCTCATCAACCTGTTAGATCAAGAGGTCACTATGCTTCTTGCCCAAGGGGCAATAGAAGAAGTACCCATTCCCCAACAGGGTACAGGGTTTTACTCCCCCTATTTCCTTATCCCAAAGAAAACAGGGGGACACAGGCCTATTCTAGACCTCAGAGAATTGAACAAATTCCTGTTCAAAGAGAAATTCAAGATGGTTTCTCTGGGAACTCTGCTGCCATACCTTCAGAGTCAAGATTGGCTTTGTTCTCTAGATCGCAAGGATGCGTACACTCATGTTCTCATCCATCCAACTCACAGAAAGTTCCTTTGGTTCCTTTTCCAAGGAAAGCACTACCAATACAGGGTGCTTCCTTTTGGCCTGGCCTCAGCACCAAGGCTGTTCACGAAATGCATGGCTCTGGTAGCAGCATTTCTTCACACTCTAGGAATATTCGTCTTCCCCTACTTAGACGACTGGCTCATTCGAACCCCATCAGAGTCAGAGGCCAGGACTTCTCTATCTTGCACAATGCGTATCCTTCAGTATTTGGGTCTGGTCATAAACATCCCAAAATCCAGTCTAATTCCCACTCAGTCTCTAGAGTTCATAGGAGCTTTGCTGGATACCAGAAAAGCAAGCGTCTATCTCGCCCAGGCCCGTTGCCTTCGCATGGTGCAGTTAGCATCTCAAGCAGTGCTAAAGCCTCATCTCACTGCTCGAGAAATATTACAACTACTAGGCCACATGGCATCTACCATGCATATTGTTCCTTATGCTCACCTCCACATGAGAGCAGCCCAGTGGACTTTATCCACTCAATGGACCCAGGCATCAGGGTGCCTGTCAGACAAAATAGCAAACACAAATCGCCTTATTTTGTCCCTCCAATGGTGGCAGTCCACTCAAAACCTGTTGGTGGGTCCCCATTTCAACAGCCTTTACCCCAGACAAGTCTCACAACAGATGCATCACCAATAGGTTGGGGAGCTCATCTGCAAGACCTCTCCACCCAAGGCACTTGGACTGCACAGGAGACTCATCTACACATCAATCTCTTAGAGCTCAGAGCAATCTTCCTTGCTCTGTGAGTGTTCCACACCCTGCTCAGCTACAAGACAGTCCTCATCCATATGGACAATCAAGTAGCCATGTTCTATGTGAACAAGCAGGGAGGAACAGGCTCTCTGACGCTTTGCAACAAAGCTTTGCAACTATGGGCCCTCGCCAGAGAGAATCAGATTCATCTCCTGGCAGTGTATCTTCCAGGTATTCAAAACTCTTTGGCAGACAGACTCAGTCGAGTTCTGCTTCCACACGAATGGTCTCTACATGTAGACCAGGTGGCCAAGATTTTTCAAATTTGGGGAACCCCGGACATAGACCTCTTTGCAAGTCCGTTGAATACCAAACTTCCCCGGTTCTGTTCCAGAATTCCGGCTCAGGGCTCTCAGGCCAAGGATGCTTTCCTCCTTCATTGGGGTCAAGACTTCCTGTATGCCTTTCCACCCTTTCCCCTGATTCCCAAAACCCTGTTCAAGCTTCAGAGAGACAGAGGCCATATGATTCTCATAGCTCCACCTTGGCCATGGCAGGTGTGGTACCCTCTGCTTCTACATCTCTCTCAAGCTCCCTCTCTGGAGTTAGGCTCTGCCCCAGATCTCCTGTCTCAGGAGGATGGAATGTTATGGCATCCCAATCCCCAGTCTCTGCATCTCAGGGCTTGGTTGCTGAAGGCCTAGATCTTCAGGATCTTAACCTTCCTCAGCAAGTAAAGGATATCCTTTATGCTTCAAAAAACCTTCCACAAGACGCTTTTATGCTTTCAAGTGGAAAAGGTTTACCATATGGTGCTCGCAGAGGGGTCTTAACCCCCTTGCGATATCTATGGAATCATTACTAGAGTATCTCCTTCATTTATCCAATGCAGGACTGAAAACTAACTCAGAGTCCATTTAAGTGCTATTGCGGCTTCTTTCAAGCCTTTAAATGGACAACCTATTTCCTCCCATCCTCTCATAGCAAGATTTATGAGAGGACTTCTTCTAACTAAGCCTCCCATTAAGCCACCACCCGTGGCATGGGACTTAAATCTGGTTCTTGGTCAGCTCATGAAGCCACCTTACGAACCCTTAGCTACTACCTCGTTGAAATTCCTTTCTTGGAAAGTGATCTTTCTCATTGCAATCACATCAGCACGTTGCATCAGTGAGTTGCAAGCACTAGTGGTTGATCCACCTTATACAAGGTTCCATCATGACAAGGTAGTCCTTAGGACTCATCCACACTTTATGCCAAAGGTGGTCTCGCCTTTTCATCTTAACCAAGCGGTCTACCTGCCTGTGTTTTTTCCAAGGCCTCATGCATCAAATGCAGAAAGGAATCTTCATACTTTGGACTGTAAAAGAGCTTTAGCTTTTTACTTACAAAGAACACAGCAACATAGAAAGTTCTCTCAACTCTTTGTTGCTTTTGATCCTTCTCATTTGGGACTTCCAGTCTCCAAGAGAACACTGTCCAACTGGATTGCACAGTGTATTTCTTTTGCCTATCAGAGTAAGAACCTTCCTCTGGAGGGCCATGTCACAGCTCACAATGTGAGAGCCATGGCAGCTTCAATGGCTCATCTGCACTCTGTATCTATCGACGACATCTGTCGAGCAGCCACTTGGGCCTCGGTTCATACCTTCACAGCTCATTACTACTTGGACAAGGACTCCCGCCGGGATGCCTTGTTTGGTCAGGCTGTTCTCCAACACCTGTTCCATACCTAATCAACTCCTACCCGCCATCCCTGGTTGGATGCCAGAGATCCATTGTGGGACGTGGAGCCCTTTCACAGGCACACACAACTTCTGGGGTCTCTCCCTGGCATCTAAAGCTAGGGAGTCCCCATATGTGAAGACTACATTCCTGCTTGTTCCTGGAGATAGCATAGTTACTCACCTGTAACAGGTGATCTCCGGGAACAGCAGGAATTTAATCTTCACAACCCACTCACCTTCCCCAGGAGTTGTATCTCTCTATCTTATCTCTTTCTCTTTCCCTCTCTCTCTCTTTGTCTCAGCTTTAAACTCAACTGGAGAGAGGCAGTTGGGAAAGGCGGGAAGGCAGCATGCAGGCGCTGTGGGATGCTCCCAATTGGACGCTGGGGAGCGTTCCCACGCAGGCTCAGTCTGTACCAACAATACCCATATGTGAAGACTAAATTCCTGCTGATCTCCAGGAACAAGCAGGAATGAGTCTTCACATATGGGTACGTCGGTACCGACGGAGCCTGCACGGGAATGCTCCCCAGCATCCAATCAGAAAGCTTTTGGGAGCATCCCTCGCGCCTGCGCGGTGACTTCCCGCCTTTCCCACTGCCTCTCCTCAGTTTTCGTTTTTCCGCGGAGCCAACAGGACGTCCTCCTGTCACCGCAGAAACCTTTTACTTTAAAATCCTTATTTTCTTGTGGTTGCGGCTGTCTTTCCCGCCGATACCGGTACCGCCGGTGCTTTATTCTTTTCCTTTTCAAACTTAGAGAAATATTTCTCCTCAGTTTTTTGTTTTAACTTTTTTGGGCCTACCAGGCCTTTCCAAAATGGAGCCTTCTTCCCCTAAGAAGTGCCTTCACTGTGGAAACTCAGTTTTCTTTTTAGACTCCAATGTTTGGTGTCTAACCTGTCTGGGTCCTGACCTTTTTTCCCCTGATACTTCAGGCTATATGGTTGGGAGAAGACCTTCCCTTTTTCGAGTCTCCCTCGATACCGTTTTTCCTCCTAAGGTGAGGACACCGGTTTATTCTTCTCTCCAGGATCAGGTAACCCACAAACAGTCTGTTAAGACTAGCCAATTCTTGACGGGTAAGTCTCATGCCCAGCATGATGACGGCTCCGGCCTTATCCTCAAGACCTCATTGGCAATAAAACCTCGGCGGGAGTCTTCGGGCTCCAAAGCATTTACGGGGTTTCAGGTTGTTCCTGGGGCTCACCCCTCACAGAACATACCTGAGCCGTGCCAGGGGGTGGTTTCCGCTTCGAGCGGTACTGATAACCCGGCACCGGCATCGGTGTCGAGTGCTGCACTCTTCACCAGGAATCGTCATCTGGTGTCCTCGGTACCTTTGGGGCCGATCGATACGACCCAGATTGGCTTTCCTATATCCCAGCCATGCTCGGGGTTGGTACCGGCTTCGAGCGGTACCGATACCCCGGTATCGGCATCGGTATCGAGTGTTCCACTCTTTACCTGGGATCGTCATCTGGAATCCTTGGTACCTTCGGGGCCGATCGATATAACCCAGATTGACTTTCCTATATCTTCACCGTCCTCGGGGTTGGTACCGACTTCGAGCGGTACCGATACCCCGACATCGGTGCCGGTGTCGAGTGTTCCTCTCTTCGCCGGCCATCGTCTTCGAACGTCCTCGGTACCTTCGGTGCCGTTCGATGAGATTCCAATTGACTTTCATGTATCGGCATCGCTGATACCACCACCAACGTCGGTACCTTCTAGACATGCATCGATAGACTCGCTCGCTTCGATGCCGAGTATAGAATCGATATCCAGTCTAGATGACTTGGTACCGACGCGTTTCGGAACCGATCCATATCGTTTCCGGCTACGCAGTACCGAGGATATTCACCAAGGCTCTCTGGTTACCTCGGTACCGCTTCAGCAGCCCTCAATTACTGCTTCGATGACATTATCTCCGATACCGGTACCGGTGTCGGGGTCGATTCCTGCAGTTCCATCGGTGCCATCGATCCTTTCTATGCCTAGTTTGGAATCGATACCAGGCACTGACGATGCAGTACTAACTGCCTCAAATCAGAACTGTCAGTATCACAGTCCATCGAGCAGGATTCTTTTTCTGCACCAGTCCAGTATATCTTCTGGTGCTCAAGCTGCTCCTTCAACCTCAGCTTGCCCAGGATTAGTTCCTATTGGAAATCCTTCTTTTCAGAAGTTTCTCCTTGACATGGCAGCTTTTCTTGCCATTCCTATTCCTGGTTTTTCTCTTGACCAAGATCCTGCAGAAAAGGAAAACATAATGCTTCCTTTACATCATTCTTTACAGGATCTTCTTCTGAGGATGTGGGAATCACCCTTAAAGGATCCTTTGCCTTCTACAGCCATTGACGTTCTGTATCAGGTACCTCCCTCTCCAGGGTTCCAGAAAAACCAACTTCCACATCATTCCATTGTAGTGGAATCAGCAATGAGGAAGGTAAGAAGCAAGAAGAAGCATTCTTCTTATCCGCCAGGTCGTGCATCTAAAGCACTTGATGCCTTTGGACGTCAAACCTTCCAAACTTCTATGCTGGCTTCAAGAATTATTTCATATATTTTTTATATGAGTCTGACACTTCAGGAGGTCACAGAGAAATTATCTCTTTTGTCTCCTTTTTTGTCAGAACCTAAGGCCTCTGACTATTCCTTGCTTCTCAATCATAGCAGGAATATCTCTTGGTTCCTTTCTCGTGCTTCTCTAGACTCTTTTGAGTCTGTTAGCAGATCCTCTGCTATTGCCATTGGAGCACGTCGTACAGCCTGGCTGCAGGCTTCAGACTTGAGCAGATGGGCACAACCTACACTGGGTAATTCTCCTTGTACTGGAGAAAATCTCTTCAATAAAGAGGCTTTACGTCAGGTTGCTCATTGCTCCACTGACTTTCCTAGTTCTGGAAACCGTCCTAAGCCTTCTTTTTCCCCAGGGCGTAAGAAATGTCCTATCAAACCTTCTTTCCCTAGGAAAAGAAAATTTCATCCTTCTTCTGCCCATCCTCCAGATGTACCCAAGCAAGGGACATCTCTTCCTCGTCTGAAGTCTCCAGACTCTAACCAGGCTAATCATAGCCAGCAACCATAGGTTTCTGTATGTTGCAATCTACAGTTAACTTCTTCTTACCAGAAGTTATTCTTCAAACCCTACATTGGTTTTTCTTTTCAGTATGCTGAGCTGTTAGGATATTTTTGTCCATGGGTTACAGAATTCTCCCTTTCTTTTTATTATAAAGGGAGATTACAATTATCCCAGGATAGTTTCTGTCCCCACAGGGACATTTTTTCCTTCAGCTGACTTACCATATGGTACGTCACCTTCCAAGCCCCTCTCTCCCAGGATTTCCCCTGCTCGAGTTGGTACCATACTGAAACACTTCTCTTTCTTTCCAGTGTAGACTTTTTGCTATCCTTCAATGCATGCTCTGAACAACTCATCAGACAGGGACGGGAATATCTCCGCTCCCTCTGTCTGTTTTTCTCCCTGTTTTTATACAGGGGGATCCCCTCTGCTCTTCAGTTGCTGTACAAGCAGAAGTTCCAGTGCTTACTTTAATGTTTCTTGCAAGTTCCTTTCAACTATCTTGCATGATACTACTCACTGCAGGTTATCTTCTTCTTGCCATATCCTTACCTAGGATATGGCACCACATCTGACTGCTGTCAGTTTCTCTCATAATTCTCCTGCACAATGCTCTCTGCAATCTTCAGAGAAGCTTTCTACTATGGGCCCTTGCTGTAGAGCATTGAACTTTGTCTCTGAGGGTTTTCCATATAATAGGAAAAGCTTATATAGTCATTCCATGGCTATATCGGTTCTTTATACCCTCTTGTCTCCTATTGTGATACAGAAGACAAGCTTTTTCTGCGTGAATGTCCAAGGAGTTCCCAATCTGCCAGGAATCTACCCCTTTTTTCCTTACAGCTTGGCATTATCTTTTCTACTCCACTTGGACAACGCATACTCTTTTACTGTACATGATACCCCTGAGTCCCTTGGCTGGGTCATCCAGGTGTCTTAGTCTATGCGTTTTCTTGTCCTTTGGACATGTCAGAGTCCTCAGGTACTCCTGACATGCTCTTACCAGATTGCTATAATCCTCTGTTTTTCACGCAACCATACTGGTTATCCACTGAAATATATTCCTGCACCACGGAAATAGATTCTCTATATATCTTCAGGTGGTTTTCACCCCCTTATTATTAGATGAATCTTTTCCCATCACATTCCCCATGTGAATGTTTTTGTGGAGCTCAGTTGCAGACATGTATCCTCAGACTTATATTCATGTCTGTATATGTCCTATACATACATATTTTTGTAATCTGTATGGGCATAAGCCATGCCCATCTATATCTATATATCTATATCTATACCCCTATATATATATATATATATCACACATATCTGGACATATATGCACATATATATAGACATGTATGTATCTCCATATATATATGTGCCCTTTGGGAGATGTCCATAAGACACTAGGTATTACCTACTATCTCCCTAACTGTCTGTGCTATAAAGCTTTTACCTTCTTAAGGGGTCCAGACAGTCAACTTGCCTATTCTCATACAGCTCAGTAAGTGGGAGCGGTTATACACACAATTACTGCTGTGACGTCAACAGCTTCTATTTTTGTTATAGATCTCCCTATCCATGAAGTATTAAACTTCATTGTCTTCCTATCTCTTACCAGCTAGGAATGACAGTGTACATCTCCAGTATTTCTGAGTACACTTCTGTTCTCCTTGGGAATAGGGGCTTTTTTCCATACCCCCTCTTCCCTTCCGGACTGGGCTACTTTTCCAGATCGGTCAGTCTTCTTCTTTTAGTCCTCAATGTTAATAACTCTGTACCTAAAAGAGTTTTCAGCTTTTTCCCATAAAGCTTTCCATTGAAGACCTGCCGTTCTTCTCCTGCCCCAGTTGACACCTGGGTCACCTGCCCATTCCAGATTTGGAACTTCATCCTCACTGCTGTGAAGTTACCTTGAAGATTCCGTTACTGCATCTACAGTACACTCCATCACAGTTCTACTTCCTACAATCCAGTAGGTAAGCTCTATATTGTGCTAGTTCATTAAATATTTTAATGATACTTGACATACATTCTAAAGACTCCTCTCCCCTGTAGTCTTTAGATTTGCTGTTCCTTGCAGCTCTTCTCTATTCAACTCCTACCCCCCATCCCTCAGGGGATGCCGGGGATCCAGGTTTGGAAAATGCCGTCCTGTCCAGGAATATGCATTTTATGGGATCTCCCCTGGCACCCACAGCTAGGGAGTCCCCATATGTGAAGACTCATTCCTGCTTGTTCCTGGAGATAGCACAGTTACTTACCTGTAACAGGTGTTCTCCAGGACCAAGCAGGAAGTCAGTCCTCACATATGGGTGACGTCGGCGCCGACGGAGCCCTCGCGGAGCAATTTTCCCCAGCTTTCACAGAAAGCCTTTGGGAATTGCAGCGCGCATGCGCGGTCGCCTTCCCGCCCAAGGGTGCCATCTTAGCCAGTCTTCTTTTTTCCGCGGAGCCCTACAGACGTACCCATCGTGTCCCCGCTAAAAAAGTTGATTTTCGTGAGTTTTACTCGTTTTTCAATTCGCCACCAGCCCCTGCTCAGCAGGGTGGGGGTTTTTGACTTCCTCAGCATAGCCTCTCCCCCTCAGCTGGTCCCTCCCAGCACCGGAGGCCGGCTGGTTCACTTCGCCCACAGGTGGTCCAACATCACTTCAGATGCCTGGGTGCTTCAAGTCGTGCGAGAAGGATATCTTCTCCACTTCCATCAGGTCCCTCCCTCTTATTTTCCGGGAGAACCTCCGCGACTCCCTCTGCACAGGGACTTACTCCTTCAGGAGTTAGCAAGTCTTCTTCAGGACCAGGCTGTGGAACCGGTGCCCCACCACCTGAGAGGTCAAGGCTTTTATTCCAGGTATTTCCTAATACCAAAAAGGACAGGAGGCCTAAGACCCATCCTGGACTTGCGCAACCTCAACAAGTTCCTTGTGCGGGAAAAGTTCAAGATGCTTACCCTTGGAATCCTTCTGCACTACCTCCAGCAGGGAGATTGGCTATGCTCCTTGGATCTAAAGGATGCCTACACGCACATCCTCATCCACCCAAGCCACCGCCAATACCTAAGGTTTGTGGTGGCCGGAAATCACTACCAGTACAGAGCACTGCCCTTTGGCCTGTCCTCCGCACCGCGAGTCTTCACAAAATGTCTCGCGGTGGTGGCGGCCTATCTCAGGCTTCACGGCCTCTATGTTTTTCCGTACCTCGACGACTGGCTTATCAGAGCGTCGTCCCCTCCGGCAGTCACCAATGCCACACACCGCACGGTGACTCTTCTGCAGTACTTGGGCTTTGTCATAAACTTCGCAAAGTCCACTTTGCTCCCCTCACAGGATCTCGAGTTCATCGGCGCAAGACTGCACACTCCTCAGGCTCGAGCTTTCCTGCCTCTCGACAGGGCTCAACGGCTCATGGACCTAGCCGGCCATTTTCGCAGCCAGTCCCTGGTCTCCGCCAGGCGCTTCCTGAGACTACTCGGCCATATGGCTTCCACCGTCCACGTGACCCCCAATGCTCGCCTGAATATGCGGCCGGCTCAATGGTGCCTTCGCAAGCAGTGGCAACAAGCCACCGGCGGGCTAGCCGACTTAGTGCGCCTCTCCAGACCGCTGGCCTCTTCCCTACAGTGGTGGCTTCATCGGCCGAACCTGGTGCTCGGAATGCCTTTTCAGTCGCCTCAGCCGACTCAAGTGCTGACGACCGATGCTTCCCTCCTGGGCTGGGGAGCTCATTGCCAGGGGGCATGTACTCAAGGTCTCTGGACCGCGTGGGAATCTGCTCAACAGATCAACTTCCTGGAGCTCAGAGCTATTCGTCTGGCGCTCAAGGCTTTCTCCCACCTGACTTCTCGCCAGTCCGTCCTTGTCCAGACGGACAATCAAGTTGCCATGTTCTACGTGAACAAACAGGGCGGCACGGGCTCCTTCCTTCTCTGCTGAGAAGCTCAAAAGCTCTGCTCTTGGGCCGTCGGTCACGGCATTCTTCTCAAAGCAGTTTATCTCCCAGGCCAGGAGAATTGCCTGGCGGACAAACTCAGCAGGATACTCCAGCCGCACGAGTGGCGTCTGGATCCCTTGGTAGTCCAGAAACTCTTTCTGAAGTGGGGCCTCCCCACGATGGATCTCTTTGCCAGTCCTCTCAACCGGCAACTTCCTCGCTTCTGCTCGCGTCAGCCACATCCCCTTCGGGTAGCGGCAGATGCATTTCTGCTCTCATGGTCGGAAAACCTTCTCTATGCTTTTCCTCCCATCCCGCTGGTCTCCCGAACTCTGTTCAAGGTTCTCCGGGACAAAGCGTCCATGATCCTGGTGGCTCCTCGCTGGCCCAGACAGCCGTGGTTTCCACTCCTGTTGCAATTAGCGGTAGAGGATCCGTTCCCTCTGGGGTTTCAACCGGATCTCCTAACACAGGATCAGGGGTCTCTGCTACACCCCAACCTCAGATCTCTCAATCTAATGGCCTGGCGGCTGAAAGGGTAGTCCTTGCTCCCCTTCTCCTGCCGGCAGAGGTGGAAGAGGTCGTCCTAGCTTCTCGGCGACCTTCTACCCGCAAATGCTACGCCCTTAAATGGCGTCGCTTTTCCGTTTGGTGTGTACAGCAGTCTCAGGATCCCTTCTCCTGCTCGGTGTCGGTGATCTTGCAGTACCTGCTCTACCTCTCTAATCTGGGACTTAAGTCCAACTCCGTCAAGGTCCACCTCAGTGCTCTGTCAGCACACCATGTGCCGGTGGACGGCAGACCTCTTTCCAGCGACCCTCTTGTAGCACGGTTTCTCCGAGGTCTCCTTCTACTAAAACCACCTCTGCGCCCGCCAGCACCTGACTGGGATCTGAATGTGGTTTTACAGCGGATCACCTGTCCGCCTTTTGAACCGATGGCTACCTGTTCTCTGCGTTTTCTTTCGTGGAAAACCTTATTCCTGATAGCCCTCACTTCCGCTAGACGCGTAAGTGAATTGCAGGCCCTTGTGTCTGATCCTCCCTTCACTCGGTTCTACAAAAATAGGGTAGTCCTACGGACTCACCCAAAATTTCTTCCAAAAGTTGTCTCCCCTTTTCACATCAATCAGGAGGTGGTACTTCCAACCTTCTTTCCCAGGCCTCACTCCAGCCGAGCTGAACGAGTCCTGCATACCCTGGACTGTAGAAGGGCATTGAACTTCTACCTTGACCGTACGCGGGAGCACCGTAAAGCTGCTCAGCTTTTTGTGTCTTTTGACCCCAATAAATTGGGGCTCCCGGTCTCCAAGCGTACCCTGTCCATCTGGGTTGCTGACTGTATCGCTTGGGCTTATGGGGCAGCCGGACTTTCCTTAGAAAGTCGAGTCACGGCTCATTGTGTTCGGGCGAAGGCTACGTCAGTGGCTTACCTCCGCTCTGTTCCATTGGCAGACATCTGCCGGGCCGCTACTTGGTCTTCGAGCCAGACTTTTGCGGTCCATTACTGCCTCGAGAGGGAGTCCCGCAGGGACAGTGCTTTCGGACAGGCAGTCCTCCGAAATCTCTTCGAGGTTTGAGCAACTCCTACCCTCCATCCCGGATGGGGGCTACCGGTGGGTAATAATTCAGCGAAGATTCCTTCCTTCTGTACTGCTGAGCTAGAGGGAGCTCATTTTTGTGCTTAGGTTCTCCGGTAGCCTTAAGCTTGGGAGTCCCATATGTGAGGACTGACTTCCTGCTTGGTCC
This sequence comes from Ichthyophis bannanicus, assembly GCA_033557465.1. Taxonomy (NCBI): domain Eukaryota; kingdom Metazoa; phylum Chordata; class Amphibia; order Gymnophiona; family Ichthyophiidae; genus Ichthyophis; species Ichthyophis bannanicus. The sequence continues at coordinate 863,575,323 of CM066036.1, read as the reverse complement.
TGGAGAAAGCGTAGTTACTCACCTGTAACAGGTGTTCTCCAGGAGCAGCAGGAATCAGTCCTCACAACCCTCCCTCCTCCCCGTGGAGTTGCAATCATCTGCTTAAGTTTTTTTGCAAATTTTTATGCTGTCTTTTAGCTATGTCATCAGACTGGCTAAGATGGCACCCTTGGGCGGGAAGGCGACCGCGCATGCGCGCTGCAATTCCCAAAGGCTTTCTGTGAAAGCTGGGGAAAATTGCTCCGCGAGGGCTCCGTCGGCGCCGACGTCACCCATATGTGAGGACTGATTCCTGCTGCTCCTGGAGAACACCTGTTACAGGTGAGTAACTACGCTATCTCTGGGAACAGCAGGAATTAGTCTTCACAACCTACCCACCTCCCCTAGGAGTTGTATCTATCTATCTCCTTTCCTCTTTCTCTCCTTCTGTCTCAGCTATGAAACTCAACTGAGGAGAGGCAGTGGGAAAGGCGGGAAGTCACCGCGCAGGCGCGAGGGATGCTCCCAAAAGCTTTCTGATTGGATGCTGGGGAGCATTCCCATGCAGGCTTCGTCGGTACCGACGTACCCATATGTGAAGACTAATTCCTGTTCCCAGAGATCACCTGTTACAGGTGAGTAACTATGCTATCCCCACACGTCTTCAAAATATTCTAGTTTACTGTGTAACTGTGCCGTCAATGTCATTAAATAAACCTGTTTCATCATAACAAACATTTGGTTTAATCTAGGATGCTGACACTGCTTCCAACAGGCAGGTATAGTTAGCCAAGCAGCTCTCATTATAAAGCATATCCAGGTGCCATTTTTATCATTAATTCTTAGAGCTTGAAAGTTAAAAAAACAAACTGTCATCAGTACCCCAATCTTCACACCCAACACCTGCTTCGCAAATCTTTGCATGTTTCTCCAATTTTATGTTAGAGCACTCCCACCAGATTTGTTTAAAGGATCCCAAAGATCCATCATCTCTCCAGCACAGGGTACTCACCACAGGAAATATCTTACTCAATCTTGCAGGGGTATAGTACTACCGAAAGTACATTTTATACATATTCTCCAACAAATGTTTGGCTATCATCCCCTTAAAGATGCCTTCAAAAATGTGTTTTTCTGCATGGGCAAATATAATTGTATATTAAGATCCTGCACCCAGTTGGATCATCTGACTCAAACAGGGCTTATAGATCCTAGATACAGTGGTGTGCAAAAGTCTGGAATCACTTGTGAGTTTTGCGTTTTTCGTACTTTCTAACGTTACTTTTTTTTTTAAAATTTTGTGTTAGCCCAGCATATTCAACTTTCTACCACGTTAAAAGGGAGTAGCCTAGTGGTTAGAGCAGCTGCCTCATACCCAGAAGATCAAGGGTTCAATTCCCACTGGCACTCCTTGTGACCTTGGGCAAGTCACTTTACCCTCCATTGCCTTGGAAGAAAAGGCTGGCAATCTACCTCCGGTGATACATTGCCAAGAAAACACAGCTGGGTCCGCTTTGAGTCAACACTGTCTTGATGGCACTTAAAAGGGATACATTTGGCTATTAGAGTTGACTTTTTTTGCATTCCTTGCTTCCAATTTAAATACTTTACAGACACTGGGAGATAGCTACTGTGATTTTTGTGGATCCTGCATCAAAACTGGATTGAGATTATCCAATATGCACACGTTATTTCTGACCAATCAGGAGGCTGGTTTCACTAACCAATCACAATGCAGATATCTAACCAACAGTGCAGCTATCAAAACACGCGGTATTTTTGAATTTCATACGCTTTCTGGATCGAACATGAAGATGACTCGGACCCTGACGTTGGCGGAGCATGTTCATGTGTCCTATATGAGCAAGGAAGGATTTTCAAGCCGTCAGATAGCCAGGAAAGGTGGCTGCAGTCATAGCGCTGTTGTTAAGATTGTACAGAAGAAAGAAACGGGTTCAGTGGTGGACAAGCCTCGTTCAGGTCGTCCACGTGCATCAACATCACGCGAGGACCGTGCACTACGACAAATTTCACTGACTAATCGCAAGTTGACCTCTCCTCAGCTACTTCGAGAGTGGTCAGACAAGAGAGGTCAGTGTCAGCTCATCAACAGTTCGTCACCGGTGCCTGCAGTTTGGTCTCTGGGGCTGCAAAGCACGGAATAAGCCACTGATGACTGACATACAAAGGCGCAACCGGATCGTGTGGGTGAGAAAGCACTCAATCTGGTCGACTGAAATGTGGGAAAAGGTGCTATTCAGCGATGAAAGCACCTTCTGCCTGTTTAGTAACCAGGCCCACACCTATGTGAGGAGATTTCCTGGAGAGGAATTCAAGCCTGAGTGTCTCAACCTCACTGTGAAGCATCCTTTGAAGGTCATGGTCTGGGGCTGCATGGCTGCCAGTGGCATTGGACGTCTTCACATCGTCGATGGAATGGTCAGCGGGGCCAAGTACATCACCATACTGCAAAACTGCATGGTGCCATCAGCACACCAGCTGTTTCCTGGCCAGGTCCTGTTCCAAGATGACAATGCATCCTGCCATCGCTTCAGACAGGTGATCAGTTGGAAGCAGCGGAACAACATCAAGTCAATGGACTGGCCTGCCCAGTCTCCAGATCTGAATCCATTTGAGAACCTGTGGCACAAGGTGGCCTTGGAAATATCCAAGAGGCATCCGACATAAAAGCGTGAGCTGATTGAGTCACTCATTGCAGCTTGGAACTGCATTGTCACCAACGATCACGTTGTCAGACTGGTTCATTCATTGCCGACAAGGTTCATTCAGGTGATCAAGAACAAAGGGTGGCCCATCAAATACTGAGCCATCACTGACACATAAAAACAGCTTTTTTCAAGGCCACATACATTAATTTGAAGGAAACCTCGCGTGCGTCCATAATATTTTAAAGCATACTTACAATAATATATCATTGGCAAACGATGTGCATTACACGTTTTTCGCAGAAAATCTATCAACAGGACAACTATGGGGAATAAACTCAGAAAATAAGGGCCAAACCAATACTAAAAGTTGGCCCTAATAGCCAAATCTATCGCTTATTATGAGATACACAGAAAAAGCCACTGGGAGGAAAAAGAAATTAAGATATAAGGTCACGAAGTTGAAAAAACGTCAAATTTACAAGTGATTCCAGACTTTTGTACACCATTGTACTAACTATCGGACTTTCTCCCAATTAATAATTGCTTAGTAGTTTATTCCTCAACCAGAAAATCTTTCTTTGTTTCTGTTAACAAAATGATCCAATTGCTTGTACTTAAATCAGTCCACTTCCTCTAAGCCATACTCTTCTTTTAAGTCTGCAAAGCTCTTATTGCCCTCCTCAGTACAAAATTGTCCCATAGCTTGATAGACTTTATCATCCCAGGTTCTAAATCTAGAATCCCTCCCTTCCAAAGGAAACTCAGGTGTCCATCTCATTGGTGATTGCCTGAAATAGGTCCTACCAGGTAACAACCGCCTCCTCACACTCTCCCAGATGCTCAACGATAGCCCAACAAAGGGATTCTTCCCTTGAAATATTTTTACCCCATGGGTGGAAAGCATGGTAGCCCCCATAATTTCAGTGAGCCTTGCCTGTACTGCTCCAGTTCAACCCATCTCTTAGGACAAGAAGCCCCCTACTCCAAAAATAATCAGGCATCCCGGTAATAATACTTACATATCTGAGTCTCAGGACCCCCAATCTCTAAATATAGGTATACAGCCTACAATGTAACACCTGAAAGTCGTCTCTGGAATCTTTATTGGTAGGGCTGAGAACAAATAAGTTGGACGAAATCATCATTTTCACTGCACTAATTCTCCCAAATCACACTTACAGACATACCACCTTGTCTAACTCTTGGGTGGTGGATTTTAACAAGGGCTCATTTATTTATTTATTTATTACAAGTTCTTATATACCGCACTATTCGGCATCAGCGCGGTTTACATTATAACATAAAGACCATAACAACAAGCTGTTTGGTTTACATCGAACAGGAGTACCAACTTGGAGAACCGGGTTAAACTATATACATGAGATATTTACATAGAACAGAAGCCTAAATATTCACCCCTAGATAACAAATATGGGACTTGGCCCATTTAGATGGGAATATCTTATGCAATTTCTGTTCCTCCACCCTATCCAATCCCACTAAAATGATACTGTGCCAAAACTTACCAATTCTCGAGTCATTCCTACCCAAGGATTGTAATTGGTGGAACAACAAAAAAAGAGCATCATTCCCAAATAGAGTGATACAAGAACATAAGAAATGCCATACTGGGTCAGACCAAGGTCCATCAAGCTCAGCATCCTGTTTCCAACAGTGGCCAATCCAGGTCACAGGTACCTGGCAGGTACCCAAAGTCCACAGCTTCCACAATGCTCGTCCTGGGGTAAGCAGTGGATTTCCCGGGTCCTCTTTAATAATGGTTTATGGAGCTTTTCTCCAGGAACTTGTCCAAGCCTTTTTTAAACCCAGCTACACTAACAACTTTTACTACATCTTCCAGTAACAAATTCCACAGTTTGATTACACATTGAATACAAAAATATTTTCTCTTATTAGTCTTAAATGGGTTACATTGTAGCTTCATTGTGTGTTCTCTAGTCTTTCTATTTTTTGATGGCATAAACAACCGATCTATGTTAACCCGTTCCACTCCATTCATTAATTTATAGACTTCTATCATATCTCTCCTCGCCTTCTCTTGAAGAGCCCTAACCTTTTTTTTTCCATTTGAACATTTTATTAAGTATTACAGAAATCAATTACACATCACTACAATCTTCACTTAACATTTACATATATGTTAACATTTATGTAATCTATTTTCTTTATATCATCTCCTTTCCCACCTCCCCCTCCCCCTTCCTCCCCCCGCTCATCTTCCACTCGTCATCTATATGTTCATTCCCCGCTCATTCATTCCTGACTTATCCTCTCCACTTTCACCCAATCACCATAAGGCCTACCTGTTAATTTTTATTTAGTCCCTCTCGCCTTTTTCTCTATCGCTCCCACTCTCTCATCCTTCCATTTTTCCAACCACTTACGCACACTCTTCCATTGTTCCTTATCCTTTCCCCCTATCCCCCGTCGCATCTCCATCAATCTATACATCAAACACATCTCTGCCACTCTCACAGGGTTTTTGCTAAGAATGTACTTGAAAAAGTCTTTATTACGCGTTTTTGCTTCCACAGCATGCTTCTTCTCAAATTCTCTCTTTGTCTGCCTTATCAATGCCTTGCATTTAACTTGACAGTGCTTGTGCTGTTTCCAGTTTTTGTCATTTGGCTCTTTTTTCCATTTCCTGAAAGATGCTTTTTTTGGCAACAGCCTCTCTGACCCATGCTGGCAGTTTTTTGGACTTCCTTCCACTTTTCTTAAAGTGTGGAATACAGCTGGCCTGGGCTTCCAAGATAGTATTTTTAAATAAACCCAAGCTTGATGTAAGTCTTTAACCTTTGCAACTGCTCCTTTTAGGTTCTTTTTTTAAACTATTTTCCTCATTTTATCATAGTCTCCCTTTCAAAAGTTAAAAGGTAGTACTGTGGATTTCCTTACCATCCCTCCTCCATAAATTAAATCAAACGCGTTCATGCTATGATCACTATTGTCAAGTGGCTCCTTTATTTCTTGCACCAGATCTGGTGTTACATTAAGGACTAAGTCCAAAATGGCTTCCCCTCTGGTCGGTTCATGAACCAGCTGCTCCAAGAAGCAGTCATTTATTTCATCTAGAAACTTTATCTCCCTAGCATGTCCTGCCGTGACACTGACCCAGTCAATACCGGGGTAATTAAAATCACCCATTATTATTACTGCTATAACTTTTGTTAGCTTCCTTGATTTCTTTGAGCATTTCATCATCCATTTGTTCATTCTGGTCAGGCTGTCGATAGTACACCCCCACTGCCATCGCCTTTCTCTTTTTACATGGAATTTCAGTCCATAGAGATTCTTCACCAAATTTTGTTTCCTGCAAAACTTTAATCCTTTGTGATTCAGTGCCCTCTCTAACATAGAGCGTAACCCCTCCACCAATTTGATCAGCTCTATCATTGCGATATAGGGGCTTGTTTACAAAGCCACGGTAGCGGTTTCCAATCGTTATCGGAGCCGTGGCTCCATTGAAATCAATGGGGCCGCGGCTCCGATAACGATCGAAAACCGCTACCGTGGCTTTGTAAACAAGCCCCATAGTTTGTAACTAGGTGTCACAGTGTCCCACTGGTTATCCTCCTTCCATCATGTCTCTGAGATACTAATCATATCTAACCTCTCATTTATTGTTATATATTCGAACTCTCCCATCTTATTATTTAGACTTCTAGCATTTGCATACAAGCATTTTAGAGACACTATTTTATTCATATTAATCTGGCTATTGGTATGCAGGGGTAATTTGGAATGTTTAAGCTCTGTCTGCTCTGTACTCAAGGGCCTTTGAGCTACTTGGTCTTTATTGGAACCTCTCTGCTGATATGCCCTCACTTCATTCTTTTGGTAGTATCCTTCAAGGATGCATTGTAACGAACCATGCGCTCTTGGGCGACTGTCGGCTCTACCATATTATATAGTTTAAAAGTTGCTCTATCTATGAAAAGCTGGCTGTTACAGTGTACCCTGTCCTGTGCTTTTAAGGTAATCTGTGACCAATTTCCAGGGGGAGTCCCACAGCCTTTGCTTGGATAGAGGGAGTCTTGGCATCTAAATTTAACCAGAAAGCTCTCTGCTGTGTTTTAAATTTAAACTGAAAGCTCTTTGCTGCTACTAGGCCCTGACTGATTTATCAAATACACTGGGTTCACAGGTTAATCAGCTTTAATCTAAAGAATTCCTTTTTCCTCAAGATTTAGAAAAATTCCCAGAAGTAAATACTTACAATTGCAGATCTCTCTCCAGAAGTAGCCAATCCCCTTTTGCAGTCCTTCAAGACTTTTCTATTCTATTGTTTTCCTCTTCTCCAGCTGGCATAGTTTCCCTTTCATGTCACATCCCCATCTTTCTTCTCTGCCTTTCATCCATCATCCACTCACACCTCTCAACCTTCTGCATCTATTTCCTGTCTTGTTTTTCCAGCATATCCTTAGCCGCCTTTTATCATTCTCTAGCTCATATCCAGCCATTTTTTCTTTCCACCACTCCCTGCTTCTCAAAGCTGGCTTCCTTCCCATTCCTCTTGAAGCCTCCCAGCCTTCCATCTCTTTCTCTTTCGTGTTCCTCATTATACCCTCTCTCTCTTTCTCCTTTGCTCTCCCTTCTTGTGCTTTTTTGAGTCTTTCTCTATACGCTCCTATCTCTCACTGCCTCCTTGTGTCGTCCTCTGTTCTCTCCTTTCTCTGCCCTCCATTTCTTCCTGTAACTCTCCTTCCCTTTTCCTATTTGTGTTTTTTTCTTCTCTCCTGCCCTGTATCCTGTCTCTTTCCCTTTGTTTGGCTTCCTCACTTCAGACCACAACTTTCCAATTCCTGCCCACGCTAAGCATGTAATGTGGCAGGACTTGAGCTGCTGGAGCCATGGACAGCTGTTGCCAAGGCCTTTTTGTTGTACCTGTCTTCTCTCCCATTGTTGCCAGCTAGAGCACAGGAGAGATGATGGGGCAGAACTGAAGTAGCACCAGGAAGTGCTCTGTTGAACAAAACTGCTCCATTATCTTGATGGTTTTGCAGCCTTAGGAAAGCCCGTTAAAGCTGCTTTCAGTTCAAGACCTTCTGTGTGCTGCCCACAGGTCAGATGGGCAGCAGGCCTTGAGCACCGTGCACCCTATGCACATGCTTAAAGACATGCCACTGACAGTGGCTTTAAAGGGTTTTGCTGCGCCGCTGCCCCTGAAGCCAGCCACCCTAGACAGACACCTAGTCCATCTAGTGGTGGATCAGCCCCATCTCTATAACTTGCATATACCCCATCTTCCTCTTTTAGCCTTTATTTTGTACTCTTCTCTGTTCCCTCTATTATCTTCCTCTTCACATTCCTTTCTTCCCACATACACTTGTATTCCATCTTTTCAGTCCCCTGTCCACATCCCACAGTAACATGGCATATTTTATCTCTGTTACATGATTATAGAATGCGTTATGGTGCACATATGTTTTTAAAAGAAGAATAATTTTTCTTAAATCCCTATTTTAGAGGGTGGCGGATCGTTTGTATGGCGTATACAAAGTACATGGGAATTATGGAAGAGTATTCAGGTAAGTAATTGCAGAAAAATTGGACTAATTGCTTTATTTTACAATTGGAAGCATTTTTAATAATTGCATTTTTAGTAGGTACAGATATCTGGCAGTTCTAAATAATTTGGACTTCATCTGCTGAGGTTTTTTCTTTCTGTATGTTCTCTAAAAAATAAAACTGATACCAGTTAGAACAGGTATTAGGAATCCAGCTCATCACTGAAAATCAACAGCTGTATATGGAAATTAATCTTACAGAATCAATTAGATACTTCATCTCATTTTAAACTGAGCTCTCCCTATAATGTTGTGAGAGATTAAGTGGCAGCCACTTCAGATCTCTACAAATTTACCTAAATTCTAACCAGCATCTCAGTTGCTAGCTCTGGTTATTTCTCAGACCTTGAATGGTATGACTTCATTACCTAAGAAGTCATTTGCTGACTGTTAGAACACACTAATTTCTGCAAGATCCACTTTAATCTCCAGGAACAAGCAGGAATGTAGTCTTCACATATGGGTATCGTCGGTACCGACGGAGCCTGCGCGGGAACGCTCCCCAGCGTCCAATAGGAAAGCTTTTGGGAGCATCCCACAATGCCTGCGTGCTGTTTTCCCTCCTTTCCCAACTGTCCCTCTCCAGTTCTTCGTTTTCCACGGAGCCGACAGGTCGCACATCCTGTCACCGCAGAAAATATTCCCTTTAGTCTTCTTTTTTGTGGTCGCGTCTGCCTTCCCTCAACGCTACACCGGTACCACCGGTTCTTCTTTCTTTTTTCTTAAAAAAAAACAAAAAAACTTCTGGAGTCTTTTCCAGGTATTTTCTCCTCAGGTGCCACGCGCCATTTTAGGCACTAGGCCCAACTTTTCCTTTAAAATGGAAAAACCCGCTTCGAGTTTTAAAAAGTGTTCCAAGTGTGGCAGTACTATCTCCGTCACCAACACCCATGAGTGGTGCCTCAAATGTTTAGGTCCCGACCACTCTATTTCGGAGTGTGTTGCCTGTGGGATGATGTCGAAGAGGGGCTGGCAAAACCGAGCTGCTAAACTTAGCACCCTTTTTCCCTCCGATGCAGCGTCTGTGGTATCGACGTCTTCCAGGGCTTCGTCTTCCTCCCATGGATCTCAGGTAACTAAGCATAAATCTGGCCGGTCCTCAAAGGGTAGATCTCCTTCTAAGCATCGAGATGCCTCTGGCGTTGCCCTTGAGGGACTTGTACCGGCAAAATTGCCCTGGCGGGAGGCTTCAGCTTCCAAAGCACTAATGGGGCTCCAGGATGTTCTCGAGGCCTCAACCTCGGCAGAACTACTGGTGCCATGCACTGGGGTACTGGCTGCTTCATCCGGTACCAATACCCAAGCATCGGCAGCGTCGATAGACCAGAGATTCTTGGCTATTGAACGCAGTCTGGCGGCTCTTCTCACAGCCTCGATGCCCCTGAAACCGCTTCAGACAATTCAAACGGTACCGGCACCAACTTCGGTACCGGTACCGACTGCATCGACATCGGCAGGTATTCTACCGGGACCGAGTCATGCTTATCCATCCGGTATCGACAAGTCGGTACTGGACCCCTCCGATGCCGACTTCAATTGGTACCGGTACCGTGCCTTGTACGATCACCCGGATCGGAGATACTTTGAATCCTCGGATGAGTCTGAAGACTCTGAAAGCTCTGCCGATACCAGGGTACTTCTTCCTGAGGATTCTTCTTCTCCTCTGTGTAGGATGTCTCCTCCAGAGGATATGTCCTTTCAGGATTTTATCCGAGATGTGGCTCGAGGTCTTTCCATCACAGTGGCTCCTGAAAAAGAGCCTAGGGCAAAGGAATTGGAAATCCTGCAATACCCTAAAGCTCCCAAGGAGGCAGCTACCTTACCTATTCATGAGATCTTGCATGACCTCATGTTAAGGATGTGGGAAACACCTCTAACCACTTCTCCTCACTCTCGAAGGCTCGACACCATGTATCGAGTTCCTCCTTGTCCTGGGTTTCAGAAGACTCAGCTACCACACCATTCCATGGTGGTGGAATCAGCTATGAGAAGGGTCAAGAGTGCAAAAAGACATGCATCTAATCCTCCAGGACGTGAGTGTAGGACTCTTGACACCTTTGGACATCGAACCTTCCAGGCTTCCATGCTTTCTGCTAGGATCAGTTCCTATATATTATATATGGGAATGTTCCTTAATGAGGTCACGGGGGATTTAGAGCTTATGAGCCCTCTCCTTCCTGATGATAAGAGGCAGGATTACCTTGCCCTTGTCAAACATGCTCAGGATGTTTCCAAGTTTGTAAATCGGGCAGCCTTTGACTGCTTTGAGTGCATAAGCAGAACCTCTACTGTTGCCATAGGTGCACGTAGGATTGCCTGGCTCCAGGCATCTGACTTGGAACTTTGGATACAGGATAAACTGGGGAATATTCCTTGCACAGGAGAGAATCTCTTTGGCAAGAATTGGCAGGAAAAAGCTAACGAGATAGATGCTGACAATATCACCTTGGATAGATTGTCTAAATCTACAGCTGATCCTGCAAGGAAAAAATCCTACAAGAAACTATTCTTCAGTAAGAAGAAGAGGTTTTACCCCTCCTATACCCAGCAGGATCAAAAGGGACAGCAGCAACAACCTAGGCAAAGAAAAACAAAAGCTGCTAAGCCACAACCGGCTCAGCAGACTCAGCCTCCACAGGGGCTTTGACTCCTATATAGAGAACTTTGCCTTCCTGGCCCTGAACGGCCCAGAGCCTTCCACCATTCCAGGAAGGTTATGTCATTTTGCCCCCAGATGGGGGCAGATAACAGCAGAAAATTGGACTCTGTCCATTGTAAGAGAGGGATACAAGCTTCATTTCCTCAGCATGTCCCCTCCTACAATGGTAAGACAGTTCAATTCTCAGATCTCTCTCAACGCACAGTTAGGTCAAGAGGTCACTTTGCTTCTTGCCCAGGGGGCAATAGAAGGGGTACCCATTCTCCAACAGGGTACAGGGTTTTACTCCCCCTATTTCCTTATTCCAAAGAAAACAGGAGGACAGACCCATTTTGGACCTCGGAGAATTGAACAAGTTCCTGTTCAAAGAGAAGTTCAAAATGATTTCTCTAGGTTCTCCAGGACCAAGCAGGAAGTCAGTCCTCACTTATGGGTGACGTCGGCGCCGACGGAGCCCTCGCGGAGCAATTTTCCCCAGCTTTCAAAGAAAGCCTTTGGGAATTGCAGCGCGCATGCGCGGTCCTCTTCCCGCCCAAGGGTGCCATCTTAGCCAGTCTTCTTTTTTCCGCGGAGCCCTACAGACGTCCCCGTCTTGTCCCCGCGAAAAAGTCGATATTTCTTCATTATTTTATTCTTTTTCCTTCGAGCCCGGACTCGCGACGCCGGTCACGAGTCCTCTTCCTTTTTCGGTTTTTCTGACTTAGTCAGCTTTCGTTTTCGATTTTTCCCTGGCAGCCCGGTCCTTTGACCTCGCAGGGGCCCTTTTTCCCCCGATGGCTGCCAGTGGTTTTAAGCGGTGTGGTCAGTGTGACCGAAATATGTCACTAACTGACAAACACGACTTTTGCCTCCGCTGCCTGGGCCCAGATCATGAGGAACTGATCTGTGGGCCCTGCGGCAAAATGTCCTCCAAAGCGTTGAGAAGTCGGCAGCATCAGCGTGATAGGATCTTCGCTGACCCCAGCCGTACCCGGACCTCGTCGGAGGCCTCCGCGTCCAAAGGCTCCAGCTCGGACCGTCGCCGGAGTTCCTCCGACAAGGGTTCTCCCTCCGGGGACCATCGTCGGCAGGTGAAAACCGCGCGAGGGCGGCGTCGGTGGACGCTCCTGGTTCCGCGAGGGCCAGGTCGCATAGCCCCGACAGCCGCCCCGGGTCCTTGGAGAAGGAGCACCTCACGAAGCGACCTCGCCTGGAGTCGGAGATGCCTGCTCGGGTAAGTCCTGTGGTCCTTCTGGACTCGCCTCCGCGACAGCCGACGTCGGGCCCGACGCGTCGGGGCCCGAGTCGGGGGCTGCTGGGTCACCTGAGCTCGGACTCAGGTTGACGGCCTTGGAGAGCAGACTGTCTGCCTTCATGGACCAGCAGCGGGCACTGCTCGCTGGCCTCGCTGGCGCCGCTGCCCCGACCGCCGGGACGTCGACGTCCAAGTCGACCCCGGAGACCGAGCCGATCCTCGAGTCGATGCGAACTCGAGTCGATCCTCGGTCGAGGTCACCCTCGGCCTCCCGTTCGGGACCGAGGTCGCCGACGCCGACTCCCTCGGCGTCGGGGCGGCAGGCGCCGCGCCCTGCCCGGGCCGACCCCACCGAGTCCTCGTCGGAGTCGGTCTGGGAGTCTGAAGAGGAAGAGTCGCCTGATTCTTTCCGGACTCGGTGTGTCCCCTCGGACTCACCGGAGTCCGAGCCTCGGAAGCAGTCCCCCCCGGAGGATGCCCGGTTCTCGGACTTCGTCAGGGATATGGCCAAGGCTTTGGCCTTCCCTGCGGACCCCGAGGAGGAGCCTCGAGCCGAAGAGCTCGACGCCCTCCAGTATGACTCTCCCGCAAGGGAACACTTTACTGTACCGGTTCCTCCTATGCTGGAACGACTACTCTTCCGCATGTGGGAGAGTCCGGCCTCCTCGCCGGTCCTGAGCAAGCGGGTCGATTCTATCTATCGGGTCCGCGAGAGCCCTGGCTTTCAAAAGGCACAGCTACCACACCATTCCATGGTAGTGGAATCGGCCATGCATCGTCTTAAGAGCCAGAAGATGCACTCCTCGGTGCCTCCTGGCAGGGAGGCCCGTAACCTGGATGGCCTTGGTAAGAAGTGTTTCCAGGGCTCTATGCTCGCATGTCGTGTCCAGACTTACCAGCTATACATGGGCATGTATCTCCGAGATCTGGCTAAAGAGCTAGCCGGATTCTCCGCTGGTTTGTCCGAGGAACCCTTGCGGAGGTTCCTGGCCTTGTCCACTGGCATTCGGGAATGCTCAAAGTTCATGTCCCGAGCAGCCTATGATGGCTTTGAAGCATCGGCTCGAGTGGCCGCAGCCGGCATCGGTGCCCGCCGACAGGCTTGGCTTCAGTCGTCTGACCTTGAGCCCTGGGTGCAGGACAAGTTGGTCGATGTCCCCTGCCGAGGCGAAAACCTCTTTGGCAAGCCCATGGCTGAAAAGGCTGCACAAATTGAGACTGAGACTCTAACCAGGACCAGGCTTTCTAGGAAGACCTCTGCCCCTTCCCAGAAAAAGAAGGGCTCGGGGAAAAAGTCCTTTTACCCGAGGAAGGCGGCTGCCTACAAACAATACCCCCATTATCAGGCCCCTGCAGCTCCCCAACAGGGCCAGCAGGCCAAGGGACGGGGTAACGGGTCCCGTAGGCAGCAAGCCCCCAAGCCTGCACCACCAGCCCCTGCTCAGCAGGGTGGGGGTTTTTGACTCACTAAGCATAGCCTCTCCCCCCCCGCTGGTTCCTCCCAGCACCGGAGGCCGGCTGGTTCACTTCGCCCACAGGTGGTCCAGCATCACCGCAGATGCCTGGGTGCTTCAGGTCGTGCGAGAAGGCTATCTTCTCCACTTCCACCAGGTCCCTCCCTCCTATTTTCCGGGAGAACCTCCACGACCCCCTCTGCACAGGGAATTACTCCTTCAGGAGTTAGCAGGTCTTCTGCAGGAACAGGCGGTGGAACCGGTGCCACACCACCTGAGAGGTCAAGGCTTTTATTCCAGGTATTTTCTAATACCAAAGAGAACAGGGGGCCTCAGACCCATCCTGGACTTGCACAACCTCAACAAGTTCCTTGTGCGGGAGAAGTTCAAAATGCTTACCCTTGGAATCCTTCTGCCCTACCTCCAGCAGGGAGATTGGCTATGCTCCTTGGATCTAAAGGATGCCTACACGCACATCCTCATCCACCCAAGCCACCGCCAATACCTAAGGTTTGTGGTGGCAGGAAATCATTACCAGTACAGAGTACTGCCCTTTGGCCTGTCCTCCGCACCGCGAGTCTTCACAAAATGTCTCGCGGTGGTGGCGGCCCATCTCCGGCTTCACGGCCTATATGTCTTTCCGTACCTCGACGACTGGCTCATCAGAGCGGCGTCCGCTCCGGAGGTCACCAGCGCCACACGCCGCACGGTGACTCTTCTGCAGTACTTGGGCTTTGTTATAAATTTCGCAAAGTCCACTTTGCTCCCCTCACAGGATCTCGAGTTCATCGGCGCAAGGCTCCACACTCCTCAGGCACGAGCGTACCTACCGCTCGACAGGGCTCAACGGCTCATGGACCTAGCCGACCGTTTTCGCAGCCAGCCCCTGGTCTCCGCCAGGCGCTTCCTGAGACTGCTCGGCCATATGGCTTCCACCGTCCATGTGACCCCCAATGCCCGCCTGAATATGCGGCCTGCTCAATGGTGTCTCCGCCAGCAGTGGCGACAAGCCACAGGCGGCCTAGCAGACCTAGTGCGCGTCTCCGAGCCGCTGCTCTCGTCTCTCCGGTGGTGGCTTCGGCAGCCGAACCTGATATTCGGAATGCCTTTCCAGTCACCTCAGCCGACCCGGGTGTTGACCACGGATGCATCCCTCCTGGGCTGGGGAGCACATTGCCAAGGGGCACGTACTCAGGCCTCTGGACCGCGTGGGAGTCTGCTCAGCAGATCAACTTCCTGGACCTCAGGGCGATCCGCCTGGCTCTCAAGGCTTTCTCCCACCTGACTTCCCACCAGTCCGTCCTTGTCCAGACGGACAATCAAGTTGCCATGTTCTACGTGAACAAGCAGGGGGGCACGGGCTCCTTCCTCCTCTGCCGGGAGGCACAGAAGCTCTGCTCTTGGGCCGTCAGTCACGGCATTCTCCTCAAGGCAGTTTATCTCCCGGGCCAAGAGAATTGCCTGGCGGACAAGCTCAGCAGGATCCTCCAGCCGCACGAGTGGCGTCTGGATCCCTTGGTAGTTCAGAAGCTCTTCCTAAAGTGGGGCCTCCCCACGGTGGATCTCTTTGCCAGTCCTCACAACCGGCAGCTTCCTCGCTTCTGCTCTCGTCAGCCACACCCCCTTCGGGTTGCGGCGGACGCTTTTCTGATTTCATGGTCGGGGAGCCTTCTGTACGCTTTCCCTCCCATCCCGCTAGTCTCTCGGACTCTTTTCAAGGTTCTCCGAGACAAAGCCTTCATGATCCTGGTGGCCCCTCGCTGGCCCAGACAGCCGTGGTTTCCGCTCCTATTGCAATTAGCGGTGGAGGATCCATTCCCTCTGGGGGTACAACCGGATCTCCTCACTCAGGATCAGGGGTCTCTACTACACCCCAACCTCAGGTCTCTCAACCTCATGGCCTGGCTGCTGAGAGGGTAGTCCTTGCTCCCCTTCTCCTGCCGGCGGAGGTGGAGGAGGTCGTCTTGGCTTCGCGACGGCCTTCTACCCGCAAATGCTATGCCCTTAAATGGCGTCGCTTTGCCGTCTGGTGTACCCAACAGTCTCAGGATCCCTTCTCCTGCCCGGTGTCGGTGATCTTGCAGTACTTGCTACACCTCTCTAATCTGGGACTTAAGTCCAACTCCGTCAAAGTTCACCTTAGTGCTCTTTCGGCACATCATGTGCCGGTCGACGGTAGACCTCTCTCCAGCGACCCTCTCGTAGCGAGGTTTCTCCGAGGTCTCCTTTTACTTAAACCACCTCTGCGCCCGCCAGCGCCTGACTGGGACCTGAATGTGGTTTTACAGCGGATCACCTGTCCGCCTTTTGAACCTATGGTTACCTGTTCTCTCCGTTTTCTGTCTTGGAAAACGCTGTTCTTGATAGCCCTCACTTCCGCTAGACGCGTAAGTGAATTGCAGGCCCTCGTGTCTGATCCCCCTTACACTCGGTTCTACAAAAATAGGGTAGTCCTACGGACTCACCCAAAATTTCTTCCAAAAGTGGTCTCCCCTTTTCATATCAATCAGGAGGTGGTACTTCCAACCTTCTTTCCCAGACCACACTCCAGCCGAGCTGAAACGGTCCTCCATACCCTGGACTGTAGAAGGGCATTGTACTTCTACCTTGACCGTACGCGGGAGCACCGTAAAGCTGCTCAGCTTTTTGTGTCTTTTGACCCCAATAAATTGGGGCTCCCGGTCTCCAAGCGTACTCTGTCCACCTGGGTTGCGGACTGTATCTCTTGGGCTTATGGGGCAGCCGGACTCTCCTTAGAAAGTCGAGTCACGGCTCATTGCGTTCGGGCAAAGGCTACGTCAGTGGCTTACCTCCGCTCTGTTCCGCTGGCAGACATCTGCCGGGCCGCTACTTGGTCTTCGAGCCAGACTTTTGCGGTCCATTACTGTCTCGAGAGGGAGTCCCGCAGGGACAGTGCTTTCGGACAGGCAGTCCTCCGTAATCTCTTTGAGGTCTGAGCAACTCCTACCCTCCATCCCGGATGTGGGCTACCGGTGGGTGATAATTCAGCGAAGATTCTTTCCTTCTGTGCTGCTGAGCTAGAGGGAGCTCATTTTTGTGCTTAGGGTCTCCGGTAGCCTTGAGCTTGGGAGTCCCATAAGTGAGGACTGACTTCCTGCTTGGTCCTGGAGAAAGCGTAGTTACTCACCTGTAACAGGTGTTCTCCAGGAGCAGCAGGAATCAGTCCTCACTACCCTCCCTCCTCCCCTTGGAGTTGCAATCGTCTGCTTATGTTCTTTTGCAAATTTTTTTATGCTGTCTTTTTTAGCTATGTCATCTGACTGGCTAAGATGGCACCCTTGGGCGGGAAGAGGACCGCGCATGCGCGCTGCAATTCCCAAAGGCTTTCTTTGAAAGCTGGGGAAAATTGCTCCGCGAGGGCTCCGTCGGCGCCGACGTCACCCATAAGTGAGGACTGATTCCTGCTGCTCCTGGAGAACACCTGTTACAGGTGAGTAACTACGCTAACTCTGCTGCCATACCTTCAGAGTCAGGATTGGCTTTGTTCTCTAGATCTCAAGGATGCGTACACTCATGTTCTCATCCATCCAACTCATCGAAAGTTCCTTCGCTTTCTATTTCGAGGGAAGCACTACCAATACAGGGTTCATCCTTTTGGCCTGGCCTCGGCACCAAGGGTGTTCACAAAATGCATGGCTGTGGTGGTAGCATTTCTTCGCACCCTGGGAATATTCAACTTCCTTTACTTAGACAACTGGCTCATTCGAGCCCCTTCAGAGCCAGAGGTCAGGGTTGCCCTGTCTCTCACAATCCGCACCCTTCAGTATTTGGGACTTGTCATAAACTTCCCAGAGTCCAACCTTGCTCCCACTCAATACCTATAGTTTATAGGAGCTCTTCTGGATACCAGACAGACAAGGGCCTTCCTTCCACAGCCCCCATAAGTGAAGACTGCATTCCTGCTTGTTCCTGGAGATAGCATAGTTACTGACCTGTAACAGGTGATCTCCGGGAACAGCAGGAATTTAGTCTTCACAACCCACCCACCTCCCCTAGGAGTTGTATCTCTTTTTCTCCAGGACCAAGCAGGAAGTCAGTCCTCACATATGGGTGACATCGACGTCGATGGAGCCCCTGCGGAGCATTTCCCCAGCTTTCTATGAAAGCCTTTGGGAATACTTCACGCATGCGCAATCCCCTTCCCGCCTAAAGGTGCCATCTTGCTCAGTCTCTCTTTTTCCGTGGAGCCCATCGGACGTCTGTCCTAGTTCACACGGAAAACAGTTCGATTTTTTCTTGCTATTTCCTGCGATTTCATCGCAGCTTTTTGCCCGGTTCGACGCCGGTTCCCCTTCCCACTGGGTTCGGTACACCGGTATCGAGCCCGTTCTCATTTTTTCGGTTTTTGCCCTTCGTGGCTGGCGTTCGCACCCTTTTTTCTTTTTCCCTGGAAGGCCGGTCCTTTGACCTCGCGGGGGCTCTTTTTTCCCGATGGCTTCCAGTGGTTTTAAAAAGTGTGATCGGTGCAAGAAACTAATGTCTCTCACCGAAACACACGACTGCTGCCTTCGGTGCCTCGGTCCCGATCATGATCCTAAGATCTGTGGACCATGTGGCAAAATGTCCACTAAGGCACTGCGAAGTCACCAGCATCAAAAGGAAAGGCTTTTCTCTGATTCGGCCTCCGGCGGGCCTGGACTTCATCTAAGGCCTCGACGTCTCGGGAGCCTGACCCCGAGCATCGTCGGGGTTCCTCGGACAGGGGGTCCCCCGAGCGGGAGCGAAAGAGGAAGAAGCGGCTCGTGAGGGCGGCTTCGGAGGAGGTCCCTGGCTCCTCGAGGGCAAGGTCTCGGACCCCCGACCGCCGTCCTGGGGGAAAGGTGAAGCCGTCAAAAGTGCCTCGTGTGGAGCCGGAGTCTGCTGGACACGTAAGTCCTGTTGTCCTCGAGGACTCTCCTCCCAGGGAGCCGACGTCGGGCCCGGCACCGCCAGGACCCGAGTCGGTGGCTGCTGAGTCTCCTGAGCTGGGTCTCAGGCTGACAGCCTTGGAGTGCAGACTGTCTGCCCTCATGGATCAGCAGCGGGTGCTGATGGCCAGCCTTGCTGGTGCATCTGCCCCGACCACCGGGACATCGACGTCGAAGTCGACCCTGGAGACCAAGGCGATACTCGAGACCATGAAGGCTCGAGGTCGTCCTCGGTCGCGGTCACCCTCGACCTCCCGGTCGGGACCGAGGGCGTCGACGCCGGTGCCTTCGGTGTCGGGGCGGGTGCTGCCGGGCCCCTTGCGGTCGGAGCCCGACTCCTCTTCGGACGAATCTGTCTGGAAGACGGAGGACAAGGAGTCCCCTGATACCTTCAAGACTCGGTGCATCCCGTCAGACTCACCGCAGTCTGAGCCCCGGAATAGATCCCCTCCGGAAGGTACCCGGTTCTCGGAGTTCGTTCGGGATATGGCCACTGCTTTGGCGATCCCCGCGGACCCCGAGGAGGAGCCTCGAGCCGACAAGCTCGAGGCCCTCCAGTATGACTCTCCTCCGAAGGAGGCCTTTACTGTGCAGGTTCCTCCGATGCTGGAATGGCTCCTCTTCCGGATGTGGGAGGCACCGGCCTCGGCGCCGGTTCTGAGCAAGTGGGTCGATTCCATTTATCGACTCCGTAAGAGCCCTGGTTTTCAAAAGGCGCAGCTATCACACCATTCCATGGTTGTTGAATCGGCCATGCATCGTCTGAAAAGTCAGAAGATGCACTCCGCGGTGCCCCCTGGCAGGGAGGCCCGGAACCTGGATGTGTTTGGTAGAAAGTGCTTCCAGGGCTCGATGCTTGCTTGCCGTGTCCAGTCTTACCAGCTGTACATGGGCATGTACTTGCGGGACCTGGCAAAGGAGCTTGCCGGGTTCTCTGCTGGTCTCTCCGGGGAGCCTTTGCAGAGGTTCAAGTCCTTGTCCTCGGGAGTGCAGGAATGCTCTAAGTTCATGTCCCGCGCAGCCTATGATGGCTTCGAGGCCTCGGCCCGTGTTGCAGCAGCCGGCATCGTGGCTCGACGCTAGGCATGGCTGCAGTCATCGGATCTCGAGCCATGGGTTCAAGACAAGTTGGTCGATGTCCCTTGCCGAGGTGAGAATCTTTTTGGCAAGCCCATGGCCGAGAAGGCTGCACAGCTTGAGACGGAGCACCTCATGAGGACATGGCTGTCTAGAAAGACTTCTGCCCCTTCTCATAAGAAGAAGGGCTCGGGTAAGAAGTCCTTTTACCCAAGGAAAGTGACTGCCTACAAACAGTTCCCACCTTACCAGGCCTCCCCAGCTCCCCCACAGAGTCAGCAGGCCAAGGGGCAGGGACATGGGCCCCGTAGGCAGAAGGCCCCCAAGCCTCAGGCTCCTGCTCCCACTCAGCAGGGTGGGGGGTCTTGACTCCCAAGGCATAGCCTCTCCGTCTCTGCTGTCCCATCCCTGCACAGGAGGTTGACTAACCCTGTTTGCCCACAGGTGGCCACCCATTACAGGAGACAGTTGGGTCTTAAGCATAGTCCACACGGGCTATATGCTTCATTTCCATCAGTTGCCTCCTCCTTACTTCCCAGGAGAGCCTCCAAGGCCTCCTCTCCACACAGACCTCCTCCTTAAAGAGCTTCAGGGTCTGTTGCGAGACAAGGCGGTGGAGCCTGTGCCTCCCCACCTCCAAGGTCACGGTTTCTACTCCAAGTACTTCCTTGTACCAAAGAGAACCGGAGGCCTCAGGCCTATTCTCTACCTCAGAAATCTCAACAAGTTCCTAGAGAAAGAAAAGTTCAAGATGCTTACTCTTGGAACACTTCTGCCCTACCTCCAGCAGGGAGATTGGCTATGCTCCTTAGATCTAAAGGATGTGTACACTCACATCCTCATTCATCCAGA
Source organism: Ichthyophis bannanicus (assembly GCA_033557465.1). NCBI lineage: Eukaryota > Metazoa > Chordata > Amphibia > Gymnophiona > Ichthyophiidae > Ichthyophis > Ichthyophis bannanicus. The sequence continues at coordinate 863,554,880 of CM066036.1, read as the reverse complement.
CCACAGAAAGTACCTCAGATTCATTGTGGGAGGAAACCATGAGTCCTGCCTTTCGGCCTCACCTCCGCCCCCAGGGTCTTTACCAAATGCCTGGCGGTGGTGGCGGCCTACTTGAAAAATCAGGGTATCTTTGTCTTCCCCTATCTGGACGACTGGCTCATCAGGGGTCAGACGTGCCAGGAGGCCAGGCAAGCCACCCTCCGAACTATTTCTCTTCTTCAACACCTGGGTTTTGTCATAAACTTCGCAAAGTCCACTTTGCTCCCCTCCCAGAACTTGGAGTTCATAGGGGCAAGGCTGAACTCTCTGCAGGCAAAGGCTTTCTTGCCAGAAGACAGAGCCCAAAGACTAATAGACTTGGCAAACCAGTTTCTCCACAGGCCCCTGGTTTCTGCCAGACTCTGACTTCGGCTTCTGGGCCACATGGCTTCGACAGTGCATGTAACTCCCAGTGTCCAACTCCGTAAGAGGCCTGCACAGTGGTGCCTCAGGACTCAGTGGACACAGTCCACAGGACGCCTCAGAGACAGAGTAAGGGTGTCCAGACCATTCCTGAACTCCCTACGCTGGTGGCTGCACCCCCCCAATCTACTGGAAGGGGCGCCTTTTCAGATTCCTGGGTTCACAGTGGTGTTGACCACAGATGCCTCTCTGCAGCACATTGTCTGGGCAAGCGCACCCAGGGCCCTCCGTTGGGCTACCGGTGGAGGTTCTTTCAGTGCAAAGCCTTTCTTTGATGGGACTAGTGGGAGTTCTCTTGTTCAGCCTGGGTTCCTGGTAGCCAGAGCTAGGGAGTCACCCATATGTGAGGACTGACTTCCTGCTTGGTCCTGGAGAAAGAGTAGTTACTCACCTGTAACAGGTGTTCTCCAGGAGCAGCAGGAATCAGTCCTCACAACCCTCCCTCCTCCCCTAGGAGTTGCAGTTGTACATAGTTTATTTTTACATTTTTGTGTGCTGTTTTTTAGCTATGTCATTTGACTGAGCAAGATGGCACCTTTAGGCGGGAAGGGGACCGCGCATGCATGCAGTATTCCCAAAGGGTTTCATAGAAAGCTGGTGAAATGCTCCGCAGGGGCTCCATCAACGTCGATGTCACCCAAATGTGAGGACTAATTCCTGCTGCTCCTGGAGAACACCTGTTACAGGTGAGTAACTACTCTGTCTCTCTCTTTCTCTCTTTCCCTCTCTCTTTGTCTCAGCTTTAAACTCAACTGGAGAGGGACAGTTGGAAAAGGTGGGAAGGCAGCACGCAGGCTCTGTGGGATGCTCCCAAAAGCTTTCCTATTGGACGCTGGGGAGCGTTCCTGTGCAGGCCCCGTCAGTACTGATGATACCCATATGTGAAGACTAAATTCCTGCTGTTCCCGGAGATCACCTGTTATAGGTGAGTAACTATGCTTTCCTGTGGGCTGTATGGCGGATAGTACGCACTATCTCCATGAATAAGCAGGAATGCAATCTTCACATATGGTGAACATTGCCGATAGAGCCCGCGTGGGAAAGCTCCCCAGCATTCAATAGGAAAACCTTTGGGAACATTTCACTGGGCCTGCGTGCCTGTTTTCCCAACTCCTCTCCTCGGTTATTCGTTTAACTTGGAGCCAGTAGGACACATCGTTCTGTCAGTGCCGGAAAACTTTTCTTTTTTGTGCCCTTCCGGGTATATCGTGCTTCTGCCTACTCATCGACGCCGGTTCTGTCGAATCCTACACCGGTCCTGAGAATTCTTCCTTTTTTATTTTCAATTTTTCTATTGATTTTCACCACAGTCCTCACCGCTAAACTAGGCCTCTAGGCCTCCATAGTCTTCTTTTCAATATCGAAGACAACATATTCAGGTATGGAAAACCCAGTCAGTGATTTAAAAAAAGTGTACCAACTATGCCAGTACCATTTTGGCCATTGATAAACATGACTGGTGTCTAAAATGTTTGGGTCCTGAACATGAACCCACTTTTGTCCTTTGTGCCAACAAATGACTAAGAGAGGTCTCAAGAACCGAGCCAGACAGTTTGGATCGTCGTTCCCCTTGGACTCTGTTTCAGTGGCTTCCACTTTATCGAGGGCATTGATTTCTTCTCATGGGTCTCAGGCTTCTTCAAAATCCAAACTGAGAAGTAAGTCAGAGTCTCTGGCCGTTTCCAAATCTTTGGCATTGAAGACCAATTCCGATGCCAGAGAGAAATCCCAGCATAAACATCATGACTCCCCTAGAGTTGCTTCTGATATAGACCAGCCAGCCAAACAGCCGTGTCGGGAGGATCGGTCCTCCAAAGCACAAGTGGTCTCGGGGGCTGTTTGGCTGGCATCGACCTCCGGAGAGCTACTAGTTCCATGTTCTTGGACGGTGGCTCAGAACCCTGTATGTGGTTCCACCCACATCAGCTATCTCACTAGATCAGTGCATGTTAGCTCTCGAGAGGAGTTTGGCAGCACTCCTGGCAGCCTCGGTACCGATAACATCGGGAGCTTCAGGAGTGCAGACTTCGGCACCGGGCCTACAGCCAAGCTTATCGGGCCTGATACCGATCCTCAAATCGGCATTGTTGGAGCACTCTAGGCAGATTCCTCCATTGAAGCCGGTTGATGTCCCTGGTATTCAACAGACTCAGGCTCCCATGCCTCTCAGTTCCGATACTTCTGAATATCAGCATCGACCGTCAACTTCCACGAAGCATGGGGTCAACCCAAGACCGACAATATTTTGATTTCTCTGGGAACAAGCAGGAAGTCAGTCCTCACATATCGGTGACGTCGGCGCCAAAGGAGCCTGCATGGGAGCATCTCCCTAGCTTTCAAGGAAAGCCTTTGGGAGATACAGCACACATGCATTGTCCACTTCCCACCCATGGGTGCCATCTTGCCTCAGTCTCCTTTTTTCCGCGGAGCCCTTCGGACATTGTCCTTTTTCCCTGGAGAAAGTCTGATTTGTTTATAGTTAAATTTTGTCCGGTTTGTGTACCGGTTCCTTCCCGCCCCGAGCCAGCTCGCCTCGGCGTCACTCCTCGGGTTCGTCAATCCATTTTCCACTTTTTTCATCGAGGTCCTCCTCGACCAGCATTCGCGCCCTTTTTCAGCTGAAAGCCTTGGACCACTGCCAGGAAGCAGGGACTCCCTTTTTACGATGGCCTTAAGTGGCTTCAAAAAGCGTGACCAGTGTGACAAAATTATGTCATTTACCAATCCACACAACTGCTGCCTCCGATGCCTTGACCCGGAGCACAACATCTCTGACTGCGAACTCTGCAGAACAATGACCCCAAAGGCCTTAAAGAGTCACCATCAGCAGCAGGAAAAAAATTTTCATGTCCGACTCTGCCCCGGAGTCTCTGGTAACACCACGTTCCAGAACCCCTTCTCATACCTCGGTTCTCCAGGACCAAGCAGGAAGTCAGTCCTCACTTATGGGTGACGTCGGCGCCGACGGAGCCCTCGCGGAGCAATTTTCCCCAGCTTTCAAAGAAAGCCTTTGGGAATTGCAGCGCGCATGCGTGGTCCCCTTCCCGCCCAAGGGTGCCATCTTAGCCAGTCTTCTTTTTTCCGCGGAGCCCTACAGACGTACCCGTCGTGTCCCCGCGAAAAAGTTGATTTTCTTTAGAATTACTCTGTTTTTCCATTCGGTTCGACGCCGGTCTTTTTCCCGCCGGACTCGCGACGCCGGTCACGAGTCCTCTTCTTATTTTTCGGTTTTTCTGACTTAGTCAGTTTTCGTTTCGGTTTTTTCCCTGGCAGCCCGGTCCTTTGACCTCGCCGGGGCCCTTTTTCCCCCGATGGCTGCCAGTGGTTTCAAGCGGTGTGGTCAGTGTGACCGTAATATGTCACTAACTGACACACACGACAATTGCCTCCGCTGCCTGGGCCCGGATCATGACGAAATGATCTGTGGGCCTTGTGGCAAACTTTCCTCCAAAGCGTTGAGAAGTCGGCGGCATCAGCGGGATAGAATCTTCGCTGACCCCAGCCGTACCCGGACCTCGTCGGAGGCCTCCGCGTCCAGGGGTTCCAGCTCGGACCGTCGCCGGAGTTCCTCCGACAGGGGTTCTCCCTCCGGGGACCATCGACGGAAGGTGAAACCCGCGAGGGCGGCATCGGTGGACGCTCCTGGCTCCGCGAGGGCCAGGTCGCATAGCCCCGATAGCCGCCCCGGGTCCTTGGAGAAGGAGCGCCTCATGAAGCGACCTCGCCTGGAGTCGGAGCTGCCTGCTCGGGTAAGTCCTGTGGTCCTTCTGGACTCGCCTCCACGACAGCCGACGTCGGGCCCGACGCCGTCGGGGCCCGAGTCGGGGGCTGCTGGGTCACCTGAGCTCGGACTCAGGTTGACGGCCTTGGAGAGCAGACTGTCTGCCTTCATGGACCAGCAGCGGGCACTGCTCGCTGGCTTCGCTGGCGCCGCTGCCCCGACCGCCGGGACGTCGACGTCGAAGTCGACCCCGGAGACCGAGCCGATCCTCGAGTCGATGCGAACTCGAGTCGATCCTCGGTCGAGGTCGCCCTCGGCCTCCCGTTCGGGACCGAGGTCGCCGACGCCGACTCCCTCGGCGTCGGGGCGGCAGGCGCCGCGCCCTGCCCGGGCCGACCCCACCGAGTCCTCGTCGGAGTCGGTCTGAGAGTCTGAGGAGGAAGAGTCGCCTGATTCTTTTCGGACTCGGTGTGTCCCGTCGGACTCACCTGAGTCCGAACCTCGGAAGCAGTCCCCCCCGGAGGATGCCCGGTTCTCGGACTTCGTCAGGGATATGGCCAAGGCTTTGGCCTTCCCTGCGGATCCCGAGGAGGAGCCTCGAGCCGAAGAGCTCGACGCCCTCCAGTATGACTCTCCCGCCAGGGAACACTTTACTGTACCGGTTCCTCCCATGCTGGAACGACTACTCTTCCGCATGTGGGAGAGTCCGGCCACCTCGCCGGTCCTGAGCAAGCGGGTCGATTCTATCTATCGAGTCCGCAAGAGCCCTGGCTTCCAGAAAGCACAGCTACCACACCATTCCATGGTAGTGGAATCGGCCATGCATCGTCTTAAGAGCCAGAAGATGCACTCCTCGGTGCCTCCTGGCAGGGAGGCCCGTAACCTGGATGGCCTTGGTAAGAAGTGTTCCTGTGCGGATATCCAGTTTAGTCCTCCACAATCGGGTACTGCCCCTCTCACTGCAGCCTGTAGACTGGACCAATCAAATCTTCTGTAGTACATATCCAGCAGGAGCTCCCAGAAGCCCCCCAGTGTGTCCAGTCTCGTTGCAGTGTGTAGACGTAAAAGTGTGTCCTCTGGGCACACTTAGTGACCTTTGCAGGAGCAACACTAGTTAGTTGTTTTTAGGGTTTGTTTTGGGGCATTTCTCTACTATTTTTGTTTTTGGTAGCTAGCTGTGCCTTTAAAAAAAGAAAGACAAAAGAAGCCGGTCTCCCTGGAGCTGTGCCACAGGAGACTAGGAGAAAGTCAGACCTGCTGGCTGCTGTTGCCTGCCCTAGCACATTTTATCAGCCCTGGGTGAGCTTCCCCTAGACAGGACGGGGAATTGCCATACCTATAAGGCAGTGCCTGGTACTGGGAGATTGTGGCTGAATCTTCTGTTCCTGAGCTGGTAGGAGTTTGCATTTCATTGTTTCTGTCTTGTGTGCACTGCTCTGTCTGGGATGCCAGCTTTTCTTTAGGCTCTCCTGAGCCAATTTGGCAGTTTTTATTCAATCTGCTCGTGTGCCCTGTATTAGAGGGTCGTTTTATTTGTTTTCCATATTATTTGGTGGTTTTTATATTTTCGCGCCGTTTTTTACCGCGGGTGAAAAGTGCGGCGGCCATTTTGGATTTTAAAAGTGCTTTTCCAGGCATTTTTGATCGCTGTGCACAGGTTCCCCTAGCGTGTTTGGGGTTCCTCTTTCTGGCGATTTTGCTCAGGGCCCCCCAGGGATCCTGGATATATTTTGTTTCTTGTAAAAAAAAAAAAAAAAAAAAGTTAAGTTACTTTTAATCGGGGCTGATTTGCATAGGATTGCCCAGGTGGTGTGGCTTTCCTGTGGCTGTCTTATTCTATTCCCCTGGGCAGAGGTGGCCTTGGGATGGCTTCCAAGCCCCAGTGTGTGATTTGTGGGTCCCGCAGGACGGCAGGGACTGACTCTGGCATCTGCAGGGGCTGTGCTGCAGTGCCCTCTGAGTTAGCGCAATCTGTGAATGTTCAGGAACAGGCTACCCCTGGGGATGCTTCTACTTCCGGGGACAGCGTTCTTTCTTTCTCCAAGCATCCCTCAGTCTGGCTCGGTTCCTCCGGGCCAGCGGTTCAGTGGCTGCGCTCCAGCAGGCGGCTGTTGCTGCCTCAACTATGGACTTCTCCCCTGATTTTGTACTCCTCATGCATCAGGCATTTCGCCTGAGCAGGTCCCGGACAGTTGCCGGCTGTCTGGCCCCCCTCCCTCCCCTCGGGTCCTTGGGGGCGGCTCAGTGTCCCTCACCGCCCGGGGGCAAGCGGCTTCGGTTGGGGGGACAAGAGCAGGACGCCCTGGGTCTCCTGGATTCCGATGGCAGAGGGCGATCCTGAGACTGAAGCGGAGGATTTGGAGGATGGGGAGATCCCTGGCCGGAAGATCAGGCTCGGGTCATTCGAGTGTTCCGTAGGGACGAGCTGGTTCCTTGGTCACGGAGTCCCTTCAGGCGCTAAAACCTTTCGAGGCGGTGCGGTCCCTGGAGGAGGAGGCGTCTTGAGGATCCTCTGATTCAGCAGTCAGGGATGCCCAGGTGGTTTTCCCGTCCACCCGCGTGGTGGATCAGATGATCCAGGCGGAGTGGGAGCACCCGGAATCCGGTTTGAAGGGGATTCGGACCATGAATCGGCTTTTATCCTCTTGCTGACAAGGACAGGGACTTGTTCAGGTCCCCCCGGGTGGATGCTGCGGTCTCCGCAGTGACCAAGAAAACCACCATCCCGGTTGAAGGGGGCGGGCGGCGGCCCTCAAGGACGGGCAGGATAAAGAAGGTTTGATAACTTGCTCAAGCAAACCTTCGATACGGATGCCGTGTCATTGCAGGCCTCTATCTGTGGGGCTTGGGTGGCTCCGTGTCTGCGGTGGTCACAGCAACTGCGCTCGAGCCCCGGACTAGACCAGCAGGGTCTGGTGGAGGTGACCCGGCTGGAGTCCGGCTCGGCTTACCTGGCGGATCTGTTTTTAATGATTTGATCCGCGCGTTGGCTAACAGTATGGCATCCGCTGTAGCAGCGCGCCGGTCCCTCTGGTTGCGCAGCTGGGCGGCGGACAGTTCTTCTAAGGCCCGCCTCATTAAGCTGCGTTAAGGGCAGATTATTATTTGGGGAGGCTCTCGAGAATTGGTAAAGGATCTCGGTGAGTCCAAAGGGGGCCGGCTTCCGGAGGATAAACCAAGGTCCAACCGGTCCACCTCGTCGGCACGGGGATCCTTTCGGGATCAGCGCAGGTTTCTCGGCCCTCCCGCCAGTGGTCCTCGCAGCGGGGCCGGTTTGGAGCCCGTAGCCAAGGATTTCGGGCTTTCAGGGGAGCCGGCAGAGGCTTCTCCGCAGCCGGCTCTTCATCGGGTTCTTCCTTTGGACGCAAGCCACAATGACGCCAGGCAGGCTCTGGAGGGAGGACCGCTTGTCGGCGGTCGCTTGCGCGACTTTCTTTCCTCTTGGGCCCAAATAACGTCGGATCGCTGGGTGCTACAAATTATAGAGGAGGGTTACGCTCTGGAATTTGCGTTCCCACTTCCAGATTCCTTTGTTCTGTCTCCCAGCAGGGGCGAGCAAAAGACGAGGGACATCCGCGTGACCCTGGCTCGATTGTTAGCGCTGGGAGCGGTGGTTCCAGTGCCTCCCTTGGAAAGAGGCGCTGGTCGCTACTCCATCTATTTTGTGGTACCCAAAAAGGGCGACTCTCTGCGTCCGATTTTGGATCTCAAAGGCGTGAATCGCGCGCTCAGAGTGCCGCATTTCCGCATGGAAACCCTGCGGTCAGTCATTGTAGCGGTGCGAAAGGGGGAGTTTTTGACGTCCCTCGATCTTACCGAGGCCTATCTGCACATTCCGCTACACCCAGCCCATCAGCGGTTTCTCCGCTTCGCGTTCCCGTGGGGCCACTTTCAGTTCCGGGCCATGCCGTTCGGCTTGGCTACGGCCCCGCGCACTTTCACAAAGGTGATGGTGGTGGTTGCGGCGGCCTTGCGCAAGGAGGGCATTTTGGTCCATCCTTACCTGGACGACTGGTTGATACGAGCAAAATCCGGTCGAGAGTGCCTGCGGGTCACGAGCAGGGTGGTAGCTCTGCTGCGATCCCTCGCGGGTGGTGAACGAAAGAAAGAGTTGTCTGCGGCCCCTCGCAGGACCTGGAGTATCTGGGGGTGCGCTCGACCACTGCTCGGGGGGGTGGTGTGCCTGTCCCGAGCGCCGCGTCCTGACGTTGCGGGCTCTTGTCCGACTATTTCGGGGGATGCCCGCTCCGTCGGCGTGGTGGTACCTACGGCTTCTCGGAACGATGGCGGCGACCTTAGAGGTGGTTCCGTGGGCGCGGTTCCACATGCGCCCGCTACAGAGGGCGCTCCTTCGTCGCTGGTCCAACCAGTGCGATTCCTTGCACAAGAGACTGCCCTGCCCGAAGGCAGTGCGGCGGTCGCTTCGGTGGTGGCTCTCCTCCGAGAACCTGACGCGGGGAATTCCCTTGGAGCCTCCTCTGTGGGTCCCCCTCACTACGGATGCGAGCCTAGTCGGCTGGGGAGCACACTGCGAGACCCGCTTCACGCAGGGGGTGTGGTCCTCGCAGGAAGCGTCTTGGTCGATCACCGCCTCGAGCTTCGGGCGGTCCGACTAGCCCTGATGGCCCTGGAACCTCTGCTCCTGGGCCGGGCGGTCCGAGTCTGGTCGGACAATGCGACCACGGTGGCGTACATCAATCGCCATGGGGGCACAGGGAGTGTGGCCCGGAAATCCGAAGCGACGGCCGTGTTCAGCTGGGTGCAGACTCGGCTGCCGGCGATCTCGGCGGCGCACATTGCAGGCGCGGACAATGTCCAGGCCGAGTTTCTGATCAGAGTGCGGGTGGACCCCGGAGAGTGGGAGTTAAATCCTCAGGTGTATGCGCAGATAGTTCGGCGGTGGGGTCCGCCCATCATGGATCTCATGGCGACCTTCCAGTCGGCCAAGACAAGTCGCTTCTTCAGCAGACGGCGGGAGCGGATGTCCGAAGGACTCGACGCTCTCATTCAGCCGTGGCCGACGTCCGGGATGCTGTACGTTTTCCCCCCGTGGGCCCTGATCGGTCGGGTCGTCCAGCGCATCGAGGGCCATCAGGGCCGGGTGCTGCTGGTGGCTCCGGATTGGCCCCGGAGGCCCTGGTATGCCGACCTCGTTCGGCTTCGAGACGGCGTGCCGTGGCGCCTTCCGGCGCTACCGGATCTTCTTCTTCAGGGCCCCTTGCGGATGCCCCAGGTGGCTCGGTTCTCGCTTACGGTTTGGCCATTGAGAGGGCTCGGCTGAAAAAGAAGGGTTATTCGCCCGTGGTGATTTCCACCTTACTGCGGGCAAGAAAGTCGTCCACTTCTCTTACTTATGTTCGAATTTGGAGAATTTTTGGGAGGACTGGTGCTCCCCTTCGTGGAGTTCGGGCGGCGACGGTCTCGGTGCCCGTCGTGCTCAGCTTTCTGCAGGATGGCTTCGAGAAGGGTCTCGCGGCCAGTTCCCTGAAGGTCCAGTTGGCCGCGCTCTCTTGCTATAGAGGCAAGGTTTTGGGGCCGCCTTCTTGGCGCTCATGCGGTGTGCGGCGTTTCTTGACCGCCGTGGTTTTCATTTGCGGCCCTTCCCGAGCAGAGCGGTGATTCCTCCGTGGGATTTGAATTTAGTTCTGCGGGCCCTGGCTCGGGAACCCTTTGAGCCCTTGCGGAGGGCATCCTTGAAGGATCTCACGTTGAAGACGGTTTTTCTGGTAGCCATTTGCTCGGCACGGCGCATCTCGGATCTACAGGCCTTGTCATGCCGAGAACCTTTCTTGTCTTTTTCTGCGGAGCGGGTTGTGCTCCGTCCGGTTCCCTCCTTCCTGCCAAAGGTGGTGTCTCCTTTTCACCTGAATCAGGCAGTATTTCTACCAGTGATTTCGGCGGACTCGGTCGAGTCGGTGGACAAGGGGCTTCACCGGCTTGATGTGGGCCGCACGCTGCGTCGGTATTTACAGTCTACCGAGTCATTTCGGAAGACTGATCGGCTTTTTGTGCTCTTTGGGGGTGCACGGAAAGGGGAGGCGGCGGCTAAGGCCTCCATTGCTCGATGGCTTAAAGAAGCGATCGCCTCCGCGTATCTGTTGCAGCGGCGGCCGGTTCCGGAGGGGCTCCGGGCTCATTCTACTAGGGCTCAGGCGGCCTCTTGGGCGGAGCATGGTCTGGTTCCACCAGCGGAGATCTGTAGAGCGGCCACTGGGTCGTCTCTGCATGCTTTCAGCAGGCACTATCGCTTGGATGTGTCAGCGGCTCGGGATTCCTGTTTTGGTTCGGCGGTTTTGCGCGCCGGCCTACAAGGTCCCGCCCGGTCTTAACTGCTCTGTTACATCCCGATTGTGGAGGACTAAACTGGATATCCGCACAGGAAATGGATATTTACCTAACCTGGTAATTGTAGTTCCTGTAGGATCCAGTTTTGTACTCCTTCCCTCCCGAATCTCTGCATGATCTTGCGGCGCGCTATCCCGAGCGGGAGATTCTAAGATAGTTTTGCGTCCCGTTCGGACCTTAGCGGCAGTCGTGCTTATAGCTATGGCTCTTCCCTTTCTTTTGGGGTTCCGTAAGCTCCTTAGTACCTGGGGGGAGCTCTGTGTCAATTTAGGGGCGTCGATTCCGGCGCCGTGCAGTGTACTGACTTCCTCGTTTGGGGAGGGAGTAGTTTATTCCAGTGGGGGAAGTGCAGGTTTAATGTTAATCTGATAATAATCTGATGTGATGCTTCGATCAGTATGATTTGTTACAAGTACACTGGGGGGCTTCTGGGAGATCTCCTGCTGGATATGTACTACAGAAGATTGATTGGTCCAGTCTACAGGCTGCAGTGAGAGGGGCAGTACCCGATTGTGGAGGACTAAACTGGATCCTACAGGAACTACAATTACCAGGTTAGTGTAATTTCCATTTTCCAGGGCTCTATGCTCGCCTGTCGTGTCCAGACCTACCAGCTATACATGGGCATGTATCTCCGAGACCTGGCTAAAGAGCTAGCCGGCTTCTCCGCTGGTTTGTCCGAGGAACCCTTGCGGAGGTTCCTGGCCTTGTCACACTGGCATTCGGGAATGCTCAAAATTCATGTCCCGAGCAGCCTATGATGGCTTTGAAGCATCGGCTCGAGTGGCCGCAGCCGGCATCGGTGCCCGCCGACAGGCTTGGCTTCAGTCGTCTGACCTTGAGCCCTGGGTGCAGGACAAGTTGGTCGATGTCCCTTGCCGAGGCGAAAAAACCTCTTTGGCAAGCCCATGGCTGATAAGGCTGCACAAATTGAGACTGAGACTCTCACCAGGACTAGGCTTTCTAGGAAGACCTCCGCCCCTTCCCAGAAAAAGAAGGGCTCGGGAAGAATTCCTTTTAACCCGAGGAAGGCGACTGCCTACAAACAATACCCCCACTATCAGGCCCCTGCAGCTCCCCAAACAGGGCCAGCAGGCCAAGGGACGGGGGTAACGGGTCCCGTAGGCAGCAAGCCCCCAAGCCTGCACCACCAGCCCCTGCTCCGCAGGGTGGGGGTTTTTGACTCCTTAAGCATAGCCTCTCCCCCCCCGCTGGCTCCTCCCAGCACCGGAGGCCGGCTGGTTCACTTCGCCCACAGGTGGTCCAGCATCACCTCGGATGCCTGGGTGCTTCAAGTCGTGCGAGAAGGCTATGTTCTCCACTTCCACCAGGTCCCTCCCTCCTATTTTCCGGGAGAACCTCCACGACCCCCTCTGCACAGGGAATTACTCCTTCAGGAGTTAGCAGGTCTTCTACAGGATCAGGCGGTGGAACCGGTGCCCCACCACCTGAAGTGTCAAGGTTTTTATTCCCGGTATTTTCTAATACCAAAAAGAACAGGAGGCCTCAGACCCATCCTGGACTTGCGCAACCTCAACAAGTTCCTCGTGCGGGAGAAGTTCAAGATGCTTACCCTTGGAATCCTTCTGCCCTACCTCCAGCAGGGAGATTGGCTATGCTCCTTGGATCTAAAGGATGCCTACACGCACATCCTCATCCGCCCAAGCCACCGCCAATACCTAAGGTTTGTGGTGGCAGGGAATCATTACCAGTACAGAGTACTGCCCTTTGGCCTGTCCTCCGCACCGCGAGTCTTCACAAAATGTCTCGCGGTGGTGGCGGCCCATCTCCGGCTTCACGGCCTCTATGTCTTTCCGTACCTCGACGACTGGCTCATCAGAGCAGCGTCCGCTCTGGAGGTCACCAATGCCACGCGCCGCACGGTGACTCTTCTGCAGTACTTGGGCTTTGTTATAAACTTCGCAAAGTCCACTTTGCTCCCCTCACAGGATCTCGAGTTCATCGGCGCAAGGCTGCACACTCCTCGGGCACGAGCGTACCTGCCGCTCGACAGGGCTCAACGGCTCATGGACCTAGCCGGCCGTTTTCGCAGCCAGCCCCTGGTCTCCGCCAGGCGCTTCCTGAGACTACTCGGCCATATGGCTTCCACCGTCCATGTGACCCCCAATGCCCGCCTGAATATGCGTCCTGCTCAGTGGTGTCTCAGCCGGCAGTGGCGACAAGCCACAGGCGGCCTAGCAGACCTAGTGCGCGTCTCCGAGCCGCTGATCTTGTCTCTCCGGTGGTGGCTTCAGCGGCCGAACCTGATACTCGGCATGCCGTTCCAGTCACCTCAGCTGGCCCGGGTGCTGACAACAGATGCATCCCTCCTGGGCTGAGGAGCGCATTGCCAAGGGGCACGTACTCAGGGCCTCTGGACCACGTGGGAGTCTGCTCAGCAGATCAACTTCCTGGAGCTCAGGGCAATCCGCCTGGCTCTCAAGGCCTTCTCCCACCTGACTTCTCACCAGTCCGTCCTTGTCCAGACGGACAATCAAGTTGCCATGTTCTACGTGAACAAGCAGGGGGGCACGGGCTCCTTCCTCCTCTGTCGGGAGGCACAGAAGCTCTGCTCTTGGGCCGTCAGTCAAGGCGTTCTCCTCAAGGCAGTTTATCTCCCAGGCCAAGAGAATTGCCTGGCGGACAAACTCAGCAGGATCCTCCAGCCGCACGAGTGGCGTCTGGATCCCTTGGTAGTTCAGAAGCTCTTTCTAAAGTGGGGCCTCCCCACGGTGGATCTCTTTGCCAGTCCTCACAACCGGCAACTACCTCGCTTCTGCTCTCGTCAGCCGCACCCCCTTCGGGTTGCGGCGGACGCTTTTCTACTCTCATGGTCGGGGAGCCTTCTGTATGCTTTCCCTCCCATCCCGCTAGTCTCTCGGACTCTCTTCAAGGTTCTCCGAGACAAAGCCTTCATGATCCTGGTGGCTCCTCGCTGGCCCAGACAGCCGTGGTTTCCACTCCTGCTGCAATTAGCGGTGGAGGATCCGTTCCCTCTGGGGTTTCAACCAGATCTCCTCACTCAGGATCAGGGGTCTCTGCTACACCCCAACCTCAGGTCTCTCAATCTAATGGCCTGGCTGCTGAGAGGGTAGTCCTTGCTCCCCTCCTCCTGCCGGCAGAGGTGGAAGAGGTCGTCCTAGCTTCTCGGCGACCTTCTACTCGAAAATGCTACGCCCTTAAATGGCGTCGCTTTTCCTTTTGGTGTACCCGACAGTCTCAGGATCCCTTCTCCTGCCCGGTGTCGGTGGTCTTGCAGTACTTGCTTTACCTCTCTAATCTGGGACTTAAGTCCAACTCCGTCAAAGTTCACCTCAGTGCTCTTTCAGCACATCATGTGCCGGTGGACGGCAGACCTCTCTCCAACGACCCTCTCGTAGCGAGGTTTCTCCGAGGTCTCCTTCTACTTAAACCACCTCTGCGCCCGCCAGCGCCTGACTGGGACCTGAATGTGGTTTTACAGCGGATCACCTGTCCGCCTTTTGAACCTATGGCTACCTGTTCTCTCCGTTTTCTTTCTTGGGGAAAACACTGTTCTTGATAGCCCTCACTTCCGCTAGACGCGTACGTGAATTGCAGGCCCTCGTGTCTGATCCCCCTTACACTCGGTTCTACAAAAATAGGGTAGTCCTACGGACTCACCCAAAATTTCTTCCAAAAGTGGTCTCCCCCTTTCACATCAATCAGGAGGTGGTACTTCCAACCTTCTTTCCCAGACCACACTCCAGCCGAGCTGAAACGGTCCTCCATACCCTGGACTGTAGAAGGGCTTTGAACTTCTACCTTGACCGTACGCGGGAGCACCGTAAAGCTGCTCAGCTTTTTGTGTCTTTTGACCCCAATAAATTGGGGCTCCCGGTCTCCAAGCGTACTCTGTCCATCTGGGTTGCGGACTGTATCTCTTGGGCTTATGGGGCAGCCGGACTCTCCTTGGAAGGTCGAGTCACGGCTCACTGCGTTCGGGCAAAGGCTACGTCAGTGGCTTACCTCTGCTCTGTTCCGCTGGCAGACATCTGCCGGGCCGCTACTTGGTCTTCGAGCCAGACTTTTGCGGTCCATTACTGTCTCGAGAGGGAGTCCCGCAGGGACAGTGCTTTCGGACAGGCAGTCCTCCGTAATCTCTTCGAGGTCTGAGCAACTCCTACCCTCCATCCTGGATGTGGGCTACTGGTGGGTAATAATTCAGCGAAGATTCTTTCCTTCTGTGCTGCTGAGCTAGAGGGAGCTCATTTTTGTGCTTAGGGTCTCCGGTAGCCTTGAGCTTGGGAGTCCCATAAGTGAGGACTGACTTCCTGCTTGGTCCTGGAGAAAGCGTAGTTACTCACCTGTAACAGGTGTTCTCCAGGAGCAGCAGGAATCAGTCCTCACAACCCTCCCTCCTCCCCGTGGAGTTGCAATCATCTGCTTTAGTTTTTTTTGCAAATTTTTATGCTGTCTTTTTTAGCTATGTCATCTGACTGGCTAAGATGGCACCCTTGGGCGGGAAGGGGACCGCGCATGCGCGCTGCAATTCCCAAAGGCTTTCTTTGAAAGCTGGGGAAAATTGCTCCGCGAGGGCTCCGTCGGCGCCGACGTCACCCATAAGTGAGGACTGATTCCTGCTGCTCCTGGAGAACACCTGTTACAGGTGAGTAACTACGCTTTCCCCTGTGAAGCCTGAGCCTCCTCAGAGTCCCATGGCTGCAGTTCTTCCGAGCGGAAGAAATCCTTGAAGACTGTCTCTGAGGACATATCGATTCCCACTAGCACTCCTTGTGGCCTTGGGCAAGTCACTTACCCCTCCATTGCCTCAGAAAAATCCAAGTTATCAATGTCCCTGTTTAATGTACATTACCAAGTTTTTAAGTTACAATGTAAAACACTTTGACTAAAATCATGAAGCGGTATATAAAACCTGTTAAATAAATAAATAAATAGGGAAGAAGGTGAAATCCCACCCAGGGTCCCGCAGCCCCAGGCTTGAGTCTGAGGAGTCTGGGCAGGAGCGGCCCACCAAGTTGCCCAGCAAGGAGGAGTCTGTTCCCATCAACTGGCCTCAGGCCTCCAAGACCATCCTCATCAAGGACAACCCCCCCCCCCCCCAAGGGTACCGATGCCAGGCCCAAAGTCCGGGCATCGAAAGCTGCGGAGCCAATTGGCATGGAGTCCAGAATGACAGCCCTAGAGATCAGTATATCTGCCCTAGTGACCATGCAGTGTGCGTTTATGTCCGGTTCATCCGCCGCAATGACTGGACCCTCGACATTGAGGGCTTCCCCAGACGTCGAGCCTGTCCTCGAGTGCCATCGGCCTCGAGAGAGCCCCCCCGGTCATGGTTCTGGTCCCGGTCCCGTTCTTCAAGGTACTAGTCCTTCCCAGCAAGTGCCCGCAGCTCGGACCAACGATCCTCTGGAAATCCTGCACCATCGAGAGTTGTCCTTGACCGAGGTGATCGTGTGGCGGCGGACTTGTACTCAGACTTTGAATCCAGATGGGAGACCAAGGACAAAGAGTCCCTGGATATGAGACGACACTGTGACGTGCCCTTGGACCTGTCTACCCGGTGACCCAACGCCGCTCCCCACCCGAGGATGTTGCGTTACTTGATTTTGTGAGGGATATGGCCAAGGCTCTCGGTTGTCAGCAGGCATCTTGATGCCATGTACCGGGTGCACCAGAGCCCTG
Organism: Ichthyophis bannanicus; assembly: GCA_033557465.1. Classification (NCBI taxonomy): domain Eukaryota; kingdom Metazoa; phylum Chordata; class Amphibia; order Gymnophiona; family Ichthyophiidae; genus Ichthyophis; species Ichthyophis bannanicus. Next base: position 863,538,688 of record CM066036.1, on the reverse strand, counting down.
GGTACCAAAAGGCCCAGCTCCTCCCCCACAACTCAGTGGTCATGGAGTCGGCCATGCGCCGGCTTAAGAGCCAAAAGACACACTCGTCAGTACCACCCAGCAGGGAGGCTCGAACCCTTGATGCCCTCGTCCAAAAGGCTTTTCAGGGCTCGATGCTTATATGCCTAATCCACTCATACCAATTCTACATCAGCATGTACCTGAAAAAACTGTCGAGGGAGCTCAGAGGATTCTCGGCAGGAGATAAAGAAATGTTCAAAGTTCCTGTCTCGAGCAGCCTATGATGGCTCTGAGTCATCGGCTAGGGTGGTCGTCTCAGGCATCCGGGCACAACGCCAAGCATGGCTGCAGTCCGACCTGGAACAATGGGTACAGGACAAACTTGATCAATGTCTCCTGCACAGGTGAAAACCTGTAAGGGAAACCCATGGCGGACAAAGCAGGGGAGATAGAACCCGAGAATGTGACGAGAACCAGGCTCTCGAAAAAGATCTCTGTGCAACCCCAAAAGAAAACCCCGGTGAAAAAGCCCTTCTTCCTGAGGAAAAAAGGGGGCTTCAGTACTACTCTGCACTGCCAAGCCTTCTCGAGCCCTCAGCAGGCCCAGCATCAAAAAGGCCAGGGACACGGTCCCAGAAAGCATATAGCCCCGAACCCCAGGCACCAGCTCAGGCCCAGCCCGGGGGAGGCTTTTGACTGTGTGGACATGACCCCCGCACCCCCAGGGAGTCCTTTGCTGTCCACAGGGGGAGCGCCTAGCCCTGTTTGCCCACAGGTGGACAACCATCACCACCGATACCTGGGTTTTACAGGTGGTCAAGGAGGATTACCTTCACCTACATCAGACACTTACCCCACCAGGCCTCTCTTTCACCAGACCCTGCTCCTCATCGAGCTAGCAGGATTACTCCAGGACAAAGCAGTGGAGCCCGTCCCAAAACACTTCTGGGGCACCAGCTCCTACGCCATGTACTTCCCAGTCCTCTTGGGGACGAAGGGCCTCAGGCCCATCCTGGATCTGCAAAAGCTCAACAGGTTTCTGGTCAGGGAGAAGTTAAAGATGCTCTCCCTTAGAACACTGCTGCCATTTCTCCAGCAGGGAGACTGGCTTTGCTCCTTAGACCTAAAGGATGCTTAACTCGCATCCTAATCCACCCAGCCACAGAAAATACCTCCAGTTTGTGGTGGGGAAACAATGCTAATACAGGGTACTGCCCTTCGGGCTAGCCTCCTCTCCAAGGGTCTTTACAAAATGCCTCGTGGTGGTCACAGCCCACTTCAGGCTTCAAAGGGCCTTTGTCTTCCCCTACCTGGACGACTGGCTCATAAAGGGGGCCACAGCTGCAAAGGCACAATGTACCTCTGGACGAACCATAAATGCCCTGAAGCACCTGGGGGTTTGTCATAAACTACCCCAGTCCCACCCAACTCCCGCTCAGAGCCTAGAGTTCATAGGGGCACAGCTGGGCACCCATCAGGCAAAAGCCTTCCTCCCTCAGGAGACGTCAGCATGCCTCAGGGAACTAGATGCAGAGGTGCAACTGTGCAGGGCACTACCCACCTGGATTCTTCTCTGCCTGCTGGAACACATGGCCTCCATGGTCCATGCTTACCTACACATGAGAGCAGCCCAGTTGTGCCTCCGCTCTCAGTGGACTCAAGCTACAGGCAGGCTCCAAGGACAGGGTGCATGTGACCGCCAGCTGATGGACTCCCTCGGATGGTGGCAGAATCCAGGTCACCTTCAGGCCGGGATGCCCTTCCAGGCACCCATCCCCCAGAAAGTCCTAACCACGGATGCCTCTCTAATGGGATGGAGAGCACATTGCGACAGCCTCCAGACACAAGGCTGCTGGTCCCAGAGGGAATCCGAAATGCAGATCAACCTGCTGGAAATCAGGACCATATTCTTGGCCCTCAAGGGCTTCCGTCACCATCTACAGCACCATGCGGTGCTGATCCAGATTGACAATAAGGTCATGATGCTCTACGTGAACAAACAGGAGGGAATGGGTTCGTACCCCCTCTGCCTGGAGGCGGTAGTCCTCTGCTCTTATGCCACATGCAGCGGGATGCTGCTGAGAGCAGTCTATCTCCCGGTCCAGGACAATATCTTGGCGGACAAGCTGAGCAGATACTCCAGACGCACGAGTGGCACCTGGACCCAGCAGTGGCCTCAAAGCTGTTCTGTCTCTGGGGTGTCCCAATGATGGACCTGTTCACCAACCCAGACAACACACAGTTGCCCCATTTCTGCTCCCACCGACCACACCCGTCTCGGGTAGTGGCGGATACATTCCTCATCCTGTGGTTGGAAGACCTCCTCTATGCCTTCCTCCCAATACCGCTGATAGCCAAGACTCTGTTCAAGGCTCAATGCATCGCTAGTGCTGATAGCCCCTCATTGGCCCAGACAGCCCTGATTCCCACTGCTCCTCTCCTTATCGACGGTATCGTCAATTCCCCAGGGCCGGGCCCCAGGACAACTCTCGCTGGAGCAGGGCACACTCCTACACCCCAACCTTGGGTCCCTCTCGCTCATGGCTTGGCTACTGAAAGGGTAGCACAAACCCCCATCAATCTTCCACGGAACATGGAAAGCCTCCACGAGAAGGGAGTACGCCTTCAAGTGGTGACGTTTCTCACTGTGGTGCATAGAGAAACGGACAAACCCATTCTCCTGCTCAGTGCACATGGTGCTCCAATACCTACTCCACCTATCACAGGTGGGACTGAAGTCCAACTTGGTCAGAGTACACCTAAGCGCCATCAGAGCGCATCAGCACTCTGTCTATGGAAAGCCCCTCTCAACTCAGCCCCTTGTGTTGGTTCCTGCGGGGCTTATTTTGTCCAAACCTCCCCATGCGCCCTCTGGTGGTAGAATGGGACTTTAATGAGGTGCTCTTGCAACAAACCAAGCCTCCATTTGAGCCTTTAGCTACCCTGCCACTTGTGGTACCTCTCCTGGAAGAGTCGCCTTCCTGGTAGCACTTACATCAGCTCACAGAGTTAGCAAGCTCCAAGCTCTGATGGCAGAGCCTCCTTACATGAGGTTCTATAAGAGCAGGGTGGTGGTCCGCACACACCCAAAGTTTCTGCCTTCATTCCACCTCAATCAAGAGGTGGTGCTCCCCACCTTCTGTCCCGGGTCTCATGCTGGCAGGGTGGAGACCATTTTCCATACTCTGGATTGAAAGAGATCTGCAACAGACCCAGGGCCACCACAAAGCTCAACAGCTTTTCATATCCTATGACCCCAGCTGTCTGGGGCTCCAGTAACTAAGCAAACTCTATCCACCTGGGTGGTGGACTGCATTACCCTTGCCTATGAGCAAGCGGGGACCAGAGAGTCACGACACACTGCATCAGAGCCATGGATACTTCCGTGGCCAATCTGCGTTCCATCCCCATGATGGAAATTTGCCGGGCCACCACCTGGTCTTTAGTCTATACCTTCGCAGCTGACTATTCCCTGGAGAGGAACGCCCAATTGGACAGCACCTTCGGCCAGGCCATATTCCATAATCCCTTCGAGGGTGTAGGTAAATCCTGCCCTCTGATTCTTCTGTGTTCATGCTACCGGAGTGCTGGTGTTCACTGGACGCTTGGGTCTTGCGAGAGTCTCTCCCTCGGGACTTGACTGCTGCTGGTTACGGCTCTCACTTTGCAGGTTGCCATGGCATTTTTCTTTTGGTTACAGGTTCTCAGTAGCTGTAGTTGGGAAGGCCCATATGTGAGGACTGACTTCCTGCTTGTTTCCAGAGAAAGCATAGTTACTCACCTGTAAACAGGTGTTCTCCGGGGACAGCAGGAATCAGTCCTCATATAATCCTCCCTCCTCACCTTGAAGTTGCTTCTTTACCATCTTATATTTTTGCCATCTTATATTTTTGCCATCTTAGCTATGTCATTAGATTGAAGCAAGATGGCACCCTTGGACGGGAAGTGGACCACGCATGCATAGTGCATCTCCCAAAGTCTTTCCTTGCATGTCCCCTAGTCTTTCTATATTCTGATAAGGTAAACAAGCGATCTACGTTTACCCGTTCCACTCCGTTCATTAATTTATAGCCTTCTATCATATCTCCCCTCAGCCGTCTCTTTTCCAGGTTAAAGAGCCCTAACCTTTTTAGCCTTTTTTCATAGGGGTATCCTTCCATCCCCTTTACCATTTTAGTGATTCTTCTCTGTACCTTTGCTAATAACGCTATATCCTTTTTAAGATACAGCGACCAGGATTGCACACAATATTTAAGGTGCGGTCGCACCTTGGAACAATGCAGAGGCATTATAATATCCTTTGTTTTATTTTCCATTCCTTTCCTTATGATACCTAGCATTCTATTTGCTCTCTTGGCCACCGTTGCACACTGGGCAGAGGGTTTTAACTTGTATCCAGTGGGCGCTCCAGATTGCCCAAAGGATTTATCAGCTTCACTTCGAAACCTTGCCCCACCGCCTGTTTCACAGGGGATTATCCCATACAATCCCTTCAAAGTACTCTCTTAAAAAAAGAAGTGACCACCCTCTTGTCCCTGGGTTCCATAGAAAGATTTCCTCCTCCTCAAGAAACGTTGGGCTTCGACTCTCAATACTTTCTCATTCCAAAGAAAACAGGAGGCTTCAGGCCCATCTTGGATCTCAGAGACCTAAACAAGTTCATGGTCCGAGAAAAATTCAAGATGATTTCTCTAGAAACTCTTCTTCTATACCCCCAGAGACATGATTGGCTATGTTCTCTAGACCTAAAAGTGGCATATATGCATTTACTGATACATCCCTTCACAGAGACAGTATCTGCACTTCATGTTTCAAGGAAACCATTATCAATACCGGGTTCTCCGCTTCGTTCTAGCCTCTGCCCCAATGATGTTCACAAAATGCATGGCAGTCGTCGCTGCCTACCTACGCACCTTGGGGGTATTTGTCTTTCCTTACTTAGACGATTGGCAGATCAGGAGAGACTCCCTCCTAGAGGTAAAACGCTCCCGTCATTGCACCATCATGATTCTCCATCACTTGGGGTTTTTCATAAACTTCCCAAAGTCCCACCTCGCTCAAACCCAACATCTGGAGTTCATTGGAGCACTCTTAGACACTTGGCAGGCCTGAGCTTTCCTCCCACAAGATTGCTGTGCCCGTCTCATCGAGCAGAAAAAAAGGTACATCTACAAAGCCGAGTAACAGCTCGAGAGATGCTATGACTATTAGTATACATGGCCTCCATGCTTCATGTCATCCCTTCTCCATCCGCCCTTCCACTCCCCCCCCAACCCCCATCACAGCTACACTAATAAAGGTTGTAAGTTATACCATCCACCGTCCCATGTTTAATGCCGTTTACAATTTTTAGTTATATTTGTTTAAAGTTGCCTGCATGTGTTTTCAATTGTTCCATGTAAACTGTTCTCTTTTTGTTCCATGTAAACTGTTTTGCCTGGTAGAAAAACAGTATATAAAACCAGTCAAATACAATAAAATAAATAAATAAATCCCCTACACTTGATTACACATGCACCAAACGCAGTGGACTCTGTCTTCCCAGTGGACGTAATTGAAGGATCGACTCAGAGACAAGATCCAGATCACTCCTCAACTGATCAAGTCCCTTCAGTGGTGGTGTCCCGCACAAAATCTACTTGTCTGGTCACCTTTTCAGATGCCTCCACCTCGATGCACCCTGATGATGGATGCCTCCAAACTGGGTTGGAGGTGCATCTGAACGACCTGACCACATAGGGACTGTGGACACAACAGGAATCTGCCCTGCAGATCAACCTGCTAGAACTACGGGCACTGACCAGTGCTCTTCAGGTTTTTCAACCCCAACTATCGGGGCAACCTGTTCTAGTCAGAATGGATAACCAAGTTGCCATGTTCTACGTAAACAAACACGAGGCAATGGGATCCCGTCCCCTCTGCAAAGAAGCAATTCGCCTATGGTCCTTTGCCATCTCTCACTACATCCACCTCAGAGCAGTTTACCTCCCAGGCGAACTCGGTATCATAGCAGTCAGGCTAAGCTGTATCCTTTGTCCACACAAATGGATCTTGCATCGGGAGATGGCTGCTCTGATCATCCAAACGTGGAGAACCCCATTCATAGATCTTTTTGCCACTCCGCAAAACTCGCAGCTTCTGCTCCAGGTGTCAGGGGCCTGTTCACTGCACCGACAGGCCCCAGATGCCTTACTTCTCCACTGGGGACACAGGGACTGTTCTATGCATTCCCTCCCATCTCCTTGATACCCAAGATGTTGTTCAAGCTACAGGCCAACAGGGGCTCGATGATTCTCATAACCCCCTTTTGGCCCCGTCAACCGTGGTTTCTTCTGCTTCTTTGCCTTGCACAGACTCAGCCATTCAACCTCGGATGTGTGTCCGACCTCCTCACCGAGGATCACAGGATGCTCCTCCATCCCAGTCTTCACTCCCTATGCCTGACGGTCAAGGATGTCATCCTTGCATCTCGTAAGGATTCCACCAGATGATCTTATGCCTTTAAATGGCAAAGGTTTGCCCTTTGGTACTCCCCAAAGGACCTTGACCCCTTTTCTTACCCAGTGGAGTCGCTTCTACAGTATCTCCTCCACTTATCCTTGACATGTCTTAAGACTAACTCAGTGAGAGTTCACCTTATTCTCCATGAACAAGCAGGAAGTCGGTCCTCACATATGGGTGACATCGGCACCGACGGAGCCCCCATGCGGAGCAAATCCCCAGCTTTCGAAAAAAGCCTTTCGGACTGCATCACGCATGCGCGGTCCCCTTCCTGCCCAAGGGTGCCATCTTGCTCAGTCTCCTTTTTTCCGCGGAGCCCAACGGACGTTGTCCTAGTTTCCCTGTGGAAAAAGTAGTAAAAGTTGGAAAAATTGTTTTCTGCTTAACTGGTTCGACGCCGGTTCCCCTTCCCTCAGCTCGGAACACCGGTATCGAGTCCGGTCAATTTTTCGTTTTTATCCTTAGAGACTAGCATTCATCCTCAGCAGGCGAATCGATTCCATCTATCGAGTTCGCAAAAGCCCTGGGTTCCAAAAAGCACAGCTGCCGCACATCTCCATGGTTGTAGAATCGGCCATGCGCCGGCTCAAGAGCCAGAAGACGCACTCCTCGGTGCCTTCTGGCAGGGAGGCCCGCAACATGGACGCCCTTGGTAAGAAGTGCTACCAGGGTTCAATGCTGGCATGCCGAATCCAGACGTACCAGCTGTACATGGGCATGTACCTGCGAGACCTGGCAAAGGAGATTTCTGGGTTCTCAGCTGGTCTCTCCGAGGGACCTTTTCAGCGCTTCCAAGTTTTGTCCACTGGGATCTGAGAGTGCTCGAAGTTTGACTCGAGCAGCCTATGACGGCTTCGAGGCTTCGGCCCGGGTAGCTGGGGCCAGCATCGGTGCATGCCGCCAGGCATGGCTACAGTCGTCAGACTTAGAGCCATGGATTCAGGACAAGTTGGTCGGTGTCCCTTGCCGGGGTGAAAACCTTTTTGGCAAGCCCATGACGGAGAAGGCTGCCGAGATTGAGTCTGAGTACCTGACCTGGACAAGACTCGAGAAGACGACATCTGCCCCTTCTAAGAAGAAGGGCTCAGGTAAGAAGCCCCTTTTCCCCAAGAAAAGGTACGGCTTACCGAAACTACCCCACGTATCAGGCCTCCCCAGTTCCCCAGCAGGGGCAGCAAGCCAAGGGACGGGGGCAGGCCCACGTAAGCAAAAGACCCCCAGGCACCGGCCCAGCCTGGAGGTTTTTTTTTGACTCCCAGAGCATAGTCCCTCTCTCAAAGGAAGCAAGGCCATGCACAGGAGGAAGTCTGACCCTGTATGCCCACAGGTGGCCAGCCATTACAACAGAGACCTGGGTTCTCCAGATAGTCCAAATGGACTATCGGTTACATCTCACCCAGGTGCCTCCCTCTTACTTTCCAGGGGAGCCTCTCAGATCCCCCTCTTGAAGGAGTTAACAGGTCTTCTCGAGGATCAGGCGGTAGAACCGGTGCCACACCACCTGCAGGGCACAGGTTTTACTCCAGGTACTTCCTGATTCCAAAGAGAACTGGAGGTCTAAGACCCATCCTCAGCCTGTGAAACCTAAACAAGTTCCTGGTGAGGGAAAAATTCAAGATGCTTTCCCTTGAAATATTGCTGCCTTACCTCCACCAGGGAGACGGGCTATGCTCCTTAGATCTCAAAGATGCGTATACACACATCTTGATTCATCAAGACCACAGACAGTATCTAAGATTTGTAGCGGGAGGAAACAATTTTCAGTACAAAGTACTTCTATTTGACCTAGCCTCGGCACCCAGGGTATTCACAAAGTGCCTTGCGGTGGTGGCGGCTTTCCTAAGAACTCAGGGGGTATTTGTCTTCTCCTACTTAGACGACTGGCTCATCAGAACCCAGTCAGCTCTAGAAGTCCAACAGGCCACGTCCCGTACTATCCAGTTGCTCCAGCACCTGGACTTTGTGATCAGTTACACAAAGTCCACTTTGGTTCCCTCTCAAGGACTGGAGTTCATAGGGGCAAGGTTAGACACCCTTCAGGCAAGGGCTTATCTACCAGAGGACAGGGCACAAAGGCTTGTGGCCCTAGTACAATAAGTGAGTCATAGATCTCAAATCTCAGCAAGACACTTTCTGCGCTTCACAGGTCACATGGCCTCCACAGTGCATGTGACACCCAGTGCCCGACTACACATGAGAACAGTTCAGTAGTGTCTTAGGGACCAGTGGACACAAGCCACAGGCAGACTCTGAGACAACGTCGGGGTGTCCCAACACCTGCTATGGTCGTTGAAATGATGGTTTCAGCCTCACAGCCTTCTGGAGGGAGTGCCTTTTCAGCCTCCCACGCCCTCAAGGGTGCTGACTACGGATGCATCCCTGCTGGGATGGGACGCTCATTGCCAGCAGGTCTGCACTCAGGGTGTGTGGTCTCCATGGGAGAGCACACAACAAATCAATCTCCTAGAGCTTCGGGTGATCCGCCTAGCTCTCCAGACCTTCTGCCAAACCCTGGCTCATCAAACTGTTTTGATTCAGACAGACAACTAAGTAGCGATGTTCTATGTGAACAAGCAAGGGGGCACAGGGTCTCGCATCCTATGTCAGGATCTTGGACTTATGCTCCTTTGCAGTCAGCCAGGGTATGTACCTCAAAGTGGTTTACTTGCCAGGTCAGGAGAGCTTCTTAGCCAATAAGCTAAGCAGAATTCTCCAACTGCACGAGTGGCAACTGAATCCCAACATAGCCCAGCAGCTCTTCCAGTGCTGGGGGCGACCGACCATGGATTTGTTTGCGAGTCCGCAAAATCGCCAGTTGCCCCGTCACCCATATGTGAAGACTGATTCCTGCTGTCCCTGGAGAACATCTGTTAAAGGTGAGTAACTATGCTGTTCCATTGCGGCCTCTCACAAAGCAGTGGATGGACAGCCTATCTCCTCACACCCCTTAGTAGCACACTTCATGTGCGGTCTCCTGTTGTCCATGCCACCCATTAAGCTGCCTCTCAAGACCTGGGACCTGAATGTGGTTTTAGTGCAATTTCTAAAGCCACCTTTTGAACCTTTAGCCACCATTTCACTGAAATTTGTATCTTAGAAGGTTATTTTCCTTATTGCCCTCACTTCAGCTAGCTGCAGAGACTAGTGGTGGATCCCCTCCTATACTTGTTCCACCATGACAAGGTGGTTCGGCATACCCATCTGCATTTCTTTCCGAAGGTGGTTTCCTTTTTCCATCTAAACCAGTCGATGATAATCTAAATTTTATTCCCTAGACCAAATACGTCTCGGGCTGAAGCGGCACTACACACTTTAGACTGCAAGCGAGTGCTGGCCTACTACTTGGATAGAACTAAAGCTCTCAGAAAATCCTCTCAATTATTCATTTCCTTTGATCCTAGTCACCTGGGCCTACCGGTGATGAAACATCCTTAGATGGATAGCAGATTGCATTTCTTTTGCTTATGCACAAGCAGGACTCTCATTTGGAGGGTCACGTCACTGCTCATAACGTGCGGGCTAAGGCAATATAGAAACAGAAATATGACGACAGAAAAAGACCACATGGCCTATCTAGTCTGTCCTTCCATATCAACAACTACAACAGTCCCCTTTTTACCATTAGAGATCCTCTGTGTTTGTCCCGTGCTTTTTTGAATTCAGTTAATGTCCTCATCTCTACCACTTCCACTGGGAGACTATTCCACGGATCCACTACTCTTTCCGTAAAGAAATATTTCCGCATATCACTCCTGAATCTATCCCCCTTCACCCTCATCCCATGTCCCCTCGTAGCAGAACTTGCTTTCAATTGAAAGAGGCTCTCTCCCTGAACATTTATGCCACGGAGGTATTTAAACATCTCAATCATATCACCTCTATCCCGCCTTTCCTCTAAGGTGTACATATTAAGATCCTTAAGTCTGTCCTCATATGCTTTATAATGAAGACCACTAATCATTTTAGTAGCCACCCTCTGCACCGACTCCATCCTGTTCACATCCTTTTGAAGGTGCGGTCTCCAGAATTGCACACTATACTCCAAATGAGGTCGCACCAAAGACTTATACAGAGGCATTATCACCTCCTTTTTTCTGCTAGCCATTTATCTCCGTTTGCACCCAAGCATCCTTTTAGCTTTTGCCGTCGCCTTTTCTACCTGTTTAGCTACTTTACGATCATCGGACACAACCACGCCTAGGTCCCGCTCTTCTTTAGTGGACAAAAGTACTTCACCCCCTATACTATATTGCTCCCTTGGATTGCTGCAGCCCAAATGCATGACCTTACATTTTTAACATTAAATCCCAGCTGCCAAATTCTAGACCATTCTTCAAGCTTAGCTAGATCCCTCCTCATGTTATCTACACCTTCCTGGGTGTCTACTCTATTGCAGATTTTGGTATCATCTGCAAAGAGGCAAACCTTACCCGACAGCCCTTCCACTATATCACTAACGAAGATGTTAAAAAGAATCGGACCAAGGACAGATCCCTGGGGTACACCACTGGTAACATCCTTCTCCTTAGAGTGAGCTCCATTTACCTGTACTCTTTGTCGCCTCCCACCCAACCAATTTCTAACCCAAGCAGTAACTTTAGGGTCCATCCCTAGGGTGCTCAGTTTGTTTAAAAGTCGCCTGTGAGGAATAGTGTCAAAGGCTTTACTGAAATCTAAATACACCACATCTAGGGCTCTCCCTTGGTCCAACTCCCTGGTCACCCAGTCAAAGAAATCAATCAGATTTGTCTGACAAGACCTGCTTCTGGTGAATCCATGCTGCCTCAGATCCTATAATCCGCTGGACTCCAGAAACCTCACTATTTTCTCTTTCAGCAGCGTTTCCAATAATTTACTCACCACTGAAGTTAAACTAACCGGCCTGTAGTTTTCAACCACATCCTTACTTCCGCTTTTGTGTAAAGGCGCACCACATGAGCCTCTCTCCAGTCCTTTGGCACCACTCCCGACTCCGAGGCATTGAAAAGGTTAGTCAGTGGAGCTGCTAGAATGTCCCCAAGTTCCCTTAGTATTCTAGGGTGTATCCCATCCAGTCCCATCACTTTGTCTACTTTAAGTTGAGCTAGTTTCTCTCGAACACAGTCTTCTGAAAATTGTTCAAGATGTCCCTCTCTTCTGTTCCTCTTTGTGGGTGTTTTCTGAGGTCCTGCTCCTGGTTCTTCATTTGTGAACACAGAACAGAAATATTTGTTAAGCAATTCCGCTTTATCCTTATCAGCAGCTACATATTTCTCCCCTGCACCCTTGAGTCTGTCAATACCACTTTTGCCCTTCCTCTTCTCACTAACATATCTGAAAAATGTCTTATGCCCCCATTTTATTGCATTGGCTATTTCCTCCTCCTTTTGAATCTTTGCCTTCCTGATTACTTTGCTAGCTTCTCTTAAGTTTTTCCAAATATAGATGCCTGTCTTCCTCTCTCTGTGATCTCTTGTATTTCATGAAGGCCTCCCTCTCTTTCTTCACTTTTTCAACTACTTCTTTTGAAAGCCATAGCAGTCTCCTTTTCCTTTTACCTTTATTTACCATTTTAACAAAAAGGTTGGTTGCCCTTAAAATATCCCCTTTCAGTTTTGCCCACTGTTTTTCTACATCCCCCAGCTGTTCCCATCCCACTAACGACTCCCTAAGGTTTTGGTCCGTCTTGACAAAGTTAGTCTTCCTAAAGTCTAAGATCCTCACCTTTGAATGGATTCTAACAGCCCTAGTCCTAATATTGAACCACACCATCTGGTGATCAATGGATGCAAAATGATCTCCCACTACAACATCAGAAACACTTTTACCATTGGTAAGCACCAAGTCCAGTATGGCCCCTTCACGTGTGGGGTCTGTTACCAATTGCCTGAATAGTTCTCCCTGTAGAGAATCCAGGATCTGTTTACTTCTAGATGATACTGCAGCAGGAATGTGCCAATCAACATCTGGCATATTGAAATCTATCAGTAGCACTTCCCCTTTCCTAGCAATGCTGCGTATGTCTTCAATTAATTCTCTGTCCACCTCTTCCTCTTGTGAGGGAGGTCTGTATATCACACCAATGCAAATAGATTTCTCTTTCCCTCTTTCTAGTTTAACCCACATTGCCTCCTCTCTCCCTTTTAAGCTCTGTAATTCCAAAGCTTTAATAGTAGTTTTTACATATAGTGCCACTCCTCCTCCCCTTCTTCCTACCCTGTCGTTTCTGAATAAAGTATAGCCAGGTATAGTTACATCCCAATCATGGTTTTCTGTGAACCATGTTTCTGTAACTGCCACTAAATCCAAGTCAGCCACTCCCACCAAAGTTTCAACATCAGGGATCTTATTTCCCATGCTACGGGCATTTATGCACACTGCTTTCCATATGTTACCCCTGTTACCCATTTCCATAAAGGTATTTAATGTTTCACCTACCTGGGGGTTTTCTTCACCCATCCCCAACGAATCTAGTTTAAAGCCCATCTTTAGTAGATTAGCCAGTCTACTACCGAAGACGCGTTGACCTTTCTTGGACAGATGGATGCCATCTCTGCTCTGCAACCCTTGGAACAGCATCCCATGGTCTAGGAAACCAAAACGCTCTCAATGACACCATCCACACAGCCATGCATTCTTATTTATTTATTTATTTGTAAGTCTTTTATATACCGCCACTTCCCAAGATCAGTGGCGGTTTACATCTAACAATAAGAAATACATAGAACAGCGCATTGATAAACAAGTACATTGAACAGTAGTCAGAACTAATTACAAGTAGTATAAGCATAGTTTGCAACTATTTACAGGTATTTACAATATTTATACATATATATACACATCAGGTTTCATCATATGTTCATTAAAAGGGAGTTGAGTTGAGAATATTAGAGCAGATGAATGTATCGGTGAATTATGGAGGCCTTGGTGAGTTAAGGGAGGTCTTGTCCAATTTATTATCTATGTTAGTGTAGTATTGCGAAAAAAGGTATGTTTTTAAATCTTTTCGGAAAGGTTTTAGGTCTTTTATTTCTCTTAATTGGGCAGGGAGATTATTCCACAATGAAGGAGCTACGAATGAGAATGCTGTGTTGCTTGTAATGCGTTTTGTTTTTCTGATTGAGTTAGGCACTGAGATAGTATTGAGGTTATTTCTCCGTCTTATTCTGTTCTCTGAAGGATTATGAATCAATGTAGACAAGTAAGATGGTGCAATCTGATTTAATTAATTTGAATGTGATCAGTAGGATTTTGTATTGAATCCTACTTAGTATAGGTAGCCAGTGCAGAGAATAGAGTAATGTGATCAGACAGTTTGGCTTTAGAAATTATTCTCGCTGTCACATTTTGGGCCATTTGTAGAATTTTTAGGCTCTTTTTAGGTACTCCTGATAGAATTCCATTACAATAGTCAATATGAGGGGTTATTAATGCTTGCGTGACAGTTCGGAAGTCTTCTCTTTCTAATAGGGGCCTCAATTGTTGTATTGATCGAAGCTTATAATATATTGTTTTGGTTGTTTTCTTAATGTGGTTAGTGAAATTAAGGGCCTTGTCAAGGGTGACTCCCAAGTATTTAATCTCATCTTTTATGGGAAGTGTAAAGTTCAGAATTGTGATGTCAGCTGGTGGTGTGTAATTTATGTTTTTTGAGGTGATTAGTATCTCTGTTTTCTTGAAATTAATTTTCAGATTGTTTGAGCATAGCCATTTTTCAGCTTCAATGAGGCAGCTTGATATTATGTCATAGTTTGGATCATGTATAGCGAATGCAGTGTACAACATAATATCATCAGCATATATGTGATAGTTCATTTTGTATTTCTGGAAAATGGTACAAATTGGTTGAAGATATATGTTGAATAAAAGGGCCGATAATGCAGAGCCCTGAGGTATTCCTTGTTCTTGAGGAAAGGGTGGTGATGAGTCCTGATTAACTTTTACAAATTGTGTACGGTTAGATATATAAGATTTAAACCAGTCTAGCGTTGTTTTCCTTAATCCTATTTGACAGAGTCTTGATATTAGTATGTTGTGATTTACACTGTCAAAGGCAGCAGATATATCAAGGAATACCAGTAGAAATGCTTGTTTTGTATTATCTAGACCTCTATTGAGAGTATCCAGGAGTGCAAGGAGGAGGGTCTCTACACTGTGAAAAGGTTGAAATCCATATTGGTGATCATCAAGAGGGGCATATGTATCAATAAAGTCTTGGAGTTGTAATTGTACAACCTTTTCGATAACTTTGGTCAGAAAGGGAATGCTGGCAATTGGGCGATATGAAGTTGGGTCTGTCTCATTTAATGTTTTATTTTTTAAAATCGGGCAGATTGCAGAGTTTTTATCCATTGTTAATCTCCGTTCAGTAGTCATTCCATGTAAAAAGGGGAAGGCGATGGCAGTGGGGATGTACTATCGACCGCCTGGCCAGAATGAACAAATGGATGATGAAATGCTCAAAGAAATCAAGGAAGCTAACAAACGTTACAGTGCAGTAATAATGGGTATCTACTGGGTCAGTGTCACAGCAGGACATGTTAGAGAGATAAAGTTCCTAGATGAAATAAATGACTGCTTCTTGGAGCAGCTGGTTCATGAACCGACCAGAGGGGAAGCCATATTAGACCTAGTCCTTAGTGGAACACCAGATCTAGTGCAAGAGATAAGGGTGTTGGGGCCACTTGGCAATAGTGATTATAGCATGATCGCATTTGATTTAATTAGTGGAGGAGGGATAGTAAGGCAACAGCCTCTCTGACCTCACCTTTAAACCATGCTGGCAGTTTTTTGGACTTCCTTCCACTTTTCTTAAAGTGTGGAATACAGCTGTTCTGGGCTTCCAAGATAGTATTTTTCAACAACACCCAAGCTTGATGTAAGTCTTTAACCTTTGCAACTGCTCCTTTAAGTTTTTTCTTAACTATTTTCCTCATTTTATCATAGTCTCCCTTTCGAAAGTTAAAAGGTAGTACTGTGGATTTCCTTCAGGAAATGGAAAAAAGAGCCAAACAACAAAACCTGGAAACAGCACAAGCACTGCCAAGTCAAATGAAAGGCAGTGGAAGGCAGACAAAGGGAGAATTTGAGAAGAAGCTTGCTGCAGAAGCAAAAATGCGAAATAAAGACTTTTTCAAGTACATTCGTAGCAAAAAGCCTGTGAGAGAGTCAGTTGGTCCTTTAGATGATAGAGGGTTTAAAGGGGCACTAAGAGGCGACAAGGCGAAAGCGGAGAGACAGAATGAATTCTTTGCTTCGGTCTTTACTGAGGAAGATGTAGGGATGTTACCCATGATTGAAGTGGTATTTAAAGGTGCAGAAGAATTGAAGGAAACATCGATACATCGGGAAGATGTATTACAGCTATTAGATAAACTGAAGAGTAGCAAATCACCTGGGCCGGATGGTATACATCCAAGGGTGTTGAAAGAACTGAAATATGAGATTGCAAACCTGCTATTAGTAATCTGTGAACTTTCATTGAAATCATCTGTAATATCTGAAGATTGGAGGATCGCCAATGTAACGCCAATTTTTAAAAAGGGTTCCAGGGATGATCCGGGAAGCTACAGACCAGTGAGCCTGACATCAGTACCGGGAAAAATGGTAGAAACTATCATAAAGAACAAAATTACTCAGCATGTAGATAGTCATGGCCTAATTGGAGACAGCCAACATGGCTCTAGACAAGGAAGATCTTGTCTTACTAATCTGTTGTTTTTTGAAGGTGCAAATAAACAGGGAGACAAAGGTGAGTCGGTTGATATAGTGTATCTGGACTTTCAGAAAGCCTTTGACAAGGTCCCTCATCAGAGACTTTTGGCAAAACTAAAAAGTCATGGGATAGGAGACAGTGTACTATTGTGGATCAGGAACTGGTTAAAAGATAGAAAGCAGAGGGTAGGGCTAAATGGCCAATTTTCCCAATGGAGCTAGGTGAATAGTGGTGTACCCCAACGATCTGTGCTGGGTCTGCTGCTTTTTGACATATTCATAAATGACCTGGAAAAGGGAATAACGAGTGAGGTTATCAGATTTGCAGATGACACAAAACGATTTTAAGTTGTTAAAACCCAAGAAGATTGTGGAAAATTGCAAGAGGATCTTGATAAATTGGAAGACTGGGCATCCAAATGGCAGATGAAATTTAATGTGGACAAGTGCAAAGTTATGCACCTGGGGAAGGACAACCCAAACTATGGTTACACGATGCAAGGTTCCACATTAGGAACCACCACTCAGGAAAAAGATTTAGGCGTCATTGTGGATAAGATGTTAAAACCCTCGGCCCAGTGTGCAGCGGCGGCCAAGAGAGCAAATAAAATGCTAGGTATGATAAGGAAAGGAATGGAAAATAAAACAAAAGATGATATAATGCCTCTATATCGTTCCATGGTGAGTTCGCATCTTGAATATTGTGTGCAATTCTGGTCGCCGTTATTAGAAAAGGTTCAGAGAAGAGCCACCAAAATGGTAAAGGGGATGGAAGGATACTCCTATGAAGAAAGGCTAAAAAGGTTAGGGCTCTTTAACCTGGAAAAGAAACGGCTGAGGGGAGATATGATAGAAGTCTATAAATTAATGAACAGAGTGGAACGAGTAAAAGTAGATCGATTGTTTACGTTATCAGAATATAGAAAGACTAGGGGACATGCATTGAAGCTACAGGGTAAACTATATATTTAAGACCAATAAAAGAAAATATTTTTTCACTCAACGTGTAATCAAACTCTGCAATTTGTTATCGGAGGATGTAGTAAAGTCTGTTAGTGTAGCTGGGTTTAAAAAAAGGTTTGGACCAGTTCCTGGAGGAAAGGTCCATAAACCATTATTAAGAAGAGACCCAGGATATCAGTGCTTGACCCAGTACAAGCATTGTGGAACCTGTGTCTTTAGGCGAAACTGCTAGGTACGTATGACCTAGATTGGCCACTGTTGGAAACAGGATACAGGCTTGATGGACCTTGGTCTGACCCATTATGGCATATCTTATGCTCTTATATTGAGGACATTTGTCAGGCTTCCATTCATACTTTTGCTGCACGCTACTGTCTGGACAGAGACTCCCATCGGGACGCTGTCTTTGGCCATGCTGTACTCCGGCACTTCTTTGGGACTTAACTCAACCCCTACCCTCCGTCCTGGACTTCTTTAAGATACCACCTATCAATGGGGAAATATAGCCTCCTGGAATCGAATCCAATGGCCCACAACTCTTCCAGACTCATCGGCTGCACGTTTTTTGCTTCGGGGATCTTGCTACTTTCTCCCTCCCCAATACCAGTCTGGTAGCTGGGATCTAGTGAGTCCCATTTGTGAAGACAGCGTTCCTGCTCATTCCAGGAGGTAGCATAGGTACTCACCTGTAACAGATGATCTCCATGAAATGCAGTAATCAGTCCTCAGAATCCACCTTTCTCCCCTAGGGGTTGTAGGGTTCTTTTTCTTCTTCTCAGCTACAAACTCAACTGAGGGAGAGGAGTTAGGAAGGCAGCCATGCAGGCGCAGTGGAGGGCTCCCAAAGGTTTTTTCTATTGGACGCTGAGGAGCGTTCCCGCGCAGTCTCCATTGGTGACTTTCACCCATATCTGAAGACTGATCCTTGCAATTCCCAGAGATCATTAAGTTTAGTAAATGGACCCCCCCTAATATTGTTTGGAAGTGTGAGTGATTCATACAAAAATACTGCAAAATTCAAGAATTTAACTCCTTCCACTGTGCTTTTACATGCCAGCCTTCAAGCTCTTGGTTAATGGGTTGCAACCCTCTGGTATAAGGAGGAGAAGAAAAGGATTCAAATTTGCTGCTAAAATGGCTGAAATTGACATTAAATTTATATTTGTAAACTAATATCTGTAATGATTGTCTTTATAGTAATTATAGATTGTTAAAATGATAGTAATTAATGCAGAACTACTTATTTAAAAGGCTCCAATGCAATAAATTGTACCATTTTTAGCACCCTATTTACTCTTGTTTAAGCAAATTTTTGCTACATTAATTGTACTCTTTTTAATATGGGTTTTAGAAGTGAAAAAATTGTGATAATAATTGCACTTTAAATTTAGCACACTTTCCACACAAATGCATGGAAAATTGATTCCAATACAGGAAAATATGCTAAACCTAAAGTGCTTTCTCCAGGACCAAGCAGGAAGTCAGTCCTCACTTATGGGTGACATCGGCGCCGATGGAGCCCCCGTGTGGAGCATTTCCCCAGCTTTCTATGAAAGCCTTTGGGAATACTACACGCATGCGCGGTCCCCTTCCCGCCTAAAGCTGCCATCTTGCTCAGTCTCTCTTTTTCCATGGAGCCCTTCGGACGTTCGTCCTAGTCACCCAGGAAAAGTTGACATTTTTTGAAGATTTCTTTGCTTTTTTTCTCCGAGTTTGATGCCGGTTCCCCTTCTCGCCAGGTTCGGTACACCGGTATCGAGCCTGTTCTCTATTTTTCGGTTTTTGCCCTTTGTGGCTGGCGTTCGCGCCCTTTTTTCTGTTTTTCCCTGGAAGGCCGGTCTTTTGACCTCGCGGGGGCCCTTTTTTCCCCGATGGCTTCCAGTGGTTTCAAGAAGTGTGATCGGTGCAAGAAGCTAATGTCTCTCACCGACACACACGACTGCTGCCTTCGGTGCCTCGGCCCTGATCATGATCCCATGTTCTGTGGCCCATGTGGTAAAATGTCCACCAAGGCACTTTGAAGCTGTCAGCACCAGAAGGAAAGGATTTTTTCGGATTCTGCCTCCGGCCGGGCCCGAACCTCGTCTGAGGCCTCGACGTCTCGGGAGTCTGATCCCGAGCATCGCTGGGGTTCCTCGGACAGGGGGTCCCCTGACTGGGAACGCAAGAGGAAGAAACGGCTCGCGAGGGCGGCGGCGGAAGAGGTCCCTGGTTCCTCGAGGGCCAGGTCTAAGACCACCGACCGCCGTCCCGGGCCTTTGGAGCAGGAGAAGCCATCCAAAGTACCTCGTGTAGAGCCAGAGACCGTCGGACACGTAAGTCCTGTAGTCCTTGTAGACTCTCCTCCGAGGGAGCCGACGTCCGGGGCCCGAGTCGGTGGCTGCTGAGTCTCCTGAGCTTGGACTCAGGCTGACAGCCTTGGAGTGCAGATTGTCTGCCTTCATGGAGCAGCAGCGGGTACTGATGGCCAGCCTCGCTGGTGCATTGGCCCGACCACTTGGACATCGACGTCGAAGTCGACCCTGGAGACCGAGCCGATACTTGAGACCATGAAGGCTCGAAGTCGTCCTCGGTCAAGGTCTCCCTCGACCTCCCGCTCGGAACTGAGGGCGTCGACGCCAGTGCCTTCTGCGTCTGTGCGGGTGCCACCTCGACCCGTGCGGTCGGAGCCCCTCGACGACTCTACCGAAGAGTCAGCCTGGGAGACGGAGGATGAGGAGTCCCCCGATACCTTCCGGACTCGGTGCGTCCCGTCAGACTCACCACAATCCGAGCCCCGGAGTAGGTCCCCTCCAGAGGACACCCGGTTCTCGGAGTTCGTGCGGGACATGGCCAAGGCCTTGGCAATTCCCGCCGACTCCAAGGAGGAGCCTCGAGCCGAGGAGCTCGAGGCCCTCCAGTATGACTCTCCTCCGATGGAGGCCTTTACTGTGCCAGTTCCTCCGATGCTGGAACGGCTCCTCTTCCAGATGTGGGAGGCACTGGCCTCGGCGCCGGTCTTGAGCAAGCGAGTCGATTCCATTTATCGACTCTGTAAGAGCCCTGGCTTCCAAAAGGCGCAGCTACCGCACCATTCCATGGTGGTGGAATCGGCCATGCATCGACTGAAGAGCCAGAAGATGCACTCCGCGGTGCCCCCTGGTAGGGAGGCCCGGAACCTGGATGCTTTCGGCAGAAAGTGCTTCCAGGGCTCGATGCTTGCTTGCCGTGTCCAGTCATACCAGCTGTACATGGGCATATTTCTCCGAGACCTGGCAAAGGACCTTGCCGGGTTCTCTGCTGGTCTCTCCGGGGAACCTTTGCAGAGGTTTCAGTCTGTCTTCAGGAATCCGGGACTGTTCCAAATTCATGTCCCGAGCGGTCTATGATGGCTTCGAGGCTTCGGCTCGTGTGGCGGCCGCCGGCATCACGGCCCGACGCCAGGCATGGCTGCAGTCATCGGACCTCGAGCCTTGGGTACAGGACAAGTTGGTCGATGTCCCTTGCCGAGGTGAGAACCTTTTTGGCAAACCCATGGCCGAGAAGGCCGCTGAGCTCGAGACCGAGCACCTGACCAGGACTAGACTGTCCAGAAAGACCTCTGCCCCTTCTCACAAAAAGAAGGGCTCGGGTAAAAAGTCCTTCTACCCGAGAGAGGTTTCTGCCTACAAATCTTTTCCTCAATACCAGGCCTCCCCAGCTCCCCCTCAGGGGCAGCAGGCCAAGGGACAGGGACATGGGCCCCGTAGGCAGAAGACCCCCAAACCTCCGGCTCCTGCTCCTACCCAGCAGGGAGGGGTTTTTTGACTCCCAAGGCATAGCCTCTCTGCCCCTGCTGCCCCATCCCTGCACAGGAGGTCGCTTAGCCCTGTTTGCCCACCGGTGGCCACCCATTACAGGGGATGCTTGGGTTTTAAGCATCATTCACCAGGGCTATATGCTTCATTTCCAACAACTACCTCCTGTCTACTTTCCAGGAGAACCTCTGAGGCCTCTCCTGCACACCATCCTCTTCCTCCAAGAACTTCAGGGTCTGCTTCTGGACAAGGCGGTGGAGCTGGTACCTCCTCGCCTACAGGGGCACGGGTTCTACTCCAGGTATTTTCTGGTGCCAAAGAGAACAGAAGGCCTAAGGCCTATCCTAGACCTCAGGAACCTCAACAAGTTTTTGGAGAAAGAGAAGTTCAAGATGCTTACTCTTGGAACACTTCTGCCCTACCTCCAGCAGGGAGATTGGCTATGCTCCTTAGATCTAAAGGATGCGTACACTCACATCCTCATTCATCCAGACCACAGAAGGTACCTCAGGTTCATTGTGGGAGGAAACCATTATCAGTACAGAGTACTACCTTTTACCAAGTGCCTGGCAGTGGTTGCGGCCTACCTGAGAAATCAAGGCATCTTTGTCTTTCCCTATCTGGACGACTGGCTCATCAGGGATCAGACGTCCCTGGAGGCCAGACAAGCCACCCTCAGAACCATTGCTCTGCTTCAAAACGTGGGCTTTGTCATAAACTTTGCAAAGTCCACTTTGCTCCCCTCCCAGAACTTGGAGTTCATAGGGGCGAGATTGGATTCTCAACTGGCAAAGGCATTCTTGCCAGAAGACAGGGCTGAAAAACTGATGAACGTGGCCAAACAGTTTCTAAACAAGTCCCTCGTCTCCGCCAGACTCTGCCTCAGGCTTCTGGGCCACATGGCTTCGACAGTGCATGTGACTCCCAATGCCAGGCTCCATATGAGGCCTGCACAGTGGTGCCTTCGGACTCAGTGGTCTCAGGCCACAGGCCGCCTAAGAGACAGGATAAGGGTGTCCAAACCTCTTTTGGCCTCCCTCAGCTGGTGGCTACATCCACCCAATCTGCTGAAGGGGATGCCCTTCCAAATGCCAGAACACTCGGTGGTCCTCACCACCGACGCCTCTCTGCAGGGCTGGGGTGCTCATTGTCTGGACAAGTGCATTCAAGGCCTCTGGTCTCCCTGGGAGGCAGCCCAACAGGTCAGTCTCCTAGAACTTTGAGCTATCCGCTTAGCTCTCGAGGCTTTTTCTCCAGCCCTAGCTCACCGCTCAGTCTTGATTCAAACAGACAACCAGGTAGCCATGTTTTATGTGAACAAACAGGGAGGAACTGGGTCAAAACTCCTTTGTCGGGAGACTCAAGACCTTTGTTCCTTTGCCCTAAAGCACAATATGCTTCTCAAGGCGGTGTACCTTCCAGGCCAGGAGAACTGCTTGGCTGACCGGTTGAGCAGAATTCTGCAGCCCCACGAGTGGCAGCTGCATCCCTTGGTCGTTCAGAAGATCTTCCTGAAGTGGAGTCTCCCTTGGATAGATCTCTTTGCCAGTCTGCTGAACAAGCAACTGCCGAAGTTCTGCTCCCGGCAACCCCATCCTTTGAGGATAGCACCAGATGCTTTTCTGATGTCCTGGTCTCAGGGCCTCCTGTATGCGTTTCCTCCCACGCCCTTCTTGGCCCGAACTCTTTTCAAGACTCTTCAGGACAAGGCCTCGGTCCTGCTGGTAGCTGCCAGGTGGCCGAGACAGCCTTGGTTTCCACTTCTGCTTCAGCTGGCAGTGGATTCCCCACTACCTCTGGGGTTGCAGCCCGACCTTCTCTCACAGGAGCAGGGTTCTCTTCTGCACCCCAATCTCAAAGCTCTCAATTTGATGGCCTGGAGGCTGCAAGGGTAGTTTTGGCTCCCTGGGGCCTGCCTCAGGAAGTTGAGGAGGTTGTCCTAGCCTCTAGGAAACAGTCCACTAGGAAAACCTATGCCCTCAAATGGAAGAGGTTTTCTGTGTGGTGTCAGCTACATACAGAGGATCCTTTCTCCTGTACTGTGCCCGTAGTGCTTCAGTACTTACTGCACTTATCAATTCAGGGACTTAAGTCCAATTCTGTTCGGGTCCACCTCTCAGCTCTAGCAGCTCACCACTCACTGGTGGAGGGACATTCTCTGTCAGGTCACCCCTTGGTGTCCCGCTTTCTCAGGGGCTTGCTTTTGCTTAAGCCCCCCATCCGTCCTCCTGCGCGTGAGTGGGAGCTGAATGTGGTCTTGCAGCAACTGACTCGCCCACCCTTTGAGCCGATGGCTACTTGCCCTCTACGCTTCCTTTCCTGGAAGACTCTCTTCCTGATAGCCCTCACCTCGGCTAGGCTAAGAAGGGACCCAGGATATGAATGCTTGAACCAATACAAGCATTGTGGAACCAGTGTCCCTTGGGGAAACTGCTAGGTACATATGACCTAGATTGGCCACTGTTGGAAACAGAATACTGGGCTTGATGGACCTTGGTCTGACCCAGTATGGCATATCTTATGTTCTTATGAGTGAGTGAGCTTCAGGCCCTGGTCTGTGATAGACCCTACACCAGGATTTATAGGAACAGGGTAGTCCTTAGAACTCATTCGAAGTTCCTCCCCAAGGTTGTCTCCTGTTTCCACCTCAACCAGGAGGTGGTTCTTCCAACATTCTTCCCTAGGCCTCATGCTAGCCAGGCGGAAGCAGTCCTGCATACCCTGGACTGTAGGAGGGCCTTATCCTTCTACCTTGACCGTACGCAGGGACATAGAAGGGCTACTCAGCTCTTCGTCTCCTTTGACCCCAATAAGTTGGGGTTGGCTGTGTCCAAGCGTACCTTGTCCATCTGGGTGGCTGACTGTATCACCTGGGCTTACAAGGCGGCTGACCTTCCTTTGCAGGGTAGAAACATAGAAACATGATGACAGAAAAAGACCACATGGCCTATCTAGTCTGTCCTTCCATTACAACAACTACAACAGTCCACTTTTTACCTTTAGAGATCCTCTGTGTTGGTCCCATGCTTTTTTGAATTCAGTTACTGTCCTCATCTCTACCACCTCCACTGGGAGACTATTCCACGGATCCACTACTCTTTCTGTAAAGAAATATTTCCGCATATCACTCCTGAATCTATCTCCCTTCACCCTCATCCCATGTCCCCTCGTAGCAGAACTTGCTTTCAATTGAAAGAGGCTCTCTCCCTGAACATTTATGCCACGGAGGTATTTAAACATCTCAATCATATCACCTCTATCCCGCCTTTCCTCTAAGGTGTACATATTAAGATCCTTAAGTCTGTCCTCATATGCTTTATAATGAAGCCCATTAATCATTTTAGTAGCAACCCTCTGCACCGACTCCATCCTGTTCACATCCTTTTGAAGGTGCGGTCTCCAGAATTGCACACCATACTCCAAATAAGGTCGCACCAAAGACTTATACAGAGGCATTATCACCTCCTTTTTTCTGCTAGCCATTCCTCTCCTTATGCACCCAAGCATCCTTCTAGCTTTTGCCGTCGCCTTTTCTACCTGTTTAGCTACTTTAAGATCATCAGACACAACCACGCCTAGGTCCCGCTCTTCTTTAGTGGACAAAAGTACCTCACAGCCCATCGTGTCAGGGCATTGGCTGCCTCAGTGGCTCATCTCCGCTCTGTGCCCTTGCTAGACATCTGCAGGGCTGCAACTTGGTCTTCAAGCCAGACTTTTGCAGCCCATTACTGTCTGGAGAGGGAGTCCCGTAGGGACAGTGCTTTTGGCCAAGCAGTACTCCAGCATCTCTTTGAGGTTTAGGCAACTCCTGCCCTCCTGCCCTCTGTTGGGCTACCGGTGGAGGTTGTGTCCTTGACAAGCCTTTCTTTGATGCTGTGACTAGAGGGAGTTCTCTTGTTCAGCCTGGGTTCCTGGTAACCCAGAGCTAGGGAGTCACCCATATGTGAGGACTGACTTCCTGCTTGGTCCTGGAGAAAGAGTAGTTACTCACCTGTAACAGGTGATCTCCAGGAACAAGCTGTAATGAGTCTTCACATATGGGTATCGTTGGTACCGACGGAGCCTGCGCGGGAACGCTCCCCAGCGTCCAAAAGGAAAGCTTTTGGGAGCATCCCACAGCGCCTGCGCGCTGCCTTCCCGCCTTTCCTAACCGCCTCTCTCCAGTTCTTCTTTTCCGCGGAGCCAGCAGGTCGTGTTCCTGTCACCGCTGAAGAATTTCTTTATTTTATTTTATTTCTTTGGTCGCGCGTCTGCCTTCTCGACGCTGGACCGGTACCGCCGGTCTTTTCTTTCTTTATTCTAAAAAAAAAAAAAAAACTACTGTTTTTTCTCACTTCAGTGCATTTTCTTCTTTGGCCTTAGGCCTAGGACATTTTTCCTCATGGAAAAGCCCACCTCTGGGTTTAAAAAATGCACGAAGTGCAGCGGCACTATTTCTGTCACTGACACCCATGAATGGTGTCTAAAATGTTTATTTATTTATTTAGCTGTATTTATATCCCGCTTTTCACCGGGTCAAAGCGGTCAATTGGGAGATACATTTAACACGAGGGGATATGACACACATACGCTAATACTTACAGGGAACATGGGCAATGGAGGGTTAAGTGGCTTGCCCAAGACCAAAAGGAGTGCCTAGAGGACTACAAATCCCAGTCCCTCTGGCCTGAGATTGCTGTCCCCAGGTGGGACTTGAACCCCCGGCCCTCCGGCCTGAAGTACCTTGTCCTAACCACTAGGCCACTCCTGACCATAGGTCCTGAGCATTCCATTGCGGATTGTGAGTCCTGCTCCATGATGTCTAAAAGAGGTCTACAAAATCGAGCAGCTAAGCTCAGTACCCTGTTTCCCTCGGATGCAGCTTCGGTTGCATCAACGTCTTCCAGGGCTGCTTCTTCCTCACATGGATCTCAGGTAACCAAACTTAAATCCAGCCGGTCCTCGAAGGGTAGATCTCCCTCTAAGTATCGAGATGCCTCCGGGCTTGCCCTCGAGGAATCCGCACCGGCAAAATTACCCCGGCGGAAGGCTCCGGCTTCCAAAGCTTTATCTATGGGGTCACAGGTTGACATCGATGGCTCGGCCTCGACCGATCACCTGTTGCCATGTTCTGGGGTACCGGTGGTTCCCACTGGTACCGACATCCAGACATTGGTTGCGTCAGTGGATCAGAATATCCTGACCATGCAGCGTGCCATCACGGCATTCATACAAGCTGCGACGCCTTCGGTACCGCAACAAACTCCGTTGCCGGTACCGACTCCGGCACCGGTACCAACATCGGTTCCGGTGCCGGTACCAATTGCATCGACATTCACTTCGGTGTCGACTGCAGCGGTACACTGTTCTGTGATGCCCATCGGTACAGATCACTCCCGATGTCGATACCACCCGGTACGCCTATCGGGCTCTGCAGGAGCATCCAGACAGGCGATACTTCGATTCCTCTGAAGACTTTGATGAATCAGAGGTCTCTGTCGAAGCATCGGTGATTCATCCTCAGGAGCCCTCTTCTCCAAAAAGGAGAATGTCTCCTCCAGAAGACTTGTCTTTTCAAGGCTTCATTAGGGAAGAGGCCAGGGGCCTTTCCATCTCAGTGGCCCCTGAGACAGAGCCTAGAGCCAAAAAATTAGATATTTTACAATATCCTAAAGCTCCTAAAGAGGCAGCCACTTTACCAATACATGAGATTCTTTATGATCACATGTTGGGCATATGGGAGACTCCTCTCACCATTTCCCCTCATTCTCGCAGGTTAGACACCATGTATCGTGTTCCTCCTTGTCCTGGCTTTCATAAGACTCAACTTCCTCACCACTCCATTGTGGTGGAATCTGCTATGAAGAAGATAAAGAGT
Organism: Ichthyophis bannanicus; assembly: GCA_033557465.1. NCBI lineage: Eukaryota > Metazoa > Chordata > Amphibia > Gymnophiona > Ichthyophiidae > Ichthyophis > Ichthyophis bannanicus. The sequence goes on along the minus strand of CM066036.1, from coordinate 863,511,898 downwards.
ACAAAAAGGCACTCTTCTGCTCCTCCAGGAAGAGAATGCAGAACCTTAGATGCCTTTGGCAGGAGAATTTTCCAGGCCAGTATGCTTGTTGCCAGAATCAACTCCTATAGTCTCTATATGGGGATGTTTCTAAAAGAAGTTACAGATCACCTGCAAACTTTATCTTCTTTTATTTCAGAAGATAAAAGGGAAGAGTTCCTCACCTGGCTCAAACATGCCCAGGATATTTCCAAGCAGAGCCTCGGCCATTGCCATAGGTGCACGCAGAGTTGCTTGGTTACAAGCTTCTGATTTGGAACCTTGGGTTCAAGATGGACTAGGAAACCTTCCTTGTACAGGTGAAAACCTTTTTGGCAAAGATTTGCAAGCAAAGGCCACCCAAATGGATGCTGAAAATTCTGCTTTAGATAGACTTTCAAAGTCTACTTCTGCTCCTTTTAAGAAAAGGTTGTTCAAAAAGGGATTTTTTCCCAAAAAAGGGAAATATTATTCTGATTATGGTCAGCAGTCATCTACTGCAGGTCGTTTTGCTACAAAGAGACAGCAACAACCGAAACAGGCCAAACCTAAGGCTGCTAGGACTGCTACGGCCCAACAGCCTCAGCCTCCTCAGGGCCTTTGACTTACAACTAGAGAGCTTAGCCTTTCTGGCTCTAGAACATCCAGAGCCTCTCACCATTCCAGGAAGGTTGGCTTACTTTGCTCCCAGATGGGAACAAATCACAGCAGAGCAATGGACCCTCTCCATCATAAGGGAGGGGTACAAGCTTCATTTCTTAAACCTTCCTCCTCACACCATGGTGAGACAGTTCAATTCTCAGACATCTCTCCTCGACCTTCTGGGTCAGGAGATTACTACCCTTCTTGCCCAAGGGGCAATAGAAGAAGTAACCCTTCTTCAACAGGGCTCAGGGTTCTACTCCCCCTACTTTCTTATCCCAAAGAAAACAGGGGGCTACAGACCCATATTAGATCTCAGAGAATTGAACAAGTTTCTATGCAAGGAGAAATTCAAAATGATTTCTCTCTGTACTCTTCTTCCATACCTTTAGAGTCAGGATTGGCTTTGCTCTCTAGACCTCAAGGATGCGTACACCCATGTCCTCATTTATCCAACACACAGAAGGTTCCTTTGGTTCCTTTATCAAGGGAAGCACTATCAATACAGAGTGCTTCCTTTCGGTTTGGCCTCTGCACCAAGGGTGTTCACAAAATGCATGGCAGTAGTAGCTGCATTTCTACGCACTCTAGGGATATTCGTATTCCCATATCTGGATGACTGGCTCATCCGAGCTCCATCCCAGTCAGAGGCCCAGATTTCTCTAACCTGCACAAGCCGTATCCTTCAGTATCTGGGACTTGTAATAAACTTTCCAAAATCCCATCTCACCCCTACTCAGTCTCTTGAGTTTATAGGGGCCTTGCTGGATACCACAACTACAAGGGCCTATCTTCCTCAGGCCCGTTGCCTACGCTTGGTGCAGTTAGCCTCCCAGATACAGTTAAAGTCCCATTTAACTGCTCGAGAGATGTTACAACTATTAGGCCACATGGCATCCACCGTGCATGTGGTTCCATATGCTCACCTTCACATGAGGGCAGCTCAATGGACTTTGTCCACCCAATGGACTCGGGCATCAGGTTGCCTGTCAGACAAAATAGCAACCTCCAGTCGCCTCTTTTGGTCCCTCCACTGGTGGAAGTCCACTCAAAATCTGTTGCTGGGGTCCCCCTTCCAACAGGTGTTACCCCAAGCAACCCTTACAACAGTTGCCTCTCCAAGAGGTTGGGTAGCTCATCTCAAAATCTCTCCACTCAAGGCATCTGGTCTCTAGAAGAGACATCTCTACATATCAATCTCTTAGAGCTCAGAGCAATTTTTCTAGCTCTCAGAGTCTTCCACACCCTGCTCAGCTACAAGACAGTCCTCATCCACACGGACAACCAAGTAGCCATGTTCTACGTGAACAAGCAGGGCGGGACTGGCTCTCTGTTGCTTTGCAACGAAGCTCTGAGATTGTGGGCCTTCGCCAGAGAGCACCAAATTCATCTCATGGCAGTGTATCTTCCAGGGGTTCAAAACTCTTGGGCAGACAGACTCAGTCGAGTTCTGCTTCCACACGAATGGTCCCTCCATGGGGACCAGATAGCCAGGATCTTCCGAATTTGGGGAACCCCGGACATAGACCTCTTTGCAAGTCCGTGGAATACCAAACTTCCCCGGTTCTGTTCCAGGATTCCGTGTCAGGGAGTTCAGGCCAGGGATGCCTTCCTCCTTCATTGGGGGCAAGACATCCTCTATGCCTTTCCACCCATTCCCCTAATTCCCAAGACACTCTTCAAACTTCAGAGAGACAAGGGGTCTATGATCCTCATAGCAGCACATTGGCCATGCCAAGTGTGGTACCCTCTACTTCTGCATCTCTCCCAAGCTCCCTCCCTGGACTTGGGATCTGCTCCAGACCTCCTGTCCCAGGAGGAGGGAACATTGTGGCACCCAAATCCCCAGTCTCTTCACCTCAGAGCTTGGTTGCTGAAGGCCTAGACCTTCAAGATTTGCATCTTTCTCAGCAAGTGAAGGATATCCTTCATGCTTCCAGAAAGCCTTCCACTAGACGTTCCTATGCTTTTAAATGGAAAAGGTTTACCATTTGGTGTGCAGAGAAGGGTCTTAACCCTCTTGCAATACCTCTGAATTCTTTACTAGAGTATTTGCTGCATTTATCCCATGCAGGCCTTAAAACAAATTCAGTAAGAGTCCATTTGAGTGCTATTGCAGCATCCCTTAAACCTCTCAATGGACAGCCTATTTCCTCTCATCCTCTTATAGCAAGATTCATGAGAGGCCTTCTTTTGACTAAACCTCCCATCAGACCACCTCCAGTGGCATTGGACTTGAATCTGGTTCTTGGCCAGCTTATGCAGCCACCTTTTGAACCCTTAGCCACTACCTCCTTGAAATTTCTTTCCTGGAAGGTTATTATTCTCATTGCAGTCACTTCAGCTCGCCGCATCAGTGAGCTGCAAGCCTTGGTGGCTACTCCTCCTTATACAAGGTTCCATCATGACAAGGTAGTCCTCAGGACTAATCCACACTTTATGCCTAAAGTGGTCTCACCTTTTCATCTGAACCAGGAGGTTTATTTACCTGTCTTTTTTCCAGGACCTCATGCTTCAAGTGCAGAGAGGAATCTTCATACCCTGGATTGTAAAAGAGCTCTTGCTTTTTACTTACAAAGGACACAGCAACATAGAAAGTCCTCTCAACTCTTTGTTGCTTTTGATCCCTCTCATTTAGGACTTCCAGTCTCTAAGAGAACTCTGTCCAATTGGATTGCTCAGTGTATTTCTTTCGCCTACCAGAGTAAGAACCTTTCTCTGGAGGGCCATGTCACAGCTCACAATGTGAGGGCCATGGCAGCCTCTATGGCTCATCTAAATTCTGTGTCCATCGACCAGATCTGTTGAGCGGCCACCTGGGCCTCGGTTCATACCTTCACAGCCCATTACTGCTTGGACAAGGACTCCCGCCCGGGATGCCTTGTTTGGTCAGGCTGTTCTCAAACACCTGTTCCATACCTAACCAACTCCTACCCTCCATCCCTGCCTGGATGCCTGAGATTCATGAGTGGAGGTAGAGCCCTTCCTAGGGACTCACAACCTGGGTGATCTCCTAGGCATCTCTAGCTGGGGAGTCCCCATATGTGAAGACTCATTCCTGCTTGTTCCTGGAGATAGCACAGTTACTTACCTGTAACAGGTGATCTCTGGGAACAGCAGGAATAAGTCTTCACAACCCACCCACCTCCCCTAGGAGTTGTATCTCTCTATCCTTCTTTCCTTTCCTCACTCTTTCTTTGTCTCAGCTTTAAAACTCTAACTGGAGAGAGGCGGTTAGGAAAGGCGGGAAGGCAGCGCGCAGGCGCTGTGGGATGCTCCCAAAAGCTTTCCTTTTGGACGCTGGGGAGCGTTCCCGCGCAGGCTCCGTCGGTACCGACGATACCCATATGTGAAGACTTATTCCTGCTGTTACAGGTAAGTAACTGTGCTTTCTCCAGGAGCAGCAGGAATCAGTCCTCACAACCCTCCCTCCTCCCCTTGGAGTTGCAGTTGTGCATAGTTTGTTTTACATTTTTGTGTGCTGTTCTTAGCTATGTCATTTGACTGAGTTAAGATGGCACCTTTAGGCGGGAAGGGAACCGCGCATGCGTGCCAGCATTCCCAAAGGCTTTCATGGAAAGCTGGGGAAATGCTCCGCTGGGGCTTCATCGGCGCCGATGACACCCATATGTGAGGACTGATTCCTGCTGCTCCTGGAGAACACCTGTTACAGGTGAGTAACTACTCTGTCAGTTCACTCCTTGGTGTCCAGATTTCTCAGAGGCTTACTTTTGCTCAAGCCTCCTCTCCGTCCACCGGCCCCTGAGTGGGAGTTGAATGTGGTCTTGCAGCAACTTATTCACCCACCTTTTGAACCAATGGCTGCATGTCCTTTACGCTTCCTATCCTGGAAAACTCTATTCCTAGTGGCCTTGACCTCGTCCAGGCGAGTGAGTGAACTTCAAGCCCTGTTCTGTGACAGGCCATACACTCGCTTCCATAGGAACAGGGTAGTCCTTAGGACTCATCCTACGTTCCTCCCCAAGGTTGTCTCCTCTTTCCATCTCAACCAAGAGGTGGTTCTTCCAACATTCTTCCCTAGGCCCCATGCAAGCCGGGCTGAGACAGTCCTGCATACCCTGGACTATAGGAGGGCCTTGTCCTTCTACCTTGAGCGTACGCAGGGGCATAGAAGGGCTACTCAGCTCTTCGTATCTTTGACCCCAATAACTTGGGGGTACCTGTGTCCAAGCGTACCTTGTCCATCTGGGTGACTGACTGTATCACCTGGGCTTACAGGGCAGCTGACCTTCCTTTGCAGGGTCGGGTCACGGCCCACCATGTCAGGGCAATGGCTGCCTCAGTAGCTCATCTCCTCTCTGTACCGTTGGCAGACATCTGCAGGGCTGCAACTTGGTCCTCAAGCCAGACCTTTGCGGCCCATTACTGCCTGGAGAGGGAGTCCCGCAGGGACAGTGCTTTCGGTCAGGCAGTGCTCCGGAATCTCTTTGAGGTTTAGGCAACTCCTACCCTCCAGCCCTCTGGTTGGGCCACCGGTGGAGGTATGTTTTCAGTGAATTCCTTTCTCTGATGCTGAGGCTAGAGGGAGCTCATTTTTCAGCTCTGGGTCCCCCGGTAGCCTGAAGCTGGGGTTCCATAAGTGAGGACTGACTTCCTGCTTGGTCCTGGAGAAAGAGTAGTTACTCACCTGTAACAGGTGTTCTCCAGGAGCAGCAGGAATCAGTCCTCACAACCCTCCCTCATCCCCTGGGAGTTGCGGTTGTACATAGTTAAATTTTTTCATTTTTGTGTGCTGTTTTTTAGTTATGTCATTTGACTAAGCAAGATGGCACCTTTTGGCGGGAAGGGGACCACGCATGCGTGTAGTATTCCCAAAGGCTTTCATAGAAAGCTGGGGAAATACTCCGCATGGGGGCTCCATCGGCGCCGATGTCACCCATAAGTGAGGACTGATTCCTGCTGCTCCTTGAGAACACCTGTTACAGGTGAGTATCTACTCTTTCTCACTTCACCTCTTTTTGCAGATTTTTAATGTCAACCCTAGAGGTGAGGTGGTTTTTAACTTCCATTTACTACAATGAAAACGATTATTTATTTTCTATTTTGGAATTTTTAAATAAAGTCTCCCTGAGACTTGGGCTTCTCAAGTCGAGGACACTTGGACAGGGATACTCCAACTTAGAGAAACTAGGGCCCTCAAGTCTCAAGAGACAGAAGCCTTAATACTCCTGAGCCAGAAATCTGCTGTAGGAGCCCATAGCTTTTCTACCCAACCCTACTCTCCCTTCATCCTAACCCTTCTCATAGGTGCCCCTCTCATGGGCACTTCATGCTTATTTGTGAAAGTGACAGTCTCTCCCTCCTCTTACTAACCACCTCCTGCGCAACAGCAATTTTAAAAATTGTATGTTTTCATCTGAAGTTAATTACTTCAGCTGAATCAGTACCATATTAAAAAAGTAGTAGGCTTGATGGAGGTGGTCTTAAAATGGCTACCCCACAGGAAGAGAATCAAGAGGAAGAACAGGCTGTCACTTTCATCAATAAGTATAAGTGGACAGTGAGGATCCTCTGTTTCTTTCACAGCACCCATTGCCAATACTTTCTCCCTCACTGTCCACCTAGTATCTAGTACCTGGTCCTTTATTCCTCTTCCATTCTTGCTCCTTTCTCCCTCTACTACTTTCTGTCCACTGTTCTCTCTCCCTCAGTCCTTGGTCTTCCTTTTCTTTCTTCCTGTACTCCGACATCTTCTCCGTCTTCGTCTCCATACCTAGATTTCCTCAATCATCTTGCCCCTTATCTAAAATCCTCTTTCCCACCTTCCTGTTCTTTCCATTCTTTTTCCTTCTCCTGCTTCCTTCTCATATGTTTCTTCTCCATTCTACTTTCCATGGATCTTTTGTCCCTTTTTCTTTCCTACCGTACCATAGATGACCATTAAACCTTGACTCCTCTTGCACCCCATCTTACTCTGTACAAATGTGAGTTGATAAAATGGGTTTGAATACTGTAGTGTTTTTTAGGTGTTTAGCTGCTTATCATTAAGAAAACATTGAAGGAGACTTTCATTAAAGTGTTTCTTTGGGGAAAAATGCATACATAAGCCAATACATTAACTTCACTTACTACTATTACTACTGAGCTTTTGTATAGCGCTACAAGACATACGCAGCGCTGCACAGACATGTAAGAGACAGTCCCTGTTCATCAGAGCTTACAATCTAGTTAAGACAGACAGTGCAGTAGATGTAGACAGGGATACATCTAGGGGGATTGGTAAGTAAACACAAAGGAGATCAGGTAAGTCAAGATCCGAAAGCAGCAGCGAAGAAGTGAATTTTCAACCTGGATTCAAAAAGGGCCAGAGAAAGGCGCCTGACGTACCGATTCGTGTAGTTTGTTCCAGGCATAAGGGACAGCAAGGTGAAGGGAGCGAAGTCTGAAGTTAGCAGTAGAAGAGAAGGGCACAGATAGAAGCAAGCACTCAGTACTAGGTATGATCGGGGATTGTGGGGGGGTGCATTTTCTTCAAATGAGTTAGTTTTGCACATATGATGACTATAATAACCTCAGTTTTAAGCCAGGGTAGGTGGCGTATGATATGTCTCTTAAATTTACTGCTAACACTTGCTGTAGTATTTGCATTGTCAGCTTCTGTCTGGAGTTCATAAGATGTAATGTGTAAGTAACTTGTCAAGGTGTGACTGGACTTTCCTTTTAATCAGGCCATTGACTCCCAATATAATGGGAAGTATATCTATGTCTGTGTGGATGTGTTTGTATACAATTTTTTTTGTTTCTTAGTTGATTTCTTGTGTTGCAATTTAGTGAGTGGAGTGCAATAGAAAAAGAGATGGGGGATGGACTGCAGAGCGCTGGCCATCACATGGATGTGTAAGTATCAAATTGGCCTGCTGCATTTAATGTTGCTGTTCAGATGAACCAGAAAATATTTTTATGCATGAGCTCTAATATGAAATGAGGAAAAAATCATGCTAATGCATAAAAAGCCTTTCTGTGATTTTCATAGTGTTATGTACTTTTAAAGACCATCTAGAAAATAGCTGAATATCAAGACTCCCTGGGGCTTTAGAAACCTATTATTTTGAAACTATAGAAGAGCTTGGAAGCATGCCAGATTTTTCTTTTCAGTTGCCATGCCAGAAAGCAGAAATAAAAATCTAATGTACTACAGCCTGATGGGATCCATTTGTTGTTTGACAGCACTGCCCTGTACTGTGCCCTGAATGGTACGCCTCTTGCAGACTCTTATTAAAGAGCTAGAGCGGCAGAAAAAGGCAGTAAAGTTGAAATGCTCACTTAGAGAAATATGGTCCTGTACATCCACCATAATACTCCAATCAGAAAATGACTTTTTTTTTCTCAAAAGATTTTATTGAGAAATGTAGCTTTAAAGAATCTGACCATGGACAGTCTTGGCCATGTTTTAAAGCATACAGATCATATGCCTCCTCCTACCCTGCGACAGTTTCCGCACAGTCTGCCAAGCCTCCATCAACCCTCTCATCAACTATTGCAACTCTGTCCTCCATGGGCTCCCCAAGACTACCCTTGCTCCATTACAGCTCACCCAAAACACAGCTGCATGACTCATTGCTGGAGCTCCCAGACACTCCCACATCACCCCCATATTAAAATCCCTACAGTGGCTCCCAGTTGCATCCTGTACCGGGTTCAAGACACTCGTCATCACTCATAGTGCCCTCTTCAAACCACTGCGGAACAGCTACAATCATTAGTTAGATGTCCTGACAACAACAGACTCCAGTGACAGAATGCAACAAACCTCCCACCAGTGCAGATTAACAAGAGACCACAATGCCACCTGCACAAGAGCCTTCCAATTCTACACTCCCACCAATTGGAACAAACTCCCCCCCACAATACGTTGTCTCCAATCCCACACCCTCTTCAAAAAACACCTCAAGACCTTTCTCTTTGAAGAACACTTTAATGCACTCACTGCAACAAACCCCCAACAAGAACATCCCCCACTCTTCCTCATCACGCCCACGACCCACCCCCCTGAACAACACCTTCCCTCACCCAACCTCATTGCCCCCTCATCCTCCCCACCCCCCCCCAGCATCATCCAGTTACCCCTCTGTTAGAGGTTGTTCACAATGCCTAGTCATTTAGTTTCTAAGTTGCCTGTATATAGTTTCATTTGTTCCATGTAAGCATTCTCACGTTTGCAATGTTTAGTTATTTCTTTTTCAAAGTTGCCTGTACATATTTTTAACTGTTCCATGTCTGTTCACTTGTTCTATGAAAACCGTTTTGCCTTGTAGAAAAATGGTATATAAAACCAGTTAAATAAATAAATAGATATCATATGCTGGAATGAAGTTCTCCAGAGTTCGTAGTTAATGATGACAGGAGAATTACTTTTTTTTATAACTTTATATTTATTGACTTTCTCAAAATTTTACAAGTACTAACAACTTGTTAAGAAAAGTACTGTTGCATATTCAGTAGGGGGAAAACGAAAAATCATACATAATCCAGTAATAAACATGTACTATACAGGCCTTGATTTTGTAAGGAGAACCAAGTAAATGAGAGAGAACACTGCTATATAACACTTGTTGCCCCAAATACTCCACCAGACTCCTAAGTAATTATTGGGAATTCTAACTTTCTCCAGGACCAAGCAGGAAGTCAATCCTCACATATGGGTGATATCGACATCGATGGAGCCCTTGCAGAGCATTTCCCCAGCTTTCTATGAAAGCCTTTGGGAATACTGCACGCATGCGCGATCCCCTTCCCGCCTAAAGGTGCCATCTTGCTCAGTCTCTCTTTTTCCGTGGAGCCCGTCGGATGTTTGTCCTAGTTCACCCGGAAAATAGTTCGATTTTTTCTTCATATCCCTGCGATTTCTTCGCAGTTTTTTCTCCGGTTCGACGCCGGTTCCCCTTCTCGCTGGGTTCGGTACACCGGTATCGAGCCCGATCTTATTTTTTTGGTTTTTGCCCTTCGTAGCTGGCATTCACGCCCTTTTTTTCTTTTTAACTGGAAGGCCGGTCCTTTGACCTTGCGGGGACTCTTTTTTTTCCCCGATGGCTTCCAATGGTTTTAAGAAGTGTGATCGGTGCAAGAAACGAATGTCTCTCACCGACACCCACGACTGCTGCCTTCGGTGCCTCGGTCCTGATCATGATCCTAAGAACTGTGGACCGTGTGGAAAAATGTCCACTAAGGCAATGTGGACTTATCAACGGCATATCACCCTCACATCTAACCACTCTACTACATGCTCCAAAAGAACATAGAACCCGCAGACAAAACGCAACCCACTCACTAGACATAAAAAAATCAATTCGAAAAACAAAAAAATCCACAAGCTCAAGAGCATTCTCATATGCAGCCCCCACCATATGGAATAAACTCCCACTAAGCCTCCGCAAAATAAAGGATCTCCAGACATTCCGGAAAGAACTAAAAACATATCTGTTTAAAGAACACTTTATAAATCTTAATGAACCCCTACCATCCCCCTCACCACACCTCCATAAAAATCCTCCTTAACCACAGATCAAAAAGCCTCAAACATCAACACACTTAGGAAAAACAACCCTTAAAAACCACGATTAATAATTGACTAATGTAAATATTTGACTGATGTAAATAGTTACAGCTTATGTATGATTATATGTTCCATGTTATTGTTCATGAAAAGTTAATTGTACATAGTTTGAAGAAAATACGAAGTTCCATGTAAAACCATGTTCATTATGTTAATTGTAAACTGTTCATTATGTTAATTGTAAACCGCCTTTGATCTTGGGAAAAGGCGGTATAGAAGAAAAGCATAAATAAATAAAATAAATAAATAAATGTGAAGTCGTCAGCACCAAAAGGAAAGGCTTTTCTCCGATGCGGCCTCCGGCCGGGCCCGGACCTCGTCTGAGGTCTCAACGTCTCGGGAGTCTGACCCCGAGCATCATCAGGGTTCCTCGGAGAGGGGGTCCCCCGAGCGGGAGTGAAAGAGGAAGAAGCGGCTCGCGAGGGCGGTGTCGGAGGAGGTCCCTGGCTCCTCGAGGGCTAGGTCTCAGACCCCCGACCGCCATCCCGGGCCCGTGGAACAGGAGAAGCCGTCAAATGTACCTCGAGTGGAGCCGGAGTCTGCTGGACACGTAAGTCCTGTTGTCCTCGAGGACTCTCCTCCCAGGGAGCCGACGTCGGGCCTGGCGCCGCCGGGGTCCAAGTCGGTGGCTGCTGAGTCTCCTGAGCTGGGTCTCAGGCTGTGACAGCCTTGGAGTGCAGACTGTCTGCCTTCATGGATCAGTAGCGGGTGCTGATGGCCAGCCTCGCTGGCGCATCTGCCCCGACCACTGGGACGTCGAAGTCGACCCCGGAGACCGAGCCGATACTCGAGACCATGAAGGCTCGAGGTCATCCTCGGTCACAGTCACCCTCGACCTCCCGTTCGGGACCGAGGGCATCGACGCTGGTGCTGCCGGGCCCCACGCAGTCGGAACCCGAATCCTCTTCGGACGAGTCCACCTGGGAGACGTAAGACTAGGAGTCCCCCGATACCTTCAAGACTCGGTGCGTCCCGTTGGACTCACCGCATTCTGAGCCCCGAAGTAGGTCCCCTCCGGAGGATACCCGGTTCTCGGAGTTCATGCGGGATATGGCCACTGCTTTGACGATCCCGGCGGACCCCGAGGAGGAACCTTGAGCCGAAGAGCTCAAGGCACTCCAGTATGACTCTCCTCCGAAGGAGGCCTTTACTGTGCCGGTTCCTCCGATGCTGGAACGGCTCCTCTTCCAGATGTGGGAGGCACCGGCCTCGGCGCCGGTTCTTAGCAAGCGGGTCGATTCCATTTATCGACTCCGTAAGAGCCCTGGGTTTCAGAAGGCGCAGCTACTGCACCATTCCATGGTGGTGGAATCGGCCATGCATCGTCTGAAAAGCCAGAAGATGCACTCCGTGGTGCCCCCCGGACAGGAGGCCCGGAACCTGTATGCGTTTGGTAGAAAGTGCTTCCAGGACTCGATGCTTGCTTGCCGTGTCCAGTCTTACCAGCTGTACATGGGCATGAGCTTGCCGGGTTCTCTGCTGGTCTCTTCGGGGAACCTTTGCAGAGGTTCAAGTCCTTGTCTTCGGGGATCCGGGAATGCTCTAAGTTCATGTCCCGAGCGGCCTACGATGGCTTCGAGGCCTCGGCCCGTGTTGCGGCAGCCGGCATCGCGGCTCGAAGCCAGGCATGGCTGCAGTCATCGGACCTCGAGCCATGGGTGCAGGACAAGTTGGTCGATGTCCCTTGCCAAGGTGAGAACCTTTTTTGTAAGCCCATGGCCGAGAAGGCTGCTGAGCTTGAGACCGAGCACCTCACAAGGACTAGGCTGTCTCGAAAAACGTCCGCCCCTTCACATAAGAAGAAGGGCTCGGGTAAGAAGTCCTTTTACCCGAGGAAGGTGGCTGCCTACAAACAGTTCCCACCTTACCAGGCCTCCCCCGCTCCCCCACAGGGTCAGCAGGCCAAGGGGCAGGGACATGGGCTCCGTAGGCAGAAGGCCCCCAAGCCTCCGGCTCCTGCTCCCACTCAGCAGGGTGGGGGGTTTTGATTCCCAAGGCATAGCCTCTCCATCTCTGCTGTCCCATCCCTGCACAGTAGGTCGACTAGCCCTGTTTGCCCACCGGTGGCCACCCATTACAGGGGACAACTGGGTCTTAAGCATAGTCCAAAAGGGCTACCTGCTTCATTTTCATCAGTTGCCTTCTCCCTATTTTCCAGGAGAGCCTCCAAGGCCTCTTCTCCATACAGCCCTCCTCCTACAGGAACTCCATCGTCTGTTATGAGACCAGGCAGTGGAGCCTGTGCCTCCCCACCTCCAAGGTCACGGGTTTTACTCCAGGTACTTCCTAGTACCAAAGAGAACAGGGGACCTCAGGCCTATTCTCGACCTCAGAAATCTCAACAAGTTCTTACAGAAGGAGAAGTTCAAGATGCTTACTCTTGGGACACTTCTGCCCTACCTCCAGCAGGGAGATTAGCTTTGCTCTTTAGATCTAAAGGATGCGTACACTCACATCCTCATTCATCCAGACCACAGAAAGTACCTCAGGTTCATTGTGGGAGGAAACCATTATCAGTACAGAGTGCTGCCTTTCGGCCTTACCTCCGCCCCCAGGGTCTTTACCAAATGCCTGGCAGTGGTGGCAACCTACTTAAGGAATCAGGGTATCTTTGTCTTCCCCTGTCTGGACGACTGGCTCATCAGGGGTCAGACGTGCCAGGAGTCCAGGCAAGCCACCCTCTGAAAGATTTCTCTACTCCAACATCTAGGGTTTGTCATAAACTTCGCAAAGTCCACTTTGCTCCCCTCCCAAAACTTGGAGTTCATAGGGGCAAGGCTAGACTCTCTGCAGGCAAAGGCTTTCTTGCCAGAGGACAGAGCCCAAAGACTGATAACCTTGGCAAACCAGTTTCTCAGCAGGTCACTGGTCTCCGCCAGGCTCTGCCTGAGGCTTCTTGGCCACATGGCTTCGACAGTACATGTGACTCCCAATGCCAGGCTTCATATGAGGCCTGCACAGTGGTGTCTCAGGAATCAGTGGTCGCAGGCCACAGGGAGCCTCAGCGACAGAGTAAGGGTGTTCAGACCATTCCTGCACTCCCTACGTTGGTGGCTGCATCCCCCAAACTTACTGAAAGGGATGCCTTTTCAGCCACCTGGGCTCACAGTGGTGTTGACCACCGATGCCTCCCTGCAGGGATGGGGTGCACACTGTCTGGGCAAGTGCACCCAGGGCCTGTGGTCTCCCTGGGAGGCCAAGCAGCAGATCAATCTACTGGAACTACGGGCTATTCGCTTAGCCCTCAAGACTTTCTGTCTTAGTACAAACAATCAGGTAGTCATGTTTTATGTAAACAAACAGGGCGGCACTGGGTCCAGGCTCCTTTGTCAGGAGGCGCAGGACCTTTGCTTGTTTGCGCTCAGGCGCAACATGTTGCTCAGGGCGGTTTACCTCCCTGGCCAGGAAAATTACCTGGCAGACAGGTTGAGCAAGATTCTGCAGCCCCACGAATGGCAGCTCCATCCCTTGGTGGTTCAGAAGATCTTCCTGAGAATGGGGACTTCCATCCATAGATCTATTTGCCAGCCCCCTGAACAGACAACTGCCCAGGTTCTGCTCCATACAACCGCATCCTCTGAGGCTAGCAGCAGATGCTTTTCTGATTTCCTGGTCCCAGGGCCTCTTGTATGCGTTTCCTCCCACGCCTCTGGTGGCCCGAACCCTGTTCAAGATTCTACAGGATCAGGCCTCGGTCCTTCTGGTAGCCCCCAGGTGGCCGAGGCAACCTTGGTTCCCACTTCTGCTTCAACTAGCAGTGGACACTCCACTACCTCTGGGGTTGCAGCCCGACCTTCTCTCTCAGGACCAGGGGTCTCTTCTGCACCCCAATCTCAAATCTCTCAATTTGATGGCCTGGAAGCTGCAAGGGTAGTTTTGGCCCCTTGGGGCCTACCTCCTGAAGTTGAAGAGGTCGTCCTGGCCTCTAGGAAGCAGTCCACTAGAAAAACCTATGCCCTGAAATGGAAATGTGTAGTGTCAGCTGCGTACAGAGGATCCTTACTCCTGTGCTGTACCAATGGTGCTTCAGTACCTGCTGCACTTATCCAATAATGGCCTTAAGTCCAATTCTGTTCGGGTCCACCTCTCAGCTCTAGCAGCTCACCACTCACTGGTGGAAGGACACACTCTGTCGGTTCACCCCTTGGTGTCCCGGTTTCTCAGAGGTTTGCTCTTGCTCAAGCCTCCTGTCCGTCCTCCAGCTCCTGAGTGGGAGTTGAATGTGGTCTTCCAGCAACTGACTCGCCCACCTTTTGAACCGATGGCTACTTGTCTTCTCCGCTTCCTTTCCTGGAAGACACTCTTCCTGGTAGCCTTAACCTCGGCCAGACGGGTGAGTGAGCTTCAGGCCCTGGTCTGTGACAGGCCTTACACCCGCTTCTATAGGAACAGGGTAGTCCTTAGGACTCATCCAAAGTTCCTCCCTAAAGTTGTCTCCTCTTTCCACCTCAACCAGGAGGTGGTTCTTCCAACATTCTTCCCTAGGCCTCATGCAAGCCAGACTGAAGTGGCCCTGCATACCCTGGACTGTAGGAGGGCCTTATCCTTCTACCTTGACTGTACGCAGGGACGTAGAAGGGCTACTCAGCTCTTCATCTCTTTTGACCCTAATAATTTGGGGTTAGCTGTTTCCAAGCATACCTTGTCCATTTGGGTGGCTGACTGTATCACCTGGGCTTACAAGGCGACTGACCTTCCCTTGCAGGGTCGGGTCATGGCCCATCGTGTCAGGGCAATGGCTGCCTCAGTAGCTCATCTCTGCTCTGTACCGTTGGCAGACATCTGCAGGGCTGCAGCTTGGGCCTCAAGCCAGACTTTTGCGGCCCATTACTGCCTGGAGAGGGAGTCCCGTAGGGACAGTGCTTTTGGCCAGGCAGTACTCCGGAATCTCTTTGAGGTTTAGGCAACTCCTGCCCTCCTGCCCTCCAGCCCTCCGTTGGGCTACCGGTGGAGGTTCTTTCAGTGAAAAGCCTTTCTTTGATGCTGGGACTAGAGGGAGTTCTCTTGTTCAGCCTGGGTTCCTTGGTAGCCCAGAGCTAGGGAGTCACCCAAATGTGAGGACTGACTTCCTGCTTGGTCCTGAAGAAAGAGTAGTTACTCACCTGTAACAGGTGTTCTCCAGGAGCAGCAGGAATCAGTCCTCACAACCCTCCCTCCTCCCCTGGGAGTTGCAGTTGTACATAGTTATTTTTACATTTTTATGTGTTGTTTTTAGCTATGTCATTTGACTGAGCAAGATGGCACCTTTAGGCGGGAAGGGGACCGCGCATGCGTGCAGTATTCCCAAAGGCTTTCATAGAAAACTGGGGAAATGCTCCGCAAGGGCTCCATCGATGTCGATGTCACCCATATGTGAGGACTGATTCCTGCTGCTCCTGGAGAACACCTGTTACAGGTGAGTAACTACTCTTTTTAGTGTCAATCAGAAACGTCAACTGATTAGTCTCAAAAATCATGTGATGAGTAGAGGCAAGAATAATGCATTTGCAAGGAGAAATAAGCTGGAACTGCCCTCTGAGGGAGAGCTCTTAAGATATGCCATACTGGATCAGACCAAGGTCCATCAACCCAAGTGTCCTGTTTCCAGCAGTGGCCAATCTAGATCACAAGTACCTAGCAGTTTCCCCAAAAGATACAGGTTCCACAATGCTTGTATTAGGTCAAGCAGTGGATTTTCTGGGTCCCCTTTAATAATGGTTCCTGAGTGGTCCTCCAGTTTAGTCCTCCACATCCGGGTAGTGCACCTCCTCCTGTAGCATGGAGACTGGACCAATCAGAGTCTTGCCCTCACAGGATGTATGCTGCTGGAGCTCCCATCAGCCCCCAGTGTGTCCAGTCTCCATGCAGCAGGTGGACGTGTGAGCCTGGCTGTGGGCACACTTAGGGACCAAATAGGCAACACGAGTTAGATTTTCGGTTTTCTTTTTTCCCCTTTGGTTGATTTGGCTTTCTTTCTTTTTAGGTTCCTGCCCCTTAAAAAAAAAAAAAAAAAAAGGATCTCAGTATTGAGGAGCCGAGCCTTTCACTGCCCTTCTGCCTCTTGCCTGACGGCGTTGGATCTGGGTGCAGGCAGCTTATTGGGATCTCTCCTCCTGGAAGGCACAGGGGAGAGATCCGGCAGGCACAGCAGCATGCTCTGGTCTGTGGGATTCAGAGCGGGGGCTGCAGCGTCGGAGCGGGCTCCAGCGGGCATGGCTTGCCAGCTCCCTGTTGTTTGATGGCCCGGGCTGTAACACGCGCGTCGCTCAGGTCTCGAGCGGCGGACAGCGCTGAGAGCAACCTCTGGGGGTAAGTCCTTTGTTTTTTCAAGCATCCGACGGCCAGTATTCAAGGGCACAGCGTGTAGGGCGCTTCGGGGGGGTTTTCGCGCCTTTTTTCTCCCGGCGACGGCAACGGCCATTTTAGGTTAGTTTCCCGCGCGAAGCTCGCTGAGCGGGGAGCAGTGCTGCGATGGTACTTGGAATTGAGGGCAGACAGAGGGATTGCGGCTTGATCGTTTCTTTAGCATTTTGTTCCCTCAGAACCCTTTCTTTATAGGGGGGGTTTCCTTTTAGTGTTTTTTTAAAAAAAAAAGTTTGAGCTAATCAATTTTCTGTTTTTCTTTTGGTGGGAGTCCTGAAAGTAGCATCTTTTCCCTTCTTCCCTTAGTGTTAGATTTTTGGATTTTGCTTAATGTCTGCGTGCCCGCAGTGCGTGGTCTGCAGGTCACGCAGACGGACGGTTTCTGATTCAGGGATTTGCAGGGGCTGTGCTACTGTCTCTTCCAATGTAGAGCAGCAAATGGAAGGCAGAGCGATTCTAGACCCCTTTGACCCTGTGGTACCTGCTGGGGGGAGCCGTCTCCGGGGACGCCTGTGGGACAGTCGAGCGTGCAGCCGATAGGAGCGGCGGAGACGTCCCTGGGTGATTTTCCCCCGGATTTTGTCCTCAATATGCATCAGGCATTTCGGTTGGGACGTCTAGGAAAGCTGCCAGAGGCCTTGGCTACGGCGGTGCCTCTGCCATCCCTCAAAGGAGAGGACGTGAGAGGGGATATCCCGAAGCCGGCAAAGCGGCTTCGGCCTGCGGAGATGGAGCACGTGGATATGGAATTGGCCAGATGCTGAGGTTGCTGAGATAGAGCCCGACGGGGTTGACGAGCTGGAAGAAGGCGAGATTCCGGAGCCCGAAGATCAGGCACGGATCATTCGAGTGTTTTATTTATTTATTTATTTAACAAGTTTTCTATACCGCCTTTTCCTTCAATCAAAGCGGTCACAAGAAATACAAAGGTTATAGGCAAGGGAAACAAACACAGTATAAACATAACAGTACAATGGTAATATAGGAAAATAACAAGGGTTAACAATAAGGCAAATTAGTTAAAATAATTAAAATAAATATAATATATTTAGTCAATTGTTGATCCATATTGTTCAATGAAAAGTGTAGTTTTCAATTGTTTACGAAAGTCTTTTAAATCATCCAGTGAGCGTAAATCAGGAGGGAGAGAGTTCCAAATTAAAGGGGCGGCCAAAGCAATTGCTCTTTGTGAGGTACATTTGCATGATTTAGAGTAGTTTTTTGGGGTTCTGAGGGTGTTAGAAGTGGATAACCTACATGGTATTATGTTGATATCATTGAGTAAGAGGGAATGAAGGCTGATTGCATAAATGTTTTGTTTCATTTTGAATATATATATGATTAATTTATACTTTATTCGAAGTATTAATGTTAGCCAGTGTAGTTATTTAAGTATGGTGGTAATGTGTTCATGATTAGAGGATCCATTGATGATTCTGGCTTCTGTATTTGTGCCATTTGAAGTGGCTTGAGAGCATGCTTAGGCAGTCCATTGTAAATAGGGTTGCAGAAATCCAGAATGGGAGTAATGAGTGCCTGACAGACTGTTCGAAAGTGATCATAAGAGATAAGAGGCTTAAGTCGTCTAAGTATCTTCATTTTGTAATACGCGTTTTTAACAGTTTTTTCTTATATGAGAACGCAGGTTTAGCTTCTTATCGAGGGTTATTCCGAGGTATCTTACTTCGTCCTTAACTGGAATCTTTGTGTTGTTGCATGTAATGTAAGGTGGAGGGATAAAGCTGGTGTTTCTAGTTACAATAAGTGCTTCCGTTTTGTTCAGGTTTATTGCAAGGTTATTATTTGTTAGCCAATTTGAAATGCTGGTAATACAGTTTGAAATTTTGCTGTAATCTGGGCAGTTGATATCAATTGGAGTGTAAATCATGATATCATCCGCATAAATCGTGTAATCTATTTGATGATCTGCTATTATGTGACAGATTGGTTGGATAAACAAATTAAAAAGAAGTGAAGAGAGTGCAGATCCTTGCGGCACGCCTTGTTTGATTACTATGTGACGTGAAGTGTTTAGGCCAATTTTTATCTTGGATCTGTCTATCATCTAGGTAGGATTCAAACCATTTTAGGACGGTGCCAGTTAATCCGATGCTCTTTAGTCTTGTTAAGAGGATTGCATGGTCCACTGTATCGAAGGCAGCTGAAATATCTAAGAAGATCATTAAGGTACCTTTGTTGAAATTATCTATTGTTTGAGTGATGTCATTAAATAAGTATAGTAGGAGCGTTTCAACACCATGGTTGGGGCGGAAGCCATGCTGATGTATATCAAGTGGCGCATGTTCATCAATATGGTCTTGAAGTTGTAGCTGTACTGCCTTCTCAATAATTTTTGCTAAGAGTGGTAAGCTGGAAATTGGTCTATATGCAGCTGGATTGTCTTTTCAAGGTTGGTTTTTTTATGGGTAGGCCTAATTGCTAATTTAAGTTGTTCTGGCATGATTCCATGAGTTAAGGAGTTAGTTACAAGATTGTGAATAAAATTAATAAAGTTTGACTTGGTAGCTTTGATCCAAGGTACAGGGCAAGGATCTGTGGGTGCAGTGCTTGTGTTAAGTGCAGCAATGATGTCTGAAAGTTGTGTAGTCGAGGGAGTGTAAAACTTGTTCCAAATTGTACTTGGTAAAATAAGGCTGTTGTTTTCAGGTTGTTTTAAAGGTGGTGTTTGGCCTATTTTCAATTGAAGATGATCTGCATATACTGAGGACTGATCTGAATGTCTTTATCAGAGCTTGGTTCGTTGACTAGATTTTTTACAATTGCAAAAAGTTCTCTAGGTTTGTTAAATGCTTTCTGTATAGTATTTGTGTGGTGCTCTTTTTTAGTTTGTTGATGAGATCGTTGTAATTCTTTTGCTGAATTAAATATAATTTTGAGAGGTAGGAGATTTTGATCGTCTCCAGTGGCGTTCAATTCTCCTTAATTCCCTCTTAGCATTGCGTATGTTTTTGGAATACCATGGAGCATGATGTCTGTTTTTGAATTTCTTGAGTCTGAAAAGGCCTTGGATGCAGTGCTAATGGTGTTATACCAGTTGTTCACTTGTTTGTTCAAATCAAGTTCAGTTGAGTCAAGGCAAGGTAATGTGTCAAGTTAAGAACTGCTCTTTATTGAAGGCTTTAAAATCTTCTTGGAGTAAATGTAGAAGTTTTTATCTTATCAAGTATGTCAATCCTGCTTGAGAATTCTATTTTAATTCTAAGGTGGTCTGACCATGGGACTGGTGTGATTATGGGTGAGGAGAAGCAGTCATTATTTACAAGGTGGTTGGGGGCAAAGAAGAGATCTGGCGTAGATCCGTATTTATGTGTAGGAGCATTTATTAATTGTGTATATTGTAGGAGTCCATAGCATGCAAGAAGGTTTCCTTATCTGCATTAGAAGAGGAGTTGAGGTTGAAGTCACCTAATACAATTAGAGGTTTATGGCAAGTGTTGACTGCACAGATGGTCTCTAAAATAGAGGTTAGCTCATCAGCTGGGCGTGAGGGGCTCTATATAGGAGGCTGATAGCTAAGTGTTTGTTACCCACTGTGATAGAGCTGATTTATCAGAGGTATTAGAGGCGATAGTTTGTAGCTGAAAAGATTTTTTGCAATGATTAGAACTCCACCTCCTCTTTTCTGTGTGCGAGGGTTGTTAAAGGCGGAATATTCTGGTGGACCAGTTGGTTTAGTAGAACGCTGTCAGTAGGAGTTAGCCATGATTCTGTAATGCAAAGGATATCTGGTTTTTGGTCATAGATATGGTCTCTGATTGTGTGAATTTTATTTCTAACTGATCTTGTGTTCATTAATTCAATGGAAGTTGGCGTGTAAGACCTTTTTGAGGATTCTTAGGATTTGTTTGCTGGTGTTGATAAGAGTTGTGTTTGTGTTGTGATAATATATGTGAATTTATTGAACTGAGGAGAATATGGTAAATTGGCATGTAGGTTGAGAACCACATATAAAGGGGTTGGGAATAAGGAGCATCATATTGTACAGTGTAATGTTGAGTAGGTGAAGGAAATATAGGGTGATAGGTAGGAGTAGTCATATTAGTTGATCGTTGAGAATCTTAATAAGGATGGATTTATATTATAGCATTAAAGTCTGTTAGCGTTAATTTTCTTAACATAAACTTCTAAAGTAGGGCGGTTAAAGCGAACAAAGATTTAGCTCCTTCATGTAAATAACCTACGAGTAGTTGCTATGATAGAGCAAGGTCAGCTGTAAGGGTGAGAATAACTTTGTTATGTTAATCACTTTTACTTTTTATTTTCGGATATTCCAGTCTGACAGTATACCTTTGATAGATATTTGCATGCAGATTTTTATTCTCCTTTTGTGCCCCGCCTAAGGGCCACGCCAAAGGGCCCTCTTGCGAGGCCCTCAGGCGCGGGCCCGCAAGGCGCGGCGCGCTTTAGCTGCGGCGGTTTTCTTGACTGTGTAGAAGGGCTCTGATTGGCAGCCTGCTCCTGAAGTTAAAGCACTGAAAACAATTAAATCACAACCGCTGATGCTCTTAGAATTCCCGATCGCACTTCTCTGCCTTAGCTGCGGCGGTTTCTTGACTGTGTAGAAGGGCTCTGATTGGCAGCCTGCTCCCTGAAGTTAAAGCACTGAAAACAATTAAATCACAACAGCTGATGCTCTTAGAATTCCCGATCGCACGTCTCTGCCTTAGCTGCGGCGGTTACTTGACTGTGTAGAAGGGCTCTGATTGGCAGCCTGCTCCCTGAAGTTAAAGCACTGAAAACAATTAAATCACAACAGCTGATGCTCTTAGAATTCCCGATCGCACTTCTCTGCCTTAGCTGCGGCGGTTTCTTGACTGTGTAGAAGGGCTCTGATTGGCAGCCTGCTCCCTGAAGTTAAAGCACTGAAAACAATTAAATCACAACAGCTGATGCTCTTAGAATTCCCGATCGCACTTCTCTCTTAGCTGCGGCGGTTTCTTGACTGTGTAGAAGGGCTCTGATTGGCAGCCTGCTCCTGAAGTTAAAGCACTGAAAACAATTAAATCACAACAGCTGATGCTCTTAGAATTCCCGATCGCACTTCTCTGCCTTAGCTGCGGCGGTTTCTTGACTGTGTAGAAGGGCTCTGATTGGCAGCCTGCTCCCTGAAGTTAAAGCACTGAAAACAATTAAATCACAACAGCTGATGCTCTTAGAATTCCCGATCGCACTTCTCTGCCTTAGCTGCGGCGGTTTCTTGACTGTGTAGAAGGGCTCTGATTGGCAGCCTGCTCCCTGAAGTTAAAGCACTGAAAACAATTAAATCACAACAGCTGATGCTCTTAGAATTCCCGATCGCACTTCTCTGCCTTAGCTGCGGCGGTTTCTTGACTGTGTAGAAGGGCTCTGATTGGCAGCCTGCTCCCTGAAGTTAAAGCACTGAAAACACATCATATACACATGCTGATGCTCTTAGAATTCCCGATCGCACTTCTCTGCCTTAGCTGCGGCGGTTTCTTGACTGTGTAGAAGGGCTCTGATTGGCAGCCTGCTCCCTGAAGTTAAAGCACTGAAAACAATTAAATCACAACAGCTGATGCTCTTAGAATTCCCGATCGCACTTCTCTGCCTTAGCTGCGGCGGTTTCTTGACTGTGTAGAAGGGCTCTGATTGGCAGCCTGCTCCCTGAAGTTAAAGCACTGAAAACAATTAAATCACAACAGCTGATGCTCTTAGAATTCCCGATCGCACTTCTCTGCCTTAGCTGCGGCGGTTTCTTGACTGTGTAGAAGGGCTCTGATTGGCAGCCTGCTCCCTGAAGTTAAAGCACTGAAAACAATTAAATCACAACAGCTGATGCTCTTAGAATTCCCGATCGCACTTCTCTGCCTTAGCTGCGGCGGTTTCTTGACTGTGTAGAAGGGCTCTGATTGGCAGCCTGCTCCCTGAAGTTAACTCACTGAAAACACTTACATCTACACAGCTGATGCTCTTAGAATTCCCGATCGCACTTCTCTGCCTTAGCTGCGGCGGTTTCTTGACTGTGTAGAAGGGCTCTGATTGGCAGCCTGCTCCCTGAAGTTAAAGCACTGAAAACAATTAAATCACAACAGCTGATGCTCTTAGAATTCCCGATCGCACTTCTCTGCCTTAGCTGCGGCGGTTTCTTGACTGTGTAGAAGGGCTCTGATTGGCAGCCTGCTCCCTGAAGTTAAAGCACTGAAAACAATTAAATCACAACAGCTGATGCTCTTAGAATTCCCGATCGCACTCCTCTGATTACGGAATCTCTTCAAACACTCAATCTGGCTACGGCGTGTCCGGTGGAGGAAGACGGGCTGGAAGATCCCCTCATTCAGGCGGTGCGAGAGTCTCAAATGGTGTTTCCGGTGCACAGAGTTGTAGATCAGATGATTCAAACGGAATGGGATCAGCCTGAATCGGGCTTGAAGGGCATTCGTACCATGAATCGGCTCTATCCTTTAGCTGATAAAGACAAAGACAAGTTTCGGTCACCACAGGTAGACACAGCGGTGTAGGCAGTAACCAAGAGAACGACTATCCCGGTTGAAGGTAGTGCTGCCTTGAAGGACACGTAAGACAGAAAGGTGGACGGTTTGTTGAAGCAGGCTTTCGAGACCAATGCTCTTTCTTTGCAGGCCTCTAGTTGTGGAGCCTGGGTGAGCTTGCAGTGGTCTCAACGCTTAAGGCAAGACCCTCGTCTGGACCATCAGGGGTTGCTGGAGGTGACCTGGTTGGAATCTGGATCAACATATTTGGCGGATGTCCACTATGACTTGATCAGGACCTTGGCAAATAGTATGGCTTCCCTGGTGGCAGCTCAGAGATCCATTTGGCTGCGAAATTGGGCGGCCGACGGGTCTTCTAAGTCGCGGCTCAGCAAGCTTCCCTTTAAGGGCAGATTGCTATTCGGGGACGATCTGGATAAGTTAGTGAAGGATATGGGAGAGTCTAAAGGGGACAGGCTGCCGGAAGATAAGCCTAAGCAGAGTAGAAGTTTGCCAGCTGCTAGGGGTCAATTTCGAGATTTCCGAAGGTTTCGGTCGTCTCGCCTCGGTGGCTTCCAGCGTGGCAGGTTCCCCTCCAGATCCCAAGGGTTTCGAGGAGCAGGCAGAGGCTTCGCGGCTGCTTCCTCCTCCTTAAGCCGCAAGCCACAATGAAGCGAGGTGGACCCCGGAAGGAAGTCAAGTGATCGGGGGTCGCCTTCGGGACATTCTTCTTTCCTGGGTCCAACTAACTTCAGATCAGTGGGTTCTAGAGAGAGTTCGAGAGGGCTATGCACTGGAGTTCGCTTACCCACTCAGGGACTCCTTTGTGCTTTCGCCCAGCAAAGGACAACAAAAAGAGCGGGCAATTCGGTTGACGTTAGACCGTCTGTTAGCCTTGGGGGCGGTGTTACCCGTCCCTGTTTCCGAACATGGCGTAGGTCGTTACTCCATTTATTTTGTGGTGCCAAAGAAAGACGGTTCACTACGGCCTATCCTAGATTTCAAGGGAGTGAATCGTTGTCTGCGAGTGCCGAATTTCCGCATGGAGACCCTGAAATCCGTTATAGTGGCGGTACGCCAAGGGGAGTTTTTTACGTCAGATCTCACGGAGGCCTACTTGCACATTCCGATCAGGGCAACCCATCAAAAGTTCCTGAGGTTCGCTTTTCCGTGGGGACATTATCAGTTTCAGGTGCTACCGTTCGGGTTGACGACGGCACCGTGCACCTTCACCAAGGTCATGGTTGTGGTGGCGGCAGCGTTGCGGAAAGAGGGTATTCTAGTTCATCCTTATCTCGACGACTGGTTAATTCGGGCAAAGTCCGAGGCAGAGAGCTTGCAGGCTACAGACAGGGTGGAATCCCTGCTGTGAAGTCTCGGCTGGGTAGTCAACGCAAAGAAGAGTCACTTGGTGCCGACCCAGACCCTCGAATATCTCGGAGTTCTTTTCGACACTGCAAGAGGATTGGTGTTCTTGCCGGATTGCCGCGCACAGGCCTTGTGTCAGATCGTCCGCAGATTCTTAGGGATCCCGGCGACGTCCGCGTGGTGGTACCTTCGGCTGCTGGGGACAATGGCGGCGACTCTGGAGGTGATCCCGTGGGCCCGGTTTCATATGCGACCAATACAAAGGGCGCATTTGCGCCGATGGTCGAACCAATCGGATTCGCTGAACAAGCGCTTACCCTGTCCGAGACGAGTGCGTCAATCCCTGAAGTGGTGGCTCTCCCCGAAGTCACTTCAGGCAGGTCTGCCCTTGAAGGAACCGGTTTGGATCCCTCTGATAACGGATGCTAGTCTGGCGGGCTGGGGAGCCCATTGCGAGAGTAAATTCGCGCAAGGGACTTGGTCGGGCCAGGAGGCCTCGTGGTCAATCAACTGTCTCGAACTGCGAGCAGTGTGGCGGGCACTGCAGGCGTTCCAGTCTTCAGTGATGGGTCGAGCGGTGCGAGTGCTCTCGGACAATTCGGCGACTGTGGCGTACCTCAACTGGCAAGGCGGAACGGGGAGCATCGCCATGGAAGAAGAGTCAGAGGGGTTGTTTGAGTGGGTAGAGTCTTGTCTGGTGGCCATTTCAGCGGTGCATATCGCGGGAAAGGACAACGTGATGGCAGATTTTCTCAGCAGAGTGCAGGTGGACGCCGGAGAATGGGAACTTCATCCGCAGGTGTACGCACAAATAGTTCGCAGATGGGGGCCTACGGTCATGGATCTCATGTCGACCTTCCAGTCGGCAAAGACGAGCCGGTACTTCAGCAGGCTGAAAGAAAGGATGTCCGAAGGCATCGACGCGCTCATTCAGCCTTGGCTGGAGCTCGGTCTTCTTTGTCTTCCCTCCGTGGGCGTTGATCGGCCGGGTGGTTCAACGCATCGAAGCGCACCATGGCAGGGTCCTGCTAGTGGCTCCGGATTGGCCCAGACGGCCCTGGTATGCAGACCTGATTCGTCTGCTCGACGGCGTGCCGTGGAGGCTGCCTTCGTTAGTGGATCTACTGATGCAGGGTCCTCTGCGGATGCCACAGATGGATCAATTCTCGCTTACAGTATGGCCATTGAAAGGGCTAGGTTAAAGCGGAAAGGTTATTCGTTGGCGGTTATTGCCACTCTCCTTCGAGCAAGGAAATCTTCAACTTCGCTCGCGTATGTGCGAGTGTGGCAAATTTTTGAAGACTGGTGTTCTAGGCATCTTATTCGAGCGGCGACGGCCTCCGTTCCCGTGATCCTCAGTATCTCCAGGAACAAGCAGGAATGAGTCTTCACATATGGGTATCGTCGGTACCGACGGAGCCTGCGCGGGAACGCTCCCCAGCGTCCAATAAGAAAGCTTTTGGGAGCATCCCACAGCGTCTGCGTGCTGCCTTCCCGCCTTTCCCAACCACCTCGCTCCACTTCTTCTTTTCCACGGAGCCAGCAGGTCGTGTTCCTGTCACCGCAGAAGAAGTTCTTTCTTTTTTCTTAATTCTTTTGTGTCGCGTCTGCCTTCTTGCAAAAAAAAAAAAAAAAAAAAAATTATCTTTTCGTCACTGTGCATTTTCAGTTTTTTGGCCTTAGGCCTAAAAATATTTTCCTCATGGAGAAGCCCGCTTCCGGGTTCAAAAAGTGCACAAAATGTGGCGGTACTATTTCTGTCAACCGACACCCATGACTGGGGTCTAAAATGTTTGGGGCCTGACCATTCCATCACGGATTGTATGTCCTGTACCATGATGTCTAAAGGAGGTTGGCAGAACCGAGCAGCCAAGCTCAGTACCCTGTTTCCCTCTGATGCAGCTTCGGTGGCATCGACGTCTTCCAGGACTGCTTCTTCCTCCCATGGATCTCAGGTAACCAAGCATAAATCTAGCCGGTCCTCGAAGGGTAGATCTCCCTCCAAGCATCGAGATGCCTCCGGGCTTGCCCTCGAGGATTCCGCACCGGCAAAATTACCCCGGCGGGAAGCTCCGGCTTCCAAAGCGTTATTTGTGGGGTCACAGGTTGACATCGATGGCTCGGCCTCGACAGATCACCTGTTGCCGTGTTCTGGGGTACCAGTGGCTCCCACTGGTGCCGACATCCAGACATTGGTGGCATCAATGGATCAGAATATTCTGACCATGCAGCGCACCCTGTCGGCATTCATACAGGCTGCGACGCCTCCGGTACCGCAACAATCCCCGTTGTCGGTACTGGCTCTGACACCGGCATCACTCCCGGTGCCGGTACCAATTGCATCGGCTTTGGTGTCGACTGCAACGGTACCCTGTCCTATGATGCCCATTGGTACCGAACCGGTACCGGTTACTCCCGATAACGATCCTACTCGGTACGGCTATCGGGCTTTACAGGAGCATGCAGACAGGCGATACTTCGATTCCTCTGAAGACTCTGAGTCTGAGGGTTCTGTCGAGACATCGATACTTCTTCCTCAGGAGTCTTCTTCTCCTAAACGAAGAATGTCTCCTCCAGAAGACTTGTCTTTTCAAGACTTCATTAGGGAAGTGGCTAGGGGCCTCTCCATCACAGTGGCCCCTGAGTCAGAACCCAGAGCCAAGGAGTTAGATATTTTACAATATCCTAAAACTCCTAAAGAGGCAGCTACTTTACCTATTCATGAGATTCTGTATGATCTCATGTTGAGGATATAGGAGACACCTCTTACCACCTCTCCTCATTCTTGCAGGCTAGACACCATGTATCGTGTCCCTCCTTGTCCTGGCTTCCACAAGACTCAGCTTCCTCACCACTCTATTGTGGTAGAGTCTGCCATGAGAAAGATAAAGAGTGCAAAGAGACACTCATCTAATCCTCCAGGGCGTGAATGCAGGACCCTAGATGCTTTTGGCCGAAGGGTTTTCCAAGCTTCTATGCTAGCTGCCAGGATCAACTCCTATAGTCTCTATATAGGAATGTTTCTAAAAGAAGTCACAGATCATCTGCAGACTTTAACCCCTTTTATTTCAGAGGATAAAAGGCAGGAGTTTCTCACTTGGCTCAAACATGCCCAAGATGCCTCCAAATTTTCCAACCGTGCAGCCTTTGACTCTTTTGAGTGTGTAAGCAGAGCTTTGGCTATTGCCATAGGGGCACGCAGAATTGCT
This sequence comes from Ichthyophis bannanicus, assembly GCA_033557465.1. Taxonomy (NCBI): domain Eukaryota; kingdom Metazoa; phylum Chordata; class Amphibia; order Gymnophiona; family Ichthyophiidae; genus Ichthyophis; species Ichthyophis bannanicus. The sequence goes on along the minus strand of CM066036.1, from coordinate 863,484,275 downwards.
TGGCTACAAGCTTCTGATTTGGAGCTCTGGGTACAAGATGAATTAGGGAATATCCCTTGTACAGGTGAAAACCTTTTTGGTAAGGATTAGCAAGCAAAGGCCAATCAGATGGATGCTGAAAACTCTGCTTTGGATCGACTTTCAAAGTCTACCTCTGCTCCTGTTAAGAAAAGATTGTTCAAAAAGACATCTTTTTCCAAAAAGGGAAGATACTATCCTGCTTATGGTCAGCAGGCATCTTCTGCAGGTCGTTTTGCTGCAAAGCGTCAGCAACCACCTAAACAGGCCAAATCAAAGGCTGCTAGGCCTGCCATGACCCAGCAGCCTCAGCCTCCTCAGGGCCTTTGACTTGCAGCTAGAGAACTTAGCCTTTCTGGCTCTGGAGGAACCAGAGCCCCTTACCATTCCAGGAAGGTTGACTTACTTTGCTCCCAGATGGGAACAAATTACAGCAGAGCAATGGACACTTTCTATCATAAGGGAAGGGTACAAGCTTCATTTCTTAAGCCTTCCCCCTCACACCATAGTGTAACAGTTCAATTCTCCAACATCTCTCCTCGACCTTCTGGGTCAGGAGATTGCCACCCTTCTTGCCCAAGGGGCAATAGAAGAAGTACCTCTTCTTCAACAAGGCACAGGGTTCTACTCCCCTTATTTTCTTATTCCAAAGAAAACAGGGGGCTACAGACCCATCTTAGATCTCAGAGAATTGAACAAATTTCTATTCAAGGAGAAATTCAAGATGATTTCTCTCGGTGCTCTCCTTCCATACCTTCAGAGTCAGGACTGGCTTTGTTCTCTAGATCTCAAGGATGCGTACACCCATGTCCTCATCCATCCAACACACAGAAGGTGCCTTCGGTTCCTTTTTGGAGAAAAGCACTACCAATACAGGGTGCTTCCTTTCGGTCTGGCCTCCGCACCAAGGGTGTTCACAAAATGCATGGCAGTAGTAGCTGCATTTCTACGCACCCTGGGAATATTCGTTTTCCCATATCTAGATGACTGGCTCATTCGAGCTCCCTCTCAGTCGGAGGCCAAGACTTTTCTAACCTGCACAATGCGTGTCCTTCAGTATTTGGGACTGGTAATAAACATCCCAAAATCCAATCTCACCCCTACTCAATCTCTGGAGTTTATAGGGACTGTCCTGGATACCGACAACTGCAAGGGCCTATCTCCCTCAGGCTCGTTGCCTATGCTTGGTGCAGTTAGCCTCCCAAATACAGTTAAAGTCCCATTTAACTGCTCGGGAAATGTTACAACTCTTAGGCCACATGGCATCCACTGTTCATGTGGTTCCATATGCTCGCCTTCACATGAGGGCAGCTCAATGGACTTTGTCCACCCAATGGACTCAGGCATCAGGTTGCCTGTCAGACAAAATAGCAAACTCCAGTCGCCTTTTTTGGTCTCTCCAGTGGTGGAAGTCCTCTCAAAACCTGTTGCTGGGGTCCCCTTTTCAACAGTCACTTCCCCAAGCAACCCTTACAACAGATGCCTCTCCAATGGGCTGGGGAGCTCATCTGCAAGATCTCTCCACCCAAGGGCATCTGGTCTCCACAGGAGACTTCTCTACACATCAATCTCTTGGAACTCGGAGCAATTTTCTTAGCTCTCAGAGTGTTCCACTCCCTGCTCAGCTACAGGACAGTCCTCATCCACACGGACAACCAAGTAGCCATGTTCTATGTGAACAAGCAGGGAGGGACTGGCTCTCTGTCGCTTTGCAACGAAGCTTTGCGACTGTGGGCCTTCGCCAGAGAGCATCAGATTCATCTTATGGCAGTATATCTTCCAGGGGTTCAAAACTCTTGGGCAGACAGACTCAGTCGAGTTCTGCTTCCACACGAGTGGTCCCTCCACATGGACCAGGTAGCCAGGATTTTTCAAATTTGGGGAACCCCGGACATAGACCTCTTTGCAAGTCCGTGGAATGCCAAACTTCCCCGGTTCTGTTCCAGAATTCCGTGTCAGGGAGTTTAGGCCAAGGATGCCTTCCTTCTTCACTGGGGTCAAGACTTCCTTTATGCCTTTCCACCCATTCCCCTAATTCCCAAAACACTTTTCAAGCTTCAGAGAGACCGAGGTTCCATGATCCTCATAGCACCACATTGGCCACGCCAAATGTGGTACCCTCTACTTCTGCATCTCTCTCAAGCTCCCTCCCTGGAATTGGGCTCTGCACCAGATCTTCTATCCCAGGAAGACGTAACGTTCTGGCACCCAAACCCCCAGTCTCCCCATCTCAGGGCCTGGTTGCTGAAGTCCTAGACCTTCAAGTTTTTCATCTCTCTCAGCAAGTCAGAGATATTCTTTATGCTTCTAGAAAGCCTTCCACTAGACGTTCTTATGCTTTCAAATGGAAGAGATTTACCATTTGGTGTTCAGAGAAGGGTCTTAACCCTCTTGCAATACCTCTGAATTCTTTACTAGAGTATCTTCTGCATCTATCCCATGCAGGCCTTAAAACAAATTCAGTAAGAGTCCATTTGAGTGCTATTGCAGCGTTCCTCAAGCCTCTCAATGGACAGCCTATTTCCTCTCATCCTCTTATAGCGAGATTCATGAGAGGCCTTATTTTAACTAAACCTCCCATTAGACCACCTCCAGTGGCATGGGACTTAAATCTGGTTCTTGGCCAGCTTATGAAGCCACCCTTTGAACCTTTAGCCACCACCTCCTTGAAATTTCTTTCTTGGAAGGTTATCTTTCTCATTGCAGTCACCTCAGCACGTCGCATCAGTGAGTTGCAAGCCTTGGTGGTTAATCCTCCTTATACAAGGTTCCATCATGATAAGGTAGTCCTCAGGACCAATCCACACTTTATGCCCAAAGTGGTCTCGCCTTTTCATCTGAACCAAGAGGTATACTTACCTGTCTTTTTTCCAGGACCTCATGCATCAAGTGCAGAGAGGAATCTTCATACTTTGGATTGTAAAAGAGCTCTCGCCTTTTACTTACAAAGAACACAGCAACATAGAAAGTCTTCTCAACTCTTTGTTGCTTTTGATCCTTCCCATTTAGGACTTCCAGTTTCTAAGAGAACACTGTCCAACTGGATTGCTCAGTGTATTTCTTTCGCCTACCAGAGTAGGAACCTTTCTCTGGAAGGCCATGTCACAGCTCACAATGTGAGAGTCATGGCAGCCTCAATGGCTCATCTAAACTCTGTGTCCATCGAGCAAATCTGTCGAGCGGCCACCTGGGCCTCGGTTCATACCTTCACAGCCCATTACTGTTTGGACAAGGACTCCCGCCGGGATGCCTCGTTTGGTCAGGCTGTTCTCAAACACCTGTTCCATTCCTATTCAACTCCTACCCACCTACCCTGGTTGGATGCCAGAGATCCATGGGGGGAGGTGGAGCCCTTTTCAAGGACACACAACTCTGGGTTCTCTCCCTGGCATCTGCAGCTAGGGAGTCCCCATATGTGAAGACTCATTCCTGCTTGTTCCTGGAGATAGCACAGTTACTTACCTGTAACAGGTGATCTCTGGGAACAGCAGGAATAAGTCTTCACAACTTACCCACTTCCCCTAGGAATTGTATCTCTCTATCTTTCCTTCCGTCTCTCTCTCTCTTTGTCTCAGCTTTAAAACTCGAACTGGAGAGAGGCGGTTGGGAAAGGCGAGAAGGCAGCACGCAGGCGCTGTGGGATGCTCCCAAAAGTTTTCTTATTGGACGCTGGGGAGCGTTCCCGCACAGGCTCCGTCGGTACCGACGATACCCATATGTGAAGACTTATTCCTGCTGTTCCCAGAGATCACCTGTTACAGGTAAGTAACTGTGCTTTCTTGCAGGACAGTTTTGATAAAGGTTTAGCTGCTAGCTCCCTGAAGGTGCAGTTAGCGGCTCTCGCGTGCTACAGGGGCAAGATTCAAGGGGTTCCTCTGGGGACGCATATGGATGTGCAGCGGTTTCTTAAGGCGGTGTTCAGGCTGCGGCCTTCGCGCAGAGTGTCGGTGCCCTCATGGGATTTGAATCTAGTGTTATAGGCCTTGGTTAAGAAACCCTTTGAACCCTTTAGCCAGGCGTCTGTTAAAGATCTGACGCTGAAGACAGTTTTTCTGGTGGCCATTTGTTCGGCAAGATGGATTTCGGAGTTGCAGGCACTCTCCTGCAGGGAACTATTCTTATCTTTTTCTAGAGATAGAGTGATTTTAAGGCCTGTCCCTTACTTTCTGCCTAAAGTGGTTTCCCCCTTTCATTTGAATCAGTCCGTTTTTCTTCCGGTATTTGGCTCCGAGGCGGATTGTGCGGCAGACCCTGGATTGCATCGTCTGGATGTCTGTCGGGTGCTGCGTCGCTACCTGAAGGTTTCGGAAACGTTCTGTAAGATGGACCGTCTGTTCGTGCTCTTCGGCAGAATCCGGAAGGGAGAAGCAGCGGCGAAGTCCTCCATTTCCCGTTGGATTAAGGAGGCAATTGTATCGGCGTATATTCTGCAGGGGCTTGCGGTTCCGGTGGGCTTGCGGGCCCACTCTACTAGTGCGCAAGCGACCTCATGGGCGAAGCATAGTTTGGTTCCGCCAGCGGAAATTTGCAGGGCGGCTACTTGGTCGTCTCTTCATGCTTTCAGTAAACACTACCGGTTGGATGTGCTAGCCGCCCGGGATTCCTGTTTTGGTTCGGCAGTATTGCGCGCCGGGTGGCAAGGTCTCGCCCGATGTTGACTGCTCTGATACATCCCGGATGTGGAGGACTAAACTGGAGGACCACTCAGGAAATGGAAATTACACTTACCTGGTAATTGTAGTTCCTGGAGGGCTCCAGTTTAGTCCTCAATCCCACCCAGAGGACAGATTTATTTTCTGGAAGGTGCAATAGCTGCAGGCAGGCAGGATCCGTTCAGTGAATCACCTTAGTTGGGGTTTTTGTTTCTGTGTTTTTAATGCTCTGGCTGCCATTTATTTAAGGTACTGGGGCAGAAGCAATGTGCAGAGTTCTGGCTTCCTCGTTTGGGGGGGGGGGTCAGCTGTTTGTTACAGATAATATGGGCTGGTTATAGTTAAGTAACTGTTTTTGTTTCATGTGTTGCTTCTTTAAGTCTGCTTTGTCAATAGTTCACTGGGGGCTGATGGGAGCTCCAGCAGCATACATCCTGTGAGGGCAAGACTCTGATTGGTCCAGTCTCCATGCTGCAGGAGGAGGTGCACTACCCGGATGTGGAGGACTAAACTAGAGCTCTCCAGGAACTACAATTACCAGGTAAGTGTAATTTCCATTTTATGGACCTTTCCTCCAGGAACTTGTCCAAACCTTTTTTTAAACCTGGCTACACTAAGAGCTTTTACTACATCCTCCGGTAACAAATTCCAGAGTTTGACTACATGTTGAGTGAAAAAATATTTTCTCTTATTGAGCTTAAATAGGTTACCATGTTGCTTCATTGCATGTTCTGTAGTCTTTCTATATTTTGATGGCGTAAGCAATCGATGTACATTTACCCGTTGTACTCCATTCATTAATTTATAGACCTTTATCGTATCTCCTTTAAGCCATCTCTTTTCCAGGTTGAAGAGCCCTAATCTTTTTAGTCTCTCTTCATAGGGGTATCCTTCCATCCCCTTTACCATTTTGGTGGCTCTTCTCTGTACCTTTTCTAATAACCCTATATCCTTTTTAAGATACGGCGACCAGAATTACACACAATATTCAAGATGTGGTCGCACCATGGAACAATACAGAGGCATTATAATATCCTTTGTTTTATTCTCCATTCCTTTCCTTATGAAACTTAACATTCTCCAGGACCAAGCAGGAAGTCAGTCCTCACTTATGGGTGACGTCGGCGCCGACGGAGCCCTCGCGGAGCAATTTTCCCCAGCTTTCAAAGAAAGCCTTTGGGAATTGCAGCGCGCATGCGCGGTCGTCTTCCCGCCCGAAGGTGCCATCTTAGCCAGTCTTCTTTTTTCCGCGGAGCCCTGCAGACGTCCCCGTCTTGTCCCCGCGAAAAAGTTGATTTTCCTCTTTATTTTATACTTTTTTCTTTCGGTTCGACGCCGATCGTTTTCCCGCCCGGACTCGCGACGCCGGTCTCGAGTCCTCTAACGTTTTTTCGGTTTTTCTGACTTAGTCAGCTTTCGTTTTCGTTTTCCCTGGCAGCCCGGTCCTTTGACCTCGCAGGGGCCCTTTTTCCCCCGATGGCTGCCAGTGGCTTTAAGCGGTGTGGTCGGTGTGACCGAAATATGTCACTAACCGACACACACGACTTTTGCCTCCGCTGCTTGGGCCCGGATCATGAGGAACTGATCTGTGGGCCCTGCAGCAAACTGTCCTCGAAGGCGTTGAGAAGTCGGCGGCATCAGCGCGAGAGAATCTTCGCTGACCCCAGCCGCACCCGGACCTCGTCGGAGGCCTCCGTGTCAAAGGGCTCCAGCTCGGACCGTCGCCGGAGCTCCTCCGACCGGGGTTCTCCCTCCGGGGACCATCGTCGGAAGGAAAAACCCGCGAGGGCGGCGTCGGTGGACGCTCCTGGCTCCGCGAGGGCCAGGTCGCATAGCCCCGACAGCCGCCCCGGGTCCTTGGAAAAGGAACACCTCCCGAAGCGACCTCGCCTGGAGTCGGAGATGCCTGCCCGGGTAAGTCCTGTAGTCCTTCTGGACTCGCCTCCGCGACAGCCGACGTCGGGCCCGACGCCGTCGGGGCCCGAGTCGGGGGCTGCTGGGTCACCTGAGCTCGGACTCAGGTTGACGGCCTTGGAGAGCAGACTGTCTGCCTTCATGGACCAGCAGCGGGCACTGCTCGCTGGCTTCGCTGGCGTCGCTGCCCCGACCGCCGGGACGTCGACGTCCAAGTCGACCCCGGAGACCGAGCCGATCCTCGAGTCGATGAGAACTCGAGTCGATCCTCGGTCGAGGTCGCCCTCGGCCTCCCGTTCGGGACCGAGGTCGCCGACGCCGACTCCCTCGGCGTCGGGGCGGCTGGCGCCGCACCCTGCCCGGACCGACCCCACCGAGTCCTCGTCGGAGTCGGTCTGGGAGTCTGAGGAGGAAGAGTCACCTGATTCTTTCCGGACTCGGTGTGTCCCATCGGACTCTCCGGAGTCCGAGCCTCGGAAGCAGTCCCCCCCGGAGGATGCCCGGTTCTCGGACTTCGTTAGGGATATGGCCAAGGCTTTGGCCTTCCCTGCGGATCCCGAGGAGGAGCCTCGGGCCGAAGAGCTTGACGCCCTCCAGTATGACTCTCCCGCGAGGGAACACTTTACTGTGCCGGTTCCTCCTATGCTGGAACGACTACTCTTCCGCATGTGGGAGAGTCCGGCCTCCTCGCCGGTCCTGAGCAAGCGGGTCGATTCTATCTATCGAGTCCGCAAGAGCCCTGGCTTTCAAAAGGCACAGTTGCCACACCATTCCATGGTAGTGGAATCGGCCATGCATCGTCTTAAGAGCCAGAAGATGCACTCCTCGGTGCCTCCTGGAAGGGAGGCCCGTAACCTGGATGGCCTTGGCAAGAAGTGCTTCCAGGGCTCTATGCTCGCCTGTCGTGTCCAGACTTACCAGCTATACATGGGCATGTATCTCAGGGATCTGGCTAAAGAGCTAGCCGGATTCTCCGCTGGTCTCTCCGAGGAGCCCTTGCGGAGGTTCCTAGCCTTGTCCACGGGTATTCGGGAATGCTCAAAGTTCATGTCCCGAGCAGCCTATGATGGCTTTGAAGCCTCGGCTCGAGTAGCCGCAGCCGGCATCGGTGCCCGCCGACAGGCTTGGCTTCAGTCGTCCGACCTTGAGCCCTGGGTACAGGACAAGTTGGTCGATGTCCCCTGCCGAGGCGAAAACCTCTTTGGCAAGCCCATGGCGGAAAAGGCTGCACAAATTGAGACTGAGACTCTCACCAGGACCAGGCTTTCTAGGAAGACCTCCGCCCCTTCCCAGAAAAAGAAGGGCTCGGGAAAAAAGTCCTTTTACCCGAGGAAGGCAGCTGCCTACAAACAATACCCCCATTATCAGGCCCCTGCAGCTCCCCAACAGGGCCAGCAGGCCAAGGGACGGGGTAACGGGTCCCGTAGGCAGCAAGCCCCCAAGCCTGCACCACCAGCCCCTGCTCAGCAGGGTGGGGGTTTTTGACTCGCTCAGCATAGCCTCTCCCCCCCCACTGGTTCCCCCCAGCACCGGAGGCCGGCTGGTTCACTTCGCCCACAGGTGGTCCAGCATCACCGCAGATGCCTGGGTGCTTCAGGTCGTGCGAGAGGGCTACCTTCTCCACTTCCATCAGGTCCCTCCCTCCTATTTTCCGGGAGAGCCTCCGCGCCCCCCTCTGCACAGGGAGTTGCTCCTTCAGGAGTTAGCAGGTCTTCTGCAGGATCAGGCGGTGGAACCGGTGCCACACCACCTGAGAGGTCAGGGCTTCTATTCAAGGTATTTTCTGATACCAAAGAGAACAGGAGGCCTCCGACCCATCCTGGACTTGCGCAACCTCAACAAGTTCCTTGTGCGGGAGAAGTTCAAAATGCTTACCCTTGGAATCCTTCTGCCCTACCTCCAGCAGGGAGATTGGCTATGCTCCTTGGATCTAAAGGATGCCTACACGCTCATCCTCATCCACCCAAGCCACCGCCAATACCTAAGGTTTGTGGTGGCAGGAAATCATTACCAGTACAGAGTACTGCCCTTTGGCCTGTCCTCCACACCGCGAGTCTTCACAAAATGTCTCGCGGTCGTGGCGGCCCATCTCCGGCTTCACGGCCTCTATGTCTTTCCGTACCTCGACGACTGGCTCATCAGAGCAGCGTCTGCTCAGGAGGTCACCAACGCCACGTGCCGCACGGTGACTCTCCTGCAGCACTTGGGCTTTGTCATAAACTTCGCAAAGTCCACTTTGCTCCCCTCACAGGATCTCGAGTTCATCGGCGCAAGGCTGCACACTCCTCAGGCGCGAGCGTACCTACCGCTCGACAGGGCTCAGCGGCTCATGGACCTAGCCGGCCGCTTTCGCAGCCAGCCCCTGGTCACCGCCAGGCGCTTCCTGAGACTGCTCGGCCATATGGCTTCCACCGTCCATGTGACCCCCAATGCCCGCCTGAATATGCGGTCTGCTCAATGGTGTCTCCGCCGGCAGTGGCGACAAGCCACAGGCGGCCTAGCAGACCTAGTGCGCGTCTCCGAGCCGCTGGTCTCGTCTATCCGGTGGTGGCTCCGGCAGCCGAACCTGATATTAGGAATGCCTTTCCAGTCACCTCAGCCGACCCGGGTGCTGACCACCGATGCATCCCTCCTGGGCTGGGGAGCACATTGCCAAGAGGCACGTACTCAGGGCCTCTGGACCAAGTGGGAGTCTGCTCAGCAGATCAACTTCCTGGAGCTCATGGCGATCCGCCTAGCTCTCAAGGCCTTCTCCCACCTGACCTCCCAACAGTCCGTCCTTGTCCAGACGGACAATCAAGTTGCCATGTTCTACGTGAACAAGCAGGGGGGCACGGGCTCCTTCCTCCTCTGCCGGGAGGCACAGAAGCTCTGCTCTTGGGCCGTCAGTCACGGCATTCTCCTCAAGGCAGTTTATCTCCCGGGCCAAGAAAATTGCCTGGCGGACAAACTCAGCAGGGTCCTCCAGCCGCACGAGTGGCGTCTGGATCCCTTGATCGTTCAGAAGCTCTTCCTCAGGTGGGGCCTCCCCATGGTGGATCTCTTTGCCAGTCCTCACAACCGGCAGCTTCCTCGCTTCTGCTCTCGTCAGCCACACCCCCTTCGGGTTTCGGCGGACGCCTTTCTGATCTCATGGTCGGGGAGCCTTCTGTACGCTTTCCCTCCCATCCCGTTAGTCTCTCGGACTCTTTTCAAGGTTCTCCGAGACAAAGCCTTCATGATCCTGGTGGCCCCTCGCTGGCCCAGGCAGCCGTGGTTTCCGCTCCTGCTGCAACTGGCGGTGGAGGATCCAATCCCTCTGGGGGTACAACCGGATCTCCTCACTCAGGATCAGGGGTCCCTACTGCACCCCAACCTCAGGTCTCTCAACCTCATGGCCTGGCTGCTGAAAGGGTAGTCCTTGCTCCTCTTCTCTTGCCGGCGGAGGTGGAGGAGGTCGTCTTGGCTTCGCGACGGCCTTCTACCCGCAAATGCTACGCCCTTAAGTGGCGTCGCTTTGCAATCTGGGGTTCCCAACAGTCTCAGGATCCCTTCTCCTGCCCGGTGTCGGTGATCTTACAGTACTTGCTACACCTCTCTAATCTGGGACTTAAGTCCAACTCCGTCAAAGTTCACCTCAGTGCTCTTTCAGCACATCATGTGCCGGTGGACGGCAGACCTCTCTCCAACGACCCTCTCGTAGCGAGGTTTCTCCGAGGTCTCCTTCTACTTAAACCACCTCTGCGCCCGCCAGCACCTGACTGGGACCTGAATGTGGTTTTACAGCGGATCACCTGTCCGCCTTTTGAACCTATGGCTACCTGTTCCCTCCGTTTTCTGTCTTGGAAAACACTGTTCTTGATAGCCCTCACTTCCGCTAGGCGCGTAAGTGAATTGCAGGCCCTCGTGTCTGATCCCCCCTACACTCGGTTCTACAAGAATAGGGTAGTCCTACGGACTCACCCAAAGTTTCTGCCTAAAGTGGTCTCCCCTTTTCACATGAATCAGGAGGTGGTACTTCCAACCTTCTTTCCCAGACCACACTCCAGCCGAGCTGAGACGGTCCTCCATACCCTGGACTGTAGAAGGGCATTGAACTTCTACCTTGACCGTACGCGGGAGCACCGTAAAGCTGCTCAGCTTTTTGTGTCTTTTGACCCCAATAAATTGGGACTCCCGGTCTCCAAGCGTACTCTGTCCATCTGGGTTGCGGACTGTATCTCTTGGGCTTATGGGGCAGCCGGACTCGCCTTAGAAAGTCGGGTCACGGCTCATTGCGTTCGGGCAAAGGCCACGTCAGTGGCTTACCTCCGCTCTGTTCCGCTGGCAGACATCTGCCGGGCCGCTACTTGGTCTTCGAGCCAGACTTTTGCGGTCCATTACTGTCTCGAGAGGGAGTCCCGTAGGGACAGTGCTTTCGGACAGGCAGTCCTCCGTAATCTCTTTGAGGTCTGAGCAACTCCTACCCTCCATCCCGGATGTGGGCTACCGGTGGGTGATAATTCAGCGAAGATTCTATCCTTCTGTGCTGCTGAGCTAGAGGGAGCTCATTTTTGTGCTTAGGGTCTCCGGTAGCCTTGAGCTTGGGAGTCCCATAAGTGAGGACTGACTTCCTGCTTGGTCCTGGAGAAAGCGTAGTTACTCACCTGTAACAGGTGTTCTCCAGGAGCAGCAGGAATCAGTCCTCACTACCCTCCCTCCTCCCCTTGGAGTTGCAATCGTCTGCTTATGTTCTTTTTGCAAATTTTTATGCTGTCTTTTTTAGCTATGTCATCTGACTGGCTAAGATGGCACCTTCGGGCGGGAAGACGACCGCGCATGCGCGCTGCAATTCCCAAAGGCTTTCTTTGAAAGCTGGGGAAAATTGCTCCGCGAGGGCTCCGTCGGCGCCGACGTCACCCATAAGTGAGGACTGATTCCTGCTGCTCCTGGAGAACACCTGTTACAGGTGAGTAACTACGCTTTCTATTTATTCTCCAGGAACAAGCAGGAAGTCAGTCCTCACATATGGGTGATGTTGGCGCCGACGGAGCCCTCGTGCGGAGCAATTCCCCAGCTTTCAAAGAAAGCCTTTGGGATTGCATCGCGCATGCGCAGTCCCCTTCCCATCCAAGGGTGCCATCTTGCTCAGTCTTCTTTTTTCCGCGGAGCCCAACGGACATGGTCCTGTTTCCACTCTGGAAAAAGTAGAAAAATTGAATAATTTCTTTCAGCTTCCCCTTCCCGCCTTCGTCTCGGTACACCGGTATCGAGTCCGGTCATATTTTTCGTTTTTTGTCCTTCGTGACTAGCGTTCACGCTCTTTTTATTTATCACTGGCAGCCTGGTTGTTTGACCTTGCAGGGCCACTTTTTCCCCCGATGGCTGCCAGAAGGCTTAAAAAGTGTGATCGATGTAAGAAGATAATGTCTCTCACCGACACGCAGAACTGCTGCCTCCGATGCCTCGGCCCTGACCATGACCCGGTGGTCTGTGGGACATGTGGTAAGATGTCTTTGACATCTTTGAAGAGCAGGCAGCACCAGCGTGACAGGAGTTTTCCTGAGTCCGCATCCGTCCGGGCCTGGACCTTGTCAGAGGCCTCGACATCTCAGGACTCAGAGCCTGAGCACTGTCGTGTGTCTTCTGAGCGGGGGGTCCCCCTCCAGGGAACACCGGAGGAAGAAAAACTTGTCAGGGCGGCGTCGCTGGATGCCTCTGATCGGCCTGGGCCCTCGACCGGGTCCTCTGAGTTGGAGAGGTCGGCTAAACAACCTCGCAAGGAGCCGGAGACGTCGGACAAGGTAATTTCTGTTGTCCTCATAGACTTTCCTCCAGGAGAGCCGGTTTCGGGCCCAACAGCGTCGGGACCCGAGCTGGGAGCTGCGGAGCCTTCTGAGCTCGGTCTCAGGATGGCTGCCCTGGAGAGCAGCATGGCTGCCTTCATGGAGCAGCAGCGGGCGCTGATGGCCGGTCTCGCTGGTCCATCCGCCCCGACCACTGGGACTTCGACGTCGAAGTCGACACCAGAAGCCGAGCCGATTCTCGAGTCGATCAGGTCTCAAGTCGATCCTCGGCCAAAGTCCCCCTTGACCTCCCGTTCGGGACCGAGGTTGTCGACGCCGGTGCCCTCGGCGTTGGGGCAGTCGGGCTCGAAGCCCTCGAGGCCGGAGCCCATCGAGTCCTTCTCAGAGGACTCGGTGTGGGAGACAGAGGAGGAAGACTCCCCAGACACCCACCAAACCCGGTGTATCCCATCGGACTCTCCGGGTTCGGAGCCTCAGAGAAGGTCCCCCTCTGGAGGACACTTGATTCTCTGACTTTGTAAGGGACATGGCCAAGGCTTTCGCATTCCCTGCGGATGCCGAGGAGGAGCCTCGAGCCAAAGTGCTCGAGGCCCTCCAGTATGACTCTCCCCCGAAGGAGGCCCTTACTGTACCGGTGCCTCCGATGTTGGAACGGCTGATGCCGGTACTCAGCAAGCAGGTCGATTCCATCTATTGAGTCTGCAAGAGTCCTGGGTTCCAGAAAGCGCAGCTGCCGCACAACTCCATGGTTGTGGAATCGGCCATGCAACGGCTGAAAAGCCAAAAGAGACACTCCTTGGTGCCTCCTGGCCAGGAGGCCCGGAACCTGGACACCCTCGGCAGAAAGTGCTACCAGGGCTCGATGCTGTCATGCCGTGTCCAAACCTACCAGCTGTACATGGGCATGCACTTGCGGGACCTGGCAAAGGAGATTGCCGGGCTCTCAGCTGGTCTCTCCGAGGAACCCTTGCAGCGCTTCAAGGCCTTGTCCACAGGGATCCGAGAGTGCTCGAAGTTCATGTCTCGAGCAGCTTACGACGGCTTCGGCCCAAGTAGCCGTGGCCAGCATTGGTGCACGCCGTCAGGCCTGGCTCATGTTGTCGGACCTGGAGCCATGGGTTCAGAACAAGTTGGTCGATGTCCCGTGCCGAGGTGACAACCTATTCGGCAAACCCATGACGGAAAAAGCTGCAGAAATCGAGTCCGAGTACTTGTCCCGGACAAGGTTGTTGAAGACATCTGCACCTTCTCACAAGAAAGCGGCCTCGGGGAAAAATCCCTTTTTCCCAAGGAAGGGTACGGCTTACAGAAACTACCCCACTTACCAGGCCACCCCAGCTCCCCAACAGGGGCATCAGGCCAGGGGACAGGGGCATGGCCCACGTAAGCCGAAGACCCCCAAGCCTCCAGCTCCGGCTCCTACCCAGCCGGGAGGGGTTTTTTGACTCCCAGTGCATAGCTCCCCTCCCACCTGTGGTTTGGCTCTGCACAGGAGGAAGGCTGGCCCTGTACGCTCACAGGTGGCCAGCCATTACCACCGACGTCTGGGTTTTGAAAATAGTTCAACAGGACTATTTACTTCATTTCAACCAGGTGCCCACCTCCTTTTTCCCAGGAGAGCCTCTCAGGCCTCCCCTTCACAGGAACCTCCTCCTGCAGGAGTTGGCAGGTCTGCTAAAGGATCAGGCGGTGGAACCGGTGCCCCACCTTCAGGGGCAAGGCTTCTACTCTAGGTATTTCCTCATACCTAAAAGAAAAGGAGGCCTTCGCCCCATCCTAGACTTGCGCAATCTGAACAAGTTCCTGGTGAGGGAAAAGTTCAAGATGTTTTACCTTGGGATCCTACTGCCTTACCTCCACCAGGGAGACTGGCTATGCTCCTTAGACTTAAAGGATGTTTATGCTCACATCCTCATACACCCAGACCACAGACAATATCTCAGGTTTGTGGTTGGAGGAAACCACTTCCAGTACAAGGTGCTTCCCTTTGGCCTAGCTTCCGCTCCCAGAGTATTCACCAAATGACTAGCAGTGGTGACGGCCTTCCTCAGAAGCCATGGAGTCTTCGTCTTTCCATACCTAGACGACTGGCTCATCAGGGGCCAATCGGCACAGGAGGCACAGCAGGCCACTGCTTGCACAATCACCCTGCTCCAGCACCTAGGGTTTGTTGTAAATCACGCAAAGTCCACTTTACTTCCCACTCAGAACTTGGAGTTCATAGGGGCAAGAATGGACACCCTTCAGGCAAGGGCACAAGTTGAGCAGGATTCTTCAGCCTCACGAATGGCAACTGAACAGGGATGTGGCCCAGCAGATCTTCAACCACTGGGGTCTCCCATCCATGGATCTCTTTGCCAGAGTACAAAACCACCAGTAGCCCCGGTTCTGCTCGAGGCAGCCGCATCCGCTGAGCGTGGCGAAATATGCTTTCCTGATATCATGGGCGCAGGGCCTTCTCTATGCGTTCCCACCCACACCCCTGGTGGCACGCACTCTGTTCAAGATTCTTCTGGACAAGGCCTCTGTCATCCTGGTAGCCCCCAGGTGGCCAAGACAGCCTTGGTTCCCTCTTCTCCTTCAACTGGCGGTCGAAACTCCACTCCCACTGGGGGTGTAGCCCGACCTCTTTACCCAGGAACAGGGTTCCTTACTACACCTCAACCTCAGATCCCTCAACTTAATGGCATGGCTGCTGAGAGGGAGAGGGAGGTTGAGGAGGTGTTGCTGGCCTCTAGGAGGCAATCCACTAGAAAATCCAATGCGTTCAAGTGGCGTAGATTTGAAGTGTGGTGTGCCCAAAATAAGGAGAATCCGTTCACTTGCCAAGTACCTCAGTATTACAGTTCTTGCTCCACCTCTCAGAGTTGAGTCTCAAGTCTAACTCTGTCAGGGTCCACCTGAATGCGCTATCAGCTAACTACTCTCCAGTGGACGGGCAACCTCTTTCATCTCACCCTTTGGTATCCCGATTCCTCAGAGGCCTCCTACTCTTGAAGCCTCCGATTCGCCCACCAGCTACAGAGTGGGACTTAAATGTGGTCTTGCAGCGGCTTACTCACCCAACTTTTGAACCAGTGTCCACCTGTCATCTCCACTTCCTTTCCTGGAAAGCACTCTTTCTGGTGGCACTCACGTCTGCTTGACGTGTGAGCGAGCTGCAAGTTTTAGTATCGGATAGACCATATACACGGTTTTATAAAAACAGGGTGGTCCTACGTACTCGCCCCAAGTTCCTTCCAAAAGTGGTTTCCTCGTTTCACCTCAACCAAGAGGTGGTTCTTCCAACCTTCGTCCCCAGGCAGCATACCCTGGACTGTAAGAGGGCGCTTGCCTTCTACCTGGAGTATACGCGGGGACATCAGAGAGCTTCTTAGCTCTTCATCTCTTATGACCCTAGTAAACTGGGTCTACCTGTCTCCAAGCGCACGTTATCTACCTGGGTGACCTCCAGCTGCAGGGCCGAATCACAGCCCACTCTGTCAGGGCTGAGGCCGCATCAGTGGGTAACCACTGCTCTGTTCCGTTGGCAGACATCTGCCGGGCTGCAACTGGTCTTAAAGCCAGACTTTTGCAGCCCATTACTGCCTGGAGAGAGAGTCCCAGCGGGACAGTGTTTTCGGTCAGGCGGTACTCCGTAACTTATTCAAGGTTTAGGCAACTCCTACCCTCCGACCCTTTGGTGTCAGGCTACCGTGGGGGTTGCGTTCTCGGAGAAAAATCCTATCACTGCTGCTGCAGCTCTTCTAGAGGAGCCATTTTCAGCTATGGGTTCTCGGTAGCCTATAGCCAGGGAGACCCATATGTCAAGACTGACTTCCTGCTTGTTCCTGGAGAAAGCGTAGTTACTCACATGTAACAGGTGTTCCCCAGGGACATCAGGAATCAGTCCTCACGACTCTCCCTCCTCCCCTGGAGTTGCAGTCTTTTGATTAATTTTTTTCTCATTTTTGCCGTCTTTTTAGATATGTCATCTGACTGAGCAAGATGGCACCCTTGGGTGGGAAGGGGACCGCGCATGTGCGATGCAATCCCAAAGGCTTTCCTTGAAAGCTGGGAAATTGCTCCGCACGAGGGCTCCGTCAGCGCCGACGTCACCCATATGTGAGGACTGATTTGTGCTGTCCCTGGAGAACACCTGTTACAGGTGAGTAACTACGCTTTCTCTTGGCCGCCACTGTACACTGGACGGAGGATTTTTAACATGTTATTCATGATGACACCTAAATCTTTCTCCTGAGTGGTGATTCCTAATGTGGAATCTTGCATCATGTAACCATAGTTTGGGTTTTTCTTTCCTAGGTTTATAACTTTGCACTTGTCCACATTAAATTTCATCTGCCATTTGGATGCCCAGTCTTACAATTTACCAAGATCCTCTTGCAATTTTCCACAATCTCATGGGTTTTAACAACTTTGAATAGTTTTGTGTCATCTGCAAATTTGATTACCAAACTCGTTATTCCTATTTCCAGGTCATTTACGAATATATTAAAAAGCAGCGGACCTAGCACAGATCCCTGGAGTACTCCACTATTCACCTTTCTCCATTGGGAAAATTGGCCATTTAGCCCTACCCTCTGCTTTCTATATTTTAACTAATTCCTGATCCACAATAGTACACTGCCTTCTAACCCATGACTTTTTAATTTTGCCAAAAGTCTCTCATGAGAGACCTTGTCAAAGGCTTTCTAAAAGTCCAGATACACTATATCAACCAACTCACCTTTGTCTACCTGTTTATTCACACCTTCAACAAAACATAACAGATTAGTAAAACAAGACCTCCTTTGGCTAAAGCCATGTTGGCTGTCGCCCATTAATCTATGACTATCTACATGTTCAGTAATTTTGTTCTTTATGATGTTTTCTACCATTTTTCCCAGTACTGACGTCGGGCTCACCGGTCTGTAGCTTCCTGGATCACCCCTGGAACCCTTTTTAAAAATTGGCATTACACTGGCCATCCTCCAATCTTCAGGTATTACAGATGATTTTAATAATAGTTCACAGATTATTAATAGTAGGTCTGCAATCTCATATTTCAGATTTTTCAACAACCTTGGATGTAAACTATCCGGTCCATGTGATTTGCTACTCTTCAGTTTATCAAATAGTTGTAATACATCTTTCTGGTATATCGATATTTCTTTCAATTTTTCCTCAGCATCATCATTAAATACCATTTCCGTCATGGGTAACATCCCTATATCTTCCTCAGTAAAGACCGAAGCAAAGAATTCATTCAGCCTCTCCGTTATGGCCTTGCCCCATCTTAGTGCCTCTTTTACCCTTTTATCATCTAATGGCCCAACTGACACTCTCACAGTTTTTTTGCTACGAATGTACTTGAAAAAGTATTATGCGTTTTTGCTTCCACAGTAAGCTTCTTTTCAAATTCTCTGCCTTATCAATGCCTTGCATCTAACTTGCCAGTGCTTGTGTTTCCAGTTTTCATCATTTGGCTCCTTTTTCCAATTCCTGAAAGATGCTTTTTTGGCAACAAAAAAATTGTACATTTAAAATTGTAAAATTGTACATTTCTGTTATATTGTAAGTTAAAATGTTTCATTTCTGTTATACTGTAAGTTCAATGTAGATTGGCTTCACTGAACAGTTATTGTTTCATGTAAACCGCACTGATGCTGAATAGTGCGGTATATAAGAAAAATAAATAAATAAATAAACAACAACCTCTCTGACCTCACCTTTAAACCATGCTAGCAGTTTTTTGGACTTCCTTCCACTTTTCTTAAAGCATGGAATACAGCTGGCCTGGGCTTCCAAGATAGTATTTTTAAACAACACCCAAGCTTGATGTAAGTCTAACCTTTGCAACTGCTCCTTTTAGTTTTTTCTTAACTATTTTCCTCATTTTATCATAGTCTCCCATTTTAAAGTTAAAAGGCAGTGCTGTGGATTTCGCTACCCTCCCTCTTCCATTTATTAAATCAAACGCGATCATGCTATGATCAATATTGCCAATTGGCCCCTACACCCTTATCTCTTGCACCAGATCTTATGTTCCACGAAGGAATAGGTCCAAAATGGCTTCCCCTCTGGTCGGTCAATGAACCAGCTGCTCCAAGACGCAGTAATTTATTTCATCTAGAAACTTTATCTCCCTAGCATGTCCTGCCGTGACACTGACCCAGTCGTTACCGGGGTAATTGAAATCACCCATTATTAATACTGTGTTGTAACATTTGTTAGCTTCCCTCATTTCTTTGAGCATTTCATCATCCATTTGTTCATTCTGGCCAGGCGGACGATAGTACACCCCCACTGCCATCGCCTTCCCCTTCCCCTTCCCCTTTTACATGGAATTTCAATCCATAGATATTCTAAACCAAATTTTGTTTCCTGCAAAACTTTAATCTTTTGTGACTCAATGCCTTCTCTAAGAGCTCAAACGCTCCATCAATTTGATCTGCTCTATCATTACAATATAGTTTGTACCGAGGTATCACAGTTGTCCTACTGGTTGTCCTCCTTCCACCATGTCTCTGAGATACCAATCATTTCTCATCTCTCATATAGTGCTATATATTCAAACTCTCCCATCTGATTTTTTTAGACTTCTAGCATTTGCATACAAGCATTTTAGAGGCTGTATTTTATTCATATTAATCTGGCTATCGGTAGGCAGGGGTAATTTAGAAACATAGAAAAATGACAACAGAAAAAGACCACATGGCCTATCTAGTCTGTCGTTCCATATCAACAACTACAATAGTCCCCTTTTTTCCTTTAGAGATCCTCTGTGTTTGTCCCATGCTTTTTTGAATTCAGATACTGTCCTCATCTCTACCACCTCCAATAGGAGACTATTCCACGGATCCACCACTCTTTCCGTAAAGAAATATTTCCGCATATCACTCCTGAATCTATCCCCTTTCACCGTCATCCCATGTCCCCTCGTAGCAGAACTTGCTTTTAATTGAAAGAGGCTCTCCCCTTGTGCATTTATGCCACAGAGGTATTTAAACGTCTCAATCATATCGCCTCTCCTCCCGCCTTTCCTCTAAGGTGTACATATTAAGATCCTTATGTCTGTCCTCATATGCTTTATAATGAAGACCTCTAACCATTTTGGTAGCCAACCTTTGTACTGACTCTATCCTGTTTATATCCTTTTGAAGGTGCGGTCTCCAGAATTGCACAGAATACCCCAAATGAGGTCGCACCAAAGACTTATACAGAGGCACTATTACCTCCTTTCTTCTACTAGCCATTCCTCTCTGTATGCACCCAAGTATCCTTCTAGCTTTTG
Organism: Ichthyophis bannanicus; assembly: GCA_033557465.1. Classification (NCBI taxonomy): domain Eukaryota; kingdom Metazoa; phylum Chordata; class Amphibia; order Gymnophiona; family Ichthyophiidae; genus Ichthyophis; species Ichthyophis bannanicus. The sequence continues at coordinate 863,464,653 of CM066036.1, read as the reverse complement.
CTGTCGCCTTTTCTGTTTAGCTACTTTAAGATCATCAGATTCAACCACGCCTAGGTCCCGCTCTTCTTTAGTGGACAAAAGTACTTCACCCCCTATACTATATTTAGAGGAAGCTGGAAAGACGTTGGTGCCGATCACACTCTACTAATGACCAGCAAGCATATAACTTTAAACTGGAGAAGCACCGCCAAGCAGTTACAGAGCATGAAAAGATTCCACACGGACGCACTAAAGCAGTCTTTGAACAAACCCCACGACCTGTTCGCACTTGTTAAGAACCTAAAAAAAGAACCAGCACCTGAGCAACCAAGTGAAATACACCCCCAAGAATTTGCAGATTACTTACAATCAAAACTTTGCAAGACAAATAAGTCCCCGGAACCTACCATCATATTCGAGCCAAGATATCTATCACCCCTGGCCATATTCTCCACGCCTTCCAAGAAACATATTGAAGATACCATTGCTGTGATCAACACGACCACCGCACAAACCGACCCTTGTCTTGCTTTCTGGATAAAGGAGTTACGAGCAGACCTCAGCCCTTTTATAGCCAGGCTCATGGACCGTTCCTTCACAACAGGCACATTCCCCCAATCCCTTAAACGCACCTCCATCAGACCGCTTCTAAAAAACAGCAAGCTCGACCCAAAGAGGGCAGGCTCATACCGACCGATATCAAGCATACCACTTCTGGCCAAAATTATTGAAAAAGATGTCCAAAGACAGATTCAAGAACACATCGAAGCATCCGCTCCCCTCGATCCCTGCCAACATGGTTTTAGAGAGGCACATGGTGTTGAAACACTCCTTACCACGCTCTTTAACCAACATAATGGCAGGAATTGACAACATCCGTCAAGGGTGCATTCTCATCTTCATGGACATAGCAGCCGCTTTCGATTCAGTAAGCCACGTGCTCCTCCTGCGACGTCTCAAGGAGAAGGGAATATGTGACACAGCACTTGAATGGTGTAAGTCGTATCTCTCGGATAGATGGTAGCACGTACGATCAGGGACCTCAACATCAGAACCATTCCACCAGAATCAAAGCGTCCCACAAGGATCTTCCCTCTCTGCGCTGATGTTCAACATATACATGCAGCTAATATGTGACATCATACGGTCTTTCAAGGTGAATTGCTTAGTATACGCTGATGATGTCCTCCTTTATATGCCATTCTCGACAGATAACCCAGACCTCTCCCCATTGACACACTGTTTCAATGCCGTATCCATCTGGCTCCAAAACCAAAATCTTCGAATTCAACATAAGAAAACAGAGGTCCTATTCATCACAAGAAATCCAAACTTCATCACACCACCATACCTGAAGGTCAAGGAAGCTGAACTTCTAACCAAACTCTCTATCAGATACCTCAGAGTCACCTTAGACCAGCGACTAGACATGAAGACGCACATAAGCAATATAGCAAGAGCAGTATACCATAAGATCCGATCTCTCCGGCATCTACGCCTCCTGCTTGAACTGGATGACTTCCGGACAATCTATCAAGCACTGATCATACCGCATTTTGACTATGCAAATGCCATACTTCAGGATCTCTTTGTCCACTCTGCACCCGCTACAGCTTGCGATGAACTCAGCAAGAGTTCTTCAGGGAACATCCAGGAGGGACCACATAACGCCCATCCTGAAACAGCTTCACTGGCTCCCCATTCAAGGCAGGCTCACATTCAAAACCTTACTGCTGACTTTCAAAGCCATCAATGGGCTCTCCTCCTCATCCCTAACAGAGCTCATAAAGAGCAACCCCCCTACCAGATCCAGAAGAGCAGCAGCGGTCAACACACTAATAATCCCGAAAGAGATAACCCAGTCCACCCAGGCAACAGTAAATAGAGCTTTCAAATTCTGTGCACCAAAATGCTGGAACACCTTCCCACCTAGCATCTGGGCAATCCCCAACTTAGTCCAGTTTAGGAAAGCGTTAAAACATCACCTCTTCCTCTTGTATTACCCAGAAGAATGTACCACCACAGCCCCAGCAACTAGCTAGCCGACACAATACAATGAATCCTCTATATTAGTTTGTCAGGATGTGAATAGTTACCCAATATGTAAATAGTTACCCAGGTTTGACCCAAGTTCATGTACCGGTTCATTGTAAACACAGCTACAGAAGTGTGTAAGTTTTGATATTCTATGTAAACCGCACTGATGCGGAATAGCGCGGTATATAAGAGAATGTAAATAAATAAATAAATATTGTCCCCTTGGATTGCTGCAGCCCAAATGCATGACCTTGCATTTTTTAACAATAAATCCCAGCTGCCAAATTCTAGACCAGGAGTGGGTAAGTCCGGTCCTGGAGAGCCACAGACCAGTCAGGTTTTCATGATGTCCCTAATGAATATTCATGAGATCTATTTGCATCCACTGCCTTCCATTGTATGGAAATAGGTCCATGAATATTCATTAGGGACATCATGAAAACCTGACTGGTCTGCGGCTCTCCAGGACCGGACTTGCCCACCCCTGTTCTAGACCATTCTTCAAGCTTAGCTAGATCCCTCCTCATGTTATCTACACCTTCCTGTGTGTCTACTCTATTGAAGATTTTGGTATCATCTGCAAAGAGGCAAACCTTACCCAACAGCCCTTCCGCTATATAACTAACAAAGATGTTAAAAAGAATCGGACAAAGGACAGATCCCTGAGGTACACCACTGGTAACTTCCTTCTCCTCAGAGTGAGCTCCATTTACCTGTACCCTTTGTCGCATCCCACTCAACCAATTTCTAACCCAAGCAGTAACTTGAGGGTCCATCCCTAGGGTGCTCAGTTTGTTTATAAGTCGCCTGTGAGGAATGGTGTCAAAGGCTTTACTGAAATCTAAATACACCACATCAAGGGCTCCCCCTCAGAATTTGGAATCTTTAAGCTGTGTCTGCTCTGTATTCAAGGGCATTTGGGCTGCTTTTGTCTTTATTGGAACCTCTCTGCTGATATGCCCTAACTTCAGTCTTTTGCTAGTATCCTTCAAGGATACATTGTTCTGAACCATGCGCTCTTGGGTGACTATCGGCTTTCCCCTATTATCTAGTTTAAAAGCTGCTCTATCTCCTTTTGAAAGGTTAATGCCAATAGCCTGGTTCCTTCCCGGCTAAGGTTGAGCCCATCCCTTCGGAAGAGCCCCTCCTTTCCCCAGAATGTTGCCCAGTTCCTAACAAATTGCATTGAGACTCCGGAGCTCTGTCTGCCTTTTGGGTCCTGCGTGTGGAACGGGAAGCATTTCGGAGAATGCTACCCTGGAATTTCTGGATTTCAACTTCCTACTTAAAAGCCTAAATTTAGCTTCCAGAACCTCCCTACCATGCTTTTCTATGTCATTGGTACAGACATGTACCAAGACAGCAGACTCCTCCCGAACACTATCTAAGACCTTGTCTAGGTGGCACGTGAGGTCTGCTACCTTTGCAGCAGGCAGGCATGTTACCAGGCGATCCTCACGTCCACCAGCCAGCCATCTATCTACATGACTAATGATCGAATCACCAACTATAACGGCTGTCCTAACCTTTTCCGCGTGGGCACATGGCCCTGGAAAAACTTCCTTGGTGCGAGAGGGTTTTACATCACCTGGAGGGCAGATCCTAGCTACAGGATCACATCCTGCCATACCAGGGTGGTGCTCTCCTGTCATGTGACCTCTCTCCTCCATGGCAGCATTGCCAGACTGGAGGTGGGACTTCAGTACTGTATCCCTGTAGGTCTCGTCTATGTACCTCTCTGTCTTCCTTATGTCCTCCAAGTCTGCTATTCTAACCTCTAGTGATCAGACTCATTCCCTGAGAGCAAAGAGCTTCTTACACCTATTGCACATGTAAGACCTCTCAGCAACTGGGAGAAAATTATACATGTGACACTCAATGCAAAAGACTGGAAAACCCCATCTCGCTGCTGGACTGCTGTCTGCATCTTAATTTTAAGCTTGTGTTTAGGTATTTAATTTCTTTACTTACTTAGGGTTGCTGGGGATACTTATACTAATAAAATTATACCTAATACGTTTAATGTACTTTGTTCACCTGAAGCTTAATTAATCTCAGGTCCTTAATGTATGCCTGATGAAGATAAACAGCTGCATGTGAGAGTGAATATGGCACCTCCTTTCCTTTACGAGGTTTAAGCACCTATAAAGCTATGATTATCCCAGGGGTGGGTTGATGTTAGGAGGGAGGAAGGGAAAAAAGACTTATTACATGCTGGCTGCTACACAGTATCCTGCCCTGTACTTCTAAGGTAATCTGTGACCAATTTCCTGGGTAATTCACACAGCCCTTGCTTGGATAGAGCGAGTCTTGGGTTCTCGAAATTTAACCAGAAAGCTCTCTGCTGTGTTTTAAATTTAAACTGAAAGCTCTTTGCTGCTGCTAGGCCCTAACTGTGTATTAAATTTAAACTTGAAGCTCTCTGCTGAGTTTTAAACTGAAAGCTCCCTGTTGAGTTTTTAATTTAACTAAAAGCTCTTTGCTGATACTAGATCCTGACTGATTTAACAAATACACTGGATTCACAGATTTATCAGCTTTAATCTAAAGAATTCCTTTTATCCCAAGATTTAGAAAAATTCCCATAAGTAAATACTTACAACTGCAGATCTTTCTCCAGAAGTAGGAGTCCCTTTTTGTAATGCTTCCTGACACATCTAAAGAAACTTTATCCTTTCTTGTGTTTCTAGAGAATTAAGGAAACATACTTTTTTTTGAGCCCATGAGATTTGTGATGAAAAAATAGATGTAAAACACGTTCTCCATGGACAAGCAGGAATGAGTCCTCATGTATGGGTAACATCCCCCGATGGAGACCATGCAGCGATGTTCCCTAGCTACTATTGGAAACTTTTGGGAGGTTCTATCGTGCCTGCACACCTCCTTCTTGCCTGCTGCCTCGGGGCCATCTTAATGTAGTTGTAATTTTTCCCCCAACTGACACATTCTCCAGGACCAAGCAGAAAGTCAGTCCTCACATATGGGTGTCATTGGCGCCGATGAAGCCCCAGCGGAGCATTTCCCCAGCTTTCCATGAAAGCATTTGGGAATGCTGGCATGCATGCGCGGTTCCCTTCCCGCCTAAAGGTGCCATCTTACCTCAGTCTCTTTTCTTCCGAGAAGCCCACCGGACGTGTGTCCTGTTCTCCTGGATAAAAGCGATTTTTTTCTTCGGCGATTTTTCGCTATTTTTCTCCGGTTCGACGCCGGCTCCCCTCCTGCCGGGTTCGGTACACCGGTATCGAGCCCGTTTCTTTTCTTTTTCAGTTTTTGCCCTTAGTGGCTGGCATTCGCGCCCTTTTTTCATTTTTCCCTGGAAGGCCGGTCTTTTGACCTCGCAGGGGCTCTTTTTTCCCCGATGGCTTCCTTTGGTTTCAGAAAGTGTGATCGGTGTAAGAAACGTATGTCTCTCACCAACACACACGACTGCTGCCTTCGGTGCCTTGACCCTGACCACGACCCCAAGTCGTGTGTGCCATGTGGGAAGATGTCTTCCAAGGCACTCAAAAGTCGACAGCATCAGAAGGAAAGGTTTTTCTCGGACTCAGCCTCCGGCCGGGCCCGGACCTCGTCTGAGGCCTCGACATCTCGGGATTCCGATCCTGAGCGCCATCGAAGTTCCTCGGACAGGGGGTCCCCCGACCGGGAACGCAAGAGGAAGAAGCGGCTCATGAGGGCGGTGTTGGAGGAGGTCCCTGGTCCCTCGAGGGCCAGGTCTAAGACCCCCGACCGCCGTCCCAGGCCCGTGGACCACAAGAAGCCTGCCAAAGTTCCTCGCGTGGAGCCGGAGTCTGCTGGACACGTAAGCCCCATAGTCCTCGTGGACTCTCCTCCCAGAGAGCCGACGTCGGGCCCGGCGCTGCCGGAGCCCGAGTCGGTGGCTGCTGCGTCTCCCGAGCTGAATCTCAGGATGACAGCCTTGGAGAGCAGATTGTCTGCCTTCATGGAGCAGCAGCGGGCACTGATGGCCAGCCTGTCTGGTGCATCTGCCCCGACCACCGGGACGTCGACTTCGAAGTCAACCCCGGAGACCGAGCCGATATTCGAGACCCTCGTGGCTTTCAGTCGTCCTCGGTCGAGGTCTACCTCGACCTCCCGTTCGGGACCGAGGGTGTCGACGCTGGTGCCCCCGGCGTCGGGGCGGGTGCCTCGGTTCCCCGCGGGGTCGGACCCTGACTCCTTCTCGGATGAGTCCGCCTGGGAGACGGAGGACGAGGAGTCTTCCGATACTTTTAAGACTCGGTGCGTCCCGTCGGACTCGCCGCAGTCTGAGCCCCTGAGTAGATCCCTTCCGGAGGACACTAGGTTCTTGGAGTTCGTCCGGGATATATTTATTTATTTATTTATTTATTTACATTCTCTTATATACCGCGCTATTCTGCATCAGTGCGGTTTAAATTGAACATACTGAAATTACATTGAACAGGGCATTATAACTTGGAGATAACTATTTTACAGGGAACATGGGCTATGGAGGGTTAAGTGGCTTGCCCAAGACCACAAGGAGCACCTGTGGAACTAGAAACCCCAGTCCTTCCGGCCCAAGGTTGCTGTCCTCTAGTGGGATTTGAACCCCCGACCTTCCGGCCTGAAGTACCTTGCCCCAACCACTAGGCCACTCCTCCACTCCACTGCCTTGGCTATCCCTGCCGATCCCGAGGAAGAGCCTCGAGCCGAAGATGCTCTACAGTACGACTTTTACCCAAGGAAGGGCACTGCCTAAAAACAGTACCCTCGGTATCAGGCTGCCCAAGCTGCCCCCCAGGGTCAGCAAGCCAAGGGCCAGGGTAATGGGCCCCGTAGGCAGAGGACCCCCAAGCCTTCTGCCCCTGCTTCCACACAGCAGGGTGGGGGCTTTTGACTCCTTGAGCATAGCCACTCCGTCCCTGCTTTCCCAGCCCTGCACGGGCGGTCGCCTTGTACTCTTTGCCCACCAGTGGCCTCTCATTACCACCGACAGTTGGGTGCTGGACATAGTCCAAAAGGGCTATGCCCTGCATTTTCATCAACTGCCTCCTCCTTACTTCCTAGGGGAGCCCTTGAGGCCTCCCCTGCACATAGACCTTCTCCTTCAAGAGCTCCAAGGTCTGTTGGTGGACAAGGCGGTGGAGCCTGTGCCTCCCCACTTGCAAGGTCACGGATTCTACTCCAGGTATTTCCTGGTACCCAAAAGGACCGGTGGCCTTCGACCCATTCTGGACCTCAGGAACCTCAACAAGTTCCTAGAGAAAGAGAAGTTCAAGATGCTTACTCTTGGAACACTGCTGCCCTACCTCCAGCAGGGAGATTGGCTGTGCTCCTTAGATCTAAAGGATGCGTACACTCACATCCTCATTCATCCAGACCACAGAGAGTACCTCAGGTTCATTGTGGGAGGAAACCATTATCAGTACAGAGTACTACCTTTTGGCCTGACCTCCGCTCCCAGGGTCTTTACCAAGTGCCTGGCAGTGGTTGCGGCCTACCTGCGAAATCAAGGCATCTTTGTCTTTCCCTATCTGGACAACTGGCTCATCAGGGGTCAGACATGCCTGGAGGCTAGACAAGCCACCCTCAGAACAATTGCTCTGCTTCAGAACGTGGGCTTTGTCATAAACTTCGCAAAGTCCACTTTGCTCCCCTCCCAGAACTTGGAGTTCATAGGGGCAAGGTTAGATTCTCAACTGGCAAAGGCATTCTTGCCAGAAGACAGGGCCCAAAGACTGATGGACGTGGCCAAACAGTTCCTAAACAAGCCCCTGGTCTCCGCCAGACTCTGCCTCAGACTTCTGGGCCGCATGGCTTCGACAGTGCATGTGACTCCCAATGCCAGGCTCCATATGAGGCCTGCACAGTGGTGCCTTCGGACTCAGTGGTCTCAGGCCACAGGCCGCCTAAGAGACAGGATAAAGGTGTCCAGACCCCTTTTGACCTCCCTCAGCTGGTGGCTACATCCACCCAATCTGCTGCAGGGGATGCCCTTCCAAATGCCAGAATGCTCGGTGGTCCTCACCACCGACACCTCTCTGAGGGGCTGGGGTGCTCATTGTCTGGACAAGTGCACCCAAGGCCTCTGGTCTCCCTGGGAGGCAGCCCAACAGATCAATCTCCTGGAACTTCGAGCTATCCGCTTAGCTCTCAAGGTTTTTTCTGCAGCCCTGGCTAACCGCTCAGTCTTGATTCAAACAGACAACCAGATAGCCATGTTTTATGTGAACAAACAGGGCGGGACTGGGTTCAAGCTCCTTTGTCGGAAGACTCAAGTCCTTTGTTCCTTTGCCCTAAAGCACAACATGCTTCTCAAGGCGATGTACCTTCCAAGCCAGGAGAACTGCCTGGCCGACCGGTTGAGCAGAATTCTGCAGCCCCACGAGTGGCAGCTGCATCCCTTGGTGGTTCAGAAGATCTTCCTGAAGTGGGGTCTCCCTTGGATAGATCTCTTTGCCAGTCCGCTTAACTAGCAACTGCCCAAGTTCTGCTCCAGGCAACCACATCCTTTGCAGATAGCACCAGATGCTTTTCTAATGTCCTGGTCTCAGGGCCTCCTGTATGCGTTTCCTCCCACGCCATTGGTGCCCCGAACTCTCTTTAAGACTCTTCAGGACAAGGCCTCGGTACTGCTGGTAGCTCCCAGGTGGCCGAGGCAGCCTTGGTTTCCGCTTCTGCTTCAGCTGGCAGTGGATTCCCCACTACTACCTCTGGGGTTGCAACCCGACCTTCTCTCACAGGAGCAGGGTTCCCTTCTGCACCCCAGTCTCAAAGCTCTCAATTTGATGGCCTGGAGGCTGCAAGGATAGTTTTGGCTCCCTGGGGCCTACCTCAGGAAGTTGAGGAGGTTGTTCTAGCCTCTAGGAAACAGTCCACTAGGAAAACCTATGCCCTCAAATGGAAGAGGTTTTCTGTGTGGTGTCACCTACGTACCGAGGATCCTTTCTCCTGTACTGTGCCAGTAGTGCTTCAGTACTTACTGTACTTATCCAATCAGGCACTTAAGTCCAGTTCTGTTCGGGTCCACCTCTCAGCTCTAGCAGCTCACCACTCACTGGTGGAGGGACGTTCTCTGTCAGGTCACCCCTTGGTGTCCCGCTTTCTCAGGGGCTTGCTTTTGCTCAAGCCTCCCATCCGTCCTCCTGCTCCTGAGTGGGAGCTGAATGTGGTCTTGCAGCAACTGACTCGCCCACCCTTTGAGCCGATGGCTACTTGCCCTCTACGCTTCCTTTCCTGGAAGACTCTCTTCCTGATAGCCCTCACCTCGACTAGGCGAGTGAGTGAGCTTCAGGCCCTGGTCTGTGATAGACCTTACACCAGGATTTATAGGAACAGGGTAGTCCTCGGGACTCATCCCAAGTTCCTCCCTAAGGTTGTCTCCTCTTTCCACCTCAATCAGGAGGTGGTTCTTCCAACATTCTTCCCTAGGCCTCATGCTAGCCAGGCGGAAGCAGTCCTGCATACCCTGGACTGTAGGAGGGCCTTATCCTTCTACCTTGACCGTACGCAGGGGCATAGAAGGGCTACTCAGCTCTTCGTCTCCTTTGACCCCAATAAGTTGGGGTTGGCTGTGTCCCAAGCGTACCTTGTCCATCTGGGTGGCTGACTGTATCACCTGGGCTTACAAGGCGACTGACCTTCCTTTGCAGCGTCGGGTCACGGCCCATCGTGTCAGGGCAATGGCTGCCTCAGTGGCTCATCTCCGCTCTGTGCCCTTGGTAGACATCTGCAGGGCTGCAACTTGGTCTTCAAGCCAGACCTTTGCGGCCCATTACTGTCTGGAGAGGGAGTTCCATAGGGACAGTGCTTTTGGCCAGGCAGTACTCCGGAATCTCTTTGAGGTTTAGGCAACTCCTGCCCTCTGTTGGGCTACCGGTGGAGGTTCTGTCAGTGAAAAGCCTTTCTTTGATGCTGAGACTAGAGGGAGTTCTCTTGTTCAGCCTGGGTTCCTGGTAGCCCAGAGCTAGGGAGTCACCCATATGTGAGGACTGACTTCCTGCTTGGTCCTGGAGAAAGAGTAGTTACTCACCTGTAACAGGTGTTCTCCAGGAGCAGCAGGAATCAGTCCTCACAACCCTCCCTCCTCCCCTGGGAGTTGCAGTTGTACATAGTTTTATTTTTTCATTTTTGTGTGCTGTTCTTAGCTATGTCATTTGACTGAGGTAAGATGGCACCTTTAGGCGGGAAGGGAACCGCGCATGCGTGCCAGCATTCCCAAAGGCTTTCATGGAAAGCTGGGGAAATGCTCCGCTGGGGCTTTATCGGCGCCGATGACACCCATATGTGAGGGCTGATTCCTGCTGCTCCTGGAGAACACCTGTTGCAGGTGAGTAACTACTCTTTCTGGTCATCCTCCACTTGGCAAATTATTTTTCTCCAGGAACAAGCGGGAAGTCCGTTCTCACATATGGGTGACGGCGCTGATGGAGCCAAAGCGGAGCATTTCCCCAGCTTTCAAAGAAAACTTTTAGAACATGCTACCATGCATGCATGGTCCCCTTCCTGCCCAAGGGTGCCATCTTGTTCAGTCTCCTTTTTTCTGTGGAGCCCAACTGACATCTGTCCTGTTTCCCCCGGAAAAATCCTTGCTAATTATCCTCAAAATAGTTAGTGTCCTGGTTTGTGCCCTGCCCCATGGTGGGTTCAAAAAATGTGACCGTTGCAGTCAAACAATGTCAGTGACCAACACCCACAACTGCTGCCTGGGCCCGGACCATGACAGCACTTCCTGTGACCTGTGCTAGGCCATGACGTCTAAAACCAATAAAAAGAGGTCGGAGTTGCAAGAAAAACTGTTCCCCAAGTCCGACTCGGCACCAGCTTCCCCAACGCCGAACTCCAAGCCCAGCATTTCCCGTAAGGTCCGAGCATCCTTGAAGTCCCATGGCGGCGGCTCCTCCGAGAAGATCTTGGACCCTGAGAGAAAGAAGAAAAAATCCTTAAAGTCCACAGAGGTTGCACCGGAGAAATCTGGTAAAACCCCTCAGAGAAACTCGGGTGGCTCCGAGAAGCGCCCTACCAAGGTCCTGAAGAAGGATTCCTCAGCCAGCAGAGACAGTGTGAGGTTCCTCAAGACCGTAGTGGCTCCGGGCCCGAAGTCCTCTATGCTAGTGCCGAAAGCTGTGGAGCCTTTTGGCTTGGAAACCAGAATGGCGGCCTTGGAGCAGAACATCACTGCTATCCTGGCCCTGCAGCAGGCAATGATGGCTGGTTTGTCTGCATCATCTGCCCTGATGACCAGGCCCCTGCCTGTGGGGGAGTCCCCAGTCGTCGAGCCGAGCTCCAAGCGCCATCGGCCTCTGGTAAGCCCTTGGCGCTGGTTGAGGTTCCCGTCCCACTCCTTGGGCATCCAGTCCTCTCCAGCCAGCTTTCGCAACTCTGACCCTAGGTCCTCCGGAGGCTGTTGGCTACCTGGCCCTGGCCTCGATGTCATGAATCACTGGGCCTTGGACTCATTGTCACCACTCGACTCTGAGTAGCAGTCCGACAATGAGGCATCCCCAGAAACTAAACGGCACCAAGATGTTCCCTCAAACCCATTGCCCCCAGCACCATTCTCCTTCGGAAGATGTGACCTTCCATGACTTTGTCAAGGACAAGGATATGGCCATGGCCCTCTCAGTCCAAACCGAGGCAGAGGAAGACCTGTGCACTGAGGAACTGGAGATTCTCCAGTATGAATTTCCACCAAAGGAGACTCTCAAGGTGCCTGTGCAGCCGATCCTCGAGAGGCTGCGACTCACAATGTGGGAGACCCTGGCCTCTGTGCCGGTGGTGTGCTGGCGCCTCAACGCCATCTACTGCGTCCAGAAGGGCCCCGGGTTCCACAAGCCCCAACTCCCACATAACTCCATGGTTGCCGAGTCAACCATGCAGAAAAGAGCCAGAAGACACACTCTTCGGTCCCTCCTGGGAGGGATGCTAGAGCTCTCAATGCCCTCGAACGCAAGTGTTACCAGGGCTTCATGCCCTATGAATTGTATATAGGCATATACCTAAAGGCTCTAACCCAAGAGTTGTCCAGTTTTTCAGTGGGGCTTACTGGGGAGCCTCTCCAGCGGTTCCAATCCCTGACCTCCGGGATCAAAGACTGCTCTGAGTTCCTTTCCTGGGCAGCCTATGACAGCTTTGAGTCAGTGGCTTGGGTAGCAGCAGCTGGCATCGGTGCCCGATGCCAAGCCTGGCTGCAGTCCTTGGACCTCGAGCAATGGGTCCAAGACAAGCTGCTCAACGTCCCCTGCACTGGGGAGAATCTATTTGTCAAACCTATGGCCGACAAGGTGGTCGAGATCGAAGCCGATGTGGTGACTTGACAGAGGCTCTCCAAAAAGACCTCATCCTTTCCCCGTAAAAAAACATCGGGGAAAAGACCCCTGTTCCCGAGGAAAAAGGGGCTCTTTCAGCAGAATCACCACTACCAGCCCTTCTCAGGTCAGCAACAGGGTTCTCACCCTAAAAGGCAAAGCCATGGGGCTCAGAAGCCTCAGGCCCCAGCTTCCACCCCCTACCCAGCCTGGGGGTAGCTTTTGACTCCTGGGGCAGGGCCTATCCTCCGGGAGGCCTTTACCAGCCCACAGGGGGCCGCCTGGCACTCTTTGCCCACAAGTGAGCATCTCGGACCAGTGGGTACTGCAGGTGTTAAGGGAGGGATACCTCCTCCACCTACAGCAGGTTCCACCCCGGTTCTTACCAGGAGAGCTAGTGCAACCTCTCCTTCACCAGACCCTTCTGCTCTCAGAACTCACAGGTCTGCTCAGGGACAACGCAGAAGAGCCTGTACCCAAACACCTATGGGGGAAAAGGCTTCAACTCCGGATACATCCTTCTCCCAAAGAGAACTGGGGGCCTCAGGCCCATTCCAGACATGAGAAACTTAATCAAGTTTCTGGTGAGGGAGAAGTTCAAGATGCTCTCTCTTGGAACACTGCTGCCTTTTCACCAGGGAGATTGGCTAAGCTTCTTGGACCTAAAGGATGCGTATACTCACATCGTGATCCACCCCTCCTACAGCCATTACCTATGGTACATGGTGGGAGGAAGGCACTACCAGTACAGGGTGCTACCCTTCGTCCTGGCCTCCTCACCAAGGGTCTTTACCAGATGTCTGGCGGTGGTAGCCACCTACCTGTGCCTACAAGGGGCTTTTGTCTTCCCCTACCTGGATGACTGGCTCATCAGTACAGTCTCAGAGGTCAGTCAGGCTGCAGAGCATGCAGTCCTCCTTCTGCAGCACCTGGGATTCGTCATCTACTACCCCAAGTCCCATCTCTCTCCAGCCCAAATCCTGGAGTTCATAGGTGCTCAGTTGGACACGTTACGGTTCAAGGCTGTATTCCCCAGAGAAAGGGCAGAATGCCTCAGGCAACTGGTAGGAGAGGTACAGCGCCACCGATCAGTGCCAACTTGTCTCATCCTCCGCCTACTGGGCCGCATAGACTTGATGGTCCATGTCACACCCTCAGCCCGCTTACATATGCGGATATCCCAGTGGTGCCTACGCTCGCAGTGGACTCAGGCCAAGGGCAGGCTATGGGACAGGGTCAGGGTTATCCGCCAGCTGGCCGAATTCCTCAATTGGTTGCGAAGCTTGTACCACCTCCAGGCGGGAATGCCCTTTCAGGCACCTCGCACAGTAGAGGATCCTGACCACAGACGCCTCCCTCCTGGGTTGGGGGACACATTGCGGAGACTGCCATACACAGGGCAGCTGGTCTCAGGAGGAGTCACTCCTACAGATCAGTCTCCTGGAGCTCAGGGCAATCTTCCTAGCCCTACGAGCATTCTGCCACCAACTGTGACACCAACCTGTGTTGATCCAGACGAACAACCAGATTGCCATGTTTTATATCAACAAGCAGGGGGGCCCGGGCTCTTACTCCCTCTGCCAGGAGGCGGTGGCCATCCTCTCCTTCACACACGAAACAGCATGCTTCTGCAAGCGTGTACCTTCCGGGCCAGGACAACTGCCTAGCAGACAATCTGAGCAGAGTCCTTCTTCCACCTCTGGGGCAGGCCCATGATGGACCTAGTCACCTCTCCAGACAACACGCAGCTATCCCGCTTCTGCTCTCATCAGCCGCACCCAGAAAGAGTGGCGGCAGATGCCTTCCTGATCTCCTGGTTCGAGAGTCTACTTTGTGTTCCTACTGACCCCTCTGGTTGTCAGGACCCTCTTCAAGGTCCAGAGCAAAGAGGCGTCAGTCATACTGATTGCCTCCAGGTGGCCCAGGCAACCTTGGTTCCCTCTGTTGCTTTCTCTGTCAGTGGCACTTTCAGTCCCTCTGGGCCGAGCCCCGGACCTCCTGTCCCAGGAGGAGGGCTCCCTCCTGCACCCCAGTTTGGGGTTGCTAACGCTAATAGTGTGGCTGCTTAAAGGGTAGCGTTGGCCCCTTTCAATCTTCTAGAAGAGGTTGAGGAGATCCTATTGGCCTCCCAAAAACCCTTCACCAGACAGGCTTATGCCTTTAAGTGGAGAAGGTTCTCCACCTGGTGCGCGGAAAGGGAGGAGAATCCCTTCTCCTGCCATATGCAATTAGTTCTTCAGTACTTAACTGCATCTGAGCGCCATAGCAGTCACCATCACCCTATCGAGGATAAATCCCTCTCAAACTAGCCCCTGGTCTCCATGTTCCTCCAGGGCCTCCTGTTATCCAAGCCCCCTCTCCGCCCTCCAGCAGCAGAGTGGGACCTCAATGTGGTGCTCTCCCAGCTTACCAAACCACCGTTCGAGCCTCTGGCCACTTGCCACCTGCGGTACCTGTCTTGGAAAGTGGCTTTTCGTGTGGCCCTTACGTCCGCTTGACTGATCCACCATATACAAGGTTCTACAAGAACAGGGTAGTGCTCCGCACATATCCCAAATTCCTTCCAAAGGTGGTGTCTCCTTTCCACCTTAACCAAGAGGTGGTCTTCCCCACCTTCTTTCCACAGCCTCATGCTGACAGGGAGGAACTAGTGCTTCATACACTGGATTGCAAACGGGACCTGTCCTTCTATTTATAGCGGACCCAGGTCCATCGCAAAGCTGCTCAGCTTTTTGTGTCTTTTGAATACAGCAGAATGGGTCTGCCCGTGACTAAGCGAACTCTGTCCACTTGGGTGGCAGACTGTATTGCCCTCACTTATAAGCGAATTAGCCTCTTGAGCACCGGATCACAGCGCATTGCGTGAGGGCCACCTCCACTCAGTGCCAGTGACGGAGATCTGCAAGGCCGCCACATGGTTTTCAGTTCATACGTTTGCAGCTCACTACTGCCTGGAGAGCGAGTCCCGCAGGGACAGTGCCTTTGGCCAGGCAGTACTCTGTAATATTCTTCGGGTATAGGCAACTCCGACCCTCCGTGTTCAGGCCACCAGAGTGATAGTGTCGCTGGATGCTAAGGTCTTGCATAGTCTCTTAGTGGGGTCTCACCTTCTGCAACTCACGACTACCTGACTGGTCGCTGTTGATGCTGTCGTGGTTCGGTCCTCGGCAGCCAGGAGCTAGGGGATCCCATATGTGAGGACTGACTTCCTGCTTGTTCCTGGAGAAAGCGTAGTTACTCACCCGTAATATGTGTCCTCTAGGGACAGTAGGAATCAGTCCTCACAACGCTCCCTCCTCCCCTGGGAGTTGCCGCCCTACATTGTTTTAGTTTTTACTGTCATCCTAGCTGTGTCATCTGACAGAGCAGTATGGCACCCACGCATGAGTGGTAACGTCCCAAGGGCTTTCTTTGAAAGCTGGGGAAATGCTCCACGCGGGCTCCGTCAGCACCGACGTCACCCATATGTGAGGACTGATTCCTGCTTTCCCTGGAGAGCACCTGTTTCAATTGAGTAACTATGCTTTCTCCTCTGCAGTGGTTCTGTGCTATCTGCAGGAACAAGCAGGGAATGTAGTCTTCACATATGGGTGACGTCGGCACCGACTGAGCCTGCGCGGGAACGCTCCCCAACGTCCTATAGGAAAGCTTTTGGGAGCATTCCACTGCATGTTCTGATTCAGACAGATAATCAAGTCACCATGTTCTACATCAGCAAGTAGGGAGGAACCTCCTGTGTTGGGAGCTGTCAGGTTCTGAAAGTTTGCCATCACACATAGGCTGGACTTGAGAACAACATGCCTGCCTAGCAAACAAAACACTCTGGCAGGTAGACTGAATCGAGTCCTCCAACCACACAAGTGGACACTGGACAGGAGGTTGCGACCCGCATCTTTCGGGAGTGGGGCACCCCCTTGATAGATCTGTTCGCCACTCCACAGAATGCCCAGGTGAATCAGTTCTGTTCCAGGGTAAGATCATACTAGCCTCGGATGCTTCTCTCCTGCATTGGGAGTGAGGGTCTTCTGTACGCATATCCTCCAATCCCTCTCATTGCAAAGACCCTTGAAACTCAAAACATATGGAGGCATGATGATTCTTATCCTTCCTACTGGCCCAAACAGCCTTGGTTTCCCTTCCTGCTACAGCTCTCCTGTCAGGGGCCACTCCGGCTTGGCCATGAGCCAGGTCTGATTTCGCAGACAACAGGATGATATTGCATTCCAACATCCAGTCCTTGACCCTCATAGCATAGATGTTGAGATGCTAATGTTTGAGCTCAACCTGTTGGCCGGTGTGACCAATGTCCTTTTGGGCCTCCACGAGGGCCTCAACAGTCTTATTCCTGCAAATGGAAGGGGTTTTCTGTCTGGTGTGAGGGCCAAGCCCTGGATCCTTTCGCCTGTCCCACACAAAACTGCTTGAGTCTCTTCTGCATCTCTCCGAGTCGGGACTTAAGTCCAACAATGTCAGGGTCCACCTCAGTGCAATTGGAGCTTATCATTAAGGTATGGAAGGAAAGTCCATCTCGATACAGCCTTTTGTTGTTTGTTTTATTCAGGGGTTGCTTCTCTTGAAGCCTCCCTACAAACCTCCTACAGTGTCTTGGGACCTCATTGTGGTTCTTGTGCTTCCTTTGAGCCACTCAACTCCTGCCCTCTGAAGTTTTTGATGTGATAGGTGGTGGTTCTGGCGGCGGTCACTTCAGTACGCAGAGAGAGAGCTTCAGGCTCTAGTAGTTCATCCATCTTACACCAAATTCCATCATAATAGTGTGGTCCTCCATACTCATCCTAAATTCCATCCAAAAGTGGTAGCTAATTTTCATCTTAATTAGTCAGTTGTTCTTCCAGCATTCTTCCCAAAGCCTCATGCTCACAAAGGGGAAGCTGTGTTGCACATGTTGAACTGCAAGAGAGCCTTAGCCTTCTATTTGGAGCAGACAAAAGCCCATAGAAAATCCATCCAACTTTTTATTTCTTTTGACCCCAGCAAGTTAGGGGCCGCCATTCCAAATGCTCTCTTTCAGTTTGGCTAGCAGACTCTGTCCCTCTGCTTATACCCAGGCAAGCCTGAGCCTTGAAGGTCATGTCACAGCACAGAATGTGAGAGCTATAGCTGTGTGGGTGGCCATCTTACGCTTGGTCTCCATGGAAGAGATCTGCAGGGCTGCAACATGGTCTTCTGTCCACACATTCACATCTCTCTACTGTCTAGACAGGGACTCCCGACACAACAGCAACTTCAGCCAATCTATACTCCGGAATCTTTGGGGATTAGAAACCAACTCTATCCCCCCTAGGCCCATTCTATTCTGTTCAGGCTACCAAAAAATAAAATGGAAGACAGAATCACTGTTATTGTACATAGTTTGTATCTCGAGTTGCTATGGCCTATTGCCATTAAGCAGATGACTTGTTGCCCCTGTTGGGCTTTTCGGTATTCTCCTCAGTTTTCAGTAGCCTGTAGCTAGGGAGTTCCATTGTGAGGACTCATTCCTGCTTGCCAATGGAGAAAAGGTAGATACCCACCTGTAGCAGGTGTTCTTTGTGGACAGCAGGAATAAGTTCTCAAACCCTCCCACCTCCCTAAAGAGTTGTATTCTGCTACAGTTGTACGATAAGACTACTTTAAGCAGGCAGGAAAGAGCCATGCAGGTACAATGAAACCTCAAAGCTTTCAATAGTAGCTGGGAAGTGTTCCCCCGTGGGCTGCATTAGTGGACGTCACCCATACGTGAGAACTTATTTCTACTGTCCATGGAGAACACCTGCTACAGGTGAGTAACTATCTTATCTCTATCTAGAGGCAAACAAAAACAACAAAGTCCCTCTATTTTTTTTAATTTTTTTTATTTATAAATGTAATCTATTATCTCCAGGAACAAGCAGGAATGTAGTCTTCACACATGGGTATCATCGGTACCGACGGAGCCTGCGCAGGAACGCTCCCCAGCGTCCAATAGGAAAGCTTTTGGGAGCATCCCACTGCACCTGCGTCGCTGCCTTCCTGCCTTTCCAACTCTCTCCCTCTTTAGTTTTTCGTTTTCCGCAGAGCCGTCAGGCAGCAAACCCTATCGCCACAGAAAATTCCCTTTTTGTGGTCGCGTCTGCCTTCACCGTCAACGCCTATACCGGTACCACCGGTCTTTTCTTCATTTTCTTTCTTCTTTAAAAAAAAAATAAAAAAAAACCTTCTTTTTCAAAGGTCTGTCCCCTCTAGGTGCCAGGCGCCATTTTGGGCACTAGGCCCTCTTTTCTTCTAAAATGGAGAAACCAACTAGTGGTTTCAAAAAATGTTCAAAGTGTAGTGGTACCATTTCCGCTACCGACACCCATGATTGGTGTCTTAAATGTTTAGGTTCTGACCATTTACCATCGGAGTGTCTCCTCTGTAGAAAGATGACCAAGAGAGGCTTGCAGAACAGAGCTGCAAAACTCGGCACCCTCTTTGCTGCAGATGTGATGTCCGTTGCATCGACGTCTTCTAGAGCTTCATCTTCCTCCCATGGATCTCAGGTAACTAAACCCAGGTCTTCCAAGACTGGCCGGTTCTCAAAGGGTAGGTCTCCTTCTAAGCATCGAGATGCTACTAGCGTTGCCCTGAAGGAAAACATACCGGCAAAACAGCGCCGGCAGGAGGCCCCAGCCTCCAAAGCACTAACGGGGCTCCAGGATGTTCCAGAGGCTTCCACCTCAAGAGAATTACTGGTGCCATGCTCTGGTGTCGTAGCCGCTTCTTCTGGTACCGACATCCAGGCATCGGCAGGGGCTATGGATCAACGAATCCTAGCCATCAAACGCAGTCTAGCGGCTCTCTTAGCAGCTTTGGTACCGCTAAGACCGCTTCAGACGATTCTGCAGTCATCAGTACCAGTACCGACCGCACCTGCTTTAACCGATGTGCTTCCCCCATGCCGGCTCTTGAATCAATATCGGGTATCAAGGGCCCGGTATCGAGACAGTCTGACACCGACTTAGATCGATACCGGTGCCGAGCAATGCAAGAACAACCAGCGCGCAGATATTTCGAGTCCTCCAATTCCGATGACTCTGACTCTACCGGTACCGGGCTGATTCTACCAGAGGATCCATCTCCTTCTCCTCAACGCAGGATGTCTCCTTCAGAAGACATGTCTTTTCAGGATTTCATACGTGATGTAGCCCAAGGACTTTCAATCACGGTGACTCCCGAGGAGGAACCCAGAGCAGAAGAATTAGAAATTCTTCAATATCCAGCAGCTCCTAAAGAAGCAGCTACCCTTCCCATTCATCAAATCTTGCATGATCTCATCCTAAGGATGTGGGAAGCTCCTTTAACGGTGTCTCCACAATATCGAAGACTAGATACCATGTACTGATTTCCTCAATGCCCTGGTTTTCAGAAGACGCAATTACCACACCATTCAATGGTAGTGGAATCGGCGATGCATAGGATCAAGAGTGCTAAAACACATTCTTCCAATCCTCCAGGCCGGGAAGCGAGGACACTAGATGCCTTTGGGCGCTGATGATTTCAATCCTTGATGTTAACAGCCAGGATCAGCTCTTACATTCTCTACATGGGAATGTTTCTCAAAGAGATCACAAGGGATCTAGAGCGTATGGCTCCACTTCTCCCTGATGATAAAAGGACATACTTCCTCACCCTGGTCAAACATGCCCAGAATGTGTCTAAGTTCATGAATCGTGCAACCTTTGATTGCTTTGAGTGCATTAGCAGAACCTCTGCTATTTCCATCGGTGGACGTCGCATTGCTTGGCTTCAAGCATCAGATTTAAAACAATGGGTGCAAGATAAGCTGGGGAACATTCCTTGCACAGGAGAAAATCTCTTTGGCAAGGATTGGCAAGACAAGGCTAATCAGATTGAATCTGAAAATACAACTTTGAACAGATTATCAAAGGTTACAGCCAACCCAGCAAAGAAAACGACAACGAAGAATCCCTTTTTCAACAAGAAAAAGAAATTCTGCCCATCTTACACCCAAGCTGTCCACTGTCCAGTTTATGCTTCCCAGAAGGGGGCAACAACAGCCCAGACAGCAAAGGAAGGCACAAGTCCCAAGAGCTCAACCAGCTCAGCAGACTCAGCCTCCTCAGGGGCTTTGACTCCTTCCTAGAGAACTTAGTCATCCTGCCCCTTAACGGTCCAGAACCTCTCACCATCCCTGGCAGACTTTGTCATTTTGCCAGAAGATGGCAAAAAATAACATCAGAAAACTGGACTCTCTCCATTGTACGAGAGAGGTACAAACTCCATTTTCACAGTATGCCCCCTCCCACCATTACAAGACAGTTCAATTCTCAGGGCTCTACCACCACTGTCTTGTGTCAAGAGGTCACCTCACTACTTGCTCAGGGGCAATAGAAGAGGTGCTCATATCCCAACAGGGCATGGATTTCTACTCCCCCTACTTCCTCATCCCAAAGAAGACAGGAGGATACAGGCCCATACTGGACCTCAGAGAGTTAAACAAGTATCTGTTCTGAGAAAAATTCAAGATCTCCCTCGGAACACTTCTTCCCTACATTCAGAGTCAGGATTGGCTATTTTCTCTAGATCTAAAGGATGCATACACACATATCTTCATCCATATATTTATTTAAACGGATTTCTATACCGCCTTTTCCTACAATCAAGGTGGTCTACACAGCAAACAATCAACAAGATACAGTGTCTAGTGTGTGCATGCATTGAGCAGTGAGTGCATGTGTGTGTAGATGGACATTGATTCTTGGTGAGCTATTTACAACGTGTGCAGTTGACAGTAATATGTACATCAGGACTTTAACACTAAATCATGTCACTAGGGTGGGGTGTTGAGTTGGGGTAATGTCTGTTGCACCGTTTAAGTGATGTCACCGTAGTGCTCTATGAAGAGGGTCGTCTTTAACCGTTTTCTAAAGTCCTTAATGTCTGTCGTTGACCTTAGTTCATCAGGGAGGGCGTTCCAGATTGTTGGTGCCGCCTTTGATAATGCTCATTTTTTGGTGTCCTTGCGTACCTTGTTGATGTCTTTAGGTGTGTTGACATGGTTGGATGTGCCTCTCCTCCTTGGTCTTGTGCTGCTGTCGGGTTGTATGAGTGGGTGTAGGCTGAAAGCTGATGACTGTTGCTTGATTTTGAATATGTTTATGATTGTCTTGTATCTGATGCGGGAGCTGATTGGTAGCCAGTAGAGATCATTTAGGGTAGGTGTGATGTGTTCTTGTCTTGTGGTGCCAGTTATTATGCGAGCTGCTGTGTTCTGGGCTAGTTGCAGTGGCCTGAGTGTCTGTTTTGTTAGGCCAAGATAGATTGGGTTGCAGAAGTCTAGGATTGGGGTTATTAGTGCCTGACAGACTGTGCGGTTCCTGAGAGAGAAGGGGTTTGAGGCGTCGGACTAGTCTCATCCTGTGGTATGCATTTTTGGTGGTTCTGCTGATGTGGGACTGAAGGTTCAGTTCTTTATCCAGGGTCACTCCGAGGTATTTCACTTCTGGTTGTGTTGTCTATCTTGATGTAGCGAGGAGGGATGAAGTCGGGGTTTCGTGTGATGATTAGAGCCTTGGTCTTGCTATAGTTGATGATCAAGTTGTTGTGTTGAAACCAGTTATTCATGTGCATGAGACATTCTGTTACCTTGGTGTAGTCTGGGTTGTTGAGGGTGAGTGGTGTGTATATCATTAGGTCATCTTCATAGATTGTGTATTTTATCCCATGTTCTTTTATGATGCTGCATATTGGCTGGATGTAAAGGTTAAATAATAGTGCTGATAGGGCGGATCCTTGAGGTACGCCTTGCATGACCTTTATGGGTCGGGATGTGTTGGGACCGATCTTGACCTGTATCTGTTTGTCCGTTAAGTAGGAGTGGAACCACCTCAGGGTGGCTCTGGTTAATCCGATGTTCTGTAGTCTTGCTAGTAGGGTTCCGTGGTCCACTGTGTCGAATGCTGATGAAATGTCAATGAAGATCATGAGTATTCCTTTCTTTCTGTTGTCTATGAGGTGTAGTATGTCGTTAAATAGGTATAGCAGGAGTGTTTCGACTCCGTGGTTGGGGCAAAAACCGTGTTGGTTGAGGTCCAGTTGTGTGTGGTTGTCAATGTGTTCCTGTAGCTGATGTTGTACCACTTTCTCAATAATCTTTGCCAGTAAAGGGATGCTTGAGATAGGTCTGTAGGCTGCTGGGTTGTTCTTGTCGAGTGGTGATTTCTTCGGGATTGGTCTTATTGTGGCGAGTTTTAGTTGGTCAGGCATGGTTCCTTGGGTTAGTGAACTGTTCACCATGTTGTGTATGGTGTGGATGAAGTTTGACTTTGTCGCCTTAATCCATGTAACTGGGCATGGGTCTGTTGGGGGCCGTGCTTGTGTTGAGTGCGGTGATGATGTGTGAGAACTGCTCTGTGGATGGGTTGCTGAATTTGTCCCAAGTTTTTCTTGAGGGGGTGGCTGGTTTGGTGTTTGTGTCTGTTTTACGTTGTGTAGATGAATGGAATTTTTCTTGGCAGGTGCCTTCATCAGGGGGTAGAAAGGACTGCAAATAAATTAAAAAATGTAACATACATTAATAAAAACACAACGAAAATATTTAAAATACAATAGAAATATAAAAATATAAATATAAAATGTAAACATACATTATATGACCACAGGTAAACTGTATTTACTCATTAAACATCTAGTCATAAAAAAGCGCATAAACAGTGTGTGACCAATAGTGCAATAGAAATAGCTGAAAAAGACATAATGAATGCGTTAAATTACAGATTACATTCAAATTCACAGTGAATAATGAAGAAAATGGGAGACCCAGACCAAAAACAACATATACAGCATGATAATTAATGTACCAATAACATATAAATGCTAAATACTAAACAATCATAAAATATCCAATAAATAGA
Source organism: Ichthyophis bannanicus (assembly GCA_033557465.1). NCBI lineage: Eukaryota > Metazoa > Chordata > Amphibia > Gymnophiona > Ichthyophiidae > Ichthyophis > Ichthyophis bannanicus. The sequence continues at coordinate 863,441,474 of CM066036.1, read as the reverse complement.
ATAATATGAAATAAATAATAAAAAATATAATAATTAAATACATAAATATAAGAGCACACAAAAAATATATATATATATACATTATCAGTTAAAACAATTTAAATAATTTAAATACATGAATATAAGAACACACAAAAAAAAATATATATATATATGCATTATCCGTTAAACCAATACAAGAAATCATTGATAACCAATATAAATACATTAAAACGAGTATACAATAAAATAGTTAAAAAATGCATGTAGCTATGAACAAACTCTATACATCAATGGCCAACTCCCCTGACAATCACCACCAATAAGTACTCAACTCCCTAAATCAGAAAAAAGGGGGGCACTCATACCTTAAAACAATATAATATATTGAGTTAAGAACGAGTGGCTGTTCAAAAGTGAAGGCCGACTACGTTTGAATGAATGTGAGAACAATCCTGCAAATCATCTAAATTATAAAAAGAAAGGAACCATGTCCACAACTTGTGTCTTAAAGATCTGAAAAAACAGCTCAACAAAGATAAAGCATTTGCTTCAATTTTATAAGGAGAAAGGAAAGGAAAGAAGGGGGGGGGAAAGGAGGGGAAGGGGGGGGGAAAGGAGGGGAAGGGGGGAAAGAAGGGGTGCGGGGGGGGGGGAAGGTGGGAATGGAAGAAGGAAAGAAAGGAAGGAAAAAATTGAACAAACCAGATTCATAAAATAAGTTTAGCATCATGTGGGCATATAACTAATAAAAATGAACTATGTAGAAAAAAAGGGAAAAGAGTGCTGACATGGGGCCAATTGAACAAAGGAAAGGACTATTCAATCTCACATAAATGAGCGAACAACGTGTAAAAAACAGTGTATAAACCAACTGCATAAACTAGTTATAAAAAATGAAATGTGCAGGGTCAATATAACAAACTAAAATCAGAAAAGCCACTGTTGCAGAAACTGCACATACCTTCAAACCGGCAATACACCGAATCAGCTTGAAAAAGACGCGCTAGAATTTTGGCGCGATTTAAAGGGATCACAAGACCAGACTTTGCATAACTACATATGCATTCGGGACATGATGTCATCAATAGTAATAAAAATAGTCAAAACACTTAGGGGTGTTTCATTAATAAAGTGCTAGTGACCCCTATCCTGCCCGCCCCTTGGTTAGTTTGGTCTCCTTGCGAGTTTGGTGCTCATTCTGTGTCTTTGGAATTTTTCTTGGACATGGTCTGCGAATGCTTGTAGGTCTATTTGAACTTTGCTCTCGGTTCTCTGTTCCTTGGTGAGGGCTTTCACGATTTCGAAGAGCTCTCTCGGTTTGTTGTTTGATTTGAGTATGATGTTGGTGTGGTATTCTTTCTTCATTTGGTTGATGAGTTCGTTGTTTTCTTTTTGTTTTGTTAAGTATAGTTCCTGATTGTTGGGCGACTTGGTGTGTCTCCATCGCCATTCTAACTTCCTGAGTTCCTTCTTCTCATTCCGTATGGCTTTTGAGTACCAGGGTGTGTGATGTACTTTGGTACAGTGAGCTTTCTTGGGTCTGAATTCGGTGGCTTTGGCAGCAGCATTGATGATGCTGTTCCAGTTTCTGATTTGCTTGTCTAGATCCTCTTCTTCCGTGTTCAGGTGGAGTAGCATGTCCAGTAGAAATTGGTCCCTGTCGAAGCTTTTAAATCTTCCTTGTGCTGGTGGGTTGTCCAGGTTCTCATCGTGGTTTTGCCCTTGTGGCATAATCTTTATTTTGATTATGTGGTGGTCTGACCACAGTACAGGTGTGACATCGGGTGTTGATATTGTGGTGGCAAAAGCACATTTGAGCCCCAAGAATTAGGTGAAATAAAAACATTTACCTTTCAGCAGAGAGATAGCCCTGAGAGCAGTGAGGGTCAAACTACAGCAAAAGAAAAAAAACTACATTCAGTTGTTGAGTGCAGGCCACGCCCAAGCTCCAAGGCAACCAAGGAAACTAATGGGAATCACCTGGGGGGAGGTGTGGAAGGGATAGTGCAGCCACTCTCTTTAAAACCCCAAGGAACAGAGGGCAGTCGGGGGAAGCACGGCAGTCTGGGAAGCGGCAGTCTGGGAGAGCAGAGCATCCGAGAAAAGCAGAAAGAAAGGAGCACCAGACCTCCAGGGAAACAGAAGGGAGTGAGTCCAGTGAGGAGGAGGAAGAAAGAACCTTCAGGAAGTTGAAGGGAGGAAATCTTCCAGGGACAGCCTCAGAGGGAATTCCCAAAGGTCTCAGCGTATGGGAAGCCACAGTCCAGGTGGATGCCAGTGCTATAGAAATGCAGCTGGGTCTGGAGACGGGAAAGCTTTACCAGGGAAAGCTGTTGACCAGGAGCAAGGTACAAAGGCTGTGTTGCAGAAATCTGCCAGGAAGTTACTGGCTCTGAAAAGGTCTGTGCATAAAACATTTACTGAGAGTAATTTAAAACTGTTAGAGTCTCTGAATCGTTTGCTACCAGATAAGGATCAGTACAGCTCTGCTAGGATCCCTGAGGGTAGAAGCAGCTCACGCTGGAGGGCACTCTTAGAGTTGTTAAAAGAGATTAACCCTTCACCTGCTCAAGCTGAGGAAAGCCCGGAGACAAGAGAACAGGAATATGAACCATGCAAACAGATCCTTATTCTTCTGACCAAGAATCCATAGAATCTTGTATGGATTGCTCTTTTTCTGAGAAGGCAGTATAAGGGCAGTTCTGAGTTTTAAAGAAAGGAAAACCAGGTCTGGATTAGCTGGACAACAAGTACTTTAATTGCTGCAAAGGTTTGTGAAAGTCAGCTGTGTTAAAGTGAACCAGTAACATTTAAAGCTGTGGTTTGAATGTTAACCTTTAGGTCAAGAAGCAGTCCTTAAATTTAAAGGCTGGACACTTTTGAATGAAGCAGACACCAGGCTCAAAAGTGAGCAAGAATCTTTTATGCTTTATTATAAAACACTGAGACTGAAAAGAAACACATGCCTATGGTTATTAACTGCCAAAAAACAGTGCTATCTTTAAGTTCCTGTGAAAGTTTTGTTATGAAACTTCTTTTGTGTTGGAGAAGCATCCTATCTTTTGTTTAACATGCGTTGAGCTACCAAATGCTCTGTTTGGGGGAAGTACAATAAATTCCTGTGATTTTTGCCTTACAAACCCTCGGACTCAATTATTATACACAACTACATTTCCCAGAAGCCAAGGCTCTGGATCCTCTTGATAACAAGGGACAACAAAAGGCACGCCGCTACTCCCAGGCAACCGCCTAGGCGGTAGTGGGCGCCACAGGTGGCGTAGTTTTAAGGATTACTACCTTCATATACGCACGTGCAAGATTTGTGCACACTCACATGGAGAAGGGGAACTTCTACAGAAGCAGTGGCAAAGTACAGAACCCTGCTGAGGACGGAGAAAACCCGGAGTGGCAGCAGAAGGTTGGAGCTGGATCAGAGAGACCAACCGGTGACCTGCTTTGCTGATAAATCCGAGGCACTGGTACAAGGTAACCCGTAAATAGAAGGGGTTATACGAGGATACTGGTACTGGGGATATAGCGTGCTTAATAAGTGCTGGGGCAGCAGTGCTTGTATTTGTGGGCCGCACTTGGGTTTTTTTTCTGTTCTTTTTGTTACAGCTCAGACCCAAGATGGAGCACGTTGACCTGCTCAAATGGATGGCTGAGCAATTCCAGAAGCAACAGGAACTGTCGGCCAGATCTCAAGAGCATACTGCAGCCATGTTGCAAGCGCAGCAGAGGCCGCTCCTGGAATTGATGGGGGCGTGGCTGAAGGCGCAGGAAAAAGCAATAGAGTCCACAAGGACAATACCAGGTTCCTTGGGAGCGTTGCAAGGGCTGGGACTACCTTGTAATGGGACATTTACATTTGGACAGTTAACCAAAGATGACGATATAGATGATTATATAGAATCCTTTGAGAGGGTAGCACTCCTAACAGGATGGCCAAAAGAACAGTGGGCGACGCGCCTAGCTGCTTCTTTTACTGGGGAAGCGCTAGCAGCGTATAGAGCCATGCCCGCTGCCTTAGCCTCCAATTATGAGGAGCTAACAAAGGCTATAAAGGACCGTCTAGGGCTAACGCCTATGGTATATCGCCGCCTCTTGAGAAATTGCAGATTGAAACTGGGTGAAACACCACAGGCACTTTGCCAACATATTAAAGGGTTGGTAATGAAGTGGCTAACGCCCGAGGTTAGAACACTAGATTCCATCTTAGACTGTATTGCATTGGAACAGTTTATGGAGGCAGTTCCCAAGGACCTCCAAACCTTTCTGTTTCTACAGGAATGCCGTAACACCAATGAGGCTACCTCTCTGGCCGAGCGCTTTTTCGAAGCAGAGTTGGTGGGCCAGGTGAGGGGTGGTGTTGCTAAACGGGCAGAGGTTGTAATATCAGAAAGGAAGGGAAGGCCAATGTTGCGAGAAACAACCAAGTCTGTACCCATGGAAAAATCTTATGTGAGAAGAAAATGTTTTTCATGTGGGGAAGAGGGCCATCTTAAAAGAGAGTGTAAAGCAAGGACAGCCCTAGTCGTAGCCCATTCTAAAGAGAGTGGGGAGGGATTTCTGTTGGTGGTAGATGTAGAGGGTATTGCCACGGAGGCCTTGCTTGACTCTGGAGCCGATCAGTCTATGATCTCCAGAAGACTCTGGAAAAAGATAGAATCCCGGCATAGCCAGGCCCTACAGCCAGCTGAAGGCAGCATTAAAATACGATGTGTCCACGGGGCAGCATCGCTTTACCCAGTATATAATGTCATGGTAAAGGGTCTAGGGACCAAGAAGAGGATACCGTTAGCAGTCGTACCTAGGCTACTGCACGCCTTAGTGTACTGGGGAGGGACTGGCCCCAATTCAGGCGTGGGTTGAAGGAAGAGTTGCAAGAGAGTACAGGCATGATATCTACCCGGGCACGCTCACGGGCCCTGGAGGGGGGAGAAGACCCACCGGACGACACTGCACGGGTTGCCCTCTCATGATGATTTAGTAACTCCCTCTAAGGGTAACTGTAAGAAGGGAAGGGCGGAAAAATGCCGGGAAAGGCAAATTAGGTCGCGGAATAGAGCCGAGCTAGCAGCAGGACGGGACTTGCCCTGGGTCCCGGCTGAATTAGTCGAGAAATTTCCCTCCTTCCCCAGAGAACAGCAGGCGGACCTCGCTCTAGCACGGGCATTTGAGTATGCCCAGGAAGGGTCGAAAACCCTACCTAGATTTTTTTTGGACAACAATGTGTTGTACCGTGAAAGCCTAGATCCTAAGATAAGGGAGTACACGGAAGCAACTAGTAGTTCCCAATACTTTCTGGACCCTAGTCTTAAGGCTCGCCCATGACCATCTGGTAGGGGGTCATAAAGGAATGCATGGTACCTTGGACCACATTTTAGCTCGCTTCTATTGGCCCGGGGTTTTTAAGGAGACCTCTAGATTCTGAGAGGCATGCCTTTCCTGCCAGCGGGTTACAGCGAGTCACCCCCCAGAGGTACCGTTGTTACCCATACCTGTTATATCGAAGCCTATACAGAGACTGGCCATGGACATAGTGGGGCCCCTGATAAGGACACCCCGGGGGTTCCAATATATTCTTGTCATCGTAGATCAGGCTACAAGGTTTCCCTGGGCAGTTCCACTTCGAAATATATCAGCGCGAACTATAGCTTCCAAAATAGTAAAGTTGTTCTGTGAAGTGGGGTTCCCACGCGAAATCCTAACTGATCGAGGAAGTAACTTTATGTCCCGATACCTGGCTCAGGTTTGGGATGCCTTTGGTATCCGACACATTAAAACAGCAGCATACCATCCGCAGTCAAACGGCCTAGTAGAAAGGCAGAACCAAACGTTAAAGAAAATGTTAAGGAGAAGTCTTGACGGTAACATGGCAGAGTGGGACACGATGCTCCCTTTCATACTGTATGCATGTAGAGAGCGGAAGCAGACCTCTATGGGCATTTCCCCATACAAGCTAATGTATGGGCGGCCTCCACGGGGAATTTTAGACATCCTAAGGGAACAGTGGGTTGAACCAGCTGGGGAAGAGGTAGGAATACCCCAATTCTTAAGGGATCTGAAGGGACGATTATATTGTACAGCTCAGGTTGCAAAAGAGAACCTAACAGCCAGCCAGATACGCCAGAAGGCTTATTATGATCGCCACACGAAACCGCGCCAGCTACAGATAGGGGAAAAAGTAATCGTAATGGTGGCGGGAGCCACTCCCAAATTTGAAAGTAGATGGAAAGGGCCCTATAGAGTAATACAGCGGGTAGGTCCCATATCATATGCTGTGGAAAACAGAAGCGGGCGACAGCAGGTGTACCATGTCAACGTCTTGCGACCTTGGCATGAGCGGACAGCAGTGGCTCAGTTTGGCGCAAGAAGAGATAAGCCAGATAGAGGTCAGGCTGACCTCAACATCCTAGCAAGGATTATGGGCTGTGCGAGGGTTCGTACGCCAGCCCGTAATATCTTAAGGGGGGGGATGTGTGGTGGCGAAAGCACATTTGAGCCCCGAGAATTAGGTGAAATAAAAACATTTACCTTTCAGCAGAGAGATAGCCCTGAGAGCAGTGAGGGTCAAACTACAGCAAAAGAAAAAAAACTACATTCAGTTGCTGAGTGCAGGCCACGCCCAAGCTCCAAGGCAACCAAGGAAAGTAATGGGAATCACCTGGGGGAGGTGTGGAAAGGATAGTGCAGCCACTCTCTTTAAAACTCCAGGGAACAGAGAAAAGAGGGCAGTCGGGGGAAGCACGGCAGTCTGGGAAGCGGCAGTCTGGGAGAGCAGAGCACCCGAGAAAAGCAGTAAGAAAGGAGCACCAGACCTCCAGGGAAACAAAGGGGAGTGAGTCCAGTGAGGAGGAGGAAGAAAGAACCTTCAGGAAGCTTGAAGGGAGGAAATCTTCCAGGGACAGCCTCAGAGGGAATTCCCAAAGGTCTCAGCGTACGGGAAGCCACAGTCCAGGTGGATGCCAGTGCTATAGAAGTGCAGCTGGGTCTGGAGACGGGAAAGCTTTACCAGGGAAAGCTGTTGACCAGGAGCAAGGTACAAAGGCTGTGTTGCAGAAATCTGCCAGGAAGTTACCGGCTCTGAAAAGGTCTGTGCATAAAACTTTTACTGAGAGTAATTTAAAACTGTTAGAGTCTCTGAATCGTTTGCAACCAGATAAGGATCAGTACAGCTCTGCTAGGATCCCTGAGGGTAGAAGCAGCTCACGCTGGAGGGCACTCTTAGAGTTGTTAAAAGAGATTAACCCTTCACCTGCTCAACCTGAGGAAAGCCCGGAGACAAGAGAACAGGAATATGAAGCCATGCAAACATATCCTTATTCTTCTGACCAAGAATCCATAGAATCTTGTATGGATTGCTCTTTTTCTGAGAAGGCAGTATAAGGGCAGTTCTGAGTTTTAAAGAAAGGAAACCCAGGACTGGATTGGCTGGACAACAAGTACTTTAATTGCTGCAAAGGTTTGTGAAAGTCAGCTGTGTTAAAGTGAACCAGTAACATTTAAAGCTGTGGTTTGAATGTTAACCTTTTGGTCAAGAAGCAGTTCTTAAGTTTAAAGGCTGGACACTTTTGAATGAAGCAGATACCAGGCTCAAAAGTGAGCAAGAATCTTTTATGCTTTATTGTAAAACACTGAGACTGAAAAGAAACACATGCCTATGGTTATTAACTGCCAGAAAACAGTGCTATCTTTAAGTTCCTGTGAAAGCTTTGTTATGAAACTTCTTTTGTGTTGGAGAAGCATCCTATCTTTTGTTTAACATGCGTTGAGCTACCAAATGCTCTGTTTGGGGGAAGTACAATAAATTCCTTTGATTTTTGCCTTACAAACCCTCGGACTCAATTATTATACACAACTACATTTCCCAGAAGCCAAGGCTCTGGATTCTCTTGATAACAAGGGACAACAAAAGGCACGCCGCTACTTCCAGGCAACCGCCTAGGTGGTAGTGGGCGCCACAATATGCTACCGCTGTCCATTAGAAAGTTGGGTGCGAATATGAGGTCTGGTGATGATCCGTGTCTTTGTGTCGGAGTGTTGATCAGTTGGGTGTATTGTAAGGATCCCATGGCTCGTAGGAAGGCTTCTGCATCCTTTATGTTGGTCGATTTAAGGTTGAAGTCTCATAATAGTAGCAGGGGTTTGTGATTTGTGTTGATGGCACAGACCTCTTCTAGAGTGGAGGCTAACTCATCTGGTGGTGCATTTGGGGCTCAATAGGTGAGGCATAGGGCCATCCGTTTGTTTTCCACAGTGATGGTGTTGCATTGGTTTGTGTTTGAGGCACTTCTTGACTTTAGTCTTAAGCTGTTTTTTGCGATGATCAAGACCCCTCCTCCTCTTCGTTGTGCGCGTGGGCAGTTGAATGCTGAGTAGGTGGATGGTACTAATTGATTAAGTAGTACGTTATCGGTGGGGGTGAGCCATGTTTCTGTGATGCACAGTATGTCAGGTCGTTGATCTTCTATGTGATCTGCTATTGTGTTAATTTTGTTTCGTATGGTTCTGGCGTTGATAAGCTCTATTGTGATTGTAGCTGGGGTGTTTAGTGGTCTCTCTGCTTTGTTTGAGTTTGTGTGCGTGTTGGACTTGTGCCTGTTTTGCCTCTTGTGCTTGTGTGTCTTGTGTGTGTTCCAGTGTGTATACTGGGGTGTGTGTGTAGAGCAGTGCTGTATGCCATGGAGTGTTTGTTAGTAGATTGTGGGTGGTTGGTTGCCTGAGGTGGTAGGCGTTGGATGAGGAGGAGGGTGATGGGCAGTATCAGGGTTGTGTACATGTTTTATCCGTCAGACTTAAGTGGATGTCTGCACTTACTGTGCTATGCTGGTGTTGGGTTTCGTTGTTTTGTTGGTTGTGGTCGCCTGCTGCTCGTGGATTTGTTGCAGCTGTTGGTTGTGGTTGCTTCTGTGGCCACGCCTAAGGGCCACGCCAAAGGATCCTCTGGCGAGGCCCTCAGGCACAGGCGCGCCCTGCTGGGCCACCGCTTTTAAAGGTGCTCCCACTGCCCCGATTGGGCAGGAGCTTCTGAGCAGGACGATTTCCCGCTCAGGCGCTCTTCCCCGATCGGGGGAGCTTCAGTGTCCGGTGGGTGGGTGATGGGGGAGTAGATATAGATCACAGGAGATTTCTTCGATTCCTTTTCCAAGGAAGACATTACCAGTACAGGGTTCTTCCCTTTGGACTGGCTTCTGCCCCAAGAGTCGTCACGAAATGCATGGCAGTAGTAGCAGCATTCCTGAGAACTCTGGGGATATTCGTCTTCCCCTACTTAGGCAACTGGCTCATCTGAGCATCAACAGCTCCAGAAGCCAGCTTCGCTCTCTCCTGCACAATGCAAATCCTGCAGTACCTGGGATTGGTCATAAACCTCCCAAAATCTCATCCCATTTCAGTCCCTAGAGTTCATAGGGGCTTTTCTCGACACAAGGCATTCAAAGGCTTTCCTGCCACAGCCACGTTGTCTTCAAATACTACAGCTGGCTTCTAAAGCAGTTATGAAAACTTTGCTAACTGCTCAAGAAATGCTTCAGCTGCTGGGGCATATGGCATCCACTGTCCATGTGGTTCCCTATGCTCGCCTTCACATGCGGGCAGCCCAGTGGACCCTATCCTCTCAGTGGACGCAGGCCTTGGGTCGCCTATCGGACAAAATCAGAAATTCGATTCGTCTCATTTCATCCCTGCAGTGGTGGCAATCGCTGGAAAACCTTCTAGTTGCCTCTCCCTTCCAGCAACCACTGCATCAAGCCCCTCAATGGCAGATGCGTCCAAGTCAGGCTGGGGGGCTCACTTGGACCATCTCTCTACCCAGGGTCTATGGACCCAGCAGGAAGTTTGTCTTCACATAAACCACCTGGAATTCAGAGCCATTTTTTATGCTCTTCAAGTGTTCCAAAACCACCTCGGCTACAAGACAGTTCTGGTACAGACTGACAATCAGGTAACAATGTTCTATGTGAACAAACAGGGTGGAGCAGGATCTCAAGTGTTGTGCAATGAAGCTCTACGCCTCTGGGCATTTGCCAGGAATCTTCAAATCCACCTTCTAGCGGTGTATCTTCCAGCCACGCAAAATCTTTTGGCAGACAAACTCAGTCAAGTACTGCTGCCATGCGAGTGGTCTTTTCATCCAGAGCAAGTTGCTTGAATTTTTCAGATCTGGGGAACTCCAGATATAGACCTCTTTGCAAGTCCTCAGAATGCCAAACTTCCCCGGTTCTGTTCCGGAATACCAGCTCAGAATTGTCAGGTGAGAGATGCTTTCCACCTCCACTGGGGTCAGGACTTCCTCTATGCCTTCTCACCCATTCCCCTCATTCCCAAAACACTCTTCAAGCTTCAGAGAGACAGGGGCCATATGATCCTCATAGCCCCACGCTGGCCACGGCAACCGTGGTATCCTCTGCTTCTACGTCTCTCTCGAGCCAGACCTCTGGAGTTGGGATCTGCTCCAGATCTTCTTTCCCAGGACAACAGGATGCTATGGCACCCAAATCCTCAGTCTCTACACCTCAGGGCGTGGCTCCTGAGATCCTAGAATTCCAGGATATCAGCCTTTCTCAACAGGTAAAGGATATCCTTTTGGCTTCAAGAAAACCTTCCACAAGGCGAGCCTACGCCTTTAAGTGGAAAAGGTTCTCTATTTGGTGTTAAAAAAAAGGAACTCAATCCTTTTTCAGTGCCAGTGGAGGCTTTGCTGGAATATCTCCTCCACTTGTCATCCTCTGGTCTTAAGACCAATTCAGTAAGAGTCCATCTTAGTGCCATTGCAGCTTTCCACAAGCCCTTGGATGGACAACTGGTTTCCTCTCAACCACTTGTAGCAAGATTTATGAGAGGTCTACTCTTAAAACTTCCCATTAAGCCACCACCAGTGGCATGGGATTTAAATATCGTCCTAGGGCAGCTCATGAAACCGCCCTTCGAACCCTTAGCCACTACATCCCTGAAATTTCTTTCTTGGAAAGTAATCTTCCTGATTGCCCTCACTTCTGCAAGACGCATCAGTGAGCAAGTGGTTCCACCATGATAAAGTAATTCTTAGGACTCATCCTCACTTTATGCCAAAGGTGATTTCGCCTTTTCATTTAAACCAATTGGTTTACCTTCCTGTATTCTTTCCTAGGCTTCACGCCTCAAATGCAGAAAGGAATTTACACACTCTAGATTGTAAAAGAGCCTTAGACTTTTATCTTCGGAGAACTAAGCAACATAGAAAATCTTCCCAGTTTGTTTGTTGCTTTTGACCCTAGTCATCTTGGACTACCAGTTTCCAGGAGAACTTTGTCTAAATGGATTGCAAATTGCATATCCTTCGCATATGAGAGTAAGGTACTTTCTCTCGAAGGTCATGTCACAGCTCACAATGTGAGAGCAATGGCAGCCTCCATGGCTAACCTTTGCTCAGTGTCCATTGACTACATTTGCAGAGCAGCCACTTGGGCTTCGGTGCATACCTTTGCAGCCCACTACTGCTTAGACAAGAACTCCTGTCAGGATGCCTCGTTTGGTCAAGCTGTTCTCCAGCATCTCTTTCACTCTTAGGATAATTCCTACCAGCCGTCCCAGTTTTCGATGCCAGAGATCCATGGGAGGAAGCATGACCTATCTCAACCTGGGTTTTGCCATTTTCTGGGGTCATCTCCCTGGCATCTCTTAGCTGGGGAGTCCTCCATGTGTGAAGACTACATTCCTGCTTATTCCTGGAGATAGCGTAATTACTCACCTGTAACAGGTGATCTCTGGGAACAGCAGGAATTTAGTCTTCACAACCCACCCACCTCCCCTGGGAGTTGTCTCTCTCTCTCTCTCTCTCCTTCTCTCCTTTGTCTTAGCTATAAACTCAACTGAAGAGGGAGAGTTGGAAAGGCGGGAAGGCAGCGACGCAGGCACAGTGGGATGCTCCCAAAAGCTTTCCTATTGGACGCTGGGGAGCGTTCCAGTGCAGGCTCTGTCGGTACCGACGATACCCATGTGTGAAGACTAAATTCCTGCTGTTCCCAGGTGAGTAACTACGCTTTATCCGTGTAAATGCTTGTTCAGAAATAATGGAAATCCACATAACAATAATTAGGAAAAATAAAGACTAAAAAGGAAAACTTTAAGAATGTCCATCACTCTAGCCCACAATATAAAGCAGGTCCCAATAAGTAATGGAAAGAGAAAAATAATTACAAATGAAACTAAGCAAAACACTGCAAGCAATTCCGAAAATGTTTTTTAGGAAGTTATAGGTGTCTGAGAGATAACAGTATCAGAATTTATAAAAGCGATCAGTTGGGATAGCTCAAAGAACACACAGGAAACACACTCCAGTTGAACTATACATTTACAAGAGAATTTTAAGAAGAACAGAGTATCAAGCTGCTGCACTCCAGACTTCAAAAGCAAAAATTCCTTCCTCTTCCTCTGTGTTTCCCTTGAAAGATCAGGGAAAATCCAAACTGCAATACCCATAAAAGATTGCTGCTAATTCTTAAAGTATATTTGCAGAAACCGGTCCCAATCCACAGACAAGGCAAACGTTATGAATAATGTAGCTGAAGTAAGAACTTCTGAAGCAGACTTTTCCAATAAATTTGTTACATTCAATACCTCAGCCTCTGGAGGGGGCTGGGAGGAACGTTCAACTGTTCACTTCTTAGCCATGATAAATAAAATGCCTTCGAAATAGGGGGTAAAGCTTCTCTAGACATCTTCAAAATGTCCACCTTGTAGGTTTTAAATGTCTCCTTAGGTGAAACCACCTGGAATTTAGAAAAATTCAGAACCCTTATATTAGCAGACCTTGTGGCATTTTCCAAAATTTCCATTTTATTTTTGATCAGTCCTAAAATAGTACCTTGAAAAGAAACATTCTTAATATCCTGATCTCTGATGGAATTCTGCAAAATAGCAATGTCTTGCTGACACAGATCCATCATGGCAGCGTTCTCTTGGGTTTTGAAGGAAATACACAGAATCTGGGGCTGTAAAACATTCCCCAGCTGTAAAATGGCTTCCCAGATCGATTCTAATGAAAATTGAGCCAGTCACTGAAGAGAGCAAGGAGGAGGAACATCCTTAGGAGTCATTGCTCCGGTCTCTGGCTGCCCCAATCCAGTTGTGGAAGTTTTTCTCTATGGTTCCTGAGGCCGAAGGGGGGGGGGGGAGCGTGAAATGCATGCTGACTCCGGGCATGTTTCCTTCAAAGGCCTCTATAAATCAGAGGAGAATGACACTTCAAGCCCCAATGAGGATGCCAAGTCCACAGACAGCAGCATTGACAAAGCCGGACTCATCCCTGTGATCTGCTGTCCCCCAGGACGCACCGTGAGCTTGTCCATTATGACATTCAAAGTAGGTTGTTGGGGAGCCAAGGAGCGCGTCACCCATTTTTCCTTTCCTCTTGCCCATCAAAAGTAAATTTTCCTAGGAGTACTTACATGCTGCCGCCATCTGAGGGAAGAGTGGTTGGGGCAAGTTACCTCAGGCTGGAAGGTCTGGGGTTCAAATCCCACTAGAGGATAGCAACTTTGGGCTGGAAGGACTGGGGTTTCTTGTCCCACAGGTGCTCCTTGTGGTCTTGGGCAAGCCACTTAACCCTCCATTGCCCATGTTCCCTGTAAGTATTAGTGTATGTGTCTCATATCCCCTCGTGTTAAAATGTATCCCCAAATTGTGTTGTGACCACTTTGATTGAAGGATAAGGTGGTATACAAAACTGTCTAAATAAATAAATAAAATAAATCTTAGATCCACCGGGCAGCAGAAGCTGTTCTCATCAAAGTCCCCCTTAATTCCTTCAGGATCGGATTGTACCAGAAAAACAGTCAGGTCCAAACTATTAGCTGAAAGATAATTTTCTTTAACCCTTCCAGTTGATCCCTCAATCTTTTTGGAAGGAATATAATGAAACTGCATCCTTTGGAATTTGTAATATTTCATGCATATATCTTTTAAACAAATCAACTGGAAAAACAATAGGAATCCTTGTCTGGTCCCCTTCAGCTCACTTTGATATACTCATGGGTCCTTCTTGGGCATGATCTTGTTGCTTTGTCTTCCTCTGCACCTCAACACTCCTTCCCAGTGACTTTAGGGGAAATCAGTGCATTCCCCTCCAAAGACTCTGTTGCTTCCTTCACAGCATGCCTCCGAGACACATCTGACACTGAAAATGCTTCTGCAGGAACTGACAGAGGTGCATGTTCACATGAATTCAATGATATCATACTTACTGAGAGGGCAGCTGTTTCCGACTTGCTCTCCTTGAAGGCGGATGAAAGTTTGGCAGTGCGAGAAACTAGCTCCGGGATTGTTTAGTTATAAGGAAAAGAAACCAATTTTGAGGGATACTTGTGGACCTCCCCCTTGCACTTTCCAGTGCTTTTTCACATACTCCGACCCTATGGAAAGTGCAGCTTCTGAGCACAGTTCCACCATGTCGCTATCTGGGATCTCTTAATGCACCAACGGGCTTTTGCAAAAAGACTAACACAACTTATACACACAAGTTCCGCCATGCCAAATGCAGAAAAGAGATTTGATGTGTGCCTAAACAGCGAAGGAAAAGTATGTGCACACAGCAACCCCACGTGTATTTAAATTATATGCAAATGACCTGTGCATATTAAAATAGCATGCTAATAAGGTCTGCACCCGATGCAGAGAAATGTGTAGAGGATTACATAACCAGCAGTAGCACCAATATCTCTGTCTGGTCTGAGGTGGCTTGCTCGTGGAGGGAAAGACTGAGGGTATGTCCTGATAAACAGTTACTTTTGACATGAAAATTCTCTGTGAACAAGCAGGAAGTCAATCCTCATATATGGGTGATGTCGGCATTGACAGAGCCCGCGCGGAATCACTTCCTTGTTTTCAAAGAGAGCCTTAGGGAGCTAGGCCGCACTTGCGCAGTCATGTTCCCGCCCAAAGGTGCCATCTTACCTCAATCTTCTTTTTTCCGCGGAGCCCTGCAGACTTTCTCTGTCGTCCCCTGTAAAATTTGATTTTTTTTTCTAGCCCTCTTAGTGTTTTTGCTTTTTTTTTTTTTTTTTTTTTTTATTAGTCTATTCCCGATCACCTTCTCGCCGCCCGGGTCCACCCACACCTTGGTGTCGTGCTTTTTCTCGGGTCCCTTTTCTTTTTCTTTTCTCGTGCCCTTCCTGACTGAGATGTCTGAGTTTGGACTCAGGGCTGCCATCTTCCCCACTATGTCTTCAGTCAGCGGATTTAAGAAATATGGCAAATTCCCCCATAAAATGTCCATAACGGACCGCCACAGTTACATAGTAAAATAGTATATGACGGCAAATAAAGACCAGTATGGTCCATCTAGTTGCTCAGAAAGGTGGCAAGAGGAGATGCACCTGCTGCTCCATGCAGGTCACCTCTCCCCATGCCTTTTGTTTAGGAGTGTACCTGCCGCTCCGTGTAGGTCACTCCTATTTGTTGAGATATAGGAGATAAGTTATGTTTATTTTTATTTTATCCTGCTGCTATAAAGGGATCCACTGTGCTGTCCCATGCCATTTTGAATTCTGTCACTGTATTTGCCCCCACCACTTCCATCGGGAGGGCATTCCAAGCATCCACCACCCTTTCAGTGAAAAAGTATTTCCTGACCATTGCCTTTCAGTTTACCCCCTTGCAGCTTTATTATGCCCTCTAGTTTTACAGCTCCCCCATGTTTGAAAGAGGTATGTTTGTTCATTAATACTCTTTAAGTATTTAAAGGTCTGAATCATATCTCCCCTGTCCCTTCTGTCCTCTAGAGTGTACCTATTTAGGTTTTCAAGTCTCATAAGTCTTCTGATGCAGTCTCCAAATCATTTTGGTCGCCTTCCTCTGAACCGTTTCCAGTCTTTTTATATCCTTTGCGAGATATGGTCTCCAAAACTGAACACAATATTCCAAGTGAGGCCTCACTAGCAACTTGTACAGTGGCATTAGTACCTCTTCCTTTCTGCTGGTAATTCCTCTTTATATGTATCCCAGCATCCTTCTGGCTTTGGCCACTGCCTTGTCTCACTGTTTCGCCACCTTGAGATCCTCAGAAACAATCACTCCGAGTTCCTTCTTCTGTTCCGTGCACACCATCCTCTCGCCTCCTATCGCGTACAGTTTCCTTTGATTTCTGCTTCCCAAGTGCATGACACTGCACTTCTTCACATTAAATCTTAACAGCCAAGCATTAGACCATTCTTCCAGCTTTTGTAGATCTTTCCTCCTATAATCCACACCCTCAGTGGAGTCCACTCTGTTGCACATTTTGGTGTCATCTGCAAAAAGACAGACTTTTCCATTCAGTCTTTCAGCAATATCACTCACAAATACATTGAACCCTGGGGCACACTGCTAATCACCTTCCTTTCATCCGAGTGAGTTCCGTTTACCATCACCTTCTGTCGTCTGTTAGTCAACCAATTTCTGATCCATTTCACCACTTAGGAAACCATCCCCAAGCTGTTGAGCTTATTGATAAGCCTCCTCTGAGAAACAGTATAAAGGCTTTGCTAAAATCTAGGTAGATCACATCCATCGCATGCCCTTGATCTAGTTCTCTGGTCACCCAGTCAAAGAACTCAATCAGATTTGTTTGGCAAGATCGTCCTTTGGTAAAACCATATTGCCTCGGATCATGCAACCCGTTGGTTTTGAGAAAGTCCACTATTCACTCTTTCAGGTGCACCTCCATTACTTTTCCCACCACCGAGGTAAGGCTTACTGGCCTGTGGTTTGTCACTACTTCCCTAATACCACTTTTGTGCTGTTTCAAATGCCTCATTGCTGATCACGATGACTCCACTTGCCTGTTCTGCCTGCAGATGTCACGCAAGAGCCGGAGGAATTGTGAAAAGCAGCGGTGGGGAGCCTTTTGTCTTGAAGGCCTCTGCCGCAGTGCAAGGCATAGAGTCTGGAATCGCTGCCCTCTGAGACTCCATCTGATGATGTGGTGTAGTGCGCATGTGCTCGATCCAAGCCCTGAGGCTGTGGAGCCTTAGACTAGGGGTCATCCTCGGAGGACCTTCTCCATTGGTCCAAGACATAGTCAAAGTCCAGTCCCAGAACTGGGGGTAAGACTTCTGGTCCCCGGCTTTGGAGTCCTCAACCCGACACTGAGGGCAATAGCCGGAGTGGCCCTCAAAGCTACCCTGGTGGGAGGAGACTCCCACCACGTCGGGGGATCAAGCTCAGTCCTCAGACACCAATCACCTTTGGTGCTCCCCTTCAAGGGAGCCAGCTATGGGCTCGATACCTTAGAGAGCCGAACTGGTCGCTGCAGAGCCTATTGGCATCAAAGCACAGCCTGGCTGCCTTCCTCATGGCACAGCGGATCCCGATGCCCAGAGCCTCCAGGTCGTCTGTGCCAACATCGGGACCTTCTATTGCGAGAACCTCCCCAGAGGACAGTTCACACCCTCGGAACCACTTCGGTCAGCCTCTTGCTCAAGGCATGACTCACCCTTCCAGCACCTCGAGGTCGACTCGTCAGGCGCCTGCCTCTCCCTGATAACCATCCGGACCTTGAGGTCTCCTCTGGCTCCAGGTCAGGCTGGGAGACTGGCGATGAGTTGCCCGACATCATGTTACACAGGGATGTCCACTCTGAACCGTCTCCCCCTCAGAAGCGCCAGAGATCCCTGCCCGAGGACCTCACATTCCTTGAGTTTGTCCAGGGTGATGTCAAAGTCCATGGCCTTTGTGGTGGAACCGGAAGGCGATCCTCGTGCTGAGGACTTGGAGATCCTCCAGTACGAGGTCTGTCTGAGAGAGGCACTGACTGTGTCTATTCCCTCCATCCTGGAGTGCTTGCTGTTCAGGATGTGGGAGAGCCTGGTGATGGTGCTGTTAGTGAGCCAGCAACTTGATTTCCAATATCGAGTTGGCAAGAGCCCGGGCTTTATGAAGATACAGCTGCCTCACAACTCCATTGTGGTGGGAGTCAGCCATGTGTCACATAAGGAGTCAGAAGATGCACTACTCAGTGCTCCCTGGTAGGGAGGCCCACACTATGGACAGGTTTGGCAGAAAATGCTACCAGGTCTCAAAGCTCACAACCTGCATCTAGGGTTGTTACCAGCTGTACATGGGCATTAGGGTTATGACTTTTTTGCAAAATTATTGAATTCCTGTATCATGAATCTATGAACATTTGCTAAAAAGTGATGATAAAAGGTTTAATTCTGTTTTGTTTTCAAAAAAGGTCACCCCACACACTAAATTTTTAAAGTCGTATATAAGTAGTATATGCAGGTAATAGAACTATCTGGAGCCCATTAGAACTTTCTTAAAATGTCTGGAACTTTATGGAACTTTCTGTAAGCTTTACAATTGAGCATGCTAATTGATTTTCTGGATCATTTTTAGATCTCTGAGATTATTTTTTATTCACAATGTCTCATAAGAAAAGTGCTTCTACAACTGAAAAAAAACAAGAAGATTTGGTCTAAGAATCTCGTGTGATTTAAAGAAACACAGAAAAAGAAAAACTGTTCCACTGGAAGAAGAATCACTGGAAAACAAAAGCAGAATACCACTCAAAATCCAAATTGTTGGTCGCTATCTGTTCATTGGAGCATCAATAAAAGGAAGGAAAGAACGTGTAAAGAAAAAAGCAAAAGAAGTAACCAGTTTATGGCAAAAGAAATTTAATTTTCAAACTTTATCAATTTAAGTCGTACAAGCTAAACTGGACCAAATCCTGCACACCTACGATGATTGTGTAAAATTAAGAAAATATGATCCTTTGAATGATGTTTTTGACATCACAAAAGAAAATGGTGAATGGTTATGCCGCAAGGACCGAAGGTTTTATCACCTTCAGATTGAAAGCAAGGGCCATGTTGGGTATGCAACTGGGAAGGCTTCGAGTTTCAAAACTATTCATCCATCCAAAAGAAGGAAAATGACCTTGGAGCCTACATCAACAATAGCAACAACAACAACAATCCCAACTGCTGAATCAGAAACTGAGGGGGGAATATGAAGAGTCTGAAAAATCAGAAGAACAGTCCACAACCAAACAAAAAAAGTATAGCAAAACCAAAACTACACAAGCACTATCAAATTTTATCAGAATACTTCTAAAAATTAATTTTTTTAAATATTCAGTTATATACGGCATTACACGCATACATCTTAAAATCAAATTTTCGTTTTGGGGGTGACCTTTTTCAAAAACTAAATCAAACTGATACCTTTTTCATTACTTTTGAGTAATTGTTCATTGAATTATGACACAGGAACATAGGGTTACAAAAAAGCCATAATCCTAATGGGCATGTACCTGAGGGACCTGGTGTAGGAGATCGTCGGGTTCTCAGCTGGTTTGGCAGGTGAATCTCTCGAGCGCTTCCGGACCCTCGTCTCCTCAGTCAAGGAATGCTCCAAATTCCAGACTTGAGCAGCCTATGACTGCTTCGAGTCTGTGGCTCATGTGGCTGCAGTGGGCATTAGTGCTCACCACCTGGATTGGCTACAGTCCTCAGATTTGGAGCAATGGGTACAGGACAAACTGACCGGTATCCCCTGCCGAGGAGAGAACCTCTTTGGCAAACCCATGACCAACAAGGCTTCCGAGTTGGAGTCAATGTTTAAGACCAGGACTAGCATGTCCTGGAACTGCAATGATCCTTCCCATCGGAAGGCTTCGGGGAAAGGGCACTTACCACCTGAAGGCGGAAAAGGCTTACAGAAAATATCCCCAATTTCCAGCCTATCAGGCTCCCCAACAGGATCAGCAGGCTAAGGGCTGGGGGCACAGCCCCCATAAGCAGAAAGCTTTCAAACACCAAACAGCGCCCCAGCCGCAGCCTGGTGGGGGGGGGGGGTGCTTTGACTCCTTGGGCATAGCCTTTCTCCGGGAACAAGGAGGAAGTCAGTCCTCAAATATGAGTGACATCGGCACCGACGGAGCCCTCACGGAAGCATCCCCCTAGCGTTCAAAGAAAGCCTTTGGGAGATGCAACCATGCATGCATAGTTCCCTTCCCGCCCAAGGGTGCCATCTTGCTCCGTCTCCTTTTTTCCGCGGAGCCCTTCAGGCGTTATCTGGCTTGTCCCTGGAAAAAGTTGATTATTTTGTTCCTTGAATTTCTAACTTGCCTTCAGTATTGCACCTGTACTCTTTCTGCCTACCCACCTCGCTGCCTCAGCGTCGGGCTCAGTTTTATTTTTGTAGTTTTTCGTTATTTTCTTATCTCCAGGAACAAGCAGGAATGAGTCTTCACATATGGGTACGTCGGTACCGACGGAGTCTGCGCGGGAATGCTTCCCAGCGTCCAATAAAAGAGCTTTTGGAAGCATCCCACCACGCCTGCGTGCTGCCTTCCCGCCTTTCCCAACTGCCTCTCCTCAGTTTTCGTTTTCCGCGGAGCCGGCAGGGCGTCCTCCTGTCACCGCAGAAAATTCTTGTTTTATTTCTTTAGTTTTCTTGTGGTCGCGGCTGTCTTCCTGACGCCACCGGTACCGCTGGTGTTTTCTTTTCTTTTCTTGTAAAATCTTCCTTTTTCACGGGATATTTTTTCTTCATAGTGTCCCGCGGTTTCTTAGGCCTTCAGGCCTCTTCTTTTCCTTCATGGAACCGCCAGCCACTTTCTCCAAGAAATGTTCAGACTGTGGCGGTACAACTTTATTTTTAGACCCTCGAAGTCGGTGTCTAACCTGCTTGGGTCCTGACAACAGTTTGGTGAGAAGAGGTTTTCAACATCGAGGTTCCCTCGATACACGGTTTCCCTCCAACTTCGGGGCACCGTCCCCTTCTTCTTCCACACAGGATCAGGTAACCCACAAACAGTCTGTTAAGACTAGCCAGTCCTCGAGTGGTAGGTCTCGTGCACGACATGTAGACGGCTCCGGCCTTGCCCTTGAGGGCCCACTGGCTTCAAAACCCCGGCGGGAGTCTTCGGTCTCCAAAGCCTTTCAGGGGTTTCAGGTTGTTCCTGGGGTTCACCCCTCACAGAACATACCTGAGCCGTATCCGGTGGTGGCAGCCGCTTCGAGCGGTACCGATACCCCGGCATCGGCACTGGTGTTGGATGAGACACTCCTCACCATGGAGGTCATCTGGCGTCCTCGGTGCCTTCGGGACCGGTGGATACACTCCAGACTGACTTTCCATTATCGGTACCAGCACCGATACTACCACCGATGTCGGTACCCTCCAGACGTGCATCGATAGCCTCGCTTCTTTCGATGCCGAGTCTCGAATCGATCTCCAATCTGGAGGACTGCGTACCGACTTGCCTTGGTACCGGCTCTCGGCGGTACCGAAGGCTCGGTTCCGATGATTCGGATCCGCAACTCTCGGTTCCCTCGAGGCCGATTGAGCTGCCCTCGATGCCGAGTTTGGAATCGATCTCTAGTCTGGGCGACTGGGTACCAATACACTTTGGTACCGACACTGATCGATACTGGTGGCTCGGTACCGAGGATAGCGCCCGGAGGTTTTCGGTTACCTCGGTACCAATTGAATGGTCACTGATGACTGCTCCGATGTCTCTGTCGGGCTCGAGTCCGACATTGGTACCGGTACCGGTATTGGCTTCGGTACCGGTATCCACAGTAGCATCGTGGCCAACTCCTGCCATGCTTTTTTCAACAGGATCGCTCCCTTCTATACCAAGCTTGGAGTCGATACCTGGCATGGACAATGTGGTAGTGACGGTCGCTGCTTCTGACAGCCAGTACCGGCGACCATCCTTTAAGCATTCCACACTGCACTCTGCAGGATCTTCTATTCCTATATATCTGGATAGCTCTGTCGGTACTCAGGCTATTTCTTCAGATCTAACCTGTCCAAGGGAGAGTCCTGTTGGGGATCCCTCTTTTCAGAGTTTCCTCCTGGATATAGCAAGATCTCTTGCCATTCCTATCCCAGGACATGATCCTGCACAAGGCTCTGTTTCTACCAAAGCAAAGGAGAACATAATGCTTCCTTTGCATCATTCCTTACAGGATCTCCTTCTAGGAATGTGGGAAACACCTTTAAGGGTACCCCCACCTTCCAGAGCAACTGATCTCTTATATCAGGTGCCCCCCTCTCCAGGGTTTCAAAAGACTCAACTTCCTCATCATTCCATAGTAGTGGAATCAGCAATGCGGCGGGTAAAGAGTAAGAAAAAGCACTCTTCTTATCCGCCAGGTCGTGAGTCTAAGACACTAGATGCCTTTGGACGTCAAACCTTCCAGACATCTATGCTTTCTGCAAGAATTCTCTCATATATTTTCTATATGAGTCTATCTCTTGAGGAGGTCACAAAGCAATTACATCTTTTGACTCCTTCCCTTCCAGAGTCCAAGAGTGCAGACTATTCTTCACTGCTCAAGCATCTCCAGAATATCTCTTGGTTTCTTACTCATGCTTCCCTAGACTCTTTTGAGTCTGTTAGCAGGACTTCTGCTATAACTATAGGGGCACGACGTAGAGCCTGGCTCCAAGCTTCAGACTTGGACAAATGGGCACAGCACAGACTGGGACATACTCCTTGCATTGGAGACAATCTTTTCAACAAGGAGTCTTTACGTCAGGTTACTCAGTTGTCCACTGACTTACCTGTTCCTAGGGGCTGTTCTGCACCTCCTTCTGTCCCAGTAGGTAGGAAATGTCCTGCCAAACCTTCTTCCCATAGGAGAAGAAGGTTTTATGCATCATCTGCCCATCATACAGATGTCCCCAAACAGGGGAAACATTGTCCTGGTCTGCAGAGTTCAACCTCTCGCCAGGCTCAGCAAACCCAGCAACCACAGGGTTTCTGATCAATCCATCCGATGCTTGTGACTCTTGGGATTAGAATCTGCAGTTGCTTCTTCTCAATAGAGGCAATCCACTGCTGTCATTCTAAATCCTAAACATGGATCTCTTCCCGAAAGACATCCATTCTTTCTATGTTCTATGAGCTGTCAGGATGTTCATGCTTCTAGGTCACAGGGTTCTCTTCTTCTTCCTGCTAGGGAAAGAGGTCTATCCACTATCAAACGATAGTTTCCTGTGCCAGCATGTCTTTTTTCCTTTCTATAACCTTACTACTTTGTAATTTTTCTTCAGCTCCATTCTCTTTACCCTCTTACCAGGATTTCCTCTGTAAGAGCGGTATTGCTTCACTGGAGGGCTAAAGGTGCCATCTTACCTCAGTCTCTTTTTTTCCGTGAAGCCCACCGGACGTGTGTCCTGTTCTCCCGGTTAAAATTAGATTTTTCGGCGATTATCGCTATTTTTTCTCCTGGTTCGATGTCGGTTCCCCTCCTGCCGGGTTCGGTACACCGGTATCGAGCCCGATTCTTCTTTTTCGGTTTTTGCCCTTCGTGGCTGGCGTTCGCGCCCTTTTTTCCATTTTTCCCTGGAAGGCCGGTCCTTTGACCTCACGGGGACTCTTTTTTCCCCAATGGCTTCCAGTGGTATTAAAAAGTGTGATCGGTGTAAGAAATTGTCTCTCACCGACACACACGACTGCTGCCTTGGGAGCCTCGGACCTGACCACGACCCTAAGTCGTGTGGGCCAAGTGGAAAGATGTCTTCCAAGGCACTCCGAAGTCGACAGCAGCAAAAAGAAAGGCTTTTCTAAGACTCAGCCTCCGGCTGTGCCCGGATCTCGTCTGAGGCCTCGACATCTCGGGATTCCGATCCCGAGCGCCGTCGAAGCTCCTCAGACAGGGGGTCCCTCGATCGGGAACGCAAGAGGAAGAAGCGGCTCGCGAGGGTGTCGTCGGAGGAGGTCCCTGGCTCGTCGAGGGCCAGGTCTAAGACCCCCGACCGTCGCCCCGGGCCCATGGAACATGAGAAGTCTGCAAAAGTTCCTCGCGTGGAGCCGGAGTCTGCTGGACACGTAAGCCCCATAGTCCTCGAGGACTCTCTTCCCAGGGAGCCGACGTCGGGCCCGAGTCAGTGGCTGCTGCGTCTCCCGAGCTGAGTCTCAGGATGACAGCCTTGGAGAGCAGATTGTCTGCCTTCATGGAGCAGCAGCGGGCACTGATGGTCAGCCTGTCTGGCGCATCTGCCCCGACCACCGGGACATCGACTTCGAAGTCGACCCCGGAGACCGAGCCGATACTTGAGTCCATCGTGGCTCAGAGTCGACCTCGGTCGCAGTCTCCCTCGACCTCCTGTTCGGGACCGAGGCCGTCGACGCCGGTGCCTCCGGCGTCAGGGCGGGTGCTCCAGGGCCCCGCGGGGTTGGACCCTGACTCCTCCTCGGACGAGTCAGCTTGGGAGACGGAGGACGAGGAGTCTCCTGATACCTTCAAGACTCGGGGGGTGAGAGAGCAGCCTTGTGAGGGAGCTGCCACGGTTCTTCTTTGCCGCAGAGCAACGTGGTCGGCTGGAGCCGGGTGCCTGCGGAGACAGCTGCAGGCAGAGTGGTCGCCCCTGGTGTTGAGGACCCCCACGAGACCTACAAAGCACAGCGGGGCTACACGCGGTCGCGTGTTCGCGGCCTGCGGGGTCGCGTCCTAAGGGGCGAGTCACAAGGGGCTAGGCTTGCTCCTTGTGTGCTCCTTTGGTGATCTTAGGAGCGTCAGCAGTTGTGTGTTTGTTCATGGGGAAACGGAAGGCAAAATCAACTGCTAAAGCACCGTCAGGAGAGGGAGGTAAGGTGTCCGGTCCCATGGACAAGCATGTCACTGTCCTTCCACTTGCTAGCCAGTCCTTGGATGGGGCCTCGTTGAGCCCGGACAGCCGGACACCGCCTCCTTTCCCCCAGCCTTCTCACTCGTCTACTCCTTTGAAGTTACCTTCACAAGTTATGTCTCCTGTATTAGTCCCTGTGGACCCTGCTACATCTGAAAATGTTTGTTTACCACTTAAAAGTGAGGTGACTCTTTCGGATATTTGGTCAATGCTTCAAAAGATTGAGACTCGATTGACTACCACTGTTACCTCTTTATGTAATTTCTCACATGATGTTGTCACAAAGGTTAGTGATTGATAATCAAATGACCGATGTTGTTGGTTCCTTGACCCTGGTGGATTCTCAGCTCCAATCGTATAAAGATTCTCATCTTGGTTTTCTTAGAGATATTTCTTCTGTTTCTTATCGCTTGGAGTTGCTTGAAAATCACCAGCGGGCTAGGAACCTTCGCTTTTTGAATTTTCCTTCCACCCGCTTGCTTTCTCCTGAGATACTATTAAAAAAGTATTTGTCTGAATTCTTACATTTGAGGGACTCTGTGGATATTGTGCAAATGTATTCTCTTTTTCCTAATGTTGGGGCCTCGGGTCAGGCTAAGGATGAACTTCCTTTGAATGACTCAGTAGGTCCTAATCTTAGAGTTTTTGCAGGATTCGCTCGATGTCATTCCAAAGCGTTGTACTTTGGTGGTGACTTTTGAGTCTGAATCACTTAAGTTGAGAATCATACGTGCTTATTTTAAATGTAAAGATGCTTTGTTTTGTGGGTATAAGCTTCAGGTTTTCCCAGATGTGGGCAGGGTCACTCAGGCTCGACGGAAGCAGTTCCTCGAGCTCAGAGCTAGAGTTGTGGCTCTGGGGGCTTCTTTTTTTTTTTGAAGTTTCCCTGCCGTTGTTTAATAACTTATGAAGGTCATGATTATGTTTACATTGATGTGGCTCATTTGCGTCAGTTTCTTGTGGATAAGGAGGGAGTAATTAGGCGGGAAGATGTGTAGGTGGGTTGGCTCTTTATTTTGGCTCCCTGATTTGGAGTTTTATTTACTCCTTTTTTATTCTTTTAGATTTTTCTAGTCTCTCTTTGGGGAGTATGTGGTTCTCTCTCTTCCTTGATGTGTTTTGCATGATGTGTTTGATATATTGATCTTGAATGTATTATTCTGTTGGTTGGATTTTTTCTTTTGTATATTTATATTTGTATTTAAGAAAATCTAAATGAATAATTTAAAAAAAAAAAAAAAAAAAAGACTCGGTGCGTCCCGTGGGACTCACCGCAGTCTGAGCCCCGGAGTAGGTCCCCCCCGGAGGATACTCGGTTCTCGGAGTTCGTCCGGGATATGGCCACTGCCTTGGCTATTCCGGCAGACCCCGAGGAGGAGACTCGAGCTGAAGAGCTCGAGGCCCTACAGTATGACTCTCCTCCAAAGGAGGCCTTTACTGTCCCGGTTCCTCCGATGCTGGAACGGCTCCTCTTCCGTATGTGGGAGGCACCGGCCCCGGCGCCGGTTCTCAGCAAGCGAGTCGACTCGATCTATCGACTCCGAAAGAGCCCTGGTTTTCAGAAGGCACAGCTACCACACCATTCTATGGTTGTGAAATCGGCCATGCATCGTCTGAAGAGCCAGCAGATGCACTCCGAGGTGCCCCCTGGCAGGGAGGCCCGAAACCTCGATGGCGTCGGTAGAAAGTGCTTCCAGGGCTCGATGCTTGCTTGCCGTGTCCAGTCCTACCAGCTGTACATGGGCATGTACTTGCGGGATCTGGCCAAGGAGTTGGCCGGGTTCTCTGCTGGTCTCTCCGGGGAACCCTTGCAGAGATTTAAGTCCTTGTCCTTGGGGATTCGGGACTGCTCGAAGTTCATGTCCCGCACCGCCTACGATGGCTTCGAGGCTTCGGCCCGAGTTGCGGCAGCCGGCATCGCGGCGTGGCTCGACGCCAGGCATGGCTGCAGTCATTGGATCTCGAGCCATGGGTTCAGGACAAGTTGGTCGATGTCCCTTGCCGAGGTGAAAACCTTTTTGGCAAGTCCATGACCGAGAAGGCCGCTCAGCTCGAAACTGAGCACCTCACACGGACAAGGCTGTCTAGGAAGACCTCTGCCCTTTCTCATAAAAAGAAGGGCTCGGGTAAAAAGCCCTTTTACCCGAGGAAGGGGCACTGCCTACAAACAGTACCCTCAATATCAGGCTGCCCAAGCTGCCCCCCAGGGTCAGCAAGCCAAGGGGCAGGGTAATGGGCCCCGTAGGCAGAGGACTACCAAGCCACCGGCCCCTGCTACCACTCAGCAGGGTGGGGGTTTTTGACTCCTTGAGCGTAGTCTCTCCTCCACTGCTCTCCCAACCCTGCACAGGAGGTTGCCTCGCCCTCTTTGCCCACCAGTGGCCCCTTATCACCGGGGACAGTTGGGTGTTGGACATAGTCCACAAGGGTTATGCCCTGAATTTTCACCAACTGCCTCCACCATATTTTCCAGGGGAGCCTCCAAGGCCTCCCCTGCACACAGACCTTCTCCTGCAAGAGCTTCAAGGTATGTTGGTGGACAGGGCGGTGGAGCCTGTGCCTCCCCACTTACAAGATCACGGTTTCTACTCCAGATATTTCCTGGTGCTCAAAAGAACTGGTGGCCTTTGACCCATTCTGGACCTCAGGAACCTCAACAAGTTCCTAGTGAAGGAGAAGTTCAAGATGCTTACTCTTGGGACACTTCTGCCCTACCTCCAGCAGGGAGATTGGCTATGCTCTTTAGATCTAAAGGATGTGTACACTCACATCCTCATTCATCCAGACCACAGAAAGTACCTCAGGTTCATTGTGGGGGGAAACCATTATCAATACAGAGTGCTGCCTTTCGGCCTCACCTCCGCCCCCAGAGTCTTCACAAAGTGCCTAGCAGTGGTGGCGGCCTACCTGAGAAACCAGGGCATCTTTGTCTTCCCCTATCTGGACGACTGGCTCATCAGGGGTCAGACGTGCCAGGAGGCCAAACAAGCCACCCTATTGCTCTTCTCCAAAGGCTGGGGTTTGTCATAAACTTTGCAAAGTCCACTTTGCTCCCTTCCCAGAACTTGGAGTTCATAGGAGCAAGGCTGGACTCTCTGCTGGCAAAGGCTTTCTTGCCAGCAGACAGGGCCCAAAGGTTGATGGCTTTGACAAATCAGTTTCTCAGCAGGTCACTGGTCTCCACCAGACTCTGCCTGAGGCTTCTGGGCCACATGGCTTTCGACAGTACATGTGACCCCCAATGCCAGGCTCCATATGAGGCCTGCACAGTGGTGCCTTCGGACTCAGTGGTCACAGGCCACAGGCAGCCTCAGAGACAGGATAAGGGTGTCCAGACAATTTCTGCACTCCCTCAACTGGTGGCTGCGCCCACCCAATCTACTGAAGGGGGTGCCTTTTCAGATTCCAGGGTACACGGTAGTGATAACCACAGACGCCTCCCTGCAAGGCTGGGGAGCTCATTGTCTGGACAGGTGCACCCAGGGCCTGTGGTCTCCTTGGGAAGCTGCACAGCAGATCAATCTCCTCGAACTCAGAGCTATTCGCTTAGCACTCAAAGCTTTCTCTCCTACCCTGGCTCACCAATCTGTCCTGATTCAGACAGACAACCAAGTAGCCATGTTTTATGTGAACACACAGGGCGGGACTGGGTCCAGGATCCTTTGTCGGGAGGCTCAGGACCTTTGTTCATTTGCCCTCAAGCACAACATGCTCCTCAAGGCTGTGTACCTTCCAGGCCAGGACAACTACCTGGCAGACAGGTTAAGCAGAATACTGCAGCCCCACGAGTGGCAGCTGCATCCTTCGGTAGTTCAGAAGATCTTCCTAAAATGGGGTCTCCCTTTGATAGATCTCTTTGCCAGCCCTATGAGCAAGCAACTGCCAAAGTTCTGCTCTAGGCAACCGCATCCTCTGCGGATAGCAGCGGATGCTTTTCTGATATCCTGGTCTCAGGGCCTCCTGTATGCGTTTCCTCCCACGCCCTTGGTGGCCCGAACTCTCTTCAAGATTCTTCAAGACAAGGCCTCGGTCCTGCTGGTGGCTCCCAGGTGGCCGAGACAGCCTTGGTTTCCTCTTCTGCTTCAACTGGCGGTGGATCCTCCACTACCTCTGGGGTTGCAACCCGACCTTCTCTCACAGGAGCAGGGTTCCCTTCTGCACCCCAATCTCAAAGCTCTCAATTTGATGGCCTGGAGGCTGCAATGGTAGTTTTGGCTCCCTGGGGCCTACCCCAGGAAGTTGAGGAGGTTGTCCTAGCCTCTAGGAAACAGTCCACCAGGAAAACCTATGCTCTCAAATGGAAACGGTTTTCTGTGTGGTGTCAGCTCCGTACAGAGGACCCTTTCTCTTGTACTGTGCCAGTAGTGCTTCAGTACTTACTGCACTTATCAAATCAGGGACTTAAGTCCAATTCTGTTCGGGTCCACCTCTCAGCTCTAGCAGCTCACCACTCTCTGGTGGAGGGACATTCTCTGGCTGGTCACCCCTTGGTGTCCCGCTTTCTCAGGGGCTTGCTTTTGCTCAAGTCTCCCATCTGCCCTCCTGCCCCTGAGTGGGAGCTGAATGTGGTCTTGCAGCAACTGACTCGCCCACCTTTTGAGCCGATGGCTACTTGTCCACTATGCTTCCTCTCCTGGAAGACACTTTTCCTGATAGCCCTTACCTCGGCTAGGCGAGTAAGTGAGCTTCAGGCCCTGGTCTGTGATAGGCCTTACACCAGGATTTATAGGAACAGGGTAGTCCTTAGGACTCATCCAAAGTTCCTCCCTAAGGTTGTCTCCTCTTTCCACCTCAACCAGGAGGTGGTTCTTCCAACAGTCTTCCCTAGGCCTCATGCAAGCCAGGCTGAAGCAGTCATGCATACCCTGGACTGTAGGAGGGCCTTATCCTTCTGCCTTGACCGTACGCAGGGGCATAGAAGGGCTACTCAGCTCTTCGTATCCTTTGACCCCAATAAGTTGGGGTTGGCTGTGTCCAAGTGTACCTTGTCCATCTGGGTAGCTGACTGTATCACCTGGGCTTATAAGGCGGCTGACCTTCCTTTGCAGGGTAGGGTCACGGCCCATCGTGTCCGGGCAATGGCTGCCTCAGTGGCTCATCTCCGCTCTGTGCCCTTGGTAGACATCTGCAGGGCTGCAACTTGGTCTTCAAGCCAGACATTTGCGGCCCATTACTGCCTGGAGAGGGAGTCCCGTAGGGACAGTGCTTTTGGCCAAGCAGTACTCCGGAATCTCTTTGAGGTTTAGGCAACTCCTGCCCTCCTGCCCTCTGTTGGGCTACCGGTGGAGGTTGTGTCCTTGAAAAGCCTTTCTTTGCTGCTGAGACTAGAGGGAGTTCTCTTGTTCAGCCTGGGTTCCTCGGTATCCCAGAGCTTGGGAGTCACCCATATGTGAGGACTGACTTCCTGCTTGGTCCTGGAGAAAGAGTAGTTACTCACCTGTAACAGGTGTTCTCCAGGAGCAGCAGGAATCAGTCCTCACAACCCTCCCTCCTCCCCTTGGAGTTGCAGTTGTACATAGTTTATTTTTCATTTTTGTGTGCTGTTCTTAGCTATGTCATTTGACTGAGGTAAGATGGCACCTTTAGGCGGGAAGGGAACCGCGCATGTGTGCCTGCATTCCCAAAGGCCGTCATAGAAAGCTGGGGAAATGCTCCGCTGGGGCTTCATCGGCGCCGATGACACCCATATGTGAGGACTGATTCCTCCTGCTCCTGGAGAACACCTGTTACAGGTGAGTAACTACTCTTTCTTTTCCCTGGCAGCCCAATTTTTTGATCTTGCAGGGGAGCTTTTTCCCCCCGATGGCTGCCAGTGGCTTTAAGAAGTGTGATCGGTGCAAGAAACTCATGTCTCTCACCGACACACATGACTGTTGCCTCCGGTGCCTAGGGCCAGACCATGAGTCTACGGTCTGTAGCCCCTGTGGCAAGATGTCTTCGAAGGCATTACAGAGCCATCAGCACCAGCGTGAGAGGATCTTCTCCGAATCTGCCTCTGGACGGGTCCGGACTTCGTCAGAGGCCTCGACGTCTCAGGAGTCTGACCCCGAGCATCTTCGGGACTCCTCTGAAAGAGAGTCCCCCTCGAGGGAGCATCGAAGGAAGAAGAAACCCGCGAGGGCGGCATCGGTGGACGCTCTTGGCTCCTCGAGGGCCAGGTCGCATAGCCCCAATCGCCATCCCGGGTCTTCGGAGTCGAAGCATCCTCGTGAAGAGTCGGAGACCCCGAGTCACGTGAGTACTGTAGTCCTCGTGGACTCTCCTCCGGGGGAGCCGACGTTGGGCCCGACACCGTCGGGGCCCGAGTTGGAGGCTGCTGGGTCTCCTGAGCTCGGACTCAAGGTTGACAGCCTTGGAGAGCAGATTGTCTGCCTTCATGGAGCAGCAGCTGGTGCTGATCGCCGGTCTCACCGGCGCATCTGCCCTGACCACCGGGACCTCGACGTCCAAGTCGACCCCGGAGCCCGAGCCGATCCTCGAGACCATACGAACTCGAGTCAATCCTCGGCCGAGGTCACCCTTGGCCTCCCGTTCGGGACTGAGGTCGTCGACGCCGGTACCCTCGGCGTCAGGGTGGATGGCGTCGGTGGCCGCCCACTCGGAGCTGCTGATTCCTCCTCGGAGGAATCGGCGTAGGAAACTGAGGAGGAGGAGTCCCCTGACACCTTCCGGACTCGTTGCATCCCTTCGGACTCACCTGGATCCGAGCCTCGGACTCACCTGGATCCGAGCCTCGGACTCACCTGGATCCGAGCCTCGGACTCACCTGGATCCGAGCCTCGGACAAGGTCCCCCTCGGAGGATACCAGACTCTCGGATTTCGTTAGGGATATGGCCAAAGCATTGGCATTCCCTGCGGACCCCATGGAGGAGCCTCGAGCAGAGGAGCTCGAGGCTCTGCAGTATGACTCTCCTCCCAAGGAGGCCTTTACTGTCCTGGTTCCTCCGATGCTGGAGCAGTTGCTCTTCCGCATGTGGGAGGCGCCGGCCTCGATGCCGGTTCTAAACAAGCGGGTCGATTCCATCTATCGAGTCCGCAAGAGCCCCGTGTTTCAAAAGGCACAGCTACCGCACCACTCCATGGTTTTGGAATCGGCCATGCATCGCCTGAAGAGTCAGAAGATGCACTTTTCGTTGCCTCCCGGCAGGGAAGCCCAAAACCTGGATGCCCTCGGTAGAAAGTGCTTCCAGGGCTCTATGCTTGCTTGCCTTGTCCAGACCTACCAGCTGTACATGGGCATGTACCTTCGAGACCTGGCATAGGAGATTGCCGGGTTCTCTGCTGGTCTGTCTGAGGAACCTTTGCAGAGGTTCAAGGCCTTGTCTTCTGGTATTCGAGAGTGCTCGAAGTTTATATCTCGAGCAGCCTATGATGGATTTGAGGCTTCGGCCCGAGTAGCAGCGGCCGGCATCGGTGCACCCCGCCAGGCCTGGCTACAATCCTCGGACCTCGAGCCATGGGTACAGGACAAGTTGGTCGATGTCCCTTGCCGAGGTGGAAACCTCTTTGGCAAGCTCATGGCCGAAAAGGCTGCAGAACTCGAGACCGAGACTCTTACCCGGACAAGGCTGTCCAGGAAAACTTCTGCCACTTCTCAGAAGAAGAAAGGCTCAGGGAAAAAGGCCTTTTACCCGAGGAAGACCACTGCCTACAAAACCTACCCCACTACCAGGCCTTTGCAGCTCCCCAACAAGGCCAGCAGGCCAAGGGGCAGGGTCATGGGCCCCGTAGGCAGAAGGCTTCCAAGCCTCCTACTCAGGCTCCTGCTCAGCAGGGAGGGGGTTTTTGACTATGCCAGCATAGCTTCTCCTCCTCTACATGGCACAGGAGGTCGGCTGACCCTGTACGCAGACAGGTGGCCAGCCATCACAGGGGGTGCTTGGGTGTTAAGCATCATCCAGAAGGGCTATCTGCTCTACTTCACCCAGATACCCCCCTCCTACTTTCCAGGGGAGCCTCCAAGACCCCCTCTGCACAGAAACTTACTCCTTCAGGAGTTGAAAGGTCTGCTACAGGACCAGGCGGTGGAACCGGTGCCCCACCACCTGGAAGGGCAAGGCTTCTACTCAAGGTACTTCCTGGTACCAAAAAGAACAGGGGGCTTCAGACCCATCCTGGACCTGAAAAATCTGCACAAGTTTCTGGAGAGGGAAAAGTTCAAGATGCTTACCCTTCGAATCTTACTGCCCTACCTCCAGCAGGGAGATTGGCTATGCTCCTTAGACCTGAAGGATGCTTATACTCACATCCTCATCCATCCAAGTCACAGACAATTCCTCAGATTTGTGGTGGGAGGGAAACACTTCCAGTACAGAGTGCTTCCCTTTGGCCTCACCTACGCTCCAAGGGTTTTTACAAAATGCCTGGTGGTGATTGCGGCCTACCTCAGGAACCAGGGGATCTTTGTGTTCCCTTACCTGGACAAATGGCTTATCAGGGGCCAGTCTCCACAAGAGGCCAGGCAGGCCACCTTCCGAACCATATCCCTGCTTCAGCACCTGGGGTTTGTTATAAACTTCTCGAAGTCCACTTTAGTCCCCTCACAGGACGTGGAGTTCATAGGGGCAAGATTGGATACCATCCATGGAAAGGCCTATTTGCCTGTGGACAGAGCTCACAGGCTGATAAAGTTGACCGGCCAGTTTCTGGTGAACTCTCTGGTCTCGGCCAGGCACTTCCTCCGGCTCTTAGGTCACATGGCTTCCACAGTGCATGTCACCCCAAATGCCCTGCTGCCTATGCGGCCGGCTCAGTGGTGCCTCAGGGCACAGTGGCTACAGCCCACAGGAAAATTGTCAGACAGGATAAAGGTGTCCAAACTCTTGGAGGACTCCTTACGCTGGTGGAGGCATCTCCCAAACCTGGTCGGGGGAGTTCCTTTTCAGGCCCCCCCACACACTCAGGTACTGACAACCGATGCTTCCCTGCAGGGCTGGGGGGCACACTGTCAGGGGGCCTGCACCCAAGGCCTGTGGTCTCCGTGGGAGGCCGCCCAGCAGATCTACCTGTTGGAATTGAGAGCCATTCGACTAGCCTTACGGACTTTCGGGTCCTCTCTCACCAGTCTGTCCTAGTTCAGACGGACAACCAGGTGGCTATGTTCTATGTCAACAAGCAGGGAGGCACAGGATCCCGACTCCTGTGCCTGGAAGCACAAGCTCTCTGCTCCTGGGCTATCAATCAGGGCATGACCCTCAGGGCGGAATACCTCCCAGGCCAAGAAAACTACCTGGCGGACAGGCTAAGCAGACTCCTGCAGCCTCACGAGTGGCAGTTGGATCCTCTGGTAGTTCAACAGATCTTTCTGAAGTGGGGACTTCCAACCATGGATCTTTTTGCCAGTCTGCTGAACAAGCAACTACCCAGGTTCTGCTCCAGGCAACCGCATCCCTTGAGAACAGCAGCAGATGCATTTCTGATCCCCTGTTCCGAGGACCTGCTGTATGCGTTTCCTCCCACACCTCTGGTGGCCCGGACTCTATTCAAAATCCAGCAGGACCGAGCCACGGTGATCCTGATAGCCCCCAGGTGGCCCAGGCAGCCGTGGTTCCCTCTTCTGCAGTTGGCAGTGGATACTCCACTTCCTCTGGGGCTGCAGCCCAAACTTCTCACTCAGGATCAGGGGTCCCTCCTGCATCCCAACCTCAAATCCCTCAATTTGATGGCCTGGCTGCTGAAAGGCTAGTCCTTGCTCCCTTGCTCCTATCAAAGGAGGTTGAAGAGGTGGTATTGGCCTCCAGGAAGCATTCCACTAGGAAGGCCTACACTCTGAAGTGGCGTAGGTTTTCTACTTGGTGTTCTCAACAGCAGGAGGACCCCTTCTGCTCGGTCCAGGTGGTGCTGCAATACCTGCTCCACCTTTCTGACTTGGGACTTCAGTCCACCTCTGTCCAGGTTCACCTCCATGTCCTCTCAGCTCACCACTCGCCGGTGGATGGACAATCTCTCTCAGGCCACCCTCTGGTGTCTCGCTTTCTCAGAGACCTGCTACTGCTTAAGCCTCCTATTCGTCCACCGGCCAGTGAGTGGGATCTCAGTGTGGTCTTGCAGCAACTGACTCGCCCACCTTTTGAGCCGATGGCAACCTGCCACTTACGTTTCCTCTCCTGGAAGGTGTTGTTCCTTGTGGCACTCACCTCGGCCAGGTGGGTGAGTGAGCTTCAGGCCCTGATCTCGGATAGGCCATATATCAGGTTCTGTAGGAACAGGGTAGTCTTACGAACTCATCCTAAGTTCCTTCCAAAGGTAGTGTCCTCCTTCCACCTCAACCAGTAGGTGGTACTTCCGACATTCTTTCCCAGGCCGCACGCCAGTAGGGCCGAAACTGTCTTGCATTCCCTGGATTGTAGAAGGGCACTGTCCTTTTACTTAGAACATATGCAGGGGCATAGAAGGGCTTCTCAGCTCTTCTTTTCCTTTGACCCTAATAAATTAGGGTTGCCTGTCACTAAGTGTACGCTGTCCATCTGGGTGGCAGACTGTATCGCCTGGACATACAGGGCAGCCATCCTCTCCCTGGAGGGTCGAGTCACGTCCCGCCGGGTCAGGGCGAAGGCCGCATCAGTAGCTCACTTCCGTTCTGTTCCATTGACAGACATCTGCCGGGCCGCTACTTGGTCTTCAAGCCAGACTTTTGCGGACCACTACTGCCTCGAGAGGGAGTCCCGTAGGGACAGTGCTTTCGGGCAAGTGGTACTCCGTAATCTCTTTGAGGTTTAGGCAACTCCTACCCTCCGGTCCTGGTGTTGGGCTACCGTTCAGGTGTGGTGTTTTTCAGCCTGGGTTCCTGGTAGCCCAGAGCTAGGGAGTCACCCATATGTGAGGACTGACTTCCTGCTTG
Source organism: Ichthyophis bannanicus (assembly GCA_033557465.1). Classification (NCBI taxonomy): domain Eukaryota; kingdom Metazoa; phylum Chordata; class Amphibia; order Gymnophiona; family Ichthyophiidae; genus Ichthyophis; species Ichthyophis bannanicus. The sequence continues at coordinate 863,406,039 of CM066036.1, read as the reverse complement.
GTCCTGGAGAAAGAGTAGTTACTCACCTGTAACAGGTGTTCCCCAGGAGCAGCAGGAATAAGTCCTCACAACCCTCCCTCCTCCCCTTGGAGTTGCAGTTGTATATAGTTCATGTTCTTTTTTTGTGCTGTCTTTTAGCTATGTCATCAGACTGAGCAAGATGGTACCTTTGGGCAGGAAGGGGACCGCGCATGCGTGCCTGCATTCCCAAAGGCTTTCTTTGAAAGCTGGGGAAATGCTCTGCATGGGGGCTCCGTCGACGTCACCCATATGTGAGGACTGATTCCTGCTGCTCCTGAAGAACACCTGTTACAGGTGAGTAACTACTCTTACCGGGACCACCCCCTGAAGGAGTTGGCAGCTCTTCTCAAGGACAAGGAGGTGGAACAGGTGCCCCACCACCTCAGGGGCAAGGGATTCTACTCCAGATACTTCCTCTTCCCAAAGAGGTCAGAAAGGCCCATCCTAGACCTGCGCAACCTCAACAAATTCCTGGTGAGGGAGAAGTTCAAGATACTCTCCCTTGGAACACTGCTGCCATACCTCCAGCAGGGAGACTGGCTATGCTCCTTAGACCTCAAGGATGCTTACTCACATCCTCATACACCCCAACCACAGGCAGCACCTGCGTTTCGTAGTAGGGGCCAGGCATTTTCAATACAGGGTGCTCCCTTTCAGCCTAGCCTCTGCCCCAGGAGTCTTCAAAAAATGCCTGGCAGTCATGGCCTCCTTCCTCCGGCTCCAAGGGATCTTTGTTTTTCCCTACCTGGACGACTGGCTCATAAGGGGAGGCACAGCCTTGAAGGTGCTGCAGGCCACCGCTTGTACCATCTAGGTTCTGCAACACTTGGGGGTTTGTCATAAACTACCCCAAGTCTCACCTCCCAACACAAGGCCTGGAGTTCCTCGGAGCAAAGATAGACACCCTCCAGTCGTGGGCCTTCTTGCCCAAGGACCGAGCCAATCGTCTCCGGTCCCTAGCTCGGGACGTACAGCACCATCCCTTGGTGCCCGTCCGGCTTCTTCTGCGCCTTCTCGGTCGCATGGCCTCCATGTTCCACATCACACCAGACACTCGTCCATATGAGGACGTCACAGTGGTGTCTCCGGAACCAGTGGTCTCAGGCCACCGGCCATCTCCGGAAGTCTCGGTAACCTGCCAGTTGGCAGACTCCCTTTCTGGTTGTAGTTGCCCCAGCATCTCGAATCGGGCATGCCTTTTCAGGCCCCAATTCACCCGAGGGTCCTCACCACGGACGCCTCCCTGCTCGGCTGGGGAGCCCACTGCGGAGATCTCTGCACTCAGGGCTACTGGTCGCCAGATGAGAGCACCCAGCAGATCAACCTCCTGGAGCTCCGGGCCATATACCTTGCCCTGAGGGCCTTCTGTCATCACCTACGTCACTAGCCGATGGTGGTCCTGACAGGAAACCAGGTGGCGATGTTCTACGTGAACAAACAGGGGCACGGGGGTCTTATGCCCTTTGTCAGGAGGCAGTGGTTCTCTGCTGTTATGCAACCCATCAGGGTATCCTCCTGTGGGCAGTGTACCTGCCAGGCCAGGACAACTTACTGGTCGACAGACTCAACAGAGTTCACCAGCTGCATGAGTGGCAGCTGGACCTAGGGTAGCCAGTCGACCTTTCTGGCTCTGGGAGGAACCCATGATGGACTTGTTCACCAGTCTGGACAAATTTCAGTTGCCCCACTTCTGCTTCCGGCAGGCCAATCCCTCCAGGGTGACAGCAGACACGTTCCTGGTCTCATGGTCGGAAGGCCTCTTGTACGCTTTCCCTCTGATGCCGCTTATTGCCAAGACCCTGTTCAGGACCCTCTATGACATGGCCTCGCTTATCCTAATAGCTCCTCAGTGGCCCAGGCAGCCATGGTTCCCGGTGCTTCTGAGGTTGACAGTGGAGGTCCACATCCCCCTTGGAACCACCCTGAGACTCCTCTCAGGAGGGGGCTCTCTCCTGCACCCCAAACTTGGATCCCTCTCGCTGATAGCGTGGCTGCTGAGAGGGTGACTCTGGCCCCTCTCAACCTTCCAGTTGAGGTGGAGGATATTCTGCTGGCCTCTCACAAGGCCTCTGCCATGAAAGCTTATGCCCTCAAATAGCGCAGGTTCTCTGCTTGGTGTGCTCAACATGGGGCCAATCTTTTCTCCTGCCCGGAGGCTCTGGTGTTACAGTACCTTCTCCACCTTTCTCAGTCCGGGCTCAAGTCTAGCTCTATCTGGGTGCACCTCAGTGCCCTGGAGGCGCACCACCAGCCGGTAGACGGTAAGCCCCTCTCGGTCCAACCATTGGTGACTTGTTTCCTTCAGCACCTGCTCTTATCAAAGCCCCCAGTTCACTCTCCGGCAACCGAATGGGACCTCAACGTAGTGTTGGGCAGCTCACTCACCCACCCTTTGAGCCTCTGGCTACCTGCCACCTTCGCTACCTCTCTTGGAAGGTGGTTATCTCCAGGAACAAGCAGGAATGTAGTTTTCACATATGGGTATCGTTGGTACCAACGGAGCCTGCGCGGGAACGCTCCCCAGCGTTCAATAGGAAAGCTTTTGGGAGCATCCCACAGTGCCTGCGTGATGCCTTCCCACCTTTCCCAATTGTCCCTCTCCAGTTCTTCATTTTCCGCGGAGCTGATAGGTCGCACATCCTGTCACTGCAGAAAATTCCCTTCTTATACTTCTTTTTTGTGGTTGCGCCTGCCTTCCCTCGACGCTATACCGGTACCGCCGGTGGTTCTTTTCTTTTTTCTAAAAAAACCCAAAAAACCCCTTTGTTTCTGGAGTCTTTCTCCAGTAATTTTCTTCTCGGGTGCCATGTGCCATTTTGGGCACTAGGCCCAACTTTTTCCCTCAAAATGGAAAAACCCGCTTCAGGTTTTAAAAAGTGTTCTAAGTGTGGTGGTGCCATCTCTGTCACCGACACCCATGAGTGGTGCCTCAAATATTTAGGTCCTGACCACTCTATTTCAGAGTGTGTTGCCTGTGAAATGATGTCAAAAAGGGGCCAGCAAAACTGAACTGCTAAGCTCAGCACCCTTTTTCCCTCCGATGCAGCCTCCATGGCATCGACGTCCTCCAGGGTTTCATCCTCCTCCCATGGATCTCAGGTAACTAAACATAAATGTAGCCGGTCCTCAAAGGGTAGATCTCCTTCTAAGCATCGAGATGCCTCTGGCGTTTCCCTTGACGGACTTTCACCGGCAAAATTGCCCCGGCGGGAGGCTTCGGTTTCCAAAGCACTAACGGGGCTCCAGGATGTTCTCGAGGCTTCAACCTCGGCAGAACTACTGGTGGCATGCTCTGGGGTTCCGGTCGCTTTAACCGGCACGATACCCAAGCATCGGCAGCTTCGCTAGACCAGAGATTCTTGGCTATTAAACACAGTTTGGCAGCTCTTCTCACGGCCTCGATGCCCCTGAAACCGCTTCAGACAATTCAACCGGTACCAGCACCAACTGCATCGACATCTGCAGGTATTCTACCGGGACTGAGTCATGCGTCTCTATCGGGCATCGACAAGTCGGTACCGGACCACTCCGATGCCGACTTCGATCGGTATCGGTACCGTGCCTTGCACTATCACCCGGATCAGAGATACTTCGAATCCTCGGATGAGTCTGAAGACTCCGAAGGCTCTGCCGATACCAGAGTACTTCTTCCCGAAGATTCCTCTTCTCCTCAGCGTAGGATGTCTCCACCAGAGGATATGTCCTTTCAGGATTTTATCCGAGATGTGGCCCGAGGTCTTTCCATCACAGTGGCTCCTGAAAAAAGAGCCTAGGGCAAAGGAATTAGAAATCCTACAATACCCTAAAGCTCCCAAGGAGGCAGCTACCTTACCTATTCATGAGATCTTGCATGATATTATGTTAAGGATGTGGGAAACACCTCTAACCACATCTCCTCATTCTCGAAGGCTCGACACCATGTATCGAGTTCCTCCTTGTCCTGGGTTTCAGAAGACTCAATTACCACACCATTCCATGGTGGTGGAATCAGCCTTGAGACGGATGAAGAGTGCAAAAAGGCATGCATCTAATCCTCCAGGATGTGAGTGTAGGACTCTTGACGCCTTTGGACGTCGATCCTTCCAGGCTTCCATGCTTTCTGCTAGGATCAGTTCCTATATCTTATATATATGGGAATGTTCCTTAAGGAAGTCACAGGAGTCTTAGAGCTTATGAGCCCTCTCCTTCCTGATGATGAAAGCCAAGATTATCTTACTCTTGTTAAACATGCTCAGGATGTTTCCAAGTTTGTGAATCGTGCAGCCTTTGACTGCTTTATTTATTTATTTATTGTTTTTCTATACCGCACTATTCGGCATCAGCGCGGTTTACAAGGAACAGGTTTGTACAATGTAGAACGCTCAGACATTGAACTTACATATAACAGGGAATTTAAACTTGGATAACATGTTAACTTTATACACTATGTACAAAAAGGGTTTTTTGATACAAGCCCTATAAGGGATGAATAAACGGAGTGGAAAGTTATCATTGGAGATTGGTTAGGCGGCATGGTTTGAGAGACTGTTGGTTCTTGTGATGATGCCTAGGTGATGTTATGGAAGTGTTGAAGAAATAGATGATGTTTGAGGGCTTTTCTGAACTGAGGGAGATTGTTTATGGACCGGATTTCTGCTGGGAGAGAGTTCCAGCAGGAGGGGGCAAACAGGGCAAAGGCACGCTTTCTCGTAGATATGTTGCGTTTTGTGATGGCTTTTGGTAGGAGGATGGTATTGCAGGACATGGCCCTTCTTAATCTGTTGTCTGTGGTGGGTTGTATCAGGTCTGACAATGAGGTTGAGGTGATTCTGTTAACTGCTTTATACGTCATGGTTAGTATCTTAAATGTGATCCTGTACTGCACGGGGAGCCAGTGTAGGCTCTTCAGAATAGGGGTGATATGGTCCCTTCTAGATGATCCATAGAGGGTCCTTGCTGCGGTGTTCATCGCTAGCTGCAAGGGATTTGTCGAGCTCCTTGGGAGGCCAAGTAGGATGGAGTTGGCGTAGTCGAAGTGGGGCATTATTATGGCCTGGAAGACTGTTCGGAAGTCATTTGGTTCTAGTGTGTTTTTCATGAGGCGTAGTGTCTGTATTTCATGGTAGATTGTCCTGACAGTATTGTCTATATGGGCATGCATGTCCAGGCGCTGGTCCAGTGTTACGCCTAAGTATCTGATCGTTGTCTTGGAGATGAGTTCTGCATTGCTCACCTTGATTGATGAGGGGGAGGTGAATGACTGGTCTCTTCCGATGAATAGGACTTCTGTCTTCTTTAGATTTATTTTATTTATTTATTTTATTTATTTACATTCTCTTATATACCGCGCTATTCTGCATCAGTGCGGTTTACATTGAACAAACTGAAATTACATTGAACAGGGCATTATAACTTGGAGATAACTATCTTACAGGGAACATGGGCTATGGAGGGTTAAGTGGCTTGCCCAAGACCACAAGGAGCACCTGTGGGACTAGAAACCCCAGTCCTTCCGGCCCAAGGTTGCTGTCCTCTAGTGGGATTTGAACCACCGACCTTCCGGCCTGAAGTACCTTGCCCCAACCACTAGGCTACTCCTCCACTCCTATTCTGAGCATTTGGTTGTGTAGCCATTCTGTGACAGCGTTGAAACAGGATGAGAGTTGATCTAGATTTGGATGGTCTGTGTCTATAGGAGTGAACAATAGGACATCGTCAGCATAAACTAGACAGTTAATGTTGAAAGACCGGATAAGGTTGCAGATGGGTTGCATGTAGATATTGAACAGAAGCGCCGAAAGTGATGAACCTTGAATGTATAAGCAGAACCTCTGCTATTGCCATAGGTGCACGTAGAATTGACTTAGAAATCTGGGTACAGGACAAACTGGGGAATATACTTTGCACAGGAGAGACTCTCTTTGGCAAGAATTGGCAGGAAAAAGCTAATGAGATAGATGCTGACAATATCACTTTGGATAGATTGTCCAAATCTACAGCTGATCCTGCGAGGAAAAGATCCTCTAAGAAACCATTCTTCAGCAAGAAGAAAAAGTTTTATCCCTCCTATACCCAGCAGGGACATCGTTCAGGTCAGTTTGCCCCAAAGGGACAGCAGCATCAACCTAGGCAACAAAGGAAGCCAAAAGCAGCTAAGCCTCAACCGACTCAGCAGACTCAGACTCCACAGGGGCTTTGACTCCTGTCTAGAGAACTTTGCCTTCCTGGCCCTGAACGGCCCAGAACCTTCCACCATCCCAGGAAGGTTGTGTCATTTTGCCCCCAGATGGTGTCAGATAACAGCAGAAAATTGGACTCTGTCTATTGTACGCGAGGGGTACAAGCTTCATTTCCTCAGCATGCCCCCTCCTACAATAGTAAGACAGTTCAATTCTCAGACCTCTCTCAACGACCGGTTAGGTCAAGAAGTCACTATGCTCCTTGCTGAAGGGGCAATAGAAGAGGTGCCCATTCCCCAACAGGGTACAGGGTTTTACTTCCCCGATTTCCTTATTCCAAAGAAAACAGGAGGAGACAGACCCATTCTAGACCTCAGAGGATTGAACAAATTCCTGTTCAGAGAGAAGTTCCAAATGATTTCTTTAGGAACTCTGCTGCCATACCTTCGGAGTCAGGATTGGCTTTGTTCTCTAGATCTCAAGGATGCGTACACTCATGTTCTCATCCATCCAACTCACCGATAGTTCCTTCGATTCCTGTTTCAAGGAAAGCACTACCAATACAGGGTTCTTCCTTTTGGCCTGGCTTCTGCACCAAGGGTGTTCACAAAATGCATGGCTGTGGTAGCAGCATTTCTCCGCACCCTGGGAATATTCGTCTTCCCTTACTTAGACGACTGGCTCATTCAAGCCCCTTCAGAGCCAGAGGTCAGGGTTTCCCTGTCTCGCACAATGCGCATCCTTTGGGATGCGCATTGTATTTGGGACTTGTCATAAACTTCCCAAAGTCCAACCTTGCCCCCACTCAATCCCTAGAGTTTATAGGAGCTCTTCTGGATACCAGACAGACAAGGGCCTTCCTTCCACAGCCCCGCTGCGTTCGCATTGTGCAGTTCGCTTCCCAAGCAGTGCTAAAACCTCACCTTACTGCTCAGGAAATGTTACAATTGCTAGGCCACATGGCATCCACCGTGCATGTTGTTCCTTATGCTCGCCTCCATATGAGGGCAGCCCAGTGGACCTTATCCACTCAGTGGACTCAGGCGTCAGGTTGCCTGTCAGACAAAATAGCAAACTCAGATTGCCTTATTTTGTCCCTCCAATGGTGGCAGTCACCCAAAAACCTTCTGGTGGGGTCTCCTTTTCAGCAACCCCCACCCCAAGCCACTCTAACAACAGATGCTTCACAGGTGGGTTGGGGAGCCCACCTGCACGGTCTCTCTACCCAGGGTACCTGGACTCCACAGGAGGCCTATCTCCATATCATCCTCCTGGAGCTCAGAGCAATCTTCCTTGCTCTTCGAATATTTCACACCCAGCTCCAGCTACAAGACAGTCCTAGTTCAAACGGACAATCAGGTAGCCATGTTCTATGTGAACAAGCAGGGCGGAACAGGCTCTCTGTCGCTGTGCAACGAAGCTTTGCGACTATGGGCCCTCGCCAGAGAGCATCAGATTCATATCCTTGCGGTGTATCTTCCAGGCATTCAAAACTCTTGGGCAGACACTCAGGCGAGTTCTGCTTCCACTCAAATGGTCTCTCCATGCAGACCAGGTGGCCCAAAGTTTTCAAATTTGGGGAACCCCGGACATAGACCTCTTTGCAAGTTCGCTGAATGCCAAACTTCCCCGGTTCTGTTTCAGAATTCCAGCTTGAGGTTGTCAGGGCAGGGATGATTTCCTCCTTCATTGGGGTCAGGACTTCCTGTATGCCTTTCCACCCATTCCCCTAATTCCCAAAACCCTGTTCAAGCTTCAGAGAAACAGAGGTCATATGATCCTCATAGCTCCACTATGGCCACGGCAACCATGGTACCCTCTGCTCCTGCATCTCTCTCAGGCTCCACCTCTGGAGTTAGGATCTGCTCCAGATCTCCTTTCTCAAGAGGACGGGATGCTGTGGCATCCCAATCCCCAGTCTCTGCATCTCAGGGCCTGGTTGCTGAAAGCCTAGAACTTCACGGTCTTAACCTTTCCTAGCAGGTAAAGGATATCCTTCATGCTTCCAGGAAACCTTCCACAAGACGCTCTTATGCATTTAAGTGGAAAAGGTTTACCATATGGTGCTCGCAGAAGGGTCTTAACCCTCTTGCGATACCTCTGGAATCATTACTGGAGTATCTCCTTCATTTATAAAATGCATGGCTTAAGACGAATTCAGTGAGAGTCCATTTGAGTGCTATTGCAGCTTCTTTCAAGCCTCTAAATGGACAACCTGTTTCCTCTCATAGCGAGATTTATGAGAGGCCTTTTTTTAACGAAGCCTCCCATTAAGCCACCACCGGTGGCATGGGACTTGAATCTGGTACTTGGGCAGCTCATGAAACCGCCTTTGAACCATTAGCCACTACCTCTTTGAAATTCCTTTCCTGGAAGGTTATCTTTCTCATTGCAATCACATCAGCACGTCGCATCAGTGAATTGCAAGCATTGGTAGCTGATCCTCCTTATACAAGGTTCCATCATGATAAGGTCATCCATAGGACTCATCCACACTTTATGCCAAAGGTGGTTTCACTCTTTCATTTAAACCAAGCGGTTTACCTTCCTGTATTCTTTCCAAGGCCTCACGCCTCAAATGCAGAAAGGAACCTTCATACTTTGGACTGTAAAAGAGCTTTGGCCTTTTACTTGCAAAGGACACAGCAACATAGAAAATCCTCTCAACTCTTTGTTGCTTTTGATTCTAGTCATTTGGGACTTCCAGTCTCCAAAAGGACACTGTCCAGCTGGATTGCACAGTGTATATCTTTTGCCTATGAAAGTAAGACCCTTCCTCTTGAAGGCCATGTCACAGCTCACAATGTGAGAGCCATGGCAGCCTCAATGGCTCATCTTCACTCTCTGTCTATCGACAACATCTGTCGAACAGCTACTTGGGCTACGGTACATACCTTCACAGCCCATTACTGCTTAGACAAGGACTCCCGCCGGGATGCCTTGTTTGGTCAGGCTGTTCTTCAACTCCTTTTCCAGACTTAATCAACTCCTACCCACCATCCCTGGTAGGATGCCAGAAATCCATGGGGGGAAGTGGAGCCCTTTCACAAGGGCACACAATCTTCTGGGGCCATCTCCCTGGCATCTACAGCTAGGGAGTCCCCATATGTGAAGACTACATTCCTGCTTATTCCTGGAGATTATATAATATTAGATTAGGCTAAATCTAGGAGCACCTACCTATTTTGCTAAAAAAAAATGAAGAAAACACAAGACCCAAGCCACATCACAGCCAGTAAAGCATAGTTACTCACCTCTAACAGGTGATCTCCGGGAACAGCAGGAATTTAGTCTTCACAGCCCACCCACCTCCCCTAGGAGTTGTATCTTTCTATCTCTCTCTCTTTTTCTCTCTTTCCCTCTCTCTTTTGTCTCAGATTTAAACTCAACTGGAGAGGGACAGTTGGGAAAGGTGGGAAGGCAGCACGCAGGTTCTGTGGGATGCTCCCAAAAGCTTTCCTATTGGACGCTGGGTAGCGTTCCCGCGCATGCTCCGTCAGTACTGACAATAGCCATATGTGAAGATTAAATTCCTGCTGTTCCCGGAGATCACCTGTTAGAGGTGAGTAACTATGCTTTACTGGTTGTGCTCACGTCCACTCGTAGAGTTAACAAGCTCCAAGCCCTTGTGGCGGAGGTGCCTTATACCAGGTTCTACAAGAACAGAGTGGTGCTTCGCACGCACCCCAAATTCCTGCTGAAGGTAGTATCACCCTTCCCTCTGAACCAGGAAGTTGTGCTTCCTACCTTCTTCCCAAGACCTCACTCCAGTCGGGCGGAGATGGTCCTTCACACCTTGGACTGTAAGAGGGCTTTGTCCTTCTATATCCAAGGCACTCAGGCACACCGCAAGGCTTCTCAGCTTTTTATCTCCTACGACCCCTGTAGGCAGGGGGAAGTAGTGACCAAGCATATGCTCTCCACCTGGTGGCAGACTGTATTGCCCTCGCCTATGAGCAGGTGAGGCTCCCACTGGAAGGCCGCATCACGGAGCACCATGTCCAGGCCATGGCAGCTTTGGTGGCAAACTTGCGCTCTGTCCAGATGGTGGACATCTGCCAGGCTGCCACCTGGTCTTCAGTCCATACCTTCGCATCCCATTACTGCCTGGAAAGAGATTCCTGATGGGACAGTACCTTTGGCCAGGCTGTGCTCTCTAACCTTTTCGGGGTCTACCCTCCGACCCTTTTGTGTTCAGGCTACCGGAGTGTTGGTTCATCGGATACAGGGGTCCTACTGTGGTCTGTGGACACGGACTCATTGCTGCTGCTTGCAGCTCCCATTGGGAAGCCCTATTTTTGCTGCGGGATTTTGGTAGCCTGTACCTGGGGAGTCCCATATGTGAGGACTGACTTCCTGCTTGTTTCTGGAGAAAGCATAGTTACTCACCTGAAACAGGTGTTCTCTGGGGACAGCTGGAATCAATCTTCACACTTTCCCTCCTTCCCTTGGAGTTGCTCCTTTACCATCTTTTATTTTGTGATCTTTTAAAATATGTCATCTGACTGAGCAAGATGGCACCCTTGGGCAGGAAGGGGACCATGCATAAGTGGTTACATCTCCCAAAGGCTTTCTTTGAAAGCTGGGTGGGATGCTTCCATGAGGGCTCTGTCGGTGCCGACGTCACCGATATGTGAGGACTGATTCCTGCTGTCTCTGGAGAACACCTGTTACAGGTGAGTAACTACGCTTTCTTCCCCACGAGGACGAGGGCCCAAGGTGCTCGGAAGGACGTCTGGTCTACTTCGCTCACACATCATCACCGACGCCAGGGTGCTGCAGGTGGTGTAAGAAGGTTACCTGCACGTTGACCAGACGCCTTATCCCTTCTTTCCAGGGGAAATTTCCTTGGTCTCCCTTCACAGAGAGTTCCTGCAAAAGGATCTAGAGTCCCCGCTCGAGGATCGGACAGTAGAACCAGTCCCTTGGCCCCTTCGGGATCTGTGAGACCTAAACCGCTTTCTGGTCAAGGAGAGGTTCCCTTGGAATATTGCTGCCCTACCTCCTGCGGGGAGATTGGCTATGGTCCTTAGATATCAAAGATGCCTATATCCACGTTCTGATCCATCCCTGGCACCATCAGTACGTCCGCTTTGTCATCAGAGGCTGTCACTGCTTGTACAGGGTGCTCACCTTCGGCCTCTCCTCGGTCCCCCAGATGTTCACCAAGTGCTTGGTGGTAGTCGCCTCTCACCTTCGCTTGCTGGGAGTCCTTGTTTTCTCCTATCTTGACGACTGGCTCCTGAAGGGCGGCTCACCAGAGGAGGTACGTCACGCTGCCCACTGCATTATCAGGGAGGTGCAGTTGTGATCATCCTCCCAAAGTCGCATCTACTACCGACCCAGCACCTGGAGTTTACAGGAGCCCTTCTGGACTAACTCGGGCCAGAGCCTGCCACCCTCTAGACTGGGCACAGCGTCTGGCGACCCTAGCAAAAGAAGTACAAGGTCATTCATCAGTGTCCACCCATCTCCTGCTGTTCCTATTGGAGCACATGGCCTCAACATTTCACGTAACTCGCAGGCCCTTCTACGGATGCAGCAGGCCCAATAGACCTTCAGCTCTCAATGGATTTCGGCCACGGGCCAGCTGGAGGATCGGGTTTGAATCATCCAGCCTTTCGCGGCTTCTTTTGCCTGGTGGCAGAGCTGACAGAATCTCATGGCTGGTTTACCCTTCCAGGTTCCACCAGCCCAATGCATTCTGACCACAAACGCCTCCAAGCTCGGCCGGGGAGCCCACTGTGACAGTCTCCAGTCACATGGCACTTGGATTAAGGGGGAAACTCAGAACTGTGACAAAACGCCCTTCGGGTGTTCCAAATCCACCGGGTGGGCCAGGTTGTCCGTCTCCAGATGGACAGCAAAGTAGCAATGTTTGTTTACATCATCAGGCAGGGGGGGAACAGGTTCGTACCTCCTCTGTTGGGAGGCAGTCCACCTCTGTACCTTCACTGTGGAGAAGAGCATAATCCTTCGGGCAGTCTACCTACTGGGCCAGGACAGTCTGCTTGCAGATCGACTCAGCAGAGTCCTTCAGTCCCACGAGTGGCACCTCAACCCAGCAGGGGCCATCTCCCTCTTTCAGTGTTGGGGGACCCCAATGTTGTACCTCTTCGCCAGCCCCGAGAATGCGCAGTTGCCATGCTTCTGCTTCTGGAAACCGACCCCGGAATGGTGGCAGCAGACACCTTCCTCCTGCTTTGCTCTGGGAGCTTGCTGTAGGCGTACCAACCTACACCCCTTGTTCCCAAGACCTTGCTCAAAATTCAGTCAGACCGGGCTTTGGCTTCAGTGATCCTGGGTGGCCCCAGCAGCCGTGGTTCCCTCTACTCCTGTAGCTGTCGCTGACAGCCCCCATACCCTTCGGCCATGCCCAGACTTGCTCTCGCAGCAGGATGGGACCTTTCTTTATCCCATCCTCTAGTCCCTCGCCCTGATGGCATGGCTGCTGAAGGGTTAGCCCTAGGACACCTCCATCTTTCCCATAACATGGAGGGACGCCCTACTGGCATCATGCAAGGACTCAACACGACCCGTGTATGCCTTCAAATGATGTATATTCTCAGTCTGGTGCGCAGAAAGGAATCTCAACCCTTTCTCTTGCTTGGTGCAGGACGTCCTACAGTATCTCCTGCATCTCTTTTGGGCTGGTCTAAAATCCAATTCTGTTAGGGTGTACCTTGGCACCCTGGCGGCACATCACCACCTCTTCAGCGGCCAGTCTGTCTCTGTGCACCCAATTGTGGGCAGTTTTATGAGGGGACTTCTCCTCTTGCAGCTCCCTGTCTGCCCACGACTGATGCCATGGGACCTGAATGTTGTCCTTGGGAAGCTGATAACTCCCCTCTTTGAGCCGCTAGCCTTGTGCCATCTCAAGTTCTTGTTGTGGAAAGTAGTGTTCCTGGTAGCACTCACTTCAGCCAGAAGGATCAGTGAGCTGCAGGCGCTAGTGGCCCATACCCCCTACACCATGTTCCACAAAAAAACAGGGTTGTCCTCCACACTCATATCAACTAAGAGATGGTCCTTCCCACCTTCTTTCCCAGGCCTCACGCATCCCGAGCGGAGGCCTTGCTACACACCTTGGGTTGCAAAAGGGCACTGGCCGCCTACCTCGAGAGGACAAAGGCCCATCGCCACTCATCACAACTGTTTGTCTCCTTTGACATCGTCTTGGGGTTGCGGTCTCTAAGCATACCCTGTCTACCTGGGAGGGAGACTGCATCTCTTTTGCCTGTGAGCATGCTGGACTTTCTCTGGAATGTCATGTTACAGTGCATAATGTATGCGCCATGGTGGCCTCTGTGGTCACCTGCTCTCTTTCCCCCTACAGGACATCTGCCGGGCCACCATCTGGTCTGGTCCATACCTACGCAGCACATTAGTGCCTGGAGGAGAGCTCAGGGCATGACAGCGCCTTTGGCCAGGCAGTACTTTGTCACCTCTTGGGGAATAGTGCAACTCCTTCCCTCTAGCTCTTTGTGTCCAGGCTGCTGGAGAAGTGGTTTCAGCATCAATGCTGGGGCTGCATAACTGGACTTCAAATCAGTCAGCGCTCCTTGCTGCCCTTCATAGTTCACCTTTTGAGTCTCCCGTGGTTCCTACAGGTTTTTTTGGTAGCCTGTAGCTTGGGAGTCCAATATCTCAGGATTGACTTTATGCTTGTTCCTGGAGAAAGCATAGTTACTTACCTGTAACAAGTTTACTGTCCTCACAACCCTCCGTCCTCCCCGTGGAGTTGTTTTTCTTTTTTGCTTGATTAAGCTATGTTTTCAAACTGAGGTAAGATGGCACCTTTGGGCTGGAAGATGACCACGCATGCTTTGTTTGAAAGCTGGGGATTGATTCCATGTGTGCTCCATCAATGCCGACATCACCCATAAGTGAGAACTGATTTCTGCTGTCCCAGGAGTACACCTCTTACAGGTGAGTAACTACGCTTTTTCTGTGTGCATCCTTTCAGGATATAAGCAAAAGTTAGGCATTCAGGAAGAAATTTTCTCCAGGAACAAGCAGGAAGTCAGTCCTCACATATGGGTGACATCGGCACCGACTGAGCCCTCGCGGAAGCATAACCCAGCTTTCAAAGAAAGCCTTTGGGAGATGCTACCATGCATGCGTGGTCCCCTTCCCACCCAAGGGTGGCATCTTGCTTAGTCTCCTTTTTCTGTGAAGCCCTTCAGACGTTTGGCTTGTCCCCGGAAAAAATTTGATTTGTCTCTCCGAGTTTCATACTCATCTCCAGTCCTCGTTGCCTCAGCGTCGAGTTCGGGTCTATTTTTGTAGTTTTTGTTCTTTCTTTTCCTGGCTTCTTCGTGCCTTTTTTCTCCCACTGGCAGCTTGGAGAGCCTTCAATCTCGCAGGAGCCACCAGCAGCAGCATGATAAGTTTTTCCCCGAGTCCCCGATGCCTCCTAAGGCACCGACATCTCAAGCGGAACCTCCTGAACCTGAGCCCCATTGTTGGTGCTAAGAAAAGGGGTCTCCCTCGAGGGAAACCCAGGAAGAAAAAACAACCCTCGAAGGCAGTGTCTTTGGACGGTTCCGACCGGCTGGGTGCTCCCCGGTCCTGCAGTCTGAGATGTTTGTCCGAGACTTTGGAGAGGGAGCAGCCTGCAAAGGTTCCCTGAAAGGATCTGACTGCGGACTGGCCGCGGTCCCCAGACACCATCCTCATCGAGAATTCCCCTTTGGGGGAGCCAGAGTCGGGCCCGAGTCCCTCAGTACCCACACCGAAGGCTGCAGAGCCTTCTGGTCTGGAGTCCAGAATGGCGGCCCTGGAGCGTAGTTTGTCTGCCTTGATGGACCAGCAGCGGGTGCTGTTCTCCGGCACGACTGGTTCATCCACCCCGATCACCGGACCCTCGACATCCAAGACATCCCCAGCGGTTGAGCCAATGCTCAGCCGATGTCATGATCCGAGTCCCACTTGACGGGACCACGGTCATCCCCAGCAAGTATGCCAGGTGCCGGCCACAGGGCATCGGGGGCCTCGAGGCCCGCGGAGCAGCCCTCCTACGAGTCCTTGATGGACTACTCCAAGTGGGAGATGGAGGATGAGGAGTCCCCCGATACCCATTGCCACCATGATGTCCCATCTGACTCTCCCATCTCGGAGCCTCGACGGCGGTCCCCGCCAGAGGATATGGGTTTCCTTGATTTTGTCAAGGATATGTCAAAGACCCTGGCGTTCCCTACCGAGTCTGAGAAGGACCTTCGGGCGGATCAGTTGGAAATCCTCCAGTACGAGGCTCCTCCGAGGGAATCGCTCACAGTGCCCATTCCTCCCATCCTGGAACGGCTGATGCTCCGGATGTGGGAGACACCGTCTTCGGTACCAGTGGTGAGCAAACGGCTCGACTCAGTGTACCGAGTCTGCCAGAGCCTGGGCTTCCAAAAGTCACAGCTGCCGCATAACTCCATGGTTGTGGAGTTGGCCATGTGTTGGCTGAAAAGCCAGAAGACGCACTCCTCTGTGCCCCCCCCCCCCCCCCCGGCAGGAAGGCCCACACCCTGGACGCCCTCGGCAGAAAGTGCTACCAGGTCTCAATGCCCATTGGCCGTATCCAGGCCTACCAGCTGTATATGGTCATGTACCTGAGAGACCTCGTGAAGGAACTCCTCGGGTTCTCAGCTGGTCTCTCCGAGGAACCCTTGCAGCAGTACAAGAACCTGGCCAAGGCAGTCCGTGAATGCTCAAAATTCATGTCTCAAGCAGTCTATGGTGGGTTCAAGTGGGCGGCTCGAGTAGTGGTGGCGGGCATCAGTGCATGCTGCCAAGCTTGGCTACAGTCGTCCAATCTCAAGCATTGGGTTCAGGACAAATTGGTTGATGTCCCCTACCAAGGAGAGAACCTCTATGGCAAACCCATGACCGACAAGGCTGCTGAGCTGGAGACCGAGTTCATGACGAGGACCAGGCTCTCCAAGAAGACCGCTGCCCCTCCCTGATGGAAGGTCTCAGGTAAAAAGTCATTTTACCTGAGGAAGGGAGCTTCTTAGAGAAACTACCCACCTTTTCAGGCCTCCCCAGATCACCAACAGGATCAGCAGGCCAAGGGATTTGGGCATGGTCCTCGTAAGCAGAAGGCTCCAAACCCCAGGCACCGGCTCTGGCTCAGCCAGGGGGGAGTTTTTGATTCCTTGAGCATAGCCTATCTACCCCAAAGAGATCAGCAGCCCACAGGGGGACGTCTGGCCCTCTATGCCCAGAGGTGGTTGACCATCACCACCGACTCCTGGGCACTTCAGGTAATCAGGGAGGGTTACCTCCTCCACGTGACTCAGACGTCTCCCACTTATTTTCCAGGAGAGCCCCTCAGGTCTCCCCTTCACGCAGGGCTTTCTACTGAAGGAGTTGCAGTGGAACCGGTGCTCCACTATTTCAAGGGCAAGGGGTTCTACTCCAGGTACTTCCTCGTGCCAGAAAGGACAGGGGGCTTAGGGCCCATCTTCGATCTGCGTAACCTCAACAAATTTCTAGTGAGGGAGAAGTTCAAGATGCTCTCCCTTGGAACATTGCTGCCAAACCACCAGCAGGGAGATTGGCTATGCTCCTTAGACCTCAAGGATACTTATACTCACATCCTCATCCACCCCACCACAGGCACTACCTGCGGTTCGTAGTGGAGGGCAGGCATTTTCAGTACAGGGTGCTCCCCTTCGGCTTGATCTCAGCCCCAAGAGACTTCACAAAATGCCTGGCAGTCGTGGCTGCCTCCTTCTGCCTCCAAAGGGGTCTTTGTCTTCCCCTACCTAGACAACGGGCTCATAAAGGGAGGCACGGCCACAGAGATGCAGCAGGCCACTGTACGCACCATCGAAGTCCTGCAGCACTTGGTCATAAACTACCCCAAGTCTCACCACCTCCCAGCACAATGCCCGGAGTTCATCGGGACAAAGCTTGACACTCTCCAGTTGAAGGCCTTGTTGCCCAGGGACCAAACCGACCGTCTCATGACTCTGGCACAGGACATACAGTGCCGCCCCTCGGTGCCTGCTCGGCTTCTTCTGCGCCTCCTCGGGCACATGGCCTCCACGCTCCATGTCACCTAGACGTTCGCTTCCACATCAGGGTGGCACAGTGGTGTCTCCAGGACCAGTGGTCACAGACCCTGGGTCGCCTCCGAGACAGTGTCTCTGTAACCTGCCAACTGGTCTGGTGGCAGTCTCTCCAGCATTTCGAGGCAGGCATGCTTTTTCAGGCCTCAAGCCCCTCAAGGGTCCTCACCACGGATGCCTCCCTGTTCGGTTGGGGAGCCCACTGTGGAGAGTTCCACACTCAGGGCAACTGGTTACCAGATGAGAGCATCTAGCAACCTCCTGGAGCTGCGAGCCATACACTTAGCTCTGTGAGTCTTCTATCACCACCTGTGTCACCAGCCGGTGCTGGTCCAGACGGACAACCAGGTGGCGATGTTCTACAAGAACAAACAGGGGGACACGGGGTCTTGTAGCCTTTGTCAGGAGGCACTGGCCATCTGTACGCAATCCAACAGATTATCCTCCTGTGGACAGAATATCTTCAGGCCAGGACAATCTTCTGGCCAACAGGCTGAGCAGGGTCCTCCAGTCGCACGAGTGGCAGCTGGACGCCAGGGTAGCCAGTCAGCTTTTCCAGCTCTGGGTGGAACCCGTGATGGACCTGTTTGCCAGCCCGGACACCTTCCAGTTGCCCCGCTTCTGTTCCCGGTAGGCCCACCCCTCCAGGGTGGAAGCGTAGATGCGTTCCTTGTTTCATGGTCGGAAGGCTTCATGTATGCCTTCCCTCCTACGTCACTGATCACCAAGACCTTGTTCAGGACCCTCCGCGACAGGTCCTCCCTCATACTGATAGCTCTTCGGTGGCTAAGGGAACCATGTTTCTCGCTGCTCCTCCAGTTGACGGTGGAGACCCCCATCCCCTTGGGGACCACCGGGGAGCTCCTGTCTCGGGAGGGGGGTTCTCTTTTGCACCTCAACCTGGGGTCCCTGTCGCTGACAGCGTGGCTGCTGAGAGGGTGACTCTGGCCCCTTTCCGCCTTTCGGTTGAGGTGGAAGACATTCTGCTGGCCTCTTGCAATAGTGATCATAGCATGATCGCCTTTGATTTAATTAGTGGAGGAGGGATAGTAAGGAAATCCACAGTACTACCCTTTAACTTTCGAAAGGGAGACTATGATAGAATGAGGAAAACAGTTAAGAAAAAACTAAAAGGAGCAGTTGCAAAGGTTAAAGACGTACATCAAGCTTGGGTGTTGTTGAAAAATACTATCTTGGAAGCCCAGACCAGCTGTATTCCACGCTTTAAGAAAAGTGGAAGGAAGTCCAAAAAATTGCCAGCATGGTTTAAAGCTGAGGTCAGAGAGGCTGTTGTTGCCAAAAAAGCATCTTTCAAGAAATGGAAAAAAGAGCCAAATGATGAAACCTGGAAACAGCACAAGCACTGGCAAGTCAAATGCAAGGCATTGATAAGGCAGGCAAAGAGAGAATTTGAGAAGAAGCTTGCTGCGGAAGCAAAAACGCGAAATAAAGACCTTTTCAAGTACATTCGTAGCAAAAAAACCCGTGAGAGAGTCAGTTGGTCCATTAGATGATAAAGGGGTTAAAGGAGCACTAAGAGGCGACAAGGCGATAGCGGAGAGACTGAATGAATTCTTTGCTTCGGTCTTTACTGAGGAAGATGTAGGGATGTTACCCACGACTGAAGTGGTATTTAAAGGTGTGGAAGAATTGAAGGAAATATCGATACATCGGGAAGATGTCCTACAACTATTAGATAAACTGAAGAGTAGCAAATCACCTGGGCCGGATGGTATACATCCAAGGGTGTTGAAAGAACTGAAATTTGAGATTGCAGACCTGCTATCAGTAATCTGTGAACTATCATTAAAATCATCTCTAATACCTGAGGATTGGAGGATCGCCAATGTAACACCAATTTTAAAAAGGGTTCGAGGGGTGATCCGGGAAACTACAGACCGGTGAGCCTGACATCAGTACCGGGAAAAATGGTAGAAACCATCATAAAGAATAAAATTACTCAGCATATAGATAGTCATGACCTAATGGGAGACAGCCAACATGGCTTTAGACAAGGAAGATCTTGTCTTACTAATCTGTTATGTTTTTTGAAGGAGTGAATAAACAGGTGGACAAAGGTGAGTCGGTTGATATTGTGTATCTGGACTTTCAGAAAGCCTTTGACAAGGTCCCTCATGAGAGACTTTTGGCAAAACTAAAGAGTCATGGGATAGGAGGCAGTGTACTACTGTGGATCAGGAACTGGTTAAAAGATAGAAAGCAGAGGGTAGGACTAAATGGCCAATTTTCCCAATGGAGAAAGGTGAATAGTGGTGTACCCCAGGGATCTGTGCTGGGTCCGTTGCTTTTTGACATATTCATAAATGACCTGGAAAGTGGAATAACGAGTGAGGTTATCAAATTTGCTGATGACACAAAACTATTTAAAGTTGTTAAAACCCAGGAGGATTGTGGAAAATTGCAAGAGGATCTTGATAAATTGGAAGACTGGGCATCAAAATGGCAGATGAAATTTAATGTGGAGAAGTGCAAGGTTATGCACCTAGGGAAGAACAACCCAAACTATGGTTACACGATGCAAGGTTCCACATTAGGAACCACCACCCAAGAAAAAGATTTAGGCGTCCTTGTGGATACCATGTTAAAACCCTCGGCCCAGTGTGCAGCGGCGGCCAAGAGAGCAAATAGAATGCTAGGTATGATAAGGAAAGGAATGGAAAATAAAACAAAAGATATTATAATGCCTCTATATCGTTCCATGGTGAGACCGCACCTTGAATATTGTGTGCAATTCTGGTCGCCATATCTTAAAAAGGATATAGCAATTTTAGAAAAGGTTCAGAGAAGAGCCACCAAAATGGTAAAGGGGATGGAAGGCTACTCCTATGAAGAAAGGCTAAAAAGGTTGGGGCTCTTTAACCTGGAAAAGAGACGGCTGAGGGGAGATATGATAGAAGTCTATAAATTAATGAACGGAGTGGAACGGGTAAACGTAGATCGATTGTTTACCTTATCAGAATATAGAAAGACTAGGGGACATGCAATGAAGCTACAGGGTAAACTATTTAAGACTAATAAAAGAAAATATTTTTTCACTCAACGTGTAATCAAACTCTGGAATTTGTTACCGGAGGATGTAGTAAAGGCTGTTAGTGTAGCTGGGTTTAAAAAAGGTTTGGACAAGTTCCTGGAGGAAAGGTCCATAAACCATTATTAAGAAGGGACCCAGGATATCAATGCTTGAACCAATACAAGCATTGTGGAACCTGTGTCCCTTGGGGAAACTGCTAGGTACGTATGACCTAGATTGGCCACTGTTGGAAACAGAATACTGGGCTTGATGGACCTTGGTCTGACCCAGTATGGCATATCTTATGTTCTTATGTTCTTATGCCTCTACTAGGAAGGCTTACGCCCTCAAATGGCGCAGGTTCTCAGGTTGGTGCGCTGAGCTCGGGGCCTGCCCATTCTCCTGTCTGGTGGCACAGGTGTTACAGTACCTTCTTCACTTCTCTCAATCTGGGCTCAAGTATAACTCCATCCGTGTGCACCTCAGTGTCCTGGTGTGCACCACCATCTTATGGATGGTAAGCCCCTCTCGGTCCAACCGTTTGTGACCCGTTTTCTTCGGGGCCTGCTTTTATCAAAGCCCCCGGTTCGCCTTCTGGCAACTGAATGGAACCTCAACATAGTGTTGGGGCACCTCACTCACCCATCCTTCGAGCCTCTGGCTACTTGCCACCTTCGCTACCTCTCTTGGAAGGTGGCTTTCCTGGTTGCGCTCACCTCTGCTCGCAGAGTTAATGAGCTTCAGACCCTTGTGGCGGAGGTGCCTTATAGCAGTTTCTACAAGAACAGAGTGGTGCTTTGCAATACTACCTTCGGCAGTAGGTAGTATCGCCCTTCCATCTCTACCAGGAAGTGGTTCTCCCTATCTTCTTTCCAAGACCTCTCTCCAGTCAGGTGGAGACAGTCCTTCACACCTTGGACTGTAGAGGGCTTCATCCTTCATATCCAACACACTCAGGGCTGCCGCAAAGCTTTTCAGCTTTTCATCTCCTACGACCCCAATAGGCTGGGGGAGGCGGTGATCAAGTATACGCTGTCCCACATGGGTGGTGGACTGTATCACCCTTGCTTATGAGCAGGCGAGGCTCCCACTGGAAGGCTGCATCGTGGCGCATCATAGCGGCCTCGGTGGCAAACTTGCGCTCTGTCCCAGTGGTGGACATCTGCCGTGCCGCCACCTGGTCTTCAGTCCATTCCTTCGCAGCCAATTATTGCCTGGAAAGAGTCCTGACGGACAGTGTCTTCGGCCTGGCTGTGCTCCGTAACCTTTTCAGGGTTTAGGCAACTCCTACCCTCCGACCCTTCTGTGTTGAGGCTACGGGAGTGCTGGTTTCATTGGACACAGGGGTCCTACTGTGATCTATAGATACAGACTGAATTGCTGCTGTTTGCGGCTCTCAATGAGGGAGCCCCTATTTTTGCTATGGGCTTTCGGTAGCCTGTATCTGGGGAGTCCCATATGTGAGGACTGACTTCCTGCTTGTTACCGGAGAAAGCATAGTTACTTACCTGTAACAGGTGTTCTCTGGGGACAGTAGGAATCAGTCCTCATAACCCTCCCTCCTCCCCTTGGAGTTGCTCCTTACAATCTTGTTTTTGCCGTCTTTTAGCTGTGTCATCCTTGGGCGGGAGGGGGACCACGCATGCATGGTGGCATTTCCCAAAGGCTTTCTTTCAAAGCTTGGGGGATGCTTCTGCAAGGGCTCTGTCGGTTCCGATGTCACCCATTTGTGAGGACTGATTCCTGCTGTCACCGGAGAACACCTGTTACAGGTGAGTAACTACGCTTTATTACATCTACACAGTCAGATGAATAAATTACAGACTGATATTAAGCAGTTTGTTGGATAAACGAAATAGAAATGTGGCTGATTACTGCACAGGTTATGTATATCCTTGGCAAAACCCAGACTGGAAGAACAAGAAAAAGGTTTTGTTTGATTTTTCGTCGGATGATTCAGAAGGAAGTGCGATGCGCTCAGTTGAGGCCTCATCATTATCATCATCTTTTGTGGACAAAGACGGAGGATGTCGAAGACGCCAGGGCCGGTGGAAGATAAGCAACGATTTTATGAGACATCGTCCGTGGACATGGTCACAACATCTTTAAGAAGTTTATTGGTAAACTTGTCATCAGTATGGTTGACACAAACGCAAGCATCAGTGTTAGACAAAGGATTGTCTTTTGTGCCATGTGTCGAGTATGATGCTTTTTCATTTTGTATAGGCTTGGAGAAGTTTTTGAGAGAGGTTCATTTGCAAGCTTTATTTGCTTCTACCACAGTTTCTAAGCCTATGATCCCTCAAAACGGAGTCGGACCGACGGGTACCATTACCTTTTGTGTCTACTTGGTCTCCATCTACTCCCCCTCCTCCTCCTCCTTTACAGGTCTTTCGAGACCTGGTGTTGCGTGATGTTCAGTGTCTTGAAAAGTCTTCTCTAAATTTTTTTTTAATATAACATATGAGGAATGCACAACATTACGCCAACTGAAAGAAAACACAAACGTCACGATTAAGCAAGTAGATAGTGTGTGGTAGTAGATTTGGACTCTTCCTATTATCAGGAGATTATACATCAACTTTCTGACATAGTTACCTACTGGCAGTTAGAAGAAGATCTAACTCGGCGCCTGTGTATGGTGATCCAAGATCTGACAAGAGGTGCCCTTGAGAAGGAACTTATTAATAAAAAAATAATTTGGGTTTTTGAATGTAAAATCACCTCAGGTTCCTTTATTTATATATTCTTCCATAAGAATGCCACGGTACCACCAGGTCGCCCGATTGTATCATCCATAGGATCATTATTGGACTCTGTCAGTTTACTTAAATTTTTTCTGCGTCCATTGATATTATCTATTCCATCCTTTAAGGATACAGCTCATTTTTTAACTCTTTTGTACCAAGTTCAGATACAGGAAGAATGTCCTGATTGCATTCTGGCAACTTTGGATGTTTCTGCCCTTTATACGAGTATCCCTTAAGCAGGGGCACTTATGGTCATCGAGAGCGTACTCCAGGGACAGGGTGATATCAGTTCAACATATTTGGCCTTTTTGATGGAATTGGCACGGTTGATTCTGTGTGAATCATTTTTTTGTTATGATGATGTGCTCTATCAGCAATGTACTGGGATAGCAATGGGGGTCATCTTGGTACCATTGGTAGCCAATTTGTACATGGCTCATTTTGAAGCTTCTTGGTCTTCTGATATATGCAGTCGCGTGGCCCTACATACTTGGTTTTGTTATATTGATGACGTGTTTGTCATTTGGATTGGGTCAGAAGAAGCTCTTTTACAGTTTTTTTTCAACATTTGAACCAAGTAGATGGACATATTCAGTTTTCTTTGGCATATGACAAATTTACAATATCATTTTTGGATGTGAAGGTGGTACAAACTACTACTGGTTTTCTAACTTCAGTCCATAAAAGACCCACAGATAGGAATGCTTTCTTACACTATACTAATGCCCATCAAGTCCCTTTGAAGAATGGACTCCCATTTTCCCAATATGTTACCGTAGGAATTGTATTTTAACATCAAAGTTCATACAACAATCTCAACAGCTATCTTTAGCTTTTGTGACTGGGGGTTTTCCATATCGTTTGTGGAGAAAATTTGTAAGAAGGCTTTATGTAATGATCGTAGTTGGTTGTTGTTTACTTTGGGTTCCCAGTCACAAAATTTAAAAGGACGGGATGGAATCGATTACCATTGTTTTTTGCATTTTGTGACTAAATATACACCATTTAGTGGGATTGCATCAAATTATTTTTTCACATTTCGAAGTGTTGCGCATGATCCCAGGATTGAATAAGTATAAACCTCAGATGGTGTTTTCCCATGGGTGTAATTTATGTGATAGTTCTACAGATGTTAGGAAATGTAGGGAGTGGCGTTTGGAGGAGGGGGGCATTCTGCTTGTGGGGCTTGTTCGGTTTGTGAAATCATGGTGTCTTTACATTTATTTGTACACCGTGATTGTGACTATAAGTTACGATGGAAGACAGATTGTCAGTCTGATTTTGTTGTATATATTTTAGTGTGCCCATGTGGTTTAGCATATGTTGGTAAGACGTCTTAACAATTACATATTTGTCTATCAGAGCATCGGAGCAAGCTGAAACACGCAGTTCCTCATGCTCCTTTTGTGGACCATTGTCAGTCTTTGTCTCACATTTTTGAAGATTTGAAATGTTGGGTCATCGATCACGTCCTCCCGTTACTGCGGGGGGGGGGGGGGTGACAGGGATTTGATGCTGATCTGACGAGAGCAATCATGAATTTTTAAGCAAGATATGATTGCTCTTTCCAGTTTAAAGGAAAGTATTGATTGGAGGGTTTGCTGGTAGATTGTGGGTGGATCTGGTCAAGCCTTTTAGTGGTGATTTTTTGGATATGTATGTGCATGAGCTGACTGTGGTTTGTGTTTGGTGCTGAGGGTGATAGTGGCCGTGGATAGCTATTTTTCTGGTATGTTTTGGGAGCATTGGGTGGGGATGGATTCTGGTGGACACGTTCGACAGTGGGGTAGTTGCTATTTCATCACTGGGTTGTGTCATTTCAGGTTTTGGTTGATTGGTTAGTATCATCCACTCTGTCGGGAAGCTCCACCCTTTGACCGCAGTTAAAAGCGCATGCATGGCGTTTTCTGTTGGTTTGTCCTCTGCGTTGAAGTTGTTGCAGGTGCAAGTCTACGTTGTCACTACAGCATGTGAGTATGTAGGAGATCTTTTCATCGGTGATGGCATTTTTTCATCCTAAAGAGTATGTTGGGTTGGACTGGGCTGTATGTTATATAACTAAGGCATGGGAAACTTGGTTTTTTTTTTGTTTTACAATTTGTTTCATTACTGTAGGTGTTGCTAGTGCTTCGTTGCCACAGAATGAGCTTGATTTCATTTGGCAAGTGTCCTCCCTGGTGTAGCTCTAGTGAACAAGAGAGTGTGGACAACGTTCTAAATTTTGTTTCAGCTAAGTGTTTGTCGTGTTGCCTACACATTTGTATTTATATACAGCCTGCATAGCTATGTTTGTTTATACAGTGATGCCATTTGTCTCATATATTTAATAAGTGGAGTTTTTTCTGACCTATGATGGTGGTGTTTTGCAGCATGTATTGCCAGTTTACACAGTTTCCTACAGCTGCTTTGACATAGTCATTGCGTCAGCTTAGTAACAGTAATCACTAAGGTCTTTTTTTTCTCCACGTATGAGCATTGGTATTGGGGCTAAGTTTCAGTGCTGTGTGTTGTTTTTTTGTTACACCGGTTTACCTCCTTTTTTGCGTAGTTTTTGCTATACTAGGTGATTTGAGGTTTGCAAGCTGTATTAGGATACACTGGTCAACATTGAAATCGTTACTGACTATAAAAGGCCCTAATCTGTAGTATCTTGGTGAGCTGAACACGAATATAACATTAAAAAAAATGATTGGCTCTCGTTTTGAAGATATTGCATGTAGTTCATTTTTGATGTTTCACCATGTAAATTTATCCAGTAGGACATGAACATCCCAAATAAGCCTTGAATGATGTAATTTTGCATCACATTGCATAATACCAGCATGCACACATCATCCAGAGTTGATTGCATCATTTTCTGATGCAATGCAATAGTACTGCCAGACGGCTGCTGAAGCCATCTGACGTCAGCAGTGTACTATACGCAGTCGGAAAGGAAAGTAATCTGGTATTCTGTTCCGATATTGAAAGCCTCATGAATGCCTTAAAAATCACAAGACTGGAGACTATTTATAGACTCTTCGAAACTGAGTCTGAAGGCTGTGCTTTTGAACAATGGAAACCGTCTTCCATCTATTCCAGTAGCGCATGCCGTCCACATGAAGGAGACATACGATAAAGCATCTACTGACTTCCACTCCTTTTGCACTCAGTTTAAGTTACTTACTCTAGTTCACAGGGCTCTTCACACTAGTACTCCACAATACCTGGCAGACCTTATTACATTCCACACCCCCAGACACACTCCCCGATCCTTCCACCTTAACCGCCTTAATCTCCCTTCCCCCTCCCTCGCTCACCTTCAATCCATCCGCTCCTCTGCTTTCTTTTTCATCGGCCCCGCACTCTGGAATTCACTCCCCACCTCCCTCCAGTTAGAACCCCATCACGCCACCTTCAAGCGAGACCTAAAAACCCACCTCTTTTCCTTGGCCTATGACCTTCCCTCCCCTCTTGTCTGATCCTGTCCCCTACATATAGTCCTGTATCCTTTCTCTCGTTCTATTATATCAACAATTGTAACTTCCTTTCCTCCTTTCTGGCCCTGTGCCTGTTTCTAATTGTTTGTGAATTGTAAACCGCTCTGATTGATAAAGTAGGATGGTATATCAAATAAATAAACATAAACATACAGCTGGCACCTCTGTGGTGACTTGAAAGTAGTTGCCCTTTTAATGGGACTGCAGCAGGGATATATAAAATACATGTGTTTCTTATGTGAGTGGGATAGCCGAGCAAGGAATTGGCACTATTTGTGGAAGGAATGGAATTGCAGACAAAATGTAACAGTTGGAGAGAAGAATATCCAGCACCCAGCTCTGGTTGAGGCTCACAAGATCCTGCTACCACCACTTCACATCAAACTAGGTTTGATGAAAAACTTCGTGAAAGCCATGGACCGCACTTCGCCAGCTTTCTGATACCTGCATGAAAAATTCCCTCGACTCAGCGAAGCAAAGATTAAAGAGGGAGTTTTTGTGGGTCCTCAGATTCAAGAGCTCTTCAAAGATGACCGGTTCAACAACTTGCTGCAGGGTGATGCGAAACAAGCATGGAATGCTTTTCGTCTAGTGTCAACAAGCTTTCTCAGGAATGTTAGGGCAGAAAACTACAAAGAACTAGTAGAAGACATGCTGATGCAGTATCAGAAACTTGGCTGCAATATGTCTCTAAAGATCCATTTCCTTGATTCCCATCTCGATTTCTTTCCTGACAACTGTGGTATGGTTAGTGATGAACAGGGCGAACGTTTTCACCAGGATATCGCAACGATGGAGCAAAGATACCAGGGAAAATGGTCCACTACAATGCTGGCTGACTACTGCTGGACACTCCCCAGAGAAGCTTCCGAACAGCTGTACAAGAGACAGGCGAAAAAATCTAAGAAGTAATCTCCAGGAACAAGCAGGAATGAGTCTTCACATATGGGTTCGTCGGTACCGACGGAGTCTGCGTGGGAACGCTTCCCAGCGTCCAATCAAAGAGCTTTTGGAAGCATCCCACCACGCCTGTGTGCTGCCTTCCCGTCTTTCCCAACTGCCTCTCCTCAGTTTTCGTTTTAGGACGTCCTCCTGTCACCACAGAAAATTCTTGTTTTATTTCTTTAGTTTTCTTGTGGTCGCGGCTGTCTCCCCGACGTCACTGATATCGCCGGTGTTTTCTTTTCTTTTCCTGTGAAATCTCCTTTTTCAAGGGATATTTTTTCTTCATAGTGTTTCACGGTTTCTCAGGCCTTTCAGGCCTCCTTTTTCCTTCATGGAACCGCCAGCCACTTCCTCCAAGAAATGTTCAGACTGTGGCGGTACAACTTTATTTTTAGATCCTCAATATCGGTGTCTAACCTGTTTGGGTCCTGACCTTTTTCCTCCGGAGCTGTCAGGCAACAGTTTTGTGAGAAGAGATTTTCAACATCGAGATTCCCTCGATACACGGTTTCCCTCCGACGTCAGGGCACCGTCCCTTTCTTCTTCTACACAGGATCAGGTAACCCTCAAACAGTCTGTTAAGACTAGTCAGCCCTCGAGTGGTAGGTCTCATGCACAGCATGTAGACTGCTCCGGCCTTGCCCTTGAGAGCCCACTGGCTTCAAAACCCCGGCGGGAGTCTTTGGTCTCCAAAGCTTTTGAGGGGTTTCAGGTTGTTCCTGGGGTTCACCCCTCACAGAACATACCTGAGCCGTGTCTGGTGGTGGCATCCGCTTCGAGCGGTACCGATACCCCGGCATCAGCACTGGTGTTGGATGATACACTCCTCACCAGGGATGGTCATCTGGCATCCTCGGTACCTTCGGGACCGGTGGATACCCTCCAGACTGACTTTCCATTATCTGTACCAGTGCCGATTCTTAACACCGACGTCGGTACCCTCCAGACGTGCATCGATAGCCTCGCTACCCTCGATGCTGAGTCTCGAATCGATCTCCAGTCTGGAGGACTGGGTACCGACTCGCCTTGGTACCGGCTCCGGGCGGTACCCAAGGCTCGGTTCCGATACTTTGGATCCAGAACTCTCGGTTCCCCTGAGGCCTTTTGAGTTGCTGCCGGTTGTCCGCCTTCAACCGGTATCAGACACGGTACCGAAGTCGGTACCGATGTCCACATTACCCTTGCGGTCGGTGCCTTCCATGCTTCGCTCATCAGGCTCTTTGCCCTCGATGCCAAGTCTGGAATCGATCTCTAGTCTGGAGAACTGGGTACCAACACCGATCGATACCGGAGACTCAGTACCGAGGATAGCGACCGGAGGTTTTCGGTTACCTCGGTACCAATTGAACTGCCAAAGGCTGCTCCAATGTCTTGTGTTGGGCTCGGCTCCGACATCGGTACCGGTATTAGCATCAGTACCGGCATCCACAGTAGCATCGTGGCCAACTCCTGCCATGCTCCTTCCAACAGGATCGCTCCCTTCTATACCAAGCTTGGAGTCGATATCTGGCATGGACAATGTGGTAATGACGGTCGCTGCTCCTGACAGCCAGTACCGGCGACCATTCCTTAAGCATTCCACACTGCACCGTGCAGGATCTTCTATTCCTATATATTTGGATAGCTCTTTCGGTGCTCAGGCTAGTAATTCAGATCTAACCTGTCCAAGGGAGATTCCTGTTGGGGATCCCTCTTTTCAGAGTTTCCTCCTGGATATAGCAAGATCCCTTGCCATTCCTGTCCCTGGACATGATCCTGCACAAGGCTCTGTTTCTACCAAAGCAAAGGAGAACATAATGCTCCCTTTGCATCATTCCTTGCAGGATCTCCTTCTAGGAATGTGGGAAGCACCTTTAAAGGTACCCCCACCTTCCAGAGCAACTGATCTTCTATATCAGGTGCCCCCCTCTCCAGGGTTTCAAAAGACTCAACTTCCTCATCATTCCATCGTAGTGGAATCAGCAATGAGGCGGGTGAAGAGTAAGAAAAAGCACTCTTCTTATCCGCCATGTCGTGAGTCTAAGACACTAGATGCCTTTGGACGTCAAACCTTTCAGACATCTATGCTTTCTGCAAGAATTCTCTCATATATTTTTTATATGAGTCTATCTCTTGAGGAGGTCACAAAGCAATTACATCTTTTAACTCCTCCTCTTCCAGAGTACGAGTGCAGACTATTCTTCACTGCTTAAGCATCTCCAGAGTATCTCTTGCTTTCTTACTCGTGCTTCCCTAGACTCTTTTGAGTCTACTAGCAGGATTTCTGCTATATCTATAGGGGCACGACGTAGAGCCTGGCTCCAGGCTTCAGACTTAGACAAATGGGCACAGCAAAGACTGGGACATACTCCTTGCACGGGAGACAATCTTTTCAACAAGTCTTTACGTCAGGTTACTCAGTTGTCCACTGACTTCCCTGTTCCTAAGGGCTGTTCTGCACCTTCTTCTGTCCCAGTAGGTAGGAAATGTCCTGCCAAACCTTCTTCCCATAGGAGAAGAAGGTTTTATGCATCATCTGCCCATCATGCAGATGTTCCCAAACAGGGGAAGCATTGTCCTGGTCTGCAGAATTCAACCTCTCACCAGGCTCAGCAAACCCAGCAACTGCAGGGTTTCTGATCAGTCTTCATCAGATGCTTGTGACTCTGGGGGTTAGAATCTGCAGTTGCTTCTTCTCAATAGAGGCAATCCACTGCTCTCATTCTAAACCCTAGACATGGATCTCTTCCCAAAAGACATCCATTTTTTCTATGTTCTATGAGCTGTCAGGATGTTCATGCCTATAGGGCACAGGGTGTTCTCCTTTTCTTCCTGCTAGGGAAAGAGGTCTAACCACTATCAAACGATAGTTCCTGTGCCAGTGTGTCTTTTTTCCTTTCTATAGACTCGCTACTTTGTAAGTCTTCTTCAGCTCCATTCTCTTTACCTTCTTACCAAGCTTTTCCTCTGTAAGAGCGGTATTGCTTCACTGGAGGGCTTTTTCTTCAGCCTCTCTAGTTTTGTTACTTTTCCAGTGCAGAGTTTTCCTCTCTGAGTTGCCTCCTCTTTTTCAATCTTGCTTTGAGGCAGTTCATCAGACATGTCCAGAGTTTTCTACTCCTGTTCTGTCCTTTCTGTTTTTAAACAGTAAGATTCTTTCTGCTGTCTAGCAAGCAGCTGCCTATGCAGGAGCCTTAATGTTTGGACCACTGGTTCTTGTCCACCAGCAACCAGATTTGTCCTCCACTAACTTTCTGTCTAGTTTTAGTAGTGATTCCAAGTCAGTGCTGTTATCTGTCTTGGAAATCATTTCACTACAGACTTGGATTGTCTTCTCTTTCTGCCATCTCCATTCCCCTGGGTTTGGCAGCATAGTTGACATAGGTACTGGCTCTCCAGCAGCCAGTTCGATCTCCTCATTCTCCTCCATCATGCTCTCTGCAATTCTACAGAGAAGCTCTCCACTATGGGCCCTTGCTAGAGAGCATGGGGTTTTTTCTCCAATAGCTATCCTAGATGGTTGGAAAAGGCTTTTTCAGTCATGTCTCCCATGATTAGAAAGGTTTTCCTTTTTCAGAGAAAGGACATAGGCCTTCTCCTGGCAGCTCGTCCTCATGGTAAGAACGCATGATACCTTTTTTGTCCTTAAGCAGGTCAGCATGGTATCTCATTTTTATGCGTCTTCTGTTCACTTACCATGCTAGAGTTCTAGAATACTCGGGACTTGCTGGCTGCAGACTGATATCATCCTCTGCTTTTCACGTAACCGTCCTGGTTATTTCACTACCTAGCATCCCTGTAGCTCATAACCAGTGGGAACAGATTCTATATATATCTTCTCAAGTAGGTTCCACCTTCTTGTTATTAGATGAATCTTTCCTCTCCACTTTTGCCTATGTGAATACCATTCTGTAGGCATATCTCAGTCTGCTTCTTTGCAGACACCCATATAGAGGCCTATATATTCATATCTGTAGCATACATCTTACAGATGTCTATGTCTATCTTTGTGTGTATTTTATGCCCTTCATATCTCACTATAGATATATTCTCATCTATCTATTTATCTATCTATATGATATATATATGTATATATATATATATATATATATATATATGTATGTATCTGTTGAGATATTTACTATCGGTACATAGGTATCCTGCATTTATTTAGCTGACTGTCGAGGCTCATATAGCTATATGATTCTGACAGATGGGCTTTACCCATACCTATGCTATCCAGCATGTTTGGGGTTCCACACTCACAACCACTTTTGTGGTGGTTAACAACTTCCACCATAACCTTAAGGTTTAGGTACCTCTGATCCATGTTCCAGTATCTCTCCTAGCTGACCCCAGTTAGGAGAGACATTGCGGATCTTCAGCTAATCACAGGCTCTAACGCCTTAGGCGTTTGTCCTTTCTTTTGGGATACAAGGGGTTTCCATACCTTTTCCTCCCACAAGGACTGTGCCTGTTTGTACAATCCGGTCGGCCTTCTCTTTTTGCTCCCAAGGGTGAGTCATTCTGTCGCCAAAAGAGTTTGGCTTTTATCATAAAGCCTTCTGCTGAAGGCCCACCGTTTTTGGTACTACCCCAGTTCTCACTGGGGTCCCCTCTTACCTTTCAGGAATCTGACCTCCACTCTTTTTTCCTACAGGTTTATTACAGTGAGGTCATCCTTGAGGTTCCTCTACTGGGTTCCCCAGTAGATCCCATGAACCTCCTTACTGCTGTGTAATCCTGTTAGGGGAGGTCCATATTGCAATTTTTCTTCAATATCATTGATGATAATTATCATCCACACATGGACTCCTTCTCTGCAGTCCTATGCTAGGTTAGCTGTTCCACAGCACCTTTCTTTCTTCAACTCCTATCCTCCATCCTCAGGATGCCTGGTGTTGTGGGGAATAGCATGTTCCAACCTATGACATGCTGGGACTCCAGGCATCTTAGCTTGGGAGTCCCCATATGTGAAGACTCATTCCTGCTTGTTCCTGGAGATAGCACAGTTACTTACCTGTAACAGGTGATCTCTGGGAACAGCAGGAATAAGTCTTCACAACCCACCCACCTCCCCAGGAGTTGTATCTCTATCTTTCCTTTCTTCTTTCTCTCTCTTTGTCTCAGCTTTAAAAGTTAACTGAGGAGAGGCAGTTGGGAAAGGCGGGAAGGCAGCACGCAGGCGTGGTGGGATGCTTCCAAAAGCTCTTTGATTGGACGCTGGGAAGCGTTCCCGCGCAGACTCCGTCGGTACCGACGTACCCATATGTGAAGACTTATTCCTGCTGTTCCCAGAGATCACCTGTTACAGGTAAGTAACTGTGCTGTCTATGACTTTTTTTTTTACAGGTATTAACTGAAGGCCTATTATATTTACTATTGACATGCATTTCGTGATGTAAACATTAATTCTTGTAGATTACAAAAAAACTAGAGCCAACTTTGCAATTTCACTGTCCTATTCGTGTTCAGCATATAAAAATTGATAAGAAATGACTATTTTTATTTCAGTAATATGACTTTTGTAAAAATTTGTTGACCAGTGATATCGTTCATATATTACCAGGCTATGGAGACAATGAAACAAAAAATGAAGTTTTCAGAAACATATAGCTTGCACCTGAGACAACGTATTCATTGCGGTTAGGGGGACGGTGAGAGGTTACTGTTGGCACTGCATAATGGCACATTAAGGCTGGATTTATTAAGCTTACTTTTCCCATTAAAAGTGGGGAAAAAAGTAAATCAGGTCCTTAAGGGAGCTACAATGCACCTTTTGTGGGGTGGAGGGGGGCACTATGACAGAGTTCTTGGTTGCTGGGCTCCTACAATTTTTTAGTTGGCTCCTAGACCTGAACAAATTTTGTCAAGGCTTGTGTTAGATTATGTTTGAATTATTCAGCATTTGAGAAAAATAACTGTCTTTGTGAGCTATTATGTTTTTTTGTGAGAACTACAATGAGCTGGTGCATATGTATGTGTTTGGCCTTCCTCAGCATGATTATAATATGTTGGGCACTAGAACAGAGAGAAGAGGAAAGCTGCAGAAATGCAAAACGTAAGACAAGGCACTATTACAGGTGTTACTCTAGTAACGTTTTTCTGGCACAGTCATGAGTCAGTGATGACCGCCACTGCCATGACTGAGTGAAAACACATGCAAGTATTTCAAACAAAACTTATTTGTTCTTATGCCAAAAGCATTTCTGCTTTCATTTTATAAATTAAGTGCACTGCATTTTGTTTCCTTTGCAACATTTAAAAAGGAAAGAACCCACTGTTAACATTTATCCTTGCCAAAAGACCATAGGTGTATGAAATATATTAACACACATAAGTGTATGTACATGTGTTCTAGAAAGTGCCATGAATTTACATAGTGTCTTTTTTAAATACTTAAGAATTTCCACAGCACATTTGAGATTAATGGTGCTAATGTTACAAATCAGAATTTTTATGGTCATGTGCTCTGAGTTTTTGAAGCATTTGTGTTTTACTGTTTTTATGCTGAATATTAAACACACTTTTAGTCTAAAGGGGAAAATTTTGACAGGAGTTCAGTATTTGACTTGTAGTATAACGTTCCTGTATTAAAGCTGACGGACTTTGCAGTCCAGTCATCTTTCTTTCTGCTGTTTATTTTTACAGCTTGTTGTAGAATATACCCTGATATACTGTAACTCTTTTGCTTCCTTTGATTTTTATCTATCACTCTTGGCCAGGAGCTGCTGTCATGACCCCCTACTCTTCCAGGGTAGCTTGTCCTACAATTTTAATGACAATGCTGCTGTACTTATCAGCTGAAGCAGAGTACCTAAAGGTAGAGTTAACATCCCAATGTCTATTGAACGTTCCAAGATGCAATGTTATATTGTTATCTATCTTTCAGTCCTGGTACTGCCAACAAAAATGGTGACCTGCAATTTGTTATAAGTAATTGTGAGCAATACAATTGCCAGGCACTTGCATTCATAATCCCCATGAATGCAAAACACACTCCACTGCCTTATAAGATTATCATGTCTAGCTTTAGGGAGAATCCAAGCACATTTTCTTTCTTTGTTCTAGCATTGGAAGATCCTTTTCATAAAAACGTAAGATATGGCCTACTGGTCAGACAAAGGTCCCATAAATCCCAGTATCCTGTTTCTAAGAGCAGCCAATCCAGGTCACAAGCATCTGTCAGGTTCCTAAAAGGTACACTGATTCCATGCTGCTTATACCAGAGGTAGGTATTGGATTTCCCTGCTCTTTAATGATAGTTTATGGACTTTTCTTCCAGGAACTTGCCCAAACCTCTTATAAACCCAGTTACACTAACAGCTTTTACTATATCCTTTGGAAATGAATTCCAGAGTTTGATTACACGTTGAATGAAAAAATATTTTCTCCGATTAGTCTTAAATGTTCTACATTGTAGCTTTGTGGCATGACCCCTAGTCTTTCTACTCTCTGCGGGGGCGGCCCAAGGGGGGTGCGGGGCCATGTGTGGAGACTCAGTGTGGGGTCTCATTTGCATAAGGGGACTCATTTGCATAAATATTTGCATAATGTTACCATACACTAACTTTTAGTAAACATGCCTCTTAATGAGTATATGGATAAAGAAAGACTAAAAGATTTCTACATTACTATAATCCAGTGCCAACCGCCAGGCACATTAGCAACTACTACAAACACTGCCCATTTAGAGCCCATAGCAAACCCGCCGTATCCTAACAGCACTACCAGGACTCACAAAGCACCATACCCTACCTATCAAAAGGCAACACTGCAAATATTAAACCAATACATTTCAGAGAATAACAATACATGACCTACTGGGGAAAGGGAACAAGTGGCAATGTCGAATAGGAATTACATAAACAGAATACCTCAGCTCAGTTACACATGCAGAACACAGACCATCACCAAACAAGGAATCACAATTTAGAAACAGGAAGACAATTAAACTGGGAACCCTAAAAGCCAAACTTGGAATGTACAACAACACTGTAGAAATAAAACTATAAATTAATTTCCTCTTGTACTAAACAAAGCGCAGACGTTAATGATGCACATTTCCCAGAGCTGACATATTCCAGTTAATAAATTCAAAATAAAGAGATATCTTTCTACCTTTTGTGCATATTTTTCAGTTGCAATTGCTCCAGCCACTTTCTTCTGGTTTCTTTGTGTCTTCTGCTAACTCTCCATCGTCTGCTGTCCATTTGTCCTTTCTTCTCTCTTCTAATTTTTTCCATTCTCTCTCTACATCTGCTTTAACATACTAATCTTTCTCCTTTTGCTCTTTCCTCATTCCTATTTCCTATTTCATCCACTCAAATTTTACCCCTCCATCCTCAATCCCCACTTACTCTCCCAATACCCAGCCAATTGTAGATTTTTCTTCCGTCCCACACAAAATATTTTTCCCCTTTCCATTTCACTCTCCCAACTCCATCCCATTCTAATCTCCCCCAACATCAGCTCCCTTCTAGTTCCAGCCCCACCCAGTATCCGCTCCCTTCTAGTCCCCGCATCAGCCCATTTCCACTCCTAGCCCCCCCCCCATCAGCCCATTTCCAGTCCTAGCTCCCCCATCCATTTCCAGTCCTATCCAAGTCCCTCCATCAGCTCATTTCCAATACCAGCCTCCCATCAGCCCATTTCTAGTCCTTTCCTAGCCCCATCATCAGCCCATGTCAAATCCTAGCTCCCCTCCACTCAGCCCATTTCCAATCCAAGCCCCCCATGAGCCTACTTCGTTCTAGCCCCTCCATGAGTCCAATTCAGTCCAAGCCCCCACCACAGCCCATTTCCAGTCTTAGCTCCCCCAACACCCAATTCCCAGTCCTATCCTAGCCCCATCCCCTCACAACCCATTTCCATTCCAAGCCCCCCTCCCCATCAGCTATTTGCAGTTCAAGTCCCCCTTCCACTCAGCCCATTTCCATTCCAAGCCCCCGACCCCATCAGCTATTTGCAGTTCAAGCCTTCCCTTTCACTCAGCCAATTTCCAGTCCTAGGAACCCCCCCAACCCATTACCAGTCCTAAGTCCCCATCAGCCCACTCTCAGTCCTAATCCCATCAGCCCATTTCCAGTCCTAACCCCCCATCACCCAATTTTCAGTTTAAGCCCCCCCCCATAGCCCATTACCAGTCCTAACCCCCCATCAGCCCACTCCCAGTCCTAACCCCTCATCCCAATTCCAGTCCTAACCACCATCACCCAACTTTCAGTTTAATCCCCCCCCCCTAGCCCATTACCAGTCCTAACCCCCATCAGCTCACTTCCAGTCCTAACCTCATCAGCCCATTTCCAGTCTTAGCCCCCCCATAGCCCATTACCAGTCCTAACCCCCCATCACCCCATTTCCAGACTTAGCTCCCCATAGCCCATTACCAGTCCTAACCCCTATCAGCCCTCTTCCAGTCCTAACCCCATTAGCCCATTTCCAGTCCTAACCCCCACCCCAACAGCCTAGGGAAAATTTAAAATAAAAAAAAAAGCTGTCTGCTGCCACCACAGCAGCAACGGCAGAATCGAATATCCTGCAGGGCCCCCCACTGCCCGACAAAGCTTGCCCTCCCTGCATCAGCTCCATCTCCGCAGTCGCACCGGCTTTCAGAGCGCGAAAGGAGAGTTTCTCCCTCGCGGCTCTGTTAAGCCCCTGTGGGCTTAACGGGAAAGTCCCATCAGCCCCTGCGGGCTTAACAGAGCCACAAAAGGGAAACTAGTCTCCCTTCGCGTTCTGAAAGCTGGTGCGACTGCAGAGACGGAGCTGATGCAGGGAGGGCAGGTTCTGTTGGGCAGTGGGGGGCCCCGCGGGATATTCGATTCTGCTTTTGCTGCGGCGGCAGCAGGCAGCTTTTTTTTTTTTTTAATTTAAAGCAGAATGTTCTTTGCGTGGGGCCCCCTGAAACGCGGGACCCTGTGCAAAAAACATTCTTGCTCAGTGGACGGGCCGGCCCTGACTCTGAAGGAGTAAACAACCGATCTACGTTAACCACTTCCACTCCATTCATTATTACATAGTAACATAGTAAATGACGGCAGATAAAGACCAGTATGGTCCATCTAGTCTGCCCAGTAAGATGGCAAGAGTAGGTGCACCTGCCGCTCCGTGCAGGCCACCCCTCCCCATGTCTTTGTTTTAGGGGTGAACCCATCACTCCGTGTAGGACACCCCAGTATGTTGAGAAATTAGGTAAAGTTAAGTTTATTTTGATTTTATCCTGTTGCTGGAAAGGGATCCACTGTGTCTGTCCCATGCCACTTTGAATTCTGTCACTGTATTTACCCCCAACATTTCCATTGGGAGGGCATTCCAAGCATCCACCACCCTTTCAGTGGAAAAAGTATTTCCTGACATTGCCTTTCAATTTACCCCCTTGCAGCTTCATGTTATGCCTTCTAGTTTTACAGCTTCTCCGTCTTTGGAAGAGATTTGTTGTTCATTATTTCTCTTTAAGTATTTAAAGGTCTGAATCATATCTCCCCTGTCCCTCCTCTCCTCCAGAGTGTACATATTTAGGTCTTCAAGTCTCTTCTCATAAGGCTTCTGACACAGGCTCCAAATCATTTTGGTCGCCTTCCGCTGAACAGTTTCCAGTCTTTTTATATCCTTTGCAAGATATGGTCTCCAAAACTGAACACAGTATTCCAAGTGAGGCTTCACCAGTGACTTATACAGTGGCATTAGTACCTCTTCCTTTCTGCTGGTAATTCCTCTTTGTATGCAACCCAACATCCTCCTGGCTTTTGCCACTGCCTTGTCGCACCGGTTTGCCACCTTGAGATACACAGAAATAATCACACCAAGGTCCATCTCCTGGTTCGTGCACACCAAACTCTCGCCCCCTATCGCGTACATTTCCCCTGGATTTATGCTTCCCAAGTGCATGACACTGCACTTATTTGCATTAAATCGTAACTGTCAAGCATTAGACCATTCTTCCAGCTTTTGTAGATCTTTCCTCATGTTATCCACTCCCTCAGGGGAGTCCACTCTGTTGCAAATTTTCATTTCATCTGCAAAAAGACAGATGTTTCCATGCAGTCCTTCAGCAATATCACTCACAAATACATTGAACAGTGCCGGGCCCAGGACCGAACCCTGGGGCACCCAGCTAATCCACCCTCCTTTCATCCGAGTGAGCTCCATTTACCATCACTTTCTGTCATCTGTCAGTCAAGCAATTCCTGATCCAGTTCACCACGTTGGGACCCATCCCCAAACTACTGAGTTTATTGATAACCTCCTATAAGAAACAGTATCAAAGACTTTGCTGAAATCCAGTTAGATGACATCCATCGCATGCCCCCTGATCTAGTTCTCTGGTCACCCAGTCAAAGAACTCAATCAGATTTGTTTGGCAAGATCGGCCTTTGGTAAAACCATGTTGCCTTGGATCATGCAACCTGTTGGTTTTGAGAGAGTCCACTATTCGCTCTTTCAGAAGCACCTCCATTACTTTTCCCGCCACCAAGGTAAGGCTCACGGGCCTGTAGTTTGTCACTTCTTCCCTGTCACCACTTTTGTGAAGAGGTACCACATCCGCCCTTCTCCAGTCCTGAGGAAC
The DNA here is from genome assembly GCA_033557465.1 of Ichthyophis bannanicus. Lineage (NCBI taxonomy): Eukaryota > Metazoa > Chordata > Amphibia > Gymnophiona > Ichthyophiidae > Ichthyophis > Ichthyophis bannanicus. Next base: position 863,367,044 of record CM066036.1, on the reverse strand, counting down.
TACTCCTGTTTCCAAGGATCTGTTGAAAACATTCTTTAACGGCCCTGCAAGAACCTCTGAGCTCTTTCAGTATCCTGGGATGTATCCCATCCAGTCCCATGGCCTTGTTCACTTTCGGTTTTGCAAGTTGTTCTAACACATCATCTTCAGTGAATGGTGTGGTACCTACTTCATTCCCATTTTTATATTTGGGAGTCACAGATGGTCCTTCTCCAGGATTTTCTTTAGTAAAAACAGAGCAGAAGTATTTGTTTAGCAATTTTGTTTTCTCAATGTCACTTTCCACAAATCCGTTCCCAGCACTTCTGAGTCCTGTGATTCCAGTTCTGATTTTCCTCCTCTCCCGAATATACCTGAAGAAAGTTTTGTTGCCACACTTCACATCTTTAGCCATCTTTTCCTCTGCCTTTGATTTTGCTTTCCTTATTTCTCTTTTTGTCTCTTTTAGTTTGATCCTGTATTCCTTACTATGTTCCTCTGTTTGCAAGCTTTTGAATTTTGTGAATTTTTGCCTTTATTTGAGCAGCCACTTCTTTGGAGAACCAAATAGGTTTCCTTCTCCTCTTGTTTTTATTTACTTTCCTTACATATTTATCTTTTGCCCCTTTTATTGTCACCTTTAGTTTAGCCCATTGCAATTCCACTCCCCTTATCCCCTCCCACCCTGCCAACTCCTCCTTCAGGTACTTGGCCATTTTACTGAAGTCAGTGTTTTTGAAGTTTAGGCTTTGAGCTTGCTATGATTGGACTGCACCTTGGCTTTTATCTCAAACCACACCGTTTGATGATCACTGCTGCTCACAGGTGCACCCACCCAGAAATTCGACACGCTCTCACCGTTGGTGAGCACTAAATCCAGCATTCAGCTTTCCCTGGTTGGTTCCATCACCATTTGTTTAAGTGACGCATCTTGGAAAGCATCCACAATTGTTTTGCTTCTTGCCAGATTCGCAGAAGGAGTACTCCAATCCACATCGGTTAGATTAAAGTCACCCAATATGACCACTTCCCCCTTTGTGGCTATCTTGGCAATATCTATAATCCATTCATTATCTATTTCTTCGGTTTGCGTCAGAGGTCTATAGACTATAGTAGTATGGATGACAGTGCCATCTCCTCTTTCCAACACAATCCAGAGCGCCGCTTCTTTTCCCCATGCCCCCTGCATTGCAGTAGCTTTAATATTGCTTTTTACATACAGGGCTTCTCCTCCTCCTTTTCCACTTTCTATGTCTCTTCTGAATAGATTATAGCCAGCTATGGCTATATCCCATTCATGCGATTCATTAAACCATGTTTCTGTAATGGCCACAATGTCCAAGTCCATTTCCAACATTAGTGCTTCCAGGTCTGGAACTTTGTTGGCTAAGCTTCGAGCATTTGTGCTCATTGCTTTCCAGCATTTAACTGGCTTGCTTGCATGATAGAGGTCTATTTTATAGACCTCTATCATATCTCCCTTCAGCCGCCTTTTTTTTCAAGTTGAAGTGCCCTAACCTTTTAAGCCTTTCCTCATAGGGTTATCCTTCATCCCCTTTATCATTTTGGTGGCTCTTCTCTGTATGTTTTCTAATTCCACTATCCTTTTTTAAGATAATGGCGACCAGAATAGCACACAGTATTCAAGGTGCTGTCGCACCATGGAGTGATACATGGTAACATAATATATGATGGCAGATAAAGACCAGCATGGGTCCATCTAGTCTGCCTAGCAAGGCGGCAAGAGTTAGGTGCACTTGCTGCTCCATGCAGGTCACCCCTCCCCATGCCTTTGTTACAGAGGCAATATAATTTCTTGATTTTATTCTCCATTCCATTCCTTATGATTCCTGGCATTCTATTTGTTTGCTTCGCTGCAGCTACACACTGGGCAGGGGGTTTCAACGATGATGCCTAGATCTTGGTGCTTCCTATTGTTTAACCTTGCATCGTGTAACCATAGCTTGGGTTGTTCTTCCCTAAGTGCATAACTTTGCAGTTGTCCACATTAAATTTCATATGCGATTTGGACACCCAATCTCCCAATTTATCAAGGTCCTCTTGCAATTTTTCACAGCTTTTGTGTCATCTGAAAATTTGATCACCTCACTCGTTATTCCCATTTTCAGGTCATTTATGAATATATTAAAAAGCACAGATCCCTGGGATACTCCACTATTAACCTTTCTCCATTGAGAAAACTGGCCATTTAGCCCTACTATCTGTTTTTTTATCTTTTAATCATTTCCTAATTCACAGTAGTACACTGCCTCTTATCCCATAACTCTTTAATTTCCCCAAGAGTCTCTCACGCGGAACCCTGTCGAGATGTTCTGAAAACCCAGATACTCTATATTAACCAACTCGCCTTTATCTACCTGTTTATTTGCACCTTCAAAAAATATAACAGGTTAGTGAGACAAGACTTTCCATGGCTAAATCCATGTTGGCTTTGTCCTTTTAAACCATTACTAATCTACATGTTCAGTAATTTTATTCTTTATAATGGTTTCTACCATTTTTCCCGGTACTGAAGTCAGTCTCACCGGTCTGTAGTGTCCTGGATCACCCCTGGAAACCGCCTTTTTTAAATTTGTATTTATATTATTTATCTGTTTTCTTTGTACCACCTTATCTAGGGAATCAAAGCGGTTTACAGGGAACACAAAAATTAATTGTTTTACGCAGAACATTTAAAACCTTAATAACATTGAACAGTATATTTATAATTGGTAATTATATTCTGGTCCATAACATATTCACAAAACAGAGATTATGTGAAACTGGGATAGTGTAATGTTGGGGGATGGGAGTGGAGGTGAGGATTAATGTGGGACGTAGTGGGAAGGTGGTACTTTATGACAGGTGAGTATCAGTAAGTTTTACTGCTCCATGGGGGCACACCATTTAGTCCTTGAAGTGTTTATAAAATTGGCGTTACATTAGGCACTCTTCAATCTTCAGGTACTACAGATGATTTAATGATAGTTCATAGATACTAATAGTAGGTCTGCAATCTCATATTTCAGTTTTTAGCATCCTGGGATGTATACCATCCAGTCCAGTTGATTTGCTCCTCTTTAGTTTATCAAATAGTTGTGATACATCTTCCCAGTTTATTGAGATTTGTTTCAATTCTTCCGATACATCACCTTTAAATACCATTTTAGATATGTGTAGCTTCCTTACATCTTCAGTAAAGACCGAGGCAAAGAATTCAGTCTCTCCGCTATGGTCTTGTCCTCCCTTAATGCCTCTTTTTACCCCTCTATCATCTAATGGCCCATCTGACTCTCAGAATTTTTGCTATGAATGTGCTTTCTGATCGAACAAAAGAGAGAATGCAGACTTGGACTTTCTGTAGAATTCATTCGAATGCAATAAAATATTCTCATCAGGCTTTTTTACACTGGGTGGTGGGGACATGTGGGTGGAGGGGAAATGCATATTCTGTTGGCTGAAAACATCATGTTGACTTTTTTTTTGGAGGTAGGTGCATGGGGGACACCACTTTGAAATTTAATGTGGGCGTATGTATGACGACACAGTTCTTTAATTTTTTTTTAAATTTTTTATTTATGCGATTTCTCAAAAAAACCACACAAAAAGACAAAGAAAAGACAAAGCAAAACAAAGTAAGAAAAATTCATCTGTACAATCCAGGCCCTCAAGCCCTCAATAAGTAGGGCAAGACAGGCCACAATACAAAAGAAATATTCTTACATAGTCAAATAAAGGAAATGAACAGACGTCAAGGGGGATATACAAATCAATGCCATAAGTACACCGCCTAAACTAGATAGGACTACCCAAGGGAGGCAATGAAGAGGGATCTTGCATACTTGATAATCTAGAAGAAATAAAGGAGGCCAATTGAGGTGGATCATAAAATATATAGCTGTGACCAGCCAACTTCATCAAACATTTACAGGAAAAACCAAAAAAAAGTCCACCCAATTGGACCACCCCAGCACAATACAACAAAAGTTGTCGTCTCCTTTTCTGCATAGCCCTGGATACATCAGGAAATATCCTAATCTGAGAATTCAAAAACACTTTATTAGGGGACAAAAAAAATAATTTCAAAAGCCAATCTCTATCGGCCTCGAATGCAAGAGTGACCAACAAAGTAGAAGTTACCCCTGAATCAGAGGCCGACCTCTCCAGAAAAGTTGACAAATCCAGACTATCAAATGACACCAATGAAGACTACTCCAAGTTATTCACAGCTCTAATCTTAGCAGTAGGCAAACAGAGAAAGCTTTTGAAACAGGCGATAGTGATTCAGCCGAAACTTTCAATGTAGAAATCAAAAACATGTTAAATAATTCCAGGGCCGAAATAGAAGGAACTTTGGAAAGTTCAACACTCATAAGTTACGACTCCTTGTAATATTCTCTAAAAACTCCATCTTTCTATGTATAACCACAGAGTCTTTTACAAAACTTTGAGTAGCCTCATGTACCCGCTCCAGACGACCCTCTATAGAGGTGACTTTAGCATTCACATTAGCTTGACCAGATTCATAAATCACCAACTGCTGCCCAAATGACTGAAGCTGCTGAGAAATAGTCTGGAGTTGGAAAGATATAAGCTTGCATAGAGGAAAAGGCTTCCCACAAACTTTCCAAAGTCATAGGTCTCACCAAAGTGCTGATGGAATCCTTAGCAGACACCATATTTTGAACAAGACTATCAAAATCCAGAGGTGGCAGCACCTCCAGTCGAGTACACCGAGATAGAGAGTCCTCTCTCATGTCCACCCCCACCTCGCCGGAACATTCAGCCAGAAGGCCAGACTCCCAGTTAACAACTCTGGAGCTGGACAACTGCAACTGCTGCTCGGGAAGAGAACCCGCCACCACTTGCACGCTCGCTCTCAAACTTCCGTTCAGGCTTTCAAACACAAGCTGATCCGGTGGGAAACGGCACTTCGGACTGAGGGAGACCTCCGGCCCATCGACACACAAGGGCCCTCCTTCCACTCCCGACGTAACCAGCAGGTCATCCGGAGCTGCTCCACCCTTCTACACGGGGCACACGAAGGAGTCCATGGGCCCACAAACCGCCATCTTCTCATTGCCCGGAGCCTCCACCGACAATAGTTTAGCTTTCCGCTTTCTACCCATGTGCGGCATAGGGTAGAAAACGTGAGTCAGAGCAAAAGAAACAAGCAAGGTAAGAAACACCGGCGGAGCGAAGTCAGCAGGTGTCTGTTCCCAGCGCCATCTTGCTCCAGATCCACAGCTCTGTAATTTTTAACCATGATGAAGTTTACTACTATTACTAGGTTCCAGTTATGGAGTTGAAATGGTTGGGGGTTTTTTATGCTTTAATATGTTTGCTTTATACTATTGAAATGGAAAGCCTGTTGATTATTTATGGCAGATGTGAATTTCTCTTCAGTAATAGACTGTAAATTTTTATAAATGTAATTTATTTGCATTTATATATAAATATGCTATTGTAAACCGCATAAAATGGTCAGTGATCAGTTTTGCGGTCTATAAGCAATTATAAATAAATAAGACTATGAAATCCTATATTCACATTCATGGGATTTAGAAGGAGGAACAATATTGAAAGCAATTAATGTAATAAAACAGAGAATACTCACAGGTTAAGAGAGATAAGGAAAGATATCAGAAGGAAAAAGATAATATAATTCATAAGTTTCATTAAATCACAGAAAGGAGGAATTTTTCCATATAAAGAGAATGTCAAAGACAGGGTAATCATTTGAAGTTAGGGAGAGGAAAGTTCAGAGAAAACATGAGAAAATGCTTCTTTTTCTGTGGCAAAGCACAAATGAATCCTCACATATGAGTGACGACCCCGACTGAGCTGTGCATGGGAATACTCCCCAGCTTCTGTTGGAAGCTTTTGGGGAGGCTCCACCGTGCCTTCACGCCTCCTTCCTGCCTGCTGCCAAGGCGCCATGATGAGTCGGTCTTTCATTTTCCATGGAGCTCCACAGACATGTTCCAGTCTTCATCCGCTTGGTAAGTTCTCCATCCCTGTGGGGGTGTTTTTGCTTGGGTTTAACCCTTTTTGTCTTTTGCCTTTTGCCTGCTGTTGAGGTTTCTCTAATCCCTTGATCTTTTTCTCCCTCGATTGTCATTTTCTTCCCTTGCTGCAGCAACTCTGCCTTCATGGCGCCAGTACTCCGGTAGGGCCTCTCCAAAATAGAGCCTTTTTACCTGATCAAAGTTGTTTTTCCAGACGTCATGTCCCAGAAACTCGCCATCGGGTTTAAGAAGTGTGTTCCAAGTGCTATAAGACCATATCTACCACGGATGCCCATAATTGGTGCCTGCAGTGCCTGGGACCAAATCATCAGCCCTCCTCTTGTTATTTCTGTTTGCAGATGACAGGAAGTGGACTCGAGGGTCAAGAGAAGCAATGGGAATCACTTTTTGACACTCAGAAGCCTGATCCATCGCCTTCGGCATCAACAACATTGGTCTCTATGGCTTCCAAAGCTGCACTCTGGTGCATCAGAGCCCTTTGAGGCAGTGTGTCGAGAGCAGTGGGGGTCCACGTGAGCACCCCTTGAAGGTGTCCCGAAGGGAGGAGAGCTCATCCTCCAGGACATTGGAGGGGGCACCGACAGCCAATACCAGTCGCCGATATCCCTGTACACTACCAGGAACATCGCTCGAAGTTGCTCAGGCCCTGCAGCCTTCGCAGTTGGCAGCCATGGAGAAGCACTTTCTGCAAGCACTCAAGGAATGCATTGTGGTGCTGCTAGGGATGCAGCATTCTGGTACCTCAATGTCAGCTGCATCAACATCGGCCACCATGCAGCCATTCCTGGAGAAGCATACGCTGCCTGTGGGAGAGGCATCAACATTGGAGCATCGAAGGATCCCATCACTGGTGTCTACCTGGCCGATATCCCTCTCTAGTGTCTTAGGGTCTGATGTGCCCTCGAAATCTAGAAGGGCATCGTGCATCATTGCTCCTGAAGGAGCTGCCGATCCCCTCGAAGCAAGAGGGAGATCCAGGCAGAGATTTAGAAGTATTTCACAGAAGCCTGGGTCACCAACGTAGAATCGGAGAACTTGTCAGAGGGCAGGTCCCCTGAGCTCCTGTCGGACTCGTCTCCACCTCATGAGCAGTACAAATCCCCTCCTGAGAACATGACCTTCAAGAGCTTGTGAGGGATAAGGCCAAGCCCATTCCATTTTCTTTGGAGATTGAGGATAAGCAGATGAATTGGAGATCCTACAGTACTTCTCAGTGCCTAAGGAGGTGGTATCATGGCCCATGCACTGCATCCTGCATAGAATACAGATGAGGATGTGGGAGAACATCCTCACTGTACCTCCTTTTAGTAGAAGACTTGACCCTATATATGGTTCAGAAGGCTCCCGGGTTCAAGAAGCCTCAGCTTGCTCACCATTCATTGGTGGTCAAATCTTCTGTAAAGAGGATCAAGAGTACCAAGACTCATTCCTTGGTGCCCCCAGAAAGGGAGGCTCAAGCATTGGACTATTTTGGGAGATGGTGTTTTCGGAGTTTAATGCTAGTCGCCCACATGGCCTCTTAACAGCTCTACATGGGCATGTTCTTGAAGAACATCATGTGTGACCTAGCTAACCTGGCCCAATTGATGCCCCCTGAGAAGTTGGAGCAATATCATTCCCTGGTGGCCCATGGCAAGGACTGTTGTAAGTTCATGGTATGTACTACCTATGACATTTTTGAAATGGCATCTAGGAATGCTGTCATAGGCTTTGGCGTCTTTAGATTTTCCTGGCTGCAGTCATCGGACCTAGAGCAGTCGGTGCAGAATAAGTTGGCAGGTGACCTGTGCTATGAAGAGAATCTCTTCAGCAAGCAGTTCGAAGAGAAAGTTGGCTTCATAGAGAAGCAGCATGTCACTCTCACTAGGCTCTGCAGGGGTACTTCTGAGCATGCCTCCTACTGGATGAGATTCCAGGCTGGGGCCCAGAAGTAGTCATCCTACCCTCGAAGGCGTAGATACTTCCCTGTGCCCCAGACCTCCCAGCCCAAGCAGGCCCCCCACCAGCAGCAGTGGCAAGAAAAACCCCAGAACGTCCAACTGGCTCCTCGGCCAAAACCAGGGGTGAGGTTTTGACTGGTTCCTTTGGAGCATATCCACTTGTTCATTGACCTCAAGTGGGATTGAAGGATGGCCTCATAACCTCAGACTCATGGGTCCTACAGATCGTCCAGAGTGGATACAAGTTACAACTTTTGGAACTGCCACCAAATTGCCCCTGAGGGTACATCATCTTGACTCTCTGCATCAGGAACTGCTTCAGAGAGAAATCACAGCCGTCATGAGATCTCACGATCGTGCTTGTGCCACCAAAGCAGAGAGGTTGAGGGTTTTATTCCAAATACTCTCTGATCCCCAAGAAAACGGGGGAAGGGAGGATCATCCCAGACCAGACCAGACCTCAGAGATCTGAACAAGTTCTTGGCAAGAGAAAAGTTCAGAATGATTTATCTGGGCCCCTGCTTCCTTACCTGCAAAGCAGAGATTGGCTATGCTCCTTCAATGTGTATATCCACATACAGATATATCCCGCTCACAGAAAGTATCGCAGATTCATCCTGGGTGGACAACACTTCCAGTACCAAGTATTGCCATTTGGCCTGGCCTTAGCATCTCACATCTTAACAAAGTGCCTTGCGGTAGTAGCTGCATACCTCCAGACACTGGGAGTGTTTATCTTCCCCTATCTGGGCAATTGGCTGATGAACAGTATCACTCTGGAAGGAGACCAGTCAACATGATTGATCATTCGGGTGTTGGAACTACTAGGGTTTATTGTAAATTACTGAAAGTCCCACCTGCAGCCCAAGCAACAATTGGGGTTCATAGGAGCTCTGCTCGATACTACTCAGACTAGAGCCTTCATACCACTTGACTGATTTCTCAGATCGATTGCACTTGTGCAGGAGACTCAATTGAGTCAGCAGGCAACAGTTTGCAGGCTGTTGACTGTGCTAGGCCACATGGCCTCCACAATACATTTCAGCTTTGGCATACTTCCAGATAAGACAAGACTGTAGACTCTGAGGACTCAATGGACCTAGGCCACAGGTCAACTTGGGGATCATCTGTGTGTGACCACTCCTCTCGTTCATTTATTAAACTGGTGGATAGTCCACCACAATTTTCTCAAAGGTCTTCCTTTCCAAATTGCTCCACTCCAAAATGTTCTGACAGCAGACACATCCAAGCTTGGGTAGGGAGCTCCTCTTGATGGATTGCACACCCAGGGCGATTGGTCCATCCATGAAAATCTTCATCAGATCAACTTCTTGCAACTAAGAGCAGTGGCGAATGCTCTAAATGCTTTCCAAGATTGACTGGCAAAACAAATTGTTCTGGTGCAGTTCGACAATCATGTCACTATGTTTGACATCAACAAGCAGTCAGGTTGTGTATTTTCACCATCGTGTACGGGATGGACTTGAGAGCCACCTACCTCACAGGCGAGCAAAACACTCTGGTAGACAGACTCCGTGCTGGGCTGCCGGGTCCAAGTATTCCTCCTCTATATGGGTATGTTCCTCCAGGACACCATAAAAGACCTAAAGGGCTACCCCATCGGCCTCTCTGGGAAACCCCTTCAGAGATTCCAGATGCTGGCCAAATTGCAGTGGACTGCTGAAAGTTTATCACCCGGGCCGCCTACAATGGCTTTGAGGCCATGGCCTGGGTCGCCGGCACCTGTTTCGGTGCCAGAAGGCAGGCTTGGCTCCAATCCTTCGACCTTGAGCAATGGGTCCTGGACGTCCCCTGCCTGGAAGAGAATCTCTTTGGCCAAGGCCATGGCAGACAAAGCTGCAGAACTCGAGGCTGAGTACATGACAAGAACCTGGCTATCGAAGAAAACTTCCTCAAACCCCAAGCGTAAGGACTCCGGTAGGAAACCCCCTTCTCCAGGAAGTGCCTGGGATTCCACAGCTGCCAGAAATACCAGACTCCATAGACCCCTCAGCAGGGCCCTCAAGCACCTGGACAATGACCTCATTCAGAAAAGCCCCAGCCAGGGCCGAGCCTTTGACTTGCTGCGCATAGCCTCTCCCCCTCCAGGAGATCAGCAGCCCACAGAGGGGGCATCTGGCCCACTTTGCCCAACGGTGGTCGACCATCGCCACCGACACCTGGGCACTCCACGTTGTCAGAGAGGGTTACCTCCTCCACCTGAACCAGAAGCCCCCTCCATTCTTCCCAGGAACGCCCCCCAGGACTCCCCTGCATCAAGCCCTGCTACTGCAGGAACTCGTAGGTCTTCTCAAAGACATGGCTGTGGAACCAGTGCCCCATAAGCAGTGGGGCAGGTGGTTCTACTCAAGGTACTTCCTCATCCCCAAAAGGACAGGAGGGCTAAGGCCCATTCTAGCCCTTAGAGACCTAAACAAGTTCCTGGTGCAGGAGAAATTCAAAATGCTCTCCCTTGGAATCTTGCTGCCATACTTCCAGCAGGGGACTGGCTATCTATGTACCTTGGACTTAAACGATGCCTATACCCATATCCTCATCCACCCCAGGCACAGACAGTACCTCAAGTTCATGGTCTGGGTCAACCACTACCAATACAGGGTACTACCCTTCGGGCTCGCCTCTGCACCCAGTCTGCAGTTGTGGTGGCCTACCTACGCCTCCAAGGAGCCTTCATCTTCCCCTACCTAGATGACTGGCTCATCAGAGGGGACACAGCCACTAAGGTGCATCAGGCCACAGGCCGCACCATCAGTGTCCTGCAATACCTGGGGTTCGTGATAAACCACCCCAAGTCCCATCTCACTCCAACATAGAGCTTTGGAGTTCATTGGAGCACACCTGGATACCCTCCAGGCGAAGGCCTTCCTGCCCAGCAACAGGGCTGGATGACTCAAGGACCTGGCCGCAAAGTCCAGGGCATATGCTCTGTGCTGGCACATGGCATGCTCCGCCTGCTCAGCCACATGGCCTCAACAGTACATGTCACACCGAATGACCGCCTTCACATTAGGGTGGCGGCTCAGTGGTGCCTCAAGTCTCAGTGGACGCAGGCTACCGGCTGCTTCTGGTACAAGGTGTACATGACCTGCCCTCTGGCGGAATCACTCTGCTGGTGACAGACCATGCAACACCTGAGGGCAGGCATGCCTTTCCAATCCCCCACTCCTCAATAGGTCCTTACCATGGATGCCTCATTGCTGGGTTGGGGAGCCCACTGCAGGAGCCTCTGTACACAGGGCACCTAATCCAGGGCCGAAGCCCACCAACAGATCAACTTCCTGGAGCTCAGAGCAATATTCCTGGCTCTTAAGGCCTTCACCACCATCTCTAGCACCAGCCAGCGCTCATCCAGACAGACAACCAAGTGGCAGTGTTCTCCGTGAACAAACGGAGGCACGGGCAACTATGCCCTTTGTTAGGAGGCAGTAGAGCTCTGCTCGTTCTCAGTTGGCCACTCCCCAATCCTCAGGTACTACAGATGATTTTAATAATAGTTTGCAGAATACTAATAGTAGGTCTGCAATCTCATATTTCAGTTCTTTCAACACCCTTGGATATATACCATCCGGTCCAGGTGATTTGCTACTTTTCATTTTAACAGCTGTAATACATCCTCCTGGTTTATCTATATTTCTTTGAATTCTTCCGCTGCATCACCTTTATAACATTTCAGGCATGGATAACTTTCCTACATCTTATTCAGTAAAGACTGAAGCAACAAATTCATTCAGTCTCTTGCTATGGCCTTGTCCTCCCCTTAGCGCCCCTTTTATTTATTTTTATTTTATTTATTTATTTACATTCTCTTATATACCGCGCTATTCTGCATCAGTGCGGTTTACATTGAACAAACTGAAATTACATTGAACAGGGTATTATAACTTGGAGATAACTATTTTACAGGGAACATGGGCTATGGAGGGTTAAGTGGCTTGCCCAAGACCACAAGGAGCACCTGTGGGACTAGAACCCCAGTCCTTCCGGCCCAAGGTTGCTGTCCTCTAGTGGGATTTGAACCCCCGACCTTCCGGCCTGAAGTACCTTGCCCCAACCACTAGGCTTTTACCCCTCTATCATCCAATGGTCCAATTGCCTCTCTCATAGGTTTTTTGCTACGAATCTACTGGAAAAAGTTTTATTATGGATTTTTATTTCCTCGGCAAGCTTCTTTTCAAATGCTCTCTTTGCCTGCCTTATTAGTGCCTTGCATCTAATTTGCCAATGCTTATTGTTCCGGTGTTCATCTTTAGGCTCCTTTTTCCATTTCCTTAAGGATGCTTTTTTGGCAACTACGCACAATAAGGGTAATACACTCACAATAAGGGTAATACACTAGACATGGTGTTCCTCCCTAAGTGGACACCTACATAACACAAGTCCCGTGGTCAGACCACTTTCTGATCCAATTTACTTTTAATATACAAGCACACCTCACATGCCATGAATCCTCAGTGAACCAAATGAAATTCCAACGAACATCTAGATTCAAACCCTTTGATAAAGACTCGCTATTAAAGGCAATCAACACCCACACCAGTACAGCACAAACTGACCTTGACGAACTTATAAGGCAATGGAACTCAGAAATAGAAGCAGTTGCAAAACAAATACCCAAACAACAACCCCTCATACACAAGCATTCTGAGGGCTGGTACACCTCTGACCTAGCTAAGATAAAAAAAAGATCTCAGAAAATCTGAAAATAAATGGAGATCCAAAAAGATCACATATAATAAAGCAAATTACTTGTTATTGCTCACTCAATACAGAGAGGCAATAAACACAGCAAAAAAGAACTTTCATTCAAAAATACTAAATAAAGCCATAAATCGTCCAAGGGAACTATTTGAGCTGGTAAAATCGATAACCAATCACCCTCATGATAGCACTGTAAAGGCTCAGATCCAACCTCAGACTCTAGCTGACTTCTATGCCAGTAAACTAAACCCCAAAGACAGACCTAACCTCCTCCAGATACCACCAGCCAGGTCTACATAAAAAACCTGGCAGATATTTCACTCCATAGATACAAGGCAAATCCTGGACATCATCTCAAACTTAAACACAACTACTTCCCCTCTTGATCCTTGTCCAGTATCGTGGATTAAAGCACTGAAAGCAGAAATAGCCCCATCCCTGCTGAACATAGTATATCAATCCCTCCAACAAGGAATCATGCCAAGCAACCTCAAAAGATCCATAATCAGACCCATACTAAAAAACAAAGCCCTGAGTTTAGATGGCCCATTTCAAGTATCCCTTTTGCAGTAAAAACAATTGAAAAAGCAGTTCAACGCCAGCTCTAAGACTTCATAGATTCAACTGATGCCCTAGATGAACAGCAATATAGGAGTGGAGGCGTGGCCTAGTGGTTGGGGCAAGGTACTTCAGGCCGGAAGGTCGGGGGTTCAAATCTCACTAGAGGACAGCAACCTTGGGCCGGAAGGACTGGGGTTTCTAGTCCCACAGGTGCTCTTTGTGGTCTTGGGCAAGCCACTTAACCCTCCATAGCCCATGTCCCTTGTAAAATAGTTATCTCCAAGTTATAATGCCCTGTTCAATGTAATTTCAGTTTGTTCAATGTAAACCGCACTGATGCAGAATAGCGCGGTATATAAGAGAATGTAAATTAAAAAATAAATAAATAAATATGGATTTCGTCCTTTTCATGGAGTTGAAACACTCCTCCTAGTACTGTTCAACAAACTAATAGAGGGCCTAGAAAACACCAGAAAAATATTCGTCCTCATCTTCCTTGATATAACAGCAGCGTTTGACAATGTAAATCACGAGATCCTCATATCAAGACTCAACACCGTAGGCATAGAAGGTAACACTCTTAAATGGTTTACCTCCTACATATCTAACCGTATTCAACAGGTACAAATTGAACAAAAAGGTCATCCACATTCCCCCAAATACAAGGTATACCCCAAGGTTCTGCATTATCAGCCCTCTTGTTTAATTTATACATAAGACCTATATGCACAATTTTCAAAAAACACAAAATTAATTTTCACATATATACAGACGACATCATGTTGTATACTCATTTAGACACATGCAATCTGATTTACGACTCCTTGGCAGCCTGCCTAGAAGAAACCCAAGTCTGGCTTCATGAAAACAACTTGAGCATCAACTTGAAGAAAACTGATGTAATGTTCATCTAAAAAAAACCTGATTTCAACTCCCTTTCAATATTACACCTGAATAACACTCAATTCAAAGTCAAACAGGAACTGAAATATCTAGGGATCACACTCAATAAATCACTTAGCATGGAGCCACACTTAAGGATAATAAACAGAAACATATTCTATAAATTAAGAATCTTGCAGCCGCTACGAAACCTCATAGACACATCTGATTTCAGAACTGTAGTGCAAGCGTTAACACCTCAATTGGACTATTGTAATGGCCTCTTACAAGGAATTCCAAAAAAAAACCCTAAACATACTCCAACTGGCTCAAAATGTCACTGCTAGGATAATAATGAAAGCACGGCTCTCAGACCCTATTATACCCATCTTAATCGAGCTTCACTGGCTCCCAGTTTCATCGAGAGTTTGTTACAAGATAATTATGACAACATTCAAATTAATACACAACATAGCCCCCTCCCACCTTTCCACTCTTATAAAAATACAACCCCCCCCCCGAATAGAACCAGAAGAACACCCAATCAAAACACTCTGAAAGTACCACATACCATACGCAATACCAAACAAGCTACAAGCAACAGGGCATTTACATACGTAGCACCTATTCAATGGAATAACCTACCAGATACTTTAAGAGGAATCAAGGACCTTCAATCATTCCGCAGAGAGGTAAAAACCCACCTATTTAGAGAAAACTGCACTAACACCAAGAGCAGTTTCGCCCATCATCCCTCGACTACCCCTTTAATCGTCTCTCTTCCCTACCTCCCCTTCTCTTCCCCCCCCCCCCTTTTCCAACCCCCTCTACACTGTAAATAGTGCAAAGTGGTCCTCCCCAGGACCACTATATGTAAATAGTTTGAGGTGTCGCCTCTAATACACTGTTCTGTGTATAAAGTTCTTAAATATTGTTCCATGTAATTGTTCTAGTTTAATTGTTACAATGTAAACTGCCCCTGATCTCTGGAAGGGGCAGTATAAGAATATCCGCAAATAAATAAATAAAATAAACCACAACCTCTCTGACCTCGCCTCTAAACCACACTGGCAGTTTTTTGGCCTGCCTTCCGCTTTTCTTAAACTGTGGAATATACCTGATCTGGGCTTTCAAGATAGTATTTTTAAACACCCCTCATGCTTCATGTAAATCTTTAATCTTTGCAGCTGCTCCTTTTAGTTTTTTAACTATTTTCCTCATTTTATTATAGTCTTCCTTTTGAATGTTAAAAGGTAGTACTGTGGATTTCCTTGCTCTTATACGTGAGAACTCATTCCTGCTTGTCCATGGAGAAAAGGTAGTTCCTCACCTGTAGCAGATGTCCTCTGTAAACAGCAGGAATAAATTCTCACAACCCTCCCACCTCCCCAAGGAGTTGTCTTCTGCTGCAGCTATGTTATCAGACTGATAATGCATCATGGTGCCATGGCAGCAGGCGGGAAGGTGGCATAGTGAAGCCTCTCAAAAGTTTCCAATAGAAGCTGGGGAGCGTTCCCGTGTACGGCTCAGTCAGGAACGTCACCCATACATGAGGACTTACTCATTTCTGTCCACGGAGAACACCTGCTACAGGTGAGGAACTACCTTTTTACTGAGATGATGGTAGATACGTGGAATAACCTAGCAGCAGAGATGATAAAATCCAGTTTTATTTGCATTTATTTATTTATTTACATTCTCTTATATACCGCGCTATTCTGCATCAGTGCGGTTTACATTGAACAAACTGAAATTACATTGAACAGGGCATTATAACTTGGAGATAACTATTTTACAGGGAACATGGGCTATGGAGGGTTAAGTGGCTTGCCCAAGACCACAAGGAGCACCTGTGGGACTAGAAACCCCAGTCCTTCCGGCCTGAGGTTGCTGTCCTCTAGTGGGATTTGAACCCTTGACCTTCCGGCCTGAAGTACCTTGCCCCAACCACTAGGCCACTCCTCCACTCCTTTTTTTGGCTGAATTAAAGCATGCTAGCAACAGATTTGGAAGACTGTAGTAGAGATAGTATTTGGAGATTGCGGTGTTGCAAACTACCTTTCCATCCCTGGAAAATGGAGGAGAGAGGAGAGGTGGTAAAGAGAAAATAAAGGCTGGATAAAGAAAGCATAATCTGCAGGATGTGAGTGAGGTAGGCCCAGGCTGCAGTACCCCAGAAACCAATCAAGTTGATGACAACAGATGGTGAGGCCAGCCATTGTCCGGCAGGATGATAAGGAGAAAGCAAGGATTAGATAATTAAAAATAATAATAATACGGTTGAAATGTCATGTCTGTCTACAATGATCCCTACAAGTACAATGAATTTTTTTTCCATGTATAACAACAATAGGAGTTATCTGAGAAGTACCTAATACAATAAATCCATAAATCTCATATTTATAGAAATTTTTAGGTATCATATGTTATCAGTACTTTAATTGCAGATTCCTTATCCCTCCAGTCTAGTCCCGAACATCAGGAGTTGTGCACCTCCTCCCGCAGCATTGGAGACTGAGCATGTCAAAGATTTAGTGACACTGTATAACTGGTCCAGGATCCGCCTCCATAGCTCCAGTATTCTCAGTCTCCATGCAGCAGAAGGAGGTGTGAGCCCTGGTGCTCGGGGCTCGCTAGAGAAATAATTGGATTAAGAGGTAATACCTCTTTAAATTGGCGATTTTGTTCTCTGCAAAGTTCCCAGCTTAATTTTGGTTTGGCTGTCCCCCCTTCTCCCCCCTCCCTGCCTATCCAAGGGAGAGTGTGGGAGTCGTCTGTGGGGCCTCCCGCTTCTGATCCCCCTCATCGGGTGTGAAGCGGTGGAGGCGGAGCTCAAAGCTCGTGAAGAGTGGATTCCGGAGGCGGCCGTGGCTCGGCGGGCCGCCGTAACGGAAGCGGCAAGCCACGGCGGGCAGGAGCAGGCAGCAGCGTTGAGACTTTCTGAACCCCAAGGGGTGTGTGCAGGCCGCCGGAGAGGTAAGCGCTGGTGGAGCGCGGTCGGGGCTGACACGCGGTGGTTTGGGAGACACTGAGCTTGCCGCGGTCAGACCTAGACCTCGTGGCTGGAGGGCGGGAAAAGCAGCAGAGCAGTTGGTTTTCTCCCACGCTATCTTGCGGCCCTCTGGGGTGCATTGGACCTGGATGGGAGCAAGTTGGTAATTTTCCCGGGTACAGGTTATAAAAAAAAAAAAAA
The DNA here is from genome assembly GCA_033557465.1 of Ichthyophis bannanicus. NCBI lineage: Eukaryota > Metazoa > Chordata > Amphibia > Gymnophiona > Ichthyophiidae > Ichthyophis > Ichthyophis bannanicus. The sequence goes on along the minus strand of CM066036.1, from coordinate 863,349,741 downwards.
GTAAAACAGACGGTTTGGGCCTGTGGTTGCCTGGGCTCTTCACTAGGTGAGGGGTTGTTGGGTGCAGGCTGGAGCAGGCTTCCCAATGCCGTCAAAGCCTAGGTGCCTGATGTGTGGGTCCAGGAGGGATGCGCTGTCGGAGGTCGGGTGTGCCTCAGCTGTACTCAAGAGGCAGCCGGGGCGCAGTTGGCGATGGTTAGTGCGGCGGAGGAGTTCAGCGAGCAGACGGAGGCAGGGGAGACAGCTGGGCTGTCTGTTTCGCTGGTGGATCCTCTTCCAGGGCCGTCCACAGCGATTGATTCCCCCGCGTCTCAGCCCTCCTTGCAGGGGGGGGTTGGCGGCAATTTTCTTGCAGGATTTTATGGTGCTGCTCCAACAGGCCCTCGGGGGGTCGGGAGGATCGGCGCCGGAGGCGAGTGGGGGCTGAGCTCCAAGAGGTCAGGGGCTTCATTGGCAGGAGTTCTGGGGAGCAGGTCTCTCAAAAAGCCTAGACTGGTTGTGGACAAGGTGGAACAGGACTTAGGAGAGCAGGAACCGTCGGAAGGCTTGGAGGATTCGGAGTTGGAAGTGGACCTAGAGGAAGGTGAGATTCCAGAGCCAGAGGACCAGTCTAGGGTGGTCTGAGTGTTCCGACGGGAGGAGCTAGGGGCTCTCATCACGGAGACGCTGAAAGCCTTGAATATGCCGGTTACCGGGACTCCGGAGGATTCTACTCTGGAGGATCCCTTGTTACAGGCGGTGTGAAAGCCTCAACGGGCATTTCCAATGCATAGAGTGTTTAAGGAGATGATTCAGGAGGAGTGGGACACGCCACAGGCAGGACTGAAGGGCTCGCGCGTAATGTCCCGTCTATACCCGGTGGAGGAGCCGGGTAAGGAGCTCTTTAAGACTCCTAAGGTCGACGCGGTGGTCTCTGCAGTTACTAAGAAGACGACGATCCCGGTGGAAGGAAGTGCCGCTCTTAAGGATGCTCAGGATAGGCGGTTAGATACGTTGTTGTAGCAGGTGTTTGAGGTAAATGCGCTTTCCATGCAGGCATCCATTTGTGGTGTATGGGTGGCCAGGACTTGTCTTTGCTGGGCTCAGAGAATTAGTGGAGTGCAGGAAGAGGCGGTTGAAGAAGCCGCCAGAATGGAGTCCGGAGCGGCGTATTTAGCAGACATTCAGTATGATCTTATCCGAGGACTCTCTAACAGCATGGCTTCCGTGGTGGCGGCACGCCGATATCTGTGGCTGCGCAATTGGGCAGCAGATGGGGCCTCTAAGGCTAGGTTAGGTAAGCTGCCATTTAGAGGCAAGTTGTTGTTTGGGGAAGATTTAGACAAGTTGGTCAAGGATCTAGGAGAGTCCAAGGGGGGCAGACTTCCGGAAGACAAGAAGAAACAGAGTCGTCAGGGGGCGCCTTCCAAGAATCAGCAAAGGGAGTTTCGTAGATTTCGTCAGTCATGTTTCGCCACCTTTCAGAGGGGGCGTTCGCAGTTTAGGTCGCAGGGGTTTCGGGGGTTTAGAGGAGCGGGCAGAGGGTTTGGAGCCTTCTCGTCCCCGAATGTTAAAAAATCGCAATGAAGCGAGTGGGGCCCAGGCAGGGTTTGTACCCGTGGTGGGTCGTTTGCGAGACTTCTTTCCTGCCTGGGTCCAGATCACGTTGAATCAGTGGGTGTTGGAAGTCATTCAGCGAGGGTATGCGCTTGAGTTTCAACGTCCAGTGGTCGATTCTTTCATCCAATCTCCCTGCGGAGCGAACTCAAGGTTGTCGGCAGTACGCAAGACGGTAGAAAGATTGTTAGCGCTGAAGGCGGTGGTTCCAGTTCCGGCAGGGAAGCTAGGATGCGGTCGGTACTCGATATATTTCATGGTGCCAAAGAAGGAAGGGTCCCTGAGGCCCATTCTGGACCTCAAGAGAGTAAACGGGTGTCTCCGAGTATCCCACTTTCGCATGGAAATGTTGTGTTCGGTCGTGGTGGCGGTTCGAAAGGGGGAGTTTCTCACGTCTTTGGACCTGTCGGAGGCGTACTTGCACGTACTGATTTGGTTGGAGCATTAGATTTCTGCGGTTTGCGGTGCCCATGGGGCATTTTCAATTTCAGGCAATGCTGTTCGGGTTGGCTACAGCTCCAAGAACCTTCACCAAGATAATGGTGGTGGTGGCAGCGGCATTGCGCAAGGAAGGGGTGTTGGTTCATCCGTACCTGGACGATTGGCTGATTCAAGCAAAGTCAAGGAGTGAGAGCGAGTTGGCTACCGGAAGGGTGGTTCAGGTCCTGCAATCCCTCGGTTGGGTGGTCAATATGGCAAAGAGCAACGTGGTCCCGTTGCAGGAGTTGGAGTAATTTGGGGGCTCGTTTCGACACGGACAGGGGCAGAGTTTATCTTCCGGAGCTCAGGGCTCGGAAGTTGAGGGAGCTGATTAGGGCCTTTGTCAGGAGACGAGCTCCGTCAGCATGGCACTATTTGCAGCTACTGGGTACAATGGCTGCTACGATCGGGCCAGGGTGCACATGAGGCCTCTGCAGAGAGCTCTCCTCAGAAGGTGGTCTCACCAGTCAGATCAGTTGTCGCAGAGGCTGCATTGCCCGCTGGAGGTGCGGCTGTCGCTGGAGTGGTGGTCAAGCACGGGGTGTCTCGAGAAGGGGATGCCTCTAGAAGCGCCACATTGGAGGGCGTTGACGACAGATGCCAGTCTGTTCGGTTGGGGAGCTCACTTCGAGAAGGAGTTTGCCCAAGGTCAGTGGTCAGATCGGGAGCGGTCCTGGTCAATCAACAGGTTGGAGTTACGGGCAGTGACGCTGGCGCTAAAGGCTTTTCAGAGGCTCGTGCAGGGCACAGCGGTATGCGTGCTGTCCGACAATGCCACGGCAGTGGCGTACATCAATCGTCAGGGCGGCACCAGCAGCTCGGCTCTCGAGGAGGAAGCGGACGAACTTCTGGCTTGGGCCGAGTTAAATCTGGAAGCGTTATCGGCGGCATGTGTCGCAGGGGTGGACAATGTGACAGCCGATTTTTTGAGTTGGGTCAAGGTGGATCCAGGAGAATGGGTCCTCAATCATGAAGTGTTCGATTTGCTGGTCCATCGCTGGGGCCCTCCGGTGATGGATCTCATGGCTTCATTCGCATCAGCGAAGGTAGATAGATTCTACAACAGAAGAAGGGAAAGAATGTCGGAAGGTCTGGATGCGCTCATACAAAGGTGGCCGGAGGAGGGGCTGCTGTATGTCTTCCCTCCGTGGGCGTTAATAGGTCGAGTGGTGCAGAGAATAGAGAGGCAGAAGGGCCAGGTGATCCTGATTGCGCTGGATTGGCCAAGAAGGCCGTGGTATGTGGACCTGATGCGACTGGTGGTAGAGGCGCCCTGGCGGCTTCCGGTGCGGAGCGATCTGTTGGTGCAGGGGCCGTTGAGTATGCCTCAGGTGGATCGGTTCTCCCTTACGGCTTGGCTCTTGAGAGGGCAAGGTTGAGAGCAAAAGGGTATTCGGCAGCAGTGATTTCTACATTGCTGAGGTCCAGGCGTCGGCCTACCTCTGTGGCGTATGTCAGGGTATGGCGAGTGTTTGAGGCGTGGTGTGAGAGTAAGCAGATAAAGGCGTTGGGCGCCTCGATTCCGCAGATATTGGCCTTTCTTCAGGACGGCTTCGAGAAGGGTCTAGCGGCGGCTTCCCTGAGGGTGCAGTTAGCGGCGCTCTCGTGTTTCAGAGGGAAGGTGCAGGGGATGTTGCCGGGGGCTCATCTGGATGTTAAGAGATTCTTGCGGGCTGCAAAATTGTTGAGGCCAACCAGAAGGGACGTCGTTCCGGTCTGGGATCTTAACTTGGTGTTAGAGGCTTTGGTTAGGGAGCCGTTTGAGCCTATAGCGAAGGCTACACTGAAGGACTTGACACTCAAAGTGGTGTTTTTGGTGGCGATCTCTTCGGCACGCCGGATTTCAGAGTTGCAAGCTTTGTCCTGTAAGGAAACTTTTTTGACCTTTGGGAGTTCGAAGGTGGTTTTGAGGACGGTGCCTTCGTTTTTGCCTAAGGTAGTCTCGGCGTTCCATGTGAATCAGGTGATATCTCTGCCGGTGTTTGAATGGGAAGCCAAGGATAAGCCAGGTAAGGATAAGAGGATAAGAGGCTTCATCGCTTGGATGTCGGCAGGGCGTTGAAAATGTTATCTACAGAGAACGGCGGGGCTCCGCAAGACGGACAGATTATTTGTGTTTGGGGGGACAAAGCAAGGAGAGGCGGCGTCAAAATCATCTATTGCTTGGTGGATTAAGGAAGCAATTGCAGTGGCGTATGTTTTAAAGAATAAGGTAGTGCCTATCGTTTTGAGAGCTCATTCGACTCGGGCTCAGGCAGTTTCGTGGGCAGAACTGAGTTTGGTGCCAGCAGTGGACATTTGTAGGGCGGTGACGTGGTCGACCTTGAATACCTTTGTGAAGTATTATCGGATTGATGTCCAGGCGGCCGGTGACTCTAGGTTTGGGTCAGCAGTACTGCAGGCTGGTCTGGCCGGTCCCTCCCGGTGAAATGAGCACTGCTCTGTTACATCTCCTGATGTTCGGGACTAGACTGGAGGGGCGATAAGGAAGGTAAAATTAGACTTACCTGCTAATTGTAGTTCCTGGAGGAACTCCAGTCTAGTCCCGCTTCCCTCCCGGTTATCTGTTCCACACTGCAGCCGAAGGCCAGGTAAGACAGGTCAAGGGGCAGTGAAGGCTGTTGGGTTGGATAGTAGTGTTCGGGGGGGAGCAGGGAAGTGGACGACTTTCTCATTATTGACCAACGCTGTTGGGGAGAAGCCTGGGGAGCAATGTTCCCTCTAATTTTCTATAGGCTGTGTGCGCATAAAATATCAGCTGTGCGGCTTTTGAAGGAAGGTTACATTTTTTGTGCACCACATAACGACACTTGGAGTTATATACTTTAAAATTTGACTACACATCAGAATACAGTATGTACACCACATTGTGGAAGCATCGCATAACAAAGAGAAAAAGAATACATAGTAAAAAAGAAGGCACAGTATTACTTACATGGATTAGCAGTTTAACACAAATCCAGAAATGTGACTTAATTTTAAAACTATGGATTTCCATCTCCATCAGTCCCACCGAGCCTTCTTCACCTCTGTCCGCCCCCTCCTCCTCCAAGGCACCCACCACAGTTATCATTCCACCCTAAACAAATGTGACAGAACATGGAAAGTAGTGGCCAATGAAAGCCACTCTTGTGAAAATAAAACCACCAATAGACTCCCCCAGAGCTCAGTGTGAGGACTCACTTTCAGTATAGAGGAAAACAATGGTTAACAAAAATCTACAACCATAGAAATACAAGAACTGAAAGAGTGATTTTATACTTTTTGGCATTATTTTCTCTGTTGGGGATGAAAAAAGGACAACCACATAGATACGTGTATCCATATGCAAGACCAACATATATATCTCACAAGTATTACAATCTAATAAATAATTAGCCTGTTTACTACATTGGGCAACCCTCACCATAGAACAGAATCAGTGGAACCAGAGGTGCAAGACCACCCTCATGTCAGGGGAAAATATATATACAATTTAAATAATTACAAGCATAACATTTCTTGTTCCAAACAATGTCGTGAAACAAAAACAAGCAGGGATGACTCTAAATAGAAGAGATGGGCTGAATCACTATATTATAACATAAAGGCTAAACAACGGGTTATATCAAATCTCTTAAAACTTCCTCACCAAAGTTTGTGCTGATGTATATCTCTTATACTTAGATGTTTAATCAGTAAAATCCTTTTTTGGGGGGGATTGTATAGTGCACTTTCTTACATTTAAAACACTAGGTCCGGAAAATCAGAACAAATATCTTCATGTGTAATATATTTTAACTAAAAGCGACTTACATATATGATGATTTTGAAATCAGGGTCCAAGCCCTGCGAAGTACTATCGGCTGTAGAATTGTATGAACGCCGGCGTCTACGCACTGGTATTAGATGTTTCCCGCGATATGCCAGTGACGTCTGGCTAGGGGTGGGACAAGGATTGATTCCATCTCTATATTGCCATGTGATGACAACTAAAATCGCTAAGTTTAAAATTTTAAAACTTTTTTTCTTTTAATCAACAAAGGGCATTACCACTTGCCGGGAGTAGATTCAGAAGCATGTAAACGGCTAATGTTTTTTTCAATTCTATTTATACCGTATGAAGAGTAACACGTATATTCTAGACCCCCCTAAAAACCGTAAACATTCCATTGCATATATCTCCCTATGTAAACCGAAGTAGCTTGCGTTTTAAACAGTTTCAAATTCAGGGACACAGCCCTATAAACTCCTAGAATACATTTGAACTTCCATCAAAGCAAATGGAAAAGGGTTTCTATCCCCCCTCCCCTCTCCTCCTCTGGTGCCGGCCTTCCCGACTCTCCAGAGGGGGGCTGAGACCACGCGCGGTGCCGCCACCATCCCTGTTTCACTCACCTGCTCTGCTGCCGATAGCCCGTCCCCGGCGTAGCCCCACACAATCTGGCAGCAGTCCCAGAGCACCGGTCTCCTCTTCTTCGCCGGTGTGGTGTGTTGTTCTCCCTTCTCCGCACGTGGCACTGGAGGCTGGCTGAGGGAGGGCTCAAAGGAGGCGCATGGCTGGCACTAGCAAGCAGGCAGGCACAAGAGCAGAGAGAGGCTGGCTAGCTGACTGCCCCTCCCTTTTATTTCCTTTAGCCTGTGTCATGTGAGAGGAGTGAGGACTCAGAGCAGAGATTCAGAAGTGACGTCACGAGTCTCGGAATTACCCGGAAATTACAGAATGCCAGTAGATCGGCGGCGCAGCCTTAAAAAACTCAAGGTTTAATTTGAAAACCCAGGAACTCCAGAAATTTTGTGCGCTCCATTGTAAGTTGTGTGCGCTTGCTCGGCGAGGTGTGTGCGTGCGCACACGCGCACAGCTTAGAGGGAACAGTGCTGGGGAGAAGGAGTGGCAAGCCTTTGCAGGGCTTAGCCAGGACAGCTACAGATTGGTTCCTCATTACTTGGTCAAGTTGGTTAGGTTGTTTCCTTCTGTTAGTGGAAGAAGGGTTAGTTAAAAAAAAAAAAAAAAAGGGAAGAACTGTTGATACTTACTTATTGCTCTGGTGAGTCTGCTTTGTCAATAGGTTACTGGAGCTATGGAGGCGGATCCTGGACCAGTTATACAGTGTCACTAAATCTGTGACATGCTCAGTCTCCAATGCTCAATACAGATAAATGATTAGCCCTTCATTAGTAAATTCATGTACCCCTTTTTTAATGTCCCAGTTCAAAATACATTTTTATAATTTAGGTGTCTTCATACTTCACCATCTTGTTTCAAATTTGAATAAAAGTTATTTTTTTCTTTACTGTATAACATTTATTATTTATTTATTTAGCTGGGCTTATATACCACTTTTCTCCAGGTCAAAGCGGTGTACACTGAATGAAGGATATAGTAGTTACATCAAACAGGTATTGGCTTATATACATGGGAAATAGGGGTTTACAGTGGTTGGGTCAGACAAGAGCTAGCTTATAATATATATAACAGTTTGACTTATATGTAAAGGGGGACTAACTTATTTACAAAGAATGTGAGCTTGTGTGTTCAGGTGGGGGATGTGTGCTTTGCACGGTTGGGAGGGGTTAGGAGGGTGGGACAAAGTGTTTGGTAAAGAGGTGTGTTTTTAGGCGTTTGCAGAAGGTGAGGAGGTCACCGGTGTTTCTGATTTGATTGGGGAGGGTGTTCCATAGGGAAGTTGCATATAGTATGAAGGATCGTGCCCAAGCTTGTTTTTTTGCTCTATGTTTTGGCATGTGGGATAACTAGTGTATTGCTCATGGACTGTCTTGTAGCTCTGCTGGGGTGGAATGTTTGGAGTAATGTGTGAAGATGTGACGTGGGGTTGGTGTGTGTGTGAGTAGGAGTGTTTTGTACTTGATGCGGCTATTCAGCAGTAGCCAATGATGCTGTTTTAGGTTGAGTATGGTCGTATTTTGAAGCCCCTTGTATAATGCGCGCTGTTGTGTGGAGGGTCGTGCATAGGGGAGTAGGATGTATTGTGACAGGCCTTGGTAAATGAAGTTACAGTAGTCTGCATGAGGGAGGATCATGTCAAGAATCTCTGGTGTCAGCATTTCGATAGCCCTTCTGCCTTTAATAAGGGAAGACTCCTCATTAATTTTGTAACATTATATACAGTACTTGGGAACACACAAAAAATATTATTGTAATCATCCATCATATACAGTCTTCTAAATAACTCTCAAACAACAGGGGTTTAAATGAAGGGGTCTTAAAGGACTATCAAAAGGGACTGCTACTGCCGGAAGGAAATCTGCACTTGTATGTATTTACCTGCTGGGAAATTCTCTAAATCTTGAGGAAAAGGGAAATCGTTGCATTAAAGCTGTATTTTAGAATTCATTGTTTTTGTTAAGCCAGTCAAGGCTTAGTACAGCCAGAGAGCTTTTCATTTAAATCAAATTAAACTATAGCTTAGCATAGAAGGTAGACTAGGATAAATATTCTCTGAGTAGAAAGAAAGAAATTGTTTCTAGAGACCTTTACAAAGAGGCCTTCCAGTTTGGAGGCAAGAGACCTGTGAAATAGTTTTAAAAAAGTGTTAAAGCCAAGTGACAGATCAAAGAGGCAATTTGAAAGGCCCCCTCTATCAAACCAAGGGCTGTGTGAATCACCCAGGAAATTAAGAGATTACCTTAGCACAGGATAGGGCACTGTGTAGCAAGTCAGCTTTTACTAGGCGTCTTCCCTCACACCCACCCTGACTTCCAACCACTGCAGGAATAATCTTAGCTTTATAGATTCTTAAACCTATTAAAGAGAAAGAGGTGGTCAAATTCACTTTCGGGTTCAGCTAGTTATCGTCAGGAATAGATTAATTAAGGCCCTGAAATTAATTAATCTTGAGGTGAACAAAGTCCCTTAAACTTAGATATAGTTGTATTGGTACAAGTATCCCTAGCAACTATAAGTAAATAAACAGCTTAAATATCTGAACAAATCCTTAAAACTAAGATGCAGAGAGCAGTCCAGCAGCGAGATGGGGGCTTTCCAGTCTTTTGCTTTGAGTGTCACATGTATGATTTTCTCCCAGTTGGTGAAGGGTTTTACGTGTACACTAGGTGCAAGGAGCTCTTTGCTCTCAGGGAATGAGTCCAATCTCTGGAAGCTAGAGTAGCAGACTTGGAGGAGCTAAGGAAGACGGAGAAATATATAGATGAGACCTTTAGGAACGTGGTACTGAAGCCCTACCTCCAGTCTGGCAGCCTTTCTGTTCCCATGGAGGAGAGGGTCACTTGAAAAGGAGAGCATCACCTTGGTGTGGCAGGAAGTGATCCTGTAGCTAGTACGTGTCCTCCAGGTGATGTAAAACCCTCTTGCACCAGGAGGTTTCTCCAGGGCCATGTTCCCACGAGGAAAGAGTTGGGTCAGCCATTATAGTTGGTGATTCAATGATTACGCACATAGATAGCTGGGTGGCTGGTGGACTTGAGTATCGCCTGCCTGGTGCAAAGGTAGCGGATCTAACGCACACTCAGACGAGGTTTTAGATAGTGCTGGAGAGGAGCCTGCTGTCTTGGTATATCTTGGTACCAATGACATAGGAAAATGAGGGAGGGAGGTGCTGGAGGCCAAATTTAGAATTTTATATAGGAAATTGAAATCCCAAACTAATCAGGGAATAAGCAGGAAGTCAGTTCTCACATATGGGTGACGTCGGCACCGACAGAGTCCGCATGGAATCATCTCCCCAGCTTTCAAAGAAAGCCTTTGGGAGATGCACCATGCATGCGTGGTCCACTTCCAATCCAAGGGTGCCATCTTGCCTCAGTTAACTTTTCTTCCACGAAGCCCATCTGACGTTGTCCAGTTATCCCCGGAAAAAGTCTGATATTTGTTAATTTTGTATGGTTTGTGTACTGGTTTCTTCCCGCCTCTGAGCCAGCTTGCCTCGGTGTCGCTGCTTTGGTTCATCCATTTGTTTTTTTCACCTTTTTCATTGAGGTGTTCCTCGACTGGCATTCGTGCCCTTTTTCAGCCAAAGGCCTCGGACCCCTGCCGGACGGCAGGGATCTTTTTTCCAATAGCTCCATTGGCTTCAAAAAGTGTGACCGGTGTTGCATAATGATGTCATTCACTGACCCACACATCCACTGCCTTGGCCCGGAGCACGAGTCCGACTGCAAACTCTGCAGGACAATGACCCCAAAGGCCTTAAAATCGCCATCAGCAGCAGAAATATTTTTTCAGAAGTCCGATTCCGCACCGGAGTCTCCTGTGACACCACACTCCAGGACCCCCTCTGATACCTCGGTGCACTGCGAAGCCAGAGCCTCTTTGGAGTTCCACAACCGTGATTCCTCTGAGCGGAAATCCCTGGAGATAGAGCACAAGAAGAAACAACCCTTGAAGACTTTCTTGGAGGTCAGATCTGGGAAGAAGGGGAAATCCCACCCCAGAACCCGAAGTCCCAGATGTGAGTCCAAGCAGTCAGGGCAGGAGTGACCTTCCAAGCTGCCCCATTAAGAGTCATCGTCACCCACTGACCAACCTCGGACCTCCGAGGCCATCCTCATCGAGGCCTCCCCCTCGACAATACTGATATCAGGCCTTAAGTCTCCGGTGCCCTGTCGAAGGCTGTGGAGCCAACTGGTATGGAAACCAGAATGGTGGCCCTAGAGAGCAGTATATCTGCCCTAGTGGCCATGCAATGGGCGTTCATGTCCAGCTCATCCAGTTCATCCACCCCGAAGACTGGACCCTTGACATCGAGGGCTTCCCCAGACGTCGAGCCAGTCCTTGAGCATCACTGGCCTCGAAAGAGCCCCAGCTCCGGATGAGGTCCTGGTTCCATTCCTTGGGGCACTGGTGGTCCTCCCTGGCGAGCGCCCGTGGCTTGGAACGCCGATCCTCTGGAGCGGTCCTCGACCAAGGTGATCGCGTGGCATCAGACTCTTACTCGGACTTCGAGTCCGAATGGGAGACTGAGGACGAAGACTCCCTGGATGAGAGGCAACACTTGGATGTGGGATAACTAGTGTGTTGCTGACAACCCAACGCCGTTCCCCGCCCAAGGACATTGCGTTCCTCGATTTCGTGCATGACATGGCCAAGGCTCTCCCTATCGAGACCGAGGCTGAGGAGGACCCACGCACCGAGGAACTGGAAATACTCCAATACGAGGCACCCCCGAAGGAAACCCTTATGGTCCTGGTGCCCCCGATCCTTGACAGTCTCTTTCTTTGGATGTGGGAGATACCGGCGTCTGTACTAATCGTTAGTGGGCACCTCGACATCATTCATACCCAAAACAACAGATCAAGAAGATCTACAACTGAAAATACTCTAGTGATTCCAAATGAATTAGTAAAATGTACTCAAACTACCATTAGCAGATCATTTTCATCCTTTGCTCCAAGGTGCTGGAATAAGCTTCCATTAAACATCAGATTGATAAAAGATATATCACAATTTAGAAAAACTTTAAAAACCCACCTTTTTTTACAACACTTCTCTTGCATCAGTATTTCCCCCCCCCTCACCCCATTATCTCAACTCAGCAATAATAGTTAAATGATGATGTTAGACCGTTCCACCTTATGAAATTTCACTGTATATACCTGCTCTGTTAAATGTTATTTATGACATGTCTCTATACCCACTGAAGATCTCTAGTCATATGTAATTGCTTTTATTGAATTATTTATATGCTATTCCCCAGTTAATCCTTGTTTTATTCCCCTGTTACCTGTAACTTGGACAAGTTCTCTAAATTTGAGTGTATTTTGTTTAATGTAAACCGCACTGATGTCAAATAGCGCGGTATATAAGAGCTGTTAAATAAATAAATAAATGTACTGCGTATGCCGAAGCCTGGGTTCCAAAAGACCAGGCTTCTCCACAATTCCATGGTCTTGGAGTCAGCTGTGCACCAGCTTAAAAGCAAAAAAACTCATTTGTCGGTGCCACCTGTCAGGGAGGCCCGAACCCTCGATGCCCTCGGCCGGAAGGCCTTTCAGGGCTCAATGCTAACTTGAAGGATCCAGTCCTACCAGTTCTGTATCTGCATGTACCTGAAAGAACTGTTGAAGGACCTTGGTGGATTCTTGGCAGGCCTCGATGGGAAACCCCTACAGAGGTTTAAGACTCTGACCTCTGTAGTAAAAGAATGCTCAAAGTTTTTGTCCTGAGCAGCCTACAATGGCTTCGAGTCATCGGCCAGGGTGGCTGCCACAAGCATTGGGGAATGATGTCAAGCATGGCTGCAGTCATCCGACCTGGAGCAATCAGTGCAGGAGAAACTAATTGATGTCCCCTGCATAGGAGAGAACCTATTCGGGAAACCCATGGTGGATAAGGCAGCAGAGATACAGAGTTCTTGACCAGAAACAGGCTCTCAAAGAAGACCTCTATGCAATCCCAGTCATGGGGGAAAAGCTCTTCTTCCCTAGGAAAAAAGGGGGCTTTAGCAGTACACTGCATTTCTAGGCCTTCCCAGCCCCTCAAAAGGGCCAGCAACAGAAAGGCCAGGGACATGGCCCCAGAAAGCAGAAGGCCCCAAAGTCCCAGGTACCAGCTCCAGCCCAGCCTGGGGGGAACTTTTGACTACCTGGGCGCATCCTTCCCACTCCCAGGAGGTGGGACGGATGCGCCCACAGGAGGGTGCCTAGCCCTATTTGCCCATAGGTGGACAGCCATCACCACCGATACCTAGGTACTACAGGTGGTCAAGGAGAGCTGCCTCCTCCACTTACAGTGGGTGCCACCCTTGTACTTCCCAGGAGAACCCACCAGGCCTCTTCCTCACCACTTCCTGCTCCTCACTGAGCTAGCAGGCCTAATTATCAAAAAAGCAATGGAACGAGTTCCGAAACATCTCTTAGGCACAGGCTTCTACTCCAAGTATTTCCTCGTCCCTAAGAGGTCAGGAGTCCTCAGGCCCATCCTGGACCTGCGAGAGCTCAACCGGTCTCTGGTCAGGGAGAAATTCAAGATGCTCTCCCTTGGGACACTACTGCCATTCCTCCAGCAGGGATATTGGCTATGCTCCTTAGACCTAAAGGATGCCTACACTCACATCCTAATTCATCCCAGCCACAGAAAATAGCTTCGGTTTGTGATGGGGGGGACAGCACTACCAATTCAGGGTGCTACCCTTCAGTCTGACCTCATCACCAAGGGTCTTCATAAAGTGCCTTGCGGTGGTCGCAGCCCACCTCCAGCTCCAAGGGGCCTTCGTCTTCCCTTATCTGGATGACTGGCTCATAAAGGGGGACACAGCTGCAGAGGTACAATGCGCCTCCAGGTCCACCATAAACACCCTGCAGCACCTGGGGTTCATCATAAACTATCCCAAATCCTACCTCACTCTGGCCCAGAGCCTGGAGTTTATAGGGGCACAACTAGATACCTTCCAGGCAAAAGCCTTCCTCCCTCAGGAGAGGTCAGACGCCTCAGAGAGTTAGCCGCAGAGGTACACCGACACCAAAAGCTACCTGCCCAGCTTCTGCTCTGCCTACTGGGATACATGGCCTCCACGGTCCATGTGACCCCATTTGGCCACCTGCACATAAGAACAGCCCAGTAGTGCCTCCGCTCTCAGTGGACACAAGCCATAGGCAGGCTCAGGGACAGAGTGAAAGTGACATGTCAGCTGGAAGACTCCCTTGAATGGTGGCAAATTCCACATCACCTTCAAGTCGGGATGCCCTTCCAGGCACTCAACCCCCAGAAGAAGGGTCATCATCACAAACTCCTCTCTAATGGGCTGGGGAGCACATTGTGGGAGCTTCCAGATGCAAGACTGCTGGTTCCAGAGGGAATCCCAGATGCAAATCAACCTGCTAGAGTTCCGTGCAATATACCTAGCTCTCCAAGCCTTCTGCCACCAGCTCCAACACCACTCTGTGCTGATCCAGTCAGGTCGCAGTGTTCTACGTGAAACAACAGGGGCAAACAGGGTCGTACCCCCTCTGCCAGGAGGCAATAGCCCTCTGCTCTGAAGCTGCACATAGAGGGATACTCCTAAAGGCGGTGTACCTCCTAGGCCAGGATAATGTCCTGGCAAACAAACTGAGCAGGGTTCTCCAGGTACACGGAGTGACACCTGGATCTGATGGTAGCCTCACGGATGTTTCGTCTCTGGGGTGTCCCCTTAGTGGACCTGTTCACCAGTCCAGACAACACACAGTTGTCCCGATTCTGCTCGCGCCAGCTACACCCATCCCAAGTGGCAGCAGATGTGTTCCTCATCCCATGGACAGAAGGCCTCCTGTACGCCTTCCCACCAACACCGCTGGTAGCCAAGACGCTATTCAAGGTCCAGCGCGACAGACTATCATTAATGCTGATAGCCGCTTGGTGGCTCAAGCAGCCCTGGTTCCCACTGCTCCTCTCGCTATCAGCGGGATTGCCAGTTCCCCTGGGCCGAGCTCCAGGACTACTCTCCCAGGAGCAGGGCTCTCTCCTACACCCCAACCTGGGGTCCGTCTCACTCACGGCTTGGCTGCTGAAAGGATAGCATTAGCTCCCTTCAGCTTCCCATGGGACATGGAAGAGATTATTTTGGCCTCTCGTAACGCCTCCACAAGAAGGGCATATGCCTTCAAGTGGCGCCGATTCTATGTGTGGTGCACATAAATGCGGGCAAACCCGTTCTCCTGCTCAGTACAAGTGGTACTCTAGTACCTGCTTCATCTATCACAGGTGGGATGGAAGTCCAATTTGGTCAGAGTACACCTGAGCACCATCACAGCGCATCACCATCACTGCAGGGCCTCATGTTATCCAAACTTGATCCGCCCTCCAGCAGCAGAGTGGGATCTCAGTGTGGTGCTCTCACAGCTCACTAAGCCTCCATTTGATCCTCTGGCTACCTGCCACCTCCGGTATCTGTCTTGGAAGGTCGCCTTCCTGGTAGCACTCGCATCAGTGAGTTCCAGGCTCTTATGGCAGAACCGCCCTACATAAAGTTCTACAAGAACAGGATGGTGCTCCGCACACACCCCAAGTTTCTGTCGAAGGTGGTGTCCCTATTCCACCTCATCCAGGAGTAGTACTTCCCACCTTCTTTCCAAGGTTTTCATGTCGTTATGGTGGAGACACTTCTCCACAATCTGGATTGTCAGAGAGCCCTGTCCTTTTACCTGCGGTGGACTCAGAGCCACCACAAAGCACCACAGCTTTTCGTATCCTATGACCCCAGGGTCTCGGTAGCCTGTAGCTAGGGAGTCCCATATGTGAGGACCGAGTTCCTGCTTGTTCCGGAGAAAGCATAGTTACTCACCTGTAACAGATGTTCTCCAGAGACAGAGGAATCAGTCCTCACAATCCTCCCTCCTTCCCTTGGAGTTGCTTCTTTCTTGTATTTTATTTTTGCCATCTTAACTATGTTGTTAGACTGTAGAAAGATGGCACCCTTGGGTGGGAAGTGGACCATGCATGTGTGGTGCATCTCCCAAAGACTTCCTTTCAAAGCTGGGGAGATGCTTCCGTGCGGGCTCTGTCGACACCAACATCACCCATATGTGAGGACTGATTCTTGCTCTCCCCGGAGAACATCTGTAACGGGTGAGCAGCTATGCTTTTAAGGGTAGCATTTTCAGAAATGTTCCCTGTTCCACGCACAGGACCCAAAAGGCAGGCAGAGCTCTGGAGTCCCAATGCATGGATGAGACAATGGTGCAAGGAAGATGGTTTTGGATTTATTAGGAACTGGGCAACATTCTGTTGAAGGGAGGGGCTTTTCCGAAAGGATGGGCTCCACCTTAACCGGGGTTGAACCAGGCTGCTGGCATTAACCCTTAAAAAGGAGAGAGAGCAGTTTTTAAATGAGATAATAAGCAAAAGTCAGCAGTTGCCCAAGACCACATGATTCAGAAGGATGTATCCTTGAAGGATACTAGCAAAAGTGGGAAGTTAGGGCTTCCTGACAAGGAAGTTCCTAGAAAGATAAAAGGAACCCAGGTGCCTTTAAGTACAGAACAAACAGAGCTTAAAGATTCCAAATTACCCCTATCAACTGATAACCAAATTAATATGAATAAAATACAACTTCTAAAATGCCTGTATACAAATGCTAGAAGTCTAAAAAAAAGTAAGATGGGGGAACTAGAATATATAGCACTAAATGAAAGGGTAGATATAATTGGCATCTCAGAGACCTGGTGGAAGGAGGACAATCAATAGGATACTGTGTACCTGGCTGCAAATTATATCGCAATGATAGGGTAGATCATATTGATGGAGGAGTTGCTCTCTGTTAAAGAGGGTGATGTGTCACACAGGATAAAAGTTTTGCAGGAAGCAAAACACACTGTTGATCCTCTATGGATTGAAATTCCATGTTAAAAGGGGAAGGCAATAGCAGTAGAGGTGTACTATCATCCTTCTAGCTAGAATGAATAGATGGATGATGAAATGCTAAAAGAAATCAAGGAAGCTAACAAACGTAACACAGTAATAATGGGTGATTTCAGTTACCCTGCTATCAACTGGGTCAATGTCAAAGCAGGACATGCTAGGGAGATAAAGTTTCTAGATGAAATAAATGACTGGCTTCTTGAAGCAGCTGGTTCATGAACCAACAAGCAGGAAAGCCATTTTAGACCTAGTCCTTAGAGGAACACAGGATCTGGAGCAAGAGATAAGGGTGTCAGTACCACTTGGCAATAGTGATCATAGCATGATCATATTTGATTTAATAAATGGAGGGAGGACAGCAAGGAAATCCCACAGTATTACCTTTTAACTGTCAAAAGGGAGACCAATAAAATGAGGAGAATAGTTAAGAAAAAACTAAAAGGAGCAGCTGCAATAGTTAAAGGCTTACATCAAGTATAGGCATTGTTTAAAAATACAATCTTAGAAGCCCCGAACACATGTATTCCATGGTTTAAGAAAGGTGGGAGGAAGGCCAAAAAACTGCCTGCATAGTTTAAAGGTGAGGTTGAAAAGGCTGTCGTAACCAAAAAAAACATCTTTCAGGAAATGATGCCAAATGATGAAAACGGGAAATAGCATATGTACTGGCAAGTTAGATGCAAGGCATTGATAAGGCAGGCAAAAAGAGAACTTGAAAAAAAGCTTGCCATGGAAGAAGAAACTCAAACTTCCTCAAATACATCTGTAGCAAAAAAAAACCTGTCAGAGAGTCATTTGGACCATTAGACAATAGAGGGGGTAAAAGGGGCGCTAAAGGAGGACAAGCCCATAGCAGAGAGATCAAATTAATTCTTTGCTTCAGTCTTTAACAAAGGAGATGTGGTGGGGATGTTACGCTTGCCTGAAATGGTATTTAAAGATGATATATTAGAAGAATTGAAACAAATTTTGATAAACTGGGAAGTCTTGAAGGATTACAGAAAGGGACTGCTACTTCTGGAGAGAGATCTGCAATTGTAAGTATTTACTTCTAGGGATTTTTCTAAATCTTGGGAGAAAAGGAATTCTTTAGATTAAAGCTGTAATCTGTGTAAATTAGAATCAAGTGTATTTGTTAAATCAGTCAGGGCCTAATAACAGCAAAGAGCTTTTAGTTAAATTAAAAACTCAACAGGTAGCTTTCAGTTTAAGTTTAAAACCCAGCAGAGTTGGAGGCAAGATGGTGGCAGTGATCCGCTCCTGGTGAGCTGGCCCTACCGGGGACGTGCTGTTTTGGCGGTTTTTGCAGCTTCTGCAGTTGGTATAGTAACATAGTAAATGACGGCAGATAAAGACCAGTATGGTCCATCTAGTCTGCCCAGTAAGATGGCAGGAGTAGGTGCACCCCTCCCCATGTCTTTGTTTAGGAGTGCACCGTGCATCCCTCCCCATGTCTTTGTCCAGGGGTGCCCTGTCACTCTGTGCAGGCCACCCCTCCCTAAGTCTTTGTTTAGGGGTGAGCCCACAGCTCCATGTAGGACACCCCTATTGGTTGAGAAATTAGATGGTTCAGTTTATTTTGATTTTATTTTGTTGCTGTAAAGGGATCCACTGTGCCTGTCCCATGCCATTTTGAATTCCGTCACTGTGTTTGCCCCCACCAATTCCATCGGGAGGGCATTCCAAGCATCCACCACCCTTTCAGTGAAAAAGTATTTCTCCAGGACCAAGCAGGAAGTCAGTCCTCACATATGGGTGACGTCGGCGCCGACGGAGCCCTCGCGGAGCAATTTTCCCCAGCTTTCAAAGAAAGCCTTTGGGAATTGCAGCGCACATGCGCGGTCTCCTTCCCGCCCAAGGGTGCCATCTTAGCCAGTCTTCTTTTTTCCGCGGAGCCCTACAGACGTACCCGTTGTGTCCCCGCTGAAAAAGTTGATTTTAGTGACTTATTTCTATTTCTTTCTTCGGTTCGACGCCGGTCTTTTTCCTGCCCGGACTCGCGACGCCGTTGCGAGTCCTTCTGTTATTTTTCGGTTTTTCTGATTTTTAGTCAGTTTCGTTTTTCGCTGGCAGCCCAGTCCTTTGACCTTGCAGGGGCCCTTTTTCCCCCGATGGCTGCCAGTGGTTTCAAGCGGTGTGTTCAGTGTGACAGAAATATGTCACTCACTGACACACATGATAATTGCCTCCGCTGCCTCGGCCCGGATCACGAAGAACTGATCTGTGGGGCCTGCGGCAAAATGTCCTCCAAAGCGTTAAGGAGTCGGCGGCACCAGCGGGAACGAATCTTCGCTGACCCCGGCCGTACCCGGACCTCGTCGGAGGCCTCGGCGTCCAGAGGTTCCAGCTCTGACCATCGCCGAAGTTCCTCCGACAGGGGTTCTCCCTCCGGGGACCATCGACGGAAGGTAAAACCCGCGAGGGCGGCGTCGGTGGACGCTCCTGGCTCCGCGAGGGCCAGGTCGCATAGCCCCGATAGCCGTCCCGGGTCGTTGGAGAAGGAGCACCTCCCGAAGTGACCTCGTCTGGAGTCGGAGTTGCCTGCTCGGGTAAGTCCTGTAGTCCTCCTGGACTCGCCTCAGAGGGGTCCGACGTCGGGCCCGACGCCGTCGGGGCCCGAGTCGGGGGCTGCTGGGTCACCTGAGCTCGGACTCAGGTTGACGGCCTTGGAGAGCAGACTATCTGCCTTCATGGACCAGCAGCGGGCACTGATCGCTAGCCTCGCTGGCGCCGCTGCCCCGACCGCCGGGACGTCGACGTCTAAGTCGACCCCGGAGACCGAGCCGATCCTCGAGTCCATGCGAACTCGAGTCGATCCTCGGTCGAGGTCACCCTCGGCCTCCCGTTCGGGACCGAGGTCGTCGACGCCGACTCCCTCGGTGTCGGGGCAGCCGACGCCTCCGCCTGCCCGAGCCGACCCCACCGATTCCTCCTCGGAGTCGGCCTGGGAGTCGGAAGAGGAAGAGTCACCTGATTCGTTTCGGACTCGGTGTGTCCCCTCGGACTCACCTGAGTCCGAACCTCGGAAGCAATCCCCTCCGGAGGATGCCCGGTTCTCGGACTTCGTCAGGGATATGGCCAAGGCTTTGGCCTTCCCTGCGGATCCCGAGGAGGAGCCTCGAGCCGAAGAGCTCGACGCCCTTCAGTATGACTCTCCCGCCAGGGAACACTTTACTGTACCGGTTCCTCCCATGCTGGAACGACTACTCTTCCGCATGTGGGAGAGTCCGGCATCGTCGCCGGTATTAAGCAAGCGGGTCGATTCCATCTATCGAGTCCGCAAGAGTCCTGGCTTCCAAAAAGCACAGCTACCGCACCATTCCATGGTAGTGGAATCGGCCATGCATAGGCTTAAGAGCCAGAAGATGCACTCCTCGGTGCCTCCTGGCAGGGAGGCCCGTAACCTGGATGGCCTTGGTAAGAAGTGTTTCCAGGGCTCTATGCTTGCTTGTCGGGTCCAGTGAAGATTCCTTCCTTCTGTGCCGCTGAGCTAGAGGGAGCTCATTTTTGTGCTTAGGGTCTCCGGTAGCCTTAAGCTTGGGAGTCCCATATGTGAGGACTGACTTCCTGCTTGGTCCTGGAGAAAGCGTAGTTACTCACCTGTAACAGGTGTTCTCCAGGAGCAGCAGGAATCAGTCCTCACAACCCTCCCTCCTCCCCTTGGAGTTGCAATCATCTGCTTAAGTTTTTTTGCAAATTTTTATGCTGTCTTTTAGCTATGTCATCAGACTGGCTAAGATGGCACCCTTGGGCGGGAAGGAGACCGCGCATGCGCGCTGCAATTCCCAAAGGCTTTCTTTGAAAGCTGGGGAAAATTGCTCCGCGAGGGCTCCGTCGGCGCCGACGTCACCCATATGTGAGGACTGATTCCTGCTGCTCCTGGAGAACACCTGTTACAGGTGAGTAACTACGCTTTCCTGACATTGCCCTTCAATTTACCACCTTGCAGCTTCGTTATGCCCTCTAGTTTTACAGCTTCCCCGTCTTTGGAAGAGGTTTGTTTGTTCATTATTTCTCTTTAAGTATTTAAAGGTCTGAATCATATCTCCCCTATCCCCCCTCTCCTCCAAAGTGTACATATTTAGGTCTTCAAGTCTCTTCTCATAAGGCTTCTGATGCAGGCGTCAAATCATTTTGGCCACCATCCTCTGAACAGTTTCCATTCTTTTTACATCCTTTGCAAGATATGGTCTCCAAAACCGAACACAGTATTCCAAGTGAGGCCTCACCAGTGATTTATACAGTGGCATTAGTACCTCTTCCTTTCTGCTGGTAATTACTCTTCGTATGTAGTCCAACATCCTCCTTTCTTTTGCCACCGCCTTGTCGCACTGCTTTGCCACCTTGAGATCTACAGAAACAATCACACCAAGGTCTTTCTCCTGATCCGTGCACACCAACCTCTTGCCCCCCTATCGCATACATTTCCCTTGGATTTCTGCTATCCAAGTGCATGACACTGCACTTCTTTGCATTAAATCTTAATTGCCAAGCATTAGACCATTCTTCCAGCTTTTGTAGATCTTTTCTCATGTTAAGCACTCCCTCGGGGGAGTTCACTCAGTTGCAAATTTTCATGTCATCTGCAAAAAGACAGACCTTTCCATTCAGTCTTTCAGCAATATCACTCACAAATACATTGAACAATGCCGGGCCCAGGACCGAACCCTGGGGCATCCTGCTAATCACCTTCCTTTCATCCGAGTGAGCTCCATTTACCCTCACCTTCTGTCATCTGTCAGTCAACCAATATATAGGAAGGAGGAAGCGCAATCAAGCCTCCCTACCCTTGGGAGAGGCTCTTACCACCTTCGCCGTCCAGAAACGTTGCCGATGTGTGGCTTTGCTATCCCTGGATCGGGAGCGACGTTTTCGGCGAGTTCGGTGTTTCTGCCAGACCTGAGCACATCAGGGGTATTACTTTCCCCTGAGCAGCGGGCCCCCCGCCATGCCCTGGAAGTGTTGCGGCCATCAGTGGAGTGCTTCACTCTGGCATGAAGACTAGCACGCTGGTGAAGAGGGCTCCGTGGCTGGATCCTGCTCACCCATTTGGAGCATCTGGGGAAGGAGTGAGACCTGAGGCGGTTTCTCTGTTGGAGGACTGCTCAACCCAGGCTGTTTCTAACTCGTTGACCATCGCAGGTGCTGGGGAGTTGGTGAGACCCCCAAAAGTCACATTGGAAGTGCTGTGGGATGCTATTTCAACTATGAATTCCTCCCTTGTGTCTATTGCAGCATCTGTAAGTACTGAAACTAATTCTTTACGTATGCAATTAAAAGAATTTTCTGGAGTTCAAAAGGAACAGGAGGGGAAGTTGGTCCGGTTGGAAGGAGAGCTTGAACAGCTCCAAGGTCTGCATGGTGCCCACATTAAGGACCGGAATATGACTTCTAGGAGAATGGAATATCTTGAGAATCAAGTCCGGAAGAACAATTTGAGACTTATTAATTTTCCTAGATCTCCGTTGCAGTTGCCCATGGAGATGGTTCGCAGGTATCTCCGGGAGGTCTTGAAGATCCCCCGGGAGGACCTGCCACCATTAACTAGGGTTCAATATCTTTCTGTGGGATGGAGTAACTGGGGAGTTAACTGTGAGACTCCAGTGGAACCCGGAGACCTCACGGGGTTTCTGGAGAGTTCTGTGGAGTTGATCACGACTCGTACCACTCTCCTTATTACTTTGGCTCTTGAATCTGATAAATCGTTAATTCTTCTGTTCTATTTTAGAAATTTCAGTGAGCAGTTTTTGGGCTCTCATGTCCGCATTTTTCCTGATCTTGCTAGGGATACCCAACTGAGAAGAAAGGAATTCCTGGGTTTTAAGCCCAGGGTACTTTCCCTTGGCAGGACATTTTTGTTGAAATTTCCTACCAGATGTCATGTTTCCTATAAAGAGAAATTATATTTGTTTTTTTGAGCCCCGCCAGTTGCTGGAGTTTCTGGTGGCTAGGGAGAATTCTGTGGTGGTTCTTGCTTCTCATGCGGCTGATGCATAAGTCTCGTGCTGCTATGGTATGCTTATTTTTTTCCTAATCTAATGTAGTTTTTCTTTCCTGGTGCCTCCTCCTTTTAATAATTGTGGACTAATCTAGGCTAATGTTATATATTTTCCTTTTCTCCAGGACCAAGCAGGAAGTCAGTCCTCACTTATGGGTGACGTCGGCGCCGACGGAGCCCTCGCGGAGCAATTTTCCCCAGCTTTCAAAGAAAGCCTTTGGGAATTGCAGCGCGCATGCGCGGTCCTCTTCCCGCCCAAGGGTGCCATCTTAGCCAGTCTTCTTTTTTCCGCGGAGCCCTGCAGACGTCCCCGTCTTGTCCCCGCGAAAAAGTCGATATTTCTTCGTTATTTTATTCTTTTTCCTTCGGTTCGACGCCGGTCTTTTTCCCGCCCGGACTCGCGACGCCGGTCACGAGTCCTCTTCCTTTTTTTCGGTTTTTCTGACTTAGTCAGCTTTTGTTTTCGTTTTTTCCCTGGCAGCCCGGTCCTTTGACCTCGCAGGGGCCCTTTTTCCCCCGATGGCTGCCAGTGGTTTTAAGCGGTGTGGTCAGTGTGACCGAAATATGTCACTAACTGACACACACGACTTTTGCCTCCGCTGCCTGGGCCCAGATCATGAGGAACTGATCTGTGGGCCCTGCGGCAAAATGTCCCCCAAAGCGTTGAGAAGTCGGCAGCATCAGCGTGATAGGATCTTCGCTGACCCCAGCCGTACCCGGACCTCGTCGGAGGCCTCCGCGTCCAAAGGCTCCAGCTCGGACCGTCGCCGGAGTTCCTCCGACAGGGGTTCTCCCTCCGGGGACCATCGTCGGAAGGTGAAAGCCCGCGAGGGCGGCGTCGGTGGACGCTCCTGGTTCCGCGAGGGCCAGGTCGCATAGCCCCGACAGCCGCCCTGGGTCCTTGGAGAAGGAGCACCTCACGAAGCGACCTCGCCTGGAGTCAGAGATGCCTGCTCGGGTAAGTCCTGTGGTCCTTCTGGACTCGCCTCCGCGACAGCCGTCGTCGGGCCCGACGCCGTCGGGGCCCGAGTCGGGGGCTGCTGGGTCACCTGAGCTCGGACTCAGGTTGACGGCCTTGGAGAGCAGACTGTCTGCCTTCATGGACCAGCAGCGGGCACTGCTCGCTGGCCTCGCTGGCGCCGCTGCCCCGACCGCCGGGACGTCGACGTCCAAGTCGACCCCGGAGACCGAGCCGATCCTCGAGTCTATGCGAACTCGAGTCGATCCTCGGTCGAGGTCACCCTCGGCCTCCCGTTCGGGACCGAGGTCGCCGACGCCGACTCCCTCGGCGTCGGGGCGGCAGGCGCCGCGCCCTACCCGGGCCGACCCCACCGAGTCCTCGTCGGAGTCGGTCTGGGAGTCTGAAGAGGAAGAGTCGCCTGATTCTTTCCGGACTCGGTGTGTCCCCTCGGACTCACCGGAGTCCGAGCCTCGGAAGCAGTCCCCCCCGGAGGATGCCCGGTTCTCGGACTTCGTCAGGGATATGGCCAAGGCTTTGGCCTTCCCTGCGGACCCCGAGGAGGAGCCTCGAGCCGAAGAGCTCGACGCCCTCCAGTATGACTCTCCCGCAAGGGAACACTTTACTGTGCCGGTTCCTCCTATGCTGGAACGACTACTCTTCCGCATGTGGGAGAGTCCGGCCTCCTCGCCGGTCCTGAGCAAGCGGGTCGATTCTATCTATCGAGTCCGCAAGAGCCCTGGCTTTCAAAAGGCACAGCTACCACACCATTCCATGGTAGTGGAATCGGCCATGCATCGTCTTAAGAGCCAGAAGATGCACTCCTCGGTGCCTCCTGGCAGGGAGGCCTGTAACCTGGATGGCCTTGGTAAGAAGTGTTTCCAGGGCTCTATGCTCGCATGTCGTGTCCAGACTTACCAGCTATACATGGGCATGTATCTCCGAGATCTGGCTAAAGAGCTAGCCGGATTCTCCGCTGGTTTGTCCGAGGAACCCTTGCGGAGGTTCCTGGCCTTGTCCACTGGCATTCGGGAATGCTCTAAGTTCATGTCCCGAGCAGCCTATGATGGCTTTGAAGCATCGGCTCGAGTAGCCGCAGCCGGCATCGGTGCCCGCCGACAGGCTTGGCTTCAGTCGTCAGACCTTGAGCCCTGGGTGCAGGACAAGTTGGTCGATGTCCCCTGCCGAGGTGAAAACCTCTTTGGCAAGCCCATGGCGGAAAAGGCTGCACAAATTGAGACTGAGACTCTCACCAGGACCAGGCTTTCTAGGAAGACCTCCGCCCCTTACCGAGGAAGGCGGCTGCCTACAAACAATACCCCCATTATCAGGCCCCTGCAGCTCCCCAACAGGGCCAGCAGGCCAAGGGACGGGGTAACGGGTCCCGTAGGCAGCAAGCCCCCAAGCCTGCACCACCAGCCCCTGCTCCGCAGGGTGGGGGTTTTTGACTCACTAAGCATAGCCTCTCCCCCCCCGCTGGTTCCTCCCAGCACCGGAGGCCGGCTGGTTCACTTCGCCCACAGGTGGTCCAGCATCACCGCAGATGCCTGGGTGCTTCAAGTCGTGCGAGAAGGCTATCTTCTCCACTTCCACCAGGTCCCTCCCTCCTATTTTCCGGGAGAACCTCCGCGACCCCCTCTGCACAGGGACTTACTCCTTCAGGAGTTAGCAGGTCTTCTGCAGGTACAGGCGGTGGAACCGGTGCCTCACCACCTGAGAGGTCAAGGCTTTTATTCCAGGTATTTTCTAATACCAAAGAGAACAGGGGGCCTCAGACCCATCCTGGACTTGCGCAACCTCAACAAGTTCCTTGTGCGGGAGAAGTTCAAAATGCTTACCCTTGGAATCCTTCTGCCCTACCTCCAGCAGGGAGATTGGCTATGCTCCTTGGATCTAAAGGATGCCTACACGCACATCCTCATCCACCCAAGCCACCGCCAATACCTAAGGTTTGTGGTGGCAGGAAATCATTACCAGTACAGAGTACTGCCCTTTGGCCTGTCCTCCGCACCGCGAGTCTTCACAAAATGTCTCGCGGTGGTGGCGGCCCATCTCCGGCTTCACGGCCTCTGTCTTTCCATACCTCGACGACTGGCTCATCAGAGCGGCGTCCGCTCCGGAGGTCACCAGCGCCACGCACCGCACGGTGACTCTTCTGCAGTACTTGGGCTTTGTTATAAATTTCGCAAAGTCCACTTTGCTCCCCTCACAGGATCTCGAGTTCATCGGCGCAAGGCTACACACTCCTCAGGCACGAGCGTACCTACCGCTCGACAGGGCTCAACGGCTCATGGACCTAGCCGGCCGTTTTCGCAGCCAGCCTCTGGTCTGCGCCAGGCGCTTCCTGAGACTACTCGGTCATATGGCTTCCACCGTCAATGTGACCCCCAATGCCCGCCTGAATATGCGGCCTGCTCAATGGTGTCTCCGCCAGCAGTGGCGACAAGCCACAGGCGGCCTAGCAGACCTAGTGCGCGTCTCCGAGCCGCTGATCTCGTCTCTCCGGTGGTGGCTTCGGCAGCCGAACCTGATATTCGGTATGCCTTTCCAGTCACCTCAGCCGACCCGGGTGCTGACCACGGATGCATCCCTCCTGGGTTGGGGAGCACATTGCCAAGGGGCACGTACTCAGGGCCTCTGGACCACGTGGGAGCCTGCTCAGCAGATCAACTTCCTGGAGCTCAGGGCGATCCGCCTGGGTCTCAAGGCCTTCTCCCACCTGACTTCCCACCAGTCCGTCCTTGTCCAGACGGACAATCAAGTTGCCATGTTCTACGTGAACAAGCAGGGGGGCACGGGCTCCTTCCTCCTCTGCCGGGAGGCACAGAAGCTCTGCTCTTGGGCCGTCAGTCACGGCATTCTCCTCAAGGCAGTTTATCTCCCGGGCCAAGAAAATTGCCTGGCGGACAAACTCAGCAGGATCCTCCAGCCGCACGAGTGGCGTCTGGATCCCTTGGTAATTCAGAAGCTCTTCCTAAAGTGGGGCCGCCCCACGGTGGATCTCTTTGCCAGTCCTCACAACCGGCAGCTTCCTCGCTTCTGCTCTCGTCAGCCACACCCCCTTCGGGTTGCGGCGGACGCTTTTCTAATTTCATGGTCGGGGAGCCTTCTGTACGCTTTCCCTCCCATCCCGCTAGTCTCTCGGACTCTTTTCAAGGTTCTCCGAGACAAAGCCTTCATGATCCTGGTGGCCCCTCGCTGGCCCAGACAGCCGTGGTTTCCGCTCCTACTGCAATTAGCGGTGGAGGATCCATTCCCTCTGGGGGTACAACCGGATCTCCTCACTCAGGATCAGGGGTCTCTACTACACCCCAACCTCAGGTCTCTCAACCTCATGGCCTGGCTGCTGAGAGGGTAGTCCTTGCTCCCCTTCTCCTGCCGGCAGAGGTGGAGGAGGTCGTCTTGGCTTCGCGACGGCCTTCTACCCGCAAATGCTACGCCCTTAAATGGCGTCGCTTTGCCGTCTGGTGTACCCAACAGTCTCAGGATCCTTTCTCCTGCCCGGTGTCGGTGATCTTGCAGTACTTGCTACACCTCTCTAATCTGGGACTTAAGTCCAACTCCGTCAAAGTTCACCTCAGTGCTCTTTCGGCACATCATGTACCGGTGGACGGTAGACCTCTCTCCAGCGACCCTCTTGTAGCGAGGTTTCTCCGAGGTCTCCTTCTACTTAAACCACCTCTGCGCCCGCCAGCGCCTGACTGGGACCTGAATGTGGTTTTGCAGCGGATCACCTGTCCGCCTTTTGAACCTATGGCTACCTGTTCTCTCCGTTTTCTGTCTTGGAAAACACTGTTCTTGATAGCCCTCACTTCCGCTAGACGCGTAAGTGAATTGCAGGCCCTCGTGTCTGATCCCCCTTACACTCGGTTCTACAAAAATAGGGTAGTCCTACGGACTCACCCGAAGTTTCTTCCAAAAGTGGTCTCCCCTTTTTACATCAATCAGGAGGTGGTACTTCCAACCTTCTTTCCCAGACCACACTCCAGCCGAGCTGAAACGGTCCTCCATACCCTGGACTGTAGAAGGGCTTTGAACTTCTACCTTGACCGTACGCGGGAGCACCGTAAAGCTGCTCAGCTTTTTGTGTCTTTTGACCCCAATAAATTGGGGCTCCCGGTCTCCAAGCGTACTCTGTCCATCTGGGTTGCGGACTGTATCTCTTGGGCTTATGGGGCAGCCGGACTCTCCTTAGAAAGTCGAGTCACGGCTCATTGCGTTCGGGCAAAGGCTACGTCAGTGGCTTACCTCCGCTCTGTTCCGCTGGCAGACATCTGCCGGGCCGCTACTTGGTCTTCGAGCCAGACTTTTGCGGTCCATTACTGTCTCGAGAGGGAGTCCCGCAGGGACAGTGCTTTCGGACAGGCAGTCCTCCGTAATCTCTTTGAGGTCTAAGCAACTCCTACCCTCCATCCCGGATGTGGGCTACCGGTGGGTGATACTTCAGCGAAGATTCTTTCCTTCTGTGCTGCTGAGCTAGAGGGAGCTCATTTTTGTGCTTAGGGTCTCCGGTAGCCTTGAGCTTGGGAGTCCCATAAGTGAGGACTGACTTCCTGCTTGGTCCTGGAGAAAGCGTAGTTACTCACCTGTAACAGGTGTTCTCCAGGAGCAGCAGGAATCAGTCCTCACTACCCTCCCTCCTCCCCTTGGAGTTGCAATCGTCTGCTTATGTTCTTTTTGCAAATTTTTATGCTGTCTTTTTTAGCTATGTCATCTGACTGGCTAAGATGGCACCCTTGGGCGGGAAGAGGACCGCGCATGCGCGCTGCAATTCCCAAAGGCTTTCTTTGAAAGCTGGGGAAAATTGCTCCGCGAGGGCTCCGTCGGCGCCGACGTCACCCATAAGTGAGGACTGATTCCTGCTGCTCCTGGAGAACACCTGTTACAGGTGAGTAACTACGCTATTTAAGAGCTTATGCCTGTGCTATGACTATTACTTGTTTGCCATTTTGTTTTCATTCATTTTTCTTGAATGTTTTTATATATTCAATAAACATATTAAATGATAAAAAAAAACCAGCAGAGAACTTTCAGTTTACATTCAGAGCCCAGCAGAGAGCTTTCAGTTTAAATTTAAAACCCAGCAGAAGGCTTTCAGTTAAATTTAAAACCCAGCAGAGAGCTTCTAGTTTAAATTTAATACTCAGTCAGGACCTAGTATCAGCAAAGGGCTTTAATTTAAATCAAATCAGAGTATAACGTAGCATATAAGGAAAAACAGGGTCAGTATTCTTTCAGCAATAAATTGTTTCTAGAGACCTTTACAAAGAGGTCTTCTAGATAGAGGGCAAGAGACCTGTGAAATTCTTTTAAATAGGTGTTAAAGCCAAGTGACAAATGAAAGAGGCATTTTGAAAGACTCCCTCTATTAAAGCAAGGGCTGTGTGAATCACCCAAGAAATTGGTCCCAGATTACCTTAAAAGCACACGCATAAATAGATCAACCAGAGCTCTGTGATTCTCATTCTTGAAGGACTACAAAAAGGGACTGCTACTTCTGGAGAGAGATCTGCAATTGTAAGTATTTACTAATGGGATTTTTTTCTAAATCTTGGGAAAAAAGGAATTCTTTAGATTAAAGCTGATTAATCTCTGTAAATTAGAAACATAGAAATATGATGACAGAAAAAGACCACATGGCCTATCTAGTCTGTCCTTCCATAACAACTACAACAGTCCCCTTTTTACCTTTAGAGATCCTCTGTGTTTGTCCCATGCTTTTTTGAATTCAGTTACTGTCCTCATCTCTACCACCTCCATTGGGAGACTATTCCACAGATCCACCACTCTTTCCGTAAAGAAATATTTCCGCATATCACTCCTGAATCTAACCCCCTTCACCCTCATCCCATGTCCCCTCGTAGCAGAACTTGCTTTCAATTGAAAGAGGCTCTCTCCCTGAACATTTATGCCACGGAGCTATTTAAACATCTCAATCATATCACCTCTATCCCGCCTTTCCTCTAAGGTGTACATATTAAGATCCTTCAGTCTGTCCTCATAAGCTTTATAATGAAGACCACTAATCATTTTAGTAGCCACCCTCTGCACCGACTCCATCCTGTTCACATCCTTTTGAAGGTGCGGTCTCCAGAATTGCACACTATACTCCAAATGAGGTCGCACCAAAGACTTATACAGAGGCATTATCACCTCCTTTTTTCTGCTAGCCATTCCTCTCCGTATGCACCCAAGCATCCTTCTAGCTTTTGCCGTTGCCTTTTCTACCTGTTTAGCTACTTTAAGATCATCAGACACAACCACACCTAGGTCCCGCTCTTCATTAGTGGACAAAAGTACTTCACCCCCTATACTATATTGCTCCCTTGGATTGCTGCAGCCCAAATGCATGACCTTACATTTTTTAACATTAAATCACAGCTGCCAAATTCTAGACCATTCTTCAAGCTTAGCTAGATCCCTCCTCATGTTATCTACCCCTTCCTGGGTGTCTACTCTATTGCAGATTTTGGTATCATCTGCAAAGAGGCAAACCTTACCTGAAAGCCCTTCCGCTATATCAATAACAAAGATGTTAAAAAGAATCGGACCAAGGACAGATCCCTGGGGCACACCATTGATAACATCCTTCTCCTCAGAGTGAGCTCCATTTACTTGTACTCTTTGTCACCTCCCACCCAACCAATATCTAACCCAAGCAGTAACTTTAGGGTCCATCCCTAGGGTGCTCAGTTTGTTTATAAGTCGCCTGTGTGGAACAGTGTCAAAGGCTTTACTGGAATCTAAATACACCACATCTAGGGCTCTCCCTCGGTCCAACTCCCTGGTCACCTGAGGTATTGGCCCATCTTCGCAAAATTAGTCTTCCTAAAGTCTAAGATCCTCGCCTTTGAATGGATTCTAACAGCCGTAGTCCTAATACTGAACCACACTATCTGGTGATCACTGGATGCAAAATGATCTCCCACTACAACATCAGAAACACTTTCACCATTGGTAAGCACCAAGTCCAGTATGGCCCCTTCACGTGTGGGATCTGTTAGCAATTACCTGAATAGTTCTCCCTGTAGAGAATCCAGGATCTTCTTACTTCTAGATGATACTGCAGCAGGAATGTGCCAATCAACATCTGGCATATTGAAATCTCCTATCAGTAGCACTTCCCCTTTCCTAGCAATGCTGCACATGTCTTCAATTAACTATCTGTCCACCTCTTCCTCTTGTGAGGGAGGTCTGTATATCACACCAATGTAAATAGATTTCTCTTTCCCTCTTTCTAGTTTAACCCACAATGCCTCCCCTCTCCCTTTTAAGCTCTGTAATTCCAAAGCTTTAATAGTAGTTTTTACATATAGTGCCACTCCTCCTCCCCTATTTCCTACCCTGTCCTTTCTGAATAAAGTATGGCCAGGTATAGTTACACCCCAATCATGGTTTTCTGTGAACCATGTTTCTGTAACTGCCACTAAATCCAAGTCAGCCGCTCCCACCAAAGCTTCAACATCAGGGATCTTATTTCCCATGCTACGGGCATTTATACACACTGCTTTCCATATGTTACCCCTGTTACCCATTTCCATAAAGTTATTTAATGTATCACCTACCTGGGGGCTTTCACTTACCTGGGGGCTTTCTTTACCCATCCCCAACGAATCTAGTTTAAAGCCCTCTTCAGTAGATTAGCCAGTCTACTACCAAAGACGCGTTGACCTTTCTTGGACAGATGGATGCCATCTCTGCTCTGCAACCCTTGGAACAGCATCCCATGGTCTAGGAAACCTAAACGCTCTCGATGACACCATCCACGCAGCTATGCATTCATCTCCAGGATGCGAGCCTCTCTGCCTTGGCCTTTACCCTCAACAGGGAGGATTGAAGAGAGCACCACCTGTGCACCTAACTGCTTCACCCTCTGTCCCAGAGCCATGAAGTCACTTTTGATATGTTCTGAGGTATAACTGGCAGTATCATTTGTTCCAACATGGATTAGCAACATTGGGTAATAGTCAGTGGGCTTGATGAGTCTCGGCAAACTCTCCGTAACATCTTGGATTTTGGCACCAGGCAGACAGCATACCTCTCTGGACATCAAGTCTGGTCGGCAGATGGACGCCTCAGTACCCCTCAGAAGAGAGTCTCTAACCACCACTACCCTTCGTTTCCTTGTGGTTACCTATTCTGCAACTTTGGGGTACTTGAGCTCTGGTTCTTCCTTTTCCAGGGATGCTTTCACATCCTCCACTTCCAGGGCTGCAAAATGGTTCTTCAATTCAAGGGCTGGTGAAGTTGGATTGGTGATTTTGCAGGCCCTGGTGACTTGTATCCAACCATCGACATTCTGTTGGCACCCATCTTCTCCTCTGCTGGAGAGCTTGGTTGCTGCAAGAAGCAACTCATCAATGTACTTCTCACTGTTTTGAATGCTCCTCAGCCTCGCCACCTCCTCTCTGAGTTCCTCCACTTGTTTCCTCAGAGCTTCAGCATGCAGGCACCCTGCACATGGAACCGGTCCTTCAACTGGCATTAGGACCTCTGTCTAGACCGAGGCAGAAGCTGTAATGGGGGCAACAGCTTTAGCGATACGATTTTTCCCAGCCATTGTTCTGTTCGTGGAGCTTAGGTATTGTTGGTTGATCTGGAGAGCTTCTGTAGGAAATTAGAATCCAGTGTATTTGTTAAATCAGTCAGGGTCTAGTATCAGCAAAGAGCTTTCTCCAGGACCAAGCTGGAAGTTAGTCCTCACATATGGGTGACATCGACGTCGATGGAGCCCTTGCGGAGCATCTCCCCAGCTTTCCAAGAAAGCCTTTGGGAATGCAGGCACGCATGCGCGGTTCCCTTCCCGCCTAAAGGTGCCATCTTGCTCAGTCTCTCTTTTTCCATGAAGCCCATCGGACGTGTGTCCTAGTCCTCCCGGAAAATAGCTGGATTTTTTTCACGATTCCTTCGCTATTTTTTCTCCGGTTCGACCCGGTTCCGGCACACCGGTATCGAGGCCGATCTTATTTTTTCGGTTTTGGCCCTTCGTGGCTGGCGTTCGCGCCCTTTTCTTCTTTTTCCCTGGAAGGCCGGTCCTTTGACCTCGCGGGGACTCTTTTTTCCCCGATGGCTTCCAGTGGTTTCAAAAAGTGTGATCGGTGCAAGAAACTAATGTGTCTCACCGACACACACGACTGCTTCCTTCGGTGCCTCGGTCCTGACCACGATCCTAAGATCTGTGGACCATGTGGAAAGATGTCTTGCAAGGTGCTTCGAAGTCGTCAGCACCAAAAGGAAAGGCTTTTCTCTGAATCGGCCTCCGGCCGGGCCCGGACCTTGTCTGAGGCCTCGACATCTCAGGAATTGGATCCCGACCACCGTCGGGGCTCCTCGGACAGGGGGTCCCCCGACCAGGAACAAAAGAGGAAGAAGCGGCTTGCGAGGGTGTCGTCGGAAGAGGTCCCTGGCTCCTCGAGAACTAGGTCTCAGACCCCTGACCGTCGCCCCGGGCCCGTGGAACAGGAGAAGCCTCCAAAAGTACCTCGTGTGGAGCTGGAGTCTGCTGGACACGTAAGTCCTGTAGTCCTCGTGGATTCTCCTCCCAGAGTGCCGACGTCGGGCCCAGCACCGACGGGGCCCGAGTCAGTGGTTGCTGAGTCTCCTGAGCTGGGTCTCAGGCTGACAGCCTTGGAGAGCAGATTGTCTGCCTTCATGGAACAGCAGCTGGCACTGATGGCCAGCCTGTCTGGCGCATCTGCCCCGACCACCGGGACATCGAAGTCGACCCCGGAGACCGAGCCGATACTCGAGACCATGAAAGCTCGAGGTCGACCTCGGTCACAGTCTCCCTCGACCTCCCGTTCGGGACCGAGGGCGTCGACGCCGATGCCTTAGGTGTCAGGTAAGGTGCTCACAGGCCCCGCATGGTCGGACCCCGATTCCTCATCGGACGCGTCCGCCTGTGAGACGGAGGATGAGGAGTCCCCCGACACCTTCAGGACTGGGAGCGTCCCATCGGACTCACCGCAGTCTGAGCCCCGGAGTAGATCCCCTCCGGAGGATACCCGGTTCTCGGAGTTCGTCCGGGATATGGCCACTGCGTTGGCTATCCCTGCGGACCCCGAGGAGGAGCCTCGAGCCGAGGAGCTTGAGGCCCTACAGTACGACTCTACTCCGAAGGAGTCCTTTACTGTTCCGGTTCCTCCGATGCTGGAACGGCTCCTCTTTCGGATGTGGGAGGCACCGTCCTCGGCGCCGGTTCTAAGCAAGCGGGTCGATTCTGTCGACTCGGGAAGAGCCCTGGCTTTCAGAAGGCACAGCTGCCACACCATTCCATGGTGGTGGAATCGACCATGCATCGCCTGAAAAGTCAGAAGATGCACTCCGTGGTGCCCCCTGGCAGGGAGGCCCGGAACCTGGATGGTTTTGGTAGACAGTGCTTCCAGGGCTCGATGTTTGCTTGCCGTGCCCAGTCTTACCAGCTGTACATGGGCATGTACTTGCGGGACCTGGCCAAGGTGCTGGCCGGGTTCTCTGCTGGTCTCTCCGGGGAACCCTTGCAGAGGTTCAAGTCCTTGTCCTCGGGGATCTGGGAATGCTCCAAGTTTATGCCCCGCGCTGCCTACGATGGCTTCGAGGCTTCGGCCCGTGTTGCGGCAGCCAGCATCGCGGCTCGACGCCAGGCATGGCTGCAGTCATCAGACCTCGAGCCATGGGTTCAGGACAAGTTGGTCGATGTCCCTTGCCAAGGTGTGAACCTTTTTGGCAAGCCCTTGACTGAGAAGGCCGCACAGCTCGAAACCGAGCACCTCACGAGGACAAGGCTGTCTAGAAAGACTTCTGCCCCTTCTCACAAAAAGAAGGGCTCGGGTAAAAAGCCCTTTTACCCGAGGAAGGGCACTGCCTACAAACAGTACCCACAGTACAAGGCCTCCCAAGCTCCCCCTCAGGGTCAGCAGGCCAAGGGGCAGGGTAATGGGCCCAGTAGGTAGAGGACTCCCAAGCCTCCAGCCCCTGCTCCCACTCAGCAGGGTGGGTTTTTTTTGACTCCTTAGGCATAGCCTCTCCGTCCCTGCTCTCCCAACCCTGCACAGGAGGTCGCTTTGCCCTGTTTGCCCAGAAGTGGCCACCCATCACTGGAGACAGTTGGGTGCTACGCATAGTCCACAAGGGCTATCTGCTACACTTCCAACAGCTGCCTCCTCCATACTTTCCAGGGGAGCCTCCAAGGCCTCCCCTGCACACAGATCTTCTCCTTCAGGAGCTCCAAGGTCTGTTGGTGGACAGGGCAGTGGAGCCTGTGCCTCCCCACCTACAAGATAAAGGGTTCTACTCCAGGTATTTCCTTGTACCCAAAAGAACCGGTGGCCTCCGGCCTATTCTCGACCTCAGAAATCTCAACAAATTCCTAGAGAAGGAAAAGTTCAAGATGCTTACTCTTGGAACACTTCTGCCCTACCTCCAGCAGGGAGATTGGCTATGCTCCTTAGATCTAAAGGATGTGTACACTCACTTCCTTATTCATCCAGACCACAGAAAGTACCTCAGGTTCATTGTGGGAGGAAACCATTATCAGTACAGAGTACTGCCTTTTGGCCTCACCTCCGCTCCCAGGGTCTTTACCAAATATCTGGCAGTGGTGGCGGCTGACCTGAGAAATCAGGGAATATTTGTCTTCCCCTACCTGGACGACTGGCTCATCAGGGGTCAGACGTGCCAGGAGGCCAGACAAGCCACCCTCAGAACTATTGCTCTTCTTCAAAACCTGGCGTTTGTAATAAACTTCGCAAAGTCCACTTTGCTCCCCTCCCAGAACTTGGAGTTCATAGGGGCAAGGTTAGACTCTCTGCTGGCAAAGGCGTTCTTGCCAGAAGACAGAGCTCAAAGACTGATAAACTTAGCAAACCAGTTTCTCAGCAGGTCACTGGTCTCTGCCAGACTCTGCCTGAGGCTTCTTGGCCACATGGCTTCGACAGTACATGTGACCCCCAATGCCAGGCTCCATATGAGGCCTGCACAGTGGTGCCTTCGGACTCAGTGGTCACAAGCCACAGGAAGCCTCAGAGACAGGATAAGGATGTCCAGGCAATTCCTGAACTCCCTCCGCTGGTGGCTGCAACCACCCAATCTACTGCAAGGGGTGCCTTTTCAGATTCCTGGGTTCATAGTGGTGTTGACCACGGATGCCTCCCTGCAGGGCTCTGGGGCTCATTGTCTAGGCAAGTGCACCCAGGGCCTGTGGTCTCCCTGGGAGGCCGCACAGCAAATCAATCTACTGGAACTCAGGGCTATTCGGTTAGCCCTCAGGACTTTCTCTCCAACCCTGGCTCATCAGTCTGTCCTAGTTCAAACAGACAACCAGGTAGCCATGTTTTATGTGAACAAGCAGGACGGAACTGGGTCCAGGCTCCTTTGTCAGGAAGCACAGGACCTTTGCTTGTTTGCTCTCAGGCACAACATGCTCCTCAAGGCTGTGTATCTACCTGGCCAGGAAAACTACCTGGCCGACAGGTTGAGCAGGATTCTGCAGCCCCACGAGTGGCAGCTCCATCCTTTGGTGGTTCAGAAGATTTTCCTGAAATGGGGGCTTCCATCCATAGATCTGTTTGCCAGTCCACTGAACAAACAGCTGCCAAAGTTATGCTCCAGGCAACCGCATCCTCTGCGAATAGCAGCAGATGCTTTTCTGATTCCCTGGTCTCAGGGCCTCCTGTATGCGTTTCCTCCCACGCCCTTGGTGGCCCGAACCCTCTTCAAAATTCTTCAGGACAAGGCCTCGGTCCTGTTGGTGGCTCCCAGGTGGCCGAGACAGCCTTGGTTTCCACTTCTGCTTCAGCTGTCAGTGGATCCCCCACTGCCTCTGGGGTTGCAACCCGACCTTCTCTTTCAGGATCAGGGTTCCCTTCTCCACCCCAATCTCAAAGCTCTCAATTTGATGGCCTGGAGGCTGCAAGGGTAGTTTTGGCTCCCTGGGGCCTACCTCAGGAAGTTGAGGAGGTTGTCCTAGCCTCTAGGAAACAGTCCACTAGGAAAACCTATGCTCTGAAATGGAAAAGGTTTTCTGTGTGGTGTCAGCTACGTACAGAAGATCCTTTCTCCTGTACTGTACCAGTAGTGCTTCAGTACTTACTGCACTTATCAAATCAGGAATTTAAGTCCAATTCTGTTTGGGTCCACCTCTCAGCCCTAGCAGCTCACCACTCACTGGTGGAAGGACATTCTCTGTCGGTTCAGCCCTTGGTGTCCCGGTTTCTCAGAGGCTTGCTCTTGCTCAAGCCTCCAATCCGTCGTCCTGCTCCTGAGTGGGAGTTGAATGTGGTCTTGCAGCAACTGACTCGCCCACCTTTTGAGCCGATGGCTACTTGCCCGCTACGCTTCCTGTCCTGGAAGACACTCTTCTTGATAGCCCTAACCTTGGCCAGGCGATTGAGTGAGCTTCAGGCCCTGGTCTGTGACAGGCCTTACACCCGCTTCTATATGAACAGGGTAGTCCTTAGGACTCATCCAAAGTTCCTCCCAAAGGTTGTCTCCTTCTTCCACCTTAAACCAAGAGGTGGTTCTTCCAACATTCTTCCCTAGGCCTCATGCAAGCCAGGCTGAAGTAGTTCTGCATACCCTGGACTGTAGGAGGGCCTTAACCTTCTACCTTGACCGTACGCAGGGGCATAGAAGGGCTACTCAGCTCTTCATATCTTTTGACCCTAATAATTTGGGGTTAGCTGTGTCCAAGCGTACCTTGTCCACCTGGGTAGCTGACTGTATCACTTGGGCTTACAGGGCGGCTGACCTTCCTTTGCAGGGTCGGGTCACGGCCCATCATGTCAGGGCAATGACTGCCTCAGTGGCTCACCTCCGCCATGTACCGTTGGTGGACATCTGCAGGGCTGCAACTTGGTCCTCAAACCAGACTTTTGCGGCCCATTACTGTCTGGAAAGGGAGTCCCGTAGGGACAGTGCTTTTGGCCAGGCAGTACTCCGGAATCTCTTTGAGGTTTAGGCAACTCCTGCCCTCCAGCCCTCCGTTGGGCTACCGGTGGAGGTTCTGTCAGTGAAAAGCCTTTCTTTGATGCTGGGACTAGAGGGAGTTCTCTTGTTCAGCCTGGGTTCCTTGGTAGCCCAGAGCTAGGGAGTCACCCATATGTGAGGACTGACGTCCAGCTTGGTCCTGGAGAAAGAGTAGTTACTCACCTGTAACAGGTGTTCTCCAGGAGCAGCAGGAATCAGTCCTCACAACCCTTCCTCCTCCCCTGGGAGTTGCAGTTTTACATAGTTTATTTTTACATTTTTGTGTGCTGTTTTTTTAGCTATGTCATTTGACTGAGCAAGATGGCACCTTTAGGCGGGAAGGGAACCGCGCATGCGTGCCTGCATTCCCAAAGGCTTTCTCGGAAAGCTGGGGAGATGCTCCGCAAGGGCTCCATCGATGTCGATGTCACCCATATGTGAGGACTGATTCCTGCTGCTCCTGGAGAACACCTGTTACAGGTGAGTTACTACTTTCAGTTAAATTAAAAACTCAACAGGTAGCTTTCATTTTAAGTTTAAACCCCTGCAGAGAGCTTTCAGTTTAAATTCAGAACTCCCTCTGTCAAAGCAAGGGCTGTGTGAATCATCCAGGAAATTAGTCACAGATTACCTTAGAAGCACAGGATAGGGTACTGTGTAGCAGCCAGCTTTTAATAAGCCGTCTTTCCCTCCCCCCCCCCCTCCCTCAATCCCCACCTGGGATAATCGTAGTTTTATAGGTGTTTAAACCTCTTAAAGGGAAGGAGATGCCATATTGGACAAGTTCTCTAAATCTGAATGTATTTTGTTTAATGTAAACCGCACTGATGTCAAATAGCATGGTATATAAGAGCTGTTAAATAAATAAATAAATAAATAATATTCATGCTCAGGTGCAGTTTTTTATCCTCATCAGGCATACATTAAAGACCTGAGATTAATCGTGAGGGGAACAAAGTCCATTAAACGTATTAGGTATAGTTTTATT
Source organism: Ichthyophis bannanicus (assembly GCA_033557465.1). Lineage (NCBI taxonomy): Eukaryota > Metazoa > Chordata > Amphibia > Gymnophiona > Ichthyophiidae > Ichthyophis > Ichthyophis bannanicus. Next base: position 863,311,484 of record CM066036.1, on the reverse strand, counting down.
AGTATAAGTATCCTCAGCAAACCTAAGTAAGTAAACAAATACCCAAACACAACCTTAAAACTAAGATGCAGACAGTTGTCCAGCAGTGAGATGGGGGCTTTCCAGTCCTTTGCATTGAGTGTCACATGTATGATTTTCTCCCAGTTGGTGAGGAGTCTTAACGTGTGCACTAGGTGCAAGGAGCTCTTTGCTCTCAGGGAACAAATCCAATCTGTGGCTGCTAGAGTAGCAGACTTGGAGGGCATAAGGAAGACAGAGAGGTACATAGACGAGACCTACAGGGATGTAGTACTGAAGTCCCACCTCCAGTCTGGCAACATTCCTGTTGCCATGGAGGAGAAAGGTCACATAACAGGAGAGCATCACTTCTGTGTGGTAGGGAGTGATCCTGTAGTTAGGGCCTATCCTCCAGGTGATGTAAAACCCTCCTGCACTGAGGAGGGCTATATGCCCATGAATAAAGGGTTAGGACAGCCGTTATAGTTGGTGATTCAATCATTAGGCATGTAGATAGCTGGGTGGCTGATGGACGTGAGGATCACCTGATAACATGCCTGCCTGGTGCGAAGATAGCAGACCTCAAGCGCCACCTAGACAAGGTCTTAGATAGTACTGGGGAGGAGTCTGCTGTCTTGGTACATGCTGATACCAATGACATAGGAAAGTTTGTTAGGGAGGTTCTGGAGGCCAAATTTAGGATTTTAGATAGGAAGTTGAAATCCAGAACTTCCAGGGTAGCATTCTCCGAAATACTTCCCGTTCCATGAGCAAGACCCAAAAGGCAGGCACAGCTCCAGAGTCTCATTGCGTGGATGAGACAATGGTGCAAGGAAGAGGGTTTTGGATTTGTTGGGAACTGGGGAACGGAGGGGCTTTTTAGAAGGGATGGGCTCCACCTTAACTGGGATGGAACCAGGCTGCTGGCTTTAACCTTTAAAAAGGAGATGGAGCAGCTTTTAAACTAGATAATAGGGGAGAGCCGACAGTTGCCCAAGTGCATGGTTTGGAACAATCTATCCTTGAAGGATATTAGCAAAAGATTGAAGTTAGGGCATATCAACAGAAAGGTTCCAATAAAGACAAAAGTAACCCAAATGCCCTTGAATATAGAGCAGACAGAGCTCCTACCTACCGATAACCAGATTAATATGAATAAAATACAGCCTCTAAAATGCTTGTATGCAAATGCTAGAAGTCTCAAAAAAAATAAGTTGGAAGAGTTAGAATATATAGCACTAAACGAGAGGTTAGATATGGTTGGTATCTCGGAGACATGATGTCACGAGGACCACCAGTGGGAAACTGTGATTCTCCAGGACCAAGCAGGAAGTCAGTCCTCACATATGGGTGACATCAAAGTCGATGGAGCCCCTGCGGAGCATTTCCCCAGCTTTCTATGAAAGCCTTTGGGAATACTCACGCATGCGCGGTCCCCTTCCCGCCTAAAGGTGCCATCTTGCTCAGTCTCTCTTTTTCCATGGAGCCCTTCGGACATGTGTCCTCGTTCACCCGGAAAATAGTTCGATTTTTTTCATCAATTCCTTGCGATTTCTTCGCCGCTTTTTGTCCGGTTCGACGCTGGTTCCCCTTCTCGCCAGGTTCGGTACACCAGTATCGAGCCCGATCTTATTTTTTTCAGTTTTTTCCCTTCGTGGCTGGCGTTCGCGCCCTTTTTTTCCTTTTCCCTGGAAGGCCAGTCCTTTGACCCCGAGGGGACTCTTTTTTTCCCCGATGGCTTCCAGTGGTTTTAAAAAGTGAGATCGGTGCAAGAAACTTATGTCTCTCACCGACACACACGACTGCTGCCTTCGGTGCCTCGGTCCTAATCATGATCCTAAGATCTGTGGACCGTGTGGGCAAATGTCCACAAAGGCACTGCGAAGTTGTCAGCACCAGAAGGAAAGGCTTTTCTCCGACTCGGCCTCCAGCCGGGCCCGGACCTCGTCTGAGGCCTCAACGTTTCGGGAGTCTGACCCCGAGCATCGTTGCGGTTCCTCGGAAAGGGGGTCCCCCGAGCGGGAGCGAAAGAGGAAGAAGCGGCTTGTGAGGGCGGCGTCGGAGGAGGTCCCTGGCTCCTCGAGGGCTAGGTCCCGGACCCCCGACCGCCATCCCGGGCCCCTGGAACAGGAGAAGCCGTCAAAAGTACCTCGGGTGGAGCCGGAGTCTGCTGGACACGTAAGTCCTGTTGTCCTCGAGGATTCTCCTCCCAGGGAGCTGACGTATGGCCCGGCACCGCCGGGGCCCGAGTCGGTAGCTGCTGAGTCGCCTGAGCTGGGTCTCAGACTGACAGCCTTGGAGAGCAGACTGTCTGCCTTCATGGATCAGCAGCGGGTGCTGATGGCCAGCCTCGCTGGCGCATCTACCCCGACCACTGGGACATTGACGTCAAAGTTGACCCCAGAGATCGAGCCGATACTCGAGACCATGAAGGCTCGAGGTCATCCTCGGTCGCAGTCACCCTCGACCTCCCGGTCGGGACCGAGGGCATCGACGCCGGTGCCTTCAGCGTTGGGGCGGGTGCTGCCAGGCCCCGCGCAGTCGGAGCCCGACGACTCCTCGGATGAGTCCGACTCCTCCTCGGATGAGTCCGACAGGGAGACGGAGGATGAGGAGTCCCCTGATACCTTCAAGACTCGGTGCGTCCTGTCGGACTCACCGCAGTCTGAGCCCCGGAGTAGGTCCCCTCCGGAGGATACCCGGTTCTCGGAGTTTGTGCAGGATATGGCCACTGCTTTGGCGATCCCGGTGGATCCCGAGGAGGAGCCTCGAGCCGAAGAGCTCGAGACCCTCCAGTATGACTCTCCTCCGAAGGAGGCCTTTACTGTGCTGGTTCCTCTGATGCTGGAACGGCTCCTCTTCCGCATGTGGGAGGCACCGGCCTCGGCGCCGGTTCTGAGCAAGCGGGTCGGTTCCATTTATCGACTCTGTAAGAGCCCTGGTTTTCAGAAGGTGCAGCTACCGCACCATTCCATGGTGGTGGAATCGGCCATGCATCATCTGAAAAGTCAGAAGATGCACTCCGCGGTGCCCCCTGGCAGGGAGGCCCGGAACCTGGATGCGTTCGGTAGAAAGTGCTTCCAGGGCTCGATGCTTGCTTGCCGTGTCCAGTCATACCAGCTGTACATGGGCATGTACCTCCGAGACCTGGCAAAGGAGCTTGCCAGGTTCTCTGCTGGTCTCTCCGGGGAACCTTTGCAGAGGTTCAAGTCCTTGTCTTCGGGGATCCGGGAATGCTCTAAGTTTATGTCCCGCGCCGCCTACGATGGCTTCGAGGCTTCGGCCCGGGTTGCTGCTGCTGGCATCGCGGCTCGACAACAGGCATGGCTGCAGTCATCGGACCTCGAGCCATGGGTTCAAGACAAGTTGGTCGATGTCCCTTGCCGAGGTGAAAACCTTTTTGGCAAGCCCATGGCCGAGAAGGCTGCTGAGCTTGAGACCGAGCACCTCACGAGGACAAGGCTGTCTCGAAAGACCTCTGCCCCTTCACACAAAAAGAAGGGCTTGGGTAAAAAGTCCTTTTACCCGAGGAAGGCGACTGCCTACAAACAGTTCCCAACTTACCAGGCCTCCCCTGCTCCCCCACAGCGTCAGCAGGCCAAGGGGCAGGGACATGCCTCCGGCTCCTGCTCCTACTCAGCAGGGTGGGGGTTTTTGACTCCCAAGGCATAGTCTCTCCGTCTCTGCTGTCCCATCCCTGCACAGGAGGTCGCCTAGCCCTGTTTGCCCACCGGTGGCCACCCACTACAGGGGACAACTGGGTCTTAAGCATAGTCCAAAAGGGCTACCTGCTTCATTTTCATCAGTTGCCTTCTCCCTATTTTCCAGGAAAGCCTCCAAGGCCTCTTCTCCATACAGCCCTCCTCCTACAGGAACTCCATCGTCTGTTATGAGACCAGGCAGTGGAGCCTGTGCCTCCCCACCTCCAAGGTCACGGGTTTTACTCCAGGTACTTCCTAGTACCAAAGAGAACAGGGAATCTCAGGCCTATTCTCGACCTCAGGAATCTCAACAAGTTCTTGCAGAAGGAAAAGTTCAAGATGCTTACTCTTGGAACACTTCTGCCCTACCTCCAGCAGGGAGATTGGCTATGCTCTTTAGATCTAAAGGATGCGTACACTCACATCCTTATTCATCCAGACCACAGAAAGTACCTCAGGTTCATGGTGGGAGGAAACCATTATCAGTACAGGGTGCTGCCATTTGGCCTCACCTCCGCCCCAGAGTCTTTACCAAATGCCTGGCAGTGGTGGCGGCCTACTTGAGAAATCAGGGTATCTTTGTCTTCCCCTATCTGGACGACTGGCTCATCAGGGGTCAGACGTGCCAGGAGGCCAGGCAAGCCACCCTCCGAACGATTTCTCTGCTGCAGCATCTGGGATTTGTCATAAACTTTGCAAAGTCCACTTTGCTCCCCTCCCAAAACTTAGAGTTCATAGGAGCAAGACTAGACTCTCTGCAAGCCAAAGCTTTCTTGCCAGAAGACAGAGCCCAAAGACTGATGACCTAGGCAAACCAGTTTCTCAGCAGGTCACTGGTCTCTGCCAGGCTCTGCCTGAGGCTTCTGGGTCACATGGCTTCGACAGTACATGTCACACCCCATGCCAGGCTTCATATGAGGCCTGCGCAATGGTGCCTCAGAACTCAGTGGTTGCAGGCCACAGGGAGCCTCGGAGACAGAGTAAGGGTGTCCAGACCATTCCTGCACTCCCTACGTTGGTGGCTGCATCCCCCCAACTTACTGGAAGGGATGCCTTTTCAGCCACCTGGGTTCACAGTGGTATTGACCACCGATGCCTCTCTACAGGGCTGGGGGAGCACACTGTCTGGGCAGGTGCACTCGGGGCCTGTGGTCTCCCTGGGAGGCCCAGCAGCAGATCAATCTACTGGAGCTTCGGGCTATTCGCTTAGCCCTCAAGACTTTCTCTCAAACCCTGGTCCACCAATCTGTGTTAGTGCAGACAGACAATCAGGTAGCCATGTTTTATGTGAACAAGCTGGGAGGCACTGGGTCCAGGCTCCTTTGTCAGGAGGCGCAGGACCTTTGCTTGTTTGCGCTCAGGCACAACATGTTGCTCAAGGCGGTTTATCTCCCTGGCCAGGAAAATTACCTGGCAGACAGGTTGAGCAGAATTCTGCAGCCACACGAGTGGCAGCTCCATCCCTTGGTAGTTCAGAAGATCTTCCTGAGATGGGGACTTCCATCCATAGATCTCTTTGCCCGTCCCCTGAACAGACAGCTGCCCCAGTTCTGCTTCAGGCAACCGCATCCTCTGAGAATAGCAGCAAATGCTTTTCTGATTTCCTGGTCCCAAGGCCTCCTATATGCGTTTCCTCCCACGCCTCTGGTGGCCTGAACCCTGTTCAAAGTTCTGAAGGACCAGACCTCGGTCCTTCTGGTAGCCCCCAGGTGGCCGAGACAACCTTGGTTCCCACTTCTGCTCCAGCTAGCAGTGGACACTCCACTACCTCTAGGGTTGCAACCCGACCTTCTGTCTCAAGACCAGGGGTCTCTTCTGCACCCCAATCTCAAATCTCTCAATTTGATGGCCTGGAAGCTGCAAGGGTAGTTTTGGCTCCTTGGGGCCTACCTCCTGAAGTTGAAGAGGTCGTCCTGGCCTCTAGAAAGAAGTCCACTAGGAAAACCTATGCCCTGAAGTGGAAAAGGTTTTCTGTGTTGTGTCAGCTGCGTACAGAGGATCCTTTCTCCTATGCTGTACCAGTGGTGCTTCAGTATTTGCTGCACCTATCCAATTAAGGCCTTAAGTCCAATTCTGTTCGGGTCCACCTCTCAGCTCTAGCAGCTCACCACTCACTGGTGGAAGGACACTCTCTTATCGGTCCACCCCTTGGTGTCCCGGTTCCTCAGAGGTTTGCTTTTGCTCAAACCTCCTATCCGTCCTCCAGCCCCTGAGTGGGAGTTGAATGTGGTCTTGCAGCAACTGACTTGCCCACCCTTTGAGCCGATGGTTACTTGTCCTCTCCGCTTCCTTTCCTGGAAGACACTCTTCCTAGTAGCCTTAACCTCGGTCAGACGGGTGAGTGAACTTCAGGCCCTAGTCTGTGATAGGCCTTACACCCGCTTCTATAGGAACAGGGTAGTCCTTAGGACTCATCCAAAGTTCCTCCCTAAAGTTGTCTCCTCTTTCCACCTCAACCAGGTCCTGCATACCCTGGACTGTAGGAGGGCCTTATCCTTCTAACTTGACCATACGCAAGGACATAGAAGGGCTACTCAGCTCTTCATCTCTTTTGACCCCAATAATTTGAGGTTAGCTGTGTCCAAGCGTACCTTGTCCATATGGGTGGCTGACTGTATCACCTGGGCTTACAGGGCGGCTGACCTTCCCTTGCAGGGTCGGGTCATGGCCCATCGTGTCAGGGCAATGGCTGCCTCAGTAGCTCATCTCCGCTCTGTACCGTTGGCAGACATCTGCAGGGCTGCAACTTGGTCCTCAAGCCAGACTTTTGCAGCTCATTACTGCCTGGAGAGGGAGTCCCGTAGGGACAGTGCTTTTGGCCAGGCAGTACTCCGGAATCTCTTTGAGGTTTAGGCAACTCCTGCCCTCCAGCCCTCCGTTGGGCTACCGGTGGAGGTTCTTTCAGTGAAAAGCCTTTCTTTGATGCTGGGACTAGAGGGAGTTCTCTTGTTCAGCCTAGGATCCTTGGTAGCCCAGAGCTTGGGAGTCCACCCATATGTGAGGACTGACTTCCTGCTTGGTCCTGGAGAAAGAGTAGTTACTCACCTGTAACAGGTGTTCTCCAGGAGCAGCAGGAATCAGTCCTCACAACCCTCCCTCCTCCCCTGGGAGTTGCAGTTGTACATAGTTTATTTAATATTTTTGTGTGCTGTTTTTTAGCTATGTCATTCGACTGAGCAAGATGGCACCTTTAGGCAGGAAGGGGACCGCGCATGCGTGCAGTATTCCCAAAGGCTTTCCTAGAAAGCTGGGGAAATGCTCCGCAGGGGCTCCATCGATGTCGATGTCACCCATATGTGAGGACTGATTTCTGCTGCTCCTGGAGAACACCTGTTACAGGCGAGTAACTACTCTTACTTTGTATACACTATATCATAATGATAGAGCAAATCAAATTGGTGGATGGTTGCACTCTGTTAGGAGGGCATTGAGTCACAAAGGATTAATGTTTTGCAGGAAACAAAATTCACTGTAAAATCTCTATGATTGAAATTCCGTGTAAAAAGGGAAGGGGAAGGCAATGGCAGTGGGGTGTACTATCGACCGCCTGGCCAGAATAGATGATGAAATGCTCAAAAAAATCAGGAAAGCTAACAAACTTTACAGCACAGTAATAATAATGGGTAGGTTCAATTACCCAGGTATCGACTGAGTCAGTGACACAGCAGTACATGCCAAGGAGATAATGTTTCTAGATGAAATAAATAACTGCTTCTTGGAGCAGCTGGTTCATCAACCGACTAGAGGGGAAGCCATTTTGGACCTAGTCCTTAGTGGAACACCAGATCTGATGCAAGAGATAAGGGTGTTGGGGCCATTTGGCAGTAGTGATCATAACATGATCGCATTTGATTTAATTAATGGAGGAGGGAGGGCAACAAAATCCACAGTACTACCTTTTAACTTTCAAAAGGGAGACTGATAAAATGAGGAAAATAGTAAGAAAAAACTAAAAGGAGCTATTGCAAAGGTTAAAGATTTACATCAAGCATGGGGGGTGTTTAAAAATACAATCTTGGAAGCCCCAGACCAGCTGTATTCCACGTTTTAAGAAAAGTGGAAGGATGTCCAAAAAACTGCCAACATGGTTTAAAAGTGAGATCAGAGAGGCTGTTGTTGCCAAAAAAGCATCTTTCAGGAAAAGAAAAGAGCAAAATGACGAAAACTGGAAACAACATAAGCACTGGCAAGTTAGATGCAAGGCATTGATAATGCAGGCAAAGCGAGAACTTGAGAAGAAGCTTGCTGTGGAAGCAAAAATGTGTAATAAAGACTTTGTCAAGTACATTCGTAGCAAAAAACCTGTGAGAGAGTCAGTTGGACCATTAAATGATAGAGGGGTAAAAGGAGCACTAGAGGGGACAAGGCCATAGCGAAGAGACTGAATGAATGAGTTCTTTGCTTTGGTCTTTACTGAGGAAGATGTAGGGATGTTATCCATGACTGAAATGGTATTTAAAGGTCATGCCGCAGAAGCATTGAAAGAAATATTGATTCATCAGGAAGATATATTACAACTATTTGTTAAAATGAAGAGTAGCAAATCACCTGGACCGGATAGTATACATCCAAGTGTGTTGAAAGAACTGAAATATGAGATTGCAGACCTACTATTAGTAATCTGTGAACTATCATTAAAATCATCTGTAGTACTTGAAGATTGGAGAATGGCCGCTGTAACACCATTTTTTAAAAAGGGATCCAGGGGGGATCGGGAACTACAGACTGGTGAGCCCGACTTCAGTACCATGCAAAATGATAGAAACCATTATAAAAATTATTGATCATGTAGATAGTCATGGTTTAATGGGAAAAAGCCAACATTGATTTAGCCCAGTAAAATCTTGTCTTACTAATCTTTTACAGATTTTTTGAAGGTGTGAATAAACAGGTAGATAAAGGTGAGCCTGTTGATATAGTATATATGAATTTTCAGAAAGCCTTTGACAAGGTTCCTTGTGAGAGACTCTTGGCGAAATTAAAAAGTCATGGGATATGAGGCAGTATACTATTGTGGATCAGGAACTGGTTAAAAGATAGCAGAGAGAAGGACTGAACGGCCAATTTTCTCAATGGAGAAAGGTAAATAGTGGAGTACCCAGGGATCAGTACTGGATCTGGAGTGGAGGAGTAGCCTAGTGGTTGGGGCAAGGTACTTCAGGCCGGAAGGTCGGTGGTTCAAATCCCACTAGAGGACAGCAACCTTGGGCCGGAAGGACCGGGGTTTCTAGTCCCACAGGTGCTCCTTGTGGTCTTGGGCAAGCCACTTAACCCTCCATAGCCCATGTTCCCTGTAAAATAGTTATCTCCAAGTTATAATACCCTGTTCAATGTAATTTCAGTTTGTTCAATGTAAACCGCACTGATGCAGAATAGCGCGGTATATAAGAGAATGTAAATAAATAAATAAATAAATAAATAAATAAAATCTGCTTCTTTTTAACATAGTCATAAATGACCTGAAAATGCGAGTAATGAGGTAATCACATTTTTAGATAACAGAATATTATTCAAAGTTGTTGAAACACAAGAGGATTGTGAAAAATTGCAAGAGGATCTTAATAATAGGAAGACTGCACGTCCAAATGGCTGATGAAATTTAATGTGGACAAGTGCAAAATAAATCTGGGAACAAGCAGGAAGTCAGTCCTCACATATGTGACGTCTGCACCGACAGAGCACTTGAGGAAGCATCTCCCTAGCTTTCAAGGTAAGCCTTTGGGATATTTCATCACGCATGCTTGGTCCCTATCCCGCCCAAGGATGCCATCTTATTCAGTCTCCTTTTTTTCTGTGAAGCCCTTCAGATGTCTGTCTGCTTTCTCCCGGAAAAAGTTGATTTTTTTTTTTTAACTTGAGTTTCATACTCTTCTCTCCGATTGTGCACCTGTACTCTTCCCTCCACTCGAGTCCGCTGCTCCAGCATAGAGTCTGGGGTCCATATTCCGTTTTTCCCCCTTTGGTGCCTTTACTCCCCATTTCCAACTGGCAGCACTGTGGGTCTTCGACCTCGCCCAGGTACTTTTCTCCCCCTATGGCTATTAGTGGCTTCAAGAACTATGATCGGCGTACAAAAATTATGTCCCTATCCGATACAGATGACTGCTACCTGTGCTGCCTTGGACCGGACCATGACCCCGTGGCCTGTGGTCCTTGCAAAAAGATGTCCACCAAGGCCCTTAAGACCTGTCAGCAGCAGCTTGATAATTTTTTCCTGGAGTCCCTGGTGCTTCTGAAAGCCAAGGCCCCGTCTGATATCTCAGACTCCCGTGGCACCCCCACAGACCCTGGTCGATGCTGTGGTCTTCGAAAAGGGGGTCTCCCTTGAGGGAACATTAAAAGAAGAAGAAACCCTCAAAGGCAGTGTCCCTGGATGGTTCCAGCAGGCTGGGTAAGCCCCGAGCCAGGTTCCGCAGTCCATGCCACTCGTCTGAGGACTCTGAGCAGGAGCGGCCTACCAAGGTTGCCCGGAAGGAATCGCCCAAAGATCGGCCCCGGACACCCGAGGCCATCTTCTTTGAGGACTCGCCTTCGGAGGAACCCGTACTGGGCCCGAATTCCTCTGTGCCTTTGCCAGGACTGCGGAGCCATCTGGACTGGAGATCAGAATTGCGGCCCTGGAGCGCAGCCTGTCTGCCTTCATGAACCAGCAGTGGGTGTTAATGTTTGGCAAGGCTGGTTCTTCCTCTCAGACCACCAGGCCCTCGACATTGAGGACATCCCCAGAGGCCGAGTCAATCCTCGAGGGCATACGGCCCCGAGTCGATCCTTGACCAAAGTCTCGATCCAGTTCCCGTTCTATGGGACCAAGGTCTTCCCCAGCTAGCACGCACGATACCAGCCACGGGGCATCCGAGGGATTCGGGCTCGTGCCTGGGCCTGGGCCCTGGCCCGGAGCCTCCGAGCCACCCTCCCCTCGAGTCTTCTACCGACTACTCGGAATGGAAGACCGAGGACGAGGACTCTCCCGACACCCATCGCCACTGCAACGTCCCCTCGGATCTGTCCCCCTCTGAGTCTCGGCATCTGTCCCCTCCCGAGGATATAGTATTCCTCAACTTCGTGTGGGGAAATGTCAAAGGTGCTAGCATTCCCAACAAAAGCGGAGGAGAACCCTCAGACGGAGGAACTAAAAATCCTGCAATACTTGACCCCACCAAGGGAATTGTTGACTGTACCCATTCCACCCATCCCACCCGTCCTGGAACGGCTATTGCTCCGCATGTGGGAAACACCAGTGTCTGTGCATGTTGTGAGCAAGGAGCTCGACTCACTGTATCGGGGCTGCTGTAGCCCAGACACAACTACTGCATAACTCCACGGTGGTGGAGTTGGCCATGCGTTGGCTGAAGAGGCCCACACGTTGAATGCCCTGGCAGAAAATGCTACCAGGGCTTGATGCTCATTGGCCGGATCCAGGCCTACCAGCTGTACATGGGCATGTACCTGAGAGACCTGGCAAAGGAGCTTACCGGGTTCTCAGCTAGTCTCTCCGGGGAACCCCTGTAGTGGTTCAGGAACCTGTCCAGAGCCATCTGTAAGTGCTCCAAGTTTGACTCAAGCAGCTTACGACAGCTTTGAGTCGGCAGCTAGAAAAGCTGCGACGGACATCTATGCCCGGCGTCAAACCTGGCTACAGTCTTCTGACCTCGTGCAATGGGTTCAGGACAAATTGGTTGATGTCCAATGCTGAGAATCTCTTTGGCAAACCCATGACCAAGAAGGCTGCCAAGCTGGAGACTAGGCTCTCCAAAAAGACTGCTACCCTTCCCCGATGAAAGGGCTTGGATAAAAAGCCCTTTTACCTGAGGGAAAGGTGTTGCTTACAAAAACTACCCACATTTCTAAGCCTCCCCAGCTCCCACAAGATCAGCAGACTAAGGGACAGGGGCACGGCCCTCGTAAGTAAAAGGCTCTTAAGCCCCAGGCGTCAGCTCTGGTCCAGCCTGAGGGCGAGCTTTTGACTCCTTGGGCATAGCCTCTCTACCCCAAGGAGGACAGCAGCCCACAAGGGGACATCTGACCCACTATGCCCACAGGTGGCCAGCCATCACCACCAATTCCTGGACACTCCAGGTAGTCAGGGAGGGTTATCTTCTCCACCTGGCACAGACACCTCCCCCTTTCTTCCCTGGAGAGCCCCCCAGGTCTCCACTGGGACCTTCTACTGCAGAAATTCGCAGGCCTTCTCGAGGACAAGGCAGTGAAACCAGTACCCCAACATCCCAGGGGCAAGGGATTCTACTCCAGGTATTTCCTTGTGCCAAAAAGGAGAGAGGGTCTACAGCCCATCCTAGACCTGTGGAACCTGAACAAATTCTTGGTGAGGGAGAAGTTCAAGATGCTCTGCCTTGAAACATTGCTGCCTTACCTCCAGCAGGGAGATTGGCTATGCTCCTTGGATGTGAAGGATGCTTATACCCACATCCTCATTCACCCCAGCCACAGACAGTATCTTCGCTTCATGGTGGGGGGGTGGCCACTACCAGTGCAGGGTACTACCCTTCAGCCTGGCGTCTGCCCCCAGGGTCTTCACCAAATACCTGACAGTAGTGGCCTCCTACCTCAGTCTCCAAGGGGGGATTTATGTTCCCCTATCTGGACGACTGGCTTAGAAAAGGAGACATAGCTGCTGAGGTTCAGCAAGTTACAGCATGCACCATCCACGTCCTGCAACATTGTGGGTTTGTGATGAACCACCCTAAGTCCCACCTATTCCCGACACAATGCCTGGAGTTCATAGGGGCAAAACTGGACACTTTTCAGGCAAGGTCCTTCCTCCCCCTGGATCGGGCCGACCGGCTCCAGGAATTGGCCACAGACGTGCAACACCATCCCTTGGTGTCAGCTCAGTTTCTATTGTGCCTTCTCGACCTCCACAGTCCGTCACCCCATACGCCTATCTACACATGAGGGTTGCCCAGTGGTGCATTCGAGACCAATGGACCCAAACCACAGGCCACCTCCAATACAGATTCTCAGTGACCCACGAGTTGGCAGACTCCCTGACGTGGTGGGAAAAACCACAACACCTTAAGGCAGGGATGCCCTTTCAAGCCTCAAGCCCTCTAAGGGTCCTCACAATGGACACCTCCCTGCAGGCCGAGAGCAACCAGCAGATCAACTTCCTGGAGCTCTGGGCAATATATCTAGCCCTCCGAGCCTTTTGCTACCATCTGAGGCATCAGCCAGTGCTGATCCAAACAGACAACCAAGTGGCGATGTTTTTCGTGAACAAGCAAGGGGGCACGGGATCTCGCACCCTTTGCCGCGAGGTGATGACACTCTGTTCCTACTCGATTCATCAAGGAATGCTGCTATGGGCGGTATGTCTACCAGGCCAGGACAATGCCCTGGCGGACAAACTGAGCAGGGTCCTCCTACCGCACGAGTGGCAGCTGGATCCCAGAGTGTCCACCCGGCTCTTCTGACTCTGGGGGGGGACCCCACGTGTGGACCTTTTCGCCAGCCCCAACTACTAACGCTTTTGTTCCTGTCAGTCCCACCCAGGCCGGGTAGCAGCTGATGCATTCCTCATCCCATGGTCGGAAGGTCTCATGTACGCCTTCCCACCCACTCCGTTGATTGCCAAGATTCTTTTAAAGGCTCTTCGCGACAGTGTCACTGATCCTAGTGGCTCCACGGTGGCCTTGGCAGCCTTGGTTCCCACTGCTCCTCCGCTTGTCAGTGGAGGTATCGATGCCCCTGGGGAGCTCCCCAGGGCTCTTGCCTCAAGAAGGCGGCTCTCTCCTGAACCCCAATCTGGGGGTTCCTATCACTGACAGCGGGCTGCTGAAAGGGTGACCTTAGGCCTTTTCAACCTCTCAGTGGAAGCAATCCTGCTGGCTTCGCATAACACCTCCACCAGGAGGGCTTACACCTTCAAGCGGCACAGGTTCTCGGTGTGGTACGCGGAGCAACGGGTGAACCTGTTTGCCTGGTGCAGCTGGTGCTGCAGTACCTTCATCTCTTGCAATCTGGGCTCAAATCCATCAGAGTGCACTTCTTTGCCCTAGCAGCGCACCACCACCCTGTCGAAGGCAAGCCCCTCTCGTTTCAGCCTCTGGTGACCCACTTCCCTAAGGGTGTTCTTGCTGTCAAAATCCCCTGTCCGTCCTCCGTCGATGGAATGGGACCTCAATGTAGTGCTGGGGCAGCTCACCCACCCACCATTCGAGCCCCTGGCTTTCTGTCACCTGAGGTATCTCTCATGGAAAGTTGTAGTCCTGGTGGCACTTGCCTCCACTTGCGTGGTCAGCGAGCTCCAAGCTCTGGTGGCAGAGGCGACAATATACCTGGCTCTACAAGAACAGGGTCAATCTCCAGGAACAAGCAGGAATGAGTCTTCACATATGGGTATCGTCGGTACCGACGGAGCCTGCGCAGGAATGCTCCACAGCGTCCAGTAAGAAAGCTTTTGGGAGCATCCCACAGCGCCTGCGTGCTGCCTTCCCGCATTTCCCAACCGCTTCTCTCCAGTTCTTCTTTTCCGCGAAGCCAGCAGGTCGTGTTCCTGTCACCGCAGAAGAATTCTTAATTTTTCTGTGTCGCGTCTGCCGCCTTCGACGTCAGACCGCTACCGCCGGTCTTTTCTTTCTTTCTTATTTAAAAAAAAACAAAAACTTTTCTTTCTTCAACTGTGCATTGCGTTTTCGACCTTAGGCCTGAACATTTTCTCCTCATGGAGAAGCCCGCTTCCGTGTTTAAAAAGTGCACGAAGTGTGGCGGTACTATTTCCGTCACCGACGCCCATGACTGGTGTCTAAAATGTTTGGGTCCTGACCATTTCATCACGGATTGTGTGACCTGTACCATGATGTCTAAAAGGGGTCGGCAGAACCGAGCAGCCAAGCTCAGTACCCTGTTTCCCTCTGATGCAGCCTTGGTGGCATCGACGTCTTCCAGGGCTGCTTCTTCTCATGGATCTCAGGTAAACAAACATAAATCTAGCCGGTCCTCGAAGGGCAAATCTCCCTCTAAGCATCGAGATGCCTCCGGGCTTGTCCTCGAGGATTCCGCACCGGCAAAATTACACCGGCGGGAAGTTCTGGCTTCCAAAGCATCATCTATGGGGTCACAGGTTGATATCGATGGCTTGGCCTCGACCGATCACCTGTTGCCATGTTCTGGGGTACCGGTGGCCTCCACCAGTACCGACATCCAGACTCTGGTGGCGTTGATGGATCAGAAAATTCTGTCCATGCAGCGTACCCTAACGGCGTTTATGCAGGCTTCGACGCCTTCGATACCACAACAATCTCCGTTGCCGGTACCGACTCCGGCACCGGCATCGTTCCCGGTGCCGGTACCGATTGCATCGACATCGGCTTCGGTGTCGACTGCAACGGTACCCTGTCCTATGATGCCCATCGGTACCGAACCAGTACCGCTTACTCCCGATGTCGATCCCACTCGGTACGCGTATCGGGCTTTACAGGAGCATCCAGACAGGCGATACTTCGATTCCTCCGAAGACTCTGATGAGTTGGAGGCTTCTGTCGATGCACCGGTACTTCTTCCTCAGGAGTCTGCTTCTCCAAAACGAAGAATGTCTCCTCCAGAAGACTTGTCTTTTCAAGACTTCATCAGGGAAGTGGCTAGGGGCCTCTCCATTACAGTGTCTTCTGAGTCAGAGCTAAGAGCCAAGCAATTAGATATTCTGCAATATCCTAAGGCTCCTAAGGAAGCAGCTACCTTACCTATTCATGAGATTCTTTATGATCTCATGTTGGACATGTGGGAGATTCCTCTCACCACCTCTCCTCATTCTCGTAGGTTAGACACCATGTACCGTGTCCCTCCCTGTCCAGGTTTTCATTAGACTCAGCTTCCTCACCACTCTATTGTGGTTGAGTCTGCTATGAAGAAAATAAAGAGTGCAAAGAGACACTCATCTAACCCTCCAGGACGTGAATGTAGGACTCTAGATGCTTTTGGCCGAAGGATTTTCCAGGCCAATATGCTTGCTGCCAGAATCAACTCCTATAGTCTCTATATGGGGATGTTTCTAAAAGAAGTCACAGATCATCTGCAGACTTTAGCTCCTTTTATTTCAGAAGATAAAAGGCAGGAATTTCTCACTTGGCTCAAATATGCCCAAGATGTTTCCAAATTTTCCAACCGTGCAGCCTTTGACTCTTTTGAGTGTGTAAGCAGAGCCATGGCTATTGCCATAGGTGCACGCAGAATTGCTTGGTTACAAGCCTCTGATTTGGAACTCTGGGTCCAAGATGAGTTGGGAAACCTTCCCTGTACAGGTGAAAACCTGTTTGGCAGGGATTAGCAAGCAAAGGCCACTCAGATGGATGCTGAGAACTCTGCTTTGGATCGACTTTCAAAGTCTACCTCTGCTCCTGTTAAGAAAAGATTGTTCAAAAAGACATCTTTTTCTAAAAAGGGAAGATATTATCCTGCTCAAGGGCAGACATCTTCTGAAGGTCGTTTTCCTGCAAAGCGTCAGCAACCACCTAAACAGGCCAAGTCAAAGGCTACCAGGCCTACCACAGCCCAGCAGCTTCAACATCCTCAGGGCCTTTGACTTGCAACTAGAGAACTTAGCCTTTCTAGCTCTGGAAAAACCAGAGCCCCTCACCATTCCAGGAAGGTTGACTTACTTTGCTCCCAGATGGGAGCAAATCACAGCAGAGCAATAGACCCTCTCCATCATAAGGGAAGGGTACAAGCTTCACTTCTTAAACCTTCCTCCTCACACCATAGTGAAACAGTTCAATTCTCCAACATCTCTCCTCACCCTTCTAGGTCAGGAGATTGCTACCCTTCTTGCCCAAGGGGCAATAGAAGAAGTACCTCTTCTTCAACAGGGCTCACGGTTCTACTCCCCTTATTTTCTTATCCCAAAGAAAACAGGGGGCTACAGACCCATATTAGATCTGAGAATTGAACAAATTTCTATTCAAGGAGAAATTCAAAATGATCTCTCTAGGGACTCTGCTTCCATACCTTCAGAGTCAGGACTGGCTTTGTTCTCTAGATCTCAAGGATGCGTACACCCATGTCCTCATCCATCCAACACACAGGTTCCTTCGGTTCCTATTTCAAGGAAAGCACTACCAATACAGGGTGCTTCCTTTCGGTCTGGCCTCTGCACCAAGAGTGTTCACAAAATGCATGGCAGTAGTAGCTGCATTTCTCCGCACTCTAGGAATATTTGTATTCCCATATCTGGATGACTGGCTCATTCGAGCCCCATCCCAGTCAGAGGCCCAGACTTGTCTAACCTGCACAATGCGTATCCTTCAGTATTTGGGACTAGTGATAAACATCCCAAAATCCAATCTCACCCCTACTCAGTCTCTAGAGCTCATAGGGGCCTTGCTGGATACCACAACTGCAAGGGCCTATCTTCCTCAGGCCCGTCACCTACGTCTGGTGCAGTTAGCCTCCCAGATTCAGTTAAAGTCCCAATTAACTGCTCGAGAGATGTTACAACTATTAGGCCACATGGCATCCACCGTGCATGTGTTTCCATATGCTCGCCTTCACATGAGGGCAGCTCAATGGACTTTGTCCACCCAATGGACTCAGGCATCAGGTTACCTGTCAGACAAAATAGCAAACTCCAGTCGCCTTTTTTGGTCTCTCCAGTGGTGGAAGTCCTCTCAAAACCTGTTGCTGGGTTCCCCTTTTCAGCAACCGCTACCCCAAGCAACTCTCACAACAGATGTTTCTCCAAGGGGTTGGGGAGCTCATCTACAAGATCTCTCCACCCAGGGCATCTGGTCTCCACAGGAGACTTCTCTGCATATCAATCTATTGGAACTCAGAACAATATTCTTAGCTCTCAGAGTGTTCTATACCCTGCTCAGCTACAGTCCTCATCCATACGGACAACCAAGTAGCCATGTTCTATGTGAACAAGCAGGGCGGGACTGGCTCTCTGTTGCTTTGCAACGAAGCTTTGCGACTGTGGGCCTTCGCCAGAGAGCATCACATCCATCTTATGGCAGTATACCTTCCAGGCGTTCAAAACTCTTGGGTGGACAGACTCAGTCGAGTTCTGCTTCCACACGAGTGGTCCCTCCACATGGACCAAGTAGCCAGGATTTTTCGAATTTGGGGAACCCCGGACATAGACCTCTTTGCAAGTCCGTGGAATGCCAAACTTCCCCGGTTCTGTTCCAGAATTCCGTGTCAGGGAGTTCAGGCCAAGGATGCCTTCCTCCTTCACTGGGGTCAAGACTTCCTTTATGCCTTTCCACCAATTCCCCTAATTCCCAAAACACTATTCAAGCTTCAGAGAGACTGAGGGACCATGATCCTCATAGCACCACATTGGCCACGCCAAGTGTGGTACCCTCTACTTCTGTATCTCTCTCAAGCTCTCTCCCTGGACTTGGGCTCTGCATCAGACCTTCTATCCCAGGAAGGGGGAACATTATGGCACCCAAACCCCCAGTCGCTCCATCTCAGGGCTTGGGTGCTGAGGGCTTAGACCTTCAAGATTTTCATTTCTCTCAGCAAGTCAGAGATGTTATTCATGCCTCTAGAAAGCCTTCTACTAGACGTTCCTATGCTTTCAAATGGAAAAGATTTACCATTTGGTGTTCAGAGAAGGGTCTAAACCCTCTTGCAATACCTCTGAATTCTCTACTAGAGTATCTCCTGCATCTATCCCATGCAGGCCTGAAAACGAATTCAGTAAGAGTCCATTTGAGTGCTATTGCAGCGTCCCTCAAGCCTCTCAATGAATAACCTATTTCCTCTCATCCTCTTATAGCAAGATTCATGAGAGGCCTTCTTTTAACTAAACCTCCCATTAGACCACCTCCAGTGGCATGGGACTTAAACCTGGTTCTTGGCCAGCTCATGAAGCCACCCTTTGAACCTTTAGCCACCACCTCCTTGAAATTTCTTTCTTGGAAGGTTATTTTTCTCATTGCAGTCACCTCAGCACGCCGCATCAGTGAGTTGCAAGCTTTGGTGGCTAATCCTCCTTATACAAGGTTCCGTCATGATAAGGTAGTCCTCAGGACCAATCCACACTTCATGCCTAAAGTGATCTCGCCTTTTCATCTGAACCAAGAGGTATATTTACCTGTCTTTTTTCCAGGACCTCATGCATCAAATGCAGAGAGGAATCTTCATACCTTGGATTGTAAGAGAGCTCTCGCTTTTTACTTACAAAGAACACAGCAACATAGAAAGTCTTCTCAACTCTTTGTTGCTTTTGATCCTCCTCATTTAGGACTTCCAGTCTCTAAGAGAACACTGTCCAACTGGATTGCTCAGTGTATTTCTTTCGCCTACCAGAGTAGGAACATTTCTCTGGAGGACCATGTCACAGCTCACAATGTGAGAGCCATGGCAGCCTCGATGGCTCATCTAAACTCTGTGTCCATCGACCAAATCTGTCGAGCGGCCACCTGGGCCTCGATTCATACCTTCACAGCCCATTACTGTTTGGACAAGGACTCCCGCCGGGATGCCTCGTTTGGTCAGGCTGTCCTCAAACACCTGTTCCATTCCTAATCAACTCCTACCCACCTGCCCTGGTTGGATGCCAGAGATCCATGGGGGGAGGTAGAGTCCTTTTCAAGGACATACAACCTGGGGTCTTCCCCTGGCATCTACAGCTAGGGAGTCCCCATATGTGAAGACTCACTCCTGCTTGTTCCTGGAGATAGCACAGTTACTTACCTGTAACAGGTGATCTCTGGGAACAGCAGGAATAAGTCTTCACAACCCACCCACCTCCCCTAGGAGTTGTATCTCTCTATCTATCTTTCCTTTCCTCTCTCTCTCTCTCTCTCTCTGTTTCAGCTTTAAAACTCGAACTGGAGAGAGGCGGTTGGGAAAGGCAGGAAGGCAGCGCACAGGCGCTGTGGGATGCTCCCAAAAGCTTTCTTACTGGACGCTGGGGAGCGTTCCCGCGCAGACTCTGTCGGTACCGGCGATACCCATATGTGAAGACTTATTCCTGCTGTTCCCAGAGATCACCTGTTACAGGTAAGTAACTGTGCTTGCTACACACGCACCCCAAATTCCTTCCGAAGGTGGTGTCTTCCTTTCACCTCAACCAGGAAGTGGTGCTACCCACTTTCTTACTGAGGCCTCACTCTAGCAGGGTAGAGACTGTCCTTCACACCTTGGATTTAAGATGGCCCTGTCCTTCTACTTTCAACGTACCCAGGGCCACCGAAAAGCTTCTCAGCTCTTCGTTTCCTATGACCCTAGCCATCTGGGGGAGGCACTGACTGGGTGGCAGACAGTATTGCCCTCGCCTATGAGAAGGCTTGGGCGCATGCTGGATGGCTGGGATGGCACACATTGTCAGGGCCATGGTAGCCTCTGTGGCAAACCTGCACTTGGTCCCGATGTTGGGCATCTGCCAGGGTGCCACTTGGTCTTCAGTCCATACCTTCGCAGCTTATTAATGCCTTTGGCCAGGCCATGTTCCGTAATCTTTTCGGGGTCTAGGCAACCCCTACCCTCCGACCCTTCTGTGTTCAGGCTACCGGAGTGTTGGTTCCCATTGGACACATGGGTCCTACTACAGTCTGTATCTGCAGACTCAATTGCTGCTGCTCACAGCTCCTCCTGGGGGCGACCATGATTTTTTTCTACGGGCTTTCGGTAGCCTGTAGCTAAGGAGTCACAAATGTGAGGATTGACTTCCTGCTTGTTTCCAGAGAAAACGTAGTTACTCACCTGTAACAGATGACAGCAGGAATCAGTCCTCAGAACCCTCCCTCTTCCCCTTGGAGCTGCTGTGCAATTTTTGCCATATTCTTTTGTCGGCTCTAGCTATGTCATCTGACTGAGTAAGATGGCACCCTTGGGCAGGAAGGGGACCATGCATGCATGGTGGTATCTCCCAAAGGCTTTCTTTGAAAGTTGAGGAGATGCTTCCACAAGGGCTCTGTCTGTGCCGATATCACCATATGTGAGGACTGATTCCTGCTGTACCCGGAGAACACTTGTTACAGATGAGTAACTACGCTTTATGCACCTAGGAATGAACATCCCAAACTACAGTTACACGATGCAAGGTTCCACATTACGAACCACCACCCACGAAAAGGATTTAGACGTTATCCTGGATAATACATGAAAATCCTCCGTCCAGTGCATAGCAGCGGCCAAGAAAGCAAATACGTAGAATGCCAGGAATCATAAGGAAAGGAACAGAGAAAAAAGCAAGAACATAGTGCCTCTGTATCATTCCAAGGTGTGATCACACCTTGAATATTGTGTGCAATTCTGGTTGCCATATCTTAAAAAAGATATAGCGGAATTAGAGAAGGTACAGAGAAGAGCCACCAAAATGTTAAAGGGGATGGAAGGATACCCCTATGAGGAAAGGCTTAAAAGGTTAGGGTTCTTCAACTTGGAAAAGAGACGGCTGAGGGGAGATATGATAGAGGTCTATAAATTAATGAATAAAGTAGAGCGGGTAAATGTAGATTGGTTAAGAACATAAGATATGCCACTTATTAAAAGAGGGCTGCTACACAATACCCTGTCCTGTGCTACTGAGGTAAGCTATATTCTTATTTGATTTAAATTATAGCTCTTTGCTGCTGCTGCTAGGCTCTAACTTATTATGAAATTTAAACTACAAGCTCTCTGCTGGGTTCTAAATTTAACCAGAAAACTCTCTTCTGTGTTTTAAATTTAAACTAAAAGTACTTTGCTGATGCTAGGCCCTGAATGACTGTTAAATTTAAACTACAAGCTCTCTGCTGGGTATGAAATTTAACCAGAAAGCTCTCTTCTGTGTTTTAAATGTGAACTTAAACTGCTGCTACTAGGCCCTGACTGATTTAACAGAAAATAGTGGGTTCACAGATTAATTAGCTTTAATAAAAAGAATTCCTTTCAGAAAATTCCCAGAAGTATATACTCACAATTGCAGATCTCTCTCCAGAAGTAACAGTCCCCTGTTCTAGTCCTTCAAGACTAGGCCATGACTATCTACATGCGTAATTTTGTTCTTTATGATGGTTTCTACCATCTTCTCCGGTACTGACGTCAGGCTCACCGGTCTGTAATTTCCCGGATCACCCCTGGAACCCTTTTTAAAAATTGGCGTTACATTGGCGACCCTCCAATCTTCAGATATTACAGATGATTTTAATGAAAGTTCACAGATTACTAATAGCAGGTCTGCGATCTCATATTTCAGTTCTTTCAACACTCTTGGATGTATGCCATCCGGTCCTGGTGATTTGCTACTATTCAGTTTATCAAATACATCTTCCCGGTGTAGCGATATTTCTCTCAGTTCCTCTGCAGTATCACCTTTAAATACCACTTCAGTCTTGGGTAACATCCCTACATCTTCCTCAGTAAAGACCGAAGCAAAGAATTCATTCAGTCTCTCCGCTGTCGCCTTGTCTCCTCTTACTGCCCCTTTTACCCCTCTATCATCTAATGGTCCAATTGACTCTCTCAGAGGCCTTTTGCTACGAATGTACTTGAAAAAGTCTTTATTTCATGTTTTTGCTTCCGTAGCAAGTTCCTTCTCAAATTCTCGCTTTGCCTGCCTTATCAATGCTTTGCATTTAACTTGCCAGTGCTTGTGCTGTTTCCAGTTTTCGTCGTTTGGCTCTTTTTTCCATTTCCTGAAAGATGCTTTTTTGGCAGCAACAGCCTCTCTGACCTCACCTTTAAACCATGCTGGCAGTTTTTTGGACTTTCTTCCACCTTTCTTAATGCGTGGAATACAGCTGGTCTGGGCTTCCAGGATAGTATTTTTAAACAACACCCAAGTTTGATGTAAGTCTTTAACCTTTGCAACTGCTCCTTTTAGTTTTTTCTTAACTATATTCCTCATTTTATCATACTCTCCCTTTCGAAAGTTAAAAGGTAGTACTGTGGATTTCTTTACTATCCCTCCTCCACTAACTAAATCAAACACGATCATGCTATGATCACTATTGCCAAGTGGTCACAACACCCTTATCTCTTGCACCAGATCTGGTGTTCCACTCAGGACTAGGTCCAGTATGGCTTCCCCTCTGGTCGGTTCATGAACCAGCTGCTCCAGGAAGCAGTCATTTATTTCATCTAGAAACTTTATCTCCCTAGCAAGTCCTGCCGTGACACTGACCCAGTCGATACCGGGGTAATTGAAATCACCCATTATTACTACTCTGCTGTGACTTTTGTTAGCTTCCTTGATTTCTTTGAGCATTTCATCATCCATTTGTTCATTCTGGCCAGGCGGTCGATAGTACACCCCTAGTGCCATCACCTTCCCCTTCATACAAGGAATTTCAATCCATAGAGATTCTACAGCAAATTTTGTTTCCTGCAAAACTTTAATCCTTTCTGACTCAATGCTCTCTCTAACATAGAGCGCAACCCCTCCACCAATTTGATCAGTTCTATCATTACGATATAGTTTGTATCCAGGTATCATAGTGTCCCACTGGTTATCCTCCTTCCACCATGTCTCTGAGATTGCAATCATATCTAACCTCTCATTGTTTACTTCATGAAAAAGGAGAGACTTGGGGAGACACAATAAGCTACAATGTAACCCATTTAAGAGTAATAAGAGAAAATATTTTTTCACTCAACGTGTAATCACTCTGGAATTCGTTATCGAAGGATAGTACTAAAACGCTAGTGTAGCTGTGTTTAAAAAAGGTTTGGACAAGTTCTTGAAGAAACGTCCATAAATCAATATTAAACAGGACCAAGGAAATCCATTGCTTATTCTGGGACAAGCATTGTGTGGAACCTTTGTAGGTTTTTGGGACCCTGCCGGGTACTTGTGACCTGGATTGACCACTGTTGAAAACAGGATAATGTGCTTGATGGACCTTGAGCTTTCCTAGTATTGTCATTTCTTATGTTCTTATGTGGTTTTTGTTTTATTTTATTTTATTTATTTGCTTTGTTTATACTAGGGGTCTCCAATTCCGGTCCCAGTGGGCCGCAAACCAGTCAGGTTTTCAGGATGTCCCTAATGAATATGCATGAGATATATTTGCATGCACTGCTTCCATTATATTCAAATTTATCTCAGGTGTATTCATTAGGGACATCCTGAAAACCCGACTGGTTTGCGGCCCTCCAGGACTGGAATTGAAGACCTGTGGTTTATGCTGTATAGTGCTATCTCCAGGAAAAAGCAGTAATGAGTCTTCACATATGGGTATCGTCGGTACTGACGGAGCCTGCGTGGGAACGCTCCCCAGCGTCCAAAAGGAAAGCTTTTGGGAGCATCCCACAGCGCCTGCGCGCTGCCTTCCCGCCTTTCCCAACTGCCTCTCTCCAGTTCTTCTTTTCCGTGGAGCCAGCAGGTCGTGTTTCCTGTCACCGCTGAAGAATTTCTTATTTTCTTTTATTTTTCTTTAGTCGCGTGTCTGCCTTCTCGATTCCGGACCGGTACCACCGGTCTTTTTTCTTTCTTTAAAAAAAACCAAAAAGCTTCTACTCCGGTGCATTTTTTCTTCTGGGGCCTTAGGCCTACAGATATATTTTTCCTCATGGAAAAACCCGCCTCCGGATTTAAAAAGTGCATGAAGTGCAGTAGCACTATTTCTGTCACTGACTGGTGTCTAAAATGTTTAGGTCCTGACCACTCCATTGCGGATTGTGAGTCCTGTTCCATGATGTCTAAGAGAGGGTTACAGAATCGGGCAGCCAAGCTCAGTACCCTGTTTCCCTCCGATTCAGCTTCTGTGTTATCGACGTCTTCCAGGGCTGCTTCTTCATCCCATGGATCTCAAGTAACCAAACTTACATCTGGCCGGTCCTCAAAGAGTTCATCTCCCTCTAAGTATCGAAATGCCCCCGGGCTTACTCTTGAGGAACCCACACCGGCAAAATTACCCCGGCGGGAGACTCCGGCTTCCAAAGCACTACCTATGGGGTCACAGGTTGACATCGATGGCTCGGCCTCGACCGATCACCTGTTACAATGTTCTGGGGTACCGGCGGTCACCACCGGTACCGACATCCAGACATTGGTGGCGTCAATGGATCAGAATATTCTGACCATGCAGCGTGCCATCACGGCATTCATACAAGCTGCGACGCCTACGGTACCGCAACAAACCCCATTGTCGGTACCTGTACCGATTCCAGTACCGGACCCGATCTCGGTCCCGATACCAGTACCGCTTGCATCGACATCAGCATCGACGGCAGCGGTACGCTATCCAGTGATGCCCATCAGTACCGACCCGGTACCGATTACTCCCGATGTCGATACCTCCCGGTACGCGTATCGGGCTCTGCGAGAGCATCCAGACAGTCGATACTTCGATTCCTCTGAAGACTCTGATTCTTCAGAGGCCTCAATTGAAGCATCGGGGATACTTCCTCAGGAACCCTCTTCTCCAAAAAGGAGAATGTCTCCTCCTGAGGACTTGTCTTTTCAGGACTTCATTAGGGAGGTGGCCAAAGGTCTGTCCATTTCAGTGACCTCTGAAACTGAACCTAGAGCCAAAAAATTAGATATCCTACAATATCCTAAGGCTCCTAAAGAGGCAGCCACCTTACCAATACATGAGATTCTTTATGATCACATGTTGGGCATATGGGAGACTCCTCTTTCCACCTCCCCTCATTCCAGAAGGTTAGACACCATGTATCGTGTTCCTCCTTGTCCTGGGTTTCATAAGACTCAGCTTCCTCACCACTCCATTGTGGTAGAGTCTGCTATGAAAAAGATCAAGAGTACAAAAAGGCACTCCTCTGCTCCTCCAGGAAGAGAATGCAGAACCCTAGATGCCTTTGGCAGGAAAATCTTCCAGGCCAGTATGCTTGTAGCCAGAATCAACTCCTATAGTCTCTATATGGGGATGTTTCTAAAAGAAGTTACAGATCATCTGCAAACCTTATCTCCTTTTATGTCAGAAGATAAGAGAGAAGAATATATCACCTGGCTTAAACATGCACAGGATGTATCCAAGTTTTCCAACCGTGCAGCCTTTGACTCTTTTGAGGGGACCAGTAGAGCCTCGGCTATTGCCATAGGTGCACGCAGAGTTGCTTGGTTGCAAGCCTCTGATTTCGAATCCTGGGTACAGGATGGTCTAGGTAACCTTCCCTGTACAGGCAAAAACCTCTTTGGCAAAGATTGGCAAGCAAAGGCCAACCAGATGGATGCTGAAAATTCTGCTTTAGATAGACTTTCAAAGTCTACTACTGCTCCTTTTAAAAAGAGGTTGTTCAAAAAGGGATCTTTCCCAAAGAAAGGGAAATTTTCTTCTTATGGTCAGGCCTCGTCTCAAGGTCGTTTTGCTACAAAGAGACAGCAACAACCAAAACAGGCCAAAACCCAGGCTGCGAGGACTACTACGGCCCAGCAGCCTCAGCCTCCTCAGGGCCTTTGACTTTCCACTAGAGAACTTAGCCTTTCTGGCTCTAGAACATCCAGAGCCTCTCACCATCCCAGGAAGGTTAGCTCACTTTGCTCCCAGATGGGAACAAATCACAGCAGAGCAGTGGACCCTCTCCATCATAAGGGAAGGGTACAAACTTCATTTCTTAAACCTTCCTCCTCACACCATGGTGAAACAGCTCAATTCTCCAACATCTCTCCTCAACCTTCTAGGTCAAGAGATTGCTACCCTTCTTGCCCAAGGGGCAATAGAAGAAGTACCCCTTCTTCAACAGGGATCAGGGTTCTACTCCCCCTATTTTCTCATCCCAAAGAAAACATGGGGCTACAGACCCATATTAGATCTCAGAGAATTGAACAAGTTTCTATGCAAGGAGAAATTCAAGATGACTTCTCTCGGAACTCTCCTTCCATACCTCCAGAGTCAGGACTGGCTTTGTTCTCTGGATCTCAAGGATGCGTACACCCATGTTCTCATCCATCCAACACACAGAAGATTCCTTCGGTTCCTTTACCAAGGAAAGCACTACCAATACAAAGTGCTTCCTTTCGGTCTGGCCTCTGCTCCAAGAGTGTTCACAAAATGCATGGCAGTAGTAGCTGCATTCCTGCGCACTCTAGGAATATTCGTATTCCCATATCTGGACGACTGGCTCATCCGAGCTCCATCCCAGTCAGAGGCCCAGACTTCCCTGGCCTGCACAAGGCGTGTTCTTCAGTATCTGGGACTGGTAATCAACATTCCAAAATCCCATGTCATCCCTACTCAGTCTCTAGAGTTCATAGGGGCCTTACTGGATACCACAACTGCAAGGGCCTATCTTCCCCAGGCCCGTTGCCTACGCTTGGTGCAGTTAGCCTCCCAGATTCAGTTAAAATCCCATTTAACTGCTCGAGAGATGTTGCAACTCTTAGGCCACATGGCATCCACGGTGCATGTGGTTCCCTATGCTCGCCTTCACATGAGAGCAGCTCAGTGGACCCTATCCACCCAATGGACCCAGGCATCAGGTTGCCTGTCAGACAAAATAGCAACCTCCAGTCGCCTATTTTGGTCTCTCCACTGGTGGAAGTCCACTCAGAATCTGTTGCTGGGGTCCCTCTTTCAGCAGGTGTTACCCCAAGCAACCCTTACAACAGATGCCTCTCCAGAGGGTTGGGGGGCTCATCTATGAGATCTCTCGACCCAGGGCATCTGGTCTCCACAGGAGACATCTCTTCATATGAACCTCTTAGAGCTCAGAGCAATCTTTCTGGCTCTCAGAGTCTTCCACGCCCTGCTCAGCTACAAGACAGTCCTCATCCACACGGACAACCAGGTAGCCATGTTCTACGTGAACAAGCAGGGAGGGACTGGCTCTCTGTCGCTTTGCAACGAAGCTCTGAGATTGTGGGCCTTCGCCAGAGAGCATCAAATCCATCTCATGGCAGTGTATCTTCTAGGGGTTCAAAACTCTTGGGCAGACAGACTCAGTCGAGTTCTGCTTCCACACGAATGGTCCCTCCATGGGGACCTGATAGCCAGGATTTTTCGGATTTGGGGTACCCCAGACATAGACCTGTTTGCAAGTCCGTGGAATGCCAAACTTCCCTGGTTCTGTTCCAGGATTCCATGTCAGGGAGTTCAGGCCAGGGATGCCTTCCTCCTTCATTGGGGGCAAGACTTCCTCTATGCCTTTCCAACTATTCCCTTCATCCCCAAGACTCTGTTCAAGCTTCAGAGAGACAAGGGGTCTATGATCTTCATAGCACCACTTTGGCCACGCCAAGTGTGGTACCCTCTACTTCTGCATCTCTCTCAAGCTCCCTCCCTAGACTTGGGGTCTGCTCCAGATCTCCTCTCCCAGGAGGAGGGAACCTTGTGGCACCCAAATCCTCAGTTTCTTCATCTCAGGGCCTGGTTGCTGAAGGCCTAGACCTTCAAGATTTACACCTTTCTCAGCAAGTGAAGGATATCCTTCATGCTTCCAGAAAGCCTTCCACCAGACGTTCATATGCTTTTAAATGGAAAAGGTTTTCTATTTGGTGTGCAGAGAAGGGTCTCAACCCTCTTGCAATACCTTTGAATTCTTTACTAGACTATTTGCTGCATTTATCCCATGCAGGCCTTAAAACAAATTCAATCAGAGTCCATTTGAGTGCTATTGCAGCATCCCTTAAGCCTCTCAATGGACAACCTATTTCCTCTCATCCTCTTATAGCAAGATTCATGAGAGGCCTTCTTTTAACTAAACCTCCCATTAGACCACCTCCAGTGGCATGGGACTTGAATCTGGTTCTTGGCCAGCTTATGAATCCACCCTTTGAACCCTTAGCCACTACCTCTTTGAAATTCCTTTCCTGGAAGGTTATTTTTCTCATTGCAGTCACCTCAGCTCGACGTATCAGTGAGTTGCAAGCTTTAGTGGCTAATCCTCCTTATACAAGGTTCCATCATGACAAGGTAGTCCTCAGAACTAATCCACACTTTATGCCTAAAGTGGTCTCACCTTTTCATCTGAACCAGGAGGTGTATTTACCTGTCTTTTTTCCAGGACCTCATGCATCAAGTGCAGAGAGGAATCTTCATACCCTGGATTGTAAAAGAGCACTTGTTTCTACTTACAAAGGACACAGCAACATAGAAAGTCCTCTCAACTTTTTGTTGCTTTTGATCTTTCTCATTTAGGACTTCCAGTCTCTAAGAGAACTCTGTCCAATTGGATTGCTCAGTGTATTTCCTTCGCCTACCAGAGTAAGAATCTTTCTCTGGAGGGCCATGTCACAGCTCACAATGTGAGGGCCATGGCAACCTCTATGGCTCATCTAAACTCTGTGTCCATCGACCAAATCTGTCGAGCGGCCACCTGGGCATCGGTTCATACCTTCACAGCCCATTACTGCTTGGACAAGGACTCTCGCCGGGATGCCTTGTTTGGTCAGGCTGTTCTCAAACACCTGTTCCATACCTAATCAACTCCTACCCTCCATCCCTGACTGGATGCCTGAGATTCATGGGTGGAGGTGGAGCTCTTCCCAGGGACTCACAATCTGGGTGATCTCCCAGGCATCTCTAGCTGGGGAGTCCCCATATGTGAAGACTCATTCCTGCTTGTTCCTGGAGATAGCACAGTTACTTACCTGTAACAGGTGATCTCTGGGAACAGCAGGAATAAGTCTTCACAACCCACCCACCTCCCCTAGGAGTTGTATCTCTCTATCTATCTTTCCTTTCCTCTCTCTCTCTTTGTCTCAGCTTTAAAACTCGAACTGGAGAGAGGCAGTTGGGAAAGGCGGGAAAGCAGCGCGCAGGCGCTGTGGAATGCTCCCAAAAGCTTTCCTTTTGGATGCTGGGGAGCGTTCCCGCGCAGGCTCCGTTGGTACCGACGATACCCATATGTGAAGACTTATTCCTGCTGTTCCCAGAGATCACCTGTTACAGGTAAGTAACTGTGCTTTATCCTTCAATCAAAGTGGTTGACAGAGAACTTAACATAGTGTTACATTGAACCACTGGAACATTCAGCATGCAATATGTGTACAGATAATGAGGATAAATTAAACATGGGAATGTAGGATGTAAGGCATTTGAACATTTAACATTAAAGAACTTGGATCAGACATGTGTAGTGTTAAGTTATAGTTGAGTCATTACTCAAGAGATGGTGGTGTTGTGACTGCTAGATTTCATCACCAAAGTGCTCTCTGAAGAGGTGTGTCTTGAGTTTTCTGAAGTCTTTAACGTCTGTTGTTGTTCTTATGTCTACCGGAAGTGAGTTCCAAATGAACGGTGTATATAACGAGAATGCTATAAAAGATCCGACTCAGCTGAGTTTCGGCGAACAAGCCTGCATCAGACATCTGCAAACATAAAAATTATATATAATAAAACAAATATAAATATAGACACATTTACACACAAACACATATATATTTTGCTCAACCCTAATTGAACCATGGAGAATAACTGCATACATAAACGTGATAGATAGATAAATAGATAGATTATTTTTTGGGGGAGGGGGTGTAAATGTGTCCATATTTATATTTATTTTGATTATTTTTTATATTTGCGGACCCCTGTTGCAGACTAGTTTGCCGAAACTCAGCTAAGTTGGATCTTTCAATAAATGTTTTCATTTAAACCTCTTCCATTGTGAATATTGTCACATAGAAACATGACAGTAGAAAAAAGACCACATGGCCTGTCTAGTCTACCCTTCCATATCAACTACAATAGTCCCCCTTTATCCTTTATAGATCTTCTGTGTTTGTCCCATGCTTTCTTGAATTCAAATACTATCCTTGTCTGTACGACCTTACTGTTCCACGCATCTGCCGCTCTTTTCGTAAAGAAATATTTGTGTATATCACTCCTGAGTCTTATCTTCTTTCACCCTCATC
This sequence comes from Ichthyophis bannanicus, assembly GCA_033557465.1. NCBI lineage: Eukaryota > Metazoa > Chordata > Amphibia > Gymnophiona > Ichthyophiidae > Ichthyophis > Ichthyophis bannanicus. The sequence continues at coordinate 863,281,082 of CM066036.1, read as the reverse complement.
CTATGCCCCCTCATAGCAGAGCTTGCTTTCAATAGAAAGAGGCTCTCCTCATGTGCGTTTACGCCATGGAGGTATTTAAACGTCTCTATCATATCTCCTCTAATGTATACATACATTTAAGTCTGTTTTCATATGCTGTATAATGAGACCACTAACGATTTTAGTAGTCACCTTCTGCACCAACTCCATCCTGTTTATATCCTTTTGAAGGTGTGGTCTCCAGAATTGCACACAATATCTCAAATGAGGTCACACCAGAGACTTACACAGAGGCATGATCACCTTCTATTTTCTGCTGGGCATTACTCTCCCTGTGTACCCAAGCATTCTGGCTTTCACTGTTGCCTTTTCTACCTGTTTAACCACTTTAAGATCGGCAGAAACAATCAAACCCAGGTCCCGGTCTTCTTTCATGGACAGAATTACTTCGTCCACTACACTGTACCGCTCCCTTGGCTTTTTGCAGCCCAAAAGCATGACCCTGCATTTTTTTAGCATTAATTCTCCAGGACCAATCAGGAAGTCAGTTCTCACATATGGGTGACGTTGGCGCTGACGGAGCCCCCATGCGGAGCATGTCCCCAGATTTCAAAGAAAGCCTTTGGGAATGCACCGCGCCGCGCGGTCCCCTTTCCGCCCAAGGGTGCCATCTTGCTCAGTCTTTCTTTTTCCACGGAGCCCAACGGACGTAGTTCGTGTCACCTGGGAAAAGTAGATTTTTTTCTGCGACTTTTCGCGTTTCTTTATCCGGTTCGACGCCGGTTCCCCGTCCTGCCTGGTACACTGGTATCAAGTCTGGAACTTCTTTTTCGGCTTTTGTCCTTTGTGACTAGCGTTCGTGCTTTTTCTGTTATTTTCACTGGCAGCCCGGTCTTTTGACCTTGCAGGCCTTTTTCCCCCAATGGCTGCCAGCGGGTTCAAAAAATGTGATCGGTGCAAGAAACTTATGTCTCTCACCGACACACATGACTGCTGCCTCCGATGCCTCGGGCCCGACCATGACCCGCTGGTCTGTGGCCCATGCGGCAAAATGTCGTCAAAGGCACTTCAGAGCCGTCAGCATCAACGTGAAAGAATTTTTTCAGAGTCCACATCCGGCCGGGCACGGACTTCGTCAGAGGCCTTGACATCTCGGGAGTCTGACCCCAAGCGCCGTTGTGGTTCCTCTGAGAGGGTATCTCCCACCCAGGAGCACAAAAGGAAGAAGAAGCTTGTGAGGGCAGCATCAGTGGAGGCCCCTGGGTCCTCGAGGGCCAGGTCGCGTAGCCCTGACCGCTGCCCCGCGCTCTCGGAGTTGGAGAGGCTGTCCAAACTATCTCGCATGGAGCCGGAGTCCCCGAGTCATGTAAGTTCTGTTGTCCTCGTGGACTCTCCTCCGGGAGAACCGACGTCGGGACCCGAGTCGGGGATTGCTGAGTCTCCTGAGCTCGGACTCGGGCTGACGGCCTTGGAGAGCAGCTTGGCTGCCTTCATCGAACAGCAGCGGGTACTGATCGCCGGTCTAACCGGTGCATCTGCCCCGACCACCGGGACCTCGACGTCTAAGTTGACCCCGGAGGCCGATCCGATCCTCGAGTCCATCAAGTCTCGAGTCGATCCTCGGCCAAGGTGGTCCTCAACCTCCCGTGTGGGGCCGAGGTCGTCGACACCGGTGCCCTCGGCATCGGGGCGGGTGGCACCGAGGCCCACATGGCTGGAGCCGCTCGACTCCTCGGGGGAGTCGGCGTGGGAGACGGAGGGCGAGGAGTCTCCTGACACCTTCCAGACCTGGTGCGTCCCTTTGGACTCCCCGGAGTCCGAGCCTCGGAGAAGGTCCCCCCGGAGGATACCCGGTTCTCAGACTTTGAGAGGGACATGGCCAAGGCTTTGGCATTCACTGCGGCCGCCAAGGAGGAGCCTCAAGCCGAGGAGCTCGATGCCCTCCAGTATGATCTTCCTCCGAAGGAAGCCTTTACTGTACCGGTTCCTCCGATGCTGGAACGGCTGCTCTTCTGTATGTGGGAGGCACTGGCCTTGGCGCCGGTTCTTAGCAAACGGGTCGATTCCATTTATCGAGACCGTAAGAGCCCTGGGTTCCAAAAGGCACAGCTACCGCACAATTCCATGGTTGTGGAATCGGCCATGCACCGCCTGAAGAGTCAGAAGATGCACTCCTCGGTGCCTCCCGGCCGGGAGGCCCAGAACCTGGATGCCCTTGGTAGAAAGTATTTCCAGGGCTCTATGCTATCTTGCCGTGTCCAGACTTACCAGCTGTACATGGGCATGTACTTATGGGACCTGGCAAAGGAGATTGCCAGGTTCTCAGCTGGCCTCTCCGAGGAACCCTTGCAGAGATTCAAAGCCTTTTGTCTACAGGGATCCGAGAGTGCTTGAAGTTCATCTCTCGAGCAGCCTATGATGGCTTTGAGGCTTCGGCTCAGGTAGCCGCGGCCGGCATCAGTGCATGCCGTCATCGGACCTGGAGTCATGGGTGCAGGACAAGTTGGTCAATGTCCCGTGCCGAGGTGACAACCTATTCGGTAAGCCCATGACTGAAAAGGCTGCAGAAATCGAGACTGAGACTCTCACCAGGACAAGGCTGTCCAGAAAGACTTCAACCCCTTCTCAAAAAAAGAAGGGCTCGGGAAAGAAGCCCTTTTTCCCAAGGAAGGGTGCTGCCTACAAATCCTACCATCAGTATCAGGCCTCTTCAGCTCTCCAACAGGGCCAGCAGGCCAAAGGGCAGGGGCATGGGCCCCGTAGGCAGAAAGCTCCCAAGCCGCCAGCTCCGGCTCCTGCACAGCAGGGAGCGGGGTTTTAACTTTCACAGCATAGCCTTTCCTCCGCTGGTGGCTCCGCTCAGCACAGGAGGTCGGCTAACCCTGTACGCCTACAGGTGGCCGGCTAACCCTGTACGCCTACAGGTGGCCAGCCATCACAGAGGGATACCTGGGTACTGAGCATAGTCCAAAAGGGCTATATGCTCTACTTCCACCAGCTACCCCCCTCCTAATATCAAGGGGAGCCTCCAAGACTCCCTCTACACAGGAACCTCCTCCTTCAGGAGTTGGCAAGTCTTCTAAACGAACAGACGGTGGAACCGGTGTCTCACCACCTGAAAGGGCAAGGCTTCTACTCCAGGTACTTCCTGCTACCAAAAAGGACAGGAGGCCTCCGGCCTATCCTAGACTTGCGAAACCTAAGCAGGTTTCTGGAGAGGGAAAAGTTCAAGATGCTTACCCTTGGGCTACTGCTGCCCTACCTCCAACAGGGAGACTGGCTATACTCCTTAGACCTAAAGGATGCTTATACTTACATCTTCATTCATCCAGACCACAGACAATATCTCAGATTTGTGGTAGGAGGAAACCATTTTCAGTATAGGTTACTTCCCTTTGGCCTAACCTCTGCCCCCAGGGTTTTCACCAAACCTCCTCAGGGGGGTACCTTTTCAGGCTCCAGCACACACAAGGGTGCTGACGACCGATGCTTCCTTAAAGGGCTGGGGTGCACATTGCCAGGGCACATGCACTCAAGGCCTGTGGCCTCCTCGAGAGGCCACACAGCAAATCAATCTTTTGAAGCTGCGAGCAATCCGCTTAGCTCTGCAAACATTTTCTCTTGCCCTCTCTCACTAGTCTGTCCTAGTTCAGACGGACAATCAGGTTGCAGTGTTCTATGTGAACAAACAAGGGGGCAGAGGGTCCAAACTCCTGTGCCAGAAGGCTCTGGCCCTTTGCTCCGTGGCGGTCAGGCAGGGTATGTTTCTCAAAGCGGTTTATCTACCTGGTCAAGAAAACTTCCTAGCAGACAAGCTAAGCAGGATTCTCCAGCCTCACTGATGGTAGTTGAATCCAGTGGTGCTCCAGCAGATCTTCCTCCACTGGGGACGTCCATCCATCGATCTCTTTGCCAGTCCACTGAACCGTCAGCTGCCCAGGTTCTGCTCCAGACAGCCGCATCCCCTGAGGATGGCAGCAGATGCTTTTCTGATCTCTTGGTCTACGGGCCTCCTGTATGCGTTTCCAACCACGCCCCTGATGGCTCGAACTCTGTTCAAGATTCTCCGGGACAAGGCCTCGGTGATTCTGGTAGCCCCCAGATGGCCGAGGCAGCCGTGGTTTCCACTTCTGCTGCAGTGGGCGGTGGAAACTCCGTTCCCTCTGGGGTTGCAACATGATCTCGTGTCTCAAGAGCAGGGTTCCCTTCTGCACCCCAATCTCAGGTCCCTCAATGTGATGGCCTGTTTGCTGAAAGGGTAGTTCTAGCTCCCTTACTCCTACCTAAGGAGGTTGAGGAGGTGGTATTGGCCTCTAGGAGACAGTCCACCAGAAAATCCTATGCTCTCAAGTGGCATAGGTTTATGGTATGGTGTGCTCAGTGCAGTGAAGACCCTTTCTCTTGCCTTGTGCCAGTAGTACTGCAGTATCTACTTCATCTTTCAGACCTAGGCCTTAAGTCTAACTCTGTACAGATCCACCTCAGTACTTTGTCAGCGCACCACTCACCGGTGGAAGGACAGTCTCTGTCGGTTCACCCCTTGGTGTCCCGATTTCTCAGAGGTCTGCTTCTTCTCAAGCCTCCGGTTCGTCCACCGGCGGCTGAGTGGGATTTGAACGTGGTCTTGCAGCAACTTATTCGCCCACCGTTTGAGCCGATGGCTTCTTGCCATTTGCGCTTCCTCTCTTGGAAAACACGCTTCCTGGTGGCTCTTACCTCGGCCAGACGTGTGAGTTAACTACAAGCTCTGGTTTCTGATAGACCGTACACGCGGTTCTATAGGAACAGGGTGGTCCTCCGGACCCATCCCAAGTGCCTTCCAAAAGTGGTCTCCTCTTTCCACCTCAATCAGGAGGTGGTTCTTTCGACCTTTTTTCCCAGGCCGCATGCCAGCCAGGCTGAAACAGTCTTGCATACCTTGGACTGTAAGAGGGCGTTGTCTTTTTACATAGAAAATACGCGGGGGGCAACCAAGGGCTACCCAGCTCTTTGTCTCCTTTGACCCTAATAAGATGGGGTTACCTGTCTCCAAGCGTACATTGTCCACTTGGGTAGCAGATTGTATCGCCTGGGCGTATAAGGCAGCCGCCAGGCCGCAACTTGGTCTTCAAGCCAGAATTTTGCAGTCCATTACTGCCTGGAGAGAGATTCCCGGAGGGACAGTGCTTTTGGACAGACAGTACTCCGTAATCTCTTTGAGGTTTAGGCAACTCCTACCCTCCGGCCCTTGTGTTGGGCTACCGTATGGGGGCGTTCTCAGAGGATATTCTTATCACGGATGCTAAGGCTCTTAAGAGGGAGCCATTTTTTCAGCTTTGGGTTCCCGGTATCCTAGAGCTGGGGATTCCCATATGTGAGGACTGACTTGCTGCTTGGTCCTGGAGAAAGACTGGTGTTCTCCAGGAGTAGCATGAATCAGTCCTCACGACCCTCCCTCCTCCCCTAGAGTTGCAGTCATATCATTCATTTTGATTTTTTGCTGTCTTTTAGCTATGTCATCTGACTGAGCAAGATGGCAACCTTGGGCTGGAAGGGGACCGCGCAGGCGCGCTGCATTCCCAAAGGCTTTCTTTGAAAGCTGGGGAAATGCTCCACACGGGGGCTCCGTCGGCACCAACGTCACCCATATGTGAGGACTGATACCTGCTGCTCCTGGAGAACACCTGTTACAGGTGAGTAACTACTCTATCTCAGCTGCCAAATTCTCGACCATTCTTCAAGTTTGCATATATCCTTCATCATGTCATTCTACATTTGTTTCTCCTTGTTGCTTTTTGGCTTCTTGGAGGCTCCTTCTTTATTTTGTAAATAACTTTCATCATATTCTAACATAATCAATGGTGGTGTATATCTCTTTCTTCTATCTACCAGAGACTAGAACACCTGTACATGTGTATTTGGAACAAACTCTGGGCCATTCACATTTCTCGTCAGAGCTAATTAATTGTTCAGCCCCAAGAGGATTACTGTGTAACTGGAAGGTCCATTGCTGTTTCCTTCCTAATAAAAGCTGATCAATGTTGTCCGTTCAAACTGATGGATGTTCTATTGCCAAAATTGAAGATCTTCAAAAGTATGTTGTTGTTAATCAATACAGTGGATTACAAGTGGGACAACCAACTTTGAGGGGCATGTTTACTAAAGCGCAGTAGTTGTTAATGCAGGTTAACATTTATTTGGGCCACGCGGTAACAAGGAGTGCATGGTCCAAAGACGCCCCACTAAAATTTCCATGCTAGCAGAGCTGCACATGAATAGGTGGAGACTGTGCGGAGAGAGGGTGGAGTCAAAGCACATGGCTGAGGCAGGCGCAGTAGATAAACAACCGCACAGCTAGCACATGTACAGCTAACACCTGCCTATGACTCGGGTCCTAGCTGAACATGCCATGCTTCTGTGTTCCGAACGCGTGGTTCTTACGCAAGTGTTAGGATATATGAAGAGCAGAAGCAGGTCAAACATATAAGGATAAAATCGGGAACATGAACTGAATACCTATGTGCCTGCCTAGGACATTTGTTTGGAGGGCTCCATGGTGCATTTGCCATGGCAGTGGACCATAACAGGCTGACAACCACAAAACCGGGGCCTTTAGGTCAGGAGTGACTCTCCTGAGACAATCGGCAAACATCCACAGACACATCAAGTTTTCATGACTACATGGTTGTCAGAAGGCTGCTGGTATTGTGCTGGAGAGTGTCAGTAGAATAGGGCCAGTACTGGTCACATAGCCAGAGTTGGAGCCAGCAGAGTACAGCAAGGGGGTGGGGTATGCGAATGAGGTGTTGAGCATCCTGGCTACTTGACAGTGTAGCATCAAAAGGTACCATCTGACTTGTACTTCCCCTGCATGGTGGGGGCTTGTAGAAGTGCCTATATGCACCTGAGGGGTTATGCCGCTGCCATGACCATGTTCCCCCTTTTTCTACGGCTCTCCTCAGATCCTCCAATCGCTCTGGGCTGTGCCCCAGGCCTCCTGACACAGGAGGAGAGCCAGGTGCTTCACCTGAACCACACCTCGCTATCTCTCACGGCTTGGTGGCTGAACGGGTCTCCTTAGCCCCGCTGCACCTCCCGACGGAGGTCAAGGAGATCCTCCTCATGTCGAGGAAGGATTTGACGAGGCGGGCTTACGCCTTTAAGTGGTGGCAGTTTTCGGTCTGGTGCTCCGAGCTACAGATCGACCCTTTTTCCTGCTCTACCAGGTGGGTTCTCCAGTACCTCCTTCACCTCTCGCAGGTGGGATTGAAATCTAACTCAGTCAGAGTTCACCTGAGTGCCATTTCGGCCAACCCCCTCCCGGTCGAGGGCAAGCCCCTCTTGGGCCATCCCTTGGTCTCTCGCTTCATGCGGGGCCTCTTACTCTCAAAACCCCCCGTCCAGGTTCTACGGGAACAGGGTGGTTCTCCGTGCCCACCCCAAGTTCCCACCGAAGGTTGTCTCAGACTTCCTCCTCAATCAAGAGATAGTCTTGCCAACTTTCTTTCCGAGACCTCACGCCAACCGGGCATTGATGGTCCTGCACACATTCCACTGCAAGAGGGCTCTCGCTTTTTACCTGCAATGTACCCAGGGTCATCACAAGTCAGAACGTCTCTTCGTCGTCTACGATCCCGCTCGTCTGGGGTTAGCAGTCACCAAGCGTACCCTCTTAATCTGGGTGGCAGACTGCATCACCTTTGCCTAGGCAAAGGCTGGGGCCCTGCTGGATCGGCGGATCACCGTGCACAGCGTCTGGGCCAAGGTGGCCTCGGTGGCTTTGCTGCGCCCGGTGCCTCTGACAGACATCTGCCGGGATGTGACCTGGTCTTCGGCGAATACCTTCGCCTCGCACTACTGCCTGGAGAGGGAGTCCCACCGGGACAGTGCCTTCGGCCAGGCTGTACTCCATAATCTGTTCGGGATATAAGCAACTCCTGCCCTCCAACCCTTCTTCTGCGGCTACCGAGAGCTTAGCCCCGGGGTCTCTGTTTCCTTCAGGCATCTGCTTCTGCTCACGGCCTCACGGAGGCATTTTTGAACTACAGGTTCGGTAGACTGTAGCTGGGGAGTCCCGACTTCCTGCTTGTTCCTGGAGAAAGTGTAGTTATTCACCTGTAACAGGTGTTCTCCAGGGGCAGCAGGAATCAGTCCTCACTACCCTCCCACCTCCACTTAGAGTTGCCATTTTTGTTCTTTCCATGCCATCTGCTTAGTAGGGCTCTGGCTATGGGACCTGACTGAGCAAGATGGCACCCTTGGGCGGGAAGAGGACCACACATGCGTGGCAACAATCCCAAAGGCTTTCTTTGAAAGCTGGGGAATTGCTCCACACGGGCTCTGTCTGTGCCGATGTCACCCATAAGTGAGGAGTGATTCCTGCTGTCCCTGGAGAACACCTGTTACAGGTGAGTAACTACGCTTTTTATGCTATGTGGGTCTTCTCCCTTCTGGGTTCAGTCTGATGTGTGACTATGTGAGGTTGACAAAGACTTGCACAGGAAAGAAGCACTTTCCTTTTCCTGCGAGGGGAGGTTTAGTAGGGAGTAAGACTACCTGATTTTTTTGTACTAGTACTAAGCAGGCAGTTCACTTTAGAAAGTAAAGGACTTTTCGCTGGGGCGCTGTCCAATATATATGGGGCAATACCCTCATGAACCCATGCCTAATAATGCGCCTATCAGTCATCCCAAAGCACACCAAGGACTTTCCAAAGGCACACCAATATGCCACGGCGCAATGGTTGAGAAGCACTGTGCTAAAAGATAGTAAGATTGTGTCCGACTGTAATTCAAGAGGAAGAGAATTCCAGAGCTTGGGGGCAATTGTGGAGAATATACAGTCTCAGAGTGATAAAATAGGTCTTTTGATATGACGGTATCTCTAACAAATGAGCATTTTGTAACCATAATGTACAGGAAGGTTTGTAAAGTTTCAAAGCAGATGAAATATATTAAAGTGTTTCATGATTCAGTGCCCTATATACTGTACTAACATGAGTACTTCTATAAATCATGAGCCATTCAACGTGGAGTCAGTGTAATTCAAACATTGGAGTGATTTGTTCACTACTGATCATTCTAAATAATTTGAAGAATCTGAATGACATAAGCAGGGAAGCAAACATATAAACTATTACAATACTCCAGATATATAGGGCCTGATTTTCGAAGGCCTTTACATGGGTAACTTCCCTAGTTACCTGTGTAAAGGCCTTATCCGGTAATTTTAAAGGCCACCTACACTGCCCTTTGAAAATCCTGGCTAAGTCCCTAACGCGCCCAGATACTATGTGGTTAGCATCGGGGCATGTTAGAGGCGTTCCAGGCGGAGCAGGGGTGGAGGAAAGGGCTACACGGGCAGCAGTGATTTTCGATGCTACCAACATAGTCCTCTGCCCCTTAAAGATAGGCAAGGAAAAACCTCGCCTATCTTTAAGGCGCAGAGGGCTACGCAGGTAGCATCGAAAATTGCTGCTACCTGTGTAGCCTCTGCAGCTGCCGATGTGTCCAACATAACCTGGATTTTCACTTCTGCCGCCGCAGAAGTGAAAATCTGGGTTAAGGGGGTCGGCAGGCAGGCTATGTGCCGCCGCGGCGCATATCCTCCCTAAATCAAAATCAGGTCTGTAATGACTAAAGCATGTACCACTGTATGAAAATTATCTTCAGATATGTATGGTTTTAATCTACAAATCATGTTTAGTTTATAAAAAGCTGTCTTAGCAATAGTGTGTACTTGATATTACATCTAACCTGGTGTCTACTATTACACCCAAATTCTTGACCCGAAAACGTATAGTGAGAATCCAATCATTAAACTTCAGTCAAGATGGCATAGCAGATAGAATTGCTCAACTGAAATATATAATCTCTGGAACGTTCAAAGCTAACCTATTATGATTCATCCATGTTTTAATCGTGTTAATACAAAGGGTTAAGTAATTGAAAGCATCAGATAATGATAGTGTGATAGGAAAGGACGAATTGAATGTCATCAGCACACAGGCTATAGTGAACATTCAAACCAGAAAGTAATTTGCAAAGAGGAGCAATATAAATATTAAATAAGATAGAGGAAAGCTTAGATCCTTAGGGAACACCCATGGAAAGCTGAAATCAAGAAGAAAGGTTACTATTAGAGCATGCCTGAGCAGAACAATTTGTAAGGAAGGACGAAAACCAATTGAAAATAGTACCAGATATACCAGTGGCAATCTACAAAGGGGCCATGCCTCTTTGTTGTGTGTTGAATGGCGACAATCACCAAGTCGGCATCTTTTTTTGGAGATCTGATGCAAGTTGATGACATCACCCGAAAGGCCACAGCTCACCGGCCCTTCGGGTAAAAACGTGCCTAAATAGAAAAATCTGCACCAAACAAATGCAGCAGCAGCATTGGAGACTCAAAACAAACAGAGCACAGTCCAAAAAAGTCCTTGTTAACTCCCCTGGGCCAGTGTTTTGTTTTTTTAATCTGTTTATTAAGGCACACACATCACATTACATAACAAAGCAAACAACCAATGCACTACATCTCTGACATTACCCAAAGAACTGGAGCTCACCAGCCCTTCAGTGGAAACTTATATTACTGTTATACACAAAAACTTTCATCTTTTTATTTTTAAGGTGGATAATAAAAACACAGCCTAGTGACACAGTAGGAATCTGGGTTAGCGAGATTAGTATCAGCAGGTTAAAATTCCCCAGAAACCAATGAGTTCATTATTAGGTTAGCTGTGGCTGGGCAGCATGCAGCAGGGTCACAGAGTTCTAGAAGGCTGGATATTTTAACATTAGCCACATTAGTTTTTTAGACCATTACAAAATTTGGTAGTAAGACATTATTTACTTTTAGCACAGGGATACTACTCTTGAAGAACACTGCGATGCAGGACAATCCCACACATGCTCGATAAGTTATTTTAGGTTTGCCTGGTTGTGAAATGCATGGTGACATAGTTATGCACTTAGAAGAATTATCTTGGTCTGTCTTCCTCTGTCTACTGTTGTCATCACAAACCCTGCGCTCTCTATCTAATTATCTCTTTACTCTTACCATTTTCATCTGTACCTGTCATAAGCATGCTTAAACTTTCTTGATTCCCCCACTTTCTTCACATCTAGCACCCCTCTTTTACCATGGGTCAGAATTCTGGTTATTATGTTGAATGTACAAGCTCAGATTTCAAATGTAGTTGTGGCTTCATTTTTGTAACTTGCTTTAATATATAATCTATGGCCATATTTAGTGTGCTCTGATGATCACCCATTAAAAGTGTTACAATTCATTCCATGTAAAGACTGAGCTTGCCAGATTGCAATTCACTTAGAATGTGGCTACTCATTTACACAGGCTAAAGGTGAGGGATCATATTTCCCCAGCTCTGGGAAAACCTTCACTGGCTTTCTGTGATTTTTAGAATCCAATTTTATGGTCAAAGCCTTTTATTGAAGAATCTATTTTAAGATTTTAGTTTTGCTTTTAAAACAGGGTTTTGAAATTTCTCCGAGACCTAGCAGGAATGAAGTCCTCACATATGGGTGACGTCACTGACAGCCTGTGTAAGAATGCTCCACAGCTTCCTTAGGAAGCTTTTGAGAGCTTCACCATGAATGCATATGCCTGTCTTCCCACTCAAAGGAGGCAGCTTACCTCAATCTTATTTTTTCCACGGAGCCCTTCAGACGTCTGTCTGCCCCTGGAAAATTGTGACTAACCCTCAGGGTTAATTTTTCTTCTTTCATTAGTTTTTCAGTTGCGGTAATCAGCCTCGTCTTCCTGCCTGTCTCCGGGAGTGTCTGTGCCTCGGCACCATGTTTTTTCCAGTACATTTTCTTTTCAGGTTCTTTCGGCACGTGGGGTTTTTCTCGCGTGTCTCCCTGGTCAGCTGGACTATTGGAGTCCTTTGACTTGGTGGAAGCTGTCTTCCCCAATATGTCAAAACCGGCCAGTGGCTTTAAAAAAAAATGCACCCAGTACAGGATCCAAGATGGTGCCTTAACAGGACGCTGTTCGAGTTGCTCTGCTTACTTTGCCTCTTTTCATTCTTTTTTGGAGTTGCTTTTCCTACTGCCCTATGCTGAAACATAAGGCAAAGGGCAAGAGAGGATTACCTGTGGTGCAGCGCACCATGGAGATCTATGCGGCGGTGAAGGAATCGGGCGTCCTGTTGGCCGCGGCAGAGGAGAGCCTTGATCTGGGCAGCAATGTGTCTTTGAGCCCTACTGACACCTCCACTCATCCTGTGCCTGGTGTGATCGTCGCTGCTGCAGTGTCAGTAGGTGGCGAAGTCCTCTCTTCTGGGAGTATGGAGGCGGCTGCGGTTTTGTCGTTTCTCCAGAACCAAGCAGGAAGTCAGTCCTCACTTATGGGTGACATCGGCACCGATGGAGCCCCCGTGCGGAGCATTTCCCCAGCTTTCTATGAAAGCCTTTGGGAATACTACACGCATGCGCGGTCCCCTTCCCGCCTAAAGGTGCCATCTTGCTCAGTCTCTCTTTTTCTCCTGTGAAAGTGTGTGCTGTTGCGTTCCAAGCTCTGACTCCGCTCCCAAATCGATTGGTGAGCGTAGAGAAAAGATTGAAAGACCAACAAGGATTGATTACTGTGCTTGATAAGAAAATCCAACGGGTTCAGGATCAGCAGCCGTTGCTCTCGCAGGATAGATTGGTGTTTCAACAGAAGATTGAAAATCTGGAGAACACTTACAGGTCTCTGAACCTTAGGATTTTGAATTTTCTTCGAGTGTCTGGTTCCCTGGCTAGGAACCTTTTTCATAGGTTCCTTAAGGAAGTTTTCGGATACCCTGAGGCTGGCTTTCCTCCTTTGCAGAAGATTTACTATTTACCATCTTGATCCACTAAGGACTTCTTTGCTTCAGTTCCTGCTCCTAAAGTTGATGTTTCATTGGATTCTCTTGATCTTGAGAACCTGTCTGCATTATTGGAGCAGTCATCTGAAACAGTAGGGTCTAGAGCTACATTATTAGTTTCTTTTGTTTTTCTTCAAGATAGAGATGCGTTATTACACTTGTTTCTTAAGAAAACTGATATTGCCTTTATGGGGGATAAGATTCAGATCTTCCCAGATGTGTCCCGTTGGACACAACTCCGTAGGAAGAAGTTTTTGGAGCTGCGCACTGAAGTGGTTGTACTGGGTGCAAAGTTCCAACTTAGATTTCCTTGTAAATGTATTTCATTATCAAAATTGTGTATATCATTTCTTTGAACCTTCTCAACTACGTTTCTTCCTGGATGCTAAGAAATTGTAGGGTTGAGTGGAGCTAGGGGGTTTAATTGGGGTCTTTATGTATAAGCTTTGCCATACTGTTTTGCCTATTTTGCTTTTATATTTTTTATTTTCCCTGCTCCTCTGGGTTGTGATTCTTGGATCTCTCAAATTGTGCTCTATTACATTTGGTCTTGGTTGCCCCTTAGGGGGTTTGTTTTTTCATTTTTATCTTATGAAATTTCCTTTGTATTATTTGTGTTGACTGAATGTTTTTTCCTATTTCCAAGTTTGGCTTGGTTTGTGATTGTAAAATTTGATAAATATAAAATTTAAAAAAAAATGCACCCAGTATGCCCACACTATCTCTGACGGACCTCCATAATTAGTGCATTCAGGGCCTCGGGCACGACCACAAGCCCTCCACCTGCATGTTTGTCTGCAGATGACTCTCACAAAGGGCTCAAGAATCATGAGAAACAGCGGGAATCGCTGTTTGGGTCCTCAGAGTCGGTGGCATCAGCGTAGACACCCTTGACGGCCTCCGCCGAGACCTCTGCTCAACACGGCACCTGAGCTCATTCAGGGCCGAGGGGCCCCAGTGGCCTGGACCGGAGGCTGTCCTTTGAAGAGTGGCTCCCAGAAAGATTGATCTTCTGCACCGCCATCGTAGAGGGGTGATGCTGAGAGCCAGGTGAAAACTCAGGGGCACTGACATTGAAGTCCACCTTGGAGAGACTCTGAGGGCGAGGGACGAGAGCGGCCTTCGAAGCTACCCCAGTGTGATGAGTTGCCTCCCAAAGCTCCAGAGGACCATTGGGGTCTCCCGAGCCTGTGACCATCGTTGAGTCCCCAATGAGGGAGCCAGCATTGGAGGCTGACGAAAATAGTTAAGAAAAAGCTAAAAAGAGCAGTTGCAAAGGTTAAAGACTTACATCAAGCTTGGGTGTTTAAAATTAGTATCTTGGAAGCCCAGACCGGCTGTATTCCATGCTTTAAGAAAAGTGGAAGGAAGTCCAAAAAACTGCCAGCATGGTTTAAAGGTGAGGTCAGAGAGGCTGCTGTTGCCAAAAAAGCATCTTTCAGGAAATGGAAAAAAGAGCCAAATGTTGAAAACTGGAAACAGCACAAGCACTGGCAAGTTAAATGCAAGGCATTGATAAGGTTGGCAAACAGAGAATTTGAGAAGAAGTTTGCTGTGGAAGCAAAAACGTGTAATAAAGACATCTCCAGGAACAAGCAGGAATGTAGTCTTCACATATGGGTGACATCGGTACCAACGGAGCCCGCATGGGAACGCTCCCCAGCATCCAGTAGGAAAGATTTTGGGAGCATCCCACTGCACCTGCGTAGCTGCCTTCCCGCCTTTCCAGCTCTCCCTCCTCAGTTCTTCGTTTTCCACGGAGCCGACAAGAAGCAATTCCTGTCACCGCAGAAAATTTGATTTTTTTCTTATTTTTTTGTGGTCGCATCTGCCTTCCCTTTGACACTGGTACCGACCCTGTCGGTGCTCACTTTCCTTCTTTCTGTAAAAAAAAGAATATTTCTGAGGGTCCCTTTCCCTCAGAGCGCATCAAGCCGTTTTAGGCTTAGGCCTTATTTTTCCAAAATGGACAAACCAGCTAGTGGTTTTAAAAAGTGTTCCAAGTGTGGCAGTACAATTTCAACCACAGACACCCATGACTGATGTCTAAAATGTTTGGGACCGGATCACCAACCTGTCTGTCTTCTCTATAGGAAGATGACAAAGAGAGGCCTGCAGAACAGAGTTGCGAAACTCGGTACCCTCTTTGCCACTGAAGCAATGTCAGTAGTATCGACATCATCGAGAGCTTCACCTTCCTCCCAGGGATCTCAGGTATCGAAACCCAGGTTGTCGAAGACTAGCCGGCCCTCCAAGAGTAGATCTCCTTCTAAGCATCAAGATGCCGTAGGTGTTGCCCTGGAGGGAGACACACCAACCAAACAACCCTGGCAGGAGCTCCTTACCTCCAAAGCATTAGTGGGGTTCCAGGATGCTCCTGAGGCCTCAACCTCCAGAGAGCTCTTGGTGCCCGCTCATGGCCCACAATTCAGGTACCGATACCCATGGATCAACGTATCCTGGCTATTCAGCGGAGCTTAGCATCCTTGTTAGCGGCTTCCGCACTAGTAAAGCCGCTACAGTAGATTTCCCATCCATCGGTACAGACATCGATATTTTTGCTGCTTACCACGCTATCACCTATGCCAGCCATCGAGTCCGTCTCCGGTACCGAGGTTCTGGCACCGAAACTTTCCAATGCCAGTTTTGAGCGGTATCTAGTATGGGCAGAGTGCGAGCATCCAGCCCGTCGATACTTTGAGTCTTCGGACTCTGATTTGTTGGATGATGATTAATCAGCCGGTACAAGGGAAATGAGAATTATGCCGGAGGATCCGTCTCTTTCCCCACAATGTCAGATGTCCCCTCCGGAGGACATGTCTTTTCAAGATTTTATCCGCGATGTTGCTCGAGGCCTCTCCATCACCATGACTTCGGAGAAGGAGCCTAGGGCTGACGAGCTTGAAATCCTTCAATACCCTGCAGCACCAAAGGAAGCTGCCACTCTTCCTATTCATCGAATACTTCACGACCTTATGTTTCAAATGTGGGAGACACCCTTAACCATCTCTCCACATACTCCAATTGTACTGTCTAAATGTTATTTAATATCCTCATGTTAAATGTTACCCTCCAATTGTGATGTGATTTAACCACTTTGATTGAAGGATAAAGTGGTATACAAATCTGTATAAATAAATAAATACTCGAAGGCTCGATACTATGTACTGGGTACCGGAGTGCCCCGGTTTCCAGAAGACGCAATTACCACACCACTCCATGGTGGTGGAATCGGAAATACGTCAAATTAAAAGTGCCAAAACACATTCCTTGAACCCTCCGGGCAGGAAATAGAGAACCCGCGATGCTTTTGGTTGTCGATGCTTTCATGCTTCTATTTTATTAGCCAGAATCAGTTCCTACATACTCTACATGGGAATGTTTCTTAGAGAGGTGACTAGAGATTTGGAGTTGATGGCTCCTCGCTTCCCTGACAATAAGAGAACTGATTATCTCACTCTGGTAAAGCATGCCCAAAATGTTTCCAAATTTGTTAACAGGGCAACTTTTGACTGTTTTGATGCATCAGCAGCTATATGCATTGGTGCATGCAGAATTGCTTGGCTCCAAGCCTCTGATCTTGAACAGTGGATTCAAGATAAGCTGGGTAATATACTTTGTACAGGCGAAAACCTGTTTGCAAAGATTGGCAAGATAAGGCGTCTCAATTAGAGTCTGAGAACACTATCCCGTCCATGCTCCTCAGAAGGAACAACAACATTCAAAACAACAAAGAAAGGTCCAGACTTCAAGGTCTTAACCAGCTCAGCAGACCCAGCCTCCTCAGGGTCTTTGACTCTTTTTGGAGAACATAGCCGTCCTGCCTCTGGAGATTCCAGATTCCATTCCCATTCCAGGCAGACTGTCACTTCGCCCACAGGTGGCATCTTGTAACATCAGAGCACTGGACTCTTTCAGTAGTGAGGGAGGGGTACTAACTTCACTTCCAAAGTCTACCCCCCCCCCCCCGTCTTCCTTAAGAGAGTTCAGTTCTCAACCCCCTCTCACCACTTTGTTATTGCAGAAGGTCACGTCCCTTCTCTCACACGGTGCAATAGAGGAAGTGCCACTCTCCCAGCAGGGTCTGGGCTTCTATTCTCCTTACTTCCTCATCCCAAAGAAGACAGGGGGATACAGGCCCATCCTGGACCTCAGACAACTGAACAAGTATCTACTCCAGGAGAAATTCAAGATGATCTCTCTAGGTACTCTGTTCCCCTATCTCCAGAGTCAAGACTGGCTCTGTTCTCTAGATCTAAAGGATGCATATACTCACATTCTTATCCATGCAGAACACAGAAGGTTTCTGCGTTTCCTGTTCAGGGGAAACATTATCAGTACAGAGTCCTGCCTTTTTGCCTCGCCTCTGCCCCAAGAATCTTTACAAAGTGCATGGCAGTTGTAGCTGCATTCCTAAGGACTCTAGGGATATTTGTCTTCCCCTGCTTAGACAACTGGCTTATTCGGGCAAGCACACTTCTAGAAGCCAATCTTTTTCTCACGTGCACCAGGCAGGTGCTGCAACACTTGGGATTTCTAATAAATCTTCCAAAGTCCCAACTCGTTCCCTCTCAAACTCTGGTGTTTATAGGAGCCCTCCTAGACGTCAAGTGCTTTTTTCCCTCAACCCCGTTGTGCTCGACTCATCCAGCTTGCATTCCAAGCAGGCCTCAAAACCTTTCTCACTGCTCAAGAAATGCTGCAACTTCTTGGCCATATCCTCTGTACATGTGGTTCCATATGCTTGTCTACATATGCGTGCAGCTCAATAGACCCTGGCTTTCCAGTGGTCTCAAGCATCCGGTCGCCTGGGAGACAAGCTAACACTCTCTACACGTCTCATCTCATCTCTCCAGTGGTGGCAATCTCCAGAACACCTTCTCGTAGGGTTACCTTTTCAGAAGCCTCCACATCAATGTACCCTAATGACAGATGCATCCAAACTGGGCTGGGGAGCTCATCTGGACAACCTCTCCACTCAAGGTCTTTGGTCTCATCAGGAGTTGCAACTCCACATAAATCTGCTGGAACTTAGAGCCATCCACAATGCTCTCAAAGTGTTCCATGACATTCTTCGCTTCCGCACAGTTCTAGTCCAGACGGACAATCAGGTAGTCATATTTTAATTGAACAAGCCTTCCTCCCCCATTCCCCTCATTCCCAAAACTCTTTTCAAACTCCAGAGAGACAAGGACTACATGATTCTTATAGCCCCGCGTTGGCCACGACAACCATGCTATCCTCTGCTTCTTCGTCTCTCTTGAGTTCAACCAGTAGATTTGGGGTCTGCTCCAGCTCTCCTCTCTCAGGAGAACGGGATACTGCTGCATCCAAATCTGCAGTCCCTACACCTAACAGCATGGCTGCTGAAGGCATAGAATTCCAGGACATCAGCCTCTCTCAGCAAGTGAAAGATATTCTTTTGTCTTCTAGGAAATCTTCCACAAGGTGCTCCTATGCTTTCAAGTGGTGTAGATTCTCTGTCTGGTGTTCGAAAAGGAATCTTAACCCCTTTTCAGCTCCTGTGGAGACATTACTTGAATATCTTCTCCACCTCTCTTCCTCTGAACTCAAGACCAGTTTGGTACGGGTACATCTAAGTGCCATAGCGGCTTTCACATACCCTTGGATGGTCAGCCCATCTCCTCTCAGCCACTTGTAGCACGCTTCATGAGAGGGCTTCTATTAACTAAGCCTGTCATTAAACTACCCCCAGTGGCACGGTACTTTAATGTGGTTTTAGGACAGCTTATGAAGCCACCCTTGGAACCGCTAGCCACTACTTCCCTGAAGTTTCTTACCTGGAAGATCACTTTCCTTATTGCCCTCACTTCAGCAAGGCACATCAGTGAACTTCAAGCTTTGGTGGCTGATCCTCCTTACGCTCGTTTCCACCATAAGGTAGTCCTTGGGACTCATCCTCACTTTATGCCAAAGATGGTCATGCCATTTCACTTAAACCAGTCAGTGTACCTTCCTGTTTTCTTCCCTAGACCTTTTTCTTCTAGGGCGGAAGTAACCCTT